>OX459112.1:152799920-155299920 GCA_949775065.1 Brachyopa scutellaris | reverse complement strand
TAATTAATTCATCCTCGTTTAAAACTTGGCGATACTTGGTCTTTCGTGATAAGAACGTTATACGAATTTTTGAGTTGTTCTTTCGATGCGTGGGAATCTTAAGACGATGAATTATGAATTCAGAAAAGGCTCTAAACAACCCACTGTTTTCGCATCCGTAGATCTGAAGGCGAAAATAAGATAAATTAAATGTTCCAAAACAGAACTGCAAACTTACAATTGGTGTGTTATAGTACAATCCGAATATCATCCTTGGCAGTAGAGGAAGAACAATATTTTTAAAGCAAACAACTTTGCCCTTGACATCGTCCAAGTTCCACACTGGATTACTGGTAAATGCCTTTAAAGTCTCTGCAAATGGTGATTCGTATTTATATGACTCCCAGATAAGAATCTGCGTGTCTGTGTTAAATGCCAACGGATGGCTTTGGTTAACAAACAACGAAGCATAAAGATTGATAAAATCACAGAAATGATGGTACATATTATAGTTTGCATCGATTTTCATAATGAACGTGGGTTTCTCCACAACAATATCACATTTTTCATCAGCTATAGGGCGGAACTCCTTTTCTTCAAAGTATCGCAACTCAGGCGACCATGACTGTAGCGCTCCCATGTGATCGGTCTCGTTCATTAGACGCACTCGGTTGAATCGACAATGTCCACCTATTTGGCCTTGTTTAAGTACATCCATATTATACCTAATGAGATCCTTTCTCTTCGAGAGGTCGTGGAAGTCGATGAGGATATTCCTACCGCGGCAAAAACGCAGGTACTTGGTACATTCGAGTGATGAGTCTTCTAGGTATGTAGGTTCGCACATCATTACCATTTCGCTGATTTGTTGTTGAATGTATCCAAAATCTGCTTGATAGTAAAATGTATCCAACTGTACTTGCTTATTCTGGACCCATCCAGTATGATCTCCACGACATTGCGGTGTTTGGAATCGATACGGTGGCTTGCAGTTCTCCTCGTGGCCCCAGCATGCGTGTTTATTCGTCTGATTCTTAAGAATCTCATGGTAAGGACATGACTCCGTGCTAAGACATTCATCTCTAATCGAAGGGAATGTGTTGAAGTACCGAACCAGATGGTCGGCTGGCAAATTAACTAAGGGGAACTGTTTACTTATGGCTGTTGAGCATAATGCTAACTTGAGTATTAGTACAGTGAACAGGAGTGCTGGCACACACATAATTATAATTATTCGATGATTACTTTATTTATCATTTAAACTAAACTATACATATTCTTAAACAAATATTTGAGTATTGAGTTGGAGTAATGAGATTCCTCCCCCATAGTTATCACATTTCATGTGAAATAAAAGCAGGGAAAGCTAAATAAGAAATGTATGTCAAATTTTGACACTTTGTTTTGGTTATGAGAAAAGGAGACAAGTAGTTAGTTGCACTTGTTGCCTTTTTGCAAGAGAAAAGTGATGCTTAAACTTCCCGTGTCCTAAGGCAAGCGCAAAGTGTATCAGCGCACTCTAGATGTGACTGGCTAAACGCTGACTTTTGAAGTGCAACAAAACCGTTTTATTCTGGCTTTGACAGATTTAATTGCCTCGGGTGGTATCAAATCAGCGTTGCCGTACTAAAATTTTCTTTCGTGCCACCACTGGTATAAAAGTGACATTTCGAACATAGCGTGCCACCAGCAAAGAAAAAAAAAAAAACAAAACCTAAAAAAATAAATAATAAATAAACATTTGTGTGTGAAGGCAAAGGTTGCCGTGTAAAAAATGTATGTACCCAAACCAATATGAAAGAAAATGACGTTGTCGACTCAAGGTGGTTTCTAGTGCAAAATGATACTTTTGAATTGAAGGTTTGTCGGAGATCTTGGCGTATGCTGAAATTCGAACATGGGTCAGCATACTCCCACTACTTACCATAGACGATATACACCTATAAGTATTCCAATATTACAGGGTGGCCCAATATGTATCATCCGCTATAACTTTTGCATAACTGTCAGTTTTTTTTTATTTTTGAAGGAAACACATGCAGGATACACGTCGCAGCCATGGTATGCTATCCTCCTTTTTTTACGAAATAATTCGGCGCCGATTATTTCCTATGCCAACCTGGTTAAATTCTAAGGCATTTAGCTGCTCGCCTCGTAGACATTGGAATAACAGAAAATAGAAGAGGCACCCGAAGGCCTCGTAGCACTCGTTCTGACGAGATTATCGCTGCCGTGGCTGAAGATATCGTCGGTGACCCTTCAACGTCGTCCAGACGACGTTTCACGCAATTGGCCATGACATCTTCGTCTGTGCAGGCATTTTGTTCCCTTTCAAAGTGCAAACCGTCAATCGCGTCTAAACTACGCTCACGCTCTCCTGAACCTCAACGACGAAGTGGATGATTTTCGGTCGAAATTTCTCATTAGCGACGAGGCCCATTTCCATCTCAATGGATACGTTAACAAGCAAAATGTGTGCTTCTTGGGCACTGAGAATCCATGCATCATTCACAAAGAACCGTTACATCCACTCACAGTCACTGCATGGAGCGCCATTTACGCCGGATATTACGCCTCATTTTTTCGAGGAAGCCGTGGGTAACACGATCACTGTGATTGGTGAGCGATACAGAGCTATTATCACCGACTTTTACTGCCGCAAATTAACATTTAAAAAAAAACAAAATTACCAGCCCTATTATGGTTAGCGAATCGAATGTTCGATATGAAGCGAACTCTTTTGCGAATCACCCGTATCGTGGTATTATGGTTCGCGAATGTGCCATTCGCCTGTGAAACAACTGCTGCAACAACAAAAAAACAAATTAAATGACAATTGCGAACATAATACCACGATACGGGTGATTCGCAAGAGTTCGCTTCATATCGAACGTTCGATTCGCTAATCATAATAGGGGTTATGTCGTTCGGGTGAGTGTTTTTGTAGACGTCTTTGCATATGTCTAGAGAACACCTCATTTGCACCTTGGATTAAATATCAATGACGCTTTATCACTTGTGAATTGTTTGCTGATTTTCTTCTGAAAATCCATGTTTCCAAATCGTTCATATTCAAACATTTTTTTTTAAATGTCCGTATATTCATTTAAATGAACGGGATATAACATAAGCAAACAATAACTAACTACATTGTCATTTCTATACGTTAAAGTGTGACTTGACTGTTTTCTTATTTTACAAAATAAAATAGACGACATAATAAATAGAGAGCGTCGATTAAAAAAATATTCTTACGTTGACTCTAATCTCTCTTTAAGAAACTTTACAAGTTTCGTCATGAATATCACTTGCATCCTCTCCTTGTGGCGATAGTGCTCCTCCTTGAAGTACTTTATTAACTGCAGCTCTAGCTAAATAACCAGTAGTTTCTGCATATACCAATGAATAGAAAGGGAAGATATCTTTGGTTTCGAGTTTTTTATCACCCAATTGAATTTTGTTGTCCTGTAAATGGAAACAGAAAAAGTAAATAAGAACTACATTTACTGTAGAAACAAAAATTCATCTCACCTTGCAATACATTAGGAATGCTTCGACAAGAATCTCATCTAAATTCAGCGCTTGCTGGAATCTCAATTCTGGATTTCTACTTAGAATAGTAGCGATAATACAAATCAATTCAACCGTTAATTGGCGTCGTTCTGGTTGCTTAATGCAGATAAGCGTCTCCTCGACCAGCAAAGAGAATGTTAATTCACCTCGGCTCATGTTTGTTAAAGTAGGAACAGCCGGTAGGTGATGGTCTTCCGTAATTATTCCCTGAGGAGTCCTTTGTAGAACATCCCAGACTTTATTGTAGAAATGTTTTGGCACACGGCAAAGCGAACCTTCCAGTTGACGACGCTCTAATGGCGTGAGTCTGAAAGTTATTTTCTTATTTATTGCACACCTCAAATAGTTTCCTTATTCGTCATACTTCTCTTCAGTAGCCCACTCGCTAACCGTTAATACTTTCTGAAGTAAAATCCGTACTTGATATGGCGATAGATTATCCAAATCGAATGATTTTTGGCCTGAGATTTGCAGGTATATACGCATCGCTTCAAGTACCCAGCCAACTCTTATCTAGTAAGAAACTAGTTATACCCTCTACGAAAACGTATAACAACACAATCACTATCAGTACAAACCTTAAGTATTCCCTTAAACATATTCGGATTGGTGGCAATCAATCGACCGCAATACAAAACAACTTCTTGTTGCAATACCGCTTGAATAACATTATATGGCTGCACGGTGGTATACATAACATTTTGAATTTCTGCTGGTGTCATGGGTTTATCGAAGACAGTTTCCTTTTGACCAATAACACCGACGGTTAATTCTTTTCCGTTCACCAAAACGGTGGTGATAAATGGACTTATCGAGTCAACGATGTGATGCAACAAGGAACTACAATAACGAACAGCTCTCCAATATCGCAGGGAACCAGCACGATGATAGAGTTGCGTAAACGCTTGATTAACACTAAGTCCGTTTACTTCAAAGTGTGGCCCCTCACGGTGCAATAAATACCCCCAAAGTTGGCATAAAGAATAAATAGATTCAGTGTTGCGGAGGGCTTGTACAATTTCGTTGGTGGGTTTGCATAAGTACTCCTGTTTCAGAGAATATTCAAAATTATTGAGTTAAACGATTCAAGCGCCGCTACTCACCTCGCATGATAATTTTTCTTCAACATAACATAGGGCCTTAGGAACATCTGTTAAGCTCTGATAACCAATATACTCGTGATTGATTTGAGCAAAGGCATTCTCATTGTCTGACAAATCACTTTGGTTCATAAAATCCAAATGTTCTAAGAAAAACAAATTCATAAAAGTTGATCATTTCAAATACACTTCTGCCTTTTACTATACCTGTACAGGAGCTGCTTATTAAATTCTGCAATCGACCAATGCGGACTTTCATGCCATCGCAGTAACCTTTTTTCAACATAGCGAGCAGGTCCAACATTTCTTTGAACTGTGGATCTCTCATGTGTTCCTCACGGATCAGCAAACATACGGTCGGACGTCCAGACAAACGCCAATACTTTCCAACAAACTGAAGTTCTGTTTTGATGTCATCGATAAGCAGTGCCATGTCTCGATACAAGTAAAAGTCGGATACTTCAAATATAAGAGGATAGCAAAGAACAGTCATGCCACAAATTCGATAAACTTTGCTAGTGCCTAGTGATCCAACAGGACGTGGTGGACGTCCTGTTAATCCGACTTTATTATTTACTCCGAGATGCTGATAGACTTTTATCAGTTCTGTTGATGACCAAATTTGCACTGGTTCAACCTGTTATTTTAAAAAAGGATAAGGTTACTCCATTTTGCGGACAAATATTTAACTCACCTCATGAGGAGTTTGAGTTTGAATGCCATACGTGGCCATCATGGCTTGTAAACGCATTGATTCCGCAATCAATACTATTTGAACAACTAAATCAGTTGCAGTACCCTGAAATTGTGTAAATACATTCGGATTATATCTAACAAACAAACAAAGCTAATGTGTTCCAAAAAGAAAACATCATTCAATCCGTTAACTAAAATAAAAAAAAATACAAATCCAGTCCAAATGGCAAACTTTAAAATAAAAACAACAACTTAAAAAGGGGAAAACGATAAAAATGTCAATGTAGAGGATATTGAATGAAAGAAATCATGCACATAGCCAAACAATTGCATACAGTAAGTAAAAACCCAGATTACCGGAAATACATTTCATTATTTTTAATCAAAGTGTTCTCTAACTAAATATTTGTGCGAATCAACTAATAGTCATCAGATACTGGATTTTGTCCACCCGGACTCGAATTTGTATATGTACTTTTAAGGACGACTGCTGACCAAGAGACAATAAGAATAGCGGATAGATTTTCAAGATAGGAGTCAACGGCGACCTCAAAAGTTATCTATATACATTGGCATAAACGATAAACACTGATCCTGTCAGTTTCTGTATAGTGCCGAGAAGTAAGAGTGATCGAAGAGGATGAAAGGCCGTTGTGTCTCAAGCCGACTCTTACTCGAACGGAATACTTTCTTCGTTTTTTAAGAGGTGGGTTTCCAATCAGTCGAAGATACATAATATTCATTTTCGTACAGCACATCAAACAGTTCCTGAAAAATAGCAATCAACTTAAAGCCTTAAACGTACTTTAGAAGACTTTTGTTTTTTCTTACTTTAGGTCCTCCTGTAAGCTTACGTATGAAACAGTTAAATACAAAAATACTGAATGCATCGCATCCGATTTGTGAATACGAAATTCCGATTCTATTTAACCTTAAAAATGGATGTCGGGATGATTTAACTTAAGTCTGCAATTTGGCTGTGAACGACGAGTGTGATTCGGGTGCACAATTTTAACTGTGCAATTTTTTGGAGTCTATATTTCATAAGACGCTTAACACTATTAAGCCGAAATTCTTCAAATAACCACTAAATCGCTTAAATTTACGGGATGAAATAGATATGCATATGTAAATCGTTTCCATTTTGTTAAAAATCGCCTGACATTTGCAGCTGAAACCACAAAACAACTCTTATTGCTTATTTTCTAAATGGGTATAAACTAAAGTTTCTGCATTGAATCTTAAAATTCTGCCACATAATCTTGTTCGCCTATCTTAACGCATTTAGGCCCAATGCACACGGAGCAACTGGTAAAAAAATTGATCAACGATGCGAATTGGCAACTAGTTTGCTTTGAGTCATACTCATACCCTATGTAATCAAATGGGACGCCGCACACGACGCTACTGGTTGAAAACTCGTTTGCGATTCACAAAAACTAATTTGTAACCAGTTGTCTGTTGATTTGCATGTCGGGTTGCCTAATTGATTTCAGTTTCTAGTTTGTCGAAGATGAGCGAACAACAGACCTACCTGTTGCTGGTGGGGGTGTTGCTCCGTGTGCATTGGGCCTAAGGCATTATGAAGGATATGAACCTAGAGCAATTTTTTTTTTATATAAATACCGTTGACAATCGCGCATAATCTGGGTTTACCAAAATGGGTACATGTATTTTGTGGGTGTTTGTGTGAATTGATAAAACATTGCATACAATAGGGGTCATTGTGATAAAGAATTAAATATTCAAGCTACTTTCTTCGTTATAGACAACTTTCATAACATTGAATAAATATGTATGTATGTATAAATAAACAAAGGGTAAACATGCATGCATCTGCATTGTATCTTTAAGTTTTGATTACATTTAAACGAAAATTCTTAATCTCTAACTTATTTGTTTTAAATAAAATATTTCTGTTTAAATTCCAAGTATACAAAACAAGATTTAACACGATTCTTACAATGGTTGTATTGATCCTTCCTAATTCACTGAATTTTAAGTGTGGAACGGAGTCGAGTATATTATAAGAACAAAAAAAAAAAAACACTTAACAAACAAAAGTACAGTCTGAACTAAATACAAACAATATGGGTATGATTTTATTGAATGCAGTTGAAATGAGAGTGATATTTGCCCATAAGATTTTTATTTTATTTACACATGAATGTTCCGAATTATTTACCAGATATAACGAATGATACTATATTTTGCAAAGAAAAAAAAATCAAAAGTTGTTTGCGACTTTTAGATACAAGTTCGTTGGTCTATCAGATGTTCATATTAGCAGGTTGAGTTGGAAATTTAAAGAAAATATAGTTTAATTTTATATCAATAACAATATCTTTAATAAAGTCCAAGTTGACTATCAATTTCACAGGCTTTGAACAAAATACCATCTCACATTATTATTATTTATTATTGAAGGGTGAGATGCGCCGCGAACTTAAGGTCTATTGTGCCCCCTATAAGTCCTAGGGGAAGGAACATCGCTCTCGTCATTTTCCTATTAACACTGGTTAGAGAGAGCTTTGCACACAACTAGCCCAGGTGAGAATTGCCTAGGCCATAGCACCTCATCCAGACCAGTTTCCCTGCGAAATCGCAGTAGAAGATTGGGTGCAATGAGTGGCACATTCTCTGCTATAAGTTGGTGTTTAAGTCTAGTACGCTGCTGCTGCGAAACGAAAAATCCCATACAAAAGTGACACGACGAAATCGAAAACGGAAAATTTCGTCGTGATTTTCGTTTTGCAGTACGCTGTTCCGCTACGAAATTATGCTGATGATGATTGCATTAGATAAATCTCTCCACTCAGTTTTCGCACAGAATTTATTGTCCGGAACATTAATTCCTTGCGAAATTTTGACGTTTGTATTTTATACAAATTTTATATTTTCGGTTTCGTGTTTGTTTCGTTTTTTTCGCTTTTTTTATGCGGGATGCCAATATCATTCTTCCGCGAGGGAGCCAGAATTGAAGCGGGCTTTCATAGGCATTCTTTCCGCGCATATACGACCCAAGAAAAGGAATCGTACACATTGATTGTCGGCCATGGGAAAGTGATTCGCTATTTTGTTTTGCAGAGCGTTGCAGATTCCTCCAGAATCATGACATAATATTTTGTTTGTGTTTTGTTTTGTTTTTTCGTGCTTTTAATAAAGAATGGAGTCCTAAAAAGTGGAATTATGTAGCTGTTTATCATTTAATATTTTTTATGTTCAATGTATTTAAATTATTGTCGCCTGCCACTATTGTCAGTTGTTGTTTTTTATAGCAGCTGATTGAACTCTGCAAATTTTTTCCGTTGATATTTCGCAATATTTCGCACTCAATTTGGAGACCACAGGAAAATTTCGTTTCGCATCAGCAGCGTACTAGGCTTTACCCAAGCACTTGAACCTTTTCTGGGTTAATACCCCATATTCCGCCAGTATATGTTCTGGGGTTTCAGTGGACTCATTGCAGAATCTGCATGAGTCTTCATCTGATAGACACAGCTTCCTGAGATGGCCCTTAAGTTTACAATGCCCAGAAAGAAACGCTGTCAGGATGCATAGTTTGTTTTTTTTTTTTTTTCAGGCTAATGCAAGCTTTGAATCTCTTCAGGTTGTAATAACCCAGCAGTTCTTCGCCTCTCTTAGACCCTGAATTTTTGTACAGGACTTGGTCCTGTTTGTCTTCTCCAGTGATCGGAGATCCTCTTTTATGGTGTGATCCCCTATGCCGCAGAATGGTTCATTACCCACGAAGGGTGTATCATCTGACATGCGTTGGTGTTTTTGTTGAGCCAAATTGCAAAAGCAATATTGTTAGCTGTTCTCTAAATAATTTGATAGGGCCAACCGTAAACCACATATCTGAACGTAAGCTAGTAACATTATAAAAGCTCTGTTAACAAAACAAAGTGCCAGTATTTAGTTTTGTCATTCATTCGGGAATGCAAAAATAATAATGGTACAACGCATGTGCTATGACTGCAAACATTTTAAATGCTGTAACTTCTTACTTTTTTTTAAATTCTGAGCAGGAGTATGTGAGGAATGGAGGTGCCATTTTTTGAACAAAATTACTTCCAACGTAGTGTATCAGGTATAACAATTTAGATCTAGAATATCATTACGAAAATTCGACAATCGAAATAATTTCATCTTAATGCCATTTGGCTTAAAAATGGTTAACTAACTCCGATTATAGCTATGAATTTCTTACATACTCGATTTGTTCGAGATTTGTAGGCTCTATTAAAAATGATTTTGAAACTGTGAATCTCCCTTTTCTAATACGCAAGCAAAAGTTCTCTATCTCATGTTTTTCTTTATGTACATGTTTGAATAATGAAGTTTATTTATGAATCACTTGAGAGAACTGTAGGATAGATGATATGATCTCGCCATATGGTTGAACTAATTAGTGATTTTAATCGAATGTAAACTGTTGTTTCAATTGAAAACGAAATCGCAGCTCTAAAATTGCCGGTTAAGTGCGATATCCTAAAATAAGTGGCTGCCATATATGGTTTGGCTGAAGTTCGCGTAGCTGATTGAAGAAAGAACAATTTTTTTTTCTTGTTTTAAAAAGAAAAGAAAAAGGTTACCTATATTCATTCTTTTTTACTGTCGGAATATCCGAGTTTTTGCTTTTACCTCAGATAATAATCGAGGTTCTACTGTATTTTTTCTTATACAAATAACTTTATGTATTGCAGCAGTTCAATGAAACAGCAGCACGATTATATCACATGCAGAACGAATATCAATTGACAATCTTATTCAGATTAACTTAAACTACACATCAATTTAAATTTGTTTTGTTTGAGTGAGTCATATTCGTAGCCTTATAATTTTTTATAACGCGGCTTAAGGGAATGAAAACTGGCACTGTCTCCGTTTCAATTGTTTACTCATTTTTGAACCAAAGAATTACTTTAAAAAATATTTGACACTATAAGTAGTGAACCTGTATTTACAAAAAATTATTGGACACAAATTAACAAGATTTTCTATGAAAGTCAAATCGTAAGTTCCCTTGATGCCCTTTTTTACGACGTTTTACTAAAACAGACCAAACTCAATTATAAAAGTAGATTTTCCATTAGGTGTACAGAACACCAAAGAACACTGAATAAGCAAGGCGTAGTATCGAATCAGAAGTTTCAGATACAGTGTCGAGAGTGATTGGTGATAGTGGCAATCTTTTTTTTTTTACAAAAGTTCAATATGGTGATGGTGACTTTATTTAATTCTCCTCACACGAGAAAAATATATGAGCGTCTACCATTGGCAAATGAATGAATAACAATGTTAAGTTTAGTATTTGGTTTTGCAGTAAAGAAATTATATAACATTTCCAGTGTCTTAACTCATATGTATGTTAGTGGCAAACAAATATAAAAGAACTATAATTATTTAAAAGAACAAAAAAAAGTAAACATAAAATTCAAACAACAAACAAATGAAAAAAATAAGAAATAAACAAAACTAAAGAAGGACAATGCCTGTGTTTAGTTGTACTTACAATGCCTGGTTTTGCCTGTCAAAATAAAAAAAAACTCTTGAGTAATTACTAAATCTTTTCATAGGCATATATGCACGTTAGTTATAGTTTTTTTTTTAAATTAATATTATTCTATTTTGAGCTTCGAATATTATATATTTTACATATCCTCTATCCATATAATATACAACAGGCTTAATGACTCCTTTTTTGTTGTTTTTAAAAAAAGAATTAATATTAAAAACAGACAAAATCCCCTAACCAAATTATTTATTTTGCAATCATTATTAAGAAAAACATCCTTTGCTCCGTATAAATGAAAAAGGCAATAATATGTGTAGATATATAAACAATAAATATAGAAACATGTATATTAATGAACTCGTGTTGCAGACAATATAATTAAAAGTATATTTGCAACCAACTACATTCAATTCACTAGTCACGAGTACATACTCGAGTGCACATTAACTAAATGCAAGATGTGCGTATGTAGAGATTATTTAATTTGTTTAATCAAAGGGAGCCGAGAGTGAACAGACAAAAAAAAAATCAAAAACTAAAAAAAGAGAGAAACTATTAGAATTTATAACTTACATTGTGGCCATCATCAGCTTTCCCCTGGTAAAGGTGTAGTATAGGGTGTGGAGAGAAGAGGATAAGTGGATACAAAATTTTGAAATCGGTATTGAATTAATCGAATTGTTTTTTTTTTTTGTAAAGCCAATTTGAAAAAAGATTGAGTAAAATATGTAAGACGTTTCTCGATTGAGCGGATACTATTGGAATATTTTTTATGCGGTGAATGTATGTATAGATGTGGACGTAGCTAGAGCATTTTTATCGATTGTCTTACCTGAAAAGCTGAGTAACGGCCAGCTCTGCGTGGCCTGTTATAACTTGGTAGATAACGGCGTATCGGATCCAGTTCGTTAATATGCAACAGACCTGCTGTGAGAAGTTGTGCAATAATGAACAGCGATTGTCCCCAGAGATAAAGAGATTTGGACGGAGCTCGTAGGTACGATCCTTCTCCGTCTGGCGCATAGAACATAGTTACAAATGGGTCCCCAAATGCGTCCGTATGCATGCAACGTCTTAATTCATTTTGATATTCTTCAATTTGTTCGGGATTATTTTTGAAGACTCCGTCGATTATCATAACAATGAAAAAAAGTGGCCACTCACATTCATAACCTTCGAAATCTTTAATTTCTCCATTGTTGTAATACCTTATTTCAAAGAAAGAGAAACAAGAGGAATAAATTATTTTAAATGTGATTAATATTTTGAGCTAACCTTCTACTTTTATCCTCAACTTTGCTTAAGTATCCATCACGACTGAAGCGTTTGAAACCCTTTTTGCAGCGAAGCCGCTTTATGACATTCAATTTGGTTTGGTCAACCAGACGTTCCTCATGTGATGCGAAAGCTGGGAAAGACAGCGTCAAAAGCAATGATGCGTCAACTCCCTGAAATAATGCAAATAATAAAATTAAGCAAATGGCACGCGTGGTTTTATCATTAAAAGTTCGCAACAATGAAATATACCTTCGAACTGGATTCCCTTGGTAGCATAGTTTCAAAAATACTCCTGTTTCGATTGTGCGCGTCTATATCCACGTACACCACACTCCAAGATGCACCCTTTTCTCCAAACAGATTACAGCCGTTAATGGCTTCCAATGCGGATTTCGCCATTCCTAAAATTTAATGAATTTAATCAGTAAATGAACATTTGGAAATGATTTCCAACTACTATTTACCAATAGAGGATGCATGAATCTCTGGCGTAGCGTTATTGTATTTAGATCCTCTTTCCCACATCCCAAAGTCTGGAGTGCGATAGGCTCGTTCAACGTAATAAACAAGATTTTGAACAAATGCCACTTCATCCTACAATTACCACAATCATTACTTTTCTCAAATAACTTAAATGGATTTTTTAACTAACTTGAGTGTAAACAATCTGCAAACCAGACGTTATCATTTGAACCAAGAAAATAATATACAGTGACACCACATCGATTTGCAAGTGATTGTATAGTTCATCCGAGTAGATTTCCTCCCCTGTGTGAAGGTGGAACTTACTATGCAAAGCATGCGTATTTGATTGCCTCTGCTTGAAAAGTTCCACTCGATGCGCTTGTTTAACCCAGCATTGCAATATTCCCCGCATGCATTTAACCGTCGATTGTCCCAGTTCATAGGATTTACCCCGATCATCATCGATACGTCGATATGCTTGATAGAGACCCCAAACAGCTGCAGCACAGTACACACTATCCCTGACACTGCCGACTTCTTGATCTGTGCTCATCACCGGGAACAGCCCGGTAATAGGACTTTGGAAGCGCAATAGTTGACGTTTAACTACGTACAGAATATACACACATAACATTTATAATCAAAATGAAATATTGAACCAAAGATTTCTTGCTAACCGATGCCATAGTAAATATCTAGCTGCTTCACTGTATCCTCATAGTTTGAGGTTTTAAGGAACTGATCCAGATTCACATCTTCAAGACTGTTTTGACGTCTATGACCTGTGGCGGTCTCTGACCCACCACCAGCATCACTAAAATTATTTAACATACTTAGAAATGTAAACAAATGGTAAACAATCAACGTATTTTAAAACCTGTACAAATGTTATTTATTCAATTTACACAACTTACGGCTTGTACGTCCCTCTCATTTTAATTTCTATTTAGAACTTGAAAATAAATAACCTTCCTTATCAAAATAAAAGTCAAATTTGACGTTTCTTTTAATTATTGTGACAGCGTTCCATAGTAAAGTAGCGCTTAGTTGTGGTTGTTAGTCTGCTTTTACACTTAAGACTTGTGAGTCTAGACTTTTTTTCGAATTTCTCTTTGTTGCTTGTACACTTCAGACTTTTTCCCTTGACTCAAATTTGACATTCCTCTTTTATTTTGCAGTTCTTGTATTGTGCAGATGACTAGGTGGGAAGCAACACAATGATAAAACGAACAAGAGAAAAGAAAAACGTCAAAAAGAGTCGCCAAAAACTTTACCCTCGACTCACAGGGCAAAATTTTCCTTCTCATCTTCTCGAAATTTCTTACTCTTTTGCACCCATGTGAGTCTAGACTCACAAAGTGTAAAAGCAGACTTAGCAATTGTGAACAATTGCTTCAATTCCGTGTCACAGGAACTTTTAAACTCGTTGGTCATTTGTCCAGAACTAGGAACTTCTGGGAACTTCTATTTTTGAAGTATCCTAAGATAGAGAGTCTAATCGCATTATTGCTTGCCAGGTGCATTAGCCGTGTTTTTTTGAAACGTAGCTAGCCAGTAGTTACTAGCAAAGTCAAATTTTACACGTAAAACAAATACAACAACCAGCTGGCTACAACTACAACTCTTTATTTTATCCCCAGCCAAAAGCAGCTGGCTAGGAATTTTGCGATACCTTATCGTCAGGTGGCGCTGAAAGCGATTTGTTATGTGCTCTTGACATTTAACGAAACGAAAATTAATAATTTCAATTACTTAATGATGTTTCGCAAATATAATCAACTATGTTATGATAATATACTTCTTTTTGTCAATTATCCATTGAATAAATTACCGAAATTAATTGCTTTCACAACAAATAACTAAAAAATCAACTTGGTTGAATGCGGAATACTTTGACAGTTCACACTTAACAGCTGATTTCATATGACCGAAATCACACACACCAACTTGGAGGTAAGTCAGCTGGGTTCGGTCGGCTGGGAATCGTTTTAATGAAAAAATAAAATAATATAAAAATTAAACAATAAAATGGACGAAGAAGAGAATATTCTTGCTATAATATTGGCCAGCTATATCTTCGAAGACAGCGACGACCAATGCGGTGAATTAGCACGGAAGCGGCGCAGCGTTGAGAGAAAAAACTGGATCGAACGTCGGAAGCGAGATGGACTTTGCGCAAAATCTTACACCGTGTCTCCACGAGACATATTTATGTCAAAACTACATCTTGACTAGACACAGGATTTTTTTTGTTTTCATTCGCTGGGCAAATCATGTCAAGACATTTCATTCTACAAGAGTTCGTCGAGAAAGAAACAATGCGCATTTGTTGCCTTAAAAGAAGTGAAATACCCTACGGAAATACTATAGAATGAAAATCTACCTACCAAAGTAGCCCAGCGCGGCATGGTCACTCTCTGAAATTCCAACCAAATGAAAATCTACCTGCCAAACCGGCAAATGTCAAAAAAAAAATCTAGTTTTCAGTTAGCCGAGAAGACAGAACAAAAATGCGGACATCGCGGACATGTTTTTAGTTATGTTTGCAAATTAGGGGTCTTCCCGAGACATTTGTATGTCAAGTCGAAAAAATTGTCTTGAAAATAGTCTCGCATACCTCGTCTATTAGAAAAATGAATTAAAACCGGAAAATGTCAACCATTCAATGAATTTAAGTAGGAATTTGTGGCTACGCAATTTCAAAATATCAAATTGCAAACAAAAACAACAACAAATCTACTGCAAAGTGAGCATACATTTGGCATATGCTCATAGTTGAAACTTCCAAAGTGTACAAATGGGACAACGTAAACATACATATATGTGTTCAAATGTTCGAATTTGCACAATAGTGTTCATATGGTCCCAAATGAGTGTGCGGACGATATGCACGCGTCATGGGCATACGTATGTTCGAGGTGTTCAAATGTAAGCATATGCTTCGTGAACATACATACGTATGAATACAAAAATATGGTGTGCACACGATATGTTCACGTTTGGGACAACATTTTACTCAGATGTGCTCACAAATTTGCTCAGTGAACATATCGTCTGCACGTAGCCTAATATGCTTCTCTGGAGAGCTGTCTTTCACCAAACAAGTGCTCCGTACATAAATATGGGTCTGACGATCATTACATAAAGCCAGTGCATCATTGCCGGCTTTAGCCTCCAAGATCTTCCTGCTGTTCTTCTACAGATGAATAGTGCATTGTACGCCTTTTTGATTCTATCCTGTGAATTTAGATTCAAATTAAGCTTTCTATCTAGAATAAAACCAAGATTGCTTTGATCTGATAGACAGAGTTCAGCACCGTCTAGCTTGAACTCTAGTATCTTGTACTTGGGTTAAAAGAACTATTTCTATTTCGGTGGGGTCGACGTTATGTCCGCACCGCTTTGCCCATTTGCTGATGGTCGCCAATGCGGTATCCATGATTTCACTCAGTGTATAAGTAAATTTCCCTTGAACTACAATGACCCAGCGTACGCGGTGACGCTGATTCCATCAGAGCGTAGTTTCTTAAGGACATCTTCAGCACCCATAATCGGGGTGATATGACTCCTCCTTAAGGAGTGCCTCTGCTAACTGATTTGTTTACTGTGCTGTACCCTAGTGTATTTAATGGTTCTTGTGCCTGGTATTTTGTTCAGCCAACAAGATATTGTTTGGTTTACATTAAACCTATCGAAGGCATTTTTAAAAGCTTTCCCCTCTAAATTGTTGAATGCACCTTCTACATCTAAGAAAGCCGCTAGGGCATATTCTTTGTGATGCAAACTGTCTTCAATTTTTCCTACCACCTCGTGTAGAGCAGTTTCTACTGATTTACCTTTTAAGTAAGCGCGTGTTGTGCTTCATCAAGTTCCCCCTTACACTTACCACGAATATAAACATCCAGAACCCTCTCGAACGTCTTTAACAAAAACGATGAAAGCCTAATAAGTATGAAATCTTTTGTAGTGTGCCCTTGTTTACCAGCTTAAGGAATGATAGTCTTCATTCACCTCTCTCCATGCCAGGGGAACATACTCTAGTTTCAGGCAGAGCTTGAACATTTCCATAAGCCTCTCACTGGCTATATCCGGAGCTTTGTGTCTTATTAATTAAGACAAACATAGTCCATATTCATTTATTAAATTTATTTAAATATTATAAAATAAAAAAAATGTATATAATATTTTTGTATTTCAAAAAAAATGAATTGTGTATTTACTTATAATACTTTGAACTTTTTATTTAAAAAAATAACTTGTGTATTGTTGGTGGTTGATTGTTTGGTTTACAATAGTAAAGAGTTCATTATTAATGAACCTAATGTGACTATGATAACATACAACTTGTTCTGCTCCTCCGCACGATCGATGGTTAAACAGGTTTCACTTTTCATCTCAAAGATGACCTATGTTTGTTTATTTATATTTACATATAAACAAAGTAAAAATAAAAATCCTCACAATAATTAACATTTCTTTTTATTAAAGTATTTTATTATATTTATATCTTTAGACCAATAAAACAAAGAAAAACAAACAAATAATAAAATTGCAAGTCTGAGGCCAATACCGGAGATCAAAACTTGTGAAACTGATGTTAAAGTCACAAGTTAGGGTCTCAGGGAATCAGCCAAACAAACATATATATTAATAACGCTAGCACTACTAAATTTATTTTATTTTTTTTCACTTGATATATTTTTTTTTTAATTTAACACTTAAGTAATTTCGCTGCATCAACAGTCAAGCAAAGAAAGTTAGCAAATTGTATAGAATGTTAATTTTAAAACTACTATACAACCTACTACCTCAATTTGCTAGAAATACATGGAGGTGGTCCAATCCATCCGCTTTTGATGACACTTTGTATTGCGTTGACAGTTGATAGTTGAGGGTGGTTATCCCAACCAAAAAAAAAAAAAAAAACGTTGCGTACATTGACAGATTCCCATAACTCCGGTCTTGTAACGTAAGCGTAGCACAAGTTCGGATTTACGGGTTTCTGTAAATGGTCCTTTCAAGCGAACGGGACCCAGGCTGATTGGAATCATAGCATCGATTTGGTGCATCGTCTGAAATGGGAATACAAAAATAAACAAATTAAAATTTGCTGATATGTACATATGTAGGTATGTATATCTAAGGGTTGTAAAGGTAAGCGGAAGCAAAAGTCCTTACCAAGGCTGAAGCTTAACAGCTTAACATGATAACAGGATATTTAACCGATGACCTTATGTGGCAGTTGCTAGAAAATACAGAATCGGTACAGATTTAAAAACTCCGAAATCTAGAAATTTTGCAGTTGAAAGTGAAAACCTTGTCGTGGATGTCATTTGATCTTCGTTGCCAAAAACCTGAACCAAAGAATATAGGCTGGGTATTTGCTTAGAATATGCCTTTAATCACGTGGAGCTTAGTGCATTGGGTACCGAAATAAAATCAGCTACCAATCTCAGGAATAGCTATATCCAGACTAGATAACGAGAATTCCAACAGGATCAATATGTTACATGTATACCGCAAATTCGTAACTATTACTGCGACCAATGTGATTAAAACTTACAAAAGACAATTTCAAAAATTACTGTAACTGCAAATACTAGTACGAAATTATTGGAACAAGAACAATCGGTTCATTCCACAGGTTTACGGTGTACCAAGAAAGTAGGATAAACATCCATCCTCCAGATCAAATTTCTCAATTCTAAAAGTGCAAAATAACACTGGGCAACAGTAAATTTTATCGGATGTAATTCCAACCAATATTAACTAATTCGAGTGCGCTGAATTCAAAAACGACGATATAATTTCTCGATTGGTTGCGGTTTTGAAGATATATGTACATGGTAGTTGGGATTTATTATTTTTATAAGTTTTCTTGAAACTGTTCACTTTTCACCTGTTTAAGTTTTAAAGTTACTCTCAAATGTTTTTTTTTTATCAAACGTATGCATCAGTTCACATTGCTGTATTGAATCAGTTTACAATTTAGGTGAAAATTTCTCACAGCGTTGAAGCGCTTAAGGTAGGATTTGTCGCTAGCTGAAGGGCCCAGAATAAACCAAAAAAAAAAAAGTAATTGACGGCAATTGCTAGTTGGCATCATTCACTAGGCACTAGGGTATCAGTTGATGATTACCGTCAACGATGAAGTTATTGGTAAATAGAGCATTTTACGTTGTACACACTACACACAGCAGAAGCACGTTTTGAAAAAACAGTCAGATCAGTTGTGGATTGAAACTTTACTAACCGGGAAATCTAAAGATGAATCCCCAAGACCCCAAATGGTCCAATGATGACCTTCTTCAATTATATAATATGTATACTAAAATGCCATGTAATCATGAAGACTAGGGCTGATGTTTTGAGAATTGAGTCAACAAAAAATATGTCGGCAGACTTTTTAGAAAAGTCATTCAGAAAACTGAACGGAGTCAAATTAGATCTAAGCTGAACAAAGGGTAGAGATTCTAGAAAGATGTAGGGTGTTTAAGGACATTCCGCTAGCTTAAAATACGCGTATTAAAAGAAAATCCTTAAAAACGAGACAATACCGCCCGCCCGTTGGAAACTAAAGTAAAGATAAGGATCAGGTAACAAATGGGCTGCGGACTAGGTAACATTCAAAAAGCAAAAGAAGTCTATTTTACAAATAGAGTTTGAAGTTTATGTAATGCCAGAAACATTAGAATCAACAAAATTGAGTTAGGAGCTCACATTATCAGTATTTCGGTTACTACCTAGTCTTTCAATCAGACTCAATACTGGTCCATGGTACTGCCGAACAGGATCTCATAAGTAACCAAGCTCTGGGTGGAAATTGAACTATAGCACTGAACTAGCTTTTTTTAATCAGGGCATCGCCAATGCTATTAAAGTGTACCGCAGTACTCTGCCAGAAGAAGAATCTAATCGGGGCTTACCTAACTTCCAGAAAATCTCCACAAATGAATGGGGAGAAAACTGGATTGAGTTTTATATGAGCGAATATCATAAAAAGTCGCCAACAATGTCATAACCGGTGTTAGACTTGTTTGTTTAATAAGTTTTTGATTTACTTTCTGACCCAAATGTGAGAGTAGACTTATCATACCCTCCGAAAAGGTAAGGACTATGCGTACGTATCCAGCAAATCAATGCAATAGAAAACATTGAACTCAGATAGAAGAAAAATGGGGGCGCTCTCGCTAAGAATATTAAAAGAAGTCGCGAAACTAAGCTGAAATACGATACTCGTACATAGCCATCAGAAAGCGTATCTTTAAAGATACATCGAACTAAATAACTAACAAAATGCAAGATAAAAAAAGCTGTTAAATACTACACTGTATAAAGTCAACGAATCGGGTCTAGAGTTATCTTCGGTGAACTAACATTTTTCTTTAGGTGGCGCTACAGTTCGGGGTGAACCGCGGCCTGCGTGTTATATTTTTGCACGAATGAAGGGGACCTACAGTTTTTTTTACCGATTTCGAACGGCGAGTTGAGAAGCTCTTCATGTCTGACAAGCATTCAAAGAGTATCATTTGGGCGTGGGACCATGAAAAAACATTACGTGTTTGTTGGGATTGAACCCATGCAGCATTTCGTAATAGTCCAACACACTTACCACTACACCACGGTGCAGTGAACTATAATAGGAAGGAAACAAATTAGTACAAAGTTGTAATTAATGGCGCAAATTCATAGTCAGCCCATGAATAGTGCCTATAGCCGACTATAGTTACAGCGGCTATAACTTTCGTTATTCATAAACACATTTTTGCCTATGTATTAGTTAGTATCGACTTTGGTATGTTTTTGTAAAGTGATTTTAACGAACAAACCCAAACGTCAAACTATTATATGAGAAATTTATATCTGACTCTAATTATTTAAAATGACGTTAGGGTCATTTTAAATTTCGAATAGCAAAAAGTATATTTTAGGTTATGTAGGTGAATAAATTCTTTTATCGTCGGCTCTATCTGACTATGAATTTGCGCCAGTAATTTTGTACTTATGTATAATAAAATTTTTAGAAAGGTAACTGAATTCTGTTACTCGGAAAAAAAAAAGCTTCTCAAAGATTAAAAACAGGGGAAAAATTAAGTGTTTTGTATGTAATCATATATTCTTCTCAAAAATTTGTTTTTTTTTTTTTATAATCTTATGCCTTGAAAAATATGGTATATGTATATGTATGATCCAAATATTGTCAGTTACAGTACAGTGATACCACGACTTACGCCCTCTGGACTTAAGCAAATTCGTACCTACGCCATCGGGCGTTCGGCGTTTGAAGCTTTGCAAGCACGTCCAAATATAGATTTGACATCAGTATCGAAAAAATTGTGATACAAAAAGCCTGCGGCTGATTCGGATTTTTAAAAATATTAATTCGAATAAGGTGAGAGCAAAAAAAACAATGGTTCATCTAACTCTAAAAACATTAATTTACGGTTTGATGTAATGTTACCGAGAGCAGCATTTTATTTTATTACATTAAAGAGCATTACATTTGATTACATTAAATTTGGGGTTTAACTTTCAATCGAAAAGGGCCAAAGGATAAACGTCTTAAAAATCCACAATATGCAATAAATTTTTTTGCCCATATCCCATAAAAGGCAGAATCGAATTTTTTTCAGAAATATTTATTTTTGTATACAAAATATCCCCTTTAGCGTGTGTAGATTATATAAAAAAAAAAAATACAATATTATCTATTTTTACTACGTTTTAATTAGGTCGCTTTCTTGTCTGTCCTAATGTTCGGTGCAAATTCTGCCATTGATTTTACACTAGCCTCCCGCTGAGCTAGAGACTTGAAATTTTGAACATACACCATGTAACAAAAGTGTACATACGGTCTACTAATTCTCAAAATAATAAAATATGGAATACTTTGTAAGTATAACTATAAATATAGTTTTATATTCACAAAAATAACAACAAAACTTAGGTTTATTAAATACTTTTGAAATTATAGAAAAGTAACTTATGGAAAGTTGTTTTTTTTATGTTACAAAAGTTTGAATATTAGTGGATCGTATGTACAATTTTGTTACATGGTGTATGTATGTAGCTCAGAAAGTCAGAACTGAATTGCATGCAATTTTAACTCGCTTTCTTGTCTGTATGTTCGTTAGGGTTCTGCGCGGACCTACAAACACATAATAAAACCTTTAGATATGCAACTTTTTTTATAGATAGATAGATAGATATAGATAGATATATTTTATTTATTTCTTATACATTAATAAAGTACATTTAGAGTTCTTATAGAACAGAAAAACAAATAGAAAAAATATATAAGAAAGGTTGGTGGCATTCAGTATTTAAATGAAAAATAGAGTTGAAAGCCACTTCAAATCGGCTAAACAATATATATAAATTTATGGGTGGGGTGACCCTTAAGAATTCAAAGAATTAAGAAAAGTAAGACTAAACTGGTAGCATTGCAAGAAAAATAATCAATAATAAATTAAATCGAAATATAATTAACAAAATAAAAACCAATCGAGAAACTAAAATTAACTGCATAATATGCACAAAATAAAGGAAACAATGAAAACAAAGAATTAGACCAAAACATTAGAAATCCGGGATTCTAGAGCAATATAATCAAAGCTGAAGAGCCACCTTTTTACGCATTCTAAGAACATTCCAGGTATTGTCATTGATCTGATCGTCTGAGGGAGTTCATTAAATAATCGAAAAGATAAAACAGAAAAAAAATTACGATATGCAGTGGTACGGAAAAGTGGAACAGATGATAAGTTTGAAAGGTTTCCACGCAGATTATAAAAGGAGATTAAACGAAAATTACGATTACCGGACTTCATAAAGAATATTTTTAACACCTTAAAACAGTACAAATGACGAACAGGAAGAATATTCAGGGCACAGAATAAAGGAAAACAAGAATGTCTACCAGATTTACGACAAATTTTCCTAATGACATACTTCTGTAAAATCAACAGTGGTTGTGTTTTATTGCGATACACACCCCCCCAACACGCGATTCCATATTGTAACTTGGAATGGAAAATACCATAATAGATTATCTTTAAAAGCTTGGTAGAGCATAAGTTACGCAAATTGTAGAAATGTCGAAGCGTCCATCGGAAATACTTTTTCAAAGCGTCTATGTGATTCGCAAAACTCATCCTGGAATCAAGTGTAAGTCCTAAATACTTAAAATCGTCAACTCTCTCCACTAAGAAACATTTATCACTACAGTTTAGATTATTACAAAAGGTGGGAGAGGAAAAACCAGACGAACAATAACAGCTAGGTAGTTTGTATCTAGGGCACTCAGGTGCGTGGAAGTACACATTTGCATCCAGATTATATGATGAAGATAAGCTGTAGAACATTATCTTAGTTTTGGAGCTGATAACCAAATTATGCTCAGCAAACCAGTGTCTCAATAAACTTAGATCCCAATTGACATCAGAAATTAGGTCCAAAGGACTGTTTAACCCATATGAGAAACCGATGTCATCAGCAAAAGCAGTTGGTGAGCCCTTAAAATCTAGAGCAAAGAGTGAATTGATGTATACCAGAAATAGAGTAGGCCCTAAAACAGAGCCTTGTGGAACACCCAGGTTAAAAAATCTAGTTTCGCTCCTTATTTCGTCTAACTTCACTCTTTGGGATCTATTTTCAAGGTACGATCTAAACCAAAGGAGCATGAAACCACGAAATCCAGCTTTTTCTAGTTTTCTCAACAAGAAATTGTGGTTGACCATGTCGAAAGCTTTGGTTATGTCAATAAATAAACCTGCTGTACATTTTTTTCCATCGAGGTGTGACATAATTTGAGAACAAAACTGAAGGAGTGCATCTTCCGTCGATTTGCCTTTTAGAAAACCAAATTGTACTGGATTGAAGAACCTAGTTTTATCTAAAAAACACACCATTCTATTTTTCATAAGTTTTTCAAAAATTTTGCTAAAAACTGAAAGAAGTGAGATGGGCCTGTAGTTGCCAATTTCAATAGCGGAACCTTTTTTGAATAGAGGAATGACGTCTGCACATTTAAGATCTTCAGGAAAGACACCCGCAAACACGCAACGATTAAACACAACTGCCAAGACATCTACTACAAAACATGCAATTTTTTTAAGTAAACAATTAGAAATATCATCGGGTCCGCACGAAGACGAATTAGGTAAAGTACCAATAACCTTCAAGATTTCAAATGAAGATATGGGCTGAAAGACAAAACTACTACATTGCAACGGTTCAGCACTACCACATAAGGGAGGACAAGTACAAGAATTCGATATGACAGAACTCGGTTATGGTGTATTTATTTCTATGACTAAACTTAAAATTTTGATTGCACACTTTTAAGCTATAACCACATAGTTACCGTAACTAATGGTCATTTTTTGAATATTGTATTTTAATTTCTGAGTTTTAACAAGACAGGAGTGAATAAGATGCTAATTATAAAAAAAAAAACATTTTTCGATTTAAGTTTTACAAGAATTTTCATAGTTATTCAAAATTCACAATCACAAATTTCCAGGACTATCTATAGGAGAAATGATTTTATACTTTTTAGTCTGTCTTAAAAACGTACAATGTATATTAAAAGTGGTTTTTAATGTAATTCATGAACTAAAAAATGAGAGATCAATGAACTAAAAGAAGTGAATCAAGACTGTCTATCTGAAATCACAGTGTTGAAAAATGAAAATACTGCACTTAAAATAGCAGTGAGTGTATTGCAAGGCCGCATTGGTATTTGGAACAATCCAATCTTAGTAATGCAATTGATATTTTTAATGTGTCAAACGTTTACAATTCAAATTCACTGCAAACTGCGTGGCAAATTATTCGTGATGGTGTGGGTTACGAGTTGTCTGAGAGAGACATTGAAGACATTGTTAGAATTGTTTGCAATGTAGGTATCTAGATTAGCAAATAGTGGGCCTCTTTTTTCAAGCTACGTGTCCTACCATTAAAGCACTTCTATATCTTTAAAGTTCCGAAAATTTTTTTTTTCATGCGAAGCGGTTACAGCACTACTCTCAGAAACGCAAATATATACGCACAGAGAGCCAATGGTATGTCATTTGTAAATTCTCCTCTATTTAGAAAAACGCACTTTTCGAACTTTTATACTGCGGCACATACATAGGTTTTTCAATAAATTACCATTGCTAGTAAGGTCAATAGTTCATCCCACTTTATATTTAAGCGAAGTAAGAAAACTCCTTTATAGTACCTACCTATGGATAGTTCAACGGTAAATTTGTTTTGAGCACAACTTTATAAATTGTTATCTTGGTTTTTTTTAATTGTAATCTTTGTTTTTAATTAATGTAACTATAGTATCAATGGTCGCTCAGAAATTTGAACCACTTTATTCCTCGGGTAATTCTAATTTCCAAAAACAACAGGCAAACATTTTATTTTCACATCTTTTCATCTATTTTATTAATTAATAATTAATTTTTGGTTAATATATTATAATCATTAATGTTTGTTTGTTTTTTTCGGTTTAATTGAATTTGATACTTCGATAAAATAAAACATTTAACTCTTTTTATTAAATTATTGATGCTTTTCAATGGCTGTAGAATGAGAAATAACTGGTGCAACATCGACAATATCTTAACTTTGGTTTTCAAAGACAAAGTGTTTTTACGTTTATTTGACACTTTTAAAAAATTACTTGGACTTTTTGATCGAGACTGAGCCAAATATGTACATGAGAATCAAATATTCAGAGGCTATTACCAAGTACTACATATGTATATACATGAGTTGTGACAAACAAATGCGAAGGGAATAAATCATTCAATACCTAATTTGGGAATTCCCCTTTTTATTTTTTACCTTAAAATAAATGCAAAAATGGGGATTCTCAAAAATAACAAAAAATCGCTCAGACGTTAGAACCTCAAAGTTCCAATTTTAGAGCATTCAATGCAGTAACAAATCTGAGTAAATTCTGAAAGATTCGAATTTCTGAGAGTTCTAATTTGTGAACGTCCACTGTATTTTGAAATCCTGTTAAGCCACCAGCTTTTCAAAGAATTATAATAATTATTTAAGGTTATGCTAGAGTAACTTCGGGTATTGTGAGATATGCGGGTAATGTGGGACGGGCGGTTTTCTCGAAAACTAAGCTAGATTGGTAACTCTTTTTACATCAGCATTTAGCGACTGTAGTTAGAGGAGCATGCGTCTTTAATCAAGTTAAAAAAAAAATAAATATTTAAAAAGTTAAAAAACTTAAAAGTTTTCGTGTGCATTCGAGTTTTTTTTTTCAGTAAAACAAAAAATGATTGTGTGAAATTCTATTTGAAACGAGATGATTGATCAGTTATAGAATAACTGCAAGTTTTGTTTAAACAACTTAATTTTATATTTTAATATATTTTATTGCAAAAATATTCAGTTTCGGCTAATGTGGAACACTAGCCATGGGCTACAGTGGTATAGTATACCACATTACCAGTCTTAAAACTTTTCAGCTAAAAAAAGATATACCACATTACCCGCAACTTTTTCAAAATGAGGTTTTCGAGGTCGGGGTCGGAGCACATTTTTGTCAAAATACTCTAAAGTAACGATTAGAATTCTGCCAAATGATACTGAATGGTAGTTTATACTTCTATATTGAACCTTACGAAATTTGGATGCATTAACTCTTACACTTTGTCCGTAAAGTCCAAAATAGAAATTGGTATTCCACAATACCCGAAGTTACTCTACTCTAGAATTTTCGAAAAATCGATTTTTTTTTTAAATTGTCCCCTAAGACCTGAAAAATAATGTCCCAAAAGATTATGGTCGGAAAAAGTCTGTAAGTACTCGGTGCAGGCATCGCAGATTAAAGGTATTGCAAAATTATTCATGGTTTTCTACTACTCAGAGCTTCAAACGCGTGTATCTCAAAACAGCATTTTTTAAGTTGGCCGGAAATATAACACAGACAATTTTCAACCGAATGTCTAACAAGCAATCAAAGAGTATCATTTGTCATGAGAAGCTTCTCAACTCGCCGTTCGGAGTCGGCAAAAAACTGTAGGTCCCTTCCATTTCGTGGAAAAAATAACACGCACATACAAATGGTTGCGAGAAGCTAGGCTTGCTTCTGTATAGGACTGCTGGAGTCGTACATTTATTTATTTATTTATTTTACTTCTATAGCAGTTATTATACAAAATTAAAAAAAAAGAATTGGCTTATTGTAATTCAAAAATTACAGGAGCTGTTTGTCCGGCCGTGGACCCTGAAAAAAACGGAGACCTCATCGGAAAAGCGCTGCACAATCGCCATTTTGCAATTAATCGCTTCAAAATACAGTCACTGATATGTATAATAAATACTCTTTAGTCGGATCTCGACTTATTTTGTAGTATTTCTGAAAAAAAAAATCCTAAAAAAGCCTATTTTTTTCGACTTCTAGAGTGGCCTAACCCCTTAAACTTAAATAAGCACTTTAAAAAATATATAGAAGAAGAAGGATCGCGTGATTGCCTTCATTTGTATTTAGTTATTGTTTAGTCTATTGATTTTGTTACCAACAAAAAGTATTGACTTGAGTTTCTCGAATTGTTGCCTAATTCAGACAAAATAAAAATAAATATGATAAATTTCTGAACAAATTAAAGTTAAGTTTACATTTTTAAACACGTTATTAACAGTTAAGGTTCTCTTTTGACACTTTGACAGTTTATGAAAGACAGTGTGGTACTTTAATGACCACGGAGATAATTGAATAGACTGAAACTCCTAAGAATTGCGCAGGACCGCACAGTAAGAAACTAGACATTGACATTGTCACACATAGTCGTAATTACTTCCAGTAGGTAACACTGTCCCAGTCAGTACCTTTAAACTGACTGGCATCCTGATCCTGAAACTATGCACTGTCAACGAAAAGAAAAATCGATGACAGACATATGTAAGTTAGCCTATTGTATATTCTTTGAACGAAAAAATGCACATTGTTTAAATAATTGCATTAGGAACCTTTATCGAGATTAAAACATGTACACATATCAGTAAGGATTTTTTTTTTAGAAATCTAAATATGTAGTTATGTTTGCGCATACACACTCATACATATTAGTTAGGTTAAGGTATGCACATTGAGACCAATGACTTTTGTGTATGAATGTTGGTACGTTGTACAAGTTTTTTTTTTAAATTTGAGTACAATTTTATCACAAACAAACCATTCGACAAACATAATTATTTAACTTTCGAGAAGAAGTCTCTAATTTACTTCAAAAATAAAATGTAATCCATTGTCTTGTTTTTTAGAAGAAAAAAATCACTGCACAAGAAAAACTTTAATTGAAAAAAAAATCCGATTGCATACTTTCCCCAACTTCAAGTCATTCTTCTCGTACATACATATGTACGTATAGGTATTGCATAAATAAAAAGGACAATGACTGCAGGAGAAATATAAAATATAAACGAAAAACACAGACACTGCCAGCTACCACCTATACACTTGAAGAGAAGTCTCACAATTCCACACAGAGTTATACACAAAAAACCATATGATCTCTGTTGGCACATACGAGTACATATGTATGTACATACAATTTACGCATACGGCAAATGTCTGCTTTTAAAAATGATTAAACAAAAAACGTTTATTGTAATTAATTCCTTTAACTTAACTTTAACCAACAAACGAATTTGATAGATAAACGCGGAAACGATTGAAAACCCGAAACCGTACGACCAAAGTCCCGAATCTGACTGATATTTCCACAAGTCCGATTCCTGGTTGTTTCAAAGCATATTAAAAACAAAAAGCAAAAACAAAAACCAACCAAACAAAAAAAAACAACAAACTACAAGAAGAGTCTAAACACAGTTAAAGAAGAGAAGAAACTCATGCACCTCTATACTGCAATCTAGTATCTGGCCTGGCCATACAATAGTCGCATCCAGTGGGTATACAAGGATGCTTTACTCCACCATACCGCCGCTCTTTTTCGAACAACACATTGCTGTTTTACGTGGTGCAAATGGCTGAAAGAGGAGTAGTGGTTGCTGGTTGAAATTGCACGTCGTCGTAGCGTAGGAGAAGAAAGATTGGCGTCTGACTGCTACAGCCAGCCAGCCAGCCAGCCATCCTCCTCCTACCATTATTCCGTTTTTGTAAGGCAAGACTCCATCTGCACACCGAAGTACACAACACACAGACAGACGTATTTCAACTATTTCCCCAACCATCTAATGATGGGTCTCTGTGCATCTGTATTTTTGGATGCTGTATCTAGGTAATTTCTGCTCAGGACCTACCTCAACACCTGAAGCTTTTACATAAGCCGGGAAAGCTTTCGGACGTGAATAAGTGTTTTTCCTCTTTTTTTTTCCTTTCATTTGTTTTTTTTTTTTGCATTTTTTTGTTCGTTGCACTCTCGTAGTTTTATTTGTAACATGCTGGCTGGCAGACATTAGCCCCCAGGTCTACTTGTTGGTCATCTTGTGCATATTTCGGCCAGCGAACTTGCGTTGTGATTAGTTCACGGTTAAGCGTGAGGTTCTTTGAAGTATCTACACAATTTATCTGTATTTAATATTTTTTGTACTTCTAATGGGGATATAATGTGAGGTGAAGAATTCCGTTCCCAATTAAGGATGAAGAATGGCAAAGATACAAGAGGATATACATGTAGGTGTGTGCTATAATCCTAGAGTGACCAATGTCAAGAGCGATGCTGGTCTAGCAATTTTCGCTCGTCTGGCTTTATGCAAGAGCTTTTACCTCTTCCTTATTCACATTGTGCATAAATTACTAGTATGTATGGTATGTACATACATATGTATCGGGTTTCTTGTATGGGCATGTGAATACATATGTATGTACATATTTCAAATTAAATTCAATTACCGTCTTCTGTCCTCATCAAAGACCGGTACTTTCGACTGTTTAATACCATCTCTGGCAACTGGGAAATTTAGCGAAGGTAGTGAGGGCGGTAAACTATTTATTTATTTATTTTTTGAGATAGGATCCGATCGGAAACGTGAATGTTTAGCAGAAGGAATAGAATTTCAAAATAGTTTAAGATTTATGACGGCACTTGTGTTCTTTTTTTCGCCGACCAATCCGCTGGATTGTTGAATTGTTGCTTTTGTACATATGCACATCTTCTCTGTTTGTCTTCTGTTTGTGTAAAAGAAGTTCAACATTTAGTTCTTAGACCTTCAGTTTGAATTATTAAATGTTTTTCTTTATCGTTTCTCTTAGTGACTCATCGGACTCAGAATCAGTCCTTTGATGCCCTTTTTTAACCAAGTAACTGCCAATTTATATTGAACTAGCTGAACCCCGTCGAAAACGACGATAATTTTTACAGATCTTAATTGGCAAAAATATACATATGTATGTACATAAGTTAAGAAAATAACTGTGTGAATTATATTTACCAATAAAAGCTCAGTTTAATTAGAAGATTCAATGCCTACCCCTGAAAATAAATAATTCGCTATTCATATGTACTCGTATATTCCTTTCGCGTGCTTTTCAGCGCCGCGACGTATAAACTGAGTTTGAATTCATAGAATAAGCTATAACGCAGAATTGAATTGGGAGAACTGAAAGGAAGAATAAGACAACAACAGCACCATCATCCGTTAGGCCCGCAACATTACCATGTTCTTTTTTTTCGACATTTCCTTCTGGTGCAAATCATGCTTTCGTTGTATGCGCGGCAGATTTCGAATTTGAAAACGATAGAAATTTAATTCAATCAAAACTCAATCAATCTTATGTACCCACTTTCAGCCCTATTATTGGCTGTAGCTATGTATATAAATATTTTTGAAAATTTCGCTGCACTTTTGAATAATTTGTTCCTCAAATTTATTTATAAGATGGATTGTTTTCTTTTTTAACCTAGCCATCCACTTTCATACCGAATTGAATTGCAGGAGGAGCAAAACATGCTACCCCTCGCATACATGCAAACATGTTGACGCTCTTTTCACATTAATCGTAGTTCTTATTGCTATTTCACTTTTAAACAGTTACTATATGAAAATCGGTAATACCGATCGACTGAGCCATATCCGAAAAATACCCAATTTTAGAAAATCGGTTAAAAAGTCAAGTACCGTTGTACAACTTTTTAGGCAAAACCCAGTATGACATTTGATAGCATGTGTCTAAGCTAACTTAAATATGAAATTTTAACAAAATCGTTGGAGCCGTTTTCGAGAAAATCCGCTTTTTATAAAATCGGTCCCAAATGAAGTGTACTTCGCCATATTATTAGACCCAAATCAAGGAAAAAAATCAACGATTTTGAAAAGATGTTTCAAATGTATAAATCAGGGTTATATTATAACTTTTAACATTTTTCCATTTTTTGTACAACTTTTTGTAGTAATTTGGGTACATTTTGCGACAGGTTTTGTCTAATTTGTAATTTTGATAAAGGCTTGAATGATTACGCCACACATTGATGGGACAAGTGTTTTTTGAATATTTTTGCGTTTAACGAGTGGTTTTATCAACTAAAAATATGGTTCAATCTTTTTTTGAAAACACGCTGTGTCAAATGAAAGCATATAGGGCCCAAACAAAAAATAAATACCCAATATAGAAATATCTACGCTACAGGCTTCCAACTTATTTTTAATGAAAACTTATGTTCTTTTACCAGTTTTAAGGTTTTTTTTATATTAAACATAGACTATTTAATACATTAATAAACAAGTCCAAAAAATTGTCATATTTAATACGCACTTTAAAATACCAACCACTTTAACATTGTTTTTTGCTTGGGTCTAATAACACTGTGTAACAAAAATTTGTTAATGTTATTTTTTTGTTAGTTTCTGCTTCCTTATAATATGTCAAGCACATTTTGAGTATTCATTCGTTCTAACTGTTAGCTTTACGGTAAAGGCATCGCGAAATGTGTTAACGGAGATGCAAGCAGAGCAAGCCTATCATGAGACCTCTGCAAGTGAATGTGAATAGTCATTAGTTGAGAAAATAAATAAAAATGTTTAATTTAATTATGGAACAGTCGTGCTGACACTGAAAACTATCGTACGAAAAGATGGCCGCTAAGAGAAGCCTGATGCAAAAAAACGTGAAGCTCCACCTATTGGTAGATTCAGGAAAAGTACTTATGCCCTCGCTTCAAATCAAAGGAACGTAATGCTTGGTTAGCATTGAGGGAAATAAAAGAAGGAAATATTAAAATAGAAAATTATGTAGAACTAGTAGAAAACTTAGTGGATAGGTTTAATATATTAGGATGCAGGATGTCGCTAAAACTACATGCTCTTCCCTCTCATTTAGATTTTTTTTTAGTGAAAACGTGGGGAGCATTAGTAAAGAACATGCTGAGACGTTTCACTTCAATGGAGGGCCGGTACCAGGGCAAATTAGATGCCAATATGATGGGCGACTACTTCTGGCACTTAAAAAGGGGCAATTCCAGTTCACAGTAGAAAAACAAGAAAATCTCTCCACTTCTAAATGCATATGGAAGTGCCAATATTTTTTTTTGTTCGGATATATGATAGGTTATTAAAATTTGAAGTAACATTTTGAATAAAGATTTCTTTTTTATATTTTTTTTAATTACAAAAGTGCTTAAATGCTCAAAAATGCCAACTTTTCGTTAAAATTCTGAAGCAATAGCTAACACTTAAGAAAATCTTTTGGCATTTTTGAAATGAGCTGACATATACCAAACATAAACAATTCAAAAATGTACATAAACAAACATTTTTTGAAGTTTTGTTACACAGTGTAATATGCCAAAGTACTGTGTAGGTACCTTAATTTTTGGAGCTAGAATAAAAATTCCAAATTAGCCTTGTGGTTTAGTCCCACAGACCCCAGATATTAAGTTTCAAGCAAATCCGCCCAGCCGTTTAGGCTCCAGTCCGAGATACAGTCGTGCTTACAGAATGAGCCGTACTGTTTTATTATATAGTATAATTGTACTGGCGTTTATTATATTCATATATTTCTGTCAAGAGACCAAGGTGCCATACATATGTATGACAGAGTTATATAGTTGTTTGGAGAAGAAACTTCTGTCATTTTTCATGGATCTATCCGTCAAGATACTTACATATGTAATAGTAAATGGTTTTCCAATAAAAGGTTTCAGTTTGATTTATCAAGAATACGCGTATTTTTTTTATAAAATAATAGTTAATTTTTATTTAAATCCTTAGAAGCAGGGTTGACATTACTAAAGAAAAACAATATAAGCCAAATGACGTCCATAACCTCTGTTGCATATCGATGTTCTTTTGGTAAAATTTTCCAACACATTTGCGATTGGAACGTTGACATAAATCTTCTCTTTTAAATGATCCCCAAGAAAGAAAACGGTGTTAAATCGCACTGAGCCAGGAAACTTGTCTCTCAAAATAGCAATGGTTTTACCACTTATGTGGTACGTATCGCCGTCTTATTGGAATTTAACATCGCCCACATCCAAATCTTCAAATAATGCTAGGCCATAGAAATTCGAAGAAATAGGTAGTTCGAGAAATACATAGTTCGAAGACATAACGACCAAATGATCCCTCCTCCCCAAAAACCGCAGCGAATAGTGACACGTTGTAGAGATAGGGAGACTTCTCAAGAATGATTCTTAGATTTTCTGAGCCCCAAATGTGGTAATTCGGCTTATTGAAGCCTTGAAGATGAAAAAGTAATTGAATGATTTTTCGGTGCATTTCCAACTCCAGATTGGCAAAGTTACGATGCTGGTGTTTGTCGGCAGTCTTAAGTTCTGGCGTCAAATGAACCTTTACTTATCATTTGTCCAAAATGACAGAACATTTTTCGACAAGTGACGCGTAGCTTCGAACTATTCAAAACGAAGTTTTTCATTGGAAACCCCTATATGATCAAGTTATACTTTTTTTTAGATTTGATGGGGCGATAGGCTGGGATAAGGCTTACCAAGGACTGTGATCCATAAAGATCTATTCGCTGGGTTGGTATCTTTTTACGATTTGCCGCCTTATTTAAGTCAAGTTCTGTAAGGAATCTTGTGACCGTTTCAGTGTCAAGACACCAAGACCTATTTTTTGAGATGATAGTTATAGAGAACAAATGCCAGTTAGCAAGGCTGTTACGTTTGTCTATTAATCTTTTCTTTGGATCTATTACTGGAAATATTAATGAATTTCTTAGAAGAGAACTTTTTCTATTGTTCCCGGAGATTGAGCTCAATTTTTAATTGGCTAATGGGAGAGGCCACAGAATGATCCAGGGTTAGTTTTTTTCTAAGCTGTAGATGTAAAGCCTTATTCGTATTGAAATTATTGGAAGCAGCATCATGCGGAGAGGAGGTAGGAGGTTTACTCGGTACATATCCGTCATTCTGTTGCACCAGTCTTTCAGAATTTAAGAATAATTCCTCCTTCATACTGCTAAAAATAAAATGAACGGGTCACGGGCAGAAGACGTAGAATAGGACGGTGTTATTACATAGCAAATAAGAAGCCATTTTATAACACAGTTTCTTCAATGTTTTGGACGGACAAAGTCCAAGCTCCTTCGATTCCAACCCAGACGGTCAGCGTAACAGAGGACGACCACGCCGGTGGTGCACACAAGTGGAAGAGGACCTTAACTACGGCGATATTTTCTTCGGAATGCACTGGTATCATTCTTGTTGTTGGCCAAATCTTATGTAGTCCGAAAGCTATCCACAACATGAAGAATATCACGTTCAGGTGGGCGATTATTCCATTTTAATAATCCATTTTAATAAGCGTGAAAAGCTAAAAAAAAAATTGACACCTTAAATTTCGCACTGACACAACCGCCCTATCTAGACTAATTTAAAGTTGAAAATATTTTCGTAACTCAATTAGCGCTGCGATTGCATCAGCCGATGACGTCGGCGCAAAGTCAATCAGTGTCTAAAACATTCATTGTTGCATCCATTATTGAATATGTCTCTATCACTGATAGTTTCATGTTATTAAATTGTAGTATCTTATCACTTTATATAACACTAACGAACTAAGCGTGTTTGGTGTTAGACGTATTCTATTAAAAAAAAAAAATCAGAATTCTCCAATTGATTCGAAAATAGCCTGGCCTACCTAAAGCAGTTATGTATGTATGCATGTATGTATAGTGGGCTCTCGGTAGCTAGAACATCCGATAACCATAACTTCAAAATGCTATTTTTTCTCTATAGGTATTCTATAACTGGAACGGACAGTTTTTAAGACTCTGCACTGACTGAATCTTTCCATGAAGTACTCTATAAGCTGAACTATTAAAAATTTAAACCTCTTACTTGAAACAAATTTATGTGACAACCAAAACTGTTTTAAATTCTAATCTTCGCTTTGCATCTATGTTGCTACAAATATAAACGGTTTCCATTAAGGAATTGAATCCATAGGATTGCTTTTGTGTCTGAGTTGAAAGTTCTAAAGTTTGGTAATACCGCGAATTCAAAAAGCGGACACGAGCATGTGATTAAGCATTCCCGCGTCACATGGCCTGTTGCTGACGCTGCGCTTCTTGTCCACTGACGAAAATGTTCGGTCTTTGCAATACCTTTTCAGTATACCAGTGAATACTTGGTCTATTTGGTAATATGCTAATTTTCGAAATACTATGTAAACTTTCATAGAATCATGACAGTTTCATAGCTCTCAATTTCCAAAGAACATCTAAGTGTGGTCCTTCTATCCCATCGATGAAGTTTCAGATCTCGAAATTCGTGCTGTAACGGTAAGAAAGAGACTTCTAGAGTCCAGATTAAAAGCAAAAAACATAGCGTCTAACGCATATGGGAGAAATATTCCCTGGACAGATGAGTCCAAAGTTGAAATATTTGGCTCTTGTGGATCTAGGAAATATGTGAGAAGACCAGCTTATGCAAAATACCGGCCTAAGTATACTCTACCAACTGTTAAGCAAGCATGAAGGTGTCCGAATGATGATTTGAGCAAATTTCTCTTGTAATGGAGTTGGTCCATTATTTTGGATAAGAGCAAAAATTACCCAATTCTTCAAAATGTTATACTGCCTGCCGTATGATGAAGAGGAATTGCCTCTTAAGTGGCCATTTATGCAGGATAACGATCTGAAGCATACGGCTACGGCGCGGCGTAAGCAACAAAGAATTGATTTGAGGAGAATAAAGTCGATGTAACCTCAGAACCACCTCAGTCTCCAAATTTAAACCCGTTTGAAAATCTTTGTTATGACATAAAAAAAGGCCTTTAAGACAGCTAAACCTAGGAATATTGAGTAATTCTGGGAAGTGCGGACAAAAAGCGTGGGAGGCTATTCTGCTGAAAAGATGCCAGAATTTTATTAATTATATACCACGCCAGTGCGAGGCTGTTATAAAAAATAATGGATAAACAATAAAATATTGAAGTAAGTCACATTCGAAGCTGACAACAATTGAAACATTTAACGGTTTCGTTTTTCTTTTCCAGCACTGCTTCGATTTCATCGAACACCGAAAAAGTGGCGTTTTCTATTTTTAATTTTAATAGTTTTTTTTTAAATGAATTACAATGTCATAGATATAATTTTTTTTACAAATCTTAGGTTAATTACCAAACTAAAAATAATAAATTTATGAAATACATATACAACACTTAAAAATTTTAATCAAAAGGCAAAGTGGCTTAAGTCTATTTAAGCCAAAAATGATTTTTTTACATTTTGAAACCCTTTAAAAAATGTGTTTCTATTCCATCTAGAAGTCCTTTTTTTTGGTGATGTCAAAACGGATTAATTCAACAAAATTCATACATTTGCATCATTTTTCAAAGTTTAAAATTGCTCTCCTGAAAAATGCTTAAAAGAGACTTAAGCCTCTTTGCCTTTTGATTAAACAAATCTTACCATTGTTACTGAGTGTAACTGCAACTATTAAAAAAAAGGGACTCGATGAACGTAACTTTTGTTTCATAAATTCTTACAACTTTCCTTATTTGTATCTAGTTTTTTTTGTTCACTTATTTTTATTTTACAAACTGCAACGTAATCAAAATTTAATCGACTTGACTAAACTCTATTACAAAAAACCGGCCAAGTGCGAGTCAGAGTCCGTAGGGCTCCGTAGTTTTAAAACTAGTTATATTTTGTTTAAATAACTGTTTCGTTTCGTAAACACAGAAAACGAAAACGAGCTACCTCTATATTCACTTTACAAACTTATAATAAGTCATATTATTCAGTTTTAGAAATTGGATAAACATTAAGTGTTAAGTGAGGTCTACTAACCCCTTTAGCGCTGTGCTACTGAGTTCAGGGGTCTCAGGTTCGTTTCCTGGCAAAAACCGTATTTTTATTTTATTTTTTTTTTACATGGCAGGTGGCAGCACAATTTCGGATAGCATTTAATTTTCCCAAAAATTATTGTTAATCGAATAGTGGTAATTTCTTTAAAATTGTTCCAGTTATTCGGTCGGTTGAGTTAATTGGTTGAGAAATTGAATTTTTCGACGTGAATATCTCAAAAACTATACTACTTACGAAATTCGCTAATCTTTAAAAATATAGTTAATTATCTGCAAACTATGATTTTTTCATATTTTTAACTTTAGTAGTTTCTGAGAAAACAGTACTGGGCTTTTGGTATGATATTTGTCACATATTTTTGGCAATAACTCCCAAAGTTTCTAACAGAAAAAACTAAGGAAAACATTTTTGGAATCTTTGTTTCGAGCCCTTTGGAATGATGTCCCACATGATATATTTTTCAGAATTTTTTTTTTCAAATATTACATTTTACCCACCCTGTATACTTGTTTCACAATATTTTTGAGTAATATGTTGTCCAAGTATGTGGACCACCGTAATGTATAAGTATGCCGAATTTCAAGTTTCTAAAAAGAACGGTTCTTAATTTTTTTATTCGAACAGACATTTTTGAGTTAAAGCGAACTTATAATGGTTCCGTATTACCATATGGGCAAGGCACGGAACCCTAAAAACAAGGTCTTTTAATGGAAGGTTTTTAAGTAGCTTTTCCTTCTAAAATTTAATAGTAATATCTTCTTTCCCACAATTGTTATTAATTTTTCAGTAGTAAGGTAGCTTATACCATATCTGTAAATTTTGCAATATAGTTTTAAGAACCATGTATTATTTCTCCGTTACAATAAAAATCCATCTACTGTGAGCATCAAAAGTGAGTAAACACCCATATGATTTTTCGAGTTTCATGTAATTTAAACAAAAAAAATAACAAAAATTCGATTCCAATGATGCAAAATAAAAGCTTTACTCAATAACAATAAAACAGCGGAAAAAATAAATCAATTAAAATAAAACTAATACATTTTCTCTAATAAAAACTAGCCATACTCCATTTTTTACGCGTCAAAAGTAAGTCAACATTATCAATTTCTTTAAGGAATTCATAAATTTAATAGCTTAAAAATAAATCTCAATATTTAGTTGGACCGCGTTTAGACTTTATAACTTCTTTCAGTCTACGTGGCATGGATATATCAAGTTTATTTGTAACATTGGAGGTTATTTGGAACCATTCTTCAATAAAAACCTTTTGTTAGGTGTTCTTTGCTTTTAATAGTCCTTTTACGAATGTTCCGGTCCAAATGATCCCATAACTGTACTATTCGACTTAAGTCCGGTGATTGCAGAGGGTGATCGAGCTATTTTGGAGTCCCATAAAACCATACCTTAACGACCCGCGAGGTATGCTTAAGATAATTGTCTTGCTGAAAGATCCAATTCCTAGCCATAACTAATTTATCGACGCTCGGTTTCATGTTATTATTTAAGAATGTTCAGATAGTCTTGTTCATTCATTGTACTCTCAATAAAGACCAGATTCTCGACCCCAGATGCTGCCATAAATCCCCACACCATCGCCAAACCTCCCCTTCTAGCATTTTGTTCCTCTTCTGACACCAATATTTTTTGACTCGGTTATTGCAACAACCTCCATACAAGCAACTGCCCGAGTTTCTATTAGTTGCTTTTATTGAGGTCGTACTGTATTTTCAAAATGCACTGCTGTTTTATCGAACACAGCTGTATATTCAATTAAGTTATAGTACATACAGTGGACGTCCGGTATAACGAATTATATAATGCACAGATCGTCTTTTTTTGCTAATTAATACTAGAATATAAAAAACAAGTGATTTTTACCATGAAATTTATGTATTTATTTATAAGAAAATAAAAAAAATTAATAAATAAGTTTTTGATAAACAAAACAATTATGATTTGGAAAAGAAGTTTTTAATATTAGTTTGCCTTCTGGTTCGCCCCAAGCTTTTTTGGACCGACTCCTCTAGCATTTCTCCTAAAAAAAAGTGTTTTTGAGTACCTATTCGATATTGTTTTGAACTGACCACTGTATGCATTTATTGAAGCAATTCACTGCTTCACTGAAACAGTTAATTTTCCTTAAAAATTACATTTATATATGTATGTATATGTTAGCATAACTGATCATTATCAGGAAACAAAAAAAAAAAAAAAATAGATCACTCAACAGATGTTACTAGCAGAAGCAGAAGTAAGGATACATACAAAAACTTACAAAAGCCGACAAAAATAAACTTGCGCCTACAGGAATTTGCAACTAGAACTATTAATGGGAAAAAAAATTCATTCATTATATTGGACATTCATTGTATTGAGCATTCATTATACTGGACGTCCACTGTACCTACTTGTATCTGTTTTAAATGGTCATTATTAGATCTTGAATTAAAAAAATGTACATGGCTATGACTTAGTTTCAATTCAAGGTCATCTAAGGTCGCATTAAATGTAACATAGTACGTATATACAATGTATAGAGATAGACAGACACATAATACGTATATATGTAATTATTTTCTTTCTTTCTCCTCTTAAAATAATTAAAAAGCTTTTTCCAGAAAATGGCACCCAGTCGACTTTTTATTTCCTTATAGAAAAACCTTTGCAAATAAATTCCTTTGAGAAATATATATGTACGTACATAATCGCTCAACGACAGAATGGAATAAAAAAGTAAACGCCATTTTTGTTCTTTTACTTTGTAAGGCTTTTAGCTTTTATTCAAATGCACCTCCTGGTTTTTATTATTAAATTATATTTTAAAAATGCAGCCTTTAGTATTTTTCTTTTTGTATCTACATTTTTAGTTTTCCAGTGTATGTTGTCACCTTCAATTGGGTAGAAGTTGTTCCAGGACATCCTCCCTCCCAAACCATGTTTCATGTTTTATGTTTTTTCTAAGAAACCATTCCGCGGTGGATTGACTTCTTCTTCACAAATTCATTTTATACGGTTGCCTAGGTTCCATAGCATCATACGTACGAGTAGATGCCAGTCAACAGATTCTAAAGTTACAAACTGAAACCTCATAAAGAGATATCGTAGGGCATCGCCATCGTCGTCGTCGTGAGCACCTTAGGTACATACATACGTGCATACACAAATTACAAGAAACTACGAGTATAGTATGTGACGAACCCCTGTGTACTTCTATACTCCCAATGTCAGGACACGACCGGGCGCAACTTTATAGTGGGTACAGCCGTCCGTAATACTCGCTAAGAAGATTCCAGAAAAGGGGAAATAATTCTCGCAAACCTTGAAGGAGCATGATTTTCAGTATTGGGAACTTTTATTCTCGTGAGATGAGTACGTTAACAGCCCTAGGATCGTAGCCAAAATGCATGTTCTGTCTGTGTTGTTGTGCGTCACAGAAAGGAGAACGATGGAATACCATAGCCATGGACACAGACCAACTGCCAAAGGTTAACAAACTCTGCGAATACGAACGAATTTGCCGGACTCTGAGGTTCAAGAATTTTTGTGGCATATAGGTACGAGTGGTACATGAATAAAACAGTTATTAGTGTTGTTGTTGTGTATTTGATTTTGTTGTAAAATTTGGATATTTCTGGCAGAGAAATGTATCTTTTTTTTTCTATTGAGATAAATCCCACTTTATCGATGAATACCTTTGCTTGCTTTACCTGTAAGGAATATAGGAATAGATGGGAGCAAACGAAGCCAGCCGCGTTTATAAGTGGGTATATGTACATGTTATGCACGTAGGTCGTTCAGTGAAAATCGTTTGTTAAACTGGTCAGACGTCAGATACCTACATACATATATATGTATGTTTGTTTGTATGTATGTTACTTGTATCCCATAGGGTGTAATGAATTAATTTCCTTGTTTTGTAAGACGAGGAGAAAGCTATACCATTAGTCTTTTAACAGGGTGCCTGCGTTTCTGTTATTTGGAATAAAAAGGGACTAAGTCTATGCTTAAAAGTTACATTTCGGTGCAAATTTGATGACCCATTTGTTAAATCAAAGTCATCAAGAAATAGAATGTATGGGAATTAACAAGTTCGAGGGTCTATAGTAGATTGTGCTGGATATAATCCACAATTTAGAAATTGGAGGCGTATTTATATGCCTCAGTCCTGTCTTTTCATTTTGAGTCCAGAATGTAGACTATAAAGTTCGTCAAACATAAAAAGGGATGCATTTCGACACTGTTAGATATTTTTTTTTCATATGAGGGTTTTTGACAGAGAGACCAGAGTAGGTAAAAGTGGTGGTTTCGATGGAAGAAAGCCCAAATAGCGCATAAAGGGCGCCGTTTTGATACCACGTCCTCAGGTGACCCGTTTATTTGGATGTAATGTTGAAATATTTATATCCACCATGTGGAGTTCAGGAAGAGGATCAGCTCTCCAATCCTTTTCCCAGATATCTCTAAGGTCGTTAGAGAATAGTTAGCAGCGTTACCTTTGTGCAACTAAAGTCGCATTTTGGCACTTTCTTTACTCTCCTGAGACTTTGATCCGACTTTTTTAAAAAAAACCCCTAATTTGCGACTTTTCATAGAAATATGGAGACTTTTAATAGTTTTTTGAGACTTTTTTTTGTCGAAATGCATTTATTTTTACATAAATATCTTGAACACATTTTTACTGTTTTTTTTTGTTTTTGATCATACACTATTAGGCGCAACATACTTCTGAATTTTTATCACGTAACCAAACACATGCAAACAAATTATAAACCAAATCAATGAATCCTTTGCATTCCATTGCGAAATGTTGTTAGCTACAGGGTGTTCCAGTTAAGAGGTATAATCCTCTAAGTAGAGATTTCTGAAGTTCCGGCGATTAAAAAATCGTGCGGTCTATATTCACCCCCTCCACGTTATAACCCGTCGAAGTGGGACACCTCCGATTTGAAGGTACAACTACTTTAAATGTTATAACTTATGAACTATTATATGTAGCTATAAAAGTAGTTTTGTACATATTAGAGAGACAATTCAGTAGCATATACAAGTATTGAAGACTGTGAATTTCATGCAGGCACAAAAATGTAATGGCTCCTTAAGCTCAAAATTATGAAAATTTGCTGTTCCAATTTTTTACTTAAAACGCATTTTTCTCAAAACTTTTATTTAAAACAAACTTTTTTTTATTAAACTTTTATCTTTGACCAATTTCTTTGTTAGTAAATTAACAATCAATTCAGAAACAAATATTTGTTTATTTATTCGTAATTTATGTGATCCCGAATAAAATCCCCAATCAGACTTTTTGTGGGCCGGTGAGACTTTTTTTGCTACTTTTTGAAAATTCTCAGCGGTAACACTGATAGTCAGCCCAGTATGCGTTGCCTGGCTCTCGCTAGAGCTGGACATTTGCAGAGAAAGTGAACAAGCGACTCTTTTTCATTTTCATCTTTGAAGCTACGGCAGAAACTATTGTGAGGGATTGCTAGTTTGGCTACATGGTCCCCTATTGGCCAATGACTGTATTGACTGCCACTGCTCTAGCGATATCTTTTTGACCTGTTGTAACTTGGCCATATCTTTCTGAATATAACAAAGTTTGTCAGACTGGTCCATCTGAGATCGTTAAAGAAGTATTCACCTAGTTTTCTACTCCGGGAGAGAGCTGAACATGAACAGAGGAGATGTTTTGGACTATTTTTCCTCTTCCTCATCACCTCGACACAAAGCCTAGTTGCATGCTTGTCTATAAGGCAGTGTCCTGTAATGATTTTATAGACATAAGGTAGTAAGAGCGATTTAAAGGTCCAGTCTGGGCCAGTAATGGTTAGTGCTTTGGACTACTACGTATGCCGCCCCAGGTTCAATCCCAGCAAACAACTAAACGTTGTTTCACAGTGCCACCTCTGTCGAATGTCTGACAAGCATTCAAAGAGTATCAATTGTCATGGGAATTGTCTCAAAAACGTCCTGCTTGTTCTATAGAGTTCTTTAAATGTCAGCCTTCAGATTAGCTTAAAAGACTAGGAAACCGTAGGTGCCGGGAAATTTGCTCCAACGGACTAGTAAGAAGCTTTATAGTTATCGACGTGCATGTAATGCTACAAGTTTCTAAGGCAGAGATATTTAAAAACTTTGAAAATTTGTTAATGCAAATATTTAACGCGAAATTGCTTTTAATAAAAGTTACAAGAGATGTTTCAAATCTATGGCTGTAGCTCTCGCAAAGGGTTCCTTAAAGGTACTTATATCTGTTATTTTCTGTTTACAGATCATCAAAACAGGATGCAAAGCCTCGTGTGATCCTTCTAACATATCGCTCCACAGATTATACTTATACCGTGGAAGTTTAGTACAGTTGAACGTAGCAGTGGGCAAAAATCGCTTTCTTTTTCTTTTTGGTCTTAACAACCTGAAATTTGTCCTGTAAGTTTGAAAACCAGCAAACATTCGCCTCAGACTCAGACAGTGAACTAGGATAAGTCTTAAGAAAGTCAATCTCGTAAATTCCTTCAAAGTACAGAGAAAGTACTACTAGTACTTTTTGAAAGGGCCAACACAGAAACACTGGCTCAACCAACAAGGGTTGTACAGAGTACAGTACTTCTACGAATGTGCCAGGAGCAACCGACACAGCAAGTTTCAGTTGTCTTCTTTACATTACACGCGTTAATACTATGTACATATGTACATACTCGTTTTTGTTTTATCGAGGTAGTCAATGTCGTCTGCTGCCTTTCTAAAAGGCATTGGCAATAGTATGAGGCTTTTTTTCAACCTGCTTCGTTTATTCCTTTTTGTCTATCGTCTTCTAAATCGTTGTCGTCACCGTTCGTATGCCCATACGAGTATCAACATCGTGCGAAAGACGAAAATTGAGAGATGGGAAAATGCAATACAAAGGTCGTTGACATTCGTGCCCACACAACCGCCACCACAGGTTCTATATACCAGCAAGAGGATCACTACTACATCAAAGCTCCGTGTAAATATTTTTGTTCCTCTCTTCTGCATATACGAGTATGTACACCAATACCAATCAATATTCGCGCATTGCATACACACTCGTATCCCTACATTTGGTGAAATACAAGAACAACAAAAAAAGAGTAAAAATCCGAGGCAGACTGCTTGAGGATGGACACTTTTATGGGGTGGAGGGTCGGTCGGTTAACCATGGCTACTGCTGCATGGCATCTTCTTCATTCGTTTCTGTGAAAGTTGTGAGTTTATATTGGAGTATGCGCGGAATGAAATGGAAATACTAATGCAGAATATATACGAGAAATGCTGTTTCTTTCTTTCTTCTATGCAAATGCGTGAATGCACTTCTGGAGGACGAAAAGCTCGCATGGAAATTTGTATGTGCACCTATACACCTGCATATGCAATTTAGGAACTGCTGCAATACCGAGACAAATACATATGTATGAAGGTACATGTTTTTTTTTACGTTATACCGGTATATTTGTGTAATACCGATATTTGATGGCAGACCACCGACACACATGAAAGGATAATGATTTTCTTTTTCGGTATGTACTGGAATTTTTCCTCAAAGGAAATGTAAAAGCAGGTTCAATCTACATATGTTTGTATGCACGTCTTAATTCTATATCTACATTTATGTAGATTCATATGTACATACATATGTTTGAGTTGAATACCTCCTCGGTATTCATCGAAATACCTGAGCTTAGAAAAAATCGTTTGATAAAATTGATTTTAAATTACACGAGCTGCTGATCTACATATGTACATACAAAAATGAATGCATACTGGTATTTATGTACATGTGTATGTATGCATGCATACAGAGAGAAATTACTGCATTTTTTTCTGTTTATGCGATGCAAATTTGGTTACCTAATTCGGATCAAAAATGTTGCGATATGGCTTAAATGTAACGGGCAAATTTAATGTATTGCAACATACATATGTACATATGTGCATATGTAGACCAGGTATTGTAAGTCAGAAATGTATAAAAATAGTCAGAGATGTATAAAAATTCTACTTTTAGAAACGACAGTTTGTTAATTCTTTCTTTAACGAGTGATACGAGTAAGCGGTCGAGTTTTACAACGGGAATTTTAGTCGGATGTTCGATGGACGTTCGATAATTCCCTACAATAACACAATGGAACAGATTCTCAACTTTTGTCGACAACATTGAAAAAATTATATGTTTCAGATTATACATATGTATGTGTCTGGCGTGTTTTTTTTTTTTTGTAACCTGTATAGGCCCAACAAACACCTTAAAGTTTTTTCATAGTGCCACCACTTTCGAATGTCTGACAAGCAATCCAAGAGTAGGTCTGTTTGGTAACTTTGTAATTCGTACAAATTCGTGGTATTCTTACGAAGTTCCTGTTTGGTAGCCCAAAACATTCGCAAAATTCGTAAAAGAGAGAGCCAAATGAGCGTGTCCAAAAAGGTCTGTTTGGTGAGTTTTTGTGATCAAAATGGGACATCTGTCAAATAGTAAATAATTTGAGAATTGGGGGAAAATCCTCTCTTCTTCTTTTTTAATTATTGAATATTTTCACGAAAAACTAATTTTCTTTTATTTTTCTAACAAATAGTGATTGACATTTCACAAATTGTCAGATGACTGTTTGATTGATGTCCCTCGGCCTCGGTGACTCCATGGATGAAAATGTAGCACGATTTCGTAAGAGGGGACATTTTTTGCCACTCCCGTTAAATTTATTGACACCTCATTTGGCTCTCTCTTCTCTTGATTTTTGACAGATTCAGTAAAAATTACTGCACACCAAATAGACCTAAAATTTCCCGCAACTGAGAGCCCTACGAAGTCTTAGTAATAATAATAATATTTGGCTTCAGCAGTCCTAGGTAGAACCAAGCCTAGCTTCCCGCAACCATTTGTGTGTGCGCGTTATATACATATTTGCACGAATGGAAGGGACCTACAGTTTTCTGCCGTCTCCGAACGGCCGGCGAGATGGGAAGCTTTACATGACAAATGATACTTTTGAATGCTTGTCAGGCATTCGGGAGAGGTGGGCACTGTGAAAAACATTTTAGGTGTTTGCGGCGGGATTCGAACCCAAGACCGCTGGCTCAGTAGTCTGACGCACTAACCACTTGCGCTACGGTGCCCACCACCTACAAAGTCTTACACCAACTTTTTCCTTGGTTGAGGTTGACCAACGCTGGCAAACCAACCATCTGACAGTTTGTGAAATGTCATAATCTTCATTGTTAGTGGAAAACAAAAACAAATTTTACATATTGTAAGGCACTTTTCGATAAAAGCAATTTGGTAGCTAGCAGAGGTTTTATCGCGGCTTAGCTCATAATCCCCGATAACTATCCAGGCTAAACTAATTCTATATAGGATTAGTTGTTATTGTATCTTGCATTGAAAGCTTTTTTTGAAGCGTATATAGGCTAAACAAAAAGCGAGCCTGTTGAAACAGGTCCTTATTTTCATATAACGTGATAGGAAATTGGAAAATAAGCTGACATTTTCAATTTAAAAGTTAATCTGTTAATCCTTGATTATTAACAATAAAAGTGTGACTCTTAAATATTACAATCTTACAGAGTAGATGAACTTGTTGAACATCCAATATGCTTACTGACTTTTGTTTGTCTCTTACACTGTGACACATCTTCGTTTTTTAAGAACCAACAATCATAGCTGGATCTCATCGTCTCTGGTATCTAATTTATATTTTCCTAACATCTTGACATTCTGCATCCGCATCCAAGATCCAAGCATCGCTAAGCTTGAGAAAAAGGTTCTTTACGATTCATTCATGTGCATGGATTTGATTAGATTTTTTATTAGCCCCAATTTTATAGGCCAAGGAGGTAAAATAACATTTTTAGGATCGACAAGAGGCGTGTACTTGACATTAGCACTTCCAAGTTCATACATATTTCTTGCTGGCCAATCTTTCTGAACGTAATGGTCTTTTGTCACTCGGCTCTATAATATAATTTCAAATAAATAAATGTCTAGCAATGTGATTTGTTAAAGCCTTTAATGTAACTGATGACGGAGGTATCCAAGAAGCTAATTATACGGTTACAAAATGTTTATGCTTACATTCGTAAATAGTGAGGGAAGTACAAAAAAAATATGTGGCCATTGTTGTTGTTGTCTGACCACTGTTCCCTAATGTATTATAGAAAACATGTTTTTTTTTCGGCCGGTATCAATTTTTTGTTAAATATAATCTGCTTTTCACCTGATATACAGCAATGGTCCATCTTTATTATAAACCGTCAGATAAATGAGATTTGTCCAGGTAACTGTGAAGCAGATAATCTAGCCATAAAATGTACAAAACTGGGGAATTAGACCACAAAAAGTGAACCCCATATACTAATATAAACGATGAGGCACAAAATCTTCATGCCAGCATCTTTATGTTGCAGCAGTGCAACAGGCTATTATGAAAGATGGCGTAACCTTGACACGTGTAGTTACGCAAAATATACTTGGCCTCAACAAATTCGGCGCAAAACCAACAGCCTGCTTAAAATCAGCAGAAATTTGACAGGTAATAGGCAGACAACAGCAGATTGTGAATTCTCGCCAATGAGTTCTGTCGCAGCTGCATGGATAAGGAAGAGGAAGAATCCCCCAATCACCCCCTGTGCACAGCACTCTCCTCCTTAAGTACAAAAATGTTGGGATGTTATTTCTTTATTTAAGATATTTCGTCAACGGATATCAATAAAATATGGACTTTTATCCAACTTTCCAAATGGTTACATGAGTACCGATACGAAAACGTGGCAACAAAATGGATCATCATAACTTTAGCCTAATTGAATCCTACCAAGTATGGTGGATAGCTACCTAACCTAACCTAATGTGCTTTGTCGAACCTAGCAAAATAGGCCTCTTCATTTGATATCAATCTTCTATTTCTTTATGTTTGGAAACAGAAAACACTCGCAAGGTGCTTATTCTGGAGAATAAGGCAGATGGAAAGTAATTCGTAGTACAAATCGTTTAATTGTACCTAACTTCATGTTTGCAAAAAATACGAGAAGTTGTCTGCTTCTAATGGCTGTCACAACTAAATGACACATCTGTTAAATACAAATTTTGTAACACTTTGAAGAATGTGCCAAAAGAATGCAATGACTTGGGCTCAGCGGAGGATGTCAAATATATCCTTTGTGTCATGTCATGCCATTTTTAGGGAGTTAGTTTTTTGATACATTAGAAGAGACGAGCCAAACTGGCCACAGTCAAATTTTAAAATTTTAGTGGGGAAATCAAATGCTTAGACGGAAATGTTTCTGTTGAGATACCATCAATAGATGGTTACAGCTCCAGGGAATCGCGAATGGCCATTATGGTGCCTAGTGTTTTGTGATGGCTCAGCCTCATAACCCCGTTCTAACCTAACCTAACCTTACCTTGGCTGGCACCGCCACCTGTCGAGATTGTTCGGAATGATCGAACGACTTTCGTATACAGAATACAATAGGAAAACTTCTGGATATTATTACATCCCAGATAACGCCTTTGTTCATATGTATATATATGTAACCGTCTTCCTAGATTGAATGCCGAATAGTTGTGTCGACTAGCACATCTAACCCATACTTAGGGCGTCGAATTTACTCTTTAGCGTAACAATACGATCATGTCTTTGCTCACAATAATCTTGAGAGTACTCTCAGAAAATCTTATCTCTCAATAGAAAAAGTTCGAAAATATTGCTCTCAATGCAGACTTCTGATCCTGAGAGTAACTTTCGAAAGCTCCTTCTTCCTTCAAATATAAACACACAAAACGTAGCGAAACTTCCATGTCGTTTTCACCTTCACCCAAATAGAGCAAATAGTTTTATGGCTGAATACAGCTTAGAAATTCTTTTTCTGATTTTATTTTTTGACTGTAGAAGACTTTATTTTTATCAGAGAAGCAAACTCCATTCTGAACATTTAACTCTCCTCAAACATATAGTATGACTAGTTTCCCACATAAATTAATCAATAGATACAAAATCGGAATTTCAGGAGTAGGCATTATTCCCTCAAGCGTTAATGGTTTAAGCGGTTTTAGTCTTCCATATAATTTTCGAGCCTATAGATCGATTAAGGGAGCTGTAACTGAAATCATAACAAATTGGTTCTAAAACCTTATAAAATAACATGGTGGTATGAGCTTAGTAAAACTGTCCTGGTTATTGATGCTCAACTTTAACAAACGATTTCTTAACTCCACCAGTACTAGAACATTACCAATACTTCTTTACACTGTGATGGTGTTCTGAAATATAGACAATTGCAGCTAACTGCACCATCCAATTCACACCACCATGTCATACGTCTATATGCTGACTGACCTCTTTGAATGTTGTGAAAATTTCCACCGCTAGTCACTTTTCATCATTATAACCCGCGACTTTATTTAATGCTTGCCTTTTAAGAGGCCACTGATACTTATACATTTCATTGGATGTTAATTATTCTTTTATAAGAACAACTTTATGATTAATGTAGAAGCAGATATGAAGATTCACATAAGAGAAATAGAAAATAATAAAAATGAGAAATAAATAAAAGTTCGGAGCTGTTAAACATTATCTACATACTTAGTTCACAGTTCACACAAGAGGTAAAGGATATCTTCGCTTGAACACAACGACTCAATGAAGAGTTTAAACTAACGCAACGATGAGATTTGATGTGAAAAGCCTAGTATCCTGTTCGCGCTAAATTGTAGCAACCCTAGTCTCCATTTGTATCTCCAAACCGAAGATAAATGCTTCCTTACTTTTTAATACAGGATACATACATATGTACATTATGTAGATTAGCCAAGAAAATATGTGCCACAGGCAGATGTTAGCAAATATAATTTATTTTTTTCAATTTCAAGTCAAAAAAGGATTTAAAAAATAAATTAATGGATAACACGAAACATTGAAGAAGACATTAAAATAAGTCCATCAGCTGAAATCATTGCTTAGTACATATTAGGTAGTACAGTCGTGGTCCAGTATAACGAATGATCGATATAACGTAACATACACTCTTTTCAAATGCATTATCGGCTCTATATAGCGAACGAACAAAAAAAATGATATTCGATAACACGAATGTTGCTATAATATCGATGTACATGCTTTAAAAAATAGTTAGGAAACGGTCGATGGAAAAATTTGGGTGTTATACATGCAACCGAAGGTAAGCTATCTGATCCAACCATTCGCTTAGTTAAGCTTAGCGGAGGATTTGGTATCTTGGAACAATACTGAAATGTTTCTTCAAGAAGATACGCGTATCAGCCCACTCGAGGCCGTTGAGAGTGTATTAACTGAGCAAAATAGAACAACGTTAAAAATTCTGTAAAAACTTGTTCTACGAGGAATAGCTACAAATTTCTGCGTTGAACGTTTGCAAAAGCATGTCGTTATTGGTAATTACTTTTTGGAAAAGGAAAGGAAAGAAGTTAATTTTGTTTTAGTTTCTTCTTCTTTTTCACTTTTTAACTTGTTTTGTTGACTTTATGAATAAATTTAATAAAATGTTATGAATTAGCAACAGTATTTGTACATTTATTTAATGTTTCGTACAACGAAAATGCAACTGGATTCGGATCATTCGTTATATTGGACCACCACTGGACCACAACGTATTCCATTCCACAAACGTCTTTTGTTCCAATTGTCAAATTTTAGCGCCGATTTAAATGTACCGGACATTTCATTCGCGAACTATGTTGGTGGAGACTTCTCATCGTTCGATTATAGCAAGGTTCAATGAACTATGTAAAACACATTATACTGTTATATCCGGGCGACATTTTGTGCCACCCATCTACTATGTATGTCACTTTATCTTTGTAGACATTCTGTTATGGGAGCTAAAATTTAGAGCGAGCAGGATACTAGGCCTTAACGATGAGACATTTTTTTATTTAAAGTTTTTTAAAGAATCTTGAAAATGATTTTGTATGCTTACTTCAAAGTTGATTCGTCGTAGAAGAATCAGTTGCCAGCTTGCGGTTACGAACAACTGTCATCGAAACATGCTGACAATAATTCCGAGTTACATACATAAGTCTGTCTTAGATACTCCCAGCATGTCTGCATTTTCTCAAAAAATGTAACTTACATTCAATATCGGCAGGAAATTTCTTTTCAAAATACCGATAAAAAGATAGGTTTTAAAAATGACACAAATAATAAAAATTTAGCGAAAGAAATTTACCACTGGTCTACAGAAGTTTTCAAACGGAGCTTATAACCATCAATCATTTCACTCAAAAATCAATCCAACGAAAATTCGAGAATTTAATATAAAAATTTCTTCGAAATTCAGAAATTAATTATCTTAAAATAGAGGCAAATATAAAGTTAATTGATTAATATTTTGATCTTTAATTTGCATATGCATAGGTATGTATAATACCACATATTACTCACATATATACTCAAAAGATCTAATAAAATACATAGCTACACTGAAATATTTCTAGATACAATTTGCTAAAGAGTTCCGTGTCGTTTATTTCGTCTTGTCTTGGAAATTCTTGTTTTGCTGGATGAACAGAACATTATGTCTACTTTTTAACAAACTTTGTAGCTTTTCGGATCAAAGGACGTCGTTACTTTGGGTATTTTCTTTATTCCTGTTATAAGTACAAATTCTTATTTAATTCTATTTGTACGAATGCCATTTTTTTCTCTTAATTTTTGATGGCATCTGCCCGAAATTGCGATTTAATAACGTTCCTACTTTCAATTAACTACATATCTTTGATTTCTAATTGCATTCGTTGGGTCGGCTTATTAGATACTCGTAACTCTGTCTCGTAGTGTTAAGTGCAATAAAACATCTGTTTCGGTGGCTGTATGATATGTTTCACACGATAAAATTAAGTGTTCTGTAATATCTCGAAGTAGCATTTGACGTTGTTCCGTAAACGGTTTTTTGTCCTCATTTACGTATCAATAAAAATTTTATATAGCTGTAGAACTGTAGAAACTGAAGTCTTTATACTTGAGGTTATACAAAGAAATCTAAATTCGAAAAACTTAATTTGGAGATATCGATATACATATGTATGTATATATGTACAGTACCTCGCCATATTATTAGACCCAAGCAAAAAACAATGTTAAAGTTGATATTTTAAAGTGCGTATAAATATGGCAATTTTTTGGACTTGTTTATTAAATTATTAAATAGTCTATGTACTAATATAAAAAAAACCTTAAAACTGGTAAAAAAACATAAGTTTTCATAAAAAATAAGTTGGAAGCCTGTAGCGTAGATATTTCTATATTGGGTATTTATTTTTTGTTTGGGCCCTATATGCTTTCATTTGACACAGCGTGTTTTCAAAAAAAGATTGAACCATATTTTTAGTTGATAAAACCACTCGTTAAACGCAAAAATATTCAAAAAACACTTGTCCCATCAATGTGTGGCGTAATCATTCAAGCCTTTGTCAAAACTACAAATTAGACAAAACCTGTCGCAAAATGTACCCAAATTACTACAAAAAGTTGTACAAAAAATGGAAAAATGTTAAAAGTTATAATATAACCCTGATTTATACATTTGAAACATCTTTTCAAAATCGTTGATTTTTTTCCTTGATTTGGGTCTAATAATATGGTGAAGTACTGTACATAGTTATGTATGCACAGCACATAGAACCTACACAGAAATCTATAGAATCTCCGGCTTCCTCAAAAGAACCATATTTCCAAAATAAAATGAAACTACTACTCGAGATCAGTGATGGTAACTAAAAACAAGAAAAGTACCTACCAACGATGAAAAAAGTCCCTACTTCGCTCTACACATTCGCAAGATTTCCCCTACAATTCCCAATACGTGATTTTTCAAAAGTGATAATTTAACACAATGCAAATCATAAATTAAAACTCTGGAAGAATTCAAATATGGACATAAAAAACAGCCGGGAGTTTTCAATATTGAAAGTCCCTACATATTCGCTTATTTTAAAAATTCTGTCCTTTTTCCATACGCGTTCATTTTTGAGCTGAAAATACCTACATGTAGGAATTTTCCCCTACGTTTACCATCACTGCTCGAGATAGCAAGAAAAGTCTAACTATGAGAAAACCATTTTTTTGGATTCACAAGTGAATTCAAAGTCTGGTGTTTGATAGGAAAACCAAAGTTGGGAAATTTATCAATTTAGCCTGTAGAACGCTAAAACCCATTTATTAAGCTTAGGAGCAAACCTAAGAGTCTGCAGCTTTATTGGTCAAACACAATCGCAGCATCAGATAAAAAGGCTGTAGTCCAACTTGTCAAATAAGGCGCTCACTGTCGTAACAATGCATGATCACAATGGTGCACCGCAGCACGCCTGCTTTACTGGCCGAACACAATGGTGACGCTGTAGTGGAAGTATGACGCGCTGTCAAAGTTAAAATACACGTAAACCCTATAGCGCGAACACAATTCGAAGCTGATGCTGTAGTATGAATTGTATGGTGAAGCGCAAGGTTCAGCCAACTTCAACTTTCTACTACCACTACAGCGTCACCAGTGTTCGGCCAGTTACTGTCAAAAAATAAATTTTTTTCCAAACCTCCGCCTTTTGTTAACGATTTTTGTAATCGGGTTTAGTTAAGGCCAATAAAATACATTTTTCCCGTGGACTGCTAATCCATTTTTCTTTCTTTCTTTGTTTTTTAAACAGTCAAAAAGTAGCGCAGCACGTTCGAAGGTAGAAGTTGACTTAATTTGTGCTGCAGCTACATTTCATACTGCAGCTGAAACTTTGCATTGTGTTACTGGTTTTCCAATCGTTGCCACCTTAGGAAAATGGGGCTATTTGAAGATGAGGAAGAATTGGCAGCCCACATACTCAACAGTAAAGATTCCATCATGGAACCAAAAAATGTACTGAGGATATCAAAACCCTTAACACATCTCTATGTTAATCGAAAAAGGCGCCCAACATAAAAAAATGTAATCCTGTTTTTTAGTAGATTTTATTTTTCTGAATTCATAATTTCTTACATGTTAGACAAAGATAAGTTTAAAACTAGCCCCAAGCGGCCAGCACTCGTAAGTTAATCTTAATTATGTCTAAATTATGTCTTCTGATCGTGTGCACAAAAGGGCCTATTACACTGTTCAACATTTTTGTTACACGTAAGCTAGTATGTGATTTGGGCTTAGCTACATACCTAGCAACGGTCACATAATTCACGTTATAAGAGGAGATCGGTTAGAGCAATAGCCGTGTTTTATTATCACGTATGATCTATGTATATGGATCACGCAATGAGAATAAAGCCCAATTCACAATGTCGCGTTCGGGCGCTCTCGCGTTGACAGATAGAGTAGAAACAATGCAAACATATGGGGTGCTCTTAAATGTGAATTCAGGCGTTATATCGTAGATATCGTAAAGTTCTGGGCAACGGCCGAATAGAACTACTTTCGTTGTGACAACTCACAGTTGTTGTTGACATTATACTATTCGATGGCCTGTTGGATTAAAGTACAATTTTTTAACATTTATTATGTGTAAAAGATTTAAGTGGCTAAATTAATTTTTTTCAACACAAATTAATTGTGTGGGGTCTTTTTTCTAATTTACATATTCGCACAATCTTGTTTACAAAGTAATTCCTTACATTTTGTGTTTCTTAATAAAACAATAAAAATAAAAAGAAATACATTTCAAATCTTCTTTCTGTCATAAATTCTTGAATAGGAGATTTGAGGAAACAGAACAAATTATTTGTCATACTCCTAACCTATGAACGTCTGAATCTTGAAGCGGTACTTAGTTTTGCAAATTTCGACTGCGTGCGTTGGACAAAAGTTATCGTAAAGTCGATATAAAGCCCAGAGCGCCAGAGCACGACATTGTGAATTGGGCTTAAAACAGTCCAGATCAATGAAAAGGTTAAGTTCTGTGTTGTGGTAATTGTACAAGCTAAGTTGCGTTTGACAATAAGCACAAAGTTGCCATGCGAATGACTATTTTCTTTTAAATGAAAATTTAATGCCCTTTTTTTATTTTTATGGAAGATATTGCTACTTTTGACTAACAGATACCAAATGAGAATAATATTTTGTAGCCACAGTTTTACTATTACATCGTTAAGATATCATTAGTCATGTTTTATTATCCCCGCGATCTGATCCGGATCAGATCAACTCATAAGTTTGTGTGCATTACAACAACAATACGAGATCTTGCTTTTTATCAAGATCAATTTTCGTGATCCAAAAATTAGTTCGACTATTTCTCACTATGATACACTTTTGTTTGTGAATGTTGCTGTATTATCGACAATTGTCAAGGGTAAATGTTGCCAGATTATAATATAAAAATATTTATTGGCAATCGCTTGGCAATCCCTTATTGGCAACATGTACCCTTGACAATTATCGATAATTATAGCAACAATTACAAACGAAAGATACACTCCTAGCGAAGGATGCACAAAAACACAAAAAAAAAGATCACAAAAATTTATCTTGATAAATAGTAAGATCTCGTATTGTTGTTGTAACGCATACAAACCAATGATCTGTATGGATCAGTTCTTTTCCAAAACAAATGTTTCTTAGCTTTAAAATAGTAAATTTAATTAAAATTCTATATTATTAGTTAGGTTACGTCGAAAGGCATAGTATAAGTATTAAGTTTAGCTTAGAGTGCCCGTGTGGGGCCAGTAAGTTAGAGTAAGATAGTTCAGTTAGTTAAGCTAGTTTTAAGCACTTTTGTCTAGCATGTAAGTAATAGTTGAATTGATAAATAAAAATGCATTAAAGATGAAAATTAAAAAAATCTTTTTTCAAAAATAAGGCTTCTCGGAAAAAATAATAATAATTTTTTTTCATTATAGTAATCTACGTTCAATAACGTCCCGAGAACATGTGTGATTGGTGAACTAACATACATACATACGGAGAAATTTTACAGACTTGGTCAAGAAGTGTTATTTGAAATATTTCGGATTTCCAATTTACCATCAAGATAAATTGTTGGTTCGCCATATACGTTGTGCATCCTGTGTTACTTTTTTGGCTGGATGGGCTTATGAAACACGTCAAATTAACTTCGCAATTGCAATAATATGGACCGAACGCCGAGTCAAGAGCACATATCAGACTGTTATTTTTGCTATAAAGACTTGATCAGTGAACTTATGAGTACTTATGTAAAACGTTACTCCAGGCAGAGACTCTTCACAGGTCGGGAGCCCGTTAAGTAAGCTACACAAATTCTGCTTTTATTTTATTATTTCCGTGTAACGAAAAAAAGTTGAAATTTTGTTGACCAGTGTTATTTGTCATACATATCATAACCTTCATCGTTTTTATTTGTATAACATCCTAATTATTTGTATAATAATTTAATCCGAATAATGTAAGTCAACTTAATGTAAACTTCACTCTAAAACTAACCTAACCTAAGTTTCAATTTAAATAAAATCTGTAATATACAATATTTCCAATTCAAAGTCAAGTCTTATGCTAAAATGCTTCAAACCGGACCGACTGAAGGTATGTACGTACATATATCGCGCTTATTACGATTACTACAGCTGTCGTTTACTATCGCATTTCATATCAGTGTCAAGAAATAAATTGCGACAAGCAGTGTCCCAGTCTCTTAGAGTATGATTTATTAAAACTAAAATACAAAAATCTAGCAATCTGGGTTTCAAATGGTGTACTTAGAAATTAATTGAGAAAAATACAAACGGCAGTAGGTGTACCGCTAGAGGTAACAATGCAATGTCACTTCCGGAGTAAATTGAACCACTTAAAACATTTAGTATTAAAACTACCTTTTCACTTTGGTAGATAATAAGTAGCATGTAGTTTGCACGCAGTTACGAGTAAAATTCTGTATGTACATACATAAATGTACTTCCAGTACTGAATACAGACACAAAGAACACAACCATAAATGGTTAATGTATTGCATTTGCATTTGCCGAACAGAATTCTTTCTATAACGACATTGCTTTGCAATAGGAAAGAAAAAATTTAAAACATAACATTTTTATTTATTAACAAAGAAAAATGCACATTTTAATCGCACTTTTGCCAATGATGAAAAATACATAAATGTATCTATAGATTACCTTGCGAGTGAAATATGCAAATAAATGGATACACAATTCATAATTAAATCATTATTAATCTTTTCATGGATTAAAAAAAAGAAAATCATCTTGTAAGAGAAATTCAAAAAAAATATACTTATAAAGAATTATAACGGAATAACTGCTACATACCTCCATTTGTTATATATGTATGAATCCAAGTCAAAGGTTAACAAACTTCCCGATGAACGACCGACGACGACGAATCGCAAGAAAAAAACGAAAAAAAAAACCGAACACGAAACGGAAAACAAATCCAGACCTGCCGTACTAAAATATTCGTAAAGGAGTTCAACACACAAACTCCATGCGAAAAAGATGGGTTTATTCACCCAAATTTTTCTGGATTTTCTCCACACCACCCTTTTTAGCGAATACTTTTTTTTTGATTCTCTGTCTTAGGTTCCTCTTTCCTTTTGTCATTGGTTTTGAGTTTATTTTTGGGTGATTTTTATATTTCCATTAAATCGGATATTTTTTATCCAAATTCTTAAATTAAAAAAAAGCGCATGATCGATAGTTTTTCTTTTTAGTGCATAAAAAGGAAGTGGCAAAAAAGATACACAAACTACACTACCTTTGTTGTGGAATAAAAAAAAAAAAAAAACTGCAACACACGCATACACCCATGACACACACAAGTATGCATATGCATTTGATTCAATTTTATCTCATTTCAGTTGGAAATACATATTTTAAATTTTATTACTAACTGCACTTTGTTCATTAATATTTATTTCTTCTTTTTTTGTCTATTTTATTGTTTTTTCCGTTTAAATAAAATCAGCATACACACATATTCGTTTATAAATTGATTTTCTTGTGGTGAGTAGTGGGGAATTGCATTCCCCCCACACCGTCAGCTGTACGAATTAAACGAAACACGGTTGAATTAATTATTTTATTTTTTTATTGTTAATTTGTTTGTTCATATTTGAAGTCCTTCGCAGCAATTGATTTTGGAAAATTCGAGGAAGGATTCGATGGTATTTTTCGTTTGAAGTCACGAATATTACTAAGGGTAGAGAAAAGATGAACACGGAATGCATCCGCACTTTTTTAATTTTTTCATACTGGGAATGCAATTTTTTTTTATTTCTTTTGTTTTTTTCTTTTTACTTTTTTGTTCTCAATTTGTATTTTCCATGCAGTTCTTTTTATTTTATTTTTATTTTACGTACACACATGTACAGAGAAGTAAAACACCTCAAAGTATATTATGAGTGCATGTGTGCAAAAAAGCGCCGCCGTCGTGTATTTCGCTTATTTGTGTATTGGTTTGGTAAAAAGTGCGCGGTGTATGACGAAGAAAGGAAAAAAGCAAATAAAAAGAATTTAGGCTCTGCAACTGTATTGCATTTTCTTGCAATGGTAGTCATGCAGCACGAATTGTGGAGATATAGCTTTTTCCTCGTTACATGTGTGTGTGTTGTTGCAGAAATGCGGAGCTTTTCTTTGGTTGAATTTTTGCAAGTATACATAATTTACTATACTTGGCAAGTTACAAAGGGGAAATAAAGGGAATGAAGAGGAACGGTGAAATGGAATATGGGGGAACATTCGTGACATAGACTGAATTCAAAATGTCTGTTAACCCCGTTTTATTCACTCGGTTTAAAAACAATGTTTAAACTAGAGATGTAACGGATAGCCGGTTAGTATCCGGTATCCGGCCTTATTACATGCCGAATATCCGGCATCTGGCTTTTTTTTAATATCCGACACATCGCCGAATAGTCTCTTAGTATCCGGCTGGTGGTGGTGGCCCTAGTGGTACCTACATAGTTTAAAAGTTTTATTTTTCAGTATAAGCAAGTATGTAGCTTAATAATAGTACTGAAAGTTTACTAAAGGCAAATTATGGTATAGATGAAACCAATTGTTTTTTTTACATTGAAAGGTAATAAACGATTACGTTGCTCTTCGTAGACGATGTCTGCTTCCGGAAGTAGTCTCAAGGAGTTGAGAGATAAATGTTGGCAAATTTGGACAAAATTGTTGGATATTAACTGATCACCAAACCCAAGGAACACTATTTTGAACCGTTTTAAAATAGAAGTCCGGCTCTTTGGCTGTGCCACTCAAATTCATTTTGACTTTTGTCTTTTCTTCCGCCACCTCGAAAACCGTCCCAAAAAGTATCATGAGTATCGCCTTCACCCAGTTTATTTTTCTGCTAATTGGAGAACATCCTACTCCGATCACGTTCAATAAATTTCCGCGACTTCGTTTTACCAGTAAACTTCTTCACTGCAGATTTCATTTCAATCATCTACCTCACATCCTGTTAACGGGATGGCTAAGTTCTTTTTTGTAAGTTATTTCGATCATTTTGATCTTCTTGGGAGATATGTACATAAAACATGAATGTATGCATCGCAGTACGCATTTCGTTCGGCCAGATATCCGGCCTTATTACATGCTGAATATCCGGTATCCGGTATCCGGCTAAATTACTATCCGTTACATCTCTAAACGCATTTAAAACACACAAATAAACCCTAGTAAACCATGAATTTTCAATCCAGAAAAATATAAACCTGCCTGCATCTAAGGTGCGCGGTAGAAGGAATATAAGCCAAAAACTGCAATTTTTCAGGAGAGGGAAAAAAAATAATAAATCAATTACAGTTCTTTTTGAAAAATTAAAACCATGAGAACAATTTTATAAAGTATTGATTTTCAACTTTAACATATTTTTAATTCTATAATGACATTATAAGTTTATATTCGGCTGCATTAATTTAAAGACTGTTTAACACTAGAAAGACGGGCGGGGGTCATTTGACCCTTTCTGAAGTTTAGCGTTCTATAATTTTAATTTTAATTTTAACTTTTATGGCATGTTCTCTTGTGACTTTTATTAAAATAGTGTCAATTTAAATTTACATATAGTTTCATTGTTATATCTTCATAAAGAATTGCATAAACATATCATCTAGCTACAAAGCCGGCGCCGGTCATTTGACCCATATAGTGAAATTTTTCACATTTTTTTAATTTTTTTAAACAACCACCAATACCGATGCAGCCTTCAGCTGATAAAAGACGCCACTGTTATATTTCCAGCTGTAATAATAAATCTGTGGTCGCCGTGACCGTGGTGGTTAGTGCGTTGGACTACCACGCAATGCTGCCCGGGTTCAACTCCTGGCCGGGTCTAACACCTAAAAGAGTTTTTTCACGGTACCACCTCTTTCGAATGCCTGACAAGCATCAAAGAGTATCATTTGTCACGATTGAGCTTCTCAACTCGCCGTTCGGAGTCGGCAAAAAACTGTAGTTCCCTTCCATTCGTGCAAAAATATAACACGCACAAACAAATGGTTGCGAGAAGCAGGCCCAGGTTCACCTCGAGCTGTAGCGCCAACTAAGTAAGTAATAATAAATCTAGTTGTGTGTGCGATATTTGTAAAATTCCATTACGTGGAAAATGTAATCAGTCAAAAGCAATTATTTGTCATGATTGTAGTAAGAAATAACAAACTTCTTGTTTATAAAACACGTTAATTTGATTATATTTAAGTTTGTTCACTGATTGATTAGCACTAGCACACATCTGCATTTTTATTGTATGGGGTCAAATGACCCTTGCCGTCTTTCTTGGTAAGAAGATTTTCCTGTCTTTCTAGTGTTAAAGAAATAAGAACAAAAGTGAACAATTATCCTACTGGTCTTAATTTAATTTACACAGGACTGTATGTCCCATACAGTAGGTCTACTTTCACCATACAAAACTATTAATGTATTGGTATTGGCGAGATTGGTTGTGGTCGTTGGTGATTGCCAGTGCTCTGGATACAAAATATCACACACATATTGACTAAGTATGGAAGTTAATTAAATAATTAAATACTAGTGACCAGTGCGAGGAATCTCGCTTTTGGAATACTTATACCCGTAGGTATAGGCAATAATGTTTTTTCGTAATAACTTTACTCATATGCACTTTTTCAAAATTGTTTATACTAATGAACAAAGTTCTGTTGATGAACAGAATCACAAGCTCTTGCGCTAGCGATTTAATTTTATAGAATAGATTATCATTAGTTTTTTAATTGTTGATTATTAATTAAATAATAAAATGTTATCAATGAATCGATTCAATAAATTCTGATTTGATTCAACTTATTGGCAACGATTTCTGGTCAATCGTTCGGCGAATACTTGAACAATTGCAGTGATGGGAATTTGGCGTTGCACCGGTAGTAGAACGGGCGCTTATACAGGCGGTACTGCTTTCACGGGATCTTGGGCGAGCAAGTGGACATCGCCCATGCCGATGCAGGTGTTGTGCAACATGTAGCGTGCAGAAATTACTTTTTGAAGCAATTTTAAATGCTGCAAGTGCATACCGAACAAGAGGGAAAGCATGATTTCAGCAATCTATATATGAGCATTCGACGACGTTGCGTGTAGTGAGTATCGCTCGCTGATACTCTTTCTCAGCGTCACTCATCACATGTCACAGGTGACATGGGAACGGCGAACATAAGTAAAATTACATATTCACCAGCTTCGAATTAATATTGCAGAACCGAATAGTGTAGTCACTACAATGTTGAGCCAGGCTAGCGAGCGACGACAGGCGCGACGTTCTGTTTACGCAAATTGGCATCGGAGATTGTCTGGAGATTCATCGAGAAATATCTGTGCTGATTTCGGAACGGTTCACTAATTTCTTCACCCGGGGAACTGATTCGAACATAGGTGCACACTATAAACTATAAACCATATACAAAAATCGTTTTGTTAAGTGCATCTCATGAGAATCGAAAAGTGCTGTTCTTTTTGATTCGCACGAAATCGTGTACCTCACAGAACAATATTCTTTTGTTCTGTATACGATTTCAATATTTTCCTAATTCATAGTGCGTGGCTTGGTACGTTTCTCGGCTTTTTGGGTCGGTTTAGGGTGGTGGGAGATAGTAGCAAAACAACATTCTATAACAAGAGCAGAGTTCCCGCTGTGTGTGGTATACGATCTCATGCGAATCAAAAAGAACAACTCTTTTCGGTGCTCATGCGGTGCACTTAACCAAACGATTTTGCTAACAAATCTATCGTGTGTGTTGTGACTTGTGGTACGTTTATTGTGTTTTTGGGGTGGTTTGGGCCAGATTTCTTTTAGAAATGAAAAAAAAAAATTCAAATTCCTTTTTTTTCTAAGCACCGCAGAACATAAATATCCCACAATTTTTTACCAATGTTAATTTTCGGGATATTGTAATTCGGAACTTTTTGATTCGGGATTTCTAGAATAGCGTGTTTTATTTTTCCGGGATTTTGAAGGTCGGGATTTTGTGCCGTTCACATTTTAAATAGATGCAAATTAAAAGTGAGGAAGTGAGCACCGTGGCGTATTGGTTACTGCTTTGGACTACTACGCAATGAAGCCCGGGTTCAATCCCAGCAAACACCTTAGTTTTTTCACGGTGCCACCTCTTTCGAATGTCTGACAAGCATTTAAAGAGTATAATTTGTCACGATGAGCTTTTCAACTCGCCGTTTGGAGTCGGCACAAAACTGTAGGTCCCTTCCATTAGTGCAAAAATTTGCGAGAAGCAGGCCCTAGTTTACCCGAACTGTTGCGCCACTAAAAGAAGAAAGAAATTAAAAGAAGAGTATCCACGCCATTTAATTGCATTTATTTTTGGGATATTTTCACTTGTCAACTAGTTTTTTGGCGAGCTGCTTTCGTTTTATCACTGTTGTTAGTAATATTATACATATATGAAATACTTACTTCCACACAGCCAAGATTTTGCAAACGCTTATAAGAAGAAAACACATACATATAAAGACATATTCAAACGATTGAATATTTATTTTAATTTGATAAATGTGTTATCGTCGAGAACTTTGTAAACATAATTTCTAAAATTTCCAAAATCGTTTGACAATCGTTCAGTGCTGGCATTATGGAGTTTAATTATTACTGGAAGAACATCATCGATGCCAGCGGTTGTCGCTAAATCAGAAAAATATTCTTCCTAGAAAAAAGAATCAAATAATCATGTTAAGCGATTCATTACTAGTTTCGTTGATATTGAAGAACCTACTTGCATTGGGCCCATCTTATGAGCTTCCTGTTTTTGATATCCCCGTTCCCATCTCTTCTGCATTTCTCTTTCGGTGTCTTCCTCCATTTCCCTTACGCTAGGTGTTGGTTTCCTTTTGCAGAAGTATTCCATTACAAATCTCGTTTGAATATCCATCATTTGCGTGACACACACATTGAATGGTATGCCGATAAATGCCATTGTGGGAAACTTCATGTTCAAGCAATGTTTATACAGAGGTTTGATACAATTATTCTCAATGTATATTCCACAGTCAGGACTTAAGAACGGAAAGGAATATTTGAATCCAGTACAAAATAATATCATAGTGAAACACCCAGTTGTATTATCCGAAAACATGGCTCCAGTTTCATGTAAATGAATGACATCAGGTTTCTGAATGATATTCAAGTTGATGAGTGAATTTAGCATTTCCGGTCTGTGGTGACTCAATGTAACGGATTTTGCCACCTTTGAAATCATATGTGCGAGGTCCACACCACTGGGTCCAGCTCCGATTATCAGTACATTTTCATCTAAGAACATAAAATAATTAAAGCTTGAGATTTTAAATGACAAAACTTGAGAGGATGCCGTAACATTTTGCAAATGGCATTCTTAATATAAGGCAGTTTAGTTACCATTTACCTTTACATACTTGGGGACATCTGAAATCGTGGCTGTGTAATTGCTTTCCCTTAAAATCGTCTTTGCATTTGATATCGGGAAGTGAGGGCGTATGGTAATGGCCGTTACATATCATAACGAATTGAAAATATTCATTTTTTGTCACACCAGTGCATAGGTCTTTAAATGTCACCTAAAACACTAAAATATTTATGTAATTCAGTAAACACAAATAAATATTTACCTCCCACTCATTGTTGATCGGTCGGATCCGCACGACGTAATGTAAAAACTTTATGTGTTGTCGTATGGAAAAATTGTCAGTGTATAAGTTTAAAAAGTTCAAAACTTTCTCCGATGAAATGTATGAATCCTTATCTTCTGGTATGGGGAAATCAGGAAAACCCATAACTTCTTTAGGGAGATTTGTTCTGGAATCCAAATGATATTTTAAAATATTCTATTACCTATTTAAGTATATGCATATCTTACCGTAGTTCTTTGTACATACTTGAATGCACTTCAATTCCATATTTATTAATTCCAATTTCATCGGTATAGTTCCAAGTTCCTCCAACATATTCCGATTGTTCAAATATCGTTGGCTTCATTCCATTAGATAGGGCATGCTTCGCAGAACAAAGACCCGCAGTTCCGGCACCAACAACGCACACACGCATTTTCGGAGTGATTTAAAAATACACCAGCGTCACAGACTAAATTACTATAGGTATGAAATGAAATTCTCGAATCGGTTTCTTGGAGTACACGCACAATCACTCTGGAAGTCAGAATATGCAAATTTCGAAATGATTATTACTCTTATCAGTTCATTTGTTTATTTACGTTGTTCTACTGTACTTTTTTCCCGGAAATTAATCAAAACAAAATCGAGCTGCGCTCGGATGCGATGGGTTGCGCAGCCAAAAAATATTATCAAACGTCAGATTTACTACAGAATGGAAGAGAAAGTGCAATCACAGCTGACTGGAACTGGAAGCTGTTGCACCGGCCACTCAGCTGGGGTGGGTATGACGTGCATACATATGTGCACACGGGAGCCAAATAAATAATTAAGGGGTATTGATCCCCACCAATTTTTTTTATAAAAAAAGGGATTGGGAAACTTTTAAGAAATAAGACAAAAACTTCTAAAGTTCTGAATTAAGATAAACTAGAGTGCCCGTGCGAGAACGCTCGCAAGAGAACATCCAAACTTTCCATCCAACATCCAAACTTAAAATATGATTTCCATCTGTCAACTCATGGAAATCATACGGGAAGTGTTTATTCTTTTGGGAGCTCATTTTGGGTAGAATATTTGTTATGATCGATTTTTTAATTTGTTAAAATTTAAAAGTGAAAGTACAATTCGTCAGTGCTCCAGGAAAATCTCTTTCTTTTGACACCTCATTTGCTAAGATTGGTTAAGTGTGAGAGCCGCAAATGGTACCTAACCTATACTACAGAAATTATATATGTATATGATGATTGTAAAAAAAAGACATGTTAGTTTTATTAGTACATACCACGTTATAAGGGGTGGTTGATTTACTGAATAGTTAACGAAAAGAAAAATTAAATGTAAAAGCCCGAAAAATCCATGGAGGTGGGTAAAAAAACCAAACCAAGACACAATAAAAAAAAGGGAAAATCGTTGTTTAAATGAACAGCTACCGATTTTCTTTTTGATTCCTTTTTTTTTTGGTAAGTGTTCTTTCCTCAGACTTGTATCTCAATCTCCTACCTGACTATCCACCTTGTCGCGGTGTAGGGGCTTAGTACGGTCAAGGACTCTCGGGTCAACCAGAGGAGATCAGAAGCTAAGGGATAGCCATCCTCGTCATACCCTCTCCCATCCACGCTCCCCCCCCCCTTCCCCCTCCCCTGGGCTGGATTAAGGTGTTATACGACCCGTGCCAATAATCAACCTGGCTGAGGGCCCATTGCAAATAGCTCAGTCTTTAATGGAGTATCCGAGTAGGTATTAGGGCACTTGAGCCTGGGAACCAATTTTTGGACGATTCCGGGAAACAGCCATTTTAATTCGTCATTTTTGGGTAAAAACATGGATTTTGAAATTTTTAATTACCCCGGTTTTTTTTTGTTTACATAAGCGTGGGAAAATTTTAATTCCTCATTTTTGGGTGAAATCATCGATTTTGAAATTTTTAATTACCCCGGTTTTTTGTTTACATTAAGCGTGGGTGGGCGAGAGGGAAGATGAGCCTGGGGAGGAGGAGAGGGGGGAGGGGGGAGGAAGGCTGTTGTTTGTTTACATTAAGAAGGTATTGCCGAAGCCAGGAAGTGACGTCATCAAGAAGATATAGGGTTACATTTTTGGGGTGAAAACAGGGAATTCGGAGCGTGTGTATTAGTGTACTTAGTGTGTACTTAGTGTACTTAGTGTGTATTAGTGTACTTAGTGTGTACTTAGTGTACTTAGTGTACTTAGTGTACTTAGTGTACTTAGTGTACTTAGTGTGTACTTAGTCTGGGCGAGGGAGAGGGGTGATATGCGTGGGAGAGGGGGGAGGGGGGAGGAAGGCTGTTGCTTGTTTACATTAAGAAGGTGTCGGGTTACACTTTGTTATATATATATCTGTCTGTATGTATGTATGTACATATGTTTGTTTGTATATATGTATGTACGAGTATGTACATATGTATGTATGTGTGCATATGATGTGGCGGTATGTGATGAGTCATATTCAAAGTAGTCGCGTGTCATATTATGTATGTACATAATTATGTATATCGATGTTTTTGTTTTGTTTATTGGGCAAAGGAAGTGAAAGGCGTCAGAGGGAGAGGAAATATATGCGACTATTTTTATTTGTTGGCGGAGTGAAAACAATGATGAGAGGGGATGAGAGGGGGGTGAATGGCTTGCAGGGTATGGTTTCCTTGATCTATTCATTTAGATCACATTGTTTATTCTGGCTGTTGGCTGAAATGGGTAGTGGGATATTCAAGATCAACATGTCATGGAATGTACTTATTTTATACATATGTATGTATGTATGTACTTGATGTGTACCTATGCATATGTTTGTTTGTATTTCATAGTGTACTTAGTGTGTACTTAGTGTGAACTTAATGTGTCAGAGCGAGAGGGAAGAAGTATATTTGCAGGCGGATGGGGAACAATGGTGAGAGGGTGATGAGAGGGGGTGAACCATTTCTCGGATCTATTTATCCAGATCAGATTGTTTATTTTGGTTGTTGTCTGAAATAGGTACATTTTTGTTTTTTCATTGCCGATTCTGGCACAGGGAGTCAGCAAGTGACGTCATCAAGAAGATATAGGGCTACATTTTTTTTTTGGGTGAAATCAGGGAATTCAGAGCAATTAGTGTGTACTTAGTGTACTTAGCGTGTACTTAGTGTGTATCAGAGTGTACTTAGTGTATACTTAATGTTCTTAGTGTGTACTTAATGTACTTAGTGTACTTAGTGTATGTATGTCTGTATGTATATGTACATATGTATATGTATATGTATTTGGATAAGATGTGACGGTATAAGAGTCACCTTCAAAGCAGTCGCGTCATATACCTATGTATGTATGTACATATGTAGATATATCGATGTTTTTGTTTATTGGACGAATGAATTAAAAAGCGGAATAGGAAAGCAATGCTGAGAGGGAGGTGAATCGCTTCTTAGGTCTACTCACCCAGATCAGATTGTTTATTTTAACTATTGGCTGAAATGGTTAGTAGTGTTGATTGTATTGTTTCATGGAAAATTGTTTTTGTTGGATGGATGAAGTAAAAAGCGGAAAGGAAATTCTGAGTCAAAGCGAAAGGAAAGATGTGCGACTGATTTATATTTGTTGGTGAAGGGAAACAATGATGAGAGAGAAAAGAATGATGAGAGTATGTGAACCGATTCTTGGGTATGGTTTCCAATGTGTACTTCAGATCGGATTGTTTGTTGTTGGCTGAAATAGGTAGCAGTGCTGACTACAATGTTTCAAGAAAAATTGTTTTTATTGGATGAACGAAGTAAAAATCGTGTGATTGTAGAAATTCTGAGCCAAAGGGAGAGGAAAGAAGTATACTTGTATGAGGAGGGGAACAGTGGATAGAGTGGGTTAGAGAGGATAATACTCATAGAGAACAGATTGATTATTCTGACTTGTTGGTCGAAGTACTGATTATAATGTTTCAAGGAAAATTATTTTGAGTTGAAATTCTGAGTCAGAGGGAGAGGAAAGAAGTATATTTGTAGGCGGAGGGAAACAATGGATAGAGGGGCTAGAGAGTGTAATAGTCACAGAGATCAGATTGATTATTCTGACCTGTTGGCCGAAGTGCTGATTATAATGTTTCTAGGAAAATTATTTGGACGCAGAAATTGGTGGGGGTATTCATGTTTCGACATGTTTAAAAGTCTTGTTCTCTTTATCTTTCGATCATATTTTTATGGAATTTGCTGACGAATATGAATATATTGTTTATTTATCTTTCGACCATATTTTTTTTTTATGGAATTTGCTAACGTATACAAATATGTTGTTTATTTATCTTTTATTTTCTATGGAATATACCTATTACGTTGTTGTTCTTCTTGCTGTCTTTGCTATTGCTTTCATTCGCTGACTATGATGCTTTTATACAAAAATTTATGCAGGAATATTCATGTTTCGACATGTTTAAAAGTCTTGGTCTCTTTATCTTTCGATCATATTTTTATGGAATTTGCTGACGAATATGAATATATTGTTTATTTATCTTTCGACCATATTTTTTTTTTTTATGGAATTTGCTAACGTATACAAATATGTTGTTTATTTATCTTTTATTTTCTATGGAATAAACCTATTTGATTGGTTAAACAGTTTCAAGGGGGCGGGGAGTGTAGAAACATTTCCAAATTTCTGCTATATAAGCTCCAAAGTAAGGGCTGTTGAGTAATAGTTTTATTCAAACAAAGCAATTGAGATCATCTAAAAATGGAACAATTGAACGATCTCGGAAAAATTAAACCTCTGGAAGGATTGAACACATTGGAGCTGCAGAAGAGGTATAAGATCCTCAATGTGTTACGTTGCCAGACGAAATACGGGCCTAGAGTTCTCCTTGAGTTGGAGACAAAGAAGGTGTTTCTGCCGATACGATTCAACTCCATGGATGAGAGTACAGTGAAGGCGCTATCATCAAGCGAAATGGTGGTAGTTAAACCCATGGGGAATACTTTAGAACTGGAGTTCTACCCAATATCGGATGCAAACCTTTCTGTTGAAGAGGTAGACATACTGTATTCTCAACCCTTTTTTTAAAAACAAAAAAAAATTGTTAAATGCATATACATTTTGAGATGTAAAAATAAATAATTTCTAACCAAAAACTGATTTGTTATTGTTTTTCTTTATTTTCTTCTATTTCGAGTTTTGAGGTGATAAACGGGGTGTTTTTGTTTTGTTTAAAGGATGGAGAAGTTAAAAATGGTGTGAGTGTGGAGATTCTGAGACATAGGGAAAGTTATTTAGACTGTTGGCTGAAATGGATAGAGGGGCTAGAGAGGGTAATACTCATAGAGATCAGATTGATTATTCTGACTTGTTGGATAGCGGGTTAGTGGTTTCCAAGGACTTCTCATCGAGTTCGGATTGTTTATTTTGGTTGTTAGTTGAAACGGGTAAAGGGGTATTCAAAATCATTGTGTATATGTTTCTGCGCATGCATAAAAAATTGCACATCAAATAAAAAAAAAAATAGAGCAAGAGCTCAATACATCATTGATATCGAACTCAAGCACCGGCATTGATGCTGACAAATATGTCAACACAACAGATCGAACGTAGTTCATCGGAAGTGTGGCTCGTAAAATTTGGAATTATTTATCGGGTCTTCATAAGCCACCTGTTTACTTCCTCCATCCGAATGTTCGGTAGTTTCTTGTTATAAACATACTTTGATGATTCGATTATACCTACTCCTAGCTACGGTCCGTGCGAGGCACTTATGAGGTACTTCTAATGTTCAATCAGTTTCTTGTTATAAACAAATTTTGCTGATTCTTCAAATGATATGGTCCGTATGGATCCCTCATATGAATGCTTCGAATGATAAGGTTATGGGTATCTTTTGTATACACAAATTTTGCTGATTCGACAATATTCCTAGCTAGCTATGGTCCGTTTGAGTCCGTTATGCGAGTGCTTCGAGATCAATTTCTCTGATTCGATGACATTAGTACCTATTAATAAATAAATCTAAATCTAAATCTAAATCTATATTCTTAGCTATGGTCTGTATGAGTCCCTCATATGAATGCTTCGAATGGTAAGGTTATGAGTATCTTTTGTATAAACAAATTTCTCTGATTCGACTATATTCTTAGCTATGGTCCGTATGAGTCCCTCATATGAATGCTTCGAATGGTAAGCTTATGGGCATCTTATGTATAAACAAATTTCTCTGATTCTCCTGGCTATGGTCTCTATAGGTCCCTCATATGAGTGCTTCGAATGGTAGGATTATGGTTATCTTTTGAATAAACAAAATTTTGCTGACTTGAGTTTATTCATGACATTGGTCCGTAGCGGTCCCATATGCGAATGCTTCGGATGGTATGGAATATTCATGCTTCGACATGTTTGAAAGGCTTGGTTTATTTATCTTTCTGACCATATTGTTTATTGAGTTCAATGTGGATCATATTTCACACACACTCACACATTTAACAAATTTTTTTTTCTAAAGCCAAGTTTGTCACATAGAATATCAGTGTACAATATTCGTATAAATAAGGCTCTACCAGCAGATACATTTTTAGTAATTTAGTAATTTTGAACACAAACCTTATCAATCAATATATCATGGAATATATCAAACAACTGATCGAGAATCAACTCCTTATAGCGGAATACCTGTGTCGGGAGTATCCCGAAATGGTATTTGGATTGAGAAGACTGAACGACGAGAATAACTATTCGCTAGGTCATGTACAGGCAGTAATACAAATGCTTAAAGCATTTTCTGAATTATTGGTGGAGCAAGGATTCGATATGCCACCATTGCATCCAGCTTTATTGGCGATTTTATCCATACACCGCTAAAAATAAAAAGTTATAACATTTAATAAAAGATTGAACACATTTTACACTAAAAAAGATAAATTTTTGTTTTTTTCTATTTTTTTTTTCTTTTTTCTATTGCTGATATTGTTGTTTTTTTTCTATTGTTGTTGTTGTGCGATTCCAATCAGATCGGATGCAGATAGCAGTTAGCGGATAGCACTTAGAGGATAGCTATTTGCCATCACTAGACTATTAGTTTAATCTTCCGGATAAGGAAGAATCTTTTCCTTTTTTTTTTTACCTTCTACCAGGCCTTCTCAGATAAAACTTTATCAACATCAGAACACACAAGTTTTTTTATTATTAGCACATTCAATATCATGACGACAAGCCTCATCCAACTGATTAATTCCATGATCTTCCTAAGCAAGACGTTCTTTTAACTTAGTCCCAGGACCACAGAAAGTATATGACAAAATATGTAACTCGAATGGTAATTTATTTTTTAATGAATTTACCAGTCCGTATTCTTCTGATGAATGTTTTGACTGACCTGATATACTCCATAGTCTCTCGTTTAAAGCAATTTCTTATTACGACTGTAGTCTCTGTATCAACCGAAAATACATATTTACGCAAACTTCTGAAATCAATTCATGAAACGGAATATAAAAGGCGACCGTTTTGAGTAGAATACATCAGTAACCGCCCGGCATTACAGTGAACCAACCATAAAAAATAAATATAGATTACAATGAACTATATAGTGAAACATTAAGCTCGGTAAATAATCCACAAAAATCTGTAAATTCGAATAAATGCGGGAGTGAGAGTAAAAGTGAAAGAACAGAAAAAAGAAACTTGACCAAGAAAGTAGGGAATGCAAGCCAAGAAGAAGGTGAAGTAAAAAGTTATTGAAAATGCTGAATTTCGAAGGATTAAGTGTACATCGACCCATGAAAAGCCTTTTGAAGCAGCCTTCCAAGCCAATATTATTCTTCACCATTGGTATTTGATTTTGTCTAAATAATTTAATTTAGAAAAATGGCCGAAAAAGGAGTTTTAAAACGATGCAATGCAATACGTGGAATGGAAAATATGAAAGGTAAAATAAATAATAAAATGTATGATAATTATATATATATATATATACATAGTATTTGGTAAAATAAACGAAAGATAATTTTTTTTTTTTTTTTTCGTTGAATAATTTGTTTAAATAATTATTATTTAGAATACGAAATGCTGGAAAAACTTTATTTGATTGGAAAGGAGATTCATGAATTGAAATCAAACATTCAGTCAATGCAAAGGCAACAGAAGGAGTTAATCAAAACTATAGCTGAGAACAATGTATTATTGAAAGAAGCATTCAAAAAGGAAACGCTGGGCAACGCAGAGGTAAATCATTTTCTGCTTGCAACTTACATTTGCGTTGAATTACGATAGATTGCAGGGCAAAGCGCCTTTTAAAGATTTTCATAATATCATAGCTGTCCTATTTAGTAATACACTTGATCAGTTTATCAGTAATTACTCTCCACATGTTCTTATAATGTACTTTTCTTTTCTTATTTTAGAAGGTCTCTCTTTCTCTCTCTCTAAAGATGGATACATACAAAAAGACTACATCCACCAGATACGAACTGCCTTCCGATGTATAAAAAGTCGATGCCACAAAAACATATGCATCAACAAAAACAAAAAGCACCCCTTGATTTATACATTACAAAAAGATTAATAAAACACAATGAATTCAACTGAGTTTTTATTCTGAATTTTAAAAAGGAAACGATTGAGTGTAAACTAGATAGATGGAAGGAGGGATAAAATTGTTGAAAAGTGCTGAAATAACATCTTCCCTGTAGGTGATGGTAGGTGCTGAAATAAGGACTAACCTGCGAGTTCTTATCAGCCTAGAACATTCCCCATTATGATTATAAAATGGGGGATCGTTCCAAACAGGGCGGTTCCAAACAGGTCGGTTCCAAACAGGGCGGTTCCAAACAGGTCGGTTCCAAACAGGTCGGTTCCAAACAGGTCGGTTCCAAACAGGGCGGTTGCTAACCGGTCGGTTACAGATAGCAGTTAACGGATAGCGGTTAGCGGATATCAGTTAGCGGATAACAGCTAGCGAAGGTGTTCTCACAACATGGTAGATCACAGATCAAGTTACATACATATCGATGATAGAGCTGACGTAATCGATTCTGAGAGGGGAACGACGATGAGAGGAGGTGAATGGTTTTCTGGGCATTTTAATCAAACATGTGTGCTATTGAGAAGAAAAAAAGGAAAGGTAAAGTACGATAGCACCATGGTGTAGTGATTAGTGCGTTGGACTACTATGCGATGCTGCCAGGGTTCAATCCCAGTCAGGGTCCAACACCTAAAAGTTTTTTTCAAATAAAGAAAGACTATTCCACTTGAATTTGTTAATCCAATTGAGATTCGATTCTTAGACTCCTTTAAATTTATGGGGTGACTGTTAATTGGAATACTCTGATCAAGGCTAACACCATTTTCCATTATATATCTCTTATCATCTATATAACTTAGTGCTAGTTTATTAATACATTGTGTATATATGTTATGAATCTTTGACCTTATTATAAACATATTTCCATTCCACTCAACTGCGATCAAGTCTGATGATGAATTCAATATTACCACAACTAGAAGCAGAAGAAGAAAGAGATGTACCAGTCACCCCATAAATTTAAAGGAGTCTAAGAATCGAATCTCAATTGGATTAACAAATTCAAGTGGAATAGTCTTTCTTTATTTGAAAAAAACTTTTAGGTGTTGGACCCTGACTGGGATTGAACCCTGGCAGCATCGCATAGTAGTCCAACGCACTAATCACTACACCATGGTGCTATCGTACTTTACCTTTCCTTTTTTTCTTCTCAATAGCACACATGTTTGATTAAAATGCCCAGAAAACCATTCACCTCCTCTCATCGTCGTTCCCCTCTCAGAATCGATTACGTCAGCTCTATCATCGATATGTATGTAACTTGATCTGTGATCTACCATGTTGTGAGAACACCTTCGCTAGCTGTTATCCGCTAACTGATATCCGCTAACCGCTATCCGTTAACTGCTATCTGTAACCGACCGGTTAGCAACCGCCCTGTTTGGAACCGACCTGTTTGGAACCGACCTGTTTGGAACCGACCTGTTTGGAACCGCCCTGTTTGGAACCGACCTGTTTGGAACCGCCCTGTTTGGAACGATCCCCCATTTTATAATCATAATGGGGAATGTTCTAGGCTGATAAGAACTCGCAGGTTAGTCCTTATTTCAGCACCTACCATCACCTACAGGGAAGATGTTATTTCAGCACTTTTCAACAATTTTATCCCTCCTTCCATCTATCTAGTTTACACTCAATCGTTTCCTTTTTAAAATTCAGAATAAAAACTCAGTTGAATTCATTGTGTTTTATTAATCTTTTTGTAATGTATAAATCAAGGGGTGCTTTTTGTTTTTGTTGATGCATATGTTTTTGTGGCATCGACTTTTTATACATCGGAAGGCAGTTCGTATCTGGTGGATGTAGTCTTTTTGTATGTATCCATCTTTAGAGAGAGAGAAAGAGAGACCTTCTAAAATAAGAAAAGAAAAGTACATTATAAGAACATGTGGAGAGTAATTACTGATAAACTGATCAAGTGTATTACTAAATAGGACAGCTATGATATTATGAAAATCTTTAAAAGGCGCTTTGCCCTGCAATCTATCGTAATTCAACGCAAATGTAAGTTGCAAGCAGAAAATGATTTACCTCTGCGTTGCCCAGCGTTTCCTTTTTGAATGCTTCTTTCAATAATACATTGTTCTCAGCTATAGTTTTGATTAACTCCTTCTGTTGCCTTTGCATTGACTGAATGTTTGATTTCAATTCATGAATCTCCTTTCCAATCAAATAAAGTTTTTCCAGCATTTCGTATTCTAAATAATAATTATTTAAACAAATTATTCAACGAAAAAAAAAAAAAAAAATTATCTTTCGTTTATTTTACCAAATACTATGTATATATATATATATATAATTATCATACATTTTATTATTTATTTTACCTTTCATATTTTCCATTCCACGTATTGCATTGCATCGTTTTAAAACTCCTTTTTCGGCCATTTTTCTAAATTAAATTATTTAGACAAAATCAAATACCAATGGTGAAGAATAATATTGGCTTGGAAGGCTGCTTCAAAAGGCTTTTCATGGGTCGATGTACACTTAATCCTTCGAAATTCAGCATTTTCAATAACTTTTTACTTCACCTTCTTCTTGGCTTGCATTCCCTACTTTCTTGGTCAAGTTTCTTTTTTCTGTTCTTTCACTTTTACTCTCACTCCCGCATTTATTCGAATTTACAGATTTTTGTGGATTATTTACCGAGCTTAATGTTTCACTATATAGTTCATTGTAATCTATATTTATTTTTTATGGTTGGTTCACTGTAATGCCGGGCGGTTACTGATGTATTCTACTCAAAACGGTCGCCTTTTATATTCCGTTTCATGAATTGATTTCAGAAGTTTGCGTAAATATGTATTTTCGGTTGATACAGAGACTACAGTCGTAATAAGAAATTGCTTTAAACGAGAGACTATGGAGTATATCAGGTCAGTCAAAACATTCATCAGAAGAATACGGACTGGTAAATTCATTAAAAAATAAATTACCATTCGAGTTACATATTTTGTCATATACTTTCTGTGGTCCTGGGACTAAGTTAAAAGAACGTCTTGCTTAGGAAGATCATGGAATTAATCAGTTGGATGAGGCTTGTCGTCATGATATTGAATGTGCTAATAATAAAAAAACTTGTGTGTTCTGATGTTGATAAAGTTTTATCTGAGAAGGCCTGGTAGAAGGTAAAAAAAAAAAGGAAAAGATTCTTCCTTATCCGGAAGATTAAACTAATAGTCTAGTGATGGCAAATAGCTATCCTCTAAGTGCTATCCGCTAACTGCTATCTGCATCCGATCTGATTGGAATCGCACAACAACAACAATAGAAAAAAAACAACAATATCAGCAATAGAAAAAAGAAAAAAAAAATAGAAAAAAACAAAAATTTATCTTTTTTAGTGTAAAATGTGTTCAATCTTTTATTAAATGTTATAACTTTTTATTTTTAGCGGTGTATGGATAAAATCGCCAATAAAGCTGGATGCAATGGTGGCATATCGAATCCTTGCTCCACCAATAATTCAGAAAATGCTTTAAGCATTTGTATTACTGCCTGTACATGACCTAGCGAATAGTTATTCTCGTCGTTCAGTCTTCTCAATCCAAATACCATTTCGGGATACTCCCGACACAGGTATTCCGCTATAAGGAGTTGATTCTCGATCAGTTGTTTGATATATTCCATGATATATTGATTGATAAGGTTTGTGTTCAAAATTACTAAATTACTAAAAATGTATCTGCTGGTAGAGCCTTATTTATACGAATATTGTACACTGATATTCTATGTGACAAACTTGGCTTTAGAAAAAAAAATTTGTTAAATGTGTGAGTGTGTGTGAAATATGATCCACATTGAACTCAATAAACAATATGGTCAGAAAGATAAATAAACCAAGCCTTTCAAACATGTCGAAGCATGAATATTCCATACCATCCGAAGCATTCGCATATGGGACCGCTACGGACCAATGTCATGAATAAACTCAAGTCAGCAAAATTTTGTTTATTCAAAAGATAACCATAATCCTACCATTCGAAGCACTCATATGAGGGACCTATAGAGACCATAGCCAGGAGAATCAGAGAAATTTGTTTATACATAAGATGCCCATAAGCTTACCATTCGAAGCATTCATATGAGGGACTCATACGGACCATAGCTAAGAATATAGTCGAATCAGAGAAATTTGTTTATACAAAAGATACTCATAACCTTACCATTCGAAGCATTCATATGAGGGACTCATACAGACCATAGCTAAGAATATAGATTTAGATTTAGATTTAGATTTATTTATTAATAGGTACTAATGTCATCGAATCAGAGAAATTGATCTCGAAGCACTCGCATAACGGACTCAAACGGACCATAGCTAGCTAGGAATATTGTCGAATCAGCAAAATTTGTGTATACAAAAGATACCCATAACCTTATCATTCGAAGCATTCATATGAGGGATCCATACGGACCATATCATTTGAAGAATCAGCAAAATTTGTTTATAACAAGAAACTGATTGAACATTAGAAGTACCTCATAAGTGCCTCGCACGGACCGTAGCTAGGAGTAGGTATAATCGAATCATCAAAGTATGTTTATAACAAGAAACTACCGAACATTCGGATGGAGGAAGTAAACAGGTGGCTTATGAAGACCCGATAAATAATTCCAAATTTTACGAGCCACACTTCCGATGAACTACGTTCGATCTGTTGTGTTGACATATTTGTCAGCATCAATGCCGGTGCTTGAGTTCGATATCAATGATGTATTGAGCTCTTGCTCTATTTTTTTTTTTATTTGATGTGCAATTTTTTATGCATGCGCAGAAACATATACACAATGATTTTGAATACCCCTTTACCCGTTTCAACTAACAACCAAAATAAACAATCCGAACTCGATGAGAAGTCCTTGGAAACCACTAACCCGCTATCCAACAAGTCAGAATAATCAATCTGATCTCTATGAGTATTACCCTCTCTAGCCCCTCTATCCATTTCAGCCAACAGTCTAAATAACTTTCCCTATGTCTCAGAATCTCCACACTCACACCATTTTTAATTTCTCCATCCTTTAAACAAAACAAAAACACCCCGTTTATCACCTCAAAACTCGAAATAGAAGAAAATAAAGAAAAACAATAACAAATCAGTTTTTGGTTAGAAATTATTTATTTTTACATCTCAAAATGTATATGCATTTAACAATTTTTTTTTGTTTTTAAAAAAAGGGTTGAGAATACAGTATGTCTACCTCTTCAACAGAAAGGTTTGCATCCGATATTGGGTAGAACTCCAGTTCTAAAGTATTCCCCATGGGTTTAACTACCACCATTTCGCTTGATGATAGCGCCTTCACTGTACTCTCATCCATGGAGTTGAATCGTATCGGCAGAAACACCTTCTTTGTCTCCAACTCAAGGAGAACTCTAGGCCCGTATTTCGTCTGGCAACGTAACACATTGAGGATCTTATACCTCTTCTGCAGCTCCAATGTGTTCAATCCTTCCAGAGGTTTAATTTTTCCGAGATCGTTCAATTGTTCCATTTTTAGATGATCTCAATTGCTTTGTTTGAATAAAACTATTACTCAACAGCCCTTACTTTGGAGCTTATATAGCAGAAATTTGGAAATGTTTCTACACTCCCCGCCCCCTTGAAACTGTTTAACCAATCAAATAGGTTTATTCCATAGAAAATAAAAGATAAATAAACAACATATTTGTATACGTTAGCAAATTCCATAAAAAAAAAAAATATGGTCGAAAGATAAATAAACAATATATTCGTCAGCAAATTCCATAAAAATATGATCGAAAGATAAAGAGACCAAGACTTTTAAACATGTCGAAACATGAATATTCCTGCATAAATTTTTGTATAAAAGCATCATAGTCAGCGAATGAAAGCAATAGCAAAGACAGCAAGAAGAACAACAACGTAATAGGTATATTCCATAGAAAATAAAAGATAAATAAACAACATATTTGTATACGTTAGCAAATTCCATAAAAAAAAAATATGGTCGAAAGATAAATAAACAATATATTCATATTCGTCAGCAAATTCCATAAAAATATGATCGAAAGATAAAGAGAACAAGACTTTTAAACATGTCGAAACATGAATACCCCCACCAATTTCTGCGTCCAAATAATTTTCCTAGAAACATTATAATCAGCACTTCGGCCAACAGGTCAGAATAATCAATCTGATCTCTGTGACTATTACACTCTCTAGCCCCTCTATCCATTGTTTCCCTCCGCCTACAAATATACTTCTTTCCTCTCCCTCTGACTCAGAATTTCAACTCAAAATAATTTTCCTTGAAACATTATAATCAGTACTTCGACCAACAAGTCAGAATAATCAATCTGTTCTCTATGAGTATTATCCTCTCTAACCCACTCTATCCACTGTTCCCCTCCTCATACAAGTATACTTCTTTCCTCTCCCTTTGGCTCAGAATTTCTACAATCACACGATTTTTACTTCGTTCATCCAATAAAAACAATTTTTCTTGAAACATTGTAGTCAGCACTGCTACCTATTTCAGCCAACAACAAACAATCCGATCTGAAGTACACATTGGAAACCATACCCAAGAATCGGTTCACATACTCTCATCATTCTTTTCTCTCTCATCATTGTTTCCCTTCACCAACAAATATAAATCAGTCGCACATCTTTCCTTTCGCTTTGACTCAGAATTTCCTTTCCGCTTTTTACTTCATCCATCCAACAAAAACAATTTTCCATGAAACAATACAATCAACACTACTAACCATTTCAGCCAATAGTTAAAATAAACAATCTGATCTGGATGAGTAGACCTAAGAAGCGATTCACCTCCCTCTCAGCATTGCTTTCCTATTCCGCTTTTTAATTCATTCGTCCAATAAACAAAAACATCGATATATCTACATATGTACATACATACATAGGTATATGACGCGACTGCTTTGAAGGTGACTCTTATACCGTCACATCTTATCCAAATACATATACATATACATATGTACATATACATACAGACATACATACACTAAGTACACTAAGTACATTAAGTACACACTAAGAACATTAAGTATACACTAAGTACACTCTGATACACACTAAGTACACGCTAAGTACACTAAGTACACACTAATTGCTCTGAATTCCCTGATTTCACCCAAAAAAAAAATGTAGCCCTATATCTTCTTGATGACGTCACTTGCTGACTCCCTGTGCCAGAATCGGCAATGAAAAAACAAAAATGTACCTATTTCAGACAACAACCAAAATAAACAATCTGATCTGGATAAATAGATCCGAGAAATGGTTCACCCCCTCTCATCACCCTCTCACCATTGTTCCCCATCCGCCTGCAAATATACTTCTTCCCTCTCGCTCTGACACATTAAGTTCACACTAAGTACACACTAAGTACACTATGAAATACAAACAAACATATGCATAGGTACACATCAAGTACATACATACATACATATGTATAAAATAAGTACATTCCATGACATGTTGATCTTGAATATCCCACTACCCATTTCAGCCAACAGCCAGAATAAACAATGTGATCTAAATGAATAGATCAAGGAAACCATACCCTGCAAGCCATTCACCCCCCTCTCATCCCCTCTCATCATTGTTTTCACTCCGCCAACAAATATAAATAGTCGCATATTTTCCTCTCCCTCTGACGCCTTTCACTTCCTTTGCCCAATAAACAAAACAAAAACATCGATATACATAATTATGTACATACATAATATGACACGCGACTACTTTGAATATGACTCATCACATACCGCCACATCATATGCACACATACATACATATGTACATACTCGTACATACATATATACAAACAAACATATGTACATACATACATACAGACAGATATACATATATATAACAAAGTGTAACCCGACACCTTCTTAATGTAAACAAGCAACAGCCTTCCTCCCCCCTCCCCCCTCTCCCTCGCATATCACCCCTCTCCCTCGCCCAGACTAAGTACACACTAAGTACACTAAGTACACTAAGTACACTAAGTACACTAAGTACACTAAGTACACTAAGTACACACTAAGTACAGTAATACACACTAAGTACACTAAGTACACACTAAGTACACTAATACACACGCTCCGAATTCCCTGTTTTCACCCCAAAAATGTAACCCTATATCTTCTTGATGACGTCACTTCCTGGCTTCGGCAATACCTTCTTAATGTAAACAAACAACAGCCTTCCTCCCCCCTCCCCCCTCTCCTCCTCCCCAGGCTCATCTTCCCTCTCGCCCACCCACGCTTAATGTAAACAAAAAACCGGGGTAATTAAAAATTTCAAAATCCATGTTTTTACCCAAAAATTAAAACCCACGAATTAAAATGGCTGTTTCCCGGAATCGTCAAAAAATTGGTTCCCAGGCTCAAGTGCCCTAATACCTACTTATCCGGATACCTGGTGCCCTCCGGATTATAAAGCCTTACCTGCGTACTGCGGATCTCTGCGCAGGTGGACCTCTTTTCTCCGCCACTCGTGGGACCACATGAACACTAATCTTAACAAAACTAAAAAAACAGAGGATGTTGAGTATGCCATAGGCACCTCATCGGAAGAGGAGTTGCTTGTCTCAAGCCAGGAGACGCAAGTTAAACCCGACATCGTAGGAAGTGCCAGCAAAAGCACTCCTATTTTGTCTCAACCTACAACAACCGCAAATACATCTAAAATTGGGGACACCAGCCACAGTGACCCCAAGAAAAGAAGAAAAAATTTGTCAGTCGGTGCTCTGAAAAAGAATCAGTACCAAAAGGCTGTTTTCATTCTTGGCAAGATTGCTAAAATTGAAGCGGCAGGTACGGTTCATGATCAGGATCAGGCGGACAAATTAAAATATCAGGTAATTGTTGATGAATACAACGACTACCTGAAAAATCGTGACCTAGCCAAAACAGAGGCCACAAAGCGCAACCGGTCACAGGACGAGACCGCTCACTCCAGCAAGAGGAGCAAAGTTGCCTCAATTGGACCTAAAACTAAGGCGGATGTACAAACGGCCAAAGCTACCCAGCGTACCGTTAGTGAGGTTTTAAGGGATGACCTCCAAGTCGCACTAGTGGATGAACTATCGACAGGCGGCAAAGCGGTAATGAAGATCTGGAAAAGCATCGAGGCCAAACTATCACAGATGGTGATAGATCACCTGCTAGTCAAAAAAGACGGTCCATTACCTTGTTTCGACTCAGCTGAAGTCGTAAGAGGGTATAGAGTGATCAAATGCTCCGATCGGTACTCTAAAGAGTTCCTCAGCCAGTGTGTTGCCAAGATCAGCAATGCATGGGACGGCTTGAAGCTCAAGCTCATCCAGGCTGCAGACATTCCAAGGAGACCAAAAGCCCGCATCTGGCTACCTGTAATGCCTTTAGACAGTGGAACGCTCCTCCAGTGTCTTAAGATCCATAACCCTGAAATTCCGATGGACGACTGGGGAGTCATCAAGGCAGAGGAACCCCAGAAAAACAGCATGTCCTACCTTCTCCTCATAAACGAGGAGTGCATAGGGGCACTGGAACGGGCAGACCATAAGCTTAGGTTTGGCATCAGGCATGCCAAACTTAAGATCTTCAGATCCTCAAACCCGGGCGACGACCTAGACGAGGTCGACGACGCCAACAAACTGTTGGAAGGTATGAGTATCGGAAACGAACCCACTAATAATCAATAATGCTGTAAGTCTTGCAGATTAATCTGAAGCACTCGAAATGTGCATCAGATAACCTCCTTGTTCACCTCAGGGAGGAAAATATTGACGTCAGCATTATTCAAGAACCATGGATCAAAGATACGAACATCAAAGGTCTCAAAGACAATCTGTACAATCTGTACTATGACACAAAAAATAACAACGGTAAACCCAGAACCTGTATTTTAGCTAGGAAACATATTAAAGCCTTTTTATGTCCCAATCTTAGCTCACCAGACTTAACAGTTGTTAGAATGGATACAGGAAGGGATTGCCTGTACTTGGCCTCAGCCTACATGGCTCACAACCGACAAGCACCGCCGGAAGAGGTCTTAGCACTAACATCCTTTGTAAACAACAAAAAAGCCAACCTAATTTGGGGCTTCGATGCAAACGCCAGACACACGCTTTGGGGCAGTTCAGAAGATAACGAAAGAGGTGAGTCCATCTTTGATTTTATTATTACAAACAATCTCTCTATATGTAACACGGGTAACACTCCGACTTTTGTGTTCCCTAGTACGGATAGCTTTAACGGGTGGGAAGAAGTTATTGACATTACCCTTACCACCAATAATAATGACCTAAAGGTTGAAAAATGGAGAGTATCCAACTTAAAATCTTTTTCAGACCACAATTGGATACTCTTCAATGTGAATTTCACAGTAGCGATTTCAGAACCCTTTAGAAACCCCAAAAGAACAGACTGGGCCAAGTTCGGTCAAGTCCTAGGATCAAAACTTGGCAATGCTCCAATAGAATTGATCGTATCACCCTCAGAATTGGATGCAAAGATTAAGGCTTTCGAGAAGGCAATGAATACCGCCTACAAAGTCTCGTTTTCAGTCAGATACAGTAAAAAGTCGCTCCCACCGTGGTGGAGTGAAGACCTCTCAAACCTCAGGAGGATGACCAGAGCGATTTTTAACATTTGCTATAACCCTAATTTCTGGTAGCCTTACAAAGACTGTCTCAGACTTTACAAAAAATCCATCAGGAAGGCTAAGAAGCAATCCTAGATGGACTACTGTCAATCCATTGACACCATTAAGGAGTCTGCTCGACTGAGTAAGATCCTGTCCAAAGAACACTCCTCCCCGTCTCTCCTCAAAAAGGCGGATGGCGGTTGGACAGACTCAACTGCGGAGTCACTAGAGATGTTAATGAACACTCACTTTCCCGGTTGCAAGGACTACAGTACGGAAGCCCCCCGTGAATGCAGTCCTTCCGCACCATGGAACACTATCAAAACCATAGTCACCGAGGAAATAACTTTTTGGGCTATAACAGCTTCTCCCCATATAAATCCCCTGGACTTGATGGCATTATACCCATTATGCTACAGAAGGTGCACGACCTAACAATTCCGTGGCTTGTCCCTATTTTTAGAGGATGCATTTTCCTCAACTATGTCCCTCAGTCGTGGAGGCATATCCGTGTAGTTTTCATCCCAAAAGTCGGCAGACGAGGTCATGAATCCGCAAAGGATTTCAGGCCTATCAGCCTCACGTCTTTCGTGCTAAAAACCCTGGAACGAATCCTCGATACACATATACGTAAGATTCTCCCCTTTCCAACTCTCAGCATGCATACCTCAAAGGTAGATCCACAGAAACGGCTCTCCACGAGGTAGTGCGTACAATAGAACACACCATCCACTATAAAGACTACACTCTGGCCACCTTTTTAGACATAGAAGGAGCCTTTAACAATGTACACACTGAATCAATTCAACAATCTCTAGCTGAACTAGGCGTAGAGGGGTTCATTGGCCAATGGATAGTATCCATGCTAAAAACCAGAATTATTCAGTCATCTCTAGGAAACAGCAATCTAACCAAATTTGTAAGCAGAGGAACACCTCAGGGTGGTGTTATCTCGCCTCCACTATGGTTGATGGTCATGAACAAGATCTTAGTGCGTCTAGACAACGATGGAGTCAAGGCGGTAGCGTACGCGGATGACGTGGTAATTTTGGTATCAGGAAAGTTCCTCTCCGCGATAAGCGAAGTCATGGAGAATGCTCTGGAGAAAGTTAGCTCCTGGGCGGCGAGCTGCGGCCTCGGTGTTAATCCAAGCAAAACTGAAATGATACTTTTTACCACAAAAACCAAAGTACAAACCTTTGATCTCCCCAAACTTAACGGTCAAACACTCTCACTATCCTCCAGTGCTAAGTATTTGGGCATTGTCCTTGACTCTAAACTTAGCTGGAAGAAGAACATTGAGCTGCGGGTCAAGAAAGCATGCATAGCCTTCTACGCCTGCAACAAAACGTTCGGAAAAAAGTGGGGACTGGAGCCTAAGATGACACTATGGATGTATACAGCCGTTGTACGTCCAATTCTCACATACGGTTCCGTAGTGTGGTGGCCCGCCCTAAACAAAAAGTACAATATCAACAAAATCAGAAGAGTCCAAAGAACGGCAAGCATAGGCATCACAGGCGCTTTTGCACCCTCTGCCACTTGATCTTCACGCAAGAAGTACTGCACTGTGCAGTGCAGTCAGACTCAAGGAATCTGAGTGTTGGACTGCTAAGCCGTATGGTCACAGTAAAATTCTGGATACACTACCAAATGGTTTGGTCGTGTCTCCAACAGATTACATCATCCCCAACGCTAACTACAAGAAACCCTTCGCCGCAATTCTCCCAAGTAGAGATGAATGGAAGCGAGGGAGAGTGGTGACAGACTTTGATACAACGATATTCACCGACGGCTCAAAGATGGACTGCGGGGTGGGTGCAGGAATTTTCTCGGAAAAACTCGGCATATCAAAGTCCTATCGCCTTCCAAATTTTGCTAGCGTCTTCCAAGCGGAAGTACTGGCGATCCTCGAAGCATGTCGCAACTTAATAAACGACCCAACACCCAAATATAATATCGCTATTATTACGGATAGCCAAGCCGCAATAAAAGCCATAAATTCGGCAACCACCTCTTCGAAACTTGTAGATCGTTGCCAGGAACAACTCAATCGCCTGTGCAACCAGGCCAGAGTCACGCTTATCTGGGTTCCAGGGCATAGTGCCATTGAAGGAAACGAGAGAGCCGACGAACTTGCCAGGCGAGGGTCAGCCCTTAACATCTCACTAGCGGAAAACGTTCAGATTCCTATAGGTGCTGTTAAGGGCAACATAATCTCACACTTCTTAAAATTAGCCGGTCTCAGGTGGACCAGTCTGACAAACTGCGTCATATCCAGAAAATTATGGCCAAGTTACAACAGGCCCAAAACAAACGAACTGCTGCTAAGAACTCGTGTAGACATCGCTAGAGTAGTGGCAGTCAGTACAGGACACTGGCCAATAGGAGATCATGCAGCCAAACTAGGAATCCCTCACAACAGTTTCTGTCGTAGATGCAAAGATGAAAATGAAAAAGAGTCGCTTATTCACTTTCTGTGCAAATGTCCAGCCCTGGCGAGCGCCAGGCAGCGCGTACTGGGCAAGCTATTCTTCGACAACCTTAAAGAGATATCTAGGAAAAGCATTGGAGAACTGATCCTCTTCCTAAATTCCACAGGATGGATACAAATATCCCAACATTACCTTCTAACAAACAGGTCACCTGAGGTTGTGGTATCAAAACGGCGCCCCACGCGCTATTTGGGTTTTTTTCCATCGAAGCCACCACTTCTACCTACCTACCTACCTGTATCTCAATCACGGGGGATTTTTCATCTCCTGCGATCTGCTTTTGTTTTCTCTAATTTCTGGCACGGGTACTACTTTTCTACTTCTTTTAATTGTTCGAACGCCTTACTTTCTGTAAAAAAATAAAAACCGGTCAACCAAGCCACCAAGTTATGACCACGCTGGAGACAAGTCCGTCTCATTGTTATATTTGTTAACTTATTAATTCGTCATTTTCTTGGGATCGTTATTTGTTCTCTATGCAAAGGTTGAAAAGGACCACCTGTCACTTCTAACCGCCAGTCTCCTTTTCTTAGACGATCAGTCTTTTTTCGAGACCATCAGTCTTTTGATGTTGAGAGACCCTCTGTCCCTTCTCGGTGAACGTGCTTTAGTCGCTAATTCGATATGCTATGAAAGTGGGCCTACGGCTGATGGGACCATGGCTATGGCTGCCCATCTCAAATGCGTTGAAACGTGAAAACTTCAGAAAAACGTGTAGCCTCTCAGCGGCAGCATAAACAATTAGACAATATAAATACCATGTACTCGGTCCACTGAAGACTGCAGCTTTCGAGCGTAGTTTTTCTCGATGCAGCCTTGAATAAATAGATTTGTGGGCGGCGGCAAAATCCTCAACCAAGCTCCTCTTTGGCATCGACTGACCCTCTTACAAAGTATTCCGTTCGCAAATAATCGCTGACCAGTTCGTCAGCGCTACATCACCAGGCTTGGTGTAGGTAAGGAGGCAGGAGGGCATAGTGCAAATAGTCTTCGCTGTCAGTCCGAACACCACCCAGCACCCACCCAAACTTCGTGCGAGTAGCATACGGTCCATCCTAACACATTGGTTGGAATTCCGTCATCAATCCCCAATGACAATAGTCAATCCAGTCAGGAGCTTCTGTTCGGCGTAAGTATATGGTTGCAGTTGGAACTTCCTCAGGCGGCTTGTAGAGGTGCTTAAATCGCTCTATCTGGCATTGTAAGCAGCTAGACATCTTTGCAATTAGATTTTCTTGGCTTATGCTTCATGTAGTAGCTTCTGATGTCATCGCTGGCAAGTGTCGGTGAAACAAGACCTTTGACATGGCAGTCACGAGTAGCACGTCCATTTCTCAAACACATGAAATTCAGACTATGGCGCTTTAAAATGGACCACCGTTATTGGACTATTGCTCGGAGGTGGATTAAATCTTTTATTATTATTATTATTATTATTATAAGGGAGCTATCTGAAAGAAAAGGTTCAATATTCTTCTAGTTTTGTTAAAAATCGTTAATAGAATCCACTTAATATTTTTGGACCACTATCTATACTACTATTAATACTCGTGTACACTCAATAAAATTGGCATGGTAGCCAAATAGACGTAAACCCTATAGCGCGAACACCATTCGAAGTTGCAGATGTATATGCTGAAGCGCAAGTTGAGCCAATTTTAACTTTCGAACGTGCTGCAGCGACTTTCAATTTTGTTCGGGTAGTATCTGTTATTTTTGGCATTGTTTAAGAATATACAGACCTAAGAGAACCAGAACTAAACATATACCTAAGACTCTCGGACATTGTAGCGGCGCTCAGGCAGCGGTTCTAGCAGTGAACAGCTCCGCGCTGTTTGTGACGAAGCTGATATCATATAAGGATGTCAGAGCACTAGAATCGCGTATCGTTAAATCGGCAATTTTATAAGGTTGTCGGTCTGTGCTCGAAACACTAAACAGGGTTAAGCTATGTTAGGTACCAGGACACTCCGGTGTTAAAAGATATAAAATACTCGTAGTAAGTAATGGGGGGGACCGTAAGACTGCTGCCAATGTACTGGAAAGAATTGGCAAAATTCCAGAAGAGGCCAGATCAACACAGCAAAGGGCCTCTCTTGATTGGGCGATGAAAATCACCAAGAGGTCACCCGCTGCGTCTTCAGACTCCGCGTCAAAAAGACAAAGGTCGCTGGACGAGTCCCATCCGGACTCAAAAAGAACTAAGGTGAACAACACCACACCTAAGCCGTCCAGCATCACATCAAGGCCTTTCAGCGAGGTTCTTAAGGATCACTTGGTGGTTGCAGTCATTGACCGCAGCGATCCAGACGGCAGGATCTCCCCTGATAGGTGGCTGCTGGTCAACAGCCGGTTGCACAGTGGATTCCTCAGAATCTTCAAGGATCACCCAGGTCCTCCCCCCATATGTCGCGACAACGGATGGCATCAAGGCCATGTGAAGTTGGTCGCCTGCGCTGACGATAGATCGGCGCAGCTTTATAAGCTGGCAATAAGCCAATTGGGTGAGATATGGCCAGGTGCTAGGTTGGAGGCCGTAGCAAAGGAGGATATCCCGAGCAGACCAAGAACCCGGGCCTGGATCCCAACCGAACCCCCTCTTGCCGCAGATGTGCTTAGCGTCATTAAGCTCTGCAACCCACAACTTCCAACGCACAATTGGAAGATCGGCAGGTTAGACGAAGCCAGAGGTCTCTTTAGGAGTGCCTGTATTGTTATCAATCAGGAATCCCTGGCTCCTCTCGCCAAAACCAATGGCGTAATTAGCTACGGGTTTGACTCAATCACCCTTAAGGTGTACAAAAAAGACGAGGCAATAGCGGAGTCAAACCCCTCACCCAAGGACCTCGCAACCACTTCGGAGCTACCGTCATGCTCGCAGATGTCATCCGGTGCAATGACAAATGACTCGAAGACGGTACCCTCACCACTACCACCACCACCATCCCAATCCCACCCCCCATCCCTGGAAGAACCGCTCTCGGATATGGAGATTGAGCCTATCATATGCTTGAGTGAGGACGAGCTTCTAGCTTCGGACTCAGACCCAGAGGCAAACTCTACAGTAGTGGAGGTAAATCCGCCTGATTGTAGCTCCAATGCTGCGATTAGTTCAGATTAACCTCCACCACTCCAAAGCGGCATCCGCTTCACTTCTTCTCCGACTCCAACAACTAGGAGAAGACGTCGTCCTGATCCAGGAACCTTGGGTTAATGGTAACTCGATACTTGGACTCAGGACTCCTAATTATACTCTTTACCACAAGAGGAATGAAGGTAAGTCAAGAGCCTGCATTCTGGCAAAGAGTAATCTTAATATATTCCTACTCTCTAATTACAGCGATCGAAATACAGTAGTGGTAAAACTGGAGACTGGCAAGGGCAAAATCTGGCTGGTCTCGGCCTATCTCGCCCATGACGAAATAGGCCCTCTACCTCCGAACAATCTGAGGGAGGCGATCGCGGATGCAGAGAGGCGCAAGGATGGACTAATCCTGGGTAGTGACGCTAACGCGCATCACTCTATTTGGGGCAGCTCCGACACCAACAACAGAGGTGAGTTACTTTTTGACTATTTTCTTAATACAAACCTCACCTACTGCAACAAAGGTTGCACACCAACTTTTATAACCTGCAATAGACAGGAAGTTCTAGATATTACACTTGTATCTGATAATATCTCTCAATCGATCAACAACTGGAAAGTTTCGGCTGAACATTCGTTCTCAGATCACCGATACATCCAATTCTCGTTAGACGATCATCCCCCAGCCAAACCAGAGTTTCGGAACTACCGGAAGACCGACTGGGCTAAATACAGGGAAACCCTACAGAGGCTAATCCCTTCTTCAATACCCCCTGTCACGGACAGCACACAAGAGCTTGACTGCATGGTAGGAGAACTTACTTCCGCCTGCAATAGGGCACTAGATGTAGCATGTCCTACAATAAGACCAAAGGGGAAACCAAAACCACCATGGTGGAACTCCGAAATTAGCAGTACAAGAAAACGCTGTAGACTGCTATTCAACAGGGCCAAATTAACAAAAAGTACCCTAGATTGGAATTCTTATAAGGAGTCCCTCGCAGTATTCAAAAGTACTCTTAGGAAAGCTAAACGGAAATCCTGGAGACTTTTCTGCGACAATATTGAGAACTTCTCGGAAGCCTCAAGGCTACGAAAAATACTCTCGACCAATCCAAGTACTCCTGGCTATCTTATGAAACCAGATGGCTCTTGGACCTCTTCAAGCGAAGAAACAATAGACCTACTCCTGGATACACATTTTCCTGGTAGCTTCTCTTCTCCACTTAGTAGTTCGTCTAATAGCACACAACCTACTCAACTTACACAAAATAACATTAACAGTCTGGTCACAAAGGACAAACTGCTTTGGGCACTACGCAGCTTCCAACCATACAAGTCTGCGGGACCTGACGGCATAATACCTGCTGAATTCCAGTCGGCAACTGACATAATTCTGCCCTGGCTGGAAACTATACTCACTTTTTGTATAAATAATACCTACATTCCCAAATTATGGTTGGAAGTCAAAGTAGTTTTTATTCCCAAAGCGGGAAAGAGCTCTCACGCTAGTCCAAAAGATCTCAGACCTATTAGCCTATCATCATTCTTCTTAAAAACTTTAGAAAGACTGATCGATACCCACCTTCGCAGCAGCATTGAATCAAGACTGCTATCAGAATCCCAACATGCCTATTGTAAGGGTAAATCAGTAGAAACTGCACTGCACTCCCTAGTACGCACCATTGAGAAGACGATTTACTGCAAAGAATACACAATGGTTGTCTTCCTGGATATAGAAGGTGCCTTCAATAATGTTAAATCGGAGGCTATAATAGATGCCCTTTCAAGTCTCAAGGTCGAGAACTCGCTTCGCAAATTGATCAATTTACTACTCCCTAGTCGAATTATCAACACCAAGCTTGGCGAGTCCTCTTCCAGGAGATTTGTCAGCAGAGGCACCCCCCAAGGTGGTGTCCTATCCCCCCTTCTTTGGAACCTGGTAGTAAATAAACTTTTGCTACTCCTAGAAGGCGTGGGATGCAAAGTAATCGCATATGCTGATGACGTCGCTATAGCTATTTCCGGCAAGCATCTTCACACGATCAATGAACTCATGCAAAATGCACTAAATAAGCTCTCGAAATGGACCGACAAATGTGGACTGGGGGTTAACCCTCAGAAAACGGAGTTGGTTCTTTTTACTAGGAAATACAAAATCCCTCAGATAGACCCCCCTTCTTTATATGGTACCAAGTTAGTTTTCACCGACAAAGCAAAGTACCTAGGTCTCATCTTGGATAGTAAGCTTAGCTGGAAACTCAATATCCAAGAAAGAGTAAAGAAAGCTACCATAGCACTCTACTCCTGCAAGAAAGCCATCGGCAGCAAATGGGGTCTTCAACCCCGCATCGCCCACTGGCTCTATGTATCTATCATCAGACCGATTCTGATGTATGGCGTAGTGGTCTGGTGGACCGCCCTAGATAAAGCTATACATCGCGACAGCTTGGGGAAAGTACAAAGATTAGCGTGTCTGTGCATTAGTGGAGCATTAAGATTAACACCCTCCGCAGCATTAGACATCCTACTATATCTCCCACCCCTAGACTTAATTGGTAAGCAAATGGCAACCAGTTCTGCCATAAGACTCAAAACAATCTCACAGTGGTCAAGTAACTACACTGGCCACTCCATAATACTAGACAATCTTACCCTTCCCGAAAACATAGACTACACTGTACCCAAGCCCAATTTTGACAAAAACTTTAAAGTCACTATTCCAGATAGGTCCTTCTGGGATGACCTAGGTGCTGTAACAGACAAGTCGATACACTTCTATACTGATGGCTCAAAAACCAATGATGGTGTAGGAGGAGGTGTTTTCTCAGACAGATTAAAACTAAATCTCTCCTTTCGCCTCCCTGATCACTGTAGCGTGTTTCAAGCGGAGATCATGGCGATTTCGGAAGCACTGTCCTGGATCAAGAGGAATGTAATATCCACTAACGATATTAGCATTTTCTCGGATAGTCAGGCGGCGTTGAAATCTCTGGAATCAGTCTCATCCACTTCTAAGACCACCTCCAACTGCCGTTCATCTCTCATAGAGATGGCTAAGCAGTTTAACATTCACCTTTGCTGGGTGCCGGGGCACAGAGACATTCCAGGGAATTGCAAAGCTGACGAGCTCGCTAAAATAGGAACAACAATACCTATTCTACCCGATAAGAAATATATAGGTATGCCACTCGCTACTTACAAGCTAGCACTCAAACTTGACACAGTCAATAAAACCAACGCCAGATGGGAAGGTGGAACCACCTGCCTTGCTACAAAGCAAATCTGGCCTAGATTAGATCTTAACCGCTCTAGATACCTTTTGTCACTAAAAAGACTGCATATTAGTACGATTATCGGTGTCATCACAGGACACTGCCTTATAGGCAGACACGCTACTAGACTTGGCGTCATTTCGAATGACTTCTGCAGAAGCTGTAGAGACGAAGAGGAGGAGGAAAGTCCAACACATCTCCTCTGCTCGTGTCCAGCTCTTTCCCGTAGTAGGAAACTTCACCTTGGAGAATACTTCTTCGATGATCTAAGTGATCTCACACAAAAAGACGTAGGAAGCCTTCTTCGTTTTGTACAAAGTTCCAAATGGTTCACTTGAGTAGCGGGGTGATTATCCCCAAGATCCTTGGTATCACAATGGGCCTCTATAGGCCTAAGTGTGCTGGTACTTGTTACTGGTAGCCACTGCTACCTAACCTAAGTAATGGGGGGAAGGGGCACTGCCATATCCGAGATGGTGCATATAGCATCACCGTCATGCCAGTTAAGATCTCTAATAGGAAAAACCTTCCAAAAGCATGGGACTTTCAAACACGGATGAATGCAGATACTGCAATGACATGAGAAATTTCATGGCATTTAATGTTTAAAAAAAATTTAGTTTGTCGAACAGAGCGCGAATTTTGGAAATAAATTTCCACGATTTGTAAACATTGTTCTGGTGTAAGTCTCTGCATGGTGATTTGCCAAAGTATACTGAAAAAAAAGTCAGACACACTTCATTAGTGTGACAGCTTGTTTGACAGTTATCCCTTTCGGAAGTTCTATACCTCTAAAAAAAACCACCATTTATAAGGATATTCAGAGAGAGACATAAAACAAAACAGTTTTCGGGGAAAAATCTTCGCCGAAGCACGCAGAACATGCCGCTTGCACAGTCAGTTATTCGCTTTTGGGCATCCATTTTGCAAATCTATTTTTACATTTATAATTTGACATTTATAGTCAGTGTTTTTTTTCCACAATTTCGATTTTTCTACCCTCCCACGCTTTTCCATACAATACCTGAGCATCTGAAGGACTCGAACCTTTGTATAGTCTAATTTAAATATAACATACCTTTTTTTTTGTACCTACCTGCATAACATTTTTAATTGAATGCTTATTTTCATTTTATGCTTATTGTTCAACTTCAGGTTCACGTACGAAGATGATTTATATCTTAAAATGTTTGCACAAAATTGAACTTTATAATAAAAGAAATTCCATTCCAATCGGCCAAAGCATTCTATAGCTGGGAGCATTGAAAATGAAAAAAATTAAAAAATGTGGAAGGTATTCTTACAAGTACTCTCTTCTAAGATATCAGCTTAGGTCTGCGCTTCTGTACGGCCGGTGGATAACGAACGACAGAAAATATCCTAAGTTTTAATCTTGACATTTTGCAATGCAACTGTGAAAACCGGAGTCAATTTCGTGCAGTAGTATTTAAGACAAATCCGGACAAAGTCCTTGCAGTCGAAAAAAAGTTAAATTTTTACTATAGTATGGATTTTCTAAACTAACAAGATTTTCCATGTTAAAGCAAAAAAATAAAATTTTATGTCATAACATAAGAAAAACTTTTCCATTAAAATTGAAGAAGAGTAATGGTGCGAGGGTTTTTTTGACCATAAGTGTAGCGATACCTATCTTACCTCAAAAAACAGACTGAGCATTTTTTTGTTCTACGCAGCCGCCATTTAGAAAACGTTTATAAGAAGAAAATACTGAATTATATTTTTACATATTATGTATATAGACATATCAATATACTTTTTTTGTAATTTCAATTCTGACGGACGATTTTTAGATGAGGTCATTACAGACTTGACAGAGAGAGAGAGAGAGACAGACGGTGATGTAATGTAAATATATATTATGTGTAAAGAAAGTATCATTACTACTACATACTACCATATACTACTATAGACATATTTAAACGATTGAATCATTATTTTAATTTGATATATGTGTTATCGTCGAGAACTTTGTAAACATCATTTCTAAAATTTCCAAAATCGTTTGACAATCGTTCAGTGCTGGCATTATGGAGTTTAATTATTACTGGAAGAACATCATCGATGCCAGCGGTTGTCGCTAAATCAGAAAAATATTCTTCCTAGAAAAAAGAATCAAATAATCATGTTAAGCGATTCATTACTAGTTTCGTTGATATTGAAGAACCTACTTGCATTGGGCCCATCTTATGAGCTTCCTGTTTTTGATATCCCCGTTCCCATCTCTTCTGCATTTCTCTTTCGGTGTCTTCCTCCATTTCCCTTACGCTAGGTGTTGGTTTCCTTTTGCAGAAGTATTCCATTACAAATCTCGTTTGAATATCCATCATTTGCGTGACACACACATTGAATGGTATGCCGATAAATGCCATTGTGGGAAACTTCATGTTCAAGCAATGTTTATACAGAGGTTTGATACAATTATTCTCAATGTATATTCCACAGTCAGGACTTAAGAACGGAAAGGAATATTTGAATCCAGTACAAAATAATATCATAGTGAAACACCCAGTTGTATTATCCGAAAACATGGCTCCAGTTTCATGTAAATGAATGACATCAGGTTTCTGAATGATATTCAAGTTGATGAGTGAATTTAGCATTTCCGGTCTGTGGTGACTCAATGTAACGGATTTTGCCACCTTTGAAATCATATGTGCGAGGTCCACACCACTGGGTCCAGCTCCGATTATCAGTACATTTTCATCTAAGAACATAAAATAATTAAAGCTTGAGATTTTAAATGACAAAACTTGAGAGGATGCCGTAACATTTTGCAAATGGCATTCTTAATATAAGGCAGTTTAGTTACCATTTACCTTTACATACTTGGGGACATCTGAAATCGTGGCTGTGTAATTGCTTTCCCTTAAAATCGTCTTTGCATTTGATATCGGGAAGTGAGGGCGTATGGTAATGGCCGTTACATATCATAACGAATTGAAAATATTCATTTTTTGTCACACCAGTGCATAGGTCTTTAAATGTCACCTAAAACACTATAATATTTATGTAATTTAGTAAACACAAATAAATCCCTACCTCCCACTCATTGTTGATCGGTCGGATTCGCACGACGTAATGTAAAAACTTTATGTGATGTCGTATGGAAAAATTGTCAGTGTATAAGTTTAAAAAGTTCAAAACTTTCTCCGATGAAATGTATGAATCCTTATCTTCTGGTATGGGGAAATCAGGAAAACCCATAACTTCTTTAGGGAGATTTGTTCTGGAATCCAAATGATATTTTAAAATATTCTATTACCTATTTAAGTATATGCATATCTTACCGTAGTTCTTTGTACATACTTGAATGCACTTCAATTCCATATTTATTAATTCCAATTTCATCGGTATAGTTCCAAGTTCCTCCAACATATTCCGATTGTTCAAATATCGTTGGCTTCATTCCATTAGATAGGGCATGCTTCGCAGAACAAAGACCCGCAGTTCCGGCACCAACAACGCACACACGCATTTTTAAATTAATAAAATATCTTCGAGTGATTTATAAAATATATCAGAGTCACAGCCTAAATTACTATAAGAATGAAATGAGATTCTCGCACCGTTTTCTTGGAGTGCACGCATAATCAGTTTGGAAGTCAGACTGTGAAAATAACGAAATGATTATTGGTACGTCGCCTCTTATCAGTTCAATTGTTTATTCACTTTGATAACAGACAATTAGCGCAGACATTTGTCACAACCACATAGAGGAAATTTTTCAATAAGTCCTACTGCTAACATCATAACGCAGTGACACCAGCTTTAGATAAACAAATAATAAACAAAAATATAAAATATTTTGTAGTCTAGTCTGGATAAGATTAAAGCCTTTGGTCATAATTATAGTCGTAGACTTTGAAATTATCTTAGTATGTTTCGAAGTGAAAGTTGGTGTTTTTATAATTATAGTTGTTTTATGTCAACTAACGAATAAGCCGTATAATTATGATGATATTTATATTACGCCTATTATAAGCTCAAAGAGATCATATAGAATACACAGCGTCGCATCGTCTTACGATATAGTTACGCAATATTTTTTTTCATTTTTAAAAAAATAATTATTTATTTGCATTGACAATATTTAATTTAATTATTTTAGTGAAAAATAGTGGAGAATGAAAACATACGAGTTTAACACAAAAATATGTCAACTTTACTTAGTGCTTAAGGTCAACCTGTTCAAATTTATTTGTTTGTTATCTTCAGCTGCTAGCCAAATAAAAACTAATTAAAATTATTTAATATTGTAGTCATCGCAGACAACTTATAAGCAAGCATGTAACTAGCATTTGCTTCCTTGGTTTTTTTTTTATAAATAGCTGCAGATAGGTACATATTCCCAATATCTTCTGGTATCACAATGGGCCTATACAGGCCTAAGTGTGCTGGTACTCGAACTACCGGTGGCCCTACAAGAATTCATTCCCAGTTCACAAATGGAAATAAAATGCATGAGCCTTATAAAGGGTGATTTTTTAAGAGGTTGAGAACTTTTTTAAAAAAAAAAACACAAAAAATTCGAAAAAATGAATGAAATATTTATTTGAATCGATAGTTTGAACCTTGCAATTTAATGTTTAAAGATAATTTCATGCAAATGTTGACCGCGGCTGCGTCTCAGGTAGCCCATCCGCTGAGTCCAATTTTGGCATACTCTTTCACACATATCGGCCGGTATCTCACGAATGAATGCATGGATGTTGGCTTCCAGTGCGTCAATCGAAGCGGGCTTGTCCCTATAGACATTAGCCTTGACATACCCCCACAAAAAATAATCTAATGGTGTCAAATCGCACGATCTAGGCGGCCAATTGACCGGCCCGAAACGTGAAATTAACTGTTCACCAAACTCGCCTCGCAATTGCGCCATTGTTTCGCGTGCTGTGTGGCATGTGGCACCGTCTTGTTGAAACCACATATCATGCAAGTCAAGAACTTCCATTTCGGGCAAAAAAAAGTTTGTTATCATCGCTCGGTAGCGTTCACCATTAACAGTAACGCTGCGATTCGCATCATCTTTGAAGAAATATGGCCCAATAATGCCGCCGGCCCATAAACCGCACCAAACAGTGGCTTTTTCGGGATGCATTGGTAGCTGTTGCAATGCTTCTGGCTGATCTTCACTCCAAATGCGGCAATTTTGCTTATTTACGTACCCATTCAACCAAAAATGAGCCTCATCGCTGAACACAATTTTTCGATAAAAAAGCGCGATGAACATTTCGAACCGAGCACGAATTTTGATAGTAAAATTCAATAATTTGCAAGCGTTGTTCATTTGTAAGACGATCCATGGTTAAATTGCAAACCAAACTGAAGCTGTTTGACAGTGACACAAGGTACTAAACACACGTCAGCTGTCAAAACCAGTATTGCCAAAACCAAACCAGCTAAAAAATCACCCTTTAGTAGGGGAAGGTTATATACCTCAGTCAGTGTTTCAGAAAATCAATGTTTGCTCCTCACAATATTATGTCATCATAGGATGAAAATGAAGCCTGAAAACTATCACCTACTTACTATTCATAAATATTAATGTTTCAAAAATGTCCTTAATTTATGTATCTCAGGAGCTAAATAAGTGAAGTAGCTGTTCTTAGCACAATGTACACTACCTACGCGCCACTTGAATAAAAACAAGGGCGCAAATTCATAGTCAGCCCATGATTAGTGCCTATAGCCGACTTAGTTATAGCAGACAATAAATTAAAAGCCAGCTATAACTTTTCGTTAAAAGTTTTTGCCTGTGCTCCTATTAGTTAGTATCGACTTTGGTATGTAAATATTATATGTGAAATTTAGAGCCGACTATAACTATTTAAAGTGAATAGCAAAAAGTATATTTTAGGTAATGTTCTTTTATCTTTTATCATCGGCTCTATCTGACTATGAATTTGCCCCACTGTTTTTATTTTCTTCACTTGAATATAAACATCTGCTTAAATTAGAAAAAATGAAGAAATAGTAAAACCAAAAATATTTTTTTTTTTCTTCTTTTAATATCTTGTACTACCATTTTTATTTAAAATAACTTCATAAAGCCTTTTGGGAAGTGCATCATAACGTTGTTTTAAGTCATTTAACGAAATGTCATTTCATGCTGTCTTAATTGCCGTAATGAGTGACTCCCTATTGTCAAATTGTTATCACTCTGCGAACCATCCATCCCCACACGTTTTCCATAATTTTAAGGTCCGATGAGTATGGTAGCCATATTGTAGCAAGCTAACATTTTACTCTGATATCTAACTTTTAATGATCTTTGCAGTATGGATTGGTGCATTATCTTATTACTTACTTAGTTGGCGCTACAGGTCGAGGTGAACCTGGGCCTGCTTCTCTTATTTAATCTTATCAATATATTGGTCGAAAAATATTGCTAAACTTAGGGAAAGCTACTCCAATATATTCTTGTAGGAATTTGCGGTCATTTTTAGTGTAGGAAACTCTAGATCAACAGTTCTCTACCATGAAATCGCACCCCAGACCATAACCACTCCTTCCGGTCTATGGTAACGCTCCAAGAAACGTGGTCCCTTTCTCAAATCATGGAAATAATGGTTTATTAAATCGCTAGCGCAAGAGCTTGTGATTCCTCCTGAGGGTTTATTCCTGCACCGATTTTAATGATTCTTACACTGATCGAAAGCTCATCACCTGAACTTTATTCATCAATATAAACACTTTTGAAAAAGCCCATACGAGTAAAGTTATTACAAAAAAAATATTATTACCTATACCTACGGGTCTAGGGTTTCTACATGCGAGATTCCTCGCACCAGTACACTAGTAATGGTTTAATCCATCCGGACCATATCGATATTAAATTTTGTTTCATCTGAAAAAAACACTCTTATCCACATTTTATTCCACGTCATATGCGTCATGCCAAACTCCAAGCGATTTTGTTTTCGTCGTGTATTTAACGGTATATTTTTTTTGCAATTTCAGGCGTTTAAAATGTTGGCACTATTTATTACACGCACTGCGGTGTTAAGACTCGCACTTACACCACTCTTTGCTTTGACTTTTGCGGCAGAGTTGCTGGAATTCGAAGATAATCGAAGAATAATTCTCTGTCTGCTTCTGATTTGGCTCCTGCTGGCCTCTCTTTCATGTTTTTTCCGTAGTTTTCTTTCTGTTTCAAAAATGACCATACAACTTAAGCACTTCTTCCAATTTGCCGATTGTGCGTAAGCGAAGTTAATTTTCAGCATAAGCTTCTATTTTGGCCTTTTCTGCAGTAGTTAATGCATTTCCTCTACCCATTTCTGCTCTAAATGAAAAAAAAAACCGGCCAAGTGCGAGTCAGACTCGCGCTCAAAGGGTTCCGTATTCCTATTTTTGGGTGATATTGTCAAAGAAGTAAATCCTTTTGGAAAATATAAATTTTATTAAATCAAAAAATCATATTAACCCCCCTGTTCTGCATTCCACTTTTAGTGAATTCAACCAAAAATGTGGAATTGGGTGTTCTGCACTCCGAACGAAATTATGAATTGTGGATTGTATGTTCGAAAGTGAATATTTTGGTGTTCTGCATTCCACTCAAGATGACAGCTGTAAATTCGTGTTCTGCATTCCGAAAATCCTGTGATTTTAGTGAATTATTGAATTCACTCGAGTTTCTTGACGTGAATTGAATTCACATGCCATTGTAAAGTGAATTAATTAATTGATTTGATGATCATAATCATTTTGAAAAATGTGAGTAGAATAATAAGACTTTCCATTAGTGTAGTAAAATAATTTGCTTGTTTAATATAGTACAACACAAAAATTAAATGCAAGAGAGTATTCTTTTGAATTACATGAAGGAAATCAAGATTTTGTTAAATAGAACAAAGCATATACTAAGGATTTGTGGACGGAGTTAGAACAACGATCGAAGAGTGAAAGTCTTCCAACGACTGGATGGAGAACAATAAGAAATTGTAGTTAACAATTTTTATTAACAAAATAAAAAATTATATTTATTTAATGGGAGAAGGTGAATGCTTGTATAATAGCATCCAAGCAATCTATAATCCCCGGAATCACTCATTATTTTAGAAATATTTTTGTCTTTGAGCTGCGTACTTTCCAGTTCTATCCACTTCGACTACAACTTGTATTGCAAAATGTTCTACATCTCGCCGAGAACGTTGGTTCTGATAACATCCTTCAGCCAAAAAATCGGAGTGTTGCTCCGAGTTTGAGTGTGAGAGGCATTGAAGTTGATACCATCTCTGACTCCACTTCTCGCAAGATATCAACAAATATTTCCATACTCACCTTTAATCTGTTTTTAAAAATGCAAAAATCATTAAATAAATTATTTTTCTTCAGTTGTCTGACTTCTGCTTACAGCTTCGGGAAGATCCAGAATGTTAGATTTTTCTCGCAATTCGGTTTTCATCGCGGTTTTCACTTAAACAAAATTGAATCCATTTTTTAAATTTTTTTAGAATCTAGAATAGTTTATTTCAAGTAGCTAAAGTTTAACATTACAATATCTCATCATTCTTATTTTAGAGTTCTAGGATACTTTCTTTAATCCTCTACAACTATAATATGATAATAACAAAATTAGTAATAAATATAAAGTATAAGAAAGGGAAAACTACAAGCAAAAATGTTTAATTTATGTTAATTTATTTTTCTTAAATGTTTAATTCACTTGCACAAAACAAAAACTGAAAATCTCCAATGATTTTGAAATGATTTGACAGCTGTGTTTGACATTTCAAACAAATGAATTCGAAGTGGATTCCAAAAATTCGAAATCACTCGGAATGCAGAACACTGAATTCCATTCCGAGTGAATTTCAATTTCGGTTTCAATCCACTTTCACTCGGAATGCAGAACAGGGCGGTAAAGAATAAATTAGCACCTAACTAAATGTTACCCAAACCTTTTTTTGATAGCTCAAAGATGTGTGAATTACACCACATTTTATCGGGATGTTTGTAAAAACGTTGGCGCAAATTCATAGTCGGATAGAGCCGACGATAAAAGAATTTATTCACCTACATAACGTAAAATATACTTTTTGCTATATATACTTTCAACTTATAGCCGGCTCGAAATTTAAAATGACTCAAACGTCATTTTGATATATTTTGCAGACATCTTTGTTTTCGAGTTCACATTTTTTTTTTTATTAAATTAAATGTTTATTCGTTTTTCATTTATTTCAGTAGATTTAAATAGCTTGAATATTCCACTTACATTACAAAAAAACAAATATTTATCCAAAAAAGTTATTTAAAAATTAAATTGACAAAAATATTCATAAAAAAGTAAGTCCAATTTCTCAAGTTATAAACAAAAAAAAAAACGAAATTACATGTTTTTCCAAATAGGTAATATTCTGAAATACATGTGCAAAATTGTACGCGGAATTGTTGCTAACTATTGTAGGTAAGCGGTGTACTAGAATAGAATTCATGCAATGCATTATAAATATTATGTATACGTATACCGTACCGATTGCCTACCTACCTACCTATTGCCTACCTACCTGAAATGGACAAGAAAAAAACGTTCGTTTTATGTGCGCGCAATTAATCGGAATAGGATGGTTGGTGATAGTTTGCTGTTACCTTCCTAAAAATTAGGGAATTGGATTCTGGCCAATTTTTTATATATACAATGTTTTACTTAATTTGTTGAAGCCAATGCTGGTTAAATCTTCTTCTCTTATTGTAAGTTTATTTCTTTGTGATAAAATGTCTTCTTACTTAGTTGGCGCTACAGCTCGAGGTGATCCTGGGCCTGCTTTTCGCAACCATTTGTGTGTGCGTGTTATATTTTCGTATGAATGGAATGGACCTACAGTTTTTTACCGACTCCGAACGGCGAGTTGAGAAGCTCAATCGTGACAAATGATACTCTTTGATGGTTGTCAGACATTCGAAAGAGGTGGGTACTGTGAAAAACTTTTAGGTGTTTGCGGCGGGATAAAATGTCTTCATTTCTTTTAAAAGTATCTGTCGCAAGGCACTTCTTTACAGTCATTGGCCTGGTCCTTCAAGTCAGGAAGGGAAACTGTTCCGCAAATTGTTTTGGAGACTTCAGAGATATTATGGAAAGCCTTATTTCCAGTGTATGTAGCTGAGCCCAATTTCGAAGACTTCAAACAAATCTCTAATGATTTTTGGAGCATGTGGAATATGCCTAATTGTCTTCGCTCAATTGATGGCAAACATATTGCTATTAGATGCCCACCAAGAAGCGGAAGCCAATATTTTTGCTACAAAAAAACATTTCAGCACAGTCCTTCTGGCAGTATGCAATGTAAAATATGCTTTTACCAACATTAATATAGGAGCTTATGGAAGCCAGAGTGATGGAGGTAAGAAATACAATTTAAATATGTGCTTTGTAATATAAATATTTATGCATTATTATACTTTTGTGTATGCAGGAATATTTCATATTAGTCGCTGTGGAAAAAGATTATTGGGAAAAATGCTTCCAATTCCTGGCTCGAAGAACTTGCCGAACTTTACACTATTTTGTATCTGATGCGACCATATTTGGGAACACTGCTGCCATAGTAATTAGAAATTTTCAAAAAAAGATTGTCTAGAGCTCGGCGAACTATTGAAAACTCTTTTGGAATTTTAGTTTCCCGTTGGCGTATTTTGTTGACGACACTACATGTTTCCAGAAAATGCAGAGAAAATTGTTTTGGCTTGTCTTGCACTACGCAATTTTATAATGATTAAGAAGCATATTTCAACATCTTACTGCTTACTGAATTACATATATTGGGAGGATTCGGATGGCTTGCTGCATCATGGATTGTATGTATGTATGTATGTATAGTTTATTTAGTTATTAAAACTATTATAACAATCATTAATGTATATAAAGTTATTTACAAAGTTAATTTACATATATGAGTTCAGGTAACAATTAAATAATACATAATAAAGTTAATTTACATAAGTATATGAATTCACGTAACTGTTTCTTTAACATATAAAACTAGCATTTTTTTAAATCTTTGTAATATGGTTTCATTTTTTAATTCAAGAGGCAATTCATTATATAATTTTAAGCCTCGGTACAATAGCATATTTTGAGTTCTTGAATCTCTATAAAGCTGCAGTCGGAAGTCAGAATTGGACCTTAAACTATATGGCTGAGCATCTCTTATATACAGCAAATTTGATGACAGATATTCCGGCACAATGTTGAACTTCATTTTAAACACAAACGTTAAGACATTAAAGACAATACGTTGCCTGACGTTCAACCATTTAAGGCAGGACAACATCCATGTAGTAGGGGAACGAAAGCTACATCTTAAAATAATTCTCATTGCTCTGTTTTGTAGCACTTGCAGACGATTTATGTGTTCATTATTTCCCATGAAGAGAATTGTTGAGCAAAATTCAAAGTGAGGTTTGATTATGGTATTATATATATTGACAGCACAAATTGTGGTTATAAACTTTCGGATTCTTTTGAGGAAACCAATTTTTTTAGCGATTTTTTTTGTTATGTATGTCATGTGACTGTTAAAGTTCATTTTGCTATCTAGTGTCTAGTATTGTGGCGAAGTGAAGTTGACAATAATATCCCATCAATCTCACCATCCCCAAATACACACCAATATGGTGGCGAAACTTCCACTGTAATATGAAACATCCTATGTAATTTTTTGTATGAAAATGAAACAAATATATATGTATTTATATGTAATTAATAAAACTGCTTATTTTAGTGATTCTTGGACCGGCTTTCGCTTCGCAATTGTACCACTCGTGAAAACATTTCGACCTTAAGCTGGTCGCGAATCTCAATGGGCAGGTCTTTCATCAAAGACATGATGGTCTGCATGAAGATTTCATCACCGTCCAATGGTACTGTTTGTGAGGTAATAAGCGCCGGCGTCACCAGCTGCTCCTTCAGAATCTCGATGATATTTTCAAACTTGTCGAAAATGCCATCGAGATTACTCTTTCTTCTCTTCGCTGCTGGAGTCGATGACGATGAACTGCCAGCTGAATCGTCCAGAAACCCACCATAAGAAATGAAGTGCTCTTCAATTTTTGGTGAATCTGGGACTTCATTTGATATAGTTCTGAAATAACAGAAAGTATAAGTTATAATTCAAAAAAAAAAAGCAACTACCAACTAACCGTCGTGGTTTCATAGAAACGTTAGCTCATCGAAAAGCTCCCATTCAATTTCGCCTGATACCCCACTGCCAGAATGTATGTCTTGTTTTCTCAACTCCCGCGAAAATCGTTCCCGGAGCGATTTCCATTTAATTTTGCACTCAATCGCTAAAGGAAATAAATTCAAATACAAAATCATTTAACAATATTTCAATATATACGACTATTATTTCAATGTACTTACATGTTTTGTTGGTTGCTTGAGCTATCTGTTCCCATGCCTTTTCTTTCTTCAACCTATTGAAATAAAAGGCATAATTTTTTTCATAAAGGCATGGATTCTGGCGTACAGATTCAATTAAAATGTGTATAAAGTCGTATTTCTCTGGATGAGACATTTAAGAGCGATTTACGAGCGGTCGATAGGTACCGGCCTTATGCTGGAAGCTAGCGACCACTCATAAAGTTAACATACAATCCACAATTCATAGTTTCGTTCGGAATGCAGAACACCCAATTCCACTTTTGGTGGTTAAATTCACTAAAAGTGGAATGCAGAACAGGGGGGTCAAATCGATTTTCGGATTTCCGGTTGCGCTCTTTTTCGAACATGTCTGACAAATGGCAATGTAAATATGGGGATGATGCAACACAGCAACACACTGTAGATGGTGAAATAAATTGATGTTGGTGGATACAAATTTTCTTCCTCAAATTCAATTCAATTAAATAGTAAAATGAGGAATATGTTCACTAAGCTCATTATAATTTTCTTTTCATTGTCGGATATATACGGATTTCTTTCTTTTCTACCCATTTTAAAAATTAACAGAAATAATCTAAATTTGATATGATACCAGAGCTCGAATTATTTCGAAGTTATCTAAGATAATTACGGGATACAATAATAATTGTCTCTGATTTTATTGCTCGTAACTTAAGAGTGGTTGGAATCACTCACAAGTCTTAAGAGGGCTCATAAATACGCACAGATAGCTGTTGGTGAATAGGTTTATGAGGCTCTTAACTTATGAGCGGTCGATAACTACCGGCCTTAGAAAAAAAAACTTGTTTGTTTCGAATAAACAATTCCCATACTGGCTAGATCAATTCAAATGCTGAACATTACTAAAAACGAAGATACTATACTTAGAAACCCCTATCCCTATGTACAAAGAAAATACTTTCGCGAACTGCACACTGGGGTGTATGATTCCCCATAGAAACTTCCAAAGCAAAATTAAATACTGAAAACTAATGCGTATTGCTCCAAACCACTGTATACTACTGCAGAAAATGTTAAACTGAATTTACATAGGCATGTCACGACCAACAAACATTTGTAACGGTAACGGGACAGTTTACAATTTGTGGGATGTCTTACACCCCTGAGTGTGGACGAAAGGTTAAGAAGTAGGTAACACACTCTTTGCACCAGTGCTGTATTTCTTCTCTTTCCTTGCCTTTTTGATCAGGTTGATGGCTCAAACTTTTGATAAATGAATGCATGGGCATAACGCATAGGACGGTTTTATGTTATGGCGCACTTAACAAAACATCATGTAGTCTATAATTGCATGCAATAAATGGTCTGAAAAAACTCGTGCAATATGTATTAAATTTTATTTTTTATTTTTGTTTTGTACACGCACGCATCCATTTTTTTACATATTTTTGCATCTTTTGCAAAATAGTCAAACATCACTTTTTTTTTTAAGTTTTTTTGTGTTTTGCACAACAACAGTATAGCGCACCAACTCGGTTTGTATGCTTTAATAAAGAAAATACAATATTCTTCAGAAAACAAAGCGAAATACAGCTCGAAAAACAACACTACTTTTCGGATAATCGGTTGAATGTGACGTTTTGCGACCAACACAAGGTGTGGTGGGTTCTAGATTGGTAGAGTTCAGTTCGCATTCGCATACGTTATTAGGTAGGTACCTAGGTATTTTATTTATCTTACGATATTGTCATTCTTCGTCAGTTTTTTTTACGTTGTGTGTTTTCATGCGCTTGTTTATGTACCTAGTTCGTTGCTTTTGTTTTTAATCAATCTATTCGAGCATAAGCAATAGAAACACAAGCTAATTCAATGCGATTTCAGTTTAGCCCTAAACTATATGTAAACTAGTAATAGTAAGTCGCAATCCACACGTTGACTCATGAGTCGCGACTCACACGAGTACGAAAGAGAAGAACGATGAGATAGAAAACAAGCTGCTTTGTGAGTCGCGAAAAAAAAAAAAAAGAGAACTGTCAAATTACGAAAACAGAAATTATAAAAGAGTCGTGACTGGAAAAACAACTTGTGGGTGCAAGCGCCTCACCAAATGACAGCTGAAAACAGAAAATACAAAAGAGTCGCGACTCATGAGTCAACGTGTGGATTGCGAGTTTCTTTCGTTATATCTGAGTGTTCGCTATAACTGGGATAATTTTATCCGTGTTACACTTGTAAACAGAGAAAGAAATTAACAGTACGGTTCTGGTACTATTGCTTTAGGAGTGAAATAATCTTTGAAGTGGTAGCTCGGGCATATGAGTACGCTCGAGTTGACTCGTAATAAAAAAGGATTGTTTCGTGTAGAGTTACTTATAAAAATATATTTTGGTTTATACACTGTAAATAAATAAATAAGTTAAAATTTAGTAAATTTGCAAATAAATAAATGAATAGAAGGTTTTCGATTAACACAACCATATAAAAATAAATAAACGGCGTTATTAACAGTCCTAAACAGAACCAAGCCTAGCTTCTCGCAACCATTTGTGTAGGCGTGTTACTTTTTCCACGAAATGGAAGGGACCTACAGTTTTTTTCCGGCTTCGAACGGCGAGTTGAGAAGCTTCCCATGACAAATGATATTCTTTGATTGCTTATCAGATATTCGGAAGAGGTGGTACCGTGAAAAAAACTTTTAGGTGTTTTAGCTGCAATTGAACCAGGGCAGCATTGCGTAGTAGTCCAACGCACTAACCACCACGGCCACGGTGAACACTAACACAACAATATTTAAAATATTAAAATAAAAAATCTCCTCCATAAATATGTTACCACTCATTGATATGAACAATTGTGAATGCCTTACCCAACCATGTCCATTGTGAATAATTGTTGATTCTCACACATGAACACAGCCAAATGAGACTCGGTCAGTGTCCATGTCCACTGGAAGCAGTCACTTCCAATTCTAGTGGAAAGTTGAGCATTTCTGTCATTCTCCGATTCTCCTGCATATTTATGTCCTTTAGTGGACGGGGATTTGTCATCCGAATCAGTTTGTGGAAGTTGTTGCTGAAAAATTCTCAAAGAAAATTCTTAATTGAATAAACATTTTCATTTTATTTGAAATTTGAAAATAAGCAACAAACTAAAGACACGTGAATGAAAGTAATCGATGCACTTGTCGCGGAAATTTAGAGTTTTTTTTTCGCTCTTCATATTGGAATTTTTTTTCTATTTTTGTTTAGCAATTTACATTGCGTTTAGTGTATTCGCAGTTCTTATTAGATAAGGGTGTTTAGTGTTTATTTGTTCGCTCGCTGGCTCTGTCAAGTGTTGAAAACAAACAAAAATTAAGAGTAAAGTGTCGAAGGAAGGTGGTTCTTCATTCCCCTGTTTGTTATCATTAAAATAATAAAAATAAATAAAAATAGGAAAAGAAAAATACAAAAGAATTAAGTGTTATTTTAAGATATTTCTACTCATCGCATCACTTATGTTGGTGAATGGTGACAATAATACAACTCAAGCCCACCGGCTGCCGCAACAGGAATAAGAGCAACATACCACATTTTCATTGGCCCGCACAACAGAAACAATTGGATATTTCAAACTTGCTAAAATATGTTTAATTGCATCGACTAGGAGGATAGAGAAGAAGGAAGGAATAAGGTGAGAACATTGCTTATTTGTTATTTGTAAAAATGAAAAAACTATCTTCTGCTCGTAGGTCTAAAGTTGATGAAAAGGTGAAATGAATGAATTGTTTCACAATGACGAATCGAATCATTTGTATTAGAACTCCACACTCCACGGTCGGGTGGGTCCGGTTTTTTTTTTTTTTTGTAGATTCTAACCAGTGTAATGGTTCGTTAACGACATGGCACGTCAACAATTTCCGGGGTGACCAGTTTTGGCAGTGTGTTTTTTTAATAACCCGGTAGAAGCCTACCAGCTTTCACTATATTCGAAGGGTTGTCATAAAGCAGGCAACGTTGGCAGTCACATCTGAATAAATTACCTTTGATGAGCTACTAAATTTCCATATCTACGTGCTCTTTCCAAATTTCGGGTTAATCCAATTAAATTACGGTTCATCTGGTCTATAAATATTAAATTCGCTTTCATCACTTAAAAGCGGCGTCATATTCGCATTTGAATAGTTTCAGAAAATTCGATTCTTGATAGAAAGATATTTGTTTTTATGGGAACGTGCTATTGCTTTTTATTTTTTTCTTTTGCTATCCTATCATCAATGTTCTTTTAATCGTTTCGATTCGCTATTTTTTTTTTTATTATTTAGAATAGTTTTCTGGCTTTCGATTAGGGGAATACACTATATCATCGACGGGATTCGATCTCTGTGTAGGTGGGTAAAATGCCGTATCTATTTCTTGATATCTCTGAAATTTCCTTTTAAGACTCAATAAAGCAAGCAACGTGGGGAATATAAAAGTTAGGTGTGTCCATGTAGCGATTGCGTGTATTAAGGAATAAGAGCTAGATTATGTTTGTGTTGCTGTTCTTTAGCTGGGAATTTTAATGTCGCTGACAATTTACCAACTCGTATACACCTACCTTGGTTTTTTTGAATGAAAGCAATTTACTTCACGACCAGACGATTATCTTGATATTTAAAATTTAGTAACAATAGTACTGTGTTTGCAGTTTTTCTATTAGCATCTGACTGTTTTCTAAGAGTTTGCAATGCTTAGTTTGTAAGGACAAACACAGTCTGCATGGGAAATTGTTTACTTGGGGTGGAATTAAATTAAACCCCGGTGGGACTCATTTAAACCAATTAAAATACAAGCGAGTAATGAAACTTTCCCCAGCCTTCATCTGAATTGAATAGAGTTTGTTTGTCGAACATTCCGCTGGATCAATGAGACTTAACAATATACGCGTTCAATCAGAAACCGAATTTCTTTAATTTTATTGGAGGTTTAATAGATTTAATAGAACTTCTAACGTCTAACCGAAAGTCTGTCACCTGAAAGCAGGAAGTGTTTCGCCGTATCCTGATTCTCTTCACTATTTTATTTAAAACGTTTAGGTATACGACAACGCTATAGGTCTCTTACCGAAGTCGATGTATATTCTTTAAGTTGGATCATCATATCTCGCTATAAAAGTAGTGCAATTGTAAACGCTAATAGGCCTGTGATTGAGGTCATCCTCTTTACCCAAGTTCTTTGGTGATCTTCTTTCTCGTTATCTTACTACTTGTGGAAGTCAGGTGCATTAGACATTCTTTTTTAACGTATCGTATTCAATGTATTAATTGGAACACAAAAAATATTATTAAGGTATTAGGTCTGTTCCCGTCCTTTCTGCACTAAAATTAGGTCTGTTTGGTAACCCACGAATTCGTACATACAGTCAGCGTCAAAAGTGAGTAGACAAGAATGCATACATTAATAACATTCACTTTTCTTATGAAAACAAAAAAGATACAAAATATTGAAAAACGATTAAACAAAGTTCTTTTCATGTGTAACAAGAAGTTCATAGAAAACAACAACAAAATGTTTGTGTCTTTAATATTAATGTTAAATAGTCCATACATAAATTATAGGAAAAGTGAATATTAACAATGTATGCATTGTTGTCTACTCACTTTTGACGCTGACTGTACATATTTATAAGATTCTTACGAATTTCAAGGAGTGGGGTAAAAATCTGTCAGAGAGACGGAAAACTGTGCAAAAGTACAGGAATGCATTTACAACAAAAAACGAAAAATGTATGACGTTTGACAGATTTGACAGTTTCATAAAGCAGTAGGTCTGTTTGGTAACCCACGAATTCGTACATATTTATAAGATTCTTACGAATTTCATGTTTGTTAACCCAAAATATTTGTAAAAGAGAGAGCCAAATGACAGTTCAAAAAATTTCCCGTCCACTGAGAGCGTACACAAACTTACGCAAATTTACGCGGTCGTTTTCTTCGCGTAGTTTCATCGATTCTGTCAAACCAGAAATTCTGACAATTGTGAAATGTCATAATCTTCATTGTTAGTGGAAAACAAAAACAAATTTGGAGGTTTTACGCAAACGTGTTTGTTTACTTTGCTTACGAATTTTTCACTGCTGAGAGGATTTTCCCCCACTTTTCAAATTACAGTGGTGGTCCAGTATAACGAATGCCGATATAACGAATGATCGATATAACGTACACTTTTTTCAAGTGCATTATCGGCTCTATATAGCGAACGAACAAAAAAATGATATTCGATATAACGAATGTTGCTACAATATCTGTGTACATGCTTTAAAAAATAGAACGAGACAAATTTGCCTAAGAAATACAATAATGTTTAGGAAACGGTCGATGGAAACATTTGGGTGTTGTACATGCAACCGAAGCCGAAGGTAAGCTCCTTGATCCAACTATTCGCTTAGTTAAGCTTAGCGGAGGATTTGGAATCTTGGAACAATACTGAAATGTTTCTTCAAGAAGATAAGTCAGGATTTAGATGAAGCGAATTTTCCAGGCGACATTTTTTTAATTTTCTTTTGTTCTCGTATGGATTGTAGGTACATACGAGACGATTTATTCGGGACGACAAACAACAACAAACAGCCGTGTCTAGCTCAATTCGCATATGTTACTATGGTAACCACACAAGCAAATGTCAAAAACTGGAAAGAAAACAAAAGAGAACAGAGAAATCGCCTGGAATTCCAGCGACCCAAACGACATTTACGTTCCCCGCTCTTTTCAACCCCTTCATCCTCAAACAGAGGCGACAAACTGGAAAAATCGCTTCATCTAAATCCTGACTAAGCGTATCAGCACATTCGAGGCAGTTGAGAGTGTATTAACTGAGCCAAAAAGAACAACATTGGAAGTTCTGCAAAACTTGTTCACTGTTTTTCAGAACTTCCAACGTTGTTCTAATAAGTCTACGGGAAATAGCTACAAATTTCTGCGTTGAACGTTTGCAAAAGCATGTCCTTATTGGCGATTGCTTTTTGGAAAAGAAAAGGAAATAAATTAATTTTGTTTTAGTTTCTTTTACTTCTTTTTCTACTTTTTAACTTGCTTGTTGACTTTATGAATAAATTAAATAAAGTGTTATGAATTAGAAACAGTATTTGTACATTTATTTAATGTTTCGTACAAGGAAAATGTGTTCGATATTACGAATTTTTCGATATAGCGAATGCAACTGGACATTATATCATTCGTTATATTGGACCACCACTGTATTTTAATATTTGAGAGCGAGCTCAGACTTCCACAGAAAAGATACCAAACAGACCTAGCAGGTGTGTTTGGTAACCTGTTAATTTACGTAAATTTACATCCAACTGTCAAAAATCAAGAGAAGAGAGAGCCAAATGACAGTATCAAAAAATTTCCCCTTTTGCAAAATCGTGCTAGATCTTTTTCATGGAGTTACCGAGGCCCTTCCTTCAAACAGCAATCTGACAATTCGATAAATGTCAATCACTTCTTGTTAACAAAATAGAAGAAAATTAGTTTTTCGTGAAAATATTCAATAGTTAAAAAAGAAAAAGAGAGGATTTTCCCCCACTTTTGCTATTTGACAGATGTGCCATTTGTGTTAGTAAAAGTTAACAAACACATCTAGTAGGTCTGTTTGGTGTGCAGTAAAATTACGTAAAATTACTGAATCTGTCAAAAATCAAGAGAATAGAGAGCCAAATGAGAGTGTCAAAACATTCCCGTTACTAAGACGACGTGCTACACCATATCCATGTAGTCACCCAGGGACATCTATCAAACAGCCATCTGACAATTCGTAAAATGTCAATCTTCATTTTTGTTTGTGCAATTAGAAGTTTCTGAGAGGATTTTCCCCCACTTTTTAAATTATTTACTATTTGACAGATGCTCATTTGGATCACGAAAAGCACACCAAACAGACCTAGTCCAAAGAAATTTCTTGGGCTAAATGGGCAGCATGGGAAAATTTCTTACTCTCTTCTTAGCGCTCTCTTCTGTCGAAAACTATGAAAATCTTCGTACGGAAACAGGATTTGTTTCGGCTGTTTTTGGCTGTTTTGGACAGTACGGGAACAGACCTTTTATTATTAAGCAAACGAAACGTGTTTACTCTACAACAGGCGGATTCGTTATGCCCACTGTGCGTCATCTTTTTATTTTAGTCGGCTCATCTCTCTCTCTATTATTATCCTTCTTCAATGGCTGCACTGCCAAACCTCGTTTGTTATATGTACTTTTTACGGCCGGAGTCAGTCTTAAGCAGTCGAAGCTTTCATATCATTACTTAGGACGTAATATCGCTGAGATTGTGGTGTTGGGAAAATTATGGATGCATCCAAACAGTGCAAGTTCTACCGAAAACAACCTGTTCTAGATGAAAAGCGGGTTTAACAGTCTACACCTAATATTGAGAGGGGTAGCTTTATTTATGGCTAGCTCCAACATTGGTTGCATTATAATATTCCAGACTTCTTTGCTTCGCCTAATTCTTTTAAATCTCAAAGATCACAGGAATTCGTTTTACATTAGTATGTTGGTACTGCGCCTCATGTTTATTCTGAAGAAACACTAATTTACTGGTAGGCACATATTTTTATTAATTTGTTTCTTTTTTCAAAGTTCGCACCAGCTAATACAGGTGTCAGTGAAATGTGCCTGTCGGTGAATTCGGAGTGAATCGCCCTCTCCGGACAGCTTGTTTATATACTCATACGTCATACATAATATAAACGCAAAATTATATACAAAACACATTACATATTGCTATAATTTGCAGTCTAAGAAGTTTTTCCTTTATATACAAAAATAGTTCAGTTGAGTTCGAAGTCTTTTTTGTTTTTTTTTTCTTCGAACTTAAAGTGTAGATGCTACGGATTTCTTTACTTGTTTTGTTTCAGAAATCAAAGTGTTTGCCTTGGCCGCTTGGTAAACATAGACTAACACACTATCTTCTCACTCACACCGAACGCCAGAATTGGCTTATATCTGATATGATTTTATTAATAAAACGATTCATTGTAATTTAGTTTGAATGCAAAGCATCGAAGACATTCTTGAAATGCCAACATGTTGGTGTAATCGAGACATCATAACATTACTCGTATGACCTCATCGATGCACAATTATTTTTTTCTGAATAAAATTCTTTATGCCGACCGCTTTCGTGTATTTTATCTAAAAATATTATAAGTAACATCGTTCCATACGTTCATATGCTCAGAGTTCGAAATGAATAAAAGAAAAACAAAAACTGACAGTGGGTAAAAGCTGAGATGTACTCCATTGCATTTTGACTGATCTGTACGTATAATAATACAGTAGAATCCGCTTAAGATGCTTTCCTGCTTTAAACACAATTTTTTTTTTAGTTCCTTAATTTTAACTAGAATTCTTATGGAAAAAAAAATCGAAGAAAGAGTTTTATTTCCCGCTTGATACGCTCACAGAGCGACATGATACATGGAACACAGCGTTTTTCAACTCCCTTCATTCTGACTAGAATTCTTATTTAAAATACAAAAGCCGGTTTCGGTGGGACAGACGTTCCTAGTCCAAATTGCTCATATATCCTAATGGAGAATATTGAAGAATTACAGGAGTTTCCTGATTATGCTTCTTTTGATGATGCACTTATTACGACCGGCCCTCGTAATTTGGAAGAATTCATTAGTGACAGTACTTCAACGGTTGAATCAGAAGACGAATGCGGTGAAGAATAACCAGCACCGATTCCTTCAGTGGTCAATGGTCTACAGTCTGTCAATCTTCTGAGAACGTTGGTTTCAACCATTTCAAATGGGGAACAAAGTCTACCTACTATATAACCTAAACATTAATCCTTAAATGCATGAATTTCTATTTTTTTTTTTTTTTTTTCAAATATATACATACGTGTAAGATTTAGTGGCTTGTTAACGGAAAAAATATTTAAAAAAATCAATTTTTTTTTTTTTAAGGTTTTATTCCGAAAAAACTGTGGAAGTAAAAAAACTGATGCAACAAAATTGCCTAGTTATAATCCAGCAAAACAAGCGCAGAACCAAAATATAATGTATTTACTCACCAATAACATACATATAGGTTTTTAATTTTGCAAAAAAACTCGAATCTAACGCAAAATAAATTTCGATGTTTTTTTTTAATTTTTTTAAAGTGATTTTTCATCTTCCATCTGTTTCAGGTAGTCTTTAAAAGTCCTGTTGAAATACGAATCCTCCGCCAGTTAAAATAAGTCCAGATTATTTTGTATGTCTCCTTATCCATTTTTTCAATCATTTGAGCCAGATCGCCCACTCCACTTGACGGTAGGGACTGCACAGTCTGATAGAATCTCTTGTGCAGCGCTATGTTGAACGAAAACTCTCCGTTCTGTGCCACATATGTATGTACCTCGAACTTGGATACATCGCTCCATAAAACTCTGTTAAGATCTACTTACGTCCAGTGTTTATACTTTTTGGCCCACTGCATCCAGCAGCAGCAGGGTTTTTCGAACAGCAACTCGCCCAAATAGTCCAGCATATCTGTATCTGTATCTTCTTTTAACCGTTGTCAAGGACAGCGCTTTATTCCGTGTTTTGATTTACTCGTATTCCGGCGCATATTTGCGCATTTGTTTGTTGTCACTATTAGCTAAACCTTGTGTTTAGTTTCAGCTCTAGGCCGTCTTGGCCGTGATCTATCCTCAAGACCTACGGTTGGTTACGCATTCAATCTCTAAATCCCTGTCGAGGTGATTGTTCCTTATGTACCATGGTGCATTGACGATATTCCGTAGTTATTTGTTTTGAAATCTTTGATAGATATTTGCGTTGCTCTTTTTGGTACATTATTATCATTATTCATTACTATTATATAAAGACGGAACTTCAAAAAACTTTGTTACCGATGATCTCCGCAAATACTGCACCGATTAACGAGAAATAAATTGTATAATAATCGTTATTTTCGTTAAAACCAGTTAGGCTATGTTTTTTTTGTTTAAATGTTGTTTGTTCTTAGGAAAATGTATTTTTTTTTATATTTTTATACCTATTTTTTTGAGGTTGACCCACATATTAACTCTTAACTTTAAAGTAGTTAAACGAATTGGCAAAAAAAAATATTTGCATAGAGTCAATGTATATACGCAAATTTTAAGACCTTAATCTTTTCTTAACTCATAAAACATAAAACAATTCATGAAATCATTGCCAACAATTTTCCATCAGTGGAGACCGAAGCAAACAGCCATGCAGCAGTGGATGACGTCATAGTGTGTGAGTGTGTATATGGCATTTTTGAATTTCTGCGTATCTACTGAACTAGCATTACTAACTGACTGACAGACAACGCACCGACCAAACCGCTGGACCTAAAGAGCTGAAATTTGGACAAGACATTCCTATAGTTGCAGAGACATCCGCTAAGAAAGGAAATTTTGAAATTCCATCTCTAAGTGGGTGAATTCCAAAAAATAATTCGGCACTCATCTCCAATACAATTTGTTTTGCCCTAACATGGGCTGGGGGGCGAAGCAAAGCGAGCACGGATCAGCTAGTATACCATATGTCCAAACTGGCTTCAGTAATTGCTTGTATAATAAAATCTTATTGTACACTGATAGTGGTGATTTCCAGTTCCATTTTATGACGAAGAATCTAAAGGTCATTCCAAGATATTTTGCTGTATTTTGTTTAGGTATAGGTTTGCAGCTTTTGTGTTGAATCTACATCGTGTCATCAGCAAATGTGGCCAATGTGCTATTTTATAGCTCTGTGAGATGACCAGTATACAGGAGATACAGAATGGGGACAAGAAACTTATGGAGCTCCTGCTTTGATCAAATCGGTCAAATCGTAGTTGGCCCTATAAGGTTACAGAATACAGTGTGCTGGCTTAAAAATCCCATCTGCTTGTTCATCCGCTGCTTCATTGCCTGGTATCCCGCTGTGACCAGGGACCGAGCAGAGTTTTACATTGTGTTGCGTGCCGAGAACATTTAACTCTTCGCAGCAACACTTTACATGCTTAGATGCTTAGATTTGCGTAGCAGCTATTGCTTTTATGGCCACCTGGCTGTTAATGTAAATTGTGATATCCTCTCGCGATATTATCATCATTGACACCAATCTTCCGCTTAGATATGATCCTAAGATTGCAGCATATTGTCTTGTGACGAGATATCTAAGTTTATGGTTAAGTCCTACATGCCAAACTTTGTCAAATGCTTGTGCAACGTCGAGGAATATTTTATTCTCTTCCGATGTTTTTTCGATCGACTTAAATATTCGGTGGACTTCATCAATTGTTGAATGTGCAATTTTTTAGGGAAGCTACCTCTATTAGTACACCTTCTCTTTTACATATTTAGATTGTATTTTATGGTGTTTTGTCTTGGTTCAGTACGGTAAGTTAGGTTAAGAAGGGTGTGTTAATCATTTCCACTCAGAGGCTCGAAAGTCCATTATGAATCCCCTTATAGTTTTGAAATAATCCTCAATATGCTTATGACCAACTCGTTAACTAGTTTGTGCTCTTGGTCAATCTTAGTGCATCCGATATCTTTGAGTTTTCCAGCTTTGCAATATTTTCCAGGAATCAGTGGCCATGGGTGTGAATGCGTCATTCTTGTCGAGCAGAGCAGTCAATCGATTTATTCACCTTCAGAGGCCATTTTCGGAGACTTTCTGGGGCTAGGTATGGGTCCTGTCTTCTGTCCTTGGAACGTGTATTATTGTATTACGCATGTATTACTTTTTTACTTGATAAATTGAAGCCTTCAAATTTAATTGCAGTTGTCTCGGCTTGCCCATTATGTCCATTCTTCATGCACATGGTCATTGTTTCAGTAAAATTCCCAGTCTCATCGTTCATAAGTAACAACCGCAGCGCACCATAAGGGCGGTTACCCACTTTTGCATTCCCTTAAGTATTTCCGTGGTCATATTTTGATGAATTTGAAACCTACACCAGACTACGAGTATCTTTTACACTTTTTTAATAGCCCAGATATCCATGAACAAACCAGTGTTTAACTTAACAGATTTTCGACATTTTTATAATTTTTTAATGTTTTCACAAAAGACCGAAAGCTGGTCCCTAGATGTCAAATTTGGTCAAATTGTTGACTTTATGTGATAACTCGATCTGTGTATCATTCGAGTAATAAATCAAGAAGCTATACGAGTACATGCTGAGTCCTCATACCATTAAATGGTGTACGGATGGTTCACGAACTAAGGAAGGAACGGGTGCACGAGTGTTTGGGCCCAGAACCAAACTATTCGAACCTATGGGCAGCTACACCAGCATCTTTCAAGCCAAAATCAGTGCTATGGACAGATGTGCCCTACTCAATCTTGATAGACGATACAACAGAAGCGACATAGCAATAATGTCAGATGGCCAAGCAGCTATCAAGGCAATCGGACCTCAGGTCATCCAATCTAGAATTGCCTGGGAATGCTTACATAGTCACCATCTACTGTGTACCAGGATACCTGGGGATAGAAGGTAATGAAGAGGCTGACAATCTAGCCAGAAAAGGGACTGCTACATCTTTCGTTGGTCCTGAACCTTTCTGCTTCATAGGGAGATACACAGTAAAAGAAGAGCTTCGAGCACTCGAGAAGACTGACAGGAACAACAGTCTGACAACTAGGGCAGTTGTTGCTGTTGTTGCTGTTGTTTTTGTTGTCGTTGTTGTTGTTGTTGTTGTTGTTGTTGTTGTTGTTGCTGTTGTTGTTGTTGTTGTTGTTGTTGTTGTTGTTGTTGTTGTTGTTGTTGTTGTTGTTGTTGTCGTTGTTGTCGTTGTTGTTGTTGTTGTTGTTGTTGTTGTTGTTGTTGTTGTTGTTGGTGTTGTTGTTGTTGTTGTTGTTGTTGTTGTTGTTGTTGTTGTTGTTGTTGTTGTTGTTGTAGCAGTCACACTTCTGTTCTGGATGGGTCAGTCTCTAGGCCGAGGAATCGAGTCGCGTCTTTTGTACTATCCAACAGAGCCTCAGGATTTAGGTCTGTCGGTTTCGTTGCACAGTTGAATAGGTGTTTGGTGTCATGTGGTCCGTTTCCGCAGTCTGGGCATTTGTCTTCGATGGTTGGGTCGGGACGGTTCCTGCAGCTGTTTAGGGAGCGGCACCATCCTGAACGTAGTTGCGCCAGTGTGGTTCTTGTCTTGCGTGGGAGATGGCCTTCTTTTTGGGCAATGGGTGGTGGGCGGCCTCCGAGTACTAAGTTGGGGTGTGACAGTCGAAGAGACTTTCGGGTGACTATAACTTGAAGAGATTCCAATCTTGCATGAACTCGACAGAAACAAATTCCTAGTCCGTATTCTGACTGCATTCCTTCTGACATCTCAGGAAGCTGGGTCTATCAGATGAAAACACATGCAGATTTTGCAATGAATCCAGAGAAACTTAAGAGTCCATACTGGTGAAATGCATTAATGGAAAAGGGTTTGGGTAAATAAAAACTTACAGCTGTTGCCCCTCATAGCACCCAATCGTCTACTGCGATTTCTCAGGGAAATTGGTCTGGATGAGGTGCTATGTATGACCTATGTAATTCTCACCCGGGCTAAGAGGAATAATAACGAGAGGGATGATCTTCCTCTAGGACTCATAGGGGCACAATAGACCTTTAGATCTCGGTGCATCTCCCTCTGCAATAATAATAATTATCATTAGAGTATGGCGAAACCATAAATCACTCTAATGATGCCCTTTAAGTGGATTGCTGAGAATAGCATGTAATACAGTCACAGATAAGACCCTTGGATTAGTCACCAGATAAAGAGTAGTTGCTTAGAAGATCCAAGTGGCGGTGATGCAACTTGCGGATCATGCAGTCGTTTACTGCTTTCGAAACGTAAGTATCCAGGTTTCTATTTCGTTAGTGCTCACTGGAAATGTAGTAATATCGTAATATTTGTTTACTGCAACAGTTTCTCGAGTAAAACTTAGTAAATGGGATCAATTTCTCTGGTTAAGCTTAGGTTAGGTTAGGTCTACCGTACTCGGTAGGATTCACTTAGACCACAGAAGATCCATTGTGTTGTGATATTATCCGATTCTTATCGTGTTCTTGGAACCATTTTGTAAGTTGGATAAATTTCCATATTGTAGCTCTGTAAGGAAATATTCTCCCAGATACTTTTTTCTTTGAAATGAAAGTGCTAGGCAGCTTCAAAGGAGGTGATAGGGGGATTTTTCCTCTTCCTCATCCTTTATCGATGTAGCTGCGATTGAAGTCGTTGTATAGAGGATTCCCAATCTGCTGGTGTGTCAATACTCCTACAGCTCACTTATACAAATTCTATGTCACTGCCCTACTCTTCAAGAACGGCGTCTTTCTTGTGTCGTCGGCGCTTCTGATCATAGATACGTGGCCCTCAATTTGGCTGCGGATCAACCGGTCAAAGCCACCACCAGAAATGTGCGCCGCACGAACTGGGACGCCTATGCTTCAGCGCTGCAGGATCAATTGGGGCAGACCCCAATGCGAATCCACGACAGCGCTGCACTTGACATAGCGGTTGATACCCTACAGAGCGGTATTATAACAGCATTCCACGAATCATGTCCTGAGAAAGAGGTCGGCGGTGCAAAGCCAACTCGTTGGTGGAACACGAAGCTAGCCACGATCAGGAAGAAAGTGCGGAAGCTGTTAAATCGAGCCATGAAAACTGGCAGCACGGTTGATTGGAACTCTCATACCAACGCGCAGAGAGAATACAAACGACAAGTCAAAAGGGCCAAGCTCACATCTCACAGCTCACAAGGATGTAAGTGCCATTTCGCGCCTGCAAAGAGTTCTCTCTGCGGACCCAAATGCCAAACTTGACACCTTGCGCTATCCCGATGGTCGTTTCACTACCTCAAAAGAGGAAACCCTACAATTGTTAATGGGGACTCATTTCCTGGATGCAGCGATGCTGACGAGGAGAGTCATAATCCATACAAAAGCAGGCCCACTAGTGATCAATGGAGGTCAGCGGTGAGCACTGTAACGAGAGAAAAGGTAAGAACCATCATTCTATCTTTCTCACCTTACAAATCGCCCGGACCAGACGGTATTTATCCAATACTCCTTCAAAGGGGAATCGATACAATACTACTGTTTCTCACTAGGATCTACCGAGCAAGTATTGCTCTAGGCTATGTCCCTCTATCTTGGAGGAGGGTCAAGGCTGTCTTCATCCCCAAGCCGGGTAAACCAGCCTATGATCTTCCAAAAAGTTTCAGGACTATCAGCATTTCTTCCTTCCTTTTGAAGGGCCTTGAAAAATTGATTGACGTGCAGCTTAAGATAGGAACGCTAAGTGTAGCGCCAATCCATGATAGCCAGCATGCCTATCAAAGAGGCAAGTCGACGGAGACAGCGCTGGTGGAGCTGACAGGCAGAGTGCAACGCGCTCTCGACCGGAAGCACTATAGCCTCGCTGTATTCCTCGATATTGAGGGAGCTTTCGATAATCCCACCTTTGAAATGATTGAATCTGCACTAAGATCAAAAGGAATTGACCCGACACTCATCGGTTGGATCCTGGCGATGCTTAAGAGCAGATCAACAACAGCTTCATTAGGTAGTTACTCCAAGACAGTGCAAGCTATAAAAGGCTTTGCGCAAGGTGGAGTCCTGTCGACCACATTGTGGAACCTCTTAGTTGACTCCTTACTGAGAAGACTTAACGAGGGAGGATATCCAACGATTGGATTCGCTGATGATGAATGCATCATCGTCAGTGGTAGCAATTTACCAGCACTCTGTGAGCGGATGAAATCCGCCCTTAGCATTGTTGGAGCATGGTGTCGTGAGCAGTCACTATCGGTCAATCCCTCCAAGACCGAGATGATGCTGTTCACAAACAAAAGGAAGTTGCCTCCTATAAGATGGCCTACGTTCCTAGGCACCCAGCTTAAACCTTCTAGTACGGTGAAATACTTGGGTATCCTGTTGGACCCAAAACTAACCTTCCTAGACCACTTGGTTGCAAGAACAACTAAGGCCACCAACATACTCTGGCAATGCCGTAGAATGTTCAATAGATCATGGGGGCTTAGCCCAAAAATGGTCTACTGGATTTATACGAGTATAGTCAGGCCATATGTCGTATATGGCTCGATAGCTTGGTGGTACAAAGCGAAGCCTCTCAAACGTTGCCTTGAAAAACTTCAGCACCTAGCGTGCATTAGCATTACCGGGGCCATGAGAGGGACACCCACCGCCGCCATTGAGATCCTTCTTGCCACTGCATATCTTCATTGAAAACGAAGCTAGAAAAGCAGTATACCGCATAGGTGTGCTTCTTGGAAGGCGAGTTACCTTCAGTGAAGGTAGTAGAGGTAGCAGGGTGGGGGAGCTTTTCGATTTAGTACCAGGAGCCTTGGGGGGAGCTCTGGACACCACAAGCTCCAAATACAATTTCGGGCGAAGGTTCCAATGTCTCCTTCCAGATCGCTCTGAATGGAACAGCGGAGGTTGGTCTGGTTTCCCATCAGGAAGTATAGTCTTCTATACGGACGGGTCCTTAATGGATGAGCTCTCCGGAGCAGGTGTCTACTCAGAAGAATGCCACGTTGAGCAATCTATTCCACTGGGTAGATTTACAACTGTCTTTCAGGCAGAGGTGTATGCTATCGCTACTACAGCGCACATTGCACTTAACAAGAGGTGGAAATCCAAGTCCATCTACATCTGCTCTGATAGTTAAGCAGCTATCAAAGCCTGTTCAGCAGCGTTGATCAACTCAAAAATTGTTGAGGAAGCTGTCAACAAACTGAATCAGCTTGGGCGATGTAATAAGATCACACTGGTCTGGGTCCCGGGACATTCTGACATCCCGGGAAACGATAAAGCTGATGCTCTGGCTAGAGCTGGATCAGCGACCCCTTTTATCGGTCCTCAGCCTGTTATTGGCTGCAGTTCAGCTTATGCTAAAAACGAGCTTCTTGAACTGCTGCGACTACAGCATTACAACCATTGGCATGAACTTAGGTCATGCAGACAGGCCAAAATGTTAGTAGACGCGCCCAGGGCAAACAGAACTAAGTTTCTGTTACACCTTCGTAGAAATGACCTCAAAATCCTCACAGGACTGGTCACTGGGTTCACTCCCTTAAACGAGCATCTGAACAAAATTGGAATCAGAAGCTCGGGCCTCTGCGAGATGTGCCTGGAAGAAGATGAGACGGCTGAGCACTTCATTAGCGAGTGTCCGGCCTTTGCTCGAATCAGAAAGGCCACTCTAGGCAGCTACGTCCTACGGGACGTTGATCTACTGGAGCTCAATCTTGCCCTATTGCTTCGCTTTGCGAAAGCGACGGGCAGATTTAGATCGACATGTAGCTCAGCAACAAATCGCTAATTTAGCGAATGGGGTGGTACTTCACCAAAGTACAATGGGCCTACAGGTCTACGTGCTTGTTGTCTCTAAGGAGACAACCCCCTTCCAAATACAATACAACAATACAAAATTGTGTCGTCGGCTCGCGCTTCTTTGACTGCCTGGGCGACCTGGCTAAATTACCGCTAGCTCAAGGGTATTCACATTTCAGGCCTTTGGATAAAATTGCATCAGTTGCAAACGACCCTCCTTACCTAACCTTCCACGGCGAGTATTCATTCATCTAGTGTCCATTATGTGTGGACTTTTGGCATTTAATTCTTTAGAGACCTTACTACCTGGTGGTTAGTCTTAAATCAGCCAATCAAAAATGGAGACAACATGCGATTCACTTACTAATGATCTATGTATAAGTGAGCAGTGGCTTAAAGTGACAGGTCACCAATCTTACCTGTTTTAATCTTCAAGCCTGAGGTTTGCGATTTGTCACGTTTCGAACCCTTTGTGTCGCAATAACCTCCGAATGTATGACGTATTCTGAGAAACATCTTAATTTCGGATTTGGAAAGAAATCGGTACGTTGTTTCCATGATTAAAAAAAAATTATATAATAATAATTTATATGGGTATGCGTGAAAGCAGTTTGACGACCCGTATAAATTTAAAAATATCTTAAAATAATATTAACCAATACGACATGTCTACGTCAGAGTATGTATACAAGTAATCCACAGTGCATTTCGATTCGATGTCTAAGTCCACATGACTCGTTACGAGTATATGTATGACTCACTGTGATGACTTATTGGTCGACAATCAAGTTTTTTTTTTTGTATCATCCTCAATGTACAAGGATATGCCTCAGTAGTGGTGGGCAAAGAGTTGATATTCTAGCTATCTAGTTGCGTAAAGTTAGTAGAAGTGTGGCTGCCAACATAACAATTAATCACCCAATGTCCGTCCAACCGGCAGCTTCAGTTGAAAGAGACTTGACATCTAACCTGTGCGATGAATACCCTAATTGGAGCACTCAGACTCGACGACTGGTACATTGTACTACCTGTTCGGAGTTAGGCGAGTAAGGACCTCAGTGACAAGGAGTTTATGTTAACAGGAACTACCACGTCAGTATCGAAAACCTGCAAACCGGGCAAAGGCAAGGCAGTTACATAGAAAATGTTCCGCAATCTCGTCACCTTCTTCACCGGATTCGCAGAGAGACGTGTCACCTAAACCTTACACGCTGAGGTGTTTAGCAAAGAAGGAGTAGCCCGTATTAAGAAAGCTGAGGAGTTCTCTACAGTAATAGCAAAAATGCTGCGGACTTTCCATTTGTGTGGCCTGTCTGCCTCCCGGAGAGTTGCCCCATCTTCGATTGTGTTTACTTTTGTAACTTTTGTGGAGTAGAACCGGTAGTCCGGTTCCACTACTGTCGAGTTCATCGCGGTTGTGATTTAGTGCCTCAACGTCTTCTCTGATGGACCTGGAGTGGTCTTCCTTTACATGGCCAATATTACCTTCTTGCCCTCTACCCAAATTTGCATTTATCCGCTCTTCTAAACTGATGAATATGAATACTCAGCGATGAAGTAGACTTTTCTATGCGCAAATCGTCCAAAGTCGAGACTTTCTCATTTCCATTTGTTTTCCCCTTTTTTGTTTTTGTTTTAATGGCCCAATTTACATATTTGAGTTAATCGATATGTGAATTATTTTTAGAAACCATTAAAAAATACCTAAACTGTAATATGCCGGCTGTAATCAGCTTTTGCTACTTTTGTAAAAAAAAAAAAATTAAAAGGAATGTTTGCGTTTCTATTTTCAATTAATAAAACATGAAGAGGGATTTTGTTTTTTTACAGATGGCTATCACGTCAATGAGACGCTAATTTTAATTTGATTGTTCCCCCGGCAAAAAAAAAATGAGAATGTATTGTTTTTTTATTTTAATTTGTTTTATCAAAATAAATTCTTAAAATCAAGGTTACGAGAGACTTTCCTATCTGCTACTGGAAAGTATTTAAGCCATGTTCTGGTATGTCCACATTATTTATCGATTTTTATCCAATAATAGTCGATCAAAAAAACAAATATTTGACAAATTTAATAAAATTCAGAACTAGTTAATGTTAGTGTTTTTTTCTATTTGATATCGTTTCTTTTTTTTTCATTAGAATTGATATGGAATCGGTAATTTAATTTCCATCTTACCATCATCTGTCAATCGTGACCAGGGTGACCATTGATCTATGGAATGTAGTGAGTTAATTTTTATGAACTCCTCCGTTTGAGCTTTATTGACATCCAGCAGGCAATGAACTGAATTAATTAATATTTGTGGGTCATCGCTGTTCAATTTAAATAGTTGTAACATTCTGACATTTTTTTAGGTGGATTTTTCTTTGTCCATAACAGATTAGATACTGTTGTATTTATAATTCAGATTATTTGGCTCTCATTCCATCTACATACAGGGTGTCCCAGTTAAGAGGTATAATTCTTTAACTAGAGATTCGTGAAGTTCTAGCGAACAAAAAATATCAGAGAATACGCCAAAGATAAAAGTTGAGGAAAAAAGACGTTTTTTATTAAGTAAAAGTTTTAAGAAAAAATTATTTTAAGTAAACAAACTGGAACAACAAATTTTCATAATTTTGATTTTAAGGAGCCATAACTTTTTTGTGGCTGCATAGAATTATATGAAGTCATCATCATCAATATTTATTATGCGCTTCTGATTGCCTCTCCAAAATGTACAAAACTATTTTTGTTCAGGTCATGCCGACAGGCCAAAATGTTAGTGGACGCGCCCACGGCAAACAGAACTAAGTTTCTGTTACACCTTAGCAGAACTGACCTTAAAATCCTCACAGGACTGGTCACTGGGTTCACTCCATTAAACGATCACCTGTACGAAATTGGAATCAGAAGCTCAGGCCTTTGCGAGATGTGCCTGGTAGAAGACGAGACGGCTGAGCACTTCTTTGGCGAGTGTCCGGCCTTTGCTCGGATCAGAAAGGCCACTTTAGGCAGCTACGTCCTACGGGACGTTGATCTACTGGAGCTCAATCTTGCACTATGTCTTCGCTTTGCGAAAGCGACGGACAGATTTAGATCAATGTATAGTTCAGCAGCAAATCGCTAACTCAGCGAATGGGGTGGTACTACACCAAAGCCTACGTGCTTGTTGTCTCTATGGGATCGGATAACCCTCCTCTAAATACAATACAACAATACAACAAGTTCAGTTATATCATTTAAAGTGTTCGGAGGTGCCTTATTTCGACGATTTTTAGTTCGCTAGAATGTCACCCAAATGTTCACCACGGCTCCGTCGGCAGTCCTCCATCTGCTTGTCTACATTTTGGATGACGCTGAGGCATAACTGCGGCTCAATTAAGACAGATAGATAGAGATAGAATTGTTGTTGGTTTATTGGCGTAAAGGGCACTGGCTAATAAGAAGCCATGCAGACAAACTAGCGATCCTTCACAACGATTTCTGCCGAAGCTACAACGATGAAAATGAAAAAGAGTCGCTTATTCACTTTCTGTGCAAATGTCTGACTCTTGCGGGGGCCAGGCAAAGCATAGTGGGCAAACTTTTCTTCGACGACCTTAAAGAGTTATCAGAGAAAAGGATTGGAGAATAAAAATAAATAGTGAGGTTGTGGTATGAAAACGCCGCCCTTTTCGTCTATTTCGGTTTTCTTCCATTGGCGTACCTCTTCTCTTCCAAATCTCTCCAAAGAAAGAATAACAACGGTGTCAAATCACATGATCTGAGCGGCCAATTGAGATCACCATTTCGGGAGATAATGCGACCATCGAACCAGCATTTAGCTTGGGCATCTTGTAGCTCGAGTTATACCTTGTGCTTTTTTTGAAATCAAATATCTTCATGGGGTCATTACCGATCTAGATAGAGCAGCGAGCTTTTTCCATAGTCATACTGCACAGACGGACGAGTTTGCAGGGACATCAGAACTAGTCATGGCTCTGTACGGTTCGTCTTTACAGATGCTGCCATAGGCGGTCTTGAAATCGATAAACTGGTGGTGACCAGTTCCGCGAGGGTTTTTGTGTTGCTTCCATTTACATAGTATAACAGAAAATTTGATTCCGTTTGCCTTTGTTTGCTTACATTTTTGTTTAACGGCATGTGCTGAGCTCATGTCAGTTGGGTAAACTGCAGCCAATTACAGGCTGAGGACCAATGATAAGGATCTACTTCTAGCCAAAGCATCACCTTTTTCGTTTCCCGGAATACCAATATGTCCCGGCACCCAGCCCATTATGTTTATTATGCATTTTGTTTAAAGCTTCATATGTTTTTTAGGTGATAAACGTTGTTGAACCAGCTTCAAAAGCTGCTACGCTGTGAGAGCAGATGAATATGGATTTGCTCTTCTCTTTGCTGTATTAGCGATAGTATACACCTCTACCTGAAAGACAGGTGGGGACCCGCCCAGTGGGACAGATTCTTCTACATGGTACTCCTATAAAACGATGCCTGCTCCAAAGGGCTCGTGCAATAAAGACCCATCCGTGTAGAAGATTATGCTTCCTAGTAGAAAACCGGACCACCACCTGCTGTTCCAGACAGAGCGATTTGGAAGGAGGCATTGGAATTGGAACCTCAACCTTAAGTTGTATTTTGAGCTTCTGGTGTACAGACCGAATGGCTCCGCCACCCTGTCGCCTCTGCTGCCCTTACCGAGGACTACTTGCCTTCCAAGCTGTGTACCAATACAGTATACCGCTTTTCTAGCCTCGTTTTATATGAAGATATGCAGCGGAGACATGGTAAGGAGGATCTCCATCGTGTCAGTGGGTAGTATATGACTGAGTTGTACATCGATTTAAGCCAAGCTACTACCGCTCTTTTTATTACTTACAGATTGTTTTTGTTTTTAAGGCTAGCTGATTGCGCATTCACAGCAATGAATGACACTATTGAATATGTCTTAAAATATATGTCAACAGCCTTTTAATAAGCATCTTTAATCACAAACTCTTTTCAAACAACAGGCTGATACTGTTGCAATACCTCAGAGGAGTTCATCTTTGATTCGCGTTGACTCACCACAACTTGACTCTCAATGATATCTACTCATTCACATTCATTTCCAAAGTCAAGACGGTGACCTCATGTTTCAGAAACCAATCTCTGGCATATGCCAGATTTTTATTTCAGTAGCGTATCATTTGCACTAAGCCTCCCTCTTATAAGAATTTATTTCTAATGGAATTGTGTCAGCCATTAAAATTATGAACAATTTAATTACGAATATAATACTATTTCTGACTCAAAAATTCCACTGATTTTTTGTTTTATTATAATGAACCAACCTCCAAATATTTGCCAAATAGATTAAGAAAAGTAAAACAACAATAAAAACATTGATAAGTGGTCTCAAGTAAAAGATCAGTTAGTCATCTCCCAAGTAAGAAATAACCTACTACTTAATGGTATGCGTCACTTATATGTTTAGTAACGCATTAGATGATACTTCAAACTCTAATTAGCATCAACATCTTATTTTATTGGTGAATAATTAAAAATTGAAAATTAATTTGAAAGGGAAAATACTCCAAACAACGCCGATGAGATAAAGTTGTAATTTCAACCCCATTTGACCCCGGCGCACCATTTACTTCGTTTATACAAGATAGAGAGCCAAATGATTTGGTCGTCGTATTTAGGGTGACATGGTAATGGTATTACATACATATGTACATCTACATATGTGTAATTAATTGTAAATTTTACTTTACACAGCTTCAATTTGAGGTCGCCTGAAATTGTGTACGAAATATGTTGTATATGGAAACATTTAAAGAAACAAGGGTGACCTCCTTTTTTTGTAGTAAAAAAACTGTATTTCGGGACAATAGTACAAGAAAAGAAAAGTTATCAGTAAAAAAAAACGAAAATAGAAAATGAACGTAATTTTAAGTGGTTAGGGGAAATATTGTGTGATTGATTATATACGGAATGCCCCAAGTATCTATCTACATAATGTACATATGAATGTAGAAACACTGACGCTAGAAAATATTCGGGGACATTTTTTTTAGCTGACAATATTCTACAAAATTATATATAGGTCTCTCTCTCTCTCTGTCTGTCTGTCTGTTTATCTGTCTGTCTGTCTGCCTGTCTGTCTGTATGCCCGTCCGTCTGTCTGTCTGTCTGTCTGTTTGTCTGTCTGTCTGTCTTAATTCTTCTTCTATATTAATTGACCAAAATGATTCATTTTCACAGTTTATGTTGGTATAGTCTCTTTAGAGAAAACTACAAAATCTGGACCCGATAAGTGGCGCTGGAGTCAAGTTATTAACAATTTCTATATTAATTGACCAAAATGAATATCAGCTGTATATTATTATATATATACATACATACATGCATACATATTTGCTAAATTTTATTACACATTTTCTATCGATTGTACTAGACAACTTTCTTCTTCTCTTACACATTTCACATACACAACTGCTTTGGATTGGATAAGTATTCACTTCCCCCGTGAGATTATGCGGATGAGGCTCAAACATTTTTTCTTATTTCCATTTTAAACCATTTTTTATCTTATAACTTATTACAATGATATGTACCTACATATATGTATATGTGTATGTATATCATGGCTGTGGTGTAGTAGTAGCCCTCGTCGCTTGTCACGCTGAATGTATATCATGGATCAAATCCAGATGTTTAAGAAAAATTTATTTTTCACGAAATAAATACGGCCATTGAAATACGTCACTTTTTTTTCTATCCCATCGATGGGCATGTTCAGCTTCCTAATCTCATTCGTACCAAGATTCAGGATCTTCCTAGATCCGTTGACCACCTTCTGGGGTATAGAAATGATTGCTTGAAAACTGTTAGACGCGAGTGTAAGCATACAGGTGTCTGTCTGGTCGGGTAGAATATTAAAATGGAAATTTCAAAGACACGATAAAAAGATAAGAAACCCCAGATAATGAAAACAAAGTATAATAATAGTGACTCGCCAATGATAGTGCCCTCTGTGTGTGCTCTGTTTGCAATCTAAAAATATCTAGAAGTGCTTGAACTCAATGGATAGGCTCAGGGTTCTAGATGACTAATGTAAGATTTTCATTCTTAACTCAGTGATCAGTGTTCAATGTTTGTTGTTTCAAATTTATATAGCAAAGTGTGCGTTCGGAATGCCGATTATGTTGAGCATAAGTTGCTCTAAGCGCACGAAACACATTCCTCGTAGAATGCTGATTTTCGTCATACAGCTGAAGAATTTATAAACGCTGTGTCGGGCTAAGTCTTTCCATGATGAAATTTCAAACAATATTGAACAAAAATACCATGTCAGTTTGACAAGACTTACGTGTGATCTGTCATAAAATCCCTACTGAAAGAATTATCTCTAAATGAATTTCTTTTTTGGTTGCGCCAATGGATGTGGTAATCTTCCAAAGATGCTAGTAGCCCGGGCTATTAGCATGCACGATTCGCGCACCCAAATATTCGATGTCGGGAATACGCCTACGTACTAATCCACACCCAGCACACTTCAGCCATTCTCACCGCGGAACTGCCGTTAGGTATTACTTTGCGGGGCTGGTTAGCATCTTATGCTATGTGCACGGTGTCTGTCGTTACAGCTCTTCTTAATCTTTTTAGTCTTCTTAGCTCGTTATGAAAGTGCAAATCTGCAACCAGTGGTCCCTTGACCTTATCATGTGGTTGAATAGAAGCTCCGGAGTCGGTAGGTCCATTCTTGTTTCTGCGAAGCGTCTACAGTTGAACATTGCGTGCTCCGGGTCTTCTTCCTCCTCTAGACATTCTGGGCAGAGAGGCGAGCTGTCGTGTCCAAATCTCTAAAAAAAAAAACCTCTAAATGAATTACCCTTTACATATGTATGTATTTACAAACATCCCGATAAAATACTATGAATTCTCGATAATACGAACGTCTATAATTCAAAAACCTCTTTAAATAAAAGAACCATTAAAGTCCCATGAGAAAACCTCTGTTATTCGAAGAAAACCTATACAATTTGTCCCCTTCGTTAATTCGAATTTAATGTTGTGCAAAATAACTTGAAAACCTCTCTAATTCAAACGTGATAGCTTATTCACCTCTAAAATTCGAAGTCAATTCTCTTTGTTTTTCCTGAACTCTTGGCTGAAATGCGTATGTGAAGAAAGTAGGCCGTGAAAACACGTACAGTGGCGAAAAACTAAATAGCAGCTTTATGAACAACTTTATTCAAACTCATAAAATGTTCCTTCAAACTAAAACTATACACATTTTTTTGATATCTGTATGCAAATTGAACATAACTGCATGTATAACGGTACTTTTCAACCCATTAAATAAACCAAGAGGTGACATGTCATCATTCGAGTAATTGAAGTCAGTGGAGTAGCATGAAAAAATTGATTTAGACCGTTTTATTAGTGCAAGCTTAATTTTATTTTGTGCATTGTACCAATCTAAGTAGTTTTGTAGTAGTTTGGGGAGAGGAATCCACTTCTTGGCTGAAAAAAGGATGATAATCTTTAACATGTTTAAAAGTTAAGGGCCTATTTTGGACAAACAACTTGAAGTGTTCCAAAAAAGTGGTATATAATGCTATAAGACATGTTAAGACACACAAGGCATTATAAAACCTCCAAAGAAAAAACCGGGCCAGAAAAACGACAAAGGTCATGGACAGAGCAATTGTAGCGGCAGGTCGAAGAGACCCATTTTAGGCCTCAATTAAAATAAGGAGCCTAATTGAGGACGAATATGGCGTTAACATCAAGTGAAGACTTATCCGCTACCGCCTAAGCGAGGTAGGACTACATGGATGCATTGCAAGAAGAAAGCCACTTGTTGCAGTCAAGCACTTGAGGAAACGTTCGATGTTTGCCAATGAGCATTTCAATAAACCTCTTCAATTTTAGAAAAATGTTTTGTGGAGCGACGAATCCAAGTTCAATAGACTTGCATCTGATGGGAAAGTGTGCCTTTGTCGCCCAAAAGGTCAAGACATTATTACGAATTATACGATGAAGACGGTCAAATACGATGCCGGGTACGTTATGGTCTGTGCAGCCTTTGCGTGGCATGGTGCTGGCCCTATAGCTAGAGTATCTGGCAGGAAGGATCAATATCAGTACAAGGCAATATTTTTAAATCATACAGAGCCTCATGCATCCGAAAATTTGGCCTTAGATTGTAGGTTTGCGAATGATAATGATCCGACGCATATAGCCAAAATAGTGTAAGTTGAGCTTTGGGATAACCAACTTCTGATTTTTAGTTTGTTATCACAGAGTCCATACCAAAACCCAATTGAGAATTTGTGGAATGATTTGGACAAAGCTTTAAAACCAAAAAGAATCTTGGCATTTCATTCAAAAATCACGCTGCCAAACACTCACGGAAATTAGCCAAGAAGACTTGTGTCAGTTTTGGACAATAAAGGATATCCTAATATTAATATTGAATGTAAAAAATATAAAATGATTTAAACATATTTAACATTTTGCAATTTCTTCGTATTAATACTCTACAGTACTATTTATATTTCCACCTAGTTTTCCATCCTTTTTAAGTTTTTTATTTTTTTTTATTTTGTATTATGATTTTACGATAAAAATTGTTACTGCATTATGTATTTAAGTTAATAGTGAAAATATAGAAAAAGTAATTATTAAACACATTCGAGTGTTTCTTCCGTTCTTAGTCTTTGCAAGGTTCGTAGGAGGCTATTTAATTTTCCGCCACTGTTGGTATACACTTATACAGGGTGTTTCCAAGTTAAATGTCAATACTTTGGCATACTAACTCAAATATCTCTACTAATACTTACTACAGAAACTTCTTTTGGGGCTTTAATTTTAGAAAAAATAACACCCTTTTTAAACGCGTTTAAATAAATTGGATACCTTTTTCTGCTTTCCAGATATTTTATTTTTAAGTCAATATTTATTTTGCCCATACATTTTTTTTAATTTTCAGGTCGCTTTTCTGCAAGAAATGCGTAATAATCATACCATTTTATTCTTTTTTTCTTGTGAACGTAATTGTAAACAAAAATATCAGTAGTAAGTATGCTCACGGATTTTATGATACTTGGAAAAAACCGCAGCAGGTCAAAAGCGAAAAAATGATTTTTTACCTATTTTTTTAACCACAGTTGGCAATTAGTGCGTTTGCGACTTTGCGAAGGTTTTAAAGTATGCTCATTTATTAGAATACCCGTCAAAGCCCTAATTTCCATACCATTTTCCCCTTTATATCCCAGACTCAAACCTAACTGAGTATGTAGACCTAGTTGGAAAATTTAACTAGGAAATGTGGTATAAATGATTAGAAAACAAAATTCAATTCTTCAGTTAAGGTTAGGATAAAGCTCATCGTATCGTCGTGCTCTATTGGAACTTTCGTCATACAGCCCATAAGCGTAGATAATATCTGCGTATTCTTAGTTTGTCAAAGACGCCATTTCAAATACCGTTTCTAAACAACCTTTGTGTAACCTCGGCTTCAAAAATTAAACTGATGAATTGAATTTTGTTTCTGTAGTATGTGTTGTTAGTATGGGTCAAGGTACACCAAAGTAGGTGTTTTCTTAAATTCTCGATAAATGATGTCCAAATTGGAGATAGACCCTTGCTGTGGAACGATTTTTTGCTTAGAATAAACTCAAGAATCAGTTGCCAAAGAATTGACATTTAACTTGGAAACACCCTGTATATTATTTTTCTCTGAAACCTCTATAAATAAGAAACCTCTGTAATTCGAAGTTTTTTCTTGGCTCCGTGAAATTCGTATTATCGAGAGTTGATTGTATGATATAATTCATACCATTTGTAGCTATTAAAAACGAATTCAGATGGGTAGTTAGCCACTTATTCATTCTTTGCGATGATCTTTTTATGCATCCAAATTTGTATTTGCCAATAGCAAAACTATTATTTAACAAAAAATAATAATAATAATAATACGGAATCCCTTGAGCGCTAGGATAATGTGCTATTTGCCCAAAAGACAGGATGAAGGTTAATAAGTTGCTTTCGCTTTAAACAAAGTTCCAAATGGTTCTCATGAGAAGCGGGGTTCAGCATTCCAAAGGTAATTTGTATCACAATGGGCGCCTATAGGCCTAAGTGTGCTGGTACTTCAGTTACTGGTAGCCACTGCTACCTACCTAACCTACGTACCCACGAACTCAATTACATTACAAAAATATAAAAATTCTTATTTTGTTGCATTGTGTTATCCAAATGATTAAAATATGAAATTCTAATTTGACTGGTAGAACAATACAAAATAGTCGTCTTGGCAAATTCATTTCGCACTTAACAAATCCAAATCTTCATTATATGCCAATTAAAGTTGCAATTACATACTACTAGTACATATGTCTACTTGTTAGTACGTGTTTGCTAAAAGTATACGCAGTCGGTTACCTACTTACTTTACTTTAACTCTGTGAAATTTGCGAATATTTAGGTGCGGCAAATTAGTCAATTCATTGAAGTTGCACACCTTGTACACACTTTTGCATGACTGTACTCGTATCTGCCATGAACTTTGGAATCGTATTTTGTATGCGAGTGTATAAGTCATCTTCTTTATTAGAATATTTAACTTCAATTGATTAACTTTTTGTTTTGTTTGTTTTTTTTTTATGTTTTCAGGTCGTGGTGTCACAGCAAGAGCTTTAAATTCCAAAAATGGCATTCAGCTACGCTTGTCTTACCCTGCAGCGTGTGGTGATACCACTCGTCTTGGTATTGGGTAAGTTTAACTTGATAATTTTTTCGGAGTATTAAGAACCAGGTCCACCCCCGCATTGAAGAGAGATAATGAGGTATCTGCTCGAAGTTATCAATTTTAAATAAAATTGTATGAATTGCGTTGAAAATCAAATCGATGTTTTTTTTAACCAAATAACTTTATGGTGTAATTTTAGAAGTTAATGTCAGACTTGAATAAGTTATTACCTACCTACATCAAAGCTATAGGCCAGTGGAGTATCGCGCGGTTGCCAACAAACCATCTGTTGTTAGTATACTTAGTTTAAAAAAAATAAATAAAAACAGAGGAATGAAAAATCACAGAGTAAAAGAAATGGCAAATTCAGAAAGATAAGATAAGATATCCGGATCTTGGCATCTGTTCAGAGAAAATTCCGAAAAGGAGAGCAGATTCATTTATTTATTATTTCGTTCTGCTACCATCAAAACACACAAACATATTTCTCTGTGTTCTCTGTTGGTGTGTGCAGACCGAACGAAACATTTCAGAAGCAAAGAAACATTTCTGGCATTTGCTGTGGACGCTGATGAAAGATTTCTGAAATGTTTTTTTTCCCATTCTCAACGGACAAATATTTTTGTTTCTCGTGCATAAAGTGTGGCTTTTTGTGAAGATGAAAATAAAAATATTAAGAAAGACGTAATTTTACGTAATTTTTTGACACATTTCGTGCTCGGCTTAGCCAGTGAACTCTGCTTAGGATCTATGGAACATTTTGAATGAGTACTGCTAAATGATTTTAACCCATGAGTATGCAAAGAAAATGGAGCATTGCTGATCATAATGTGGGACACTGGTTTTTCTCTTCCTGGTAGAATCTCATTTGGCAAATCCACTGTTCGGTCATTGAGAGCCGCCCAATGCTCTACTTTGTCCAAAAACACAATACTTAAGGTTCCTTTGTAGTTGAAGTAATCAGTAGCACTGTTAAGAGGTGACGCTATAACTATCCATTGCACCAATAAACTGCCGCCTAACCTTCTTTTAGAGCCATCTGCAACTTTGACCCATTCTGGTTTTGTCTTGATTAAACTGCATGTACATACTTAATTTGGAATTCCATGCATATGTAAGTGCTTCGCAAACTACCGGCACAATACAAGATATGCTTTGTTTGGACATTTTAAATGAATAGGTATCAAAGAGTGATCGAAGAGTTACTGATAAACGTTTCCAACACTAATTTGGCGCTCTGTAGTTCGTATCTTGTTTTCTAATTCTAGAACCGATCAATCAACAAAAAACTCAAAGTCATCAATTGCCACCCTCGCGAAAATTCTGTTAAACTGTTGATTTTGAGATCTCTAAATTAAAAACAATGTCTTTGCCACCGTTTTTCTCTTCTTCTTATTATTGTTTCATCTTCAAGTGCAAAAATGGATAAAATAGAAACATTAAAGAAATGTTTTCATCGCGTCCACACCGAAAGAAACATTTCAAAAAAATTTCTTAACTCAAATGGGGAACAATCCAAATAAAATATTTTCCAAGCAATGTTTCTGAAATGTTTCGTTCGGTCTGGACCTATCTTGTGATACAAACCTGACAAAAACTGTTTTGTCGCAGACTAGTGATGTGATGTCGGACGTGGTCGTCGTCGCCTAGCGGTTAGTGCGTTGGACTACTACACATGCTGCCCGGATTCGTGCAAAAATATAAAACGCACACACAAATGGTTGCGAGAAGCAGGCCCAGGTTCACCCCGAGCTGTAGCGCCACCTTAAGTTAGTGATGTGTGAAGTTTCTAATGCGCTCATCGGAACAGACACATAAACGCGTACTTCAATATTTGCTTGAGAGACTGCTGATATCGGTTCACAAAGACCATATGGCTACGATAATTCTAAATGGACTTCCAAAGGAGAAAATATGCTAAAACAAAATTTTCAATGTGACTATTGCAAACAATGATCAGAAATGGCTATAGCGGCTAAGTAGCAATGTAGCATGTCAAAAAAAAAAAAAAACAAACAAAAAAAAAAACACCTGTGAGGCCGGCCGGGAGGAAATCGATAGCCTTTCAAGGTGATTTATACGTCCATTCTATTTTCCGATTTTTTCGGAATGAGCCCAAACACTCTGACTAGGAAACTGCTTAAGAATGGAACCTGAAACGGCGGGTCTTAGAAGTTAAATCATGATGTTGATAGCTAAGACGCCCTTTAATATCTTAATTCAGAAACTAAAAACAGGCCCAAAATGTAAGGAAAATATTTCGGATGAAATTGTTTAAAGTTCGTTAGGCGATTTGCGAACCAATTAAAAATATTAAAAATTGGTAACAGTTCAAACATGTTAGAAAGAGTTTGTTAAATTTCCCGCTAGTAATAATAGTAATGTAATAGTAAACGTTTGGTTTTGTCTCAAACTAAAGGACAGACAGACGATTTTAGTGCCTACGGCATCAAGAGCCAGGCTGCGCTTAAGGCAGTAGAATCGTGCATTACCAAATCAGTGGTGGTCAGGACTCAGAAGCTGCACAACAATGCTCAGGTGAGATTATATTGGGTGTCTGGTCACTCTGGGATAGAAGGCAACGAGTTTTTCCGATGAGTTGGTAAGAAGATGAAGAGAACTGCCACTAACCCTAAGTCAAATCATCCATAGATTTGTTTCAAAATGTTGCAGGGTAAATAAAATGATTTGAGGAAATTGTAGCGGTTCATGTGCCATCCTGGGATGAATTTTTTGGGGATCGCGATGGGCCCACCCTGGTACCCCTCTCAACCTTACCACACAATTTCTACTTCTACATCAAATCTTGCTCATCTGAAGAAGATGCTAGTTTTGGACCGCTTGCTCATTTGAAATGAAAAATCTTCGTTACAAAAATGTGCTCAGTGAAAAAGCCTATGTACATCAGGGGAAAACTCCGCCGTCATCGCCAAAAATGCAAAGGGTCATTGAACAGTAAAAAATGTTTAATCTTTCAACATAAAAAAATGACAACATAAAAAATAAATTCTCTGTTCGGTTTAAGTTTCAAAAGTACACTTACCGCCTTCGCAGATGATGTAGGCCGTTCTTATTGTTCTGATAGCGCTTTAAATTTGGTATCGGATCTCAATTATTCATTACGGAATCTTACATTCTAAGCTCCAATATGGTACCTGGTGATGGGGTGAACCGAGGGTGGAACTCATTTAAACAAAATTAAACCATTCTTAATTTCAAATTTTAAATTTATTTATTAACATCATTATAGCATAGTAAGACTGATTGGCCCTTAGTAATAGAAATTCGTAAAGTCGCTTCTAAAGTCGAATTTTGTTAGGTGTAGCTATGGTACTTTTAAGTATTCGTAGCTATGAGTTCCACAGACCTTGTTGTTCCGTGATTTAAAAATTCTCCCTGTCCGTCATCTGTATTGTTTTAAAGTGTTGAAAACTTTCTTCATGAGATCGGGTAATTTCTGACTATGATCTACGTGGAAACTTTTCGAACTTAGTGCCTATCCCCACCTATCGCACCACCGCCCTTCGCAACTTTTATTTGGTTTCATCGTGCCGCCTATTAAATAAGCTCCCGCAGTCCTTAAGGGCTCTTACGATTTCTGGAAGGTTTGAATAAAATAATAAATAAAAAAAAAAAAGTGTGTGTGTCAGTCACACGCGGTAGAAGTGAAACTTTTTTTTAAAAATTGTGTATATATTACAGTACGCCCTCGGTAAAAGCAACCATCGATAAAAGCAATGCCTCGCTCAAAGCAACACCCAAATTTTTACCATTAGTGACTCAGTAATTGCAACTTTTCAAAAAAATGTGACTCAGTAAACGCAACTTTCCATACATGATCTCTTCTTTCGTTTTATATTTGTTTCTATTTTTTGGTGTTTGGTTTTACTATAACTGAGCAGTTATTTTACAGTTACTTCACATGTACATATATATACATATTGTTTTTGTTTTCTTTTACGACGAACATTATTCTTTTATTTTTCATACTCTTTTGTGACTCGGTTATTGCAACAACCTCAATTAACGCAACTGCTCGAATTTTTATCGGTTGCTTTTACCGAGGGCGTTACTGTATTTGTTTTGGTCATATAATTTTACGAATGAGATAAATACAGAGAGATCGAGATTGCAAGAGAGCGAAGAGCGAAATTGACGGACAGACAGAAGAAAGATATCATAATCATACATATACCTACATACATCAACATCATTCAACACGGAAAACTGAATTTAACAACTTATTTATTTTGATTCACCAAAATTACCAAAAATTTGAATATCTATAACCTGCGCAATGTTGACTTTTGTTTTGGCTTATTCACTGTATCTCATATGGTTTCATTCAAATTCTTACAAAGAAAGAAATAAATCCGTCATACTCGTAAGTCGTAAGCTCGTAAGTAGTAAAAGTCAAATCCCATATTTTAGTTCTCAACTCGATCTCATTCATTATTTTCATTCTTCACGCTTTCAATATTTCAATTCGAAAAGAGCTTGATGAGAGTTGTTTCACATACAATACTATCATGTATGCACTAGTACTTCTAGTAAGAGTAACTAGTGTACTAATACTACCTTAGTTATGTGTACGACCGGAACGACTTAACTATATTTTGGTTTTTGGTTAGTGCCAAAATGGCAGTTGTCAGGGGAGGTTGCGTTATCTTCTCTAATTTTCAGCAGAATTACCGATTGGTTAATTTACTTTCGTAAGGCATCGGATTACCTGCGCCTGTGTAGATTAGTTACTGCGTGCTTCTCAACACTCAACCGTATGAGTAAGCTCCATAATTTAAATATTAGGTAGCTTCGTTGGCTTAAATTTGAACAAAATTACAATATAAATCTACATATACATATGTCTGTACTATGTATTATAATATACTTAACAAAAACAACAAATACATAGTTTCTAACCAACCATCTTTGATCTAAATATCAATTTTATTCTCGTTCAAATAGTCAATAATCACACTTTGAATTTTGGGCAAGAACAGATCAACTTAAACACGAAATTCATATTTTCCCCAAAATATGCAATAAAAGAAATACTTTCATGCTATAACCTGCGCAATGTTTAAACTTTTGTTTTGGCTTATTCACTGTATGATTTTGAGAACATACACACCCACACACATACAATGGGTTTTACTACTCATATGGTTTCATTCAAATTCCTACCAAAGAAACAGAAATAAATCCGTCACACTCGTAAGTCGTAAGCTCGTAAGTATTAAAAGCCAAATCCCATATTTTAGTTCTCAATCTCATTCTTAATTTTGATTATTCGCGCTCTCAATATTTCAATTCGAAAAGAGCCTGATGAGAGTGGTTTCACATACAAGATACAATCAAAGAATATATAATTACCAAGAAGTATTATCTGCCCAGCAGGAAAGTACGGAATGTATTACTTGGAGAATCGAATACATAATTCGTTATTATAGATGAGAAATATAATGCATTCCAAAAGAATCGACGTGGTAATACCATATAATAATAAAGCACATTGTTTACCACCTAGATTCCCATATCTGCAGAAAATGTAATGTAGTGTTTTTTGAATTTAACGATTTTTTGGTTACAGTTGTCTGTCGGCGCCTTCATGTCGCCTCAAATTTTGCGTTTTTATTTAAAAACGCATGAATAACTCATTGTGTGTTGCAACGCGAGACAGTAAAGAGTGTAGTATAAAATAAGGAAAATGTATTCTAAACGGCATTGGCGAAGACTATTAGCCAAAAAAAGACTTTGTGCAAGTGAACCGCTAAAAGAAAATATATGTATTAATAGTAATTGTGCAGAAGAAAGTTCTATTTCCCAAGAAGTAAGTTGTGTAGAAAGTGTTGAAACAGGGCTGCAAAAAAATTTTGGGAAAATTGTCGTGGAAGAACGAATAATGAATTACAATTTTGAGGGGATAAAAGGAAAATCATCATTTAAAGCTTTCGAAAACTTAAACCAGGCAATGTATGGTACGTACACCTTTTAATTGTTCACATATTTTATTTCTCCATTATATTAACATATGTCTATTTTCAATTGCAGAGGTCCTAAAACGTGAAGGATTCACCCAGAAAGAATATGCCACCGAGATTAAAAAGGCATTTCACCTTATAAAAGTACGGCAGTTAAAAAAAATCCACTTTGATAAGAAAAAAGCAAAATGAGTTGAGCTGTTTTTTTTTTAGTTTTGATTTTGAATTAGTTACGTTGAGTTTGATTTTGATTAATAATATGTTTTTGTGTTTTAAATCCTATTTACTTTTATTCTTGTTTTTTTGTTGTTTGATAATAAAATATTTAAAATAAACTGTCTATTTTTCATTTAAAGCTGGATAAATTCTATAATTTATGTCGGAGAAATGAATTATATAACTAATTATTAATGCATTTATTATATAATACATTACAAAGAATGAATTATATAATGCATTCTTAGAACACTTTCAGGTAATCGATTCTTTTCCTAGGACATAGTCTGTGTTAAGAATAATGCATTCTGGAATCAATATTCTATACTAGCGATTGATTCCCCTTTCGATTCCAATAGATTACCTTTTCCTGCTGGGTGCCTTTGAAAATGAAATCGAACGCAAATAGCTCTTTCTTGAATAATAAAAAAAGAGCCGACTGAAAAATAATTGGGAGAGAAGCTCTTTCTCATACAACCTCAATCCCACGTATACATACACAATGGAAATCTCCAATACTGCATACTGCGATTCAAAACAAAGGAAGAAGATTCAACAAGACAAAATCCAACAAATCTCCTGCTCCTCTTAGTAATATAAATACAGTGCACGGCGCTTAATATGATTACTTTGGGACCTGGTTAAATTGATAACAACCCAGCAGGAAAAGGTAATCTATTGGAATCGAACAGGGAATCAATCGCTAGTATAGAATATTGATTCCAGAATTCATTATTCTTAACACAGACTATGTCCTAGGAAAATAATCGATTACCTGAAAGTGTTTTAAGAATGCATTATAGAGTTCATTCTTTGTAATGTATTATATAATTCATCCATTTATAATGAGTTACATAATGCATTTATCCGACATAAATTAAAGAAATGTATTCAGCTTTAAATGAAAAGTACACTGTTTTGTTTTAAAATATTTTATTACAAAGAATTCTAGGATAAAATTAAAAAGGAATTTAAATACAAAAAAAAAAATATTATTAATAAAATAAAGCACACACAAAGCACAAAGTTTTTTCTTTGTTAATTCTCTTCGCCAATCCGTTTAGAATACATTTCTAACTTTTTTCACTCCTCGCTGTCACGCGTTGCAACACAAAATAAGTTTTTCATGCGTTTTTAAATATAAAACGCGAAATTTGTAGGCGACATGAAGGCGCCGACAGACAACACTGTAACCGAAAAATTCGTTAAATTCAAAAACACTACATTACATTTTCTGCAGATGTGGGAATGTACGTGGTAAACAATTTGCTTTGTTATTATATGACATTACCACGTCGATTCTTTTGGATACATTTTATTTCTCATCTATAATAATAAATTATGTATTCGATTCTCCAAGGAATACATACCGTACTTTCCTGCTGGGAATAACCGACGATAACAATAACCGGTGTAGAAGGGAATGGGAAACTCAAAAATAAACTCATAAAAAGTATATTTATACCTATGATAAAATAATAACAATAACCGATGTGAAGATTACAAAAAACGAAATTTATCCTGTGTAATTGTGTATAATTGTTAAGGACTGTGTCAAAGTGATAATATTATGCGAATGATAATATTAACTGGGATTATATTAAGCGGCGCGCACTGTATACTATTCCTCCTTCGATCCATGTTCAATATATACCATGAAAAACGATCACACGCATACATTTATATACGAATGCATGTATTATAAAGTAAGGATTCTTTATTTCTGATCTTACCCGAAAAGAAATAAGATAAAAGAAAAAAAAACAAAACAAAACAAAAGCACTGTGCAGGATAGTTTCGTCGATCCTCATCGTCGTTTACCAAGAACAGGTTATACGGAATATTTAGTCGGTATAGGTATGTGAGTTTACCTGATGGGTATAGGCATACAGAGGTAATCGTACACCTCACACGTACTATCGTGTGGATGACTGTGTCGCCGTGTGTGTTGTATTTTGTATATCGTTTGGACTGTTTTAGGAAATTCTCTGAGCGAAATATTAAAAAGTTTTTGGTAAAGCAAATCAATAACAAAAGCTGTGAGAGCGGGTTCCAACGTTGGAACCCGCCATACAAAAATTTTCAGTACAAACATTTGTATGAGATGCGTCTTCTTGGTAATTATAATCTATTCTTTGATACAATGCTTTCATGTATGAGCGCGCTAGCACTGTATACCACCCGAAACCCCACCAAGTAGCACACACATGCACTTACACTGCGAGAGCGGCCGCCCGACTGAGCTGGGCTGTGACCAAAGCTGAGACTGAGTGTAGAGTGTATCTCATTCTAACGCGTGCTAATACGTTGGCTTCTGAAAGAGATGCAATGTTTTTCGTGACGAATTTTCGTTACACCATTTTGGATTCACACCGCGAGCTAAGAAGTTTCACTTCAAAAAATATAAAAAAGTTGTTTTTTTATTATTTACGAAAAATAATATACACATAGCAGGGAAAGGCTGCGTTCACCAACTAAAACAATTGTTTGCTGCATTAAAACAAACAGATTAAATAAAAGTTTTTGAATTTTTATTATGCCCATTTGGAAACAACACTAAGGACAACAATTTACCGAGATTTCATAGAATTCTTATGAACACGCGTTATAACTTGGTTGGTTTTTAGTTGTGCCAACGTGTCTGGCAAAAAAAAAATAAAAATGCACTACGAAGGTTCTAAAAGACTTTCTTCCTGCGATAGACTTAAGGAACCCAAATCAAGATAAGGCTCGTCGTTGCATGGAGAGTAATATACTGGCGATTCATCAACAAAGAAGCAAGCATACAATAAATCTTACTCAAGTCGGTACTAGCGGACCCCTTGACAGCTGCTTTATTTATAGAAAGCTCGAATTGGATCATCCTTCATCAGCATCCGGCAGAACATTCAAATTGACTGCTTTTGATCATTGCCATATCAACCAATAGTGAGACAAAAAAAAAACCCCTGACATGGTAAATAAAAAATTGACGAACCCATTAGCTAATTTTTGCATTTTTTTCCAACGAAATATACATACAAAGTTCCACTCCAAGTTTCGCATGTTCTAATTAACTTCTGTTTAGAATGACCCGCACTATGAACCATAAAAAATTGTACAACAAACATCAGAGCTTTTAGAACCGCCCACTGTTATTGTGTGTGTGTGTTTTTTTTTAATCAAGTCTAATGCAGATTAAACTATTTGGAGTGTTTAAAATAGTTTGTTAGTTACTTAACTCGGTAGTTAGAGGTGGAGAGGTATTTCTCGTCAAGATAAATGAGTAACTAACGCAAGTGCCTGTGTCCTAGAACTGAATAGAAATAGAAAGCATTTTGGGTGTGAGACCGCGTAATTTTCACTTTTCTCGTTTGCTAAAAAAAAAAAGCAAAAACAAACAATAGACATGCAAACGTACTTTGAAAATAATTAAAAAAAAAAAAAACAGAATTATTTTGCGATTAATTAATGTCACTTGAGCACGATTTACGTTGCAAAGGTGGATTAAATTTCTCAGAAACTAGGTGTGAACCGGAAATTTATGATTTTATGATTTTGATGCGCTTAAATGAGCTGCACATTGCTGGGCAATTATTAAGGCTTTGACTATAAGGTGCGACCCAATTCTATGCCTTGCTTTGCATGTTTTTAATTTGCAAAAGGAGTGGTTAAATTTGAACCATATATGGTATTTGTCATCATAGGCGATTTGAATGAGAGGACAGGAAATGCATTTATTTGGCTATACAGATGCAACTATCTACATGAACGATGAAATGACAACCGCTTAGCATAGTTTAAGTTATCCATGAGATCCTTAGTAAACACATGACAATTACAGCGCATGAATTAGGTTAGGCAACGAGGGTCGATTGCAGCAGGTGCAACTCCCCCCAAAGGCCAGGGAGTCAGATTGTGATTACTCTCAGTGTTGATGTAAGAATTCCATTTTGATCTTATCACCTGGTCAGATCTGCAAGCAGTATATTATCCAGTTCGTCCAGGCAGTTAAATAACCGTGCGCCCGAATGAAAGGCGCCGTTTTATGGAGATGCAGTGACACAGAAGATGTGCAACAGGTCTCTTATGCCCCTATTCCATAACACAACTCAATTTATTCGAGTTGGCTGTCATTCAACTCCACTTTTGCGCAACTCAACGAATTTTTCATATTACATAAAACAACCTTTTTCAGTTGTGATTGTAAAAAAAATTGCATACTTTTAGATGCGAATAACAACTACAAATTGACTATTTAACGTAAATCTGACCTCTGGTGGTCGAAGTAGAAAATAATTTTGCCAACAGAAACTCAATATTCAATAAAAACAGAATGAAAATAAGTTTTAATTTGTTTTTTTTAATGATAATAATGATGAAGATAATATTGTTATTGTTGTGCGCATATGAAAATCTATCCGTGACATATTCCAATTCCAACTAGAAAAAATGCAGTAAAGAATATGCATTTGCAATGTGTAAATTACTTCTGTTATTTTTAAATATTTACAAGTGTTTTTGTACTGAACACAGAAGCATTTTGCTTCGTTCAAATCGAAACCAAAGATTTGCTAAAATTGCATGGACGCTCGATTGCAATTGCAGTACCACTACCAGTTCCGAGTGCTGAAGATGTAAAACTATTTTCTCCAATTAATGTGGACTATATGCTTTTAAGCTGCACACATTGTTTAATGACGTTATTAATAATATTGCATTATTTCATTTGTCCGATATACGTCTTTTTGTCCATTTTCCATCTTTCGTATCTCAACATTTACTCTCAAACAACTGCTTAAACCCAGTTGTTAGTTTTTGACAGCTCTAGCAACCAAAACATAACTGCGTTGTCTACCATAATACCAGAAAAATTCCCACACAACTCTAGAGAGGATTCGCCATCTTGGTTTTATGTTGACAGGCAACTCTTTTTCTCAGAGTTGTGTTCAGTAATACCGAATTTCAAATTTCAACCAAATTTCAACTCAACTTAACAAAAGTTGTCTTACGGAATAGGGGCATTAATAAATAATGGGAGCGTGTGTTGTCTGTCATTACCAGCTATATTCCGCCTCGAAGCTCAGTCGATTTGATTTGTACAACCTTCAATTAAACAATTTCTAATGACGCTTAGACAATCTCGAAGAGTCCCAAATAGAGATTGCAATCCCGGTCATTTTCTGGTCCCGGGATTGGTAACTAAAATACTCACATCGAAATCAATTGTTTTCTACGTGCGGTTTTAATTTCTTACAGCAGCAAATAATATCCCTTTAGTGTAAGTAACAAATCCGCAGGATGGTTTAGTAGGGGAATTGTTTTGCCGAACGACTACGAATGTCTTCAATAGTTGTTCTTGTGACGAATAGAGTGTTTTTTAAAAAGCAATTTTATTTTGATATTAGTCTGTGTATCGTTCAGATCTCCTATTCTAGCTGACGCAGTGATAATTTCAATAATAAACAAAACACCGCACATATCACCAGCCCTTTACAATTCCTTGAATTTTTGATAATAATATTGGAGTCGATCCTGTTGTGAAGGAAGTTCCCCTTCGATAATCACCCACCTCCCTCTGGATTCAATTAACATCAATCTCTCCAAGTAGAACACACCGCAAATGCAATTTATATTCAACTTTTTCACGAGCTGATGAACACCTACTCCAATAACCGCTGTGAAACTCTTTATACAGGCGGCTCCAAAAACGAAGAAGGCACGAGCTTTGCTGTAGTAAATTCTGATGAATTTCTATTAACGCCCCTACAATCACCTGATTTGAAACCTGCCGATTTATTCCTATGGGGGTACTTGAAGGATAAAGTGTACACCAACAAACCAACCACGACCTTGATGCTTCAGGACAACATTCGAAATTAAATTGCTTAAATAAAACCCGAAATTTGCGAAATTCTCATGAAAAATGTCAAAGGAAACCGTATAGTAGAAACACAGTCGGTGTTGATAATATAGAAAAACAGTATAAGAGTATAACGGCAAGACCAACACTCCGCTGTCAGGCAGAATGAACCATTCAATTTAGATGATGTTAACCAAAATCCCATTCACCTGATCAAAACGAAGTGAGGATAGCAAGCTTAAGGGGGGCGATACATGTAAAAACAAATCGAATTTTCTTGTTTTTTTTGCATAAATCTATCTCCTCTTTCATCCTCCCTAAATTTACCTATGTGCGTGAATTACAAAAAAAAAAAAATGTTAAAATAACATCTCAAAAATATGCCTGTAAATTTTTAGAATGAAATTCGCATTATTTATCGATTAAAAACTCGACCTTCGGTTCTTTTGTATTGACGACTCGTTCTGTGCGGAATGATTTAGGCATTTACAGAAGATACAGAATCATAGAGTTTCTGTGTGTCAAAACTTTAAACGCGTTTTTCTCGAAACTACTTTGTTTTAAATTGGCGGACAAGATAACTCAAAAAGTTCTCAACTTTATCAGTTTAACTCTGTACTAGTTATACGAAACTTTAAACTTGAAAGCATACTTTAACTTTTGTTCAATAATAGGCACTTTTTAGTATGCCACTAAATAAGTTCTACCTCGCAACGTTCCTATGAGAAATTTCATTCGAACACATAGGGTGATGACATGTAATGTCGGCCCCCTCTAATAGTCGGCCGCCGTGTCATATATTGAAACGTAACAGTAAATGCGTTTGTGGATCACACACGCAGAATTTTTTTTCCAATAGCCTTATGTTTCTTCTGTCTGTGTGCAAAGGGTTGGTGCAATACAACAAACGGTTTCTGCACAATAATTGTCACTTTGATTCAAGTTCTTACTAGCGGTAATTTTTGTGAATTTTACTAAGAAAAAAATTGTGGAAGTGAACTGCGAAAACTGTTACAATCAGTAAAGTAGTGAGGGTAAAGTACATAATTTGATTTATTTTGGGTTATTTATAGTTTGCTGTTCTTGTTTATTGCACAAAAATATAATTAAAAACTTGTTTTTAATAAATGCAGAAGGGGCCGACATTAGGAGACATTTTTTGTATGATTCTTCTAAGCTCGGCCCCCTGGCCGACTTCTCAATTTCGAGTTTTTATTTCGAATTTTCACCGTAGCGCAAGTGGTTAGTGCGTCGGACTACTGAGCCAGCTAAAAGTTTTTCACAGTGCCCACCTCTTTCGAATGTCTGACAAGCATCAAAGAGTATCATTTGTCACGATTGAGCTTCTCAACTCGCCGTTCGGAGTCGGCAAAAAACTGTAGGTCCCTTCCATTCGTGCAAAAATATAACATGCACACACAAATGGTTGCGAGAAGCAGGCCCAGGTTCACCTCGAGCTGTAGCGCCAACTAAGTAAGTAAGTATTCCGAATTTTCAGTAGTCGGCCTCATAAATGAATGGTGGTCGACTAAGGAGACTGGCGTTTTTTATGTCGGCCTTTTATGTTTTAGATGAAAAAAGTAAACTGTGGAATGGGTCTTTGTGTCATTTTCACGTTCGTGGACACATGATTTTCGGTGGGGAACGCTAGAATGACACACGCATATCTCCTGCATTTTGAGAGATATTTTATATTATTTTGTGCGAATTTTGTATAAAGATAAAAATGATTCCGCTGGTTACAGTGAAGTGAAAATTTGCCTCTGGTAGGACAAATAATGCCGGAATATGGAAGTTTACTGTATTTCTCGTCAGGGTTTCCGTCTTGTCCTAAAATATCTAAAATTGTCATGATAAGGTTTTTTCCTCAACCATTGACGGCATATGCTGTCTTGTCCGCGAACGAGTTATCCAACAACAACATTTATATATCCCATTGCATTTTTAAATAGGTTTCTATGTTAAATGTATGTATGTACGTATGTATGTATGGATCTGTAATTTTACGCTTGATGGTCAGAGACAGAAATCAGTATTTTTTGGTAATTTGTGTTTATGACATATAAATTAATTACTTTATAAAATAAAATGAATACAACATGTCTATTGTGTTTCTTTTTCAAAGAAAGGCCACCTCTCATATCCGATTGAACCAATTCGCATCGATTCAATGCGCATTGAGTTATCATATAAACGGGGTAATATACATATGTACTAAGGCGCCTGAGAGCACTGAGACTACCTTCATTCTCTACAGAGATCTGTAGCTCAGCTCAACTGAAGCTAAATTAACTTTATTTTTTTAGGCTCATGAGTTTAGGTGTTAATGTCTAATTGAGGCTATCTCAATATGACCTATTCTGTAATATAATTTAAACCAAAATATAGTAATCTCAACTTGTTTTTTCTCTTTGCAGCTGCACTATTTCGCCCGGTTGGAATATCATTCGTGTACCTGTTAATGTTTTTTATATCACCATTTATTCCCGTCGCAACAGCACAAAATTTTAGAGGTGAATTCTTGTGTAATTAAATATTTTGCGTTTATTAAATACATTTCTTTACTTTCTTATAGGATCCGTTACGGCATATTTAATAATTTTAATAGCACTAAGTACAATCCTGCTACTATGTCACATTTCACTTCAAGTGGCAATCATTTCGCTGGGCATTGACAGTGCCTTTGGCCAGTGCACTTTTACAGAACAACTGCTGCGGCATATTGGTTTTATTGATTTTTTTAAGTTAAAGTAAGACAATTTTTTCTAATCTATTTTATTTCATTTTTTAACAAATTTTACTATATTCCAGAATATTTGCCATTGTTGAATGGCTGTTACCTGAGATTGTAGTCTTTGCAACATCAATTGCTATTTATTTGGTTACAAAGAAAATTTCATTTGAAAGCGGCGCCGGACAGCTTGAAAATGGAGAAGGAGGCAACTTGGAAGACATTCCGGCAGCTACAAGTGCCGATACTTCGATATCGAGCCGAGCGAAGCATAAAACGCAAAAACATGCTAAAATCAATTTTGATCCCCTAGTAAAAATTGGTAAGAATTTTTGAAACACTTTACGGTACGAATATAAGTCGATTTATAACTTGAAATTTATGTGATAAATATTTTCTGCAATAAAATTTGGGTTCTATTTTCTAGCAAATAGAAGCTTACATCGCAGCTTATGTTAAGTGGCCTGCTTTAGTATTTAAATCTAAACGAAAAGACATCCTATTTGTTGATTTAGACAGGTTGACACTCGAATTTTTCTATGAAATACGAGTACTGAGTTCACAGAACTCAGCTCTCAAAGATAGACTTAAGAATGTGCCGACTTTATTCCCATCCTAGCAGTTATGCTGAAAATACTAGTATATATGTACGTAGAAGGGAAAGGAATCCTTCATTTCGAGTGACAGAATTTTGCTGCAAATATACGGATCTGTTTACAAGCTTATTGCTGAATACGATCGAACAAATTACAGGGGCACCTTACACCACCAATCATGGGAGATATATTCAATATCTTCTTCGAATATCTTCTTTCTATCTTTAGGGTGCGCAACATTTTGGAAAGACCCAGGGCCTGCTTCTAGCAACCATTTGTGTTTGCGTGTTATACTTTCGCATGAATGGACGGGACCTACAGTTTTGTGCCGACTCCGAACGGCGAGTTGAGAAGATACTCTCTGAGTACTTCTCAGACGTTCGAAAGAGGTGGCACCGTGAACAAAACTTTTGGGTGTTTGCTTGGATTGAGCCCGGGCAGCATTGCGTAGTAGTCGAATGCACTTACCACTAAACCACGGTGCTCACTTGTTCGAATGTATGCTCCAAAATTAAATTCCAGTCTGAAGAAGTGAAGAATCACTTATGTATATCTGAGAAATCCGAGATGTATAACATTACCGTTCTTTTATTCGTCGGGCGGACACACCCTGGTTGGGAACTATCAGGTAGACAACGCAATTGAAATGTTCATATATTGTTCGTCTTTCGAATACCTAGCAAAAATGCCGCGGATTGTTGATATGATGGAGAGTCATGCCACTTTCTATTGTATTCATTAGAAACCCAGACCAAAGGCGTTGGCAGACTCGACACGGGTTCAGGCACTCTCTTTTGATTTTGACCCCGGGTAAAAAAAACTTAACAGAGATATGTATCATTTTCTTGTATCCCATCGTGTTCCGGGACCCAGATGAGATTCAATCAGTTTGGCCTTTAAATAGGTTTTATATTTAGATCTTATTCGAAGTAATTTAAGGGTTAAGCAAGGCTTTAAGCGCATCCTGCCATTACAGACGAAAATATTTCGCAACTTCCTGTTTGGTCCCATGCGAATTTCATACATTTCCGCTGGGAATGTTGTCGTATTTCACTCGTAAAAATACGACTACAGTGCCGTCTGGGCTTTTTTTCTGGTAGGAGACGATTCCGAATACAGAAATAATTTAAGGAGCATCTATAATACGTCTATTCAAGGTCCTGACTGACAATTTTGAACTCGGGCACGGTTGTGTTACGTTTACTGAGAAACTTCATAGTCTTATAAAGCTGTGGAAGAGTAAAAAAGTGCTGTGGAGTGGATAACAAGTCAGAGAGAGAATTGTCAAATACTTTACAAAAGTGTAGTAGAGAAAACTGACCCCTGAGGGACACCACTATTGGTTAAGGCAATTCGTTGATTTTGAATTCATACAAAGTTTCTATTTCGTGTTCGTTATTAATCTATTCTCATATTAACTTGATTGATGCTAGAAAGCGTTACCGCTTGACTATGGATAAAAATGTAGCCCAAAAAACTGGAAAAATAGGAAAAAGTATGATGCTGATGGTACTTAAACCGAAACAGTTCTGTCCAAACATTTAATTTCCCTGCAAAATGGATTTGTCTAGCACCTTCCAGTGTATTAAGAAGAATGTCCCTAAAATTTTCTTTTGAGAACGAGCCATTGCAGTGTCTGCATTCGTCCGTGTCTGAAAGTCCCATTCTTTTGGCATGTTTTCTCAAAAGACAGTGTCCAGAGAGTATTCCTATTTGAGTTCTTAACGTTGGCCTACACTGGTCCTTTTGCAGTCTGTGGCTGGCCAAAGAGGCGTTTGTAAGAGTAAAAAGTGATAGTTTTAATGGGGCACCGTAGCGCAAGTGGTTAGTGCGTCGGACTACTGAGCCAGCGGTCTTGGGTTCGAATCCCGCCGCAAACACCTAAACGTTTTTCACAGTGCCCACCTCTTGCGAATGTCTGACAACCATCAAAGAGTATCATTTGTCACGATTGAGATTTTCAACTCGCCGTTCGGAGTCGGCAAAAAACTGTAGGTCCCTTCCATTCGAACAAAAATATAACACGCAGACACGAATGGTTGCGAGAAGCAGGCCCAGGTTCACCTCAAGCTGTAGCTGCAAGTAAGTAAGTAAATAAGATTAGCCGTGTTTTATTGGGAACTTTTAAATAGTGAAGTGAAAAATTGTCAATAAAACGATCCGCAGTTGCCTGGTTTTTATTTTTAAAATTTGGTACTATGTGTTTGCTCACGGTGACATTAGCTGTCAAAACAAAGACAAACAGTCGAACGTTCAATCGAACCCGCAATCGAACTCAAACATTTATCGACACTTGACTTCGGCTGCGGATGTTATTGAAAGTGAAGCGCAGTAGGTTGTTGTATGTGTATTGAATGTAAAATCTTACTTCACTTCACTTCACTACGCATAGGTTTCCCATTAAAACAGGGGTATTGTTTTAATGCTAGTCTTTTTCATTCTAGCACAAGTTATATTGTGCTACCGTCGAAAAAGGAAAGAAAAATATTCTTCAAAACTTTTGGAAGAGAATGGACAGCGGAAGATAATTTACGTTGCAAAACATGACCAGGAATGCTTTTCGAAACTTCCATATTAACCATATTTCCTATTTATTAATTTTTATCTTCCTCCTACTTTTCCTTTCAATCTCTTATTACTCATCTGCAACAATTTCATAAAGGTCGATGAGCGATCTATGAATAAGTACAATTTTACAATTACCGATCCATTTTACACTTAAGCAGAAGAAATGCATTAAACAATTTTCCTTCTTTCTTCAGTCAATACAGTTGGTAGTTCACCACTTTTTTAATTCAAATGTTTTGGTAGCACAAAACAGCTAATTCAGCTCTCACCCTTAAATGCATTTTTGGGATTGAAAGCAACAGAAAGAACTATTAAACATAAACAAAATATTTTGCAGGGAACTTAAGAAAAGGTTAATGTGACTTCAAAAAATAAAATGTAGCAAAATGGGTCAATTTTGAAAAATAAAGTAGCAAGGTAACAAATTGAAAAAAACCTAAAAAAAAGTGTAGCTCTTTTGCTACAAAAGTAGCATTATGGCAACGCTGCTAGAACCAAACATATTTAGCCGACCTCTCCACTTCTTGTGTAGAGTTTGTTCTTCATTCTCGACTTGACTTATGTTCTAAAACCGCTCATACAATATTTTCTAAAACCATAATGTAAATACTGACAATTCTGTTTCTTCTTTCAGCACCGATGTTCTGTTTGGCAACATTATTTTTTGCTGCTGTCCTGCGGCCATCAGTTCCTGGTGGTTTTTATTTTTTATTTTTCTTAATATCAGGAACATACTGGGCGACATTCAAGTCATTACAAAGGTGAGCTTTGCGATCCGCTTTTTAATAACTAATCTACAACTTTTACATATATAAATTGTTTTAATTTAAAGGGGTTTCGCGTTCCTTATACGTTTTATAATGGTGGTTTTAGTCCTACACATAATCTCAATTGTATCCTATCAAACTCCTTGGATGCAACAAAACATCGACAATAGTACATTAGCGGCTAGGTAACATTTTTGTTTTACATATTGTCTTTATATGCCTGTAAATTGGTCTCGAAGCTTAAACAAATTGTATATAACTTTAATATGTTTAATAGACTGGTCGGACTAGAGCCGCTTGTAACATCCAGTTGCGCGAAGGATATACGAATTATATTTTACGAAACATGGTTTAAGTTAGACTCATTTTTGAGTCCCATCTCGATGCTTTTCTCTTACTACACTTTAGCTCTTACTTCAAAGAATCTCATCAAAATTAGGGTAAGTTTTTTTTTTTTTTTAATTCAATTTGAATTTCAAAGATTCGTTATTCCCACATACTTCCTCGAAAGGGAGAAAGGTTCAAAGAAAAAAAAAAATACTATATACAGAACATATTTGAACCTTATCTTAAATTTTAACTAACTCGATTGTTTTTAATTTTTGTTAACTTGTAATCTAAATAAAACTATGAATTAATGGTCTCGTTAATTTTTCTTCCTTAAAATTTAAAATTAGTTCAAACTAACACAAATGTTCATGCTTTCTATTCTATTTTTTTTTATTGCTGCTTTACGCCTGCCTTCGCAAAAAAAAAAAAAACAAAAACAAACAAAAAACACACCAAAAATTCAATGAACAACTAACACTTTTCCAACATACTATCGTTAAAAAAAAAACAAAATACTATTGTAATAAACTAGAGCGTAAGTAAACCGTTAAGTGCTTTTGGACAACTCGAGAACGGTACCAAGAACAATCGACAAATGTCAATAAACACACGCACAACGAATACCAGTAAAAAGGATAGTTGGTCAAAGACTCAGCGATTAAATGTAAGATACGACTTACAGTTACATTCATACATTTTTAAAGATTTTCAATTATATATCAATGTATTTATTTTATTTTTTAAATCTTTTATTGTCTAAAGTTTTTAATAAGTTTTGCTGTTGTTTCCTTTTTTTCGTTTGAAACGTGATTTGACACAACAAAAGAAAAAAGATTTAAGAAAAATCCTGTACCCGATTGTGGAAACACGTTTTATTCAGGAAATAGGTATATGTACTAAAACACAAAACAGTTGGGGGATATGTATGAAATGTTTAACTGTATCAATCATATTTTATTTTAAGAACCATGAACGCATTAAAAACCAGGCTCATCTTTTTGAGATATTTTTTACAGGATTTTTTTTTTTTTACCTAAACCCACATTCAAATTCAGTTTGAACGCAAAAGGAGAACACGAACGACCTAATAAAACTACCATGTTAACAAACAGAAATGATTTTCTTTGAACTAAATGCGGAGCATAATGAAAGCACATGGAGAAAAGTGTTCGATTATGAAAAAGTCAAGTTACTTTTTAAACGGACAAAAAGACCAAGAAAACATTGAAAAAAAAAACTAGACATAAAGTTAGAATGTTCATTTTCGAACACTAAAATTTGACCCGTTCTTCTGTTGGAAACCTTTAATGATAAAAATTCCGAGTACTTTTTTCAAAAAGATCATCTTTGCGATCTTCTACTGTAATATGTTACTATTAACGATTACTTGAAACGTTGATTACACTGTGTAACAAAAAATTGTTTATGTTATTGTTTTTGTTAGTTTCTGCTCCCTAATGAAATTTTGAATATTCATTCGTTCTAACTGCTAGCTTTACGGTAACGGCATCGCGAAATGTGTTAACGGAGATGCAAGCAGAGAAAGCCTATCATTCGACTTGAGTTATTGTGAATAGAAGTTAGTTGAGAAAATAAATAAAAATGTTTTATTTAATTATGGAACAGTCGTGCTGAAAGATGGCCGCTAAGAGAAGCCTTTATACTATACCTGATGCAAAAAAACGTGAAGTTCCACCTATTGGTAGATTCAGGAAAAGTACTTATGCCCCGCTTCAAATCAAAGGAACGTGGAAATATTAAAATAGAAAATTATGTAGAACTAGTAGAAAACTTAGTGGATAGGTTTAATACTACATGTTCTTCACTCTCATTTATTTTTTTTAGTGAAAACGTGGAAAGCATTAATGAAGAACATGCAGAGACGTTTCCCTAAACCATCGCTTCAATGGAGGGCCGGTACCAGAGCAAATTGGATGCCAATATGGTGGGCGACCACGTCTGGCACCTAAAATGAGGCAATTCCAAAGTTCACAGTGGGGAAACAAGAAAATCTCTGCACTTCTGAATGCATATGGAAGTGCCAATATTTTTTTTTTGTTCGGATATATGATAGGTTATTAAAATTTGAAGTAACATTTTGAATCAAGTTTTCTTTTATATATTTTTTTTTTAATTACAAAAGTGCATAAATGCTCAAAATGCCAACTTTTCGTTAAAATTCTGAAGCAATAACTAACACTTAAGAAGAACTTTTGGCATTTTTGGAATGAACTGACATACATATACCAAGCATAAACGATCCAAAAATGTACATAAACAAACATTTTGTTACACAGTGTTATTGTTCAATCAAATTAAGATACGCGTGAGGAATGAAAATGACGCTATACAGTGGAGGTTCAGTTTAATTTCAATATAAGGAATCAGATTTTTATTTTCATTGATGGGCTCTATATATGAATGATGCAAAAATTGTTCGCTCGATTTAACTAATGCTCTATAATTTGTGGCGAAAAAAACATCATATTTGTGCATTTCTCCCTACTTTTGTTATTGTCTTTTTTACCAGTATTACATTAAGACTTTAATAAGAAAGATTACATCTATCGCAGTTTGATGTATTTTGTCATTTACGTTTGCGTTGCATCCTTACGTCTGTTATCTTGCATATAAGGTAAAGACGGGTGTAAAAAAGGTACAACTAAGTTAATTGATTTATACATTATGTTCATACATTGCTGGTATGGTTCGAAAAACTGACGATCGATTTAACGAAAGGCTGTGCATTATATGATTCGTTATATTGGACGTCCACTCTACTTTCAAAACACAATCAACGAACATCCATATGTTGCTGTTTATGGTCAATTCAATTCTTAATTCATTCGGAGATATTGCAAAAATGTTGACACAGAGCTTTGTTCGTTTGCATGGTTTGTAAAATGACGACTTCATCCACATCGGCAATAATTTCAGTTACCTGGAAGGTTTTTACTCAACAGAGGACGCGCATAAAATGGGATATCTTAATGGAATGACTTATATTCGTGCATACAAAAATGCATTGTCTATCTAGATTAAAGTATTAAAGTATGTGTCTACATTTGAAGTAATCTCTTCGTCTGCACTCTATTTGGACATCTATTAGATTGGATTAAAAATTAAAAAAAAAAGCATTCCACACTAAGCCTCTGCTGCATCACCAAACTATGAAAATTCATATTTACCTACTGTAAACACTGACCAAGTCATAGTATTTGTTCAGTTAGCTTAGCACAATTTGTAGTGACTTGCTTCTTATGGACTCCACAATACCTCACCAAATCACTGTGCACACGATGTACATGGTGACGTAAAATTATTGTCAGTTTAATTACCTACACTTTAAAAGTATTTTAGTGCGTACCTAAAGCTGGGCATCCACCATCACTCATGAATGACACTTTTTTTTTTACTCTTTTTTAGAGACCATCCATTGTCACTCATGAAAGGTTCTTCTGACGAACTGCGTTCACTGCCATTTCCATGTGCATACGTCGACGGTCAAATGTAAACAGGGCAAAGTAGAGTGACACCCATCGCCATCCACTATCATTCATGAGTGCGGAATTCAGGAATGTTTGAATTCCATTGCGCATGAATGCATATTCTGACACGCAGCGTCATCCACCGGCATTCATGAGTGCACAAACGCCAAGAATGTCATTCATGAATGATGTAATAAAGTTTATGTCACCCGAACCTCATTTTAAATATTTGACGCTGGGTTTAGATTTTATGCCATCCTTTCTCTCTCACACACAATCTTATGACTACAATAGTGCGCCTGTAAGAGTCCCAATCCCAAAACCTAATGACATCCGAATGTTATTCGGGCCCTATTCGCATATTTTTCTCTTGAAAGTCTTTAAAATCTGCTCTGATTTTCTGCTTATCATCGAGCTATGGGCAGGGCACTATAGAGTAGAAATTGCAGAATCAATGTTTTCTAGAGCATGCATTTCGTCTTCCGAGATTGGCGAAACACAAATTGAAGAAGCAGCGCTTTCCTATGGCTAGTCTCCGCCGAATCTCCACTAAGGTGTCATTCGTAGAGGTAGGTAAACTCCTTAACCACTCGAAGTTATTGTTGACGTTTTGTCCAATAGGCGGTGGACAGATGCTGCTTTGCTTATTGACAACTCGTACTTGGTTTTGACCTCGTTTAATTCAAGGCCAACTCGTTACGCCTGCTCTTCAATTGCCGTAAACACTTCTATGAAGGCACGCTGGACAAATTATTTTTTGAAGATATGTAGTGCCTCCAGTGCTGTCACCTGGTCTTCGTACTATCTGTTCCAGCACTAAATTGAAGGAGTCACATGATAACGCATTTCTTTGCTGAAATCCGGTAAATGCTTGGAATAGTTCAGAAGCACTATTTCCAAACTGCAAATACTACATAGTATCACGTGTTTTCCAGCGTGGATCCAGAATTTCGAAATTCGTTGGTCTTTTCCATGGTTTGTCTGTGTCAAAATTGAGTCATTTCCCATATGTGTCGATGAAGATGTTGCAGGCTTGAGACTTTCACACATAACGTTGGGATAAGACCTAATACGCGACATTTAACGGGGATATGCCTCCACCTCTGTAGTTCTCGGAGGACATAAGATGGCCTGTTTTTGTAGATGGGGCATACCATCAGATATAATTAGTATCCGTAACGCAAGGGGCCTACTTCCCTACTTAACAGCTAGAGATGACCCGAAATAAGAGGGCGAAAATTCCACTGAACATTCGAATGTCACTAATCGGGCTCCGACTCTCGCCTCTTTGGCTCCAAAAGGATCGGTAAATAGCCAACATAGTCTCAGGTAACCAGTACTACAATAATTAAATCGTTGTTGAGCTGCATAATAGCCAAAGCTGACGTCAGAAGGAGGTTTTAATTTGTGTGTTTGTTGTTATTTTTATTATTATTGTTTTTTTTTTTTGTTATTATTATTTATTGTACAAACTTTATGTTTTATGCCGTTTACTTTAGATGTCAATCCAACAAAACCAACGATCAGCCGAACCCACTGAAACCACACCCGTACGTAAAAGAGTAACAATAACTGATAGTGTAACATGTTAACTTGTAAATAATGTCTCGGATGACATTTAGTCAAAAATCAATAAACTCATGCTTTTTTGTATCGTACATATACACGTGGGTGTTTATATCTAAAATAGAGTTCATTTGTGAATAACTTTTGGGTTCTTTACTAGGATATTTCCTTGGTTAATGGTTTTATCTATGAATTTTCGTTAACTGTCATAGTGTTTCATAAAAGTATCTAGATACACATTGCTCCTAGTAATCCACATCTTAAAATAGCACTCAAAAATTCTTCTATTGTGGGTGTTTTTGTTTCCTTTTCCTAACACAAAATTTAGCCCTAGTCTAGAAAGTGTGTGTGTTTTTTTTTTTTAGAAAAGTCCTTCATTCCTATTAAACTAATTCATTTGCTTTGGTATTTGTTGGTTTTGTCTTGGAATAAGGAGATGTTTTTTTTTTTTTTTTTAATTAAAAACATTAACAGAAAATAATAACTAAAACCAAAATTACTTTGGAAACTATAGTTGGTGCGTCAGAAAAAACTGATACGCAGTAGCGATCGCCTCCACACTAATACTGAAATTCGAAGGCATGAAAGCGATACGACTGACATTCCAATGGACGTACTGAGCACTGGAGCAGATCGCGACACGGGACCATCACTGTGTGACCAGATTTGTTATGGCATCATCAGTGTGGGTGGATTCATCTATCAGAATAGTTATATTTTCACGAATATTCTGATGATGGTAAGTTGCGAATAAATTTAAATATTTTTTAAATGGAAACATGAACCTTTTGAAGGCTTGGAGTATAGTCTATCACAGTTGGTTGACCTTTGTGTTCTTACTCTGGGCCAATGTTCTTTGGATGATACCGAATCAACGGAAAGCAATGATGCGTTCTAGTCCTTTAATTGTGATCTATGCGGAAGTGTTGTTAATTGCACAATATATTTACGGGATGAATTTAACAAACGACGAACTTCCTTCTAGTGTTAATGTGAGTACAAATTTGGATTTTCATAAAATATTTAATCTGAATTTGTTTTTGAATAGACCACCGGAATCAATCTGCAACAGATAGGATTGGAACGTCCTTCTGAGAATCAAATCCAGCCATGCATTCCACTAATAGTGAAAACTTCGTTTCTACTTATGTTCTGGGTAACATTGAGACAATTTTGTAAAGAGAAAAACGAAAAGAGGAGACACAGTACTATAGCTGATATGGTAGCACCTTTACAATTAACAGTTAGTGCTGCTGCTGCTGCAGGTAAGAAATGGTTAACTTGGGACTTTCCACGTACGCTCATTTTATTACAGGTTTCATTAAGTCAATCTGTATTCTCTTTCCCATTAGATCTCTAAATTTAACAAAAATTGGTATCAGTATATCAGTTAGGGAACTGTTCATTCAAATAAACAACGGTTTGAAATGGCTACCTACTTACACCTTGTGGCAAAAAGTGAAAGCTACCTTTCGTGATCGTGATATTGATAAAAGTTAAGATTACGTGTTAAGATACATACATATTAGGTCTGTTCCCGTACTTTTTGCACTAAAATTTATAGATGCTCAAATTTCAAAGAGTGGGGGTAAAAATCTGTCAGAGAGAAGGAAAAGTGTACAAAAGTACAGGAACGCATTAACAACAAAAAACGAAAAACAGATTTGACAGTTTCATAAATTTGCCCAAAGAAATTTCTTGGGCTAAAATCGGGAGCATGGTGAAATTTCTTACTCTCTTGTTAGCGCTCTCTTCTGTCGAAAACTACAAAAAATCTTCCTACGGGAACAGGATTTGAATGATTTTCGTAGTTTTGCGTAGTTTTGTGCTGTTTTGGACAGGTACGAGAACAGACATATTGTTATATTTATAAAATTAAAGTGTAATTCGTCACTGCTCCATGACATTCTCTTTCTTTTGACACCTCATTTATAAATTACATTTAAATAATGTTTTTTCTTAATATCTTTATATATACATATGTTTTTGATTATTGTGTCCACCATCCATCTTACCCAGAGTGGCTCTTTGGATTCTCCACACATCTTTCCCCCGGCTGCCTTTGATGCCGATGTGTCCTCTTACCCAAAGCAGTGTCGTAATACCTTTACTCATTTCATTGATGAACAATATTCAGCTTTCGATTAGTTTTAGAATCACTCAAATAAGTGTAAAACTAAACTCTTAGTAGGAATTAAAAGCTCGAGTGCTAGCGATTTAATTAAACATCACACTATCACACTAATCACACTAATATTATAAATGCGAAAGTAACTCTGTCTGTCTCTATGTCTGTCTGTCTGTCTGTCTGTCTATCTGTCTGTCTGTCTGTCTGTCTGTCTGTCTGTCTGTCTGTCTGTCTGTCTGTCTGTCTGTCTGTCTATCTATCTGTCTGTCTGTCTGTCTGTCTGTCTGTCTGTATGGGACCTGAGGTAGGACATAGGCGAAAAACCACCCGCTAGGTGGCCTTTGAGTCAAGTTATTAACAAAACGTTTTCACGCCTGAACCGCCGAACCAATTGTAAAATAAATTGGCGGATATAGTCTGGGACATGAAGAAGGACATAGGCAAAAAAAAACTACCCGCTACGTGGCGTTGGAGTCAAGTTACTATAAATATTTAGTGTGATTCTATAAAGTCTGTCGACTTTGGCAGCTATCATTTCTATCTTAAACCAGATTGCCAGATCAATAGGCGAAGCCGGGCGGTTCAGCTAGTATACATACATAACATATATGTATAGTTTAGAAGCTCTTGCGAAAGTCGCAATTAAGAACTAACAAATGCTGCGAATCACTTGATTGACGGCACTTATTTTGCAACTTTTTTTCGCGATTATACCTGTTGGACATTTTTCATCCGGAAATATTTACTATGTGAGAGTAAGTACATATGCACATACATACATCTTTTCCAAAACAGTGATAAAATAAAAGAGGTAGGTACCTAATTAAGAAAAACCATCGGAATTTTAAAAGGATAAAATACAGTCTCGATTTCTGCGAACCTCGATATTTACAACTTACGTAAATGGATTTACTTTTTTCGAACCTTGCAACGAATCTAAAACAAATTCTCGATTTTCGCAAGTTTGAGGTTTGATTTTCGCAGCATACAACATTTGTGTGTGTAGGTTTTACTATGCAAAGTTGCAGGCAAGTGCAAACTTCTGCCGACATCATAAATTGTCTTGATGCAGTGTGAGCAATAAAAATAAATTCCAGATGCAGTGTTAAAAAAAATTCCAGGCAAGAACTTTGGCAGCGATGACATCTTTGAATGGATCTCCGTGAATCTGTCTAACGTATAAGCCAAATAAGAAGAAGTTTCTGTCGAAAGTGAGGTATTGAATATTATTGATACACAACCCAGAGTAAAATTAGAAAACACAATACAATGCTTTTACACATGCTTGCAGTGGGCAAAACAAAATTACCTCAAATTGAGGAAATGATGCAACTCTAGAAAATGCGCGATAAGGCTGTTGCGAAGCGATCTTCTGCAAACCAAAATTTATAATTTTACTTAAAGGCATACTTATTAATTAACCTGCATTTAAGTTTCATATAAATGAATTTCTTTTTTCTGAAAATATATTTGAATGCGCATAATTTTTCTTTTTAATACAAATTATTATTTTAAATCGTGGAAAGTCAAACTCAATGCTGACAAAACACAGGCCATATTTTTCACTAGAAAAAGAAAAGCTTGTGCCTTACCACTTGGTCAGCTTAAAATAAACAATTGTGATGTTCCGTGGGTTAATTCTATCAAATATCTAGGTGTATATTTAGACAAGACGTTAACTTTCAAAAACCATATTACAAATACTCTCAACAAAATAAGCATTGCTACTAAAATGCTATACCCCCTTATATGTAGGAAATCACCCCTGAGTAAATTCAATAAAATTATAATATGTAAAGTAATTTTTCAAGTCATAATCTTATATGCATGTCCAGTATGGGGAACTTGTGCTAAATCACATATTAAAAAATTACAAGTTTCACAAAATAAAACTTTAAAAATGATGATAAATCTACCTTGGCTTTTTTCAACTCAACTCTTACATGAGCAAACTGGTGTACATCAAGTTACAAGAAAAATTGAAATTCTCAAGGAAAGATTTAATCTAAGATGTAGTAATTCCAAGAATGTATTAATACAAAATTTAATAGATCAATAAAAGTGTTCCTTATAAAATGTTTTATCCTCACAAATTTTTGTAAATAATATAGATAATAAACATTTTTGTACATTTGTATTTACTTATTCAATGATTAAATTAATTATTATTTAATTAAACAAATATTATATCCCATAGTTTTTAAGTTTGATTTGTATCTAGTCAATTTTTTCTTTTTTTTTTCTTTCTTTTTATATAAAATTCTATAAAAACCATATTAAATGAAGGTTTTAATCATAGTTTTCCTTCAAATGTAATCTAAAAGTCAAATTATCTTAAAATGTTTATAAAATTTTTCAGTTGTAAGATATAATTTAAATATCAAATCTCTGATTATTATAAAAATTTGTTAAAAAAAAAGAGCCTTTATCTATGAAAATAAAATATCTAATAATAATAATAATACAAATAAGATTCTTAAATTTACCCGCAATTATATTTTGATAACTCAGAGAATACTGTGTCGCTAAGCCTTTTTAAAGTGTTTTAATTTTCTATTCGATTTCTTCAATTTTTCGATTTTTGCAACAACGTCTGTTTTCATTAGTTCGAGATTTTCATCGAGAGTGCACTGTATTATATCCATACTAGTATGTATTATAAAGATAATTTACTTTTTAAAGCCTTACTTCTCGAAATCTTGCCTATGATCAGGGTAACATCTTTTTTTTTCATACTTTTTCCTGTGGTTTCCAAGCCCTTACAGTCTACACAATAGTTCATCACAAGTCTTTATTTTACTACTCTGGCTACCAATCGATTAATAGTCCTCTGAAAGCCTGCTTCACTAAGTATTTCCGCCTATTTTAGCTCAGCTTACTACGAGTCTGGACGTAAAGGTGATACTTTGCTCTGGCAAATCTCTGCTTGTAGTTGTTGGTTGTATTGAGCACTCCAAGACACAGATATGTTAGTGCCTAAAAAGCTAGCCCAGTTTTGAACAAATGAGCTGAAACCTTTATATAATTCATTCATACAGATATATACAGGTATGAAATGCAATTTTCAGGAACGCATTAAAATTAGATCGACACAGATATCCATTCATAGCCTTGGTGTATTTTTGTTTGTGTCTATTCCGTGGAAACAACATTTGAAAACTAGGGAAAAAAAGTTATACATTATTTGCACATTTATTAGTAACACTATTATTTCGAAAACAATTTCAATATTTACTATTTTTTATTTCTATTGCAGATCTGAACACCACACAGGATAACAAGAAAACCTCCAAATTCCTCAAAAAAGCCGGCGATATAATCAAAAATATTCTCGTTCGCCTCTGGATCTGGCTTTTGATCCTAGTGATATTTTTGTGTGCAATAACTGGTGTTAAAATGACTGGTTTCCGTATTTGTTATATGGCAATGTTTCTGTTCTTTTTATTAGTATTCCAATCCTCATCTAAAGCTTGGGTGAAAGTCATGTACGGTTTTTGGTTGTTCTTGATTTTCTACGCCATGTCTATACTCACTCTGATTTATACTTATCAATTTGATAAATTCGATCAGTATTGGAACGATTATCTGAATATATCGAAAACTTTGTAAGTGTATATACAGATCGATTTTTCTATACATACATAAATATATATCTTTCTTTCTTTAACAGACAAGAAGACATCGGCTTGAAAAAGTACGAAACAAAGGATCTATTCTTGCACCTTGTGTCTCCAACAATTATTGTCATTTTGACCGTAATTCAGGTACATTACTTTCATAAACGTTTTATTGCCGCACTACTACAAAACCAGCCAATAGAAGAACATTCTAGTACAACAAGAATCCAGAATGATTTATCTCAGAGAGCATTAGATTCGATGGATGCTGACAAAGAAAATTCTGTAAAAGTGAAACATATGGATTCAGTTGCACATAGCCAATTGCAGGCGTCGATAAAAGATCTGATTCGTCGTTTTCTATCTGAGTTCAAAAGTAGAGCCAAAAATATTACTAAAAATTTTAAAGGAGTTTGTTGGAGATTCTTGGAACTACATTTGATCAAGGCTGTGTACCTGAGTGCCTTTGTTTGTTGTGTTGGTGAGGTAAGTATTTGTTTTATTAGGTGTTGCTATCGCTATTATTACTAGCTAAAAATGGTCAGTTTAAGCTGATTTACAATCTGCTGATTGGAGTTATCCGTCTGTTACCATATCGGAATTTTGAAAAGATGCTGATTTTAAGAGGCCGCGAGTGTTTTTCTAGCATTGGCTTGTAAACTTCACTACGTAGGAATAGAAATATGAAATTCGCAATTCCTATTCTTTTGAATCTGCTTTAATGTGAATATATGAGGAACTATGAACTTCCATTGCTTAAGACCGACAGGTTGTTGATGTTCATATATATATAGAGGGAATCTCAAAGATCAAGCAAACGACCTTAATCGATGATGCATACATATTTCTTAGAAGATCTGATTTATGCTTGGTATCTGCGGTTGCTTTGAATAGCTAACGGGTGAACCCTGTATTCCAGCATTGGTTTTAGATCTCAACTGGGCTTATATTCTGTGCCATACGTAGTACCCTACGGACTCGTCTATTAAGTTTCAAAGTTATTCATTAACCCTATTACTGCCATGCTATCTGACTAACGTAAACTGCCATGGTGTGACTTAGAGACACTAATTGAAAATACATAGATAATTCATTTAATTTATTGAAAAAAAGGAAGTTTAATACAAATAATGTGGCGATTGTTATTTAACTATTTATTTATACATATAAGGCAAACTACAGTTTTCTGTGAATGCTCGTTACACACGGGTTTCTGACCAACACTTGTATTGCTTAAAAGGTCGTCCTTTTTCATAAGGGCAGTAGTAACAGCGTCGCCTCTTATGTTATTGTACTGCTAAAGTGATACAGTTGAAGATAGATTTAATGATCAGTTTTCCAAAACCTCGTCTATCTCAGCAACGTTAGATTTCGACATACATGACATACATATTCGGAATGACTAAGGCCTTGGCGAGTTGTTTCGAAAAAAGTTTTCGACTAGAATTTAGCTTCGCCTGGTTCCAGTTAGAGTATAAATTCAGCCCAATAACTTTTGCCGCAATACCACACATGCACACACATCAACGATATTATAAAATTGTGCGAGAGGCCATCTACTCGTTTTTCGCTTTACAGTAAAAGCGTGACAGTCACATTTGATTTAGCGAGTGTACTCCTCCCTTTGTACGGTTATAGTACATACGAATTTGTTTTGAATGTATATTTTGATAGTTGACTGATCTGCTCTGCTTCGGTATGGAGCCGACCATTGTCATGCCTCGATGAAAGGCAAACACGTTGTTTTCAACCTCCTTTATTCTATGATGTAAAAAATTAGCTGGAAAGCATCTTTTATTTTTTCGTTATGTGCCGACACATGTTAGTCCCTTCGATAGCAATAATTGTCGAATGTCACGTCCCTGTTTGTCTTTGCAAAAGGTAGCATCTCGACAACTTGAGTAGAGATATTAATTCTTTTCCGAGGTACGGAATGCCATATAGCGGATAACGGGTGCTGGAATTAAATTCACCAAATGTTCATTCCATATTTATCCGGATTAAAAGGCATACATTGGCAAAATACCTTTACCCTGAAGGCGACTAGTTGTTCATCTATTGTCAAGTTACTACCTGGCATGTAATGCTTTCGCAATTCTTTGTTGATAATATACCAAATATCCTTTATTGGCGCGAATTTACATATCTTGACCTTGAGCTCTGCGAGTTGATCGTGTGGATTTGTCATCAGAACGCGATAGTGCAACGAATCTTTTTTCGGCATGCAAGCCCGATAAATTGGACTTTCAAATGAAGGATGCCAGAAGTTTTCATGAACGTACCACCTTATCTACGTATTCTAGCATCGATCAATAGTTGCAGAGATAGTGTTTTAACATGAATTTAAATTCACCGTCGTTATAGTGTCTTAGAGTCACTACGTGGCAGTTTATGTTCTTTTTGAATATTTTGTGTAATAAGTAAACATTACCAAAACATAAAAACAAATTAATTGTTTATATCAGTAACGTAATGACCAATAATAAAATACATTAAACTGATTGTACGTTAAAATATGTTTTAAATCATTTATATTGAATTGAAATTGAATAGTGACTCACAGTCACAGAGCGTGGCAGTAATAGGGTTAAACGCTGAATGGTTGGCTTGGTACATTATTTAAACTAAAAAAATCACGTAAACTTTGTCGTGTTTTGACAACTGAAGGACTTTTCACTAAATAAAAGGTTTCAATAACTCCAACACGTTGTTGAGGCGTAAGTCGGAATTTTCGTTGTTTTCATACATACTTGCGCTCACTGTGCCTGATAAGAGCAAGCTGTTCATAAATGGCAATTAACAGTTAGTAAAATGGTTCCGACTCGTCCCAATTTTTTTTTGTTTCAATAATTATTTAACCAGCTCCAGCTTATTTATTACTTTTATCATAATCCAATATTTTAAACTGAAATACCTTTTTTAAATTAATTTATTTATTCACAGGTCTGTGTGCTTCACATTGTTTTCTGTGCCCTCTGCATTGTCGGTGTTATCGCCAAAAGATCAGTGCAAACTTTCATCAGTCGCATTATATCACTGGTTGTGTCGATAATCATACTAACAAAAATGATATATCAAGTACAGTATATCTCTCATGAGAGGTACAATGTGGTATGCAATAATACGAACACTACAGAAAATATAGAAAACAACGCCATATGGTTTGGTCTACAAAAAGCAACTGTTAACGGCGGCCTTATGGATCTCATCAAGAAATATATTATATTTATGGTAATGGTTACTCTACACGCTGTTGTTACACTACGCCAAAGTCAAATGCGAACTCTGCAAGGAGATGCAAATACGGAACCACCTAAAGTCCTATTTCCGGGAGTGTGTCGGGCCGATGCAGAGAAAAATCTGGAAGGAATGATTAAATATTTATTCAATTATGGCTTTTATAAATTTGGGGTAGAATGCACACTGATAACGTTGGTTTCCTTGATTACCTTTCGCCAGGATATGGTTGCGATATTGTATGTACTCTGGTTGTGTGTCTTGTTATGGCTGAAACGATCGATTTGCGCGAAAATATGGAGCATCTTTCAGTGCACTACTGCCACAATTATATTTTTAGAATATCTATTGTTAGTTGGTTTTCCACCTGGATTGTGTTTAGGTAAAAAATTTCATATTTGCGCTTTTTAAACATATTTTAATATTTTTTTTTTTTGTAAGAATTTCCTTGGAGTGCATTACCATACTCAGATGCATTGCAAAAATGGGCAATGCTGCCCGGACATCTCAATTATAGTCACGTGAATAAATTAATTTTCGATTTTATATTGTTGCTGTTTATCAATCGACAAAAGAGAGCTTTCAATGTGGAGATTCGACATGCCAATGAAAAAAATTACCCCGGTGGATCGAATAAATCTGTCATCAAGGACATTGAAAACTTGGGGCACGTGGAATTCGAGAACCCAACGAGAGACTTCCTTTCTACGATACGCAACTATTTGGATATATTTAAAAATGCCATATTATGTGGATTCTTCTGGATAACACTGGCGATAGTGTTCCTGGCCGGAATCAATATCTCTGATTTATTGGCGCTAGGATATCTTATAGGATCATTTATATTTTTGTGGCATGGATCAGATTTCTATCTTCGACCAATAAGGACTATTCTTAGAAGGTAAAGTGTTATTTATTAATTCACTGGTTGTACTGTGTTAAAAATTGATTAATAGTTCCTTCAGTTAGTTTGTTGATCGCAGTTGATTGCTCTTTGCATTGATTAGTCTTCTTCTCCATCACCTATGATATCCGTTGGTGCTCATTGCCAGCGACTGAGGCGATCAAATAAAACCTTCCTAATTAGATCGAGTACTCAAATGGGACTGCAAATCATAGGAGTTTTTTCTATCGATGCAGACAATATCCTTATTTTTGCTTTCCATTTTTACATGATTGACGTAATGATTTATTTGCTTTGCGAATATCTCAACACTGGTATAGTTTTCAAATGTAGTAATGAAGCCTAGGTAGTTAAAATGATTAACTATTTGGCTTTCTATTTAAGGTACTGTTCCGATACTGAATGACTGATATTTATCTGTCTTTTAAATGTACAACTTACAAAAGATTGCTTTAGTCGTTTTATGTACGCTTCCTTTTGTCGTCAGCATTGGTCATTTGAGATCTTGTTTGCGTTCATTATTCTTTGTTGCCCTTCAAAGACGGAGGCGTTGACTGTTAATTAGATAACTGAAGTCCTCAAACTATCAACAAGCCGCTCTAACACTACTAATTTGACCATATTTAATTATGACATATAAAATGAATTGACACATTTCTTTCTAGCTGGAATTACCTTCTGGTATACAATGTCCTGAATATAACTATTAAAACGTTCCTACAAATCGGAGGGTGCCTTTTTATAAGCCGATTCCGATCAAACGCTTGCTGGTTAATACATATGCTGGGCATTGTTTGCGCCGATGGAGCAGCTGCCACAATTGTTGAGACCGAAGAGACTACAAACGAATGCCCTGCATTAAAAAGCCAATCATTCCTAGTTTGGGATGCGGTTTGTTTTGCTTTTCTTATTTTACAGCTGAGAATCTTCAAGAGTCATTACTTTTGTCATATTATTAACGACACAAAAGCAAACACTATTTTGGCCTACAGGTAAAGCAAACTTTTGACTAGTAATTTCTTAAAGACTAAAGTATAAAATATATTTATAGGGGTGCGGAAATTATAGAAGACCTTCGACAAAAACAAATCGAACATAGAAACGAACACGAACAACAGGTTTTGCGTAAAATAAAACGAAAAATGGAAAAAATTCGCGCTACCCAGCAAAAAATGTTGCGTCCCATCGAAAAGCCCACTCACTTTGATGGTAAGTTAATTGTTTGTCCGGTTATTTGTTTTGCGGTCGTTAGTTTTGAAGTTATCGATTTTGTTCCTGTCTGTCCATTCAAGAGTGACCTTATCTCCCTCCTCCCACGTATACATTTTACTAATTACATATTTTGCAGACTCCACTTTTTGTTTGTTTTCTGAGAGTGTTTTTGTGAACTGTTCTTACACATAAATATTTTTTTTTACTTTTGGTTTTCATAAACATAAACGCGTACTACTTATAACTTTTTTTAATTTATTTCTTGCTTAGACCATCAAACCGGTTTGATGGCATAGAGTGATACAAAAGTGTTTATTAAGAATTTTTATTTGTTAAATACTGAGAGTAAGTAATTGTTGTTGTAAGTAGAAGAAGCTCCACCCTTGCACCGCAGCGGAAGTTATTCATCGTTCCACGGTTCGGGATATCATACGCCTATTGAGGATGAGGACGATAATTATGCTCGTCAAGATCGTCGCGAGAAGGATAAAAACGTTCAAGAAGAATTCGCCTCGGATATTGCATCAAAAGATGGTGGTTTACTGCCATATGTTCCTGGACGCAATTCTCATCAAGTAGTTGTTGCCTTATCTGAACTAAATTCTTAATTGAATAATTCCATTGATTCCGAACAGATACATTCACCCAGCTCCGGGGGGTTGACGATTTCCTTCGATGGATATCTTGACACCAATCGGCTATCGTTTGACTCAGCAGCTGGATCGGACCTTTTACCAAAACCAGCAAGTTCGGATGAATCATGTGGAGTTTTCTCACCACCACCAATGGAAAGTAATGAGCCGCTTGGTTCTAAAGGATTTTTCAAGAATGAACGATTTCCGGATAATTGTTTGCCCATAAGCGGATTGCTGCCGCCACCAACAACAGCGCAGACAAGTTTAATGGTGAATACAAGTGGAGGCAGTTCGGTGATATCCAGTACTCAGCAAAGTAGACTTCGTGAACACCGGCGACAATCGAGTATTAACGCTGTATCTTGGAACGAACCTGTCTCGGAAACTTGCCAAGGCAAAGAAATCGATGGTCCATCGGCAGCTGTTGATGTATGAGATTTAAATTCAAAATTCTATATCAAAATTTTATCCAGGAAAACGATTCAATAGTTCTGACTGTTTTCTGTAGAAGCGGGCTATTAACCCAGAGCGATCCAAAGTGAACCTTTACTACAAGTGAATTTTCATTTTATTTTTTTCCAAAAAAAGCCGTGCAATTCGAGTTGATTGATGGAAAAATATTCGATTTAGACAGTGTATGCTTTTCTAATTTAAGTTTTCATGGTTCTTTGTACAGGTATGAGCTTTTTTGGGCAATTTGTCTAGTCTGTCTGTCTTTCGAATACGCATTTACCCAGCTTTGGGAGCAAAACCAACTCAACTAAGAGAGATTAAGATATCAAAGCGTATGCACATGAATTTCGTTTTATTGTCAATCCAGAAAGAATCATGTCCATAGGGACTAAAAAAAGTTCGCTTAAATAATTTTAACTTTAGATATTTAATATTCATCTTTTTTTATTTTCTCCACATAATTCCCATTTATTTCAACACATTTCTTTAGCCGATAAATCCATCTTTCAAACTAGCTCTCAAAAATCTCTTTTTGGAGCTTTTTGATTTCGACATTGACTGCATTAATAATCTCTTCATTAGATGTTCCCCTCAAATCTTTTTTTTATTTTCGGAAACAGCCAAAAGTCACACGGCGCTCAGTCCGGAGAATAAGGTGCTGGGCGAATTTCATTGATGCCCGAGAGCGCAAGAAAGTTGTTGGTTTTTTCAGCAATTGTCGTGGTGCAAAAAGTAGCGGCGCAGCTCCTCTTTTTTTCAGTGTCCTAGTAAATTTTGGAAAACTTGTGGAAAGCCAGTTTTAGTATACTAATTAGCAGTGACTGTCTGACCAGTTTCGGGATGACGGCGACCATTTTCGCCCTGTTGAAGTACATCGACATCACTGACTTTTGTTGTTTGGTCTTTGCTGGAGGATTTGCACCTTTTAGGCTTCATATTATGGACTGCTTTTTGGGTTCCGGGTCGTACTTGTAAAACCAAGATTCATCACCTGTAACGATCTTATTGAAGCAGCTTGACTCTCCATTTTCAAACTTATTCGGGAAATTTTGAGTAAAACGAACACGAGCCTCTTTTTCAAGTGATGATCTCAAATTCAAAACAAAGCCATGGCATTCAAGCCCAGTTCATCCGCTTTCATCTCTTGTGTCATCCTGGCATCTTCGTTAATTTTAGCCTTCACCAGGGCCACACTTGTTTCTTCGGTCGATGATTTGGGCCGACCCTCACGAGATTCGTCCTCCACAGAAAAATAGCCAGTCTGGAATCTTCGAAATCACTTTGAAATAATAACAAGAGATGGTGCATTTATTTCGTATGCATTTTGGGATTCGTGCAGAATTTTGACTGACTGACGTTGAAATCCGAAGAGAATGGCAAAATAAATTTCTTCCTGTGTTGGCGGTGGAACTTCAACCGAGCTTACGTCACAAATTTTTCTCTTTCTCGTCTCCATTCTTACCAATTATTCTGAAATTTGGAAATAAATGTTGTTAGATTATATGATACAGAAATGCATCTTTTTTTTTAAAAGCTACTAAATTGACACCCAATAAGCGAACTTGTGTTAGTCCCTACGTTTGTACTTTTATGTAAAAGGAACTAAGTGGTCGTTATTCACTAAACTATTGAATCTTTTTCCTGAGCTCCTTTAACACTTTTATTGGCTTACTCCCTATATATTCCCGTGGACACTTTTAGGTTACAGAAGATGTGCCCGTAACACTTCGACAAAAATCACTACATCGCCGTCACTTAAGCATGGGCAATGCTACCTATTCTGTGGATGAAAACGCCAGCCGTCATCGATATAGTAACTTATCGGCACCCGATGAAGTGATGTCCCGCCGACCAAACAGCTGGGGTCCCGTCGATAATGTTTTTTATTCGGAATCATTTATTTATTCGCGCCAAACCTCACATGCGGAGTGTAAATTTATTCTTAAATATAATTTATTTTCATATTCTAATGTACATATAATATTAAAATTAATAAAAATGCAAAAAAAAAAAAAACACTTGTACATAAAAAAAATATACATAAAATTTAGAAACAAATAGAAAACAATGTTATTTTTCTTTTCTGCTCTTTAATACTCGTACTATTAAATACTTCTGATTACACGCATTGACTTTCCGAAAAAAAAAACAAACACTAAGTGGTATTCTTTTTTTTTTAATAATCCAAATCGGTCCCAGTTCACCGACATGATGTATTTTTTATTTTAGTTTTTGTGTTTCGCAAACATTCAGGTATCCAGCCTATTCGAACAGAAGTGTTCCATACTATACACTCTTCTTCTTTTGGCTACTTGATTTCGTTGGTAGAAAGTAGTTAGTTTATTTTAAATCACTAATATTGACCGTATGGTTGGTGGTGTAATTTGATTGATACGGTTTCAAATTCCACCACATTTACCATTATTGTATTTTCTGATTTGCATAGTTTTCTTATGATTTTCATCAGCGTTACTTTTAGAATTTGTTTTCTTTCCCCTATGACTGCAATTTAAAAACTGGAACAAAATCATATATGCAAAAAAAAAAGATGGGAATTTACTATATTATTTTGATTATTTTTATTATTTTTCTTTTTGTTTTGTTTCGGCTTATCTTAATTATTTTTCCTCATATCCTACTTATAGAACATGGTTTTCCTCTTCCTGGCCCAAGAGCTCGAAAACGGAAAGAACCTAAATTACATTCACAGGGTAAAATAAATACTTTTTTTATTTCTATTTTCAGTATGAACTAATTATTCTTTATAATATAAATAAAACTATAGTGTTTTGTTATGATTCAAATAGCATATTCCAAACAAATTGATAAGTAAAAAGCTGTCTAATGAGTTTATAAAAATGTAATGCTAGTGAAAGGGAAACTGTGGCGCGAAAAGTTTGTTTATTTTTTTCCTTTACTTCTTAATTATGCGTTTTTTTTTTTTTATTTAGCAAAACTGACTTTAAAGCAAATTTGTAGGAATTTACGTCGCAACTTTATCTCGCCTTGTTTACTCATTTAAAAACAAAAAGTTGTTAATGTTAAAAATGTTAAAGTGGGTATGGGAGTTAATAACTCTGAGATTTAAAGCATTCTTTCGGAAATAATTTAATTACATTTTTTTAATTTTAGATATAAATTAAGCTATATATTTTTATTACTTTTACTTTATTCGAACATCGGTGAAGATATTCGGCGGTCTATTAAATTATAAAAAAAAATTAGGTCTGATGAACAAACGAGTTAATGTGCGATTGACAGATGTAACTTGAAAGCGATAGCACAATTTGTTTCTATGTGGAAATCTTTAAGTGTGAAGAGTTAAATCTTAAAATAGATTACCGTTATAATAATATAATATTCAAATTATCAATGTGGTAGCGAATTGTCAACTTTTCATCAAAATTTCTTTCCCTAGTGGAAATTTTCATTTCTTGAGTTTTATTTCTACCCATAAACGTAACGTCTTGACAGTCACATTCACATGCGTGCTTGCAATTGAAATTTTCTTTAATATTAGATCCGTTCGCGTACTTTTTGCACCAAAAATGTGTTTTCTGTCAAATTTTAAAAAGTGGGGATTAAATGCTCTAAAAGATGTTGAACAAAAAATTAAAAATACATACATACATGTGATTTGACAGTTTTCATATATCTGCCCAAAGAAATTTCTTGTGCTAAGATTCGTAGCATGGAGAAATTTCTTACTCTCTCGTGAGCACTCTCTTTTATGAAAAACTACGAAATTTTTGCGTAGGCGAACGGGTTTTCGTAACTTTTCGTAGATTTTCGTAGTTTTAGGAGCATACGCGAATTCCAAAGGTTTTTTTTTGGTGAACCGCCATTTACCGGTTACCTTTAAATGTGCACAATTTTAATTTCTTGATCTTGTTATTTTCTAGGCGACTAGTTCAGACGGTTTTGGTCTACTTACTCAAATTTTATTACCAATTAGCCGACTTACTTCTACATTTTCGTGATTGTGACTTGCCACTATTCTAACTTCACCTTGTAACCTTTTGATACTAACATACCTGTGTGGAAATATCACCTATGTATCCGTCAGTGTAGTTAAAAGCTCTTTCAAAATATTTATGTCAATATTTTGACACTTTTTACTAACAGTGAGTGATCTTAATATTAGGGACACCTGTTCAACTTTGTATATTTCTTACTAAAATGCGAATAACTCGTGAATTTTATTTTATCATTTCTTCCCCTTAATTCGGTCTTCTGGTGATTGGAAAATCTAGCAATAGGTGTGTTCTGCCAAAGCTGCAATGTCAAAAATAGAAAATAGTCGCTTATTCATCTTCTGTGCAATTGTCCAGCTCTAGCGAGAGCCAGGCAACGCATACTGTGTAAACCATTCTTCGACGAATTTAAAGAGATATCCGAAAAAAGGATTGGAGAATTGATCCTCTTCTTAAACTCCACTGGGAGGATATATGTATGTATGTAAATAACTCATTACATTACATTCGAACAAACGGGTCACTTGAGGTTGTTCTATCAAAACGGCACAGGCGCGGCGTCTTCTTTTGCGCTAGTTGGGTTTTCTTTTACCGAAACCAACACTTCTATCTAACCTTCCTAGGTTCTTCATATGAGAATGTTTTATATTAAAAGAACAGTTCTAATATCCAAACTTTTCTGTGCAGAAAGATCGATAGCTCTTTCCATTATGCATACAGATCACCTTTTGGAAGAAGTTTATATATAAATCATGATAATATTACTGGCGCAAATTCATAGTCATTGCCTATAGCCGACTATAGTTAAAGCCGGCCCTAAATAAAGAAGCCGGCTATAACTTTAGTTGTTCATAAACACATTTTTGCATGTGTATTAGTTAATATCGACTTTGGTATGTTTTTGTACAGTAATTTGAACGAACAAAACCAAACGTCAAAATATTATATAAGAAATTTAGAGCCGACTATAATTATTTAAAGTGACGTTTGGGTCATTTTAAATTTCGAGCCGGCTATATGTTTAAAGTCGACTATAAGATGACTGTAAAGAGCAAAAAGCATATTTAAGGCTATGTAGGTGAATAAATTATTTTATCGTCGGCTTTATCTGACTATGAATTTGCGCCATTGATTTTAAAATTCAAGGAAGAACCTTGTTTTTACGGACTTGCTCTTCACAAGCACACGCAATGCACGGATCATTCACAAAATAACAAAATATCATATTTATTTCAATAGACAACTGACTTGAAAATATTTGTTTATTACTAAGCAATTAAGCCAGAAATATTATTTAAAAAAAATCCGTTCATGCACCAAAGTATTTGACATGTTTTCTCTACGTTTTAGCCTGGAAATTTATTTGTTGATGAGAGCCCCAAATTTTTGATCACGCACTGAATGTAACCACACTCCTTTCAAAACCTCACTTCGCTTATCCACATTTTGCAATTCAAAAGGAAATGTTCAGAAGTGAATATATTTGAACTTGCAAGACGGCACATGTTACAGCACATCCAAAAATGTTTTTCAAATGAACGCTTTGAATTCTCACAATGTTATAAAATAAAAATTCCTATACTCCCTTTAAAGAAAAAAAAAAAAACAAAAAAAAAGTACAAAGTATACAAAGTACTAAATACAACTTTTATATTATTATTTTTTATTTTTTTTTGTTAAACTAAACTGTTAGAAGCATTTTATGTAATGTTTGCTACTCAAAATGTTTGAGCACAACTTGTTTTATATGTCTATCACGTAGTAGCACTCGTAGGCGACGTTGTCTAATTATAATGAATGCACAAATACATATAGTTAACATTTAAGATTTTTTTTTTTAAACTATCTTCTGCGAATGATATACGCTGTCAAACCTAATTTTCAATTAACTTGCAAGCTACTTTGGCACTTTATTAACATATCAATTTTCTAAAACAAATAATATACTATATATGTACCTACATAAAAAAGTGTATGTATGTATTTGTTTTTTTGTTTTAATATTATTCTGGCAGATATAGTCCTACAAACTAAATCTACTATAACTCTTTTATATAATTCCTCTTATATAGAAATAATAGACGAATATTTAATAAAAATGCACATACATGTTAGTAAATGAATACATTATGTAGTTTAGTAGTTTTAGAAAAAGATTTTATTTATTATTAAATGGTTAAATTTAGAAGAGCAGTGGTTTTAAGTTTTAAATATTTTAGTCACTAAAATATTTAAAACTTAAAACCATAAAAAAAGGAGTTTAGGCTGAGTTTTGCCCGTCAAAATAATTGAATTTCTACCATGCCATGGTGTCAGCTTAATTTTGATAACGCAAGCGTTTTTTTTTTTCAGACTTGTCTGTTAAGTTAGGTTATGTATGATGTGCGATGAATCTGGGGTGCGGTAGAGATGTCCGTTAGCACTGCGATCAAAGTATGAAGATCTATTGTGGTCCCTTTTATATCTAGGAATCGTACAAATTGTTCAGAAATTTCATGATATCTTTGAAAGGAATACTTTTGTCATCTTCCTTTAAAATCCTTGGTGTTTTGGTTTTCCTTTTTGCTAGAGAAGTGCAATCTGAGATCAGTTGGGTTGTTTTTTAATTTGTCCCTGTTCATAAAGAATGTTTCGTAGTTTTTTATGAGACTTATTTTTAGGGACATGTGAACACTACCACTGGTCTTTTCTTTAGCTACATATACATACCTTGTTTAGAATACTCAGATATTTCTTAAGGTTCCCATAAGTAGAACTTCTAGACCTGCTATTGGAGTGGTTCTTATTGCCGCACTGTTACGCTCAAACAGGCCAGTCTCTGGATCTTGTTGAACTTGCTAATGGCAGTTTTTTTTTGTTTAGTTTTACATATGTTAAGTTGTGTGAATTGATCAGAATATGATTTCACAAATGTCACACATACGATTTTATGCCCGAAGATACCGAACCTTTAATAAATGTACAGATGTTGTTTACTTCTTATCTAGTTTTGAATAAAGAATACATGATGAGATTCTTATTGAAGCATAATTTTGTTTTTTTCTTCTCTCCGGGGTTACGTGGAAATCTTGAAAGGCACAAGTAAGCTTGTACACCCGCACCCATCGAAACCACCTGCCACTAGTGTTACAGCTGAAGGAAATTAATTTTATTGCGACCTTATGAATAATGGGTCTGTGATAGTTAAAGTATGAGACAAACTCGTCATCGGTAAACTCTAGATCTCTCCGCACTTGCCCATGAGCCCATGAAGCTTAGAATTCTTGATATCAGTTTGTTCGTCTTCAACACTCTTTCACTCTATTGATCCTTTTAAATTTAAAGAAAGAACATTTGGAGTAGGTATGCATCTTGTTTGGAAGCCAAAGGAAAATATTTTGATTAATAAAAATTACTTTTACCAAATAATTTGTGCTTTAACACTTTGACTGCCATGTCGTACGTTTTCGTGCAACAGCTCATAATTCCCTCTAGGTAGGTGCCGAGTCGCACACTTTTGTGCGACACCTGGTACTTCAGCTCAAGCCATGTCGCAAGTGTTTGTGCGTCATTATATGGGATTTTGTATGGATTTCGGATTGTGTGGCTTCTGCTGTACATTTTGGTATAACTTACGTGCCCGTAGATTCAATGAGGAAACCGGATTTTCCGTCCAGTGTACGAAGTTACTTGAGTCATAAGCAGCTGGTGCTTTCTCAGCTTCTTCCTGTATATCTTCCTGGTGCAGGGAAATAATGTCACGGGCAATAACTTCCCATGGGAAATAACTTCACCTCTAGTGGGAAATAAATGCACATTTTTGATGTGAAGTTATTTCTAACTGAAGGTGGGCAATAACTTCACATTTAATGATTATTTAAAAATTCGCGCGAAATTTTTACTATTACATACTCTATCTTATGCTCAAAAACTAAAGATTCCATTTCAAAATTAGATATTTAAATTTAAAATTTGTCTTGGCCATGCAAGCTAAAAAATTAAATATATAATTTTTAAATGGAATCTTTAGTTTTGGAGCATAAAATAGAGTAGGTAATAGTGAAATACTCGCGCAATTTTTTTTAACTAGATAAAGCCAAATGCCAAGTTTTTCCTCATTTGGCCTTGTTTCCATTTTAAAATAGAGATAATGCCAAATTCAGCCTTATTTCGCTCGGCTTTATTCCACGGTACCCCTGTGTTTTGTCGAAAAAATCGTAAGTGGGAAATAATTGCACAAAACTTCACCTGCAGTGAGAAAGGTAGGTAGGTGCAGAGGAATAACTTCAGGGGCAATAACTTCACATGGAAAATAACAGCACCTCGAGTGGGAAATAAATGCACATTTTTGATGTGAAGTTATTTCTCACTGAAGGTGGGCAATCACTTCACTTTTTTGTGGGAAATAATCACGCCAATACTCAATGTCGTATTTGTGAGTCGTATACGACTATAGTCGCATTTTGTAATAGCAAATACATTACCAAATACAGTTATGCTCGTATACGACTCACAAATACGACATTGAGAATTGGGGTGAACATGCGATTTCGTGACTGTTTTTCAATGTTGTTTTACCAGTTCTATTTCTGTATATTTTAGAGGCAGGTTAAGTAATTCATTCATTTATTTTTTTCGTTCTTTTGGATACATTGTTTATAATTTTTATGACTTTGGTAGCTATGGCATTGACGTCAGCTCTTTTTTTTTTTTTTTTTCTTAAGTCAGTAATTCATTCATTTATAGAGGCAGGTTATATCGTAGTGGGTAAGCAACAGTTGTATTTCTGCATATTTAGGGGTAGGAGATATCTTTTAGTGTTTGAACAGCATAATATTGTATTTTAATATTACTTTGCAGAGAAAGATTAAAGGACGGTGCACATACATTACCTATCATGGATGTGAAACGCAAAATAATTGTTTTGACCATTGCAAATAAACTTAAATTAACTTAAATATATATTATTACTAGCTGCACCGCCCGGCTTCGCCCGTGTCTAAAAACTATAGTGTTACTTACAATACATACGTTGTCATTTTGTTCGAAGAATCAAAGACAGTGCGAACGCACCCCAAAGTTTGCAGTCTATCAATATTTACAATCCACAAGTGTGGATTCTAAGTATTTGTAGTTTGAACAAATGACATTCCGCAAGAAAGTGGCATTTTTTAGAGTGTTTTTATTTTTGCATTAATTTAAATAATATTGCTAATAAATTAATTTGAAAATCGGCCAGTAATAGGCACAGAATGTTAATGAACTGGAATACGAAGTTTTATTTCATTGTGTGCATTCGTTTTTGTGTGCGTCGCACTGAGATTTATATATTAATAAGATTATTTATTTATTTATTTTATTTATTTGTAAAATTAAATCATTGGAACATGATACTACAAGATTAGAATCTTAAGATTAAGTATCTAGTAATAGGCAAATAAGAAAAAAAAAGGGAAAGAGTATAAGTGTCTATAATAATAAATCAAGTGAATTAGAGTTAAATTACATACATTGAATTTTAAAGATAGAGCTACAAAAAAAAAAAAAAAAAAAAAATTGAAATAGTATTTTTAAATATAGAGGTTTAAACTAAATCTAAAGAGATAAATGTTGAAATATCCTCCTCTTGAACGTGGGTAGTGAAGTAATCGTCTGCAATTCAACAGGAAGACAATTCCAAAGTAAAATTGCTGACACGATGAAGGAACGTTCTGCTATCGTGTGTGAAAAGCGAGGGAAAATCAACCTTACCCCTCTACGTGACTGAGCAAAATGTATCATATCACTTAAGTATTCGGGAGATTTGTTCTGAATAATACTATGTAACTTTATAAGATTTCTGAAGCAGTAGTATTTATCCAAACTGATTCCCAGAAGATTTGATTTTAAACGCGAAACACTGGTGTACCTACTGACATTGTATATGAAACGCACACAATCATTAAACGCAACATTTAGCTTACGATGACATTCAAAATCCATGGAAGGATACACATTACAATTGAGTGTGAAGAAAGTGACAATCAGACTTTTCACTAGACGTAGTTTCATACAGGGAACAAGCAGATTAGATGAATGTTTTAAGGTGCGGAGCCCGAAGTAAATTTTTCTAATTGTATCAGAGACGAGATTAATTTTTCGATTTTCCGTGTTTTTCAATTTTCCGGCGACCGCTTCCCGGTCATTGTACCGGATAATCGAGGTTCTACTGTATGTACATAAAGCATTCCTACAGAAATCCTTTTCATTAAACGTGCTTGTTTCGATGTTTAATGTGTTTGAGAGTGTTTCTACACATTTTCTTAATTTAAAAGTCATAGGTAAATTGTGTGAGTTTCTATTATAAATAAAACAATAATTAACAAATTTACAAACACAACTGATTCTTAAGATGAAAAAAAAATCAACATCAAATACCCGTAAGAGAGCTTGAAAATTATTCATTAGATTAGATTTATTTTAATTTTATTTACATTTCGATCGAATTTCATATTTAGTTCATTATTTATAAGTGTCAAAGTATAAAAGGCCATCACCTCAGTCTACTACAGCTGATAATTTTAAGTCATTCATTTATATTTACATATGTAGGGAGATGCATTTAAATATCACATAGAAAAATGAATTTAAACAGCCAATCAATAAATAATTTGTTTTAAGAGTGTAAGTATTTTTTTTTTAAAACAAGTTAATGTAATTAAAAAAAAATCAAATAAACATGTATGTGCATTCTTCCAATTTTCAATGTTGCTTTGGTTAATGTGTATGATTTCGAACTTCTTTTAACAACAAAAAAAAAAAATATATAATGATGTATAACTGTGTAGAAACAAGTATTCATTAATTTACGTGGTTCTAGAAATCAGTAAATTCAGAAACGCCAGTAAAACAAATATTTGAATATTGGGTTCTTTATTCCTGCAGCTATACGTGCTGGTGATTATTATATGTTCGAGGATATGGATGAGAAATTCGAATTGGACCTTATTGAGGATGAAGTTGATTTCCTGGAGGATCAAGGCAAAATTGACGAGAGTGAGAAGAAAATGACCAGAAGGAAAAATCTGTTCGAAGTAAGTAGATATTTTGTTGACGGTATATTCATCCTTAAGATTTGATTTACTATTTGTTTTGCCTGTTTAACTGTTTTTTTTTTTATATAATTTTGGTTGAGCTGAAAATTTTGGCGGCGGATTTTTTGTTTTTTCTTTCTTATTTTGTTTTATTTAAAATATCTATGATCGGGAATGTTCCCCTAGCACAATTTTAATCAAGCACACATCAGTGAAACTGTTACCAATACAAATATCCCTTATCTTTTATAAATAATCCTCCAAAAAAAATATATACGTATATATCCAATCAACACAACTCGTAAACAACATAACATCTACGATACTCAATTGTATTGAACTGCGAAAAGGTTTGTAAAGAAATCAGCAGCGATAGGAAAAAATCTTTTAAGCGACAACGCTCGTATGCCTCAGCACCGGGATCACGTATCGGCATTAAAAGTGTGGAACCAGATATACCAAGAGCATCTGTTATATCCGATCCATTGGTATATCCTGATAGCTGTCCTACAGGAGATGATGACGTGAGTTTCTCAACAAGTACTCGTATAATAGAAATTCTATGTTGTGTCATCCGACTTCGTATTTACTATGTATTACAATATGAACATTTCTTTTATCTCATTGCTTTCGAACAAATAATTATTATTTTCTCTGTCTATGGCACCCCACTTAACCTGGTATAATAGAATACTTTTCACTTCTCTATTGTCTTCGCCAGAGAAATGTTTTTGGCAATAATGAAAACTAATTGTATACTATATAGAACCTAAATCACTGGACACAAATAACCCGTTTTTTTGATGGTGCACCGATATAATATAGTATATATTTCCTTTAACTTAAATAGTAGATGCACAAAAACTGCAAAACTGTTTGAAACTCATACTACAAGTAACACCCCCTGCTTCAACAAAATCCTATACTGGAATAAATCATATTTTGTTGAATGCTAGTTTTGTATTAAATCCCAAATTAAATTTGGATTTTTTTTCTTTTTGAATTTACTTAGTTTTGATATTTTGCAAATATATTTTTTTAGCATGAAAAAGCCGCCGAAAAGCCAAAATCAGAAAAAGTTAAATCGGATATACCATCAACCAGCAAAGATGTACCGCCTGAAGAACAATCGGAAGGGAAAAAGAAGACAGGAACAGACAGTGCCGACGCAACAGATAAGGATTCTGTTGGTAAGCTAAATTAACTACAAAAAAGAAATTAATAATAAATATTCCAAATTCATTTCGATTTCCCCACTGCAAACTTTTACCAATTGCTAAGAAACCGACTGCAGAATTGATATTTCAGTAAATCCATCTAAGTCGTCCTGTGAAAGCGAAACAGCACATATTCGACTTAAGTCAGTTTGTTTTAGGTTCTACATATACATTCGAGCACCCACTTTATGTCAGCAGTGATAAAAGTAGCTTTTCAAGCTTATGAATCCGGAGCCTAGAAATGAACTAGACATCGATTAACTTGCTGATCAAAGCACGAATTGGTCGAGTCTACTTAGCTAGTTCGCTTATGGACTCTTTTGTTCTTCGATGACTCTACGATCAATCTCTTTTTCACTTGTCAGCGTGCACCATTACCAACCAACGTCATCTTCGAATCAGGAACAAAAGTTTTTCCCATTCATATACTCACGGACAGTCAAGCACTATAGGCTCCAACCTGATTGATTCCAAATCAGTCCTGAACTGCTTCAATACTCTCCAAGACCTCTTCCATAGAAACAAAGTCAAACTTTGATGGGTGCCCGGACATGAGGGTATTGATGGAAATGAAAAAGCCGACGAACTGGCTGAAAAAGGTTCGGCTGACTCCTTTACCGGCACTGAGCCGTTTTGCAACTCAGCTATAAAATAAAAATCAATAGTTGGGGAAAAATGTGTCTCTGTCTTCTCTGATATCAAGAGATTAGTGAGATTTCTAAGAGGGCATTGTCATCTTCGATATAACCTAAAAAAAATGCATACCATATGTAGGTCACACTGAAGAAATTGAATGTCGTCTCTGCATGGAAGACGACGAAACTGCGGAACATGACAACATTTCTACAATGATATCCATCCTAACTTCCGGGGAAATTTTTAAAGTCTCCACCAGTGAGATCCTCAATTTCGTCCAAAGAATTGAGCATCTTCTAGTTCCCTAAACTGACTTAGCGGTACAATACAGTAGCGAGCATAGAAACTGCAAAACGAAAAAAAAACCAACATCTCTCTTAATATCTACCTTTTTTGTCAATGAAAAAAATCAATAACATCATAAGTGTTTTCCATAAATTGTTTACCAACTTGTTGGCAATAAAACGACCTATAGAACCATTTGTTACAGATACAGAATCCGAGCAAATTAGAATTTCCAAGAAAGTGTTGAAAAAACCATATATTAAATGTTTATTTATTGTTTATGGTCATCCAACTTGTACATTTTGGAATTCTGAGGCAAAAGAGCATTTACATTTATAAAATTTAGTGGAATATTAATACTTTGTAGCGCCTCCTTTATTTTTTATGGCCTCCTTACTTCACTTAGGCATTGAATCCATTAAATTTGAAGATATCCCATGGATATTTCCTTATCCCAAAATTCTTCAATTACTTCATTAGGCATTTTCATCGCGGTAGCCATTTTGATATTTATTTTCAATGCCATAATGTGCCAGAGATTTTCGATGTTGCTGAGGTCCGCTGAATTACCTGGCCAGTCAAGTGTAAAAATTTCCTTGTCAATCATAAATTCTTTAATTTGTGAAGAAAGTAAATTTTACTAATTTAGAATTTTACCAAATTAGAAATAAAAAAAGAAAATAGCTTACCATTTTGGAACGATGGCACGGAGCAGAGCCGCGATTTAAAAATCACATCGATAGCCTCAGAAAAATGCTTCTCAATCGACGGTAAAAGTGATTGACTAAAATATTTTTGTAAACTTCCGAGCTTACAGTTCCTTTAAAGAAGCATAAATCTTTAATTCCATAGTAGTAAAAACATTCCTGTATCATTTGGAACGCTGAATCTTTCACTGTTCTCTCAAGGCAATTTTTCGTTAAGGGCTCTCCGCATAAGGAGAGAGCGCATGTATTGAATTCCATCGGGTCCGTAAATTTTGAATTTGCTCTCATTGGAGAACATGACTTGTCTCTAATCAATTTGTGTCCGCACTTTTCTGCCCAAATTGGCCGAGATTTCTTAATTTTAAGTCATCTACATCGGTTTTTTTTTTTTTGGTGGACGAGCCACTAAGCCAAATTCTCTAAGTCATCGATGCACTGTATGCACACTAATGCAATTGCATTTGGCTCCTCAAACTCTGCTCTTATTTGTACAGCTGTTTGAAAATCTTTCTTCAATGATAGCCGGTGTAAAACTCGATCATCCGCGGTAGATGTCTTACAAATCCGCAAAAAGGGGTTCAACTGTGCTCCTAAGTATTTTTTTTCTAATAATCTCCTAATGCTAATAGTCGACTTGCTGCAACCAACCTCTTTACTTATTTTGGTAATAGTCAACTCTGCCACTTCAAAACGTGCAGTTATTTGATTTTTTTGGTCCTCCATCAATTGCTCGTAATTTGACATTTTTTGAAAACTATTAATGAGAACCTTTAAAAAAAGATAGTGATTTCAATAATGACTCACTGCAGACACTCTGAGTGCTCTTAATGAGCTGCAATTGGAGTGTGCAACAGTGGTACCTTCTAATTATCATTAAATAAAGGGTGATTTTTTAGCTGGTTTGGTTTTGGCAACACTGGTTTTGACAGCTGACGTGTGTTTAGTACCTTGTGTCACTGTCAAACAGCTTCAGTTTGGTTTGCAATTTAACCATGGATCGTCTTACAAATGAACAACGCTTGCAAATTATTGAATTTTACTATCAAAATTCGTGCTCGGTTCGAAATGTTCATCGCGCGCTGCTTCCATTTTATGATCGGCATTCTCGACCTTCTGAGCAGTCTATTCGGAAGATTGTGACCAAATTTCGCACCAAATTTACTTTGTTGGACATTAAACCACCAACACGTTTACGTACTGTGCGTAGTGAAGAAAATATTGCGGCCGTATCAGCTAGTGTGACAGAAGACCGCGAAATGTCGATTCTGTCAATGGTGAACGCTACCGAGCGATGATAACAAACTTTTTTTTGCCCGAAATGGAAGTTCTTGACTTGCATGATATGTGGTTTCAACAAGACGGTGCCACATGCCACACAGCACGCGAAACAATGGCGCAATTGCGAGGCGAGTTTGGTGAACAGTTAATTTCACGTTTCGGGCCGGTCAATTGGCCGCCTAGATCGTGCGATTTGACACCATTAGATTATTTTTTGTGGGGGTATGTCAAGGCTAATGTCTATAGGGACAAGCCCGCTTCGATTGACGCACTGGAAGCCAACATCCATGCATTCATTCGTGAGATACCGGCCGATATGTGTGAAAGAGTATGCCAAAATTGGACTCAGCGGATGGGCTACCTGAGACGCAGCCGCGGTCAACATTTGCATGAAATTATCTTTAAACATTAAATTGCAAGGTTCAAACTATCGATTCAAATAAATATTTCATTCATTTTTTCGAATTTTTTGTGTTTTTTTTTTAAAAAAAAGTTCTCAACCTCTTAAAAAATCACCCTTTAATAACACACGACTGCTTTAAGCTTTCGTTTTCTGTATTTGAACTTTTGCATCATAATACAAACAGAATTGCTTTATTCTCTATCTAGAATATCCTTTGAGACATTATGAATTTATTTTATTTTTTACTTAGATATCGATCCCCCCAATCCAATCATACGTCTTCTAGAGGCTTTCATGGTATCAGTCGTGATTCGTTTGAACATATTCTCTAGAAATTACCGATATGTGATGAAAATTTTAGCCGAGGAAAAGAAAATTCTCAAGGTGAGTTCAACAGATTTTAAATAATACAACTAATAAAATTGTAAATATTATATTTATAGGAATCAAAAGCATTTGAACGGTATGGAAGTGCGGGTACCGTAAACATAAATGTATCTTCTGCCTTTACGAATATAAAAAAGCAATTGTTAAGGTATTCATTAACGTTGCTGCAAATTATTTATTATTTTTTCTTTAATTTGTTTATTTATGTTTTCGTTTTGTTTTAATTTTTTTTCATAATGAAAATCCAAAGTTAAGATTTCTCTTGTAAATACATATGTCCATAATATTTTTTTTTTTGATTTGCGTTTAATGTAGTTAAATCACTCATAGATATGTCATATGCTATTACTGTAACACATAACGCTTCATTATTAGATACATAATGTACTTACATGCATACATACGTAGTTTTGCTAGATATCCAAGCTTAGTAAAATTTAATGTATTTTAAGATTCATCGCTGAACAAATATCGCATATCATAGATATTTCGAAATCCAAAATTATGTAATTCACAAGTATTTATTGTAATACGGGAACATTTATTACTTACTTACTTAACGGGTTCCCGACCCGTGAATAGTCTCTGGCTGAGACACGGCAGCCTTCCACTCTCTTCGATCGCGGGCACGCTGCTTCCAGTTGTCTAGAACAAGCGCTCTGGCATCCGCGATAGCTTGATCCTTAAGCCGGAGGTTCGGTCTTACTTGTCGCCTCGAACCTGGGGGCTGTGATTCGAAGATCCTCTTTGCTGGAGCATTGTTGTCCATTCGCTCGATGTGGCCGAGCCAGTGTAGTCGACGTGTTTTGACTTTTCGGACTACATTCACATCTTGGTACAGCTCCTAGAGTTCGCGGTTGTATCTTTTCCTCCATTCGCCCTCCTCGCATACGGGACCGAACATCCGACGAAGAATTTTTCTCTCGAAAGTATTCAAAATCTGTTCTGCTTTCCTGCTTATCGTCCAACATTCGGCTCCATATAGCAGGACTGTCAGGATCAATGCTTTGTAGAGCATGCATTTCGTCTTCCAAATTAGGAGTTTTGAACCCATTTGTTTTGCCAAACCGAAGTAGCAGCGATTTCCTAGGGTAAGTCTTCGTCGAATCTGCACTAAGGTGTAATTTGTGGAGTTAGGAGTTGATATTTACTCCGAGGCAGGTAAACTCCTTAACCACTTCGAAGTTACTTTTGCCAACAGTGACGGTGGACAGATGTTTCTTTGTTTGTTGACAGCATGTACCTGGTTTTGTCCTCATTCAATTCAAGGCCAACTCGTTTCGCCTGTTCTTCAATTGCCGTAAAAGCCTCTAACACGGCGCACTGGGAGCGACCTATGATGTCGATGTCGTCTGCGTATCCCAGCAGCCGGACAAATTTGTTAAAGATAGTGCCTTCCGTGTTCACACCTGCCCTGCGCACTATCTGTTCCAGCACAAGATTGAAGAAATCACGCATCTCCTTGCCGAAATCCGGTGCATATTTGGAATAGTTTGGAGGAACTGTTTCCAAATTGCACGTTGCATCGCGTGTTTTCCAGCGTCACGCGACATAGCTGGATCAGTTTAGCCGGGATTCCGAGTTCGGCCATCGCCTTGTAGAGCTCAAGACGATGAATGCTATCATATGCGGCTTTGAAGTCGATGAAGAGATGGTGAGTCTCGACTTGAAATTCGTTGGTCTTTTCCAGGATCTGTCTTAGTGTGAAAATTTGGTCGATCGTCGATCTGCCGGGCCGGAAGCCGTACGTGCCGATTAGTGTGCTGCAGAAAGGTTTCAGACATTCACACAGTACGTTGGATAGGATCTAATATGCGACATTAAGCAGGGATATGTCTCGGTAGTTCTTACAAGACATAGGATCGCCTTTCTTGAAGATGGGGCATATATGGTAGAGCTGATAGTCCAGTCATCGGGCATGGCTTCAGCCACCCATACTTGGTTGATGACTTGGTGCATGCACCCTACCAAAGCATCACCACCATGTTTGAAAAGCTCTGCTGGTAGACCATCAGAGCCGGTGGCCTTGTTGTTCTTCAGCTTTTTGATGCTGAGCCGACCTCTTCAAAACTGGGAGGGTGATGGATTCTTAATTGACTGGATGCGGGTTCTCTTCTTGCCCTATCACTCTCACTACCTGATGCCCATTAAGAAGCTGCTGGAAGTGCTGCTCAAACACATCTACTGTCCTACTGACTCACTCGTTATCGAGTGCGGTAATTCGGCCCCTGTCAATTTTTCAGATGACGATCATTTATTCAACAAATTTGTACATATGTATTACCAAAACCTTAATTAATTCTTTTTTTTTTTATATAAAGTACTAACTTAGTCAAGGATAAGTATCAATTCGCTTAAAGAAAGTCATGGAAATGAAAAATTACAAGTTTCATTGTTAACAAATACTAACAAAATACTCTTTTCCATTTTAACAATTTCTTTTGTTAACTTTTAAATATTTATGTGCGTATAATAATCCTATTTTGTTTGCTTAAATTTCTTGATACTAATAAATTAATTATTTTAATATCCTACATTTTCTATCCTCACCTCTATTTTGTACTAACATTGTACATATACACACATGTCCTTATTAATAAATAAAAACTACTAAACATACTAAACCTACATAAATAGATTTTTGTTTCTTTTCAAATAAATAAAATGAAACGAAACATTTTTATATTTTAAAATTTAACAAAAAATGTTAAAACTTTGGAATCTCTGACCCCAAGTTGCATGTGTATTTTATTTTATAGTAAACGTTATTCTTGCTAACTTTTTCCTTTGATTATTTCCCACTATTTCTTTGTTTTTGTTTGATTTTGCTTATAGTGATGATGAAGCTTCAAATACAAATGCACTAAATAGTCAAACAAATACAGAAATACACGATTCCAACACCAATACCACATCCACTGCCGCATTACATCAACCACTCGTAGATATCAACGAAATTGAAATAGATACGATTGATGCGCCCCCTAGGTAAAACAAAAAAAAATTCAAAACATTGCGTAGTTATTTTTTTGCAATGAAAAATTATTATTAGTTCTTTATTTATTTAAAAATTCTTCTCTTATCTCTAACAGGGGTTTTCAATGTTATTTCCCAATGGCTACATAACAATTGATTAGTGTTTCTTTTAGTAGTCGCATTTAAAACTTAAAAGCCTCTGATCTAGAAATTCTTTCTATTTTCTACTTTTATTTCGTTTTAATTTTCAACGTTTAATTCACCTGTCTAATACCTTCTTGCCCTTTAAGAGTATTTTTTCTGTTCACAGTTTTTTTATTTAAATGTATCTAAATTTGATTTTTTTTTTTTCAACATAATGTGACTTTTGTTATTTTACAGAAAGGATTCTGGAAGTCAAGCTTCACTATCAAGAGGAACAGCGTAAGTTTTCATTTTTTTTTATTAAATTATGGGAAGGATGTGTTGCAACGTAGCAAGCAACAAAAAATAAATAGTGGTCTTAAAAGGTCATTTAAAAAAAGAGGTGTAAAGTATCAACTTCTGAAGTCACGTTTTTTTTTTTAGATAAGTTTGGCCTTTCTTAAAAATTTATAGAATTAAAAAGTATTCTTGTAATCGATAAACAAGATTTAAGAGATTTAAAACTTCGTCAAAGGGCAAAAGAAATTCGCGGCGTTATTTTTATTTTTGTTTTTTGTTTATAAATAGTTTTATTCATATGATCATTTTTACGAATTATGTACTTACTTATGTATTTAAATAATTCCAACACACTGAACCAACTCTTGGATATGCTTCGCTTGGAGATATTCTAAGACACTGGCACAGCTCATAGTGCTTATCATAAATTCTGGAGTGTGCGTTGACCTTGAAGTCGTGAACGAAAACCACCGCGGAACCAGCTGTGAATGGTCTCGTATTTTCCTATGCTATACATAACCAAACAATGGTTTTATTTCTGGTTATTTTGATGCCAATTTTTGTGCCAAAAATTACGTTGTCAACGACTCGTTTGAAACGGTCGACGATGAAAATGTTCATGAACGTATTTGACGAATTTTTGGGCATTGAACTGGTTCTAGCTTATTTTAACATTGATCCTGTAGTTTCAATGTTCAAGTAGGTACTTATGTATATGTTAATTAAATAAATGAAAATCTTCCTTCATTTTGCCATAATAAAACACACAATTCCAAAGCACGGTGCTTCATGTCTATAGCAGCCCTTACACGGTCAATAATAATGTCGATACCAGTATTGTCATTACATTCAAAAATTATTCATCATTACTCCATCATTATTTTTGAACCTTACACGGTCAATAATAATGTCATTACTGCCTTAATACTGCTCGATTGTTCGAACAGAAGAAAAGTGATTTCACATTCATTTCAATTATGAATCCATGTAAGAAAGCATGCTTTGCTATAATTTTGGCATTTTCCGTTAAGAAAAGTATTAATCGAACACGCGACGGTGGGTAAATCCGTGGTTACGAAATCATGAAAAATATTCGGATTTAGTTTTGCCGAAAGAAATAAGTGCCAAGTAATGACAATACTATGCACCTAACACGATCAATATTAATGTCAATACTTGGATGTATTGACATTATTATTGAACGTGTAAGGGCCGCTTATGAATAATGTTGCCAACTCTGCTCCTACAAAAAGCAGTACACTTTGAAAAAAGTGTTAATTTTCAACGTTTTGATTGTACATATTAAAATTAATTCGACGAATAAAAAAAATTATTATTCGTTTACACCGACTGAATCGATTGACATACCACCAGGACTAGTGTTATTTTTAGTTGTAGATGCTGGTTGTTTGAAGGTGTATTTCTCTTGACTGCCGATTTTGCAAAGAAGCTCTGGTTGAGTCTTTAAAAAATCAAACAGTTCGATGCAGCTATATTTTCATGTTGTATTTTACACACAAAATTGATTTTAATGTCGACACATGAAGATTTGCAGACTCTACTTTCCATATTTTTTCAGCGCTAGCGACTGGAGATGATGAACCGGGTAAACATAACACGTATTCATATATTTAAAATCTTCATATGTTTAAGAACTTCCACCAATCGTTCTTCTGTTGTCGCACTGTGCGTATGTCTGTGAGTGTGAGTATGTGTCTCCGTTCCCATTTCGGTCGCTTATGTCGCCTGTATACATTTTGCATCGTTTACGACTGCGTGAAATGTTTAAAAGATGAATGTGAATTGCAAAGTTTTTTTCCCTACGAAAAGCAGTCCAAAAAGCAGTACAAATTCTTTGGAAGGACAGGAAGCAGAAAAGCAGTACAGTATTCATAGATAATGTTGCAAACCGTACTGCTTTTGGAAGGACAGTACTGCATTTCTGCTTCCTGTCCTTCCAAAAGCAGTACGGTTTGCAACATTATCGATGAATATGCCCTGCTTTGTGATCTAGACGTATATATCTATTTCTTCAACTTGACAGAAATGATATCCGAAATTGTACATCAATGACAACTTATTGTAAAATAAATCAAAATGGCAACGTTCATGGTAACTTCACCTGTCATACCCACCATTCTTATTTATTTTTATTTATTTGGACATTTTTTTTTTATTAATAGTTCTTACCTCGTTTGGCTGTTTTTTTTAACAATCGATAGGTGGAAACATTTCCAAGATAACATATATCAGATGAGCTGGGATATTTGATTTATTCATTTATATTTAAGTAATCATTAAGCTATCACATGTTAATGGATAACCATACTTTTACACAGGCGTAAATCAAGTGGGGTGCCTGGAATAAGGGTGATGGCTCCGTCAATAGAGCTGGGACTAGACGAAACAGGCACCCTAAGTGAAGAATGGTCATATGAAAGAGTTGACAGGTATATGAACAAATTGGATCTGGTTACTTTTATGCACGTTCCTCCGGCATTATGCATTGTATTGAATTTAATATATTTACACTTCATATTGGACACCATTGCATTTTTAATTGCAGACACAAATTTTTAAGTTTTTTTTAAGGAAAGCTTTTTTGGAATACTTACATATATGTATGTATCTACTCGTACAAATAATGTTTGCGTTATAAATATTTTCATAGTTTCACTCGTTTTTGTATGCCTGAAATTACAGTTTTTTGTTCGAAATAGAAAATTTGAAATTATGTACGAGTTAATGGTAATGAATTAGGTGACATTTCACACCTCATGATAATACGATTGAATTGCACTGTTACTTCATAATGCAACTTGTTTTTTATGTTTGACAATTATTAGTGGATGATGACAGATTTCTGGAATCGTTGTCATTATATACACTAAAACCCGGATAAGTGCATTTGCAGAATTGTTAAATGTCGTGAGGTGCTTATCCGTGGTATGTAGTTACGAAAATCCGCTTATCTGCTCAGAGGTACTTATCCACGAACAAGACAAGTCCGCAAAAAGCCGAAATATCTTCACAACCAACAATCGAAAAGTGACACCAAAAGAAAACATCAAAGTCTTACTATAGTACTAGAACTCACAACATTATGTACAATTGCTTTATTAAAAAGGGTATTCAAAGGGGGAATATTTCATGCAAATTATGACGAAGTAAAAGGAAACAATGAGTGCTTAAACGATGAATGTAGTTAAGCGATATGTACTTAAAATTTGATTATAACAAGAATATTACTTTATAAACTCAGGGTTTCCAAAAACCGAGGATGCTATGCGGGTTTTGCACTTAAGAGGGTGGTCCTTAACCCGGTTTGACTGTACTACAAATAGCTTATTTCAATATTTCTGCGGTATCGTTGCGTAGTGTAAGCATATCTTATGCTTTTGTAACTGTTCTAGACCCTCTGTATTTTTTTTTATAAGACAATTTTACTATAGTTCAGGAATCTGCCATTAGAGTGCTATTTATGCCACCCCTCTAGACTAGACATAAGCTCCCAAAATTGATATCAATATTGTAATATTAATTATACGAGTGGCTAGGTGCGGGTAAGCTAGAATTATAATTATGCGAAAGTCGTTAACATATGTACAAGTACATAGCATATTCAGTTTTTCACCTATCTCCCGATATACGGCAGTTTCAGAACAAAAAACGATGGTGAAAGAAAGAGTGGTTTGTGCTGAATGCAACGGTGAATTCCAAAATGTTAAGAAATCAGGCTAACTGTACTTTTGAGACATTTTAGCTGAATCAGTCAGATTCGCATGCATTTAAATCGGTTCATAAGTTTAGAAGCAGTAAAATTACTATCGTTGTTTGTGAAGAGATTGTTTTTTTTTTTTTTTTGTATAAAAAGTATTATTTATTTATTTATTTATTACAACACTGACTTATAATCTAAGATTATAATTCAGAGAAGAGCAAGAGCAACTAAGGCCATCAGCTCGCTTTTAACTAAATGGTGTACATACATAGTTGTTATTATTATATATATATAAAAATTAAATTTTGTCAATAAGAAAGGGTTAGCTTTATTTTTCCTTCAAGAAAAATAAAAAAAAATTGTTTGACATTGTCAGAGAGGGCGAAAATAGACGTTTACTATTCGGAAGGCCTGTCTAAGCTTGCTATCAGTGGAAGGATCAATCGGAGTAATCATGCTGTTGGTTATCATTTAAAGGATCCCAAAATGTACGGAAATAAATACAAAGGCAGTGTTTCCACGGCCCATAAAGCTGCGGAAAAACGAAATACTGTCCGATTAGCCTTTAATTTAGAGGTTTCGACAGCTAAGATCGGAGATGCAGTTCATGTTACCGCAAGTAAATCAACTGTTCGTCATGTGATTCGTAGTGCCAAATACGACAAGCATCTTAAGCTGAAAGAAAAACTACCACTTGATGCTTCTCGAAATAGACAAAGCTTACAATTCGCGAATGACCACATGACCTGCGATATGCAATAAGGAGCAAGTTCGAATAGCTGGAAAAAGGAGGTATTTTCTGATGAAACAAAATTTAATTTAGTTGCACCGGATGCCTATAACTATTACTTCCACGATCTAAGAAAAAAGAAGGTCTTTTTAAACCGCCATCATAGAAGAGAAGGTAGCGTAATAATCTGAGGTATAGTATCTTATTAGGGCACCATCGACTTGGTGGTTCAAAGCTCTAGAATGACAGGAAATAGTCGCACAGTGGTGATGAAATCTGGTACCCGATCTCTTCGGACCGTTTTCATGGATATTTCAACAAGACAGCGCCCCTATACACACAATTCACATTGTAAAATCGTTTGTTGCCAGTAAAAATGTAGAACTTGTTCCATGGTCCCAATAATCGCCAGACGTTAACACTATAGAAATTTTCTGGGCTTGACTCATACGAAAAGTATACGAAGGTGGAAAGCAATACGATGATAAAAAAGTGCTTTCGAGCCCGTTAAATCTGTCTGGAATGAGATTTCACTCGACTATTTACCCTCATTGTATAACTACCTAAAAAACCGATTTTTTTAGGTTATTTTTAACAAAGGTGATTCTATTCATTATTAAAAATTGTACCTGGAGTATGAATTTAAAACAATATTAAATTTTCATAAAAAGAAACCAAAAAATATTGTTTTTTTCATTCATTTATAAGGTGTTTCTAATCTTATGAACCGATTTAAATGCATGCGAATCTGACTGGTTTAGATAAAATGTCTCAAAAATACAGTTAGCCTGATTTCTTAACATTTTGGAATTCATCGTTGCATTCAGCACAAACCACTCTTTCTTTCACCATAATTTTTAGGGTTCCGTGCCCATATGGTAATACGGAACCATTATAAGTTCGCTCTAACTCAAAAATGTCTGTCACGATAAAAACATCAAGAACAGTTCTTCCTAGAAACTTGAAATTTGGCACACGTATATATTTCGGTGGTCCACATACATGGACAACATATTAGTCAAAAATGTTGTGAAACAACTATACAGGGTGGGTAAAATATAATCTAAAAAAAAATAATTTCTGGAAAATATATCATGTGGGACATCATTCGAAAGGGTTTGAAAAAATGTTTTTCTTAATTTTTTTTGTTAGAAACTTTGGGAGTTATTGCCAAAACTGTGTGAAAAATATCATAAAAAAAGCCCCCCACGGTTTTCTCGGAAACTACTGAAGTCAGATATATGAAAAAATCACAGTTGGTAGATAATTAACTTTATTTTTAAAGATAACTTAGCGAATCTCGTAAGCTGTAGAGTTTTTGAGAAATTCACGTCGAAAAATTTAATTTTATGTCGAAAAATTCAATTTCTCAACCGATTAACTCGTAAACTACTGGACCAATTTTGAAGAAATTACCACAATTCTATTGACAAAAATTTCGAGAAAATTAAACGCTATCCAAAACTGTGCTGCTATACAAAAAAATAAAAAAAAATAAATAAAAATACTAATTTTGCCAGGAATCGAACCTTGGACACCTAACAGCGCAAAAAAGGTTAATGGATGCGCTACACACTCAGCCGCGTTCTTAATGTTTATCGAATTTCTAATAGTGAGTAATATTACTTATTATAAGTTGGTAAAGTGAATATAGAGGTGGGTCGTTCAAGTTTATTGTGTTAACGAAACGAAACAGTTATTTAATCAAAATATAACTATGTAGTTTTAAAACTACGGAACCCTTTGAGCGCGAGTCTGACTCGCACTTGGCCGGTTTTTTATTCTGAAACTGCCGTATATCGGGAGATAGGTCATTTTCATTTTCCGAAATGACCTGCTTCTAATCTAGTGAACCGCAGTGTATGTGCCGCAAAAACAAAAGAACTACTGAACGGATTTGAATGCAGTTTTTCGCAATCGATTCTGGTTGGATTAAATCTATAAAATGGATAAAAGAAAATCAATATATTTCAATAAAAAACTAAGTGAAAGAAATAATAGTTTATATTTTACCTTTGAGCATTTATCTCGCTCTATCTTAGTTCTTAAATAACGTATTAAAATAAAATTTACATATTTGTTTACATTATTTCACAACAAAGATTTTGATATATGTATATATATCTTCTTTGTACATTTTCTGTGAGAAAAGTAATAACATAAAGAAATATTGTTTATATGCTTCCGCGACAACGATCAGTGGAGACTATTGCCACCGTCTATGCACCAGCGGCAGTGGGAATGCGTGTATGCGCTACATGCATGTAGTATTGTAAAAGTGATTGGGGTTGCTTCGTGCTAACGTTTGTGTTTTGTAATTGTTCGATCAACTCTGATCTAATAACTGGATAAAATTGGTTGCAATTTGTTTTGTGATAAGTAGCTTGGAACAGATACAGATATGTATGTATTATGTTTTGAAGTTTTGGCAGTAAGAACGTGCTGTAATATTATTTTGGAAAGCGGAAAAGTTAGATTGAAAGAAATTGCTAACCCACCTGCGTCACTTTTTTCTTTAATAGTCTATGGTAAATCCTTTATCCAAGGAATTCATTCAGTCATTTGGTGCTAAGCAAATTGTGGAGCAAGGATTTATGCCAACCTTTAAGGTGCAAGGACAAGTGTAGCATTTAGCTAGAAGTCTCCTTCCAGTAGACAATTTATTACAAATTCACATATCTACAATACATACAAAGAGAATATTTTTGTATGCGCAGCGAAGCGGGTACATCAGCTAGTATTTCATAAATGGAAAAAATGTATAAAAAAAGTTGTGGAAAAAATGCTAAAATTCTCAGCATTTACGCCAAACTATTTGGGTGATTTTTCCTAGGAAAAAACGCCACAACTTTGTATGGAGATTTTCTGCCTTTTTTTCCATTTTCTTTTTTTTGGCGTAATTTCAGGGAGCCTATCTTAGCTAGTTTTACTAGTTTCTTAACAGTTGGTGCGTTTCCACCTGTAGAAATTTTGAAATGAAAGAATGTTGACACTTATTTTTTTTTTTCGATAAACTTAAGTTTTTCTACCCGTTAACATATGGTAATTTACTTTATTTATATTTAAATTTATTGAATTTCTAAAATCACCTACCTACACATAAACTTAACAAAACATAATCTTCAGACACAAATATCCATTGCGATTTATTTATGGAATTTTTGCAATTTTTTATTACAACCTCTGCACAATACTATTTAAGTCAAACAAATATTTTACTTCACCCAAAATATCACAACACAACGACCTCACAAACTGGAGATTTTTCAACACACATATTTCTATAGATTCAAGCTAGTCTAGCTAAAATCTTTTTCATTTTTTATAATGAATGACGAAAGAAACATGGCCCAGTCATCATTAACTTAATAAACAATTCCTTATCTAAAGCAACAACACACTTTTGTTTTAACAAAACATACATTAAAATTCTAAAAATTGAATCCTGAGTAAAGCATGAGTTTTGTTTTAGTAAAGGTTCCTGGTTAATGGTCTTTAAACCATTGTAGTTGTAGAAAGCGTACACCTTCGCTGTTATTGAATGCCATTGATTTGTTTTTTAAGGAACAGTGTAATTGTAAGCGTCCGACACAGTACGTATCAGGTTCTTAAGTTCCAAGATTCCAACTTGAAACATAACTTAATAACAGACACAGTGCTTATCTGAGCATCCCCATCGCTGGAGAAAAAAGTGATGGAATAACTATATTTGTACGGCCACAATTGTAAAAAGATGAAAGATTACTTGTCGATCGGATGTTCCTTAAGATCTGAAGCATTTTAACGGTAACATCTGCCCTGTAGTGATAGCAAGCTATCAAAAGTGCCGAAAATTGTTTGGGACCGTTTATCCGAAAGCCAGATCGAATGTGTGCAGACTAAATAAGTTGAAGAAAGCCCCACCGAAATACATAGCATATTCATGGTACGAGTTTTGTTAAAAGATTGCATTTTAATACGAACCTACCACCAAATAATATAAATACAAAGTATTCATTTCTAAACGGAGGACAATACATTTGAATACAACGAATAACTTAAACCAGGATATGGTACAGATGATATAAATATGGCATTCAGGAGGTTCATATAAGCACAAGTTATACCGATGCTTTAAATGTGTATTCAAAATTACTACTATTTCAAATAAAATAAGTACATTGAACTGGAAAACCCGGCCACAAAATTCCAAGAACACAACATAAAATTGAAATTGGGAAAACGAATCATCATTATCTTTGTTTATTTACTTCAACCTTATCTTTCAGAGCCGGCGAGTTTACTTACGAGGAGGACTTCGCTTCTAGAGACCATCACATCATCATTGAAGCTCTTATATCGGCATGGTATGCCATTGTCTCAAACACCGATTTAATCTGCTATATTGTTGTATTTATAAATCAGGTAAATAAATGAAATTATTTTAAAATAACCAAATAAAATGAAAACACACATATTTCAGGTTATCAACGCCAGCATAATCTCACTTCCGTTGCCATTAATGGTCTTCCTTTGGGGTACACTGTCACTGCCGCGTCCATCGAAAACCTTTTGGGTTACATTGATTGCATATACCCAAGGATTGGTGCTAATCAAGTGCATTTTCCAATTCCGATTGATTTGGGTGAATTATATTAATTTGCCAAATCAACCATTGGCAGCAGCTAAAATCATTGGTATCGAATTGAATAAACATTACGCAAACTATGACTTGTTGCTGCTCTTGGTTTTGTTCTTCCATAGGTATATGCTCTTGGGAAATTACATAGTATAATGAATATCTGATACATTATATAATTTATATTTTTTGTTCCATAGATTTGTTTTAAAGACTCAAGGATTGTGGAAATCTGAATATAAAGATGAAGTTATGACTGAGCGTGCCATAGTCTTAAAGGACGATAACTCAAGTAGAAATATGTCGTAAGTCTTAGTTTTTCAATTTGGGATGTTTATAAGATTTTCTATTCCATATTAACATCTCTTAATTTATTTTAGAGATGAAAATGAAATTGGAGTCGAAGAACAGACGATAATCATACCCAGAATTGCAAATGATAACGACGTGAATACAAAGGACGAGAACTCTATTGAACATTCTGAAGATTACCTAACTGGAATATCGAAAATAACGTAAACTTATTGAGCATAATGTATAACTAGCATTATAATAATTTTGTTTTTCAGAAAACACAAGTTTTTGTCATCATATAGAAAATTCTTCCTTAATTTGGTACACAAAGCTCGTCTTCCTGCAGATGTCTACGCGCTTATGTTCGTGTGTGACTTTATAAACTTTTTCGTACTCGTACTCGGATTCACTGCATTTGGGGTAAGAATTATGTAACATATGTGCTTCGACAAACAGATAGCAGAAGATATCGCACATATTCGGTGTGAATGTCAGGGCATAGCACGCTATCGCAGGGACATTTTAGGCTCCTACTTCTTTAAGTAATTTTGAGCAGGAGGCCAAGTCAACCATAGAATCATTCTAAAATAATGCAGGGTAATAATATGCTTTGAGGAAATTGTGGCGGTTTAGTTGCCATCCTTGGATGGATTCTTAGGGGATCGCGATAGGCACACTCTGCTACCTAGTGTTTTGGGATGACTCAACCCCTCTCAACCTAACCTAAGCTTGGACAGATAGAAAAAAATCGAAATCTTTAAATACCGAAAATCATAGCCCGAAATATATATGTCTGTTTTTCTTTCTTTTTTCAAGCAGTGTGCAGTTCTACGAGGGTGGGACAATAAGTCCCTGAAAATTGAAATAAGGAACACTCTTTTCGGCAAAACGACATTTTATTTCTTAACATAGTTTCCTTTTAGCTCTATGTACTTCGTCCAACGTTTCTTCAATTTTTTGATGCCCTCCAAATAATACAATTTCTCGAGGCCCTCAAAATAGGCGTTTGTTTCATTGATGATCTCTTCATTCGACCTAAATCTCTTACCGCCGAGCCATTTTTCATTGCTTGGAAACAGGAAACAGTCGCAGGGTGCTAAATCTGGAGAATATGCTGAATAAGGAACTAGTTCGTAACTTAATTCATGCAATTTTGCTATTGCGACTGCGGACCTGTGTGCCGGTGCTTTGTCCTGGAGGAAAATAACTTTTTACCTCACCAAATGCGGTCGTTTTTGCGTCGAATTGATCCAAAAGTCTTGCATAATATACACCGGTGAACGTTTTACCATTTTCAAGGTAATCGATGTGGATGACACCATGCCAAAATACTGTCACAATGACCTTTTTGGCCGACCCACCTTGGCCTTCGGCTTCGATTAGCCTGGGGAAGTCCACTGCTTCGACTGTTCCTTGGTCTCTGGTGTGTTGTGATGATTCCACATTTCGTCCACGGTTACGTATCTTGAATTCTTGATGCAAAAAAAAAAAAGAATCTTTAAATTTTATCTTCTCGGATCGCTCGAGCCCTAAATTAGTTAATGGAGTGCAACAGTAACTGTGCCATTAGGATGTTCCACATCCATCTTTCAAACAGAGGCTTACGCTATTGTGCTACTGAAGACATCAGAAGAGATCCTCAAAGCATCAACATAAGTATCCTCTCAGATACACAAGCAGCCCTTAAAGCTGCATCTCATTAAATTTGTTGAGTCTAAGTTGGTTGGAACCCACACCTCGATGCCCAAAAACAGCTTTCACTGGTCAACGATATTGCGGACGAACTAGTTCAATCTGCATCTGAATCTCAATTGAACCTCATCTACAATAAAGTGCAAATTCAAAGGTTAAGTGGGATAGGCCAAGAAAGAATATAATATGGCCAGCAAAATTCTCAACCTTCTCGTCGCTACAGTCCGCGCTATAGAAGACGGTCTATCGGACAATCGTTTTGTCTAAGTCAACCAAGCCCAAGTTAATAGTAGTGGTCCATGTATTTTCAGGTATCACGAGGCAATAGCTTATTTAAGATACAGACAAATTGTAATTTTATTTATATTGATTTGAAAAACTGTTAATTTTATTCTCACTTCTAGTCACAACATGGAGACGGTGGCGTCCAAACATATTTGGTTGAAAATAAAGTGCCTATGCCATTCCTCATTATGTTGCTGGTACAATTCATTTTAATTGTCATCGATCGTGCATTGTATCTGCGAAAAGCGTTGGTTCCCAAAATATTCTTCCATTTCTTCTCGGTCATCGGCATTCACATCTGGATGTTCTTTGTCGTGCCAGCAGTTACAGAGCGTAGCTTTTATTCCCTAGCGCCTCCAATCATATTTTACATCATTAAATGTTTTTACCTGCTCCTTTCATCATATCAAATTAAATGTGGATATCCAAAACGCATTTTGGGCAATTTCCTAACCAAGAGTTTTTCGCTGGTCAATATGATATCATTCAAAGTGTAAGTTTATTCTATTTTCTTTCGACACAGCTGCAAATATTCAAACAATTGATTTATTTATTTTTCTGTAGCTACATGCAAGTACCATTCTTATTCGAACTGCGAACGATACTCGACTGGGTGTGCACAGATAGTACAATGACTGTTTTCGATTGGCTAAAAATGGAGGATGTTTTCTCTGAAATCTATTTCGTAAAGTGTGGCAGACAATTGGAGACAGACTTCCCAGCGATGCGGGCCCAGAAGAAGCCGATGTTAACGAAGATCGGTCTAGGTGGATCGTTAATTCTGATTATAGTTATAGCGATTTGGGGACCCTTATGCTTGTTTGCGTTAGGAATGGGGCAATCAAATGTACCTTTTGAAATGTCTGCATCGATTCGTATTGGACCCTATGACCCACTTTATGATGCAAATCTCCGAGAGAGTATATATTCATTCGATAGTACGATGTTCGCGGACTTTCAAAATGCGTATAAAAAAAATAGACCTGCTATTACATTCTTAAGTAACTACGATGCCGAAGATATTGCTGCAATTGTTTTACAAGGAAATTCACCTTCATTGTGGGCGATTTCACCACCGGACAAGGAAAGGCTTTTGGACAATTTAATAAATAGTAAATAGCGACAATAAATACTTGGAGTGACTTTTAATACTTTTCTTTTTCTTGCAGACAACTCACTTATTTGCCGTTTTAAATATTCGTTCACGCGAACGCCGCCAACAAAGGAAGCCATGGGAACGGTTTCCGATGAAATAATATACAAGCTAAATGATACCTTTGAAGGGCGAGCGGCTATGATCGCGATGCTTCAAGGAAATGCAACAAGTAGTAACAATGTGGTCGTTATTCCGAATATTTTACCCAAATTCATAAAAGTTCGTAAATGTTAAATGGCTTTAAAGGAAACTCTAAAATATCTTTTCGTTTAGGTTCATAACTCAGGGGAATTAACTCCTATAACTCAACTGATGCCAGACGATGAAGGTAATTTTGATAACATCTTTTTTTTTACACTTGTGTTTATTTATTTATTTATTTATTTATTTGCTTATTACAAGCATTCTTAATACTAAAACTTAAACAATCTAAAACTTAAACCTAAATTAAGAAGTTAAGGCTAAACTTAATATTCTAGGAATGGGGCGTATTGGAGATGGAGTGGTAGTGTAGGGTATTTCTGAGAGATGATCTGCTTAAATGGAAATCAAATGCGTTTTGGAAGGAATTGGTGACGCGAAGCATTCGAGAAATCGGTTCATTATAACCATAATTGGTACGGTGATAATTCAGTCGGAAGAGGGGAATAGATCTAAGGTTACGTGGGTTAGTGCTAAGGCTGATCTTGTCGAGCAGCGCGGGACAGTCGATATTTCCAGCTAATAACTGCTGAACAAAGAGTATATCGGCAATTTGACGGCGTTTTTCGAGAGACTGAACATTAATTAATTTAAGACGATCTGTATAAGGTGGTAAATTATACCTGTCGGGCCATGGAAGACCGCGTAAGGCGAACCGGATGAATCTGCGTTGTACCGCTTCAATTCGTAGAGAGTGAATATCGTAGTAGGGTGACCAAACTTGACTAGCATATTCAAGAATCGGTCTTACGAAGGTAAAATAAAGCGATCTCGTGACATAAGGATTAGAAAATTCTTTGGACCAGCGTTTAACAAAGCCAAGCGTAGAGTTGGCTCTGTTAATTATGTTATCTATATGGGAGCGAAAATTAAGTTCTCTGTCGCAGATAACACCCAGATCACGCAAAGAAGTGACAGAGGGGACGAGTTCATTACATATATAGTAAGTCCTAGAAGGGGGTGGGGGACGTTTACGGGAGTAGGTTATAGCTTGGCACTTGCTGATATTAAGCTCCAAAAAGTTGTGTTTGCACCAAGTTGAAAACCTGTTGAGGTCGTCTTGGAGTGGGTGAGAGTCAGCGGGTGATTTGATGAACCTATAAATTTTCATATCATCGGCGTAGATAGACACATAAGAATTCAAAATAATGCACTCCACATCATTAATTGTTAACAAAAATAATAAAGGACCAAGGTGGCTACCTTGTGGGACTCCAGAGGTGGCTGTGAAGCACTTTGATACAGAGGACCTAAAGAGCACAAGATATGTGCGCTCATTCAAGTAAGATTTTATCCACATAATAAACCTTGGGTGAAAGCCGAGTGCTTTGAGTTTGAAAAGGATAATGCCATGGGAGATTTTGTCAAAGGCCTTACTAAAGTCGGTAGATATTACATCAACTTCGTTGCCATCCTCCAGAGCGCACAGAGAGTTCGATACAAATTCAGTAAGGTTTGTAGTTGTAGATCTACCCTTGAGGAATCCATGCTGGTTAGGGGAAAAAATAGACTTACAGTGAAAAGACATTGTGTCATAGATAATGCTTTCGAAAAGTTTGGGTATGCAGGAGAGTTTTGCGATGGGGCGATAGTTGGAAATATCATTCTTACGACCTTTTTTATGAAGGGGAATTATGTAAGAGCACTTCCAGAGTTTAGGGAAAGCTCCCTGTGAGATAGAATGATGAAAAAGAGTCGTGAGGGATTGGAACAGATGATTCGCACATTCTTTTAAGACGATGGCAGGTACACCATCGGGTCCAGGGCAGAAATCGGGTTTGAGATTATTCATCTTTTCTAGGACAATTGCCGAAGTGATATGAGGCGAAGCAAGTGAAGTTTGGGGACAGTTGTTCATGAACGAAAAGTAGTCAATATCGGGTTCAACGATGTGGTTCGTGAACGACTGGCTGAAGAAATTAGCAAACAAGTTTGCTATTATGGTTGGGTTGTCAGACAATGTATCATTGAGTTTCAAAGAAGACGGATAGCTATCAGATTTCTTTTTAGCATTGATGAAGTGAAAGAAGCGTTTGGGGTCAGAAATGAGATTTGATTCCATTCGGTCTAAATAGTCGTGGTAAAGAGATTCACAGAGATCGGAAAAAAGGGAGTATGCGAGATGGTAGTTAGCAAAATCAGAAACAGAACGAGAGTTAAGGTACGTGCGCCACAGTTTGTTTCGTTTATTGCGAAGCGAGCGCAACTCTGTATTGTACCAAGGTGGGGAAGATGATAAGTTTTTCTGCTGCATATAAGGGACGGAAAGGGTAAAACATTCAAATATTTTGGAGTAGAACAACGTAAGAGCGTTATCAACAGTAATGGGAGCATTATCGAATATAAGGCTGAGGTTGGCGTTATTGAGCAGATCGTTTAATTTAACAAAGTCTGCTTTGCGAAAGTTGAAACTGTACGCATGTTCGGATTGGAGAGTTTGATTGTGATTGTTATATGAAAAAGTAAGGGATAGAGGTGGGTGGTAGCGGTCTAATTTTGAAAGAAGATGATTGCTTGCAGACACTACACAATTTTCAACGTCTGATGAAAATATAAGATCCAGCTGTCTACCTAAGTTGTTAGTGATGCCACTTAATTGGTGTAGGCCAGAGTCGGAAAGACAGTCAGTGAAAAGGATTTCCTTGTCTGTAGATAGATTCAGGGCCACAAAATGGGACTCGTCATCAGACTGAATCCATTTGAGGTCGGGTAGGTTGAAATCACCAAGGAATACGATAACATCGCAGGGGTCTACAACATCAAACAGGTCGTCGATTGCGTCTACAGCAAGCTGGTAACCATGGATGGGTTGAGAAGGGCGAATGTAGCAGCAAAAAAGGTAAAGGTTACGCTTTGAGACAGTTATTTTGACGCAAATGAACTCAAAGATACCGGTATGTGAAGCTTTATAGAGCGTAGAGTCAAAACGATTATGTATTGCAAGGAGAACACCACGACCAGTGGAGTCGTCTTCTTTCTCAAGACCATCATTTCTAAAGACATTAAATTCTGACGTGAATAGCTCGTTACTATTATAGTCGGAAGATAGATTTGTTTCAGACAGTGCAAAGATGTCATACGGGAGAGTTTGGGAGTTAAGGTATACTGTGGAGGTCTTTGTACGTAAGCCCCTAACATTCTGGTAATAAAGAGATAAGCAGTCGGGAGCGGGGTGAGACAAAACAGAAGAGGGAAGGTTAGGAACTATAATAATTTTTGAAATTGGAACGCATTCTTTGTAGGTGTGACAAACGTTTGGAGTTAACATGTGAGGCATATGAGGAAAGATCATTTGCTACATCAGTAGGAGAAATACTGAAGCTCTCATGGAAACGGACAAATATGCGCTTTAGGTCGTCGAGGTTTGTTGGAAGGCCCTCTTGGTGAATTGAGACCATGACGTTAGTCTTAGTTACTCCATTAATGCAAATGGAGTCCGGTTTGTCATGAAGGTAGGCAAGATATAGACGGACGTTCTCGTAAATTCTATGATCTCTCAAACGCGACAGTACATAGCGGCTGTCGTCATTACCATCTACAAGCTGCTTGGTGAGTTTGACTGTAGGAGAAAGCAAAGGGTCTAAAAAACTAGATGGGGTGTTGACTGTGGTAGAATTAGATGACTTGACAGACATAGAGGATGGGGAGGGATTAATAATGTGGGAGCGAAAAAAGTTCGGATATTGAGAAGCAGAGGGAGTAGAGATGGTTGATGCGGTGCGGCTAGTTGAATGAGATGGGTCAGGCTGTAAGTTAAAAGACACACGGTTTTGGCGGGTGTTATTTACGTATGGCGGCTTTGCTAATATTGGAGTTGAGGGAACGGAGGTTGGTGGTTGGCGAATTTGCGGGGAGAAGATAGGAAATGTTCCCTGCTTAAAACTCCAGTTTGAGTTGGTACTATTAGAGCTAGGTTTATTTTTATGGGTTGTGATACTTACATTAGGCTTAGGGCTAGGGTTATTATAAGATTTTAGATTTTTATAAGAACTAGGACTAGGTTTTTTAGTCTTACGTTTTTTCTTGGGTTCTACTTTTTTTATAACTAAATTATCCAGATGAAAATCGTCACTAGCTGGGTTGAGGAAAAGCCATTCATATTTGGAGGGAATGGTTATTTTAAAGCACGGGGGCTTCTTGGAGTTGGAGTTGGAGTTGGAGTTGAGCGAAGTCTTCTGACAGTCGTTTACGGTAATGGAATACTTTTTGTGGAAAAGATTCACTATCCAGGTGGTATCAGCATGATGGGGGGCACCAGAAATGATGAGCGAAGTGAACGCATTAGTTTTTGTTTCCGCTATGTTACCACCACCGAGTTTACTAAGCCTCTTATTCCAGTCAGAAAGGGTCCATATCGTTCCAAAACGCTCGACAGTCGGTACAACTTCTGGGGCAGCTGCGGTTTCTTGGGGGAGTCTTGGTGGCAATAGAATTGATGGTTGAAGAGGAGGAGATTTTGTCGCTGGAGGATCGGATTCAAGCATTTCCGTTAGTAATGATCTATTGTTGAGAGAACTCTGTTGCGGCTGAAAGAGATCTGGGATGTCATCAATTTTGTTGATAGTCAGTCTGATGTCCTCAGCTATATCGCCTATGGTTACCCGGGAAGCCTCGACATTGTTGCTCACATCATTAATTCTGCTCATCATGTGAAGAAGTAATGGATCGCTGGGTAGGGTAGAGGCAGCAACAGTCTTTGATGAGCTTTGACAGTGTATGTCAAAATCGGAGCGAAGAGAGTTGAGGGAGCCATTGATAGTAGAAAGCTCGGAGGCGAAAAGGGTTTTAAAGTTTAAAAGGATATCACATTTTAGTTTCACAAGCTTTGAGTTTAAGTCAGCTGGAGACTTGGTAAATGAGTCATTAAGGCCTACCAACTGCTTGTCAATACTTTTAAACTTGGACCGGCAGAGGTTAACCGAGAGTTCGATGCTGTTAGATAAATCATCAACACTTTTTAACAGGTCATCAAACTTATTAAACTCGTTCAGTATTTTATTGTTTAGTAGTTTATTTTCGGAGGAGACGGTTTTTATAGAGTCACTACAGCACTTTATCGCGATCATTATATGTGAGAGTGATAATTCTCTGCACTCATCACAGTAGAATACGAAATTCTTGCTAAAGTCACTAATATAGGGCACAGATCGCTTGCTTAAACCGATACACAGGGCATGAAAAGAATTACCGCACAGCCCATTGCAGACTACCCAGTCAGCATTAAAGTCACTCGTCGCTAGTTTACATGATGTATTACCGCAAATGTTAGGCATGATTGGTGTGAGGTGGGTCAGTTTATTCACGGAAGTAGGTCAAACAAAAAGTGCAAGCGAGTATAGGTTCGCGAATAAAAGGCAATGACCAAGAAGTAGGTTGGAATTGCGGAAATTGCAGTAGTATAATTTCGCGATGTGGAGTATTGCGAAATTTACAATAAATTAATTAAATTTGTTTAAACTCGCGAACTGGGAGGGAAAGAAAAACACGTCCGAAAGGTTGAAGGTATTGCTATCAACTGACTAAAATGTACGCACGCGCCGGAAACTGTCCGAACTATAACTTATTATAATTCATGAAGTGTCTCTATACCGGCTTTATGTTAGTCAGCAGACGCTTATTAGATAGATTTAATTAGTTTAGTCACGACTTTATAGTAATTAACCATTTGATTGATTTCACAGTTTACCGTCCATTGGAAATGAGGCTGCACACAAGTCGAAATTCATCAGAAGGCATATGGTGGGAAATAAAAGAAACTTGTAATGATGCGTTCTACAAAAATACCATAGGCGAGTTGCCATACTCTAAATGTGACTCTGGAATAGTTATGTACACGTTCAATGATAAGAAATTTCCATCAACGTTCAGTTTTCTGACGGCAGGGGGGTAAATATTTTTAATAAAAAAAAACTCATTCGTATGTGCCTGTTTCTAATAATTTTTTTTTTATAGAATCATTGGGGTGTACAGTACACTTGTATTCGTGGCATCCAGGGTAATTAAATCATTTTTGGGTGGACAAAGTAGTAAAATAATGCATGAAGATCTACCCTACGTGGACAGAGTTCTTCAATTGTGCCTTGATATTTACCTGGTAAGTTATATTTATATTAATACTAGCCGTAACCCGGTGCGCTTCGCTACACCCATCTTTTCAAAATTTGCCCACACGTAGTCATTCGGGTATGATAGAAACGAAGTAGTAGGAAGCAATCACTGCTGTTATTCATATTTTTCAACGTCAATTTCCATTTTTTTTTTTTTTTTAAGTGAATATTTCTTTAGCGACGTATTTATTTTGAAAACGTATTACTATAACATTTATCATTTGAATCGTTGTCTGTCCATCTATATGTCTGTCTGTCTGTCTTTCTGCCTGTCTGTCTGTATTGTTTTCCAGATAAAAGGCTTTATCAGTGCATAGACCTAAAACTTTGTCCAAAGCAAACGGGAATCCATTTAATACATTTTTATGTTGTTTTATTTGCAGGTAAGAGAAGCCTTAGAATTTGCACTAGAAGAAGATTTGTTCGCAAAACTATTGTTCCTGTATCGTTCACCTGAAACTTTGATAAAATGGACTCGACCAAAGGAAGAAACCAACGACGATGAAACCGACACAGAAAGTTTGCGTAGCAGAAATAGTCATCGCAGGACGGAGTAAGATGTTCCTCCAATTAGCTCTCTAAAAGAACAACAAAACGGTGTATGAAACTCGTAACCAAAACTAAAGTTCAGGGATTCTTAGCATTTTTTCAGTTAAATTTCTTAATTGCTGTGCTGTTGCTATTTACATTTGTTTTTTTTTGTGCGTAGGTTTTTTTATTTAAATTAATTTAAGTACTCTTGTGTTTACTTAAGAGAAGATCAATTATTGTGTACCTTTGAAAACATACATACATATTTATTAATAGGTGTTAACATTTATGCAGCCTTTTAAAATCAGCGGATGCGCTTTTATATAATTTGTATATTAAGAATATTATTAACTTTAAGGTCGCTAATCTATTCAGATATACTAAAATATACATTTCTCTGCACATGGATTGCATACAATTAACTTATGATTTAGTTTATGCAAGCGGGATTTGACGATAGTTCGTTTGATTTGTCAGACATAAGCTAACATTTTTTTAAACAGGCCGATCTGAAATACTAAACGACTACTAACGATTTAATAAGTTACACCTGCAAACGAGAATAAAATAGAAGAGAAATAGAAGGATAGGGAAGGATATTTTGATAAATTATATTTTTGTGGCTGTTTACGTAACTAGAATGTAGAACATTTGAAAATATATGTACATACATAATATGTATATTTCATGCTTTAGTACGACCTCGATAAATGCAATCATTAATAGATGTCAAGATTTTTGCGATAAACGATTTACAAATCATGAAAGAAGGGATTAAACAGTCTAGAAATAACTGGAAATGTACTGTCCATGTTTAGCTCCAGGCACAAAAATAAAAGAAGATGTGCGATAATCGACGAGTTGCATTAACCGAGGTCTTACTGTATTTCACCCCCATTCCGAGTTTAAATATTCCTAATATTACGAAATAGAATCCTTTTACTTACATTATATGTAATTCGTATGAATTGATATGAATGATTACTAAACTGTAGCTACTTGCTCCCATCATCAAGCATACCAACATTTCTGAATACCTCGAAGTTCTAGTCTTGTTGAAAAATCGCAAAAGAAAGTATAGTGTACAATCGATTAACCGGAATGGTCGGGACCGAGCTCATCACGGAAAATCGAAAATCCTGGATGAACGATGTTTTTTCTATGAAGCAAAGAATAACCAAAACTCAACAAAAAATAATTTATTTAAAAAAATAATAAAACAAAAACTAAAGAAAATACATAAGTAAAGTTTATTAGGAAAAACGAAAAAAGGCCAGAATATATGCGCATGCAAAAGAAGATTTAACATGCTAAACAAATCATGTGTCAATAATGCACACACGAACCAACAAATCCAAATCCCATCGATGGGCCCAATCGTAACACGGCAGTTCGCTGTAGTGAATTGTGCAGTCATATTGGGAAGCGGCGCGATGTGATTGGCACTTTTTCTCATTCGACGATTGACGTCTCAGTCGTTCAGCAGCTGCGTATGCTTCTCGTTCTTCCTGAGATCGTCTTGCACGAATTCGCGATACATGTGATCGAAGCTGTTCATTCGCTTTGGCGCGTTACTCAGTTTACACGGAGAATCGCCAATCTCTGTGCATTGCGACTGCGTTAGTCACTTGATTCAACTGTCTTTCAAGCAGAGGTGTATGCTATCACTAGTGCAGAGAACATGGCACTTAACAAGAGATGGAAAGGCAAGTCCATCTATATCTGCTCTTATAGTCAAGCAGCTATTAAAGCCTGTTCAGCAGCGTTGATCAACTCAAAAATTGTGGAGGAAGCTGTCAATATTTTATGGGTCCTCATCCTGTTGTTGGTTGCAGTTCAGCTTATACTGAAAACAAGCTTCTTGAACTTCTGCGACCATTGGCACGAGCTTAGGTCATGCCGACAGGCCAAAATGTTAGTAGATGCACCCAGGGCAAACAGAACTAAGTTTCTGTTACACCTTAGTAGAAAGACCTCAAAATCCTCACAGGACTGGTCACTGGGTTCACCCCTTAAACGAGCACCTGAACAAAATTGGAATCAGAATCTCGGTACTTTGCGAGATGTGCCTGGAAGAGGAAGCGACAGCTGAGCACTGCATTAGCGAGTCTCCGCCCTTTGCTCGGATCAGAAAAGCCACTCTAGGCAACTACGTCCTACGGGTTGATCTACTGGAGCTCAATCTTGCCCTATTGCTTCGCTTTGCCACAATTTGAATATTGAAAGTCTGATATAATTAATACTTAAAAAGTAATTTTGATGCAGAACGAACTGTAGCAACAACAGATCAATGTGCAAAGCAGAGAGAATAGATAGCAAACTTGCATTTCTCCTGCCCGCGCATGGTCAAAAATAAGCGAAGCCTTAATTTTCCTGTCTGTGAATGAGCACATGGCCACCGACTGTCTAAAAGTGTAGAGTGTTGTTTCTTCCTTTCCTTTTGAACACAACATTTTTGGCAGCCTGTCATTCCGTTAACAACAACATAATAGTCTAAATAAAATGGCTGCTTGTAGGAGTGTGTGACTGGTTAATTTGATCTTGCTGGAACGTCAGAATACATTCAAGCTTCTAGGTGGAAATGGATCAATTTTATCTATGGTGAAAAGACGAACCAAAAAGGACACCTGTCAAATTGCGTAAATGTCAAGTGGACTAACAGTGCCATCTCTTATTGATCTTGTAATCAAAAAATTATTGCATACGAATGTTTGGGCAATGTTGTTGCATGTAAATAATGTGTGAAATTTTACAAATTTATGAGCTCTGGCAATTATTTGCACTGTATTATTAGGTCAAAAATAAAAAAATGATTTTCCGGGAAACTTTTCCCAATTTTGAACTATTGCAACCATTTGAACAAAATGTATGGAAAAGCGAAATCAGAATTTTCAATATTTCATTTAAAATTTTCCAATTTTCGGCTCCATAGTGTGTTTACCTGGTTCAATATGAGTGCATCCATGGAAATTGGATGATGTTCAACCAAGTTATGCGCGTACGAACCGACACCACAATTCATTTTTTACCCGACTAGGCAAAAGAAAGGTTGATTCACACAGGCTGGGTTTGTTTGTTTGTAAGAATGTCACCTCGTACAGCGTAAACTATGAAACTGATTTCAACAAATGAGGTGTCGTTCGATTCGTATTGATCCGGAGAGTGTCCTAGGCTATGTGAGGTCACAAAAAATTCAATATGGCGGAAGCACCAAGCAAGATGGCGGATTACGTTTTTTTTTTCCTTCACAACTGCCTTGATAGTGGAATCAAATGAAAGGGCTTGGTGAGTAGAATACGATACGCTATGCCGTCACTCTAAATTCAATATGGCGGACGCTCCAAGATGGGGAATTACCGTTAACTTTACTACCTCCTTCATATGGGTATCAAATGATAGGATTTGTAAAGTAGAACACGACATTGCTTACCTACTAACACTACATATTTTCTGAAACTAAAAAGTTGTTAATAAAAAATTAAGTTAAAAAAACTAAAACACGTCTACGGGAAACACTCACTAAAAAGTACGAAATAAGACGAAACGAAACAATAATGTTCAGAGTATATCCGTGGTCGCATTCCGCTTTGCCCTATGAATGCGTACTTATGTATATTTATATACATAAATATGTTATATTCACAGCGTGAGATAATTAATGTTCTCACGATGTGTTTCTGTTTGATTACGACACGATACCTGAAGCCGACTATGGTCGCTTGCTTAAGATCCACTGTTTAAAAGAGAGTTAATAGAGAGGAGGAAACGGATTACACAGTCCTTAATAACGCCTCCACTATTGCAATAATGGTTTAATAAAACTTTATCGAAACTGGAATACATACTACAACGAAGCTCACAGCGACTAACTGGAAAACAATAAAGGATTTATTTGTTTTTTTTTTTAAATCTAAAGTGTTTTAGAATGCTTCATAGACAATTCTCATCACCGAATCGCGATGTAGAAGTGGTTGATAATATCTGTGTCTAAATATTTTCTTTTAATAAATGGCAAATGTCCACTTGGTGCTTTCGAATAGCTTCTTAAGTTGTTTTCCAACGCACGGCTAATACATCACAATGTAAATAATTTTAATTTTGTTTAACATATTACAGTAATTTTTTATTTCTAACAAAACTATGAAATTATAGCCCTAAGAAAGGACATTATGTAAGTAATTGTATGTTACAAGAACCTATGTATATGCAAGGTCTAAAACTTAAAACTTGTATATTAACGATACCTCCAGTGAACTAATATTCCATAATATATACACACAAATAATGGATCCTAATATCAATACTAAAAAAAAAACAATTGTATAAGTTAATAATTTAATTTGTAAAACACAAAATAAAAACAAAAGTATTTTTAGCCAAATTTCTTCTTTATGTGCTTGTTTCTACCGAGAGAAAAACCTACAAACATTAATTATGTTTTCAAAGGTATTTTAAAGTAAATTAAATTAATCTTCTGGGCACCGTAGCGCAAGTGGTTAGTGCGTCGGACTACTGTGCCAGCGGTCTTGGGTTCGAATCCCGCCGCAAACACCTAAAAGTTTTTCACAGTGCCCACCTCTTTCGAATGTCTGACAAGCATCAAAGAGTATCATTTGTCACGATTGAGCTTCTCAACTCGCCGTTCGGAGTCGGCAAAAAACTGTAGGTCCCTTCCATTCGTGCAAAAATATAACACGCACACACAAATGGTTGAGAGAAGCAGGCCCAGGTTCACCTCGAGCTGTAGCGCCAACTAAGTAAGTAAATTAATCTTTAATATGTATACATGTATGTATATCGAATTTTCGCTTCAGAAATCTCATTTCAACTGTGTGCATTATAATAATTATGTATGTAACTGTTGCAATATTATTCTAATCTACATATTTGTATTTGAAAAAAATAATAATGCTTTATTAGGAATTGTATACTAACAGATCGTTTTATATAAAAAAAAAAAATAAATAAATAAAAGAACAACATTTTTATAACTAAATATTAAAAAATAAAGAGGAACGAATTGTTTGTATTTTTTGAATAAAAAATAAAGTTAAAGTAAACAATGTAAAATCTGGAAATAAAAATTCAAACTCGTAAAAACAACCATGACTCGTGTATTTTTATTTTGTTTTAATAGTTTTTGTTTCCGCAAAATCTCACCTCTATTAGGAGTGTAAAATATAAAAAATAAAATATTTATCTAAATACATTAGAAATACATTTTTTATTTTCATTTCTTAATTTATTTCACTTTATGTGATACGCGTCGAGCAATGGCGACGAAATTTGTAGGGTGGAGCCTCCTGCTCATTTGATGATTCATTTCGTGAGTTTTTATTTTGACTGGGTTGTGATATCGGATTGTTGAGAATTGAGGATACACTCTTTGAAATGAGGATCGGCTGAATGCGATTATAACCATTGTAACTGGTCTTGTACCGTTCCAATTTAAGTGAGATACGTTCAACTTCATCGGAGACCCATTTTTGTCCACGTGCACAGAGTCCTTGAACCATCTTCGATGATGTCGTATGCAACTCGAACTGTAATAGTAAAATTAGGTAAATCAATTAAAATTTCCGAATTTTATCAGAATTTTTAAAATATCATTCTGAAGTTTGCAGGAAGAATGATTTAAAAGATAGGCTAGGTGCAAACACGATTGGTGGAACTTGTGAGCGTTAGAAAAGTTCTCTTAAGGGTACAGTGGCATTTTTCGGGTTCACTAGGCTATGTCGACCCTTGAAGTTTCTGGGCCAAATGGGGTGAGTCAACGTAAAAAGTTAACCAAAAGATGCGGAAATTGGATGATCTCTATAGATATAAGATTTAAGATAACCGAACATTATATTAAATAAGAAAACATGATCGTATCTACGCAATCCGGAGACATACAGTGCTATTCACTTGATTAGACGCATTTAAAATATTTCCATTAATCTTGAATTTTTTCCCCTTATTCGCATCAATATGCAAATAATTACGTGTACATTTAGCATAAAGGTTAGTTATTACTCTGTAAAATAAACATAAAAACATTCTTGGTGATAGACACCTGACGGTACCTACTTTTGTTCTCTTTTCTCTCAAAGATGTCAAAACAGCAGCATTTTTTCGGTTCACTTGATTAGACGCATGGGTAAATTTAGTCAATAGACAAAGAGTGATCGAGCAAACTGCAGTGAAATATTGATTTTTGGCTAGAGGAAGTGTTTGCCTTTTACCTAAGAAAGAAATGAGCAAAAAAAAAAACTATTAACCTTAGAGGAAAGAGCAAACATCGATGCTTACCAATCGGAAGGGTTTTCAAACCGCGAAATAGCCCGTAAAATAGGGCGAAGTGAACATGCTGCGCGAAATTACATTAATAATCGCGATTCCTATGGCAGCAATTACAACGGAAGAATTAAAACAGTGTTAACGCATCAAGACAAGCGAAAAACTCAGAGGTTAGCATCCAATTCAGCTCACTCCACAAACAAAATCGGGGCATTATGTGGGGTTACTGCCAGCAAATTCGTTCGTCGTGCGATCGTCGTGCGATCGTCCCCAATACTTAACCCTTTCGGTACGGATTTTTTTTTTTACAAATACCAAATTTTTTCTGATGTGTATTGGTTGCTTATGCTTAAAGTAATGCGTCTTATCGCACATTTCAAAAAAGGATATCTAAGGGCGAAGAAAATGTCCTGGAACCCAAATGCCACCATTAATAATTGCAAAACTCAAACTAGATAGTGAACGAATACATAACGGCATCAAAAAATACCTAAATGATTGCTTTGCCTGTAAAACACTGATGGGACATATGTACATACATATGTGTTCCATTAGTACCGAAAGGGTTGAGCTAAAAAAAACTTAGAAAAAAAAAACACCGCTTAATCCTGCACGTAAGCAACAGCGACTACAATTGTGGGTGGCCGTGGTGTAGTGGTAGTCGTCGTCGCTTGTCACGCAGAAGGTTCATGGTTCAAATCCAGATGTCGCCGAAACATTTATTTTTCACGAAATAAAAGTTGATCAGTTTCAGAAGTTAATGTCAAAAACCTACTACGAAGGCATAACACTGGCACTGGATGCTATGGCTGAAGAAATTGATCGCACAAACAAATACATAATAAGAAGCATCTGGAAAAAAAATTCTGTAAATCATAAGCAAGGGCAAAACTTTCAATAATACACAGCCCCAGTTATCCTGGACACCACCCATAAAGTTCGTTGAAATCTAACATCTGAGTTTCCTATCACTACGTCGCACAGTGGTTTGAGAGGCGAAAAAAATCAAAATTTTTAAATTGTTTGAAACACTTAGTGGCTATGCATTCTTAAAATATATAAGTTGGATAACACATTTCGATGAAATGGAGAAAAATGTACACTTATGGTAACAGTTGCGATAGCTTTAAAGTCGCTCCATTATGAAACCATTTTTTGTGCATATAGCGAAGTGCCTTGTACTCTAGTCAATATATGTTCCGCGACAAGTTGATATTCATTTTAAAATTTCAAATACGTTTTACAATATGTCTAAAGATTACGTAAACGTTATCGTAATTTTAATTTTCTTATTCTTCAAGCAGCTATGAATTATTAAAATAAATGGTCTAAAAATGAATATGTGGGAAAGTTCAGTAGAGCAGAACAAACGTGCTCCACTCCCCTCCATTTGAATTTTTCACTTAAAATATTCCCTGGAGTCTTACTTAAACAACGGTACCATTTTCAGCTGCGTCCCCGCTTATAAGTTCAAAAATACCGTTGACAAATCAGCTCTTTTTCAGTCTGTCGTTATATGGAGATGGGAATCTCACTATACCTCCCTTCAAAGCAATCTAATTTTTTCCTCATTTGATAGCTATTGGTTCAACTAATTTGTGTGCTAATTAATTCATAGTAGAAATAATTTTCCATACAACCTGAACCACTGTGCGTCGTCGATCTGTCTGTCTCTCGTTCTTGCTCTTCATGTGCTCGCGCTGTGTGTAAACATTATAAGGGTATTCATATCCCCATTAGCGCGTGCAGATTATAAAAACAAACACAAAAAAAAAAAACGATCACATGACAGGATAATTATATTGAGACTTATTAAAAAAAAAGTGCAAATTTAAAATAAAACGAATGTTCCTGCCGCTAATTTTTTGAAATTACATTTGTAATTGTTAAGTTTAAAGTTTTATAAAAAAAAACATTTAAAAAAAATATACTTTTATTTTGATCACCTTTTGAAACAGGTCGGTCCAATGGACCCCACGACTAAAGAAGCGTTAATTTTTTTCACGACATCAGTTAAGGGTTAAATGCGGGGCTAAATGGGCTATAGCCCCAGGGCACAAGCCTTTTGGGGGCGGCAATTTTAATTTGTGTTATATTTTTTCGTTATTTTTATTCAAAATCTTTTATATGCATTTTATGTTTTTTTTAGTGTAATGGTAATAAATTGACTAACAAGTCGGACACTTTTGTATAACTTTGCCGTTCACCCCGCTTCCGCAAGCAATCTTGTGTATTTTCTTATGAAGAGGGGCGCATCATTTTTAATAGCCCACGGACGTCAAATGTGTTAAGACGGCCCTGAAATGACTGGAACAAAGTTGTCTTTTCGGATGAAAATAAATTCAATTTGGTCGGTATTCGAAAGAACAATAGCCGTAACCGTATGGTCCGTCCAAATTTAATTTATTTAAGTCCATTGTACTTTTAGACCGCTTGTCCTGATTATCCATTTGATCGTGCATAATGTAAATACACTCCAAATTTTCAAATTGTTGCCACATACACTTGAATTAGTCTAACTTGAAAATGATGACACTTTATTGCATTCCCTTGGATTTTTCGATCACAAAACATTGTCTTAGTCCAAATTTTGCAGTGCCAGGCTAGTTTATTTTCAATTTATCAAATTTATTTTGGTGTCGCGTTAGAGGGATATCTGTACACTGTACATATGTAGTTATTTAAGAATTTTTACATGATTTTTCGATTTAAGACTTGCCGACGAAATTATTACGATTTTTAGCTATTCTTTGCCATTGAGGGTTACATATATATATATATATATATATACATATATATACATATATATATATATACATATATATATATATATATATATATATTATTTTGTTTTTTTTTTTGTTTAGAGACGTACTTACAACGAACCCGTTTATAAATATTCCAATATTTATTTGCCTAGAATCACAGACAAACTAAAAGAATTGCAATGAAATGTGCAGGGTTTTATACTCGAATATTATACATCACTAATGCGAATAATTAGATTTAACGTCTGCTTAAGTTTTACTTTGCAATTGATTTTTGTTTTTTTTTTTTGTTATTTTATTTTCATTGATTGCCATTTCTCAAGGGTAGTTTGGGATTTGCAATATGTACAGGGAAAGTGTTACGTTGGGACTTAGGTTTACCGCCTAAGTTCAGGGAATTATTTAGTCCCAACTATAAGGTCTTATGATATTTATCGTAATTGTTTTTTGAATGCTGAGTAACAAGAGACTTGCTTTATATGCTTTAGTATTTATGTTAACATTTAAAACCGATGAATGCGTTTATTGTCTACTTATATTATATCACGGGAATACTAAACCGTTCATGTGTTCATCTTACATAAATACATACATATTACCTACCACTTATTGGTTTTTTTTTGGTATCGATTCATCGATGTTCGCTCTTTTAGTTTGAACTATGCTTCTCAAAGGCATGTATCCACTAACTTCCTGCAGTGGTAGACTCCAAACGATGAAAGATTCGTGTTTTTTTTTAAAAGGAAATTGACGCCCCACTTGCGGAGTGTTTTCTCAGTACGACACATGCATGTTGTTTTCCCAACCAACTCTTAATAGCTGAATTCTGTTTGTTTCACAACGGCTCTGGGCCAGTCAAGGAATCAGCCAAACCTGTTCTTGTCAGCTAATCGATCAACTCATTTCCTGCAATATCATTGTGCCAATGGCAAGGCATCCACCAGTGTTCCACTTTGTTCTTATTGGAGAGGTTTAAAAACGTATTCAAGCACGCAAGATTGATTTGGAATCCATACTGTTTGAGCCCAGTGATTTTTTGAGAACCAAGGATGAAATTGGTGCATATTTAAGAACTGGGAAGTTCTACCATTAATAGCGAGAATTTGATGTTTGGTGACCATCCCTTTCCATCCATATATGCGTATACCATTTATTATATTTTAAGTCTGAACTTCAATATTTTTGGTTCCCAGCTTCTCGACTTGAGATCACTGTGTCAAACCTCCTGCCGAAGCATAGTTTGTTTTAGGTAGGCGGTCGTTTACCGCGCAGATCAAACTGGAAACTCTGGAATTTCAAAGAGGATGTGGGTGGCTGTCAGTGACGTTTATTCTAAGGTGCGCAGGTGTTCTCCGCACACCCCAACGAAATCCATCTTTATGAAAAATGTATTTGTTTATGTACATGCGCTAACAATATCGTTGAGTTGTAATTCAAAAATGTTTAATTAAAAATTCTGCTTTAACATCCACTTCTGTTCACTCTGTTGTGCCGCACCGTCGCGTCATAGCCAAATCAACCAAACCAAACACCGCAGTCACCCAATACCAAAATGTATATAAACCATTCAATACAAATTGACGTCGAACAAAATATTCTCCTCTTTTCGTAAGTAAATCGAACGGCGCGCGCCGTCATACATACTTTCAAAGCTTTATCAACCTATCCAAACCAACAAAACAAATTCAGTTTGACGTCGACTCGCCCGGTTGTTCTCCATTTACTAGCGCACCAACCCAACGGAAATATATATATAAAAAAAAATTCTACCACATTCAAAGTCCCAACAATCGTCTGTACAACAACATGAATTTGGGTTCTCCAGAGAACTGCGCACCCAGGATCGATGCAACACATTTCTACCCTTTTCTTTAGCGATGGTGATGTTAGCTGTGGGTATGATGTTGCTTTTCATATTCTGTCTTATTTCGCATCAATTTGAGTTCTCCAGCAAACTGCGCACCCATAGGCTCGATACAACACCTTTTCTATCCTTTTCTTTAGTGATGATTGATGAAGATGTTAGCTGTGGCTGTGGGTAATATGTTGCTTTTCATACTCTGTTTTATTTCGTATGCTAACGTTTGTTTGGTTGAATTTTGCTCGATTCTCTTCTCTTGGGTATTGATGTTAGTTTTTGTTCGATGTCGATGTGCTCTATATTTGTAGAACTCCATTCTCCATATCGACTGAAGCGAAAGCAAAAAGCAATACAACACTAGTTGTTTTTTTTTTTGCAAGCCTATATAGGCTAAACATGTTTCAGCAGCATGTTTACCATGTTAAATAAGGAATTATCCAGTCTTATTTTTACTCTGAAATCTTTTTCGAAGTCTATACGGGTTACAAAAAAAAACACGCCTACTAATCATTGTTCATTCGCATTTGCATTTTGGCAGTAGTAAGATGTGCATGTCGTTCTTTTAAGCCAAAGTATATAAGAGAAAAATATGACCTGTCGATGCGCTATTGAAAAATGATTGGAGAAACCATATTCGCATTTAATTTGGAAGAAAAACTGGAAATAATTAGTTCTGGAAGGCCAACACCGTCTCTTCCGGATTTGATTTGTAAGGTGGAAATTAAAAGTAAATATTTTAGTAGACATTTTCAGTTTTTTAACTATGAAGGAAAATTTTGGTTGTGTGGTTTGTTTGGTTGGCCTTGTTTACTTCACGTCCTCGTCGTGGTCCTGGAGAAAACTGAGAATAGACGTTATTATCTAACAAAAAAAAAAAAAGGAGAACACCCTGATTAGAACATCACGGCACGTCCCTGGTGGCTGTGGCGTAGTCGTCGTCACGTTGAAGACTCACGGTTTGAATCCCGATGTCGCCGAAACATTTCTTTCTCACGAAATATAAATAAGTTGATCAGTTTCAGAGGTATGTCAAAACGGACTGCGAAGGAATAACACTGGCAGTAAGTAGGATGGTATGGCTAAAGAAATTGATCGCACAAAAAAATACAAATGTTAACATAATAGGAAGCAGCTGGAAAAAGAATTCTGTGAATCATAAGCAAGCGTAGAACTTTCAATAATATACAACTCTCCAGTCATCCACCACCCATAGAATTGGTTGAAACCTAAGATCTGAGTTTCCTTTCAGATTTCACTTCGTCAATCTGTCCGTCTCACGTTCTTCGTGTGCTCGCGCTGTGTTAACATTATAAGGATATTCATATCCCCTTAAGCGTGTGTAAATTATAAAAAAAAGAAAGAGGATAGATCTTCTATGTGTATTGCCGTTTTTTCATAAAATTGCGGAGCGGCGTAAAGCCAATGAACGCTTCTATTGCAGCTGTGAGGCATGTACTCATAACGCCGGCAATACCTAGCCATGCAACCCTTTGTTCCTGTTGTAGCTTTAGTATAGTAGATTCCCCTTTTATTTTCACCTTTACATGCAACGTGATTCGTTTCGTGTTCTGAAGCTGTTTGCCTCAGAACGCATTTAATCTAAATCCTTAAAGTAATGCTACTAAATCAATAATTGAAAGCATTGGGAGGGTGTAATGTAACTTACTATAGGTGTCGATTAATGCCTTTGACGCAGACTGATGACCCCGTGGTCCGTAGATGATCACATTTTTCATTAACTTTCAGTCATATGAATGTCTACCTGAAAACTATGTATTTTCAAAAACTAGATCGTCAACTCTCATTCCAGATCCATTTATGTGTAAAACAAAAACATTTATATTTCTGAATTTCATTTGTAAAAAAAAATTCTTTATTTCTAACTAAATACGTTAACAATATTTATATAAATTTGAAACCCCTTTATATAGAATATTCGAAATTAAACGTGCATTAACCAACCTAAATAATTAGCAATACATTAAACGAAAAATATTTGAGAAAATACAAATATTCAAGTGCGAATATTTGAAAAAAAAACGAAACAAAACGTTTTGATTCACTGATGGGTGCATTTATCTTTTGTTCTTTTCTTCCGCTCTTCATTGGAATTGCATCTTCGGGTTCCTTGAATAGGCATGTAAGGCGGTGCGGGACTTGAAGTTTGCTCTATGAAAAGTTAATTCTTTTATTATTACAGGCCTCTAATTGTTATTAGAATTATATTTTACCATATGAACTGGACATAGAGTGAGTCATTCGCATTGATTCGTGCGGCTCATGTTGATTGTCTATTAACGCAAAATTCTCTGACCTCGTTAAAGAATGATTATGTAAATTCTCCGGAGTTTGACTCAGTGAAGCCGAACGACTTGGACCGCAGCTATCGACAGGCAAAGTATAAATATCATCATCTTTACCGTTGTCAGCGTGTTCTAGCGTAGAATGCACACTAGTTCCTCTAAAACTTTCGCTCTGAATTCTTTGGTGTGAAATTAGATCTTTCGGATTTGAATAGGCTTCCAGATCGAATGGATCAATTTCTTCGGATTTGTTAGTGGACGTCGATAAGGGTGTCTCTTGTGGCAGTGGCAGTAATGGTCCAGAGTGCATTGTATTTGTTTCTTTTTGATATTGATGCTTTCGAAGTCGTGCCTTTTCCTTAGCTCTTTTTGCTTTGGCTTTTTCCTAAATGAAAACAAAGTTTTTGACTTCAAATTTAATGTAACTGTGGTCAAATATTTACTCTTTCTTGTAACATTTTCGCCAGTTCCTTATCCTGTGCTTCGATAGCTAATAGACGGTCACGAGCCTCTAATGTGAGACCATTTTTCTGTTCCATTTCCTGCAGTTTTCTTGCTAATTCCTTTAAATGACATTTGAATTAGTTATTGTTAAGAAATATTAAACGGAGAACAATATATTTATAGTTTAAGGCTAGGTGCACACATGCGCTTTCAGTCGCAGGACTATTCAGTCGCAAAGAATAGATAATACAGCTTTTAATGTTAGTGTGCGCACATGATACGTTGCGATTGATAGGTATTATGTGCGCGCACTTACATTGGAAGCTATATGTTCTATTTTTTGCAACTGAATAGTCGTGCGACTGAAAGCGCATGTGTGCACCTAGCCTAAGGATCGATCCCCAAGAGTTGGAAATGCAAACAAAACATAAGCGACTAGATATCGATGGAACGCGCAAACGATTGATGTTGAATCCGTGTAGGCTTATTTAAAGTAGAAGAATACGAATACGTAAAGAAAAGGGAGAGCTTCGACTCTACAGACTCTAATGAAGAACACAATACTGGCAAAAGCTTGTGGAGATAAGTTTTATACTACGCGCAAATAGGATAACAACATCAACACGCAATATCTTATAAATGAAATAATGCAGTCTGTCGACAGTTTAGCCGTTTAACCCACTATACAGTAATAACAATATTTACTGCACCTTACCTCATCCTTCTTTTCCTGTTTAATTTTCTTGTTGATTTCCTTTATTTCGTCCATCGGCAGACCAATTTCCTGTAAGCTAGGATCAACATACAACTCAATGTCATCGACATGCTTCTGCATGTGCTGAATTCTCTGCTGTGGGCTGTTGTCCAGCAAATGATCAAAATTGTCCCGTGACAATTTCTGAAAATTAAAATCACCTCTTAATTGGCTTTCAGCAGCAATGTCGGGTGGCGTGCGCTTATTTATGTTATTTGTATGAGGATGAATGTGTGTGGACGGATTGGTGGTATCGGAAATGGCAGAATTAAAATGTTCCGTAGCATCAGAGTATTGAGTTATTCTCTCCACAGATAAAGGCTGTTGAATTTGTTGTGCATGATGTTTTCTATTTCTGTCTAACAAATGTGTTTCAGGCGAATCGTGATTCTTTTTCGTCATACGATTCATCTGTAAATGATCCATGGACTGATGAAATAGATCTGGGTGGGAGTTTATGGAATTCACTTTAAGTGGAAGACCGGCTTCTTGCGAATGAATTTGGGAGGATGGTCGAATGTTATGCGATATACTTGCTTTTTCAGAAAATGCGCCATCAAGAGTTCCAGATTTGGGTATGTTAACATAGATATTCTAAAATTATATAATGATAAAAGTCAAATAGTGTTATATTTTATGTTTCACACTTATAGACAATACCTGAAGTTTATCAGCCATCTCCTCGCTTTCTTCCAATTCTCTTTGGCGTTGCTCATGTAAGTCTTTCTCCAGTTTTTCAGCAATTTTCATTGCAACTCGCTTATCATGCTCTTCTCTGAAAACAAAGGATTATGAGTGTATAGTATAGTTCTTTGGGAGCTTGCTATTAGTTCCTGATATTTACTGTTCTGATAAATATTTTTTGTAAGATTCAGTCTGCCTTTGGGCGTTTTCTTTCTCCTTGATCTGTTCGTTGAGCGCTGTTGGAAAATCGGTTCGGACTACTTCATTACGATACCGGTTTCCTTTGTAGAAGTCATTGACTAAAAGTAGAATAAAGAAAGTAGTATATTGCATTTCAAAAAGTGTATCCTAGGAACCTACTCTCCTGAGACTGCAGTTTGTATGCCAGGGCACCATCTTCACGCACAAGCCATTCTTTGCAAACTATAAAAGAAAGTTAAGAAAAAGGATTCATTACATAAGATGGAAGCTTTTGAAATACATAATTTGATTTTATTGTGTATACAGGATATTTAAAAACTATGTTGTCTGGATTTAAAACGATGGCTATTGGCCACAGTTAACCTCAGAATGACAGATTTTATACATAAGAACTAACGATTTGTAAATCTAGTACCGAATGGTTACTAAGGGTTAGCCAGCAAACATACTAAATGATTAAATTATATGCTGTACGTGGAAACACTTTACTTTACAGCTTAACAGAAAAAACATACCGTAAATGTAAGAAAGTCATCTACATAAGTAGTTACTCGTAAGTCGTCAACTGAGACATTGATTTTTGTTTTAAAGGAAGGCCTTTCTGGAGGCTTAATTTATAGACTCGACCTTCTGAATATACTGACAAATCTTAGAGCTTTAAAATAGGTTGGTTATCCCCAGTATAATACGAGTATGTACTCTTGAATCTATTAGGTCTCAGTGCGATTACAAAATAGTTTTATTCATTCAAGACATGGCAGCTAATGAATGTTAACATATTATGTATGCATATGAACATATTATGTATGCTACACAATCAAATCAATACTGTGCACACCTGTTGTCTGTTTTGTCAGCTTTGGCATGCTCTAATGTCGTATGCATGTGTATTCACTTCAGGAAGTACATACTCATATTAAACCAAAACAATAACAGAGGATGTGTAACTATGCTAGTCCCCACCAAGGTCTATTTGAAAGGCTTCTAATATTTTTTTTTTTTTACATTTAAAAATTAATATAAGTCAGTAAATGCAATCCGTATATTTTTGTATCTACATACCTACCTACCTCCAAGTAGAATATCAAAAATTAGCAATGCTTTTTTCAAGTTCTACGAATAGACTAATTGATGAGCGCGATACCTCCAATTAGTGAGTAAACATTAATTAGGTCGCGATGAATTTTCAGAGTGTGATAGATGCATATCTCTTATTTCAGTTAGAAATAAATTGAAATGAAAAGCAAATAAACTAGGCATTGATGATATGGCTTCAAAGTGTATGTCAAAGTGTAGGTCAAATAAACGAATCCAGGATATTTATTAAATGCAGCAAAATTGCAACCGATTTTAAGATAAGATCGTGATAAAGTAAGAAGCTATTTCACCATTAGGTGTATTTGTTATCATACCGAGAAGTTTGAATAAAGGATTTTGTTATGGTCACATGTCAGAAAGTGTAGAAGGTATTGAAGAAATGTACATTCAGCAATAAGAGCCCTAGAACTACTTTTTTCAATTGCATACGTCGTATGTTGACTTGGTTTTCAAGGTGTTTAAGCAGTTTAACATTTAGAAAATTGACTAATAAACATTTTATGAAGATAACAACAAGAAGAACGCAGTGAAAAATTGTTTTTGCGCTTATTTTTAAGTACATAAGTCATTATTATGTAGAGAAGCAATTCACGTTGTACTTAGTATAAGTATGTATAACTTCAGTTGCCCGGTAAATTGTACATGGGCACCTCACTATTAAACAACAAATGATTTACTATTTTAATTACATCACATCGTTATTCATACTTGGTGAGGTTTCGACGTGCTTTTCCCTTATTAGAAGGCTATTATTCTACCTTCGCAACTATTAAAATTTTAAGTGTACTCCGATTTTCTACGGGCGTTATACTCCAAGGTGTGGAACACGAACGTTAAACACTCTTGTTTACTCTCGGGACACTTGCAAATCATCAACTTGAAACAGCACCAGTTAAGGCACTTTCTCTAATCACAGATTTAATGGTACATACGAGTATAATACTAGATGTGCTTTCTGTTTTCCCATATTTGTTAAAGTGAAAGTTCCAGCTTCAATTAATAAATAAATTATGTGAAATGTAGAGACAAACCATGTGAACAAAGGATTATAATTATGACTCCCTTACCTTCATTGACGTGGCCTCTCTTGGGCAGAGCATCAGTTTTGGGTTCACTCATGTTTTCTAAATTTGTTATGGAGAACATTTGTTCTTTTTCACATTTTTTTGGTACTATTCCGCTTTTCACAACAGCAATGAACTCATTCACTGAATTCCTAAGCTAAGAATAAAACAACGATTGTAACAAACAAGAACTCAATTTGATTGGCTTCTTTTCAGCAATTAGAATAATTATGAGAAACTGTACTACGCCATTCTTTTTTAATATTTTTCTTTACTAATTTCACTTTTGACTTGACCAAGCAAATTCTTTTCTCACTTATTTAAACCGAGGTGTATAATAGAGTAATCCGCTTTACACTCCAAAGAAGATAAACGAAAATCTTCTTTGTTTCTCACATCACATCAGAAGAGAAAAAATAAAAATGAAAAATAACATCGGCAAAATACCACAAAACGAATTCCAGCAGCAGTCGCAGTGACGGACACGAAGACGAATAGAATATCCAACAACGTACACAAGGTGCAATCAAATATCGTCTGTCACTTTTTCCAGCTGGTTCGTGTTGTACCACCAGATAAGAAAATTGTTGATGACTTTTCGTTCACTTTGGATTCTTTGTTGAGTTGCGACACGAGGCGTACTTTGGACATAGCATTATTTAGAAAATGGGAACACTGGAACTGCTTGTGGTGCATAATAGAGCTGCCATATATCTTTTTTGTTAACATGAGTATGTACATCGGTTTATACAATTTTTTTTTTTGGATAGCAACGAAGTTGTGATATTGGTACAGTCAGTGGTCTTATTGACTGAGATTAAATGATCGTTTAATAAGTCTGAAAGTATGTATTTCTATAAAATAAATTATGGTAAAAATATGTTTCATATGCCGTAAATTGTTCAATTTTGATTTTAAAGAGGTTATAAAATGATGACGAGACGACTGTACCTTTCATCATTATATAAATAGGCGACGGCCTATGTTTTACATTGAGATAATTATAATATGGACTGCTGGTGAAATGTCACTTTCATATAACGTCTGCGGACAGTTTAGTTCCAACATAACAAGCGCCACGTGTTTCGTAGGGACAGCAAAGTGAAACAATTATCCGCCATTTTACAATCGTAATTGTGGCCATCTATTGCCCCATATACGAGTTACTGCGAAAATACGTTAATTTTCAAACGGTTGTCGCGTTGATACCAACATCTGCCACTACCAAAATTTCAAAAAAATTAAAATAAAAATAACCGCTACTTTTTTTTAGTAACTATCTACTGTATAAATATGGTAAATTTATTTCGAGTTGATTTTTGTATTGATTAAAATGTTGTTTTGTTGCTGTAATGCAATTGAACTCATCACAATTTATTAAAAAAAAAAGAAAGATTCAATCACAAACCAACGGCTTACGCGAATTCAAACAAAATATAAGTGTCCACATTTATCCGCTACAAAACAAGAGAGCTAGTGCTTATATTAGAACCAACGCGAAGTTCGGTACTAGCAGTATAATATACAGTCAACCCTTGAATGTGTTGAAAGGGCATTCCCCGAAACACAGGAATGCGATAGGTACATTATGCACATTTTGCATGCAGAAAATACCGTTATAAAATCGCGTTATAGCGAAACCGCGTTGTGAAAGTCCCGCGTTACACGAGGGCTGACTGGACTGTATAATATGTCAATGGCAAAACAGTCCAACCCCACAAGATATTCGCTTGATTCTTTTTTTTGTTTGTTGGAAAGGTTGTGAAGAGGGGCAGTGAAGTATGTATTTTTTCGCAGTATGTCCAATGCCCAAAAAACATGTGCAAACATTCTGTATGCAGTACTGCGCGCAGCACTGCAGGTTAAACACACGTGCAGAAATTATTTGATGTGCAGAGAATCGGCTACTGTCACTTAATGCTACTGATTTAAAATCACAATTGTTTTTGCAAAAATTATTTCGATGTGATTTGAGAAAAAATGGATAGTATTACAAAATACAAAAAAATTCAGAAAGTGGCATTACTTTATATGTGTATCAGCCCTATTTGAAATACATTTTATTTTACAAATTCCATTCATCTTCTATTTTGAAATAAAAATAAACAATGAAACTTCAATATTGTCGATTGCAGAGAATTTAGAAATAGAGACATCTTGCAGAACAGCACTGCATAGAAAATTTACATGTAGCCTCGCGTATTGAAACATGTATGTTCTAATTTCTCTGCGTACAGAATTTTGCACATGTGTTTTGGGCATAAGTCAGGTAATAATATTATAATAATAAATAATAATACGTGCGCAGGCCGCAGGTGCGCTTCTCTTGCACAATTGGTCGAATTTCGACCACAGGCGATACTAGTATAAAATAAAAGCCAATGTAAAGGCGGAAGAGTTTCACAAAGAATAGTTAATTAATTATATGTACATTAAACATTTATTAAACAATCATAGTTTCAAATGTAAAACAAAAATCTACATATACCTACCAATCGTAAATATTTGATGATATGTATTAACATTATGAAGGGTGTTTCAAAATGAGCGCAATATTTAATTGTCCAATACCTACATCTTTTACTTTAGATGTCGCTACAGTTCGGGGTGAACTAGGGCCTACTGCTCACAACCATTTGTGTGTGCGTGTTATTTTTTTGCACGAATGGCAGGTATCTACCCTTTCAGTTTTGTTAAGACACCGAACGACGAGTTGAGAAGCTCGTTGACAAATGATACTCTTTGATTGCTTGTCAGACATTCGAAAGATGTGGCACCGTGAAAAAATCTTTAGGTGTTTGCTGGGAATGAACCCGGGCAGCATTGCATAGTAGTCCAACGCAGTTACCACTACACCATGGTGCTCACTCCAATTAATACATAATACCTATACTCGAAATTTTGTAAATATAGATAATAATGTTACTTTAATATGAAGTTTGTATTCTCATAGCGATTATGTGTGGAATAGAATATCAAACAAATGGCCGCCACAATTCTGCTAGCACATTTTTTGCTCTTTTATGCCCGTTTTCACAGTGCGAGCTTAAGTGTTGGATTAGTTAGGTGTCGGATTGAACAAATCCGTCACTTAAGAAGTTTTCTTTCCCACAGTCACCACTTAAGTGTGGTATATTTAAGTCATGGAAGCTCGCACTGTGAAAACGGGCATTAGTGTAGTTGCAGATAACATTTTAACAATTCCACCCAGGATTTCTTCATTCCGTTCAGGAGAAGAGGAGAAGAAGTTGCACAGCCTTAAGGCTGAACTATAATAGTCGAATGGGTTCGTACGACCACGTACGAAACTGTGCGAACACAAGGAATTTGTATTGTACAATACAACCATAATAGCTTTTCGCTTCGATTCGTTAAGTTTTCGTCCACTTTTGCTCACTTACGAAAGGAGCGAATCCATTCGTTCTTTCGTACGAAAGTTTGATATTTGACTGTAACAGCTGGGTAAATTTAAAATTGGAATTTCGGAAATAAAGAAATGTTGTTTTATTTGCTTTTTGCAATTAATAGCATTGTCATTTTGAAGAATAATTGTTCTTAGATTTCATTTACATACTGTAATGTATGCAATTGCAAGTATGTAGTACAAAACATTACACATATACATATGTACGTGGAACATAAAAAAATGGCTTGTACATAGGACTACGATTTGCTTTCTCAATGGAAACATAAATTAATGTATGAAAAAAGTGATAATTTTTATTTTTTTAGGTAGTAATTTTTTTCGATTTCACTAGTTATTTTGCAAAACAACAAACAAATCACGGACAAAACGACTAGAATCTGACAATCGCCAGTGACAGTCGCTTCCGTTCGCATTCTCCTAGGTGTGTTTGTTATCTTTTATTAACACAAATGGCACATCTGTCAAATAGTAAAAGTGGGGGAAAATCCTCTCTTCTTCTTTTTTAACTATTGAATATTTTCACGAAAAAACAAATTTTCTTTTATTTTGTTAACAAGAAGTGATTGACATTTCACAAATTGTCAGATTGCTGAAGGATGTGCCTCGGTGACTCCATGAAAAAGATATAGCACGATTTCGCCAGAGGGGAAATTTTTTGACACTGTCATTTGGCTCTCTCTTCTCTTGTTTTTTGACAGTTGGATGTAAATTTTCATAAATTAACAGGTTACCAAACACACCTATTATGGGCAACTTGAGCAATTGACATTTCGGAAGGAAACTTAACGTAGGATTTTGACAGTAGCTTCCGATTGCTTTCGACTATTATAGTTCAGCCTTTAGATCCATGATTTCGTTGGCCAATTTTAGTCAGGTTGGGACGACACGGCCAGGGAATTTCTCATGCAACACTTGCATTGTCTCTTGCGCAGTGCTATAGGTTGCCTTATCCTGCGGAAAATACAACTCGTCCAGATGCACACCGAGCATTAACATTGCTGATATCACGTGGTCCTTGCCTTCAAAATTGGCCACCTGGGCAGGGCAACGCTTAGAACAGAGATGTTTTCTATTAAGAAAACATGCCAAAAGAATGGGACTTTCAAAAAACGGACGAATGCAGATATTGCAATGGCATAGGTATATAACAGAGGATGTTGTACATATCCTATGTGAATGCCAGGCTATTGCTCGTTCTCGTAATACGTTTTTAGGGAATTACTTCTTTGATACACAAGATGAAGCTGGCCAAACTGGCCACAATGAAATTGTAAAATTTTGCAGTGAAATTAAATGTTTCGACGGTAATGTTTCATAAGATGGTCCCAGAGGATCACAATGGGCTCAGCCTCATAACCCCTTTAACCTAAACTCGTCTCCATTAAGATTGTACCTATTCCAATTTCGGTTTCTCCAAAGCAAGTAGACGTTCTAAAAACAGCGATATACCAAAATTTAGCTTTTTAAAAATGCAGTTGACCGACGCCTCATTTAGGAGACATTGTGTACAGTCCTAGTGGTCGCCGTGGCCGTGGTAGTTAGTGCGTTGGACTACCACGCAATGCTGCCCGAGTTCAACTCCTGGCCGGGTCTAACACCTAAAAAAGTTTTTTCACGGTACCACCTCTTTCGAATGCCTGACAAGAATCAAAGAGTATCATTTGTCACGATTAAGCTTCTCAACTCGCCGTTCGGAGTCGGCAAAAAAAAAACTGTAGGTCCCTTCCATTCGTGCAAAAATATAACACGCACACACATATGGTTGCGAGAAGCAGGCCCCGGTTCACCTCGAGCTGTAGCGCCAACTAAGTAAGTAAGTGTACAGTCCAGAAGTAGCATACAGCGAACTTGTTCAACTCCAGATTCTAACTTAAAATATGGTCTATGATCTCTTAGAAGTTTATCCCGAATTTAAAGTACCTACTGCGCTTATTTTTAGCATCTTTTGTGTCTTCAGAATGCTGACATCGGAACGTAGAGAAGTCATTTACGGATAAGTGTCAAATGGTCGTTGAAATATTTAACAAAATTTGGGTAATCTCATGCTTCATGCGCCAATTTGACCTTCATAGCTATAATTTTAAAAATAACGATTTTTATCCCATTTCCGTCTCGCATTGCCATTGGGATTCCTCACGTTATGGTAACACTGTTGAAGCAGACGATGAAAATGAGTATTATTTGCTTTACCCGAGTATTCTTATAATTTCGACAGAATAATATTGCAAAGCACATTCTGTGGAAGACCAAAATACTTAATCCACGTGCTGCAGGTCAAGTATAGTTATGACTTCATTACTTCCACATCCTCTTGTACTCCATATGACATGAGTAAACCTACAGACAATTGTAGGAAAAGGGAGCTAAAAATACATTCTCTTACATTATGGAGTATTTATTATTACCCATTACATTTTGCTTATATAACTAACCACACTATTTCTATTGCGTTTAAAACAAATGTATATAATGCATCCAGCATTCCCAAACAGACTTTACCCTCAAATTGTCGAATAAAAATCCAGGAGATTAAACGAATTTAATGATTTTTCTAATTAAAAGGAATCAAAATGAATCATACCTACATACTTAACAAAAACTGAAGCGTGAAGAGAAAAAGAAGATGTGCGCATGTATACATACGTACTAGTAGTACACGAGTGTATTACAGCCAGGGGATGGGATGTGGATGACTCGGAAGCGGGCCCGATGGTACTCAACTCAACTTGTATCTATATAATTCTGTTCTCTTGGGTGCGTTTGCACTGCGTTGACGATCGGATTATGATCAGTACTTAAGAAATCTTCGTTTGTGACGATACATACGTTGTTCTGTGGATGCAATATGTTTTGCACAATTTTAAATAATAATAAATAGAAATACATACAATTAAAAGTCGATTCATAGTTAGAGAACGTGTACTATGAATTTTTGTTTTTACGTCGCGTGTAACATATTCCAGTGTAAATTCGGATAAATATATAAATAAAGTAGAAATGTCAAGAAACATAATTCATAATTTTGAGAGCGCCTTTGTGTAGTACGCGGCATCGCGACCCTTAATAAGGGGATTTATTTTTAGCGCACATTTATTTATAATCTATTTTCCAGTCAAACATATCTCGGCTCTCTGATCCATTTTGAAGGGGATCCGCGAAACAAACGTAAAACGTGATCATTTTGAACTAAAAAAAAAAAGTAAATTCATTGCCGCTTCATTGAATACGAGCATGACTGTCGAAATTGTATCTTTTATCTGATATTTATTTAGTTTTACTATTGATTGACCCTCGTGTAGTGTTGTGTGTATTTATTTAAATTTAATGTTTCCCGGAAGACATATGGTCGACAGTGTAACTTTCATTCATTAAAATGAAAATGAATTTCAAATTGGTTTTCAACAGAAATGCATTTAAAAAGTGAACTCAAATAAATACCAGTTAACCGATCCATAGATTCCGCAGATCATCGCCTTCACAGTGTATGCCAACCATGTAAAAGTGTATTCCGTAAATTGTTGCCAATAAATTCTCATCACTGTTATTGTTTAAAACAAAAAAGAAAGAAACTATTTCCACATCGTATATAAATCGATTGCTACTTCCAATCTATGTGCAACCGTATGTATGTGCAGGCTATGTGGGCAACATGAACATCAACGTTTGGATTCAATTAACTATTCGCCTGGCATTAGTCTTTGCGACTATCAGTTCAACGAACGCAATGAAAGGTGAGTTACTTTACTACCCCTATTCGTTTTGTTTTTTATTCATTTATTTTTTTTAATTATGTTTTTTTTTTTTATGATGTAAGTACTTATGTATGTACATATGTATTGTACTTGTTTTCACATACAAAGAGCCCATTCATAAATTACAAGAGCATACGTATGTACGTTGAATGGACATGGTTTCCTGATCTAAAGATTTTGATAAAGTTTTATAGTGATATAATTTTATCCAGTCAGTAGAAGCTGTTGGACATTTTGTATATGACGTCATAAATATGTAGGTAGTTTCACTCTAGAACACAAAACTGACTATACAAGTAGGTATGCCGGTAAACTTTGGAAATTACAAAAAAATCATTTCCTTCTGGAAAGTGAAGAAGCCACACGTGAATTAGGATTAAATAGACAAATGAGGGGGAAATCTACATATATGTACCTACGCACATATGTATATAATATGTAAGGAGTGCCACCGAAAAAATGTACTTCACAAAAGAACTTGATTGTTTGATGCCACATTTAAACAAATTTGATAGTTGAGTTGTCCTTAAGATGGGACTTCTGGACTTCGATACACCGCACCGTACGAAACGATGTACACGGAGAGAGAAAGTTGGGGCAGAATTGTGCCTACACGGCAACCAACAATGGCACCGGGATGACTGTAGACTGTAGTGTCTTGTCTTCTAGGCAGAAGTTCTGGTGGTACAGAGAGCGGCGTGCGGAGCTCTTGGTGATGAAGCTGATATCAGATAAGGATATCACCATCTATATCGACAGTCAGGCAGCGCTCAGACCGCCAAAATCGTATATCGTTAAATCGGCAATTGTAGAAGGTTGTCGCTCTGCGCTCAAAACTCTAACCAGACATAACCGGGTTATACTATGTTGAGTACCAGGACACTCTGGTGTAGAAGAAAATGAACTAGTAGAAGAGCTAGCAAAAAAGGGGAGGCACTGTCAGTAACCGAGATGGTGCACTTAGCACCACCATCATGCAAAAATTAAGAATACATACTATCATTAGTATGGCGGGCAATAGATGGTCAGGAAAAATACCAAATTAATACTCAAGTAGACGGGGAAAAGTTAAGAACTTTAATAGGCATACTTTCCGGACACTGTCTCCTGAGAAAGCATGGGATATTTTAGTCCAGACGAATGCAGATACTGCAATGACTTGGGTTCAGCGGAAGATGTTGAACACATCCTTTGTTGAACATATACCATTGCTCGTTACAAAACGGTTTTAGGAAGTTACTTTTTTGATACCTACATTGAAAGAGGCGGGCCAAACTGGCTACAATTAAATTTTAAAATTTTGCAAAGAACGCAAATGATTAGACGGAAATATTTCGGTTTAGGTACCATCAATAGATGGTTCCAGGGGATCGCGATGGGCCCACTACGGTGCCTAGTGTTGAAATTGAAATTGAAAATTGAAATTGCATTTAAATTGAAATAGTGTTTTGTGATGGCTCAGCCTCATAACCCCGTTATAAACTTAACCTATTCTAACCTAGGTTAGGTTAGGTTAAGGTGGTTATCCCCATCACTCTGGTTGGATTCACTTAGACACTTAAGGTCCATTGTGTTACCACATGGAGTCGATCCATCTATCGGTACTCCGATACTCCTACTCCTATATCAACAACACCCGGTGTTTCAAAGTGGTCACCCATCTAAGTACTAACCGCGCCCGACGCTGCTTGATTACGGTGATCTAACGAGAACCGATGTTTTCGGCATGGAGTGGTCGTTGAAAACGTATTCTAACCTAAGATGGGAGGATATATACAGTTGGACTGTGGCCCTAGATGACATTTTGCAGAAGCTAGATGAAAAAATTCACCAAAGACTTATGGAGAAAGCAATGTGTTTATCGAGTCGCTTAATCTACATGCTATTATATAGTTGTTTGATGGATTTGAACTGCTTTCACGAGTCTAACAGCCTAAATCTAATGAGTGTTATTTTCAAGACTCGAGGAGAATTTCAGGCTTCTGAGTTTCAGGCCATGCAGGGATGAAGCGGAGTCCCTAGAGATGTAAATGAGGACGGAATCTTCCAGTGTGTGCACCTCTTTGGCACCCTGCACCGCTCTTAAAAGCATTATTACAGAGGGAAAAAACTGTACGGGCCATAAACAGCCTTTCTCCGTATAAATCACCGGGCCTAGACGGCCACGTCATAATACCTATTATGCTGCAGTATCAGCAAAAGCTAGTAATTCCGTGGTTAGCTCCGCATCTATAGAGGATATGCATATCTTCCTAAACTACATTCCACAGTCGTGGAGACGCATTCGAGTGGTTTCCATCCCTTAAGTAGGCAGGCGAGGTCATGAATCTGCGAAAGATTTTAGGCCTATCAGACTAATCGCTTTTGTGCTAAGACCCCTGGAACGAGTACTCGATATTAATTCGCAGAAGATTCTAGAACAATCAGCTTTATCTAACTGTCTGCACTCATATATCAAAGATCCACAGAGATGGCTCTCCATGGAATAGTGCATACAATAGAACATGTAGAATTCACTATAACAACTACACTCTCGCTACCTTTCTAGATATAGAAGGAGCGTTCAATAGTGTACATCAATTCAACAATCTTTGGCCGAGCTAGAGGGGTTCATTGACCAATGGATAGCATCCATTCTAAAAACCAGAATTATTCAGGCATCCAACAGCAACCTAACCAAATTCGTAAGCAGAAGAACGGCCCAGGGTGGTGTTATCTCACCTCTACTATGGCTTATGGTCACAAAAAAGATCTTGGTGCACCTAGACATTCGCGGGCTCAAGGCGGTTGCAAACGCAGATGACGTTGTCATTTAAGTGTCAGGGAAGTTTCTCTCTGGACAACGATTTAGATAAAGTGAGTACTTGCGCGGCGTTGGTGTTGTTGTAATCCAAGAAAAACCGAAATTTTACCACAAAAACCAAAGTACAAACCTTTAATATTCCCAAACTAAACGGACAAACACTCTCACTATCTATTTGGGCATCGTCCTTGACTCTAAACTAATATGGAAGAAGAACATAGAATTGCGGATGAAAAAAGAAGAGCTTCTCAATTCACCGTTCGAACATGGTTACTGTTGGTCCCTTACATTCGTGCAAAAATATATAACCCACCGTAGCGCCACCTAACTGAGTAATTATCTTTTAACTTTTTGGTAGTATACTCATTGAGAAGTCCGCTCCCAGTGATCTTTAGTACTACGTTTATAACAACGACATGAAGGGGTATAATCTCGGGTAAAACTCACCTTCATAGCTCCTCTGGGACATGTTGACTAGTACCTGTTATACATTTGTTAGCAAATCTTTGTATTTTTGCGAGTAATCTCGTCGCTGTTATAAATTTAACCCTAAGAGCTCAACGTTAGGAGCTGTAAGTGATGATAGGTCTAATAATACATCCTGCATAGCATACTTGGGCTATCTTCAGGATTTACAAGCAAGCAGCTTCTGCTCTATAGCGATACCGTTTTGAAACATCGGTTTCAGATCTTGAACGATCCTTCTCTTTGTTAGTCCCACTGATATGCACCAATACTTTTTTTACAAAAAGTCAATATTACAGTCAAGTCGGGAGACCTTGGCGGCCAACGGAAAGATGGAGTTCTTGGAAATTAGCATAACAGGTCCGGCTATGGGTGAAGTTGCACCATATTGCTGAAACCACACAGTGTTGAAACCGATTCTCTTTAGGTGTAGTTCTGGGAAGAAAAATTTGGTTTTCCTTAAAAAACGGTCTCCATTGACCGTTACAGTGCGACCGTTTTTTTAAAAGAAGTATGGCCCGACAATGGTGAAACTGCCCACCAAATGGTGACTCGAGCTGGATGCAGTTCCATCACATGGAGTATCTCTGGGTTAGAGTGATTCTATATTCTATAATTTTGCTTGTTTCCATTGCCATTTAACCTTTAAGTAGGTAGCTGAGTAATAGTAACGTAAGTAGTAGTAGGTAGTAAGTGCTGACAACACTCCGTCATGATTTCACTTTATTACGCTTATCTTAACTCTGGGAAGTGGTTCTATGGTGGAATTGTCATTATGATATTGTTCTGGGGTAGAACAATGTTAAAAGAATTAACTTTAAGACCCCTTATAGAGTTTTTAGTCGTCCTTTCTAAAATAGTGCTTTCCGTATTAATTTATGAACCAATTACAATAACAGCTGAATGCGTTCCTAGTCTTTTTCAAATGATATTTTAAAATTACGTATACAAATTCACCCGGTAAAAAAAAAATTACACAACTGTTGACAGCACCCTTGCAGCTTGAAGAGTCTGTCACGACTTACTTGTGCAACCAAACTTTTTTAAAACCATCTAAATCTGTATAATAGCATTGTATATAAAAGACATAGTAGTATCACTTGAGGAATTCGATACTAGCGCCTCAGTTCCATATACAATGACAATAGAAAACAACAGGAAGGTACTGTACCGACAACGGGTGTTGTCAGTTTTGAAAATTTTGAAAATGTTTTGAAAAATAAGGGCTTGGAGTGTTGTCAGCACCTCACCTAACCTCACCTAAAGGTTAAACCAAAATGGGCCTCTTCAGACGAAATTAAGTTTAAAATGTTGTTGTGCTCTTCCAACATTTGAATGATCTTCTGACAAAATTGAAAATTCCAGGCGAATCGGCAAGTTTGCTGGGTTTTCTTGTTATTTGAACTTTGTAGGGAATTAAGCTCAAATCTTTGTGCAAATTGTCTGCAGTAATTGTCTGCTTATTCTCATTTGGACAGATAAGTTTCGGGTCGAAACGCTAAGATTGGTTTGAAGGGCAGCAGCTACAGCAGTAATCGTATCATGTGTCCTAACTGATGGATAAGTCGCGAAGGTAATAAGGCGCGTTCTTGGGACAGTCCCACATCGGCAAAAAAATGAATCAGCCTTATCAGAGTGCTCTGAGGAACGTCGCCAAACGTCCGCCTGAATTCTGTTTGGACTGAAATCAAAGACTCCAAAGCATGATAACGATGCACTATCCAAATCATTGTATCACTGTCCCAATCGTCCATTTTTGTACTACATGCAAATCTGTAAAATAATGGAATTGATTACGCAGAAAAAAATTTACTACGTTTTCTTTTGATAGCACGTAATAGTGGCCAAAATTACAGATCACGAGGTCATAATCTAATTATTATTAAGACTACCTACCTTCAAGCGTTTGTCGGATACTTCTTTGTAAATAAGAGCATTTGGGGTTTCTGTAAGGAAAAAAATGTTTTTGACTTGTTTCTGGGATTTTTTCGACACCATGTATACGATCATTTTGTGTCCCAATTAAAACCGTGTGACACATTTTTGCACAGTACCCATCTCCGAGGAATTTTTGACAAATCATCAATGATGTAGTTTTTCATAAAAAAAAATGTCTTCAATATTTTCTGTTTGTTACACAAAGATACGAAAATATATCTCGTACAACAGGAATGAATGTGGGAAAGTTACACCCCATTCTTTTCGATGATGCTAACACGATCCCAATTTTTGTAGTTTCGAAGAAATAGGGGACAGGATGGGTGCGCGTTTTATTCGCGGAACAAAAATGACAAAAACAGACGGTGAGTCATCTCCTATCTATAGGCAACACTATATTTGGCCGAAATTACTTCTGGGGAGATAGAGATCAATTGTTCCGCATGGGGCTTTATACCTGCAAATACAATTTACGAGTATTTCCTTTAAAAAAGCTATAAAACTATTCAAATATTCTTTTTTCTTGTCAGAGGGGCTTAGAAAGCCTGACATAAATTGATCCATCTGATTTTTTATACACTGCGGGCCAAAAGTTTCAGACCATTACTTGTGAATAGAACCAAAATGTCTGCCAGAGTGATTCAAAATGTTCATAATCATCGTGTATGAAGATGACAAGCAATAGGAACTAAACACAATGAAATACAAACAAAGAAGTACAGGGTGGTTTTTATGTTCCAGATACCAGGTCGATGTTTGTTTTTAATAACTTTGATGAGAAATACAATTTTATAATTTATATATTCTATTGATCGAACATATGGTCTTTAACAATATATGTGGAAAATGATGTCGATCAAGTGGCCGCCTCTGGCCGTGGTCCAAAGGCAAGCTCTTTTAAGCACATTTTTCATAACAATTTCGCTGATTTCGGGTGTTATTTCAGCAAATTTATTTGAATGTCGTCTTTAAGCATCAGGAGGGTTATGGTTGGTTGGTTGGTTGGTGTACACCTTTTTCTTTAAGTACCTCCATAGGAAGAAATCGGGGGGTTAAATGAGGGCATCGTTGGTGCCACTCGATATCACCACAAAACTTGCATCGTAGCACGAGCTGTGTGTGATGTGCCACCGTCTTGTTGGAACCACATGTTCTGTAGGACTCATGATCCAATATGTCCCGATAGCGGTCACCTCACCAGTACTTGTCTGTAGCATCCTGAAAGAAATATCGCCCAATGATGCCATTGGCCGGCCCAAAAGGCGCACCATGTTACTACGAGGGTGAAGTCGTCTTTGTTGTATCAATTAAAGGTTTTCGGTGCCCCAATAGCGGCTATTCGGATTTTGAACAAAACAAGTCAAGCCGAAATGTGCTTCGTCGCTCATAATGATTTTTTGCCAAAAATGGTGGTCGGATACTAAGCTGTAAAACTCAAGCACTATAATTGTTGGACCATAACACATAAATTGTAATCAACTACTCTACGACTGTCAGATGCCAACTGACCAATGGCATCCAAACCGATATGGCGACCAAACTAAATCGACCTGGAACATAAATAATAAAAAATAAATATTTGGCTTCAGCAGTCCTAGAGGTAGAACCAAGCCTAGCTTCCCGCAACCATTTGTGTGTGCGCGTTATATTTTTGCACGAATGGAAGTGACTACAGTTTTCTGCCGTCTCCGAACGGCGAGTTGGGAAGCTTTACATCACAAATGATACTCATGAATGCTTGTCAGGCATTCGGAAGAGGTGGGCACTGCGAACAACTTCTTAGGTGTTTCCGGCGGGATTCAAACCCAAGACCGCTGGCACAGTAGCCCGACGCATTAACCACGGTGCTACGGAACATAAAAACCTTTAACCCTTTAAATAATATTTTGGATGCTTCAGAAAAGAGCTTATAAATGGGTTTCCAATATGAGGCTTCCTATTGATTTATTAAGAAAACACGTATTTTTTATGAAATGAGATTTGATTTTTATTTAAATCGATAGAAAAAGAGCTGCCATTGGTAATCAAAATATGTAATAGATATTAGTCAAATGATCCACATGACCTCTGTTGCACATTCATGCTCCTTGATAACATTTTGCAGCATAAATGTGGCTCAATTTCATCGATAACGCACGGATATTAGCTTTGAGTCCCTCAGTTGGCTGAGGAGCGTTCGTATAAACCTTCTATTTCACATGGCCCAAAATAAAGAAGTCACAAAGTGTTAGATCTCACGATCCCGGCCTCCAATTTTGATCATTATTTCGAACAAGGACTCGGCCAGGCAACTTTTCCTGCAAAAGAGTAATGTAGTGTTAGGGTCATCCAAGAAGATGTGTCATTTTAAATCAATAGAAAAAGTAAGTGCGTGGTCTGCTGGCTTCAATTCTTATGTCAATTGAGACTTATGTATAAGTATGTAGGCCAAGATCTTTATACACAATGCGGTGCAGAGTGGTTGTGGTTGCGGATAGGCCCAATTCCTGTGATTGTCTCGACACCTGGGTTATGGTCCGCGATATTTTCAGCTGACCTTGCCAGACGAACAAGAGTTGGAGAGGAGGTCTTCACATGAATAACCTGTCCGAAACGCTCAAATTTATCGATTAAATTCAGTATAGCTCTTCGAGAAGGCGCTTGATGATGACCAAAAGCAACACGAACTTAATGAAACGTTTCCTCGATATGTTCACCATTTTGAACTTTCACTATTTCAAAACGTTGTTTTGCGAGTGTATAACGACCCATATTTAATAACTTCCTAGTATTATTTTACCAAAAGTCATTGCAATGATAGTTGAATGTTGACAGTTCAAAAATGTCGTGGAATTTAGAATAACACCTCTTGTTGGATGACCCTTTAATTACAGTAGAATCTCGGAAAAATTAACGTATAAAAACAGGCCCTGTTCATCTTTTCGAAATGTTCATCTTCTGGAGTAGGTACTAAATTTTGAGTAGGTACTTAATTTTGGTTAAGATGTCTTTCAATACTTTGCACTTTTCTTTTAAGTTTAAAAACTTTACTCGGCCTTTCACTGGTGGCGTCTTTCCACTACATAAATTCACTTCACACTGGTATGCAAGCAAACGAAATGAAATGCAAAATCAGGCAGAAAAGAACAGTTTTCCAAAGAATAACGATTATATGAACCTACTACGAATAACTAAAACACGAAAAAATAAGAAAAAAAAAATAATGCGTAGAGCGTGCATCTTTTCGATGATACATATATCCAAAAATCAATCCGTTCATCTTTTAGAATACTGCGATGAAAAATTCATCATCTTTCTGGGTAGTTCATCTTTCCGAGATTGTACTGTATTTTGAGTCATACTGCCCAAATACGCCACTGTGGCGTAGAATATGTGCTGTCAAATGGTATAGCGCTGCCGCATAAAAATTCGCCGACAATGGTGTTGTGCTGCATGTCAAATTAATTGTCACTTGAAACGCAGATGGTTGGAATTGTTTTGCGTAGATTGAGAAAATATATTGCGAAAGATAATATGTTTCTTTTATTTCAGTTAAGTCGTCCCCTTCCATTTCTTTTGTTTTTAGCGAACTGTCAAACATGGCACAGCAAAAGTTAAGAGTTAACCAACTCATACTACGCCACAAATACCTCATTGTGTTTGGGCATGCAGATAGGCTAGGTAGGGGTAGCTACCGGCTGAAGCTAGTACATTTAGACCAGTAGAGATCCTTTATGATTCCAAAGATTTTTGGTGATATTTCCCCAACTTCCCATCTAACCACTAAGAACTTTGGATAAGCGAAAGCGGCCTCTAACATTCGCCGAGATTATCGAAGTCGTAGAGTTAGCTTCTGCAGGATAGAGCTGCTCTTACAGAAATTTTTGAAGAGTATTCCAAGTGATGATCTATTATTGTGCCAATTTGTAGTTTTTTAGCAACTGTAGAGCATTCGAGATTAAATCTTCATATTATGCTACCTTTCCATGTAACGTTTATTTTATTGACCGTGTCAAGTTGCAGTAAAAATCCAAACTTCTTAGTATGTTACATAGTCAAGCGAGTTCCAGTATAATTGCTGAATAACTGAGAGATGGCTCATAATAGTCTTATGGCTGCAATTGTTGCCATTTGTTTGCCAAACTTGACGAGAGGAGCAAGATTGAGGAGCATGTACTGCAGAGGGCATTGATCTTAGTGCTCATAATGTACATTCAAATTTAAAGTGGTCCGAGTTTTCCGGACCAAAGTGCGATGGAGTATATTTAATTTTAATGAGTGAAACTTGCTTTAATACTTTCAGTATCGTTCTACGGCGATGGATACATTACAATGCCACTGCAGGAAGCGAAATTATCTACAAATATTCGCATAAAATTCCGTACTCAACAAGAAAATGCATTTTTATTCTTAGCCGATGGACGGACAGACTACTGTTTAATACGTTTAGATGGTGGAATCATTAATTTTACATTCAAAATCGATCGTGATGTTATACAGGTCAGTTACCAATACAATAAAACAATTCAATTAATCGCTAATTCTGGCAATATTTCCAACTCTTTCAGTTACTATCACCAAAGAAACAAAGACTGAATGACTTGGAATGGCACGACATAGCCATTCAACGGTATGACAGCAACATAACCCTTCAGGTGGATGCGAATATCATTCGTAAAACGCTAAAGACCGGATTGTCGGCCTTCAATGTACACTATGGAACATATCTGGGAGGAGTCGGTGAATTTAGGGCAGAATATGTAAAGGACATCAACAACTTCCGCGGTTGTATTTCGGATGTAAGAGTGGATGAGGTAAACAAAAAGGGAAACGGAACTAATTGGACTCTCTTTCAGGTCTTTTATAACAACATCAACCTCATCAAGCGAGCAAAAGAACGAATCGGTCATGCGACAAGTATCGGTGTTTCTTGGTCATGCAGCACAGAATTTGATGCTCACGTGGATGATGCCATAAGCTTCTTGAATGACGATTCATTTGCACTGTTGATCAAGGAGCCCAATTCGGAAGAATCGTAAGTGTCATTCGGGTTTAGTTAGTCTCCATGTTAAAGTACAATATTTTCCACTTTAAAGCCTTATCTTTGACGTACGGACCATTGAATCTACTGGGCTGGTGTTCTTCAATGGAGGATATGACTTTATTCTCGTCGAGATTCAGGATGACATGTTGCATTTGATTTTCAATAAAGGCGGAAACATTCTCAAACTATCACCGAATAGGACAATTTCCGATGGTCAGTGGCATAAAGTGCAAATTCGTTATGACTCCGTTCAAGTTGAGTGCACTGTTGACAGCAGTGTTGCCACGGAGAAGCATGTCAATGCTACTGAGAGCATAATTCAGCTGGAAAAGAGTTTCTTCATTGGAGGAGTTCCGGAGAAAATGCGTCGAAAACTACTAACCGAAGGCCTCAAGGTCAACGATCAGAGCTTCAAGGGCTGCATGCGAACGATTCAGGTAAACGATCACTCACTCGGCTTCCCTCAGATAAAAGCCAGCAACAAACTGTCCGTTGACTGTGTTTGGAAGTACCCGTGCGTCGAGGAGAATCCATGCTTATTGAGTGGCATATGCAATCAGTGGAGCGTCGACGAATTCATTTGTTACTGCGATCAGGCATACTGCATCAAGGCGGACTTTCAGGGGCCCTTTAAGGTAAGTCAGTCTCTTTTGATCGCATTGCTTCCATGCACTTTCTACCCCGGTCTTTAGATCTTTGCAGAGTCCAACCCCGCTGTGGAGCTTCTCAACATTTCACCACTTCAACTCCTCGAAGGCGGAACAATTTTCGTCACATCACTAAACATAGATATTCTCTTCGAATTTAAGAAATACGAACTAACCGAATCTGCGATACGTTTCAATGTCGTCCAGCAGCCCAAGTACGGGACCATCCTACAATTCTCCAGGGAGAAAAATAATTTCATCCCATCGTGGTCGTTTAGTTTGGTCGATCTGAGCACTGACAAGGTGAAGTACGTGCACAATGGAGCAGAAAGTTTCAATGATCATGGGACGATCGATATGCAGATTGATGGGCAAACACACAAAGTGCCCGAGCACATCTTAGGCAAACATCGTTTTCTGCTTCATGCGAACGTTACTCCGGTCAATGACCCTCCACAGTTGCGTATTCCGAAAAATAAAATCCTTCGCGTAATCGAAGGAATCGAAAAGGTCCTGGACATTGATTTGTTCACCATTCAGGATCCAGATAGCCCGCCGAATGTTTTAATCTACACAATTCTGCCCACGAAAAGTCAGAAAGAAGCCTATGGCCGCTTCGAAGTGAACGGACAGACAACAGAGACGTTCTCGCAAATTGACGTCGATCTAGGAAAGGTCACCTACATCTACAATGCTACCACGACAGAATCCCTCCTGTACAATATCAAGCTTCAGGTATCCGATGGCATCGAGACTAGTGACACTGTGAATCTCCCAGTTTCTGTGCATCCTTTGGAGCTGAGGCTTGTCAACAACACGGGTCTCATTATGATACACAAATCTTCGCTTTTTCTAACTCCCTTCAATCTGTCAATTGGCACCAATTCAGCTGAAGATAATATTGACATACGATACGATATTGTAAAGCCCCCACAATATGGAGCTATCCAACGGCTAAGACAGATAGATTCGTCATGGGTTAATGTCGATTGGTTCAGTGACAGTCAATTGCTGTTAAGTCACGTTAGATATGTTCATAATAGCGGTACTCCATGGCAGGACGAGTTTAAGGTGAGTTAAAGTGCAGCAATAAAATAATAAAATTATTAATCAATTTATTTTACTCACTCAAGTTTGTTGCATCGCATGGACTCGTGACGACGCAGACCTTCGACTTTCGGATAACTTTTACCAGTCTTCGGATAACGTCAAGAAAACAATCTGTCCTTGCGGTTAATGGATCAAAGGAGTTCATTTTTAATAACGCTGTCCTTTTGTTCGAAACAGTTCCGTTGGTGACATTTCCCAGGAATATTATTTATAAAATTCTACAACCGACAAAATACGGATCGGTTTTCGTTGAAGGATCACGCAAATCTGCAAAGGTGAGTATAACGTTTTTTATTGTGTAGCCTTTTCCGAGCAAGTCTTCAATTTAATGCAAATCTCTATTAATCTTGTTTGAATTGGTTAGGTTAGACTGATGCAGTCACTGCTTATTTTGACCAACAATTGTGTCCATGGACCCCATGTTTTGCTACCCTGGGAAATCTGTTAAAAGGAAAATACCCGCTAATTAGAGCCACCCAGATAGGAACATATCTACTTAAGTTCTCAGTTTTCCTGCTCAGTAAAGAAGGAACAACTTTTTTATTCCGACGGTCCCTTAATGGAGAACTCAGACTCGACGACTGGTCCATGACACTACCACGTGGAGAACCCCATTACAATGTATTTTTTCGTTCTTCGGAAAAGGGGAGTAGGGACATCGGTGGCAAGGAGCATAGGCTAACAGCAGTTACCACGTCAGTACCGAAAACCTGCAAAACCTAAGCTGGACAAAGATAGGACAGCCAGCGCCAGGTGTCCTAGCATGCTGAGATGTTTGGGAGAGGGACGTGGCCCGAAAGAACGACAATGAGTTCTCACAGATGGCTTGTTTGGCTTGCCTGCATCCAGGAGAGTTGCCTTTTCTTTGATTGTGTGTTCACTGGAAATACGAAAAAAGAAGACCCAACGTGGGTTCAGGTCCCGAGAAATCTTGTACTGAGCGTTTTTCTAGCAATCTCATTAGAGATTTCATTTTCTATTATTCCGTTCCGTGCTGGGATCCAAACGAGTTTCAATGAGTTCAGCTTTCCGGTGAAATTCAATGTAGCTCGGACTACTAGACTAATTCAGAATTGGTTAAATAATTTAGCAAGGCCATATGCATAGCCTGACTGACGCGTTAGGAGTTCTAGAGAAAGCAGCCAAGCAGGCGAGATGGATTGTTCCTTGGAGTCTGGCGAACGCAGCAGTAACATATTTACGTGAATGTGTATTCTACCAGACAACCGATGCGTATAATGTATAGGAATGGCCTTACCATTGCCGCGTAGATATTTCTTCGCCCAAAACCCCTTTGCATTACTTTGGATGTCTTTAGCTATTTTACTATTACTTACTATTTTATCCATAGTAAGAGTACCTTACTATCAACGATTACTCCCTGACTTTGACGTCTTTGGAGAGTTGGATCGTTCGCCTACTGGCACTGGATTTATCAGACCTCAGTTTGAAGATTATTGACAGAAAGTCCGTGCCTAGTAGCCTGACATCAATCGCGACCAGATCTAGCTATGGCCTAGAGCAGACAGATGAACCATCATCCGCATATGCCTAATTGTAGACGATAGAACCATTAATGTTCGACAGACAGTCAATGAGCATGCACTACGAGTATTGCAGAGGAGACAGAGCACCACCTTGTGGGCAGTCCATATTTACTTCCGCGTTCCTTTGATCCCTAACACCAATGATTCCTTTACGCCGCGGTTTCATTAAAAGTGACGTTATCAAAAGCGCCGTCAGTGAAGACAAACACCCATCGCTTACTCTTTTTAATCAAAAGCTCATTAAATTCTGCTTACCAGATCCTGAAGGTGCGTCCCGCAAATTTTCCGCATTGTTTTTCGTGTTGCATTTCTGTCTTTCCAAGTTTTTCAGTAAGAAAGATCTAAGACTGATTGCTCTGGAGAAATACTGAGAATCCTTATTCCTTTACCAAAGAGGACAGGGTCCTCATCTGTGTAGTAGCTTTACTTGTATCCCGATCCCGAAGCATTTGACATGTGTCCCGTTTAGAAAAGGCTCATACTTGTTCTGCCCAAAGTTAACGTGCAAAGCCTCTGCCATCTCTCATTTCTCTCTGACTGCTTGGTGGAATGTCCACTTACTCAGTATAACTTACTCAAAACTATCGGTGGTAGCTATTATTATGGGTGAGATGCACCGCGACCTTAAGATCTATTGTGACCCTTACAAGTCGTTATTCCTATTGGAATCGATTAGAGAGAGCTTTGCTCACACCTAGCCCAGGTGAGAATTCCATATGTCACAACACTTAATCTAGACCAATTTCACTGGGAAATCGCTGTAGGAGATTGAGTGCTATGAGTGGTAGATCCTCTGCTGTAGTTTGGTATTAACCCAAGCACTTGAATCTTTTCTGGGTTAGTGACCCACAATCCACCAGTATGTGTTTTGGAGTTTCAGTGGACTCATTGCAATATCTGCATCTGATAGACCTAACTTCCTGAGATGTCCCTTGAGTTTACAGTGCCCCGTGAGGAACGCCGTCAGGATGCGGAGTTTGTTTTTGTCCAGGCTTTCCTTTTCAGATTATAGTTACCCAAAAGTTTCTTCGCCTGTCTTAGGCCCTGAGTTTCTGTCTAGGACTTAGTCCTATTAACCTTCTACAATGATCGAAGCTCCTCTTTTATAGTGTGTTCCCATATGCCGCACTAAGGGTGTGGTAGTCCCTTTTCTGGCAAGTTTGTCCGCCTCTTCATTACCTTCTATCCTCAGGTGTCCTGGTACCCAGTATAATGGCGACGTTGTTTCGTTCGCATTCCCAGACAATTCTAGATTTGATGATCTGAGCCAGTATTGCCTTGATAGCTGCTTGGCTATCTGACATTATTGCTTTGTCGCGTCTGTTGAAGCGCTCATCAAGATTGAGTTGGGCACATTTGTCGATAGCACAGATTTCAGCTTGAAAAATGCTGGTGTAGCTGCACATGGATTCGAATAGTTTAGTTCCGGCCCAAACACTCCTGCCTCCATTCCTTTCTCAGTTCTTGAACCGTCCAGGTACAATTTAATGTTATGAAGACTCAGCCTATAGAATCCAGATGGAAGTTACACATATGTACACATGAACGCCATTTCCTTTGTCACTCTCATGGCCCATAGTAGTTGACAAGACTGAAGGTTTTTGACTCTTGTAGAGATGTTAATTTCACTACCTTTCACCTTTCAGGAAATGGACTCCTTCACACAATTGGATGTGGATAAGAATCGAATTCGCTATGCACTTCACCGCAGCTCCTATTCCCACTTCGTGGACTATCTAGACTTTGTGGTTTCCGTGTTGGAATGTGACAACGTCATTGGAAGGTTGAAAATTATATTCACCCCACTAGAGGACCACAAGAACAAGCTGTCATTTCAAACTAAACAACTGTTGCGTGTTCAAGAGGGCGATCGCGCTCTCATTACTAAAAATAATTTCGAAATCGTCTTCAACACTTACGAGAGTCTTCGTTTTCTAATATCAATCCCACCCCAGCATGGCAACTTGTGTCACCATGACTCAGGCACTGCAAAACTCACCGCAATGTCAGAGTTCACCCTCGAGCAGCTGTTTCTCAACGAAGTGTACTACTGTCATGATGACACCGAATCCATCGAAGATACCTTTAGCTTGCTCATTCTATCGAATGAAGACGCAGACATGCAGTTCGTGTGTCAAATTGATGTTCAAATCAAGCTTCTGAATGACAACTCACCATTTCGGACTGTGGATCGTATCTTTCATGTTGTTCGTGGATCGATGCGAACAATAAATCAGGACGAACTGCAGTACATGGATGCGGATGTTAACACCAATCTGTCGGATATTCATTACATTCACGTTTCGAGCACAAATGGCGGATTCTACAAGTCGGGCAGTTATATGGATCACTTTAGCCAGGATGACATCAACAATAGGCGAATAGTTTTTCAGCATTCGGGTCCTGATATCGGAACCGCTTCGTTTATCGTTACCGACGGGCAGTATGAATCTACTGGAGTTCTCGAAATCCATGCATCCGAACCGTTCGTATCTATGCTGACAACAAATGCCACTACTGTGCAGGAGGGAAAGTTTGTCATACTTCGAAATAGAGATTTTGTTTTGGAAACCAATTTGGACATCAAACTTGACGGTATTCATTATGAAGTGATAAGTGCGCCATCTTACGGTATTCTCATGTATTTGGGTCGAAGGACAAACGACTCGGTTAACCTGAAGGCGTCGAACTTAACCTCTTTAACTAATTTCACTCATTTGGACATTGAAAGAGATCGACTAGTGTATTGGAATACTGAAGTAGCTTCGATGGATAAGGTTCGGTAAGTTGGGTGTAAAAGAGTAATTCTGAATTTTTAATTTAATTACTTTTAATTTTACTAGCTATCGAGTGATTATAAAAAATACCTCAGCAGAAGGTGAGGTCATCTTTAGAATTTACCCGTCGGCATATTGGGAAAATCTACAAATTCAAAAAAATCAAACCTTGTACGTTGAAGAATCGACCAGTGTGCTACTATCGAGAGATATTCTAGAGGTAAGCTGGGGTGCTGGGAGCTTTAACGCATTTGGGAAATAATTCATTTGACAGAACACTAGTTTTCAAATTTATGTATTTTCGTAATTATACCTACAAATAGGCCTAAAACAGGTGTTTCCAACCGGATTTCATTCAGAGCATATGGCCTGAATGAATGCGGTCTTTAGAGATGACCTTAATTCCTGCTGTCTCAGCGACTCCATCCTACGGCATGACTACGTTTGCTATTGGCAGTTGATGCAGACCGGCATTTGATTTTTGCCCAATAATTTTTTTAATACGTCTATGGTAGGTACCTGCAGTTTGTTCACAACCGATTGGGTCATAAGAAAACTTCTTTCTATTTTACTCAGTTCGTTGTTGTTGTTATTATAATTATTATTATTATTGAAGGGGAACATGCACCGCGATCTTAAGTCTATTGTGCACCCTACAACACCTAGACGACTGAACATCCTTCTCATCAGCATTCCTATTGAATGCTGTTGAAACTGGTAAGAGAGAGCTTAGCTCACACCTGGCCCAGGTGAGAATTCCAAAAGGAGATTGGGTTCTAAGAGTAGCAGGTTCTCAGCTGCAAGTTGGTTAACGCCCTACATTCCACCAGTATGTGCTCCAGAGTTTCACTGGATTTATTGCCAAATCTGCATGAGTCTTCATCTGAGAGACCAAGCTTCCTGAGATGTCCTTTGAGTTAACAGTCCACCGTAAGGAACGCAGCCAGGGTGCAGAGATTGTTTTTGTCAAGGCTAGTAGGTATAAGCTATGAATCTCTTCAAGTTATACTTACCCAAAAGTTTCTTCGTCTGTCTTAGATCCTGAGGGTAGTTCTATTAGTCTTCTCGAGTGATCGGAGCTCCTCTTTTACAGTGTGCTCACTTATGCCGCGGAAGTGTTTAGGACCCACGAAGGGTAGGGCAGTCCCTTTCCTGGTTTATCCGCCTCTTCATTACCTTCTATCCCCTGGTGTCCTGGTACCCAGTAGATGGTGACGTTGTATCCTTCATTCAGTCTATTAAGTTGTGGTTTATTTATACCTCTGTGATAATAAAGTGGGATGGAAATACCCCCGTACCGTAGCGCAAGTGGTTAGTGCGTCGGACTACTGAGCCAGCGGTCTTGGGTTCGAATCCCGCCGCAAACACCTAAAAGTTTTTCACAGTGCCCACCTCTTTCGAATGTCTGACAAGCATCAAAGAGTATCATTTGTCACGATTGAGCCTCTCAACTCGCCGTTCGGAGTCGGCAAAAAACTGTAGGTCCCTTCTATTCGTGCAAAAATATAGCACGCACACACAAATGGTTGCGAGAAGCAGGCCCAGGTTCACCTCGAGCTGTAGCGCCAACTAAGTAAGTAATACCCCCAAGTGTGCTGTTATAGGCTCGTTTGAGAGAATAAGAGTCTGGTTCAGTTACCAGTGGAGGAGTCTATTATTTTTGTGAGACATTATTTCCGAAGTACAATCCAAAGTTATTAGGAACGGTTGCCAATTTTATAAAACACATAAGGAAAAACTTAAAAAAAAAAGCGGAATGCTTCTTTAGATAGCGATACTGTCTTTGGTGAATTTATTCCAAAAACCAAGAATCCTCTTGAGATCGAGACTGATCGTTAGCTGACTGCATCCAGTTTCGCACGTGAATGTATGTGAATTGCCTACTTCCCCGTCGTTGAATAGGTCATTTAAGGTCATCCTTAATTGCGATGTCCAGGTTAGAGTGGAAGGCTCTGCCAGATATGGTGTTGGTGATTTCTGACCTACAAATATACATTATCATAGGCAATTAATTCACCTCTAGGTCGTTCGCTGTCTAGCCCGTAAGGTAATTCCCTATATCAGTGCCATCACACACCTTACCTATGCTATATCATCTCCTTCTAATGACGTTGGAACCGTAAATCATCAAGGACATTGTCATCGGTTTTCAAAAACGTTTGATCTTAAGAACAATTACAGCAAGTTAGGAATGATGAGAACCTGGCAAAAAAAAAAAAACGTTGAATGGCAGCACCATATTAATACCATTAACAAATTGAAAAATTGAGCCCGTGCTTTCTGTGTCAAAATTGGCGCTAAACTCAATCAATCAACCTTGAGCTGATGAAAATCATTGATTCTTCGAAATATTGTCCTTTACATCTGCCAGAGTCGATTCAATGGTACTAAAATGATTGTCGACTAATAATTCAAATTTAAGCTCCTTAAACTTCTTCACAAATTAGAGATATAAGTAAGAGCAGGATAAGTGGCGATGGGTCGGTGAATCTGCACCGACAGGCCACGGGAAAAGAAAGAAAATGCCCATGGCGGAAACCGGCCAAAAACGTCAAGTGTCAAAATGGAGAGAAAAATGGAATTTCACTGAGCGTTTTCTAGATCTTCGAATTCTGATCGAGGTATGGGTGTTCGAAAACCACTTGAAGTTAACAGCTCCATCTTGTAGACGCAACAGATACTATTCTGTCTTTTGTGTTTGGACAGATGTCATGATATCCTTTGAAAACTTGCTTCTAGTTGTAAAGTCCGTATACATTTTTCCCAGTCCAGGTATAATTCCAGACGTTCGTCACAGAATCCTTTTAAGATAGTACTAAACTCGATTTGGTGCCTTATTTACCCTATAGCCTCAGTCACATTTAATCAGCACCATCTATTAGCAGCAGCCAGCACCTGAGTGCCGAGACGAACCACCAATGCACCACAGAGGCATTGCCCGTTTCTAATTATTTTACAAACTAATGTTTTACATTCTTCTTATGATTCGATTACAGGTTTCTCATCCTAACATTTCACCTGGTGACATAACATTCCTGGTTACATCATCACCCATGCACGGTTACTTGGAAATGCAATCGATGAGCTTCGACGATGAATACAATTGCAAAGTGTTCGATCAATCCGCAATAAACACCAACAAAATGTTCTACATTCAGGCTGGAGTCAATCAGTCTACGGATCATTTTGTTTTTGACGTTACAAACGGAATAACTTGGCTACGCAATCTCGTGCTGAAGATCATTATCATTCCTGAGAAGCTGTATATGATCACGAACGTAGTGACAGTAGTCGAAGGTTCATATATTTTCTTTATCTAACCCGTTCATGATTTAAAATATTAATTTCTAGGCAAAACGGTTCAGCTATCTCCATCAGATGTCCAACCATTTTCGGAATATTTTAAAAACAAAATCCTTGAATACAAGATAACACGAATTCCATCGTCTGGCTTTCTTATGGCTGGCAACTCCAAAGTGAAACGTTTCACTCAAAAGCAACTCGAAATCGGCACCATTCAGTACATTCACAATGGTAGTGAGAACTCTACAGACTCACTTACGTTAATCGCTTTGGCTAGAAATAAAGAGAGTGTCCCGTTTGAGTTGAATATCTCGGTGATTCCGGTAAACGATGAAATTCCTGTTATAGCCATTAACACTGGACTGCAGGTATGGCATGGAGGAAAGTACATAATAAAGAATAGTGATTTAAGTGAGTTTTCAAAATTTCCAAATAGTCAAAGCTTTGGTTTATTGAACATTCTTTTCAGTGGCACAGGATTACGACACACCACCTGAGAATCTGACATTTACTGTCAACCACATCTACGGAGGCTATCTGGCACTGAAAACTGATTTGAACCATAAGACCCATCAGTTCACGCAGGAGCAAATAAACCGTGAGGAACTGTTTTTCATCCACGACGTGAATGCTCGCCGGAATGAGATCTCGTTCACCGTTACCGATGGCTTGTTCAACACCACCGAGCAGTTACTCAATATCGCCATTAAGCCGGTTGTAATTATGGACGAACGTAACGAGAACCTCCACGTGTTTCCGCTGACGAAAAAGCAGATCCTAAGGGATCACTTGATGTATAAATGTTCAGATGACGGCCGTAAGATCCAATACAATATAACGGTGGCGCCGAACTTGGGAAGGATTCTCTATGAATACATGGAGAACGGTCACACCGCCGAAATAAACGAATTCACCCAGGAGGATATCGACAGTGGACGTATATTCTACGAGCACACAGCCAATATCTTGGAATTTCGTGTCAACGACTCGTTTTACTTTGACGTTGCTGCAGAGGAATCGGATCGATTGTTAAATCAGAAATTTAACATCGAGATATCGGTATCGTCGGGAGGTCTTTTACGGTTCCTACCAGTGCCAAGGATACAAGTCGATGAGGGTGGCCTGACATCGATTAAATTGGATTTCACGAAAATCTATGAATACCTTAGGACTAGGGCGGCGATAAACAATCCAGAACTATACATCGAGGTGGTGCAGAAGCCAAAGCACGGCCGCATTGGACTTGGTCATGACATGAAAGCGGAGAAACGCATAAACCCAACAGACTTTCTGACCAAGAAGGTGTACTACGAGCATGATCACTCCGATACTCTGGAGGACACCATTTTAATGTCGACGTATCTGTCACAAGGGTAAGTTAAATTCGGTCTGTTCCCGTACCTGTTCAAAACTGCGAAACACTACGAAAATCAGTCAAATCCTGTTCCCATATGAAGATTTTTCGTAGTTTTTCACAGAAGAGAGCTAACAAGAAAGTAAGAAATTTCCCCATGCTGCGAATTTAAGCCCAAGTAACTTGTTTGTTTGCTATATGAAAACTGTCAAATCTGTCAAATATCGTACATTTTCAATTTTTTGTTATTGAATGCGTTCCTTTACTTTTGCACACTTTTTCCTCTCTCTGACAGATTTTTACCCCCACTCCTTGAAATTTGAGATACTGTGAATTTTGGAGTAGAAAGTACGAGAACAGACCTATTATTCGATAACTTTTCACAAGCCGTAATTTCAATGGTGGTGTGGATTTTATAAAAATCTCTTTGGTAAAAGCCACTACACTTCCATAAAGACTGTGAGTTTTGAAGCCATCTTTGGAGATTCCTAAAAACGTGTTTCCAGCTTCAAACTCTGACCATTGCTTTGCCAATTTTACAATTCTAGTACTTAGTGGGGCAACCCTTATTTTTAATAATGGCAGCACACACGAAGCTTACTACCAATACTAAGGCTTGACATCGTCCTAAAGGTATGACATTCTAGGCTCGATGAACTTCTATCCAAAGTTGTAGCCGTAGATCTGTAAATTTTGTGGCCCACGCTTCACAGATTAAGCAGTTTGCCTCGGGTCATTGTCGTGCTTAAACTTCCATTTCAGCGGTATATAATCTTTTATATACGGAATCACAACACTGCTTAAGATTTCCATGTACACTCATACCTCGGTTAACGGCCTCGATACGTTCCAGTAAATCAGGCCGTAAAGCGAAATGCCGTGTAGCGAGTAATTCATACAAAATCCATTAGATTGGTTCTAAATCTGCAAAAGAATAACCAAAAATTGTTGCTGTACACTAATTTCTTGGTATCAAATGTCGACTCGCAGCGTAAATTAAGAACATTGCAAGAACATTTAAGGGAATGTTGTTTATTTTTTAGCCGTTACAACGAAAAATATTGGCCGTAGGTAAACAAATTAATAAAAAAAAGATGCCTTTATAGCGAAATGCCGTATAACGAGGTATCATGGGTGTATTTAGTTTGGCTCATAATACCCTCAATTTTTGTTTTATTTTACGAGCAGTCAAGAAGGAATTAACGTTTCTTAGGCGAACAATGTCAATATCGGTTCTAGAGGTGGTTTTTCGTCGCCGGTTCTTACAAATTTTATTTTGGACAAATTTTGTTTTTTTTGGCAGTCCCGGATAGTATTCATCACTTTTTTTCTTGAGCACTTTAATTTTCGCTTTATTCTAAGGCCCAATACACACGGAGCAACTGAAAAAAAACTGATTAGCGATTCGAGTTGGCAACTAGTTTGCTTTGAGTCGTAACCTGTGTAATCAAATGGGACGCCGCACACGAGTCAACTGGTTCCAACAACAGACTAGCCTCTTGCTGGTGGGGGAGGTTTTTCACGTCCTATATCTATGACGACACTGAACAAACTAGAGATTTTGGTTGCTAATAAGTTTCCTCGTATGTGGAGTCGAGTCGCCGCTGAGTCCGTAACTGGCTTGCAACTCGAGTTGCCAACCAGTTTAGTTGTTTTTCAGCTGCTCCGTGTGTATTGGGCCTTATATTCGACAAACTAGAAACTGAAATCAATAGGCAACTCGACAGGCAAATCAATAGCCGACTGGTTACAAACTGGTTTTTGTGAATCGCAAACGAATTTGCAACCAGTTGCCTCGTGTGCGGCGTCCCATTTGATTACACAGGTTACGACTCAAAGCAAACTAGTTGCCAACTCGAATCGCTAATCAGTTTTTTTTCAGTTGCTCCGTATGTATTGGGCCTAAGTTTCAAAAGCATTTTATTCTTCAAGAAGCCAAGCACACGTTTCATTCCCTCTGTTGAATGTTTTCCGCGTTACATTCCACACTTCTGTTTGAGGAATTTAATAAGTTGTGCTAAAAAGTACCTCAATCATGATAAATGGTGGTTAAATTGAAACTTCGAAAGAAACAAAGGTGTGCCCTTTCGCTGCTTTTGGTTTAAAATGTTGCCATACAAAAAATCCACCCCGAGAATATTGTTTTATTTCAAGTGCCAGGCTACAATATGGAATTCAGTTATTAATGCCAACGCAAATGATTATCTTTGACCCTACAGTGAAACTGCCCGAGAATTCTCGGATCCCGCACCAAATGCACAGTTTCGAACCCGAGAATATTCGGGTTTGGCAGCGAAAGGGTTAAATTGTCTAAACTAAAACCATAATTCACAAAACGACGTTTATTTTGTTATGGCACAGAAATTTTAAGTGGAAAATATGTCGATACTTTACAGTGCAGTCCCGACAAAAAAAAGTCCCACAGTCTTATTGCTTATTCAAAACAAGCTATATTAACTAAAGTTTATTGAACGCATTTTCTAAAACTATACTATTTATTTTGTCGCCACTGCATGTTTCTTTGGCATAATTTCAAATCATCTGACTCGTAAGAACCTCTCCTTCATGTACCATCAGCGCGGACAGGATTCCAACGGCATTTTCACCTAACTCGCATGATTCTGCGTTCTTTAGAAGTACTACGTCATTACGAGTCTTACATATATTTACATACGGCTTCTAGTTCTTTGTGCCGTTAGAGTCTTACGTTTGACCAATTTCTCGCCCCGGCTTAAAGACAGTTAAGTTGTCAATGGTCATTCTTTGTTTGATCTTAAGCTAAATGGAAACGCATCTCTTATCAATATTCTGCCCAGGACTCCGTTGCTTACAGATACCTCAAATATGGCTTCTACATTGTATACAATCGACTTCTTGATCCCATTTAATTTTTCTTTTCTATTTTCAGCAACATCTTCCTTTGTAATCTGACAATCCCGGTGTCAATCAGCCCGATCAATGATCAGCCTTTCAAACTTGTAACGCAGGCACCGCAGATGACCGTTGTCGAGAGTGAAAATCGAACGATTACAAAAAGTCTTCTGCTAACAGAAGACAAGGACACGCCACCCGATGAGATTCTGTATGATGTGATGAGTGGACCCACCCTGGGTGTACTTAAGAAAATCTCTTCGGATGGCCTAGCTCAGGATTTAATTATTTACTCGAATCAATTTACGCAGGCAGATATCAACAACAATCGCATCATTTATGTCCACTTTGGGAGTCCACAATCCACGACATTTTGTTTCACAGTTTCGGACGGACAATTTAATCCAGCCTACGAAATATTTACCATTAAAATCGATCCCATCACTATTTTACCAACAGAAAAACAGATCCCGGTCCTGGTGCAGCAAGGAGCTACAACTGCACCTCTGCAAGTGATCAACATCGCACTCAAGACTAATGTGCGTCAAAACCGCTTACTGTACAATATAACCAACTCACCGTTGTACGGAATAATAGTGCTGAGGCACCAACCAACCCTGAGGTTTACCCAAGATCTATTGGAAAACTCTCAAATAAGCTACATGCAGACAGATTTGAACAGATCCAATGACACATTCCAAGTGTACGCGTATGTGGCTAACACAAACTACGGTACTGTGGTGGATGTTTTGGTACTCGTCGAACCGGTAATTAAGATCAACGATATAACACTGCCCAAGGACGGAAAGGTGCGCCTCGAGACATCCCTGGTGGCTAATAGTCCGCTGGTTACGAAATTAAATAAATTTAGTTCGAAATTCGTGATAACACGGCCACCAAACACAGGACAAATCAGGAAGATCATTCGAAGCTCGGGCGTCACGGAGAGTCAAAACGAGCGAAGCACGAACAGCTTTTCCTACAAGGAATTGAGAAGCGGTGTCATTTATTTTGTGCCCTATGATCCTGAGATTACAGAACAAATGGACAATTTCGAGTACAACCTCATTATAAAAACAGTACAGCCCGCTCAGGCGGTGGTCAATATCGACTACCACAGTCCAGAGGAGGACAAAAAGTCTGTCGTTGTGGAGAGTGGCAGTTTTTCAATTAACTACATTGCTATCCTTTATCTCTTCATTGTTCTTCTTATAATAGTTTTGATTGTCGCGCTGATATTTAAGTTCCGTTGCCTTAAGCAAAGCAAAGTGAATCTCTGCAAAGAACATCCTCCGTCCTTGCCTTGTCCTCCAGATTTAACCTCGGTCAGTCCGACGCATAACTACAACAATTCGGAGGTGGACTCTGTTCCTGTGACAGCTGCCTCTACACCACTCCCCTGCTTTAGCAATATACCCCATTGTAAGGTGATGCGGGTAGAAAGCTATAAAGTCAGTGGAACCGACTTTGACGAATACGATCCTGACTATGATATGAAAGATGATCAAAGAGAAATCCAACACATGGTACCGAATCAGTATCAGCATTCCTATGTAGACAACGACACATGGAGTTCATCTTGTGATATGGCCAACGATTTGGGATATTCGACAGTCAAGTCAAACCAGCCGTCCAGTAATCCGCTCTTAAGACGAAACCAATATTGGGTGTAGTTTAGTTTCGAGATGTTTTTTCTTAGAAGACAGAAGACAGTGGGGGCGCTTAAGGGGTTTATTTTATGCCCAACATTATATGACTGAGCACAACCTGTATGAGAAAATACGGTTTGGACTTAATAGGGTTTTCCTTCCGAATCTATTTTGTAATTATGTAATTATTTAATAGTGACTAGTAAGAAAATGTAGGTATGTATAAACGCATACAATTTTTGCGAGAATAGTTTTTAAATTAATTCTTAGAAATGCCATTAAATTGCCAACACAAATAAATGACAGGAACAGATATTTTTGTTTTTTTTTTTCTTACTTACCTTTAAGAAACTACAGTCAAACTTCTGTATAACGAACCTCCAAGGAACCAATAAGTTTGTTCGTTATAAAGGAGATTAAAATATACTTATGCGTTTCGCTTATATGGAAATAAATAATAAATAAATTGGGAAAAGACACACACACTATCGCGATGTTAGTCACTGCTGAACGACTGCTAGCTGTGGTAATCCGTAGGAAAAACTTGCACTCAAATCCATTCAGTAGATTTGGACTAAGCACATCAAATACATATGTACATGTGTTATGTATGTTTGAACATATGTGTGTACTTTTTGAGTCAAGATAAAGCAGAAGGAAACCACGAAGTTTCATCAAATCTCTCCAAACCTTCGATGTTTCGCCATAAATTTTTGAGGTTTCGAAACCTCTTAATTTCGGCGAAATCTAGCTTCATCGAAATTTCGCGATTTCAGTTCGGTGGGAACATGGTACCTATTAGTGCCTGGCCACGCACTAAGCAGCAAGCGATAGAGCGGCAAAGAGCTGAACGGGAATCTTAAGCGGAAAGTGGCCATTTATTGAGCGGCAATTCTTGAGCGTTTTTTTTTATAATTCACGAGGGCAAAATCAATCAGTTCGGTAGTTTCGGAGTCAAAACGATAACCAGCAATTTTTTTTTTGTCCTATCCGCTGTCATTTCTTTAACCGAATCGCAGCTACATCAACTACAAAATAATCAAGAATTTTCCTGTTGCGTTTTTCGTTAAAGCTAGCGAATTTCACGCAAATAAACATTTGACCCAAAATGTTTGTGTTTATGAACATTCGACAAAGATAATTAAACATCATTACTACAGTAATGCATTTCTGAATTTACCCTGCATTACTGTCAAATTCCATTCGTTGCTGACAGTTGAAAGTCCACTTAAGTGAAAAAACTTAAAAATACATATAGTATACATATATAGTACATAGGTATACCCGTTGCATACATTTTAAAGAGGAAATTAAAGTAAAGTAAATATTTTAACTATGGTAAATATTGTAATTTTTTATTTTATGTGAAAGAATATTATAATAAAAAAATGTATCACTGTCAATGGACGTATTGTTGTTGGCAATATATAATTATTATAAACTTAATATACAGTTTGCGGGAATGGGGGCTTATTCGAAGACGGTGTCACCTGCAGCCCGGCATTATCATAGGAATAATCAGTGTTTGTTGTGCTATCCTCAGCGGGATATCTGGTACTTACTGGAGTAGTAACTGTTAGTACTGTTGAACCTTCCATGCCTATTAAATTAAATAAAAAATAAAAAACAAACACAAAACATAAATGTAAATTAAAACAAAATAAATAAAAATTAACACATAAAAAGTAACCTAAGAAGATACACTTAGTGACAAAAGTCTACATACACCATGCTTTGAAATGATGTTGCAGTATATATATTTTATACTCAAATATATCCAACAAATCAAACATAGTAGAATTTTTTTTGTTTTAAGAACCGCAGAACATAAAATTGCATCCATTTTTCTTGGAAATACCAGAATTCGAGTGACAAAAGTCTGCATCCATGCACTTAGTCTGATCGTTTTTTGAGTCCTAATTCCCTGCAGTTCGCTTTGCTTCGCCTGTATTTGCTCAGTAGCATTCAAAAAGTCGTTCATAGCAGAACAAGTTAATTTTTTTTATAAAAAATTGTGCATTTTAATAAAAATTAATAGAAAATGAGCAGAAATCTCAAACGATGTACGAGAGCTAATAGTAAAGTACCAATCTGAAGGAAAATCTTTGCGGGAAATTGGAAAACTCGTTAATAAAAGCCATGCAACAATACAAACTATAATACAGAATTTTAAACGCAATGGAACCCTAAGTTCGAAAAAATATTTACTCCACGGGAGGAAGGTTCCATCGAAAGAAAGATTAAAAAAAATCCTAAATTAACTGCATCGAAAATAGCAGCCGAGTTATTGGAGGAAACTGGTAAGTCCAGTGATCCAAATACAGTTCGAAGACTGCTGAAGGGGAAGGGGTATCACAGTAGAATAGCCAGACAAAAACCTTTTATCAGCAAAGAAAATCGAAAGAAGAGGTTAGAGTTCGCTAAGTCCCATGAAAAGTATGGAAATGAGTTCTGGGATAATGTTATATTTAGCGATGAAAGTAAATTTAATATTTACTATAACGACGGTCGAACGAAAATATGGCGCAAGCCCAACACTGCACTTGAAAAGTCTAATATAGTTGGTACAGATAAGCACGGAGGAGGTAATGTGCTTGTGTGGGGGTGTATGTCGCAGGCTGGGATCGGAAACTTGGTTTTTAATAGATTCAACTATGTGTAGATTTGGTTATCTAAACATTCTTAAAAATAATCTGAAAAATAGTGCTTTAAAGTTGGGATTGGGACAGTCGTTTATATTTTAACAAGATAACGACCCCAAACATACCTCACGTCTTCTTCAAGAATGGCTGATATACAATACAAAGCAGTTAAAAACACCACCCCAGTCTCCTGACATGAACCCTATAGAGCACCTATGGGATGAACTTGGACGAAGGCTCAAGACCAGACACGTCAAAAACAAAACCGAGCTGAAAACGGCGTTAGAAGAAGAATGGGCCAAAATTCAACCTTCTATTATAAGAAAACTCGTCGACTCCATGCCAAAAAGGATGAAAGCGGTCATAGCCTCAAAAGGAAATGCAACATCTTACTGATTGAGCCATTATTTTTTGTACGAACAATTCTTCTCTTGATGTGTATGTAGACTTTTGTCACCCTTATTTTGTTAATTTAATGAATTTAAGTATGTTTTTAAGTTTTTGTTGTTGTTTTGAAAAAAAATATCTAGTTGTGTTTATAGTAATAAGTCTACTGAAAATAATAATATAATTTTTGTTTTAATTAAACTGATTTTTTTTATGAAAAATGCAACCCAATTACTACAAACCATGGTGTATGTAGACTTTTGTCAATAAGTGTACATAGATAGGATAGTCCAAATAAACAAAAAAGTTTTGATGGACAGTGCGCGAGAGCAAGAGCTAAAGTGGAAGAGGACCTCAACCAGCTTGGAGTGTGTAATTGGAGGCAGTTAGCTAAGAACCGGGCTAACTGGATAGGGTTGTTGGCTTAGGCCCTGGTTCACAAGAATCTGGAACTATAGCGCCACATAAGTCAATGCATCAACGAACATCTGCGGACTGCATATTATAAAGAAGTAAAGTTTCGTCAACGGGCCTAAGAATATTGCCTAATCTTTACATTTACTTCATTTTGGTGATCCTGTCAATTTCGAGGCGGTCAATATGTTGATACCATCAATATATTCCAAGATGCTCCAGTTAATTATGAAGGAGTTTAACTCTCCATCCAAGATAAATAGGGCATTTGGCGATGATAGGATACCCTTGGAATCCTATAAGAACTTCTTCGGCGCTCACAATGGAGTTTAGTCGAATCTTAGAAACAACTGATGTAAGAGGGTCATTCAAAAAATCGGTCATATTTTCGCTGACTCTAGAATATTCAGGAATACCACTTCGTAACATGTTGGCGAAATTATTTGTCACTTAATTGTATAAATTACAAAGAACTAGTGGACCAGTGCAAGAAATCTCGGATGTAGAAATCGAACAACCGTTCACGGTTTACGAATGAAAAAAAAGAACGTAGGTATATGCGCTTTTTCAAAATTGTTTATACTGATGAACAAAGCTCAGTTGATAAGCTTTCGATCAGAGAATCATTGAAATCGCTAAAATAAACTCTCAGGAGGAATCACAAGCTCTTGCGCCAGCGATTTCATTATATAGATAGATATAGATTGCAGGAGTCTCCAGTTGATCAAATTTTTACCCTAATCAATATACGTACATACCTATATGAAATCTTCAAAATCTATGTTCTGTGGCCACAAGGAAAAACAACATAAGTCGACTTATGTCGAAATTGAGTTTTTTTACAGCAACGGATGCGCAATACTCGATTCTATTTGCCAAATTTTTCTCTTATTCTTATCGCTAACGGTTGCTGAGTTATAGACCAGCAAAAAACAACATTAGTAGTTTTCCCGCAAATATGCACATGGAAAAACAGCATAAGTAAAGATTTTCCGGAAGCTTTTGACATATGTTCTTATGCTCCAACAGCTAATGAAACTAACGCAACAATAAGTAATTGTATTAAAATATTTTTTTCTCTTCTTTATTTCTGTATCAACAACTTTCTTATACGACGCATAGTTTTTTGTAAGCTAACGTCAAACTTTTCAACTGCTCTCATGAAAATTTGTAAAAAGTGACGTATGCTGTTTTTCCTTGTTGTCACAGATATACAAAATTTAGTGGCAAAATGCGTTTGTTTCCCTCTACCGCCCGTAATTTTCAGCCAAATTAGTTGGTCTTTTTTTAAATGTATAGATAATTACGGTACAAAGGTGATAGGTGGTAGAAAAAATTACAAAAAACATTCAAAAACATTGGAAAAAACTTACACATTTTTGTGTGCGATATCGCTGTGGTACATATTTTGCATTTTTATGTGGTACATGTACGCATTTTTCCACTTAGATTTATATATATATAGAAGAAGTAGATTTATCTGGCTTCATAACCACTACCAAAAATCGTGTTAGTTTGAGCGAACGAGCAATATTGGCAGCAAAAAACAAAGATGTCCATGAACTTAACGCGACTACTCAAAGTGACATATCTGGCTAATTAGTAATGATAAAAGTCAGTGGAACTGTTAAGAATCAAGACGACGACGCGACGCGACGTGGTGAATGATTGTGCTACCGAATTTTTGAATTCACTGAATTTGGCAGGAATGCAACCACACAATCTACAATAAAAAGTTTGAGCGCCGAATATTGTGATTCGCAATATAAATCAACTACGACTTTGTAATGGTACCAGACTTGCTGTGAAAAAGCTTGTGAACAACGTGACCGAAGTAACTATTTTGAATGAGAAATTCAAAGTCGAAGAAGTTTTGTTTCTCAGAATTCCAATGATTCCAAGGCCTTGCAATTCGATTTCAAAAATTACTTCAATTTCCTGTACGTCTTGCTGTTGCGATCACCATCAGGCACAAGGGCAGTCTTAAAAATCTGTGGTATAAACTACTGCTTCCTTTCTATCACGCTACAGATGTTGAAGTAACTCGATTTTTTTTTAGGACGCGGGCAACGCCGCGCCAGACGGGCAACAGCTAGTTAATCATAAAATCTATACACCTTCTTTTTGGAGTTCCGTGCTCCAAATGCAGGTGGTCTGGAGACAATAAACTCCAAAAACGCAGTAAAATACCTGTGGGTAATCCTGGATACCAAGCTCACGTATTGCTCACTGCCTTCATCAAAACGATTGATGCTGTCTTCCGTGCTAGAGGGAGCTACTCGTACATCGAGCAGTGGCATTGGTTTTATGCAGTGAACAACTTTAGAAACAACCGTATTTTAAATTGGTAACATTTCATTTGATGGACATTGTAGAATGAATTAAAGTAAATTAAATTGAAAAATCTATGAAAAAAATACTTCTTTAAATCGAATAAAATGGATATCATATGCATCATCTTGAAATTGAGAGTTGAACTTGTTTATGTGGACTTTGTACCACATCGACCGGATCTTGTGCAACCTTTGCAATCTTTTAGGAGTAAAAACTTGCAACTTGTTCAATCATAAAGAATTCCGCTCAAGACTCTTTGGATCCATCCATCTCGACCAAGACAGAACAATGGACATAAATGGAGGCCAGGAAAGGGCCCTAACAGTTGGCACTTTGATGGCGATTTTTAAGACGCATGCTTTTATATATTTAAAATAAAAGAAATACGAAATAAACATATGTAGATCTTTAATTTAGAGAACAATCTGTTGACGGCGGCCTAAGGCCAAATCATAAACTTTAAATATTTTAATTTACATTGAATATTATATTGAAATGGTTTTTATTATATGTATTATGAAAGTAAACGATTAAATAAATAAAAATAAAATAATAAAAATAATATTAACCTGTAACACTATAAATTTGAGATGGAGCTCGGTCTGGTTCATTCATATTCATTACATTGGGAATAGTTCCGATTGGCTGTTCTTTACTCTTTTTCTCCTTCTTGGACGATACAGACTTGAAAAATGATTTAATGCGTGGACTTTTCTTTAGCCATCGTATAAGTTTTATGCCATTTGAAATAATAATTATAATGAGCAGAACTATCACCATGATTAGAATTACATTCTGCTGATGCTGCATTGCCCGAACTTGAGTTTGTAGTCCATTATCTTTGCCATATTCTGTTAACAAAAAAAAAATTTAAGTTAACAAAACATTTAATTTAATTTCAGATATACATAGTTTTTTTTTTATATAGAAATCAATCAATCAAAAAAGGAAGAGAAGCAGAAGAGAAAAATTAAAATTGAAGTTATCACCGTAACGGTACGCCTGAAAAATAGACATTTGTAGGAGCGAGAAAGGTTCTACATAGGCACCAGAGTGGACCCAAAATAAAATTACCAAATGGAAGTTGTACCCATTGAACACCTAGCCGCACCTCACTGAACTTCAATTACAGTGGTGGTCCAGTATAACGAATGCCGATATAACGAATGATTGGTATAACGTATACGTTTTTCAAATGCATTGTCTCTCTACTATATGTAGGTATACCGAATGAAAACAAATGATATATATACACCATTCAACTCAACCGTCAACTTAGTCGGTTGTTGTTGAAATCAACCCGTGTGTGGCGTTGTCAAGTGATCGATTTGACGGTTGACGTGACGAGTTGGTTGGGGTGAAATTAAAAGATTTTGATTTTTGGAAGTTGATTTCAACTCAGTTGAACTGTGTGTGGGGAAGTCATTTGATTTGCTGTCAAATTGAGGGGAATTTGTACTGAGTTTCTATTCCAACAGATTATTCTTTTAGTTTTTGTGGAAAAATGGCTAACAAATATTTAATTAATTAATTTAATTTAATTTTTGTATGTAAAGGAATAATAAATATGATTTGTTTTCTTTATAGTTGAAATCAACTTCCAAAAAACAAAATCTTTTAATTTCACCCCAACCAACTCGTCAACCGTTAAATCGATCACTTGACAACGCCACACACGGGTTGATTTCAACAACAACCGACTAAGTTGACGGTTGAGCTAATGGTGTGTGGTCAGCATAAGAAAGACTATGCGAAACCGCTGTCAATTTGTGTATTTGAGAAATGGAATAAATTAATGCCGTTCGAGTTTCTTTTACTTCTTTTTCTACTTTTATACTTCACCCCGGGTTCCAGGTCATAGTGCCATAGAAGGAAATGAGTTCAAGGCTGTAACTAGCCAGGCGAAGGTCGGCCCTTAACAGCTCACTAATTAACATTCCTATAGGTGCTGTTAAGGGCTAGATAACGTTTTTAAACTTTTTTTTTTTCAAATATTTTTCTGAATGGAGAACCTTTCAAGAGTATTGTGTGAAAATTTGAGATGAAGTAACCGCACCTCATACATGACTCAGCGCCCGAGCGTGCTATTGTTACTTAGCAGCTGGTTCGCTCTCTATATAGTTCCAAACCTTAACCCCTACATTTCTTTATAGAAATTTCAACACAAGTACAAATGATGATTGCGCCATCCTTTATGGACCTGGCATCCATGATTCAGTGTGAGGTAAGCCGATTAAACTCGCTTATGAACGTTTTATTCTAAATCTTTTAGTGTTTAAAACTTTAAAGCGTTTTTCCCCACAACTCACGTTTTCAAAGTCGGTGCCCCTCATAACTTCAAAACTACTGCACCGATCCTTTTGAAATTCTGAACACTATTTCTGCACATAATTTACGAGGTAGTTAATATTTTTTATTTTACAGTAACAAATTATCCGATTTTTTTTTTTTTGCAAAAATCGCGTTTCTCACTTCAAAGTGTTCCCAAAAAGTGAAAAATTTAAATTTCGAAAAACCCTCCCAGCGTTACCTGTGGAAAGCGATTATCTAACAAAAATCTTTGATTTTTTGATTTAAGATGATCCAGCACCAAGTTATGAGGGGCACCGCAATTGTACTTTTTTCCGAGACTCTTCCGAATAATTGCTGCCATTGCCGTATTTTTTAATATTTTTTCATGAACATTTTAAACGATATTTTTGGAATGTTATACTTTAAAGTGCCATTGCGTTTAATAAATAAATTTTAACTGTGTCGTGTTCAAAAATGTGCCTTTTTTTCGCCGAATTAACGTTACCCCGCCTGTTTCGACATAACATACATACATATATATCATCATCAGTACATTTAAAGAACAAATGGTATAAACTTTAAAATTTGAATTTGACGACTAACCGGACATATTTAGTTTTTAACGAAAATGAATAAAGAGAAAATAAAATTGAGTAGAATTAAAATAAAATTCTGTCGGCACTTCCTATAACCGACCCCAAACGGATTACATGCGTTTTTATTTAATTTTTAAGTTGGTCCATTTTTTCCTTTAAAATTAAATTTAAATAAGTTCTTTATTAAGAACGATTTGTAAAAAAATATTACAAATTTTTCACCGCCCTTAAGTCAATAGACTATCACACTTTTTAAAACTAGCCTGTCTCTGGTAAATCAGTTTGACTGGCTGTGTCATATCTGGAAAGATATTGCCAGTTTATGTCAGGTCAAAAACAAATGAACCGCGAAAATATCGCAGCAGTAAGCAGAGAACGCTGGCCAATACTCATTTTCTGTGCAATTTTAAGGTTCTAGCGAGATCCATGCAGCGCAACATTGAGGAGATATTCGAGGGTGGATATCAATATCTCAAACTACATCCAACGAACGGGCCACTTGAGTTTGTGGCCGTCTCGTTTTGAGCTAATTGGGTTTTCTTAACCTTTACCTAATTGATACACTACTATTGACATCAATTTTAAAACAACGATTGTACATGAAACTTTGAACTATTTTACAGATGCATACAGCATACATACCATATGTGGAGGGAAGTTAAGATATAATTTTAAGTACAGGTGCGTCATACCAAACAGTATCGAATGCCTTTCTGATTTCTAGAAGAAGCATTCCACTGGATTTGCCTATTAACCGATTTTTTCTGACGTATGTAGTTTTTCCCACAAAACATGTTATCATATTCTCTCCATTGGCAATTGAAATAAGAAACGGAAAGCATGTTCGCTTATAAATAAATTGCCATTAGAATAACTATCACATTACAGACTCAAACATGTAAGCTTCCAATGGCTTGGTAATTCATAAAGAGGTATTTTTTTTGCTCAAAACATAAAAAAAAAAATTATCGAGTTTTCTTTATTATCATACAAAAGAATCACTCTTTCAAAAGATAATTTTCTTCAAATGTTGGCCGTAACCACGGATAACATGGTCTATTCTGAAGTTCCAATTTTCGATGACGCGTTCGGGCATTTCGAGTGATATTTGGCGAATGATGAGAGTAGTGATGTTGGCTTCCAATTCCTCAATCGTAGCTGGCTTATCCACGTAGACTTTGGACTTTTCGTGGCCCCAAAGGAAAGAGCCTAGAGGTGTGATATAACAAGATCTCGCAATAAAGCCATGGATTCACGGGCTGTGTGGCAAGTAACGCTGTCTTGTTGGAACTAAATGTCTTAGATCACGAGCTTCAACTATAGACAGAAAATAGTCCGCTATCACGGCGCGATAACGGGCACCATACACAGTTACGTTCTGGCCGGCCTCATTTTTGAAGAATTATGGACCGATGAATCCACTAGCCGTTGTTTTGTCTGGACGCAATGGCAGCTCTGGAATCACTTCGGGTTGCTCTTCACCCCGGATACGGTAATTTTGCTTATTGGCGTGACCATTAAGCCCCATCGCTGAACAAAATTCTAGTCGAAAACAGTGGATCTTCTTCAAGCTTTTCAAGTGCCCAGAGACTGAAATGGTGACGTTTCTACATGTTGCCCGTCCTCAATTCTTGCACGAGTTTAATTTGGTGCCGTGAAATAACGCCAAGCGAAATAAGGCCGAATTCTAAAATTCGGAATTATTTCGCTTTCAGAATGGAAAATAAGGCCGAATTTTGGAATTACCTTAAACATGTAGGTACTCCCCATTTACTTTAAAGTTCACACCCTCTGCTTCGTTACTTAAAAGATCCAATGCAGAGTGCATATCATTTGGTTTTAAAAGTGGAAGAATTAACAACTTGCGGTAAAGGCGCTTTGCTTCCTTTTTTTTATTTATAGAAGTAATGAATCCTGGCAGCTTAGACTTCCTTTCCTCGCAAATTTGCGATTCATCACGGTCATCGCGTACACTCTCATCATTTTCTTCAGTAAGCCGTGGATGTGGTCTATTCGGTTGCGTATTATCCAATTATTAAAATTGCATTTCAAATTTGTCGATGGTATAGCGAATCGTGCGTTCGGTAGGCCAATTATATGGACCAAAAGTTGCTCTAAGCGCACGAAACACATTCCTCGTAGAACGTTGATTTTTGTAATACAGCTGAATACGTAATTATACACTGTGCCGGGCTAAGTCTTTTCATAATGAAATGTCAAAAGATACTGAACAAAAATACCACGACAGTTTGACACGACTCACACGTGATCTGCCATAAAATCTCTGCTGAAAAAGTACCTCTAAATGAATCACCCGTTAGTAATTTTTGATAACTATTGTCTTCCAATTTCAAATATTTTTCATACTAATTTTCACTACTAAAATCTAAAACTATCTTCTCATTTTGTTTGTGGGACTCCGAGCGTCCGAGGCTCAGTAGTTTCGAGTATCGTTGTTTCAAAACTTTTTTTATTCATAACTGATGGAATGTCAATTGTATCTACCATTTCCGTTATTCGAATAATAGTCTGATAAGATAAAAGACAAAACCCATGCCAAGATAAAGCTTTTATAAAACAAAAGACAACCACTAAACTTCTTAATGATTCCCGCTAATCTAAAGTTAAAGAAAAAAATAAAAACATAAACAAAACAAACAATCATTGCGAATTGTGACTATCTTACGGTTTTTATTTTCCTAACATTTTTGTTTCCACATTTTTAATGATGTCATTCTGTTGGCATTTAACCATAAGGTGATGTGATTTGGTTACAACTTAGTCGGCTTGTTTAAGGAAAGATGAGTCAACTTTGGAAGAACTTTTGCTATCAGAAATATCTTATTAGCATGTACATACATACATTTACATACATACATACATACATATACGCGTATTTTTATTTAAATGTGTTCCTACGGGTGTCTTTCATTTTGTCTGAAGAATGTGTTTACCCCGGTTACTCAAAAAGTGCCAGATACTTAGGGCTAGTGGTGGATTAAAATCTAAATAAAAGTACCAGCAAGGAAAGCGCAAAAAAGCTTTTAATACCTGCAATTCAATCTTTGGGAAAACTGCGGAACCAGCCCTAAGACTATCCTATATCTATATGCAGTGTTCGCTAGACCTATTCTTACCTATCTGGTCTGGTGGTGGTGGCATGCAGCTAGTAAGGACACAAACGTAAAGATAATGACGAAAGTACAAAAAATGGCCTGCATTGGTGCAACAGGAGCATTACGTATCTCAATGGCGGGCTTAGAAGCCAGTCTTAATCTTCTTCCCTTATTACCTAGTCATGAAGGTTAGCTTAGGTTAAGGTGGTTATTCCCATCACTTTGGTTGGATACACTTAGACACTTAAGGTCCATTGTGTTACCACATGACGTCGATTCACTTTTCTGTCCTACTCCTACCCCTATGTCAACAACACGCGGTGTTTCAAAGTGGTCACCCATCTAGTAAGTACTAACCGCGCCCGACGCTGCTTGATTTCGGTGCTCTAACGAGAACCGATGTTTTCAGCGTGACGTGGTCGTTGACCTGGTCATGAATCTCCAGCGAAAAGTGAAAAGGCAGTCTATGGATTCTAAACAAACAAGTGTCGCGCAGATTCTTTACAAAGAAACAGAATTCCTGACATCTTGTTTAGACTTTTTAAAGCCATTCTCCTCTTTGTTTCCTGATAGAGAAGAATGACCTTATCCAAATCATGGACTTCCAAATTACGGCAGTATTTTCTAAGCGGAGGTTCTGGCAACAGCAATACCCGCCCGCGAAACCACATAGCTTGTACGTTGTTGTCGCGATCTCACTATACATATGCGCTATCAAGCAAAATAATAGAGAGACAAACACTTATAAAAGCAAATAATAGTGTGGCACTAGACGGGTCTCCCTCAGCGTCAACCCACTTAACTAACTTAACCATTCCGTTGGTAAGGATTTTTAGGACAAAAACTTTTCCACTAGCTGACTAAAAAGCATTTCAAGCATAATTATGGGAAGATGCGTGCAGATAAACCTGGGGAGAGAGTACATATTGCAATCCTGTCAGATACCCCAGCTGATGTTAAGGTACTGAGCTCATGGACAATCACCTTAAAACCGTTGTGGAAATCCCTAAAGAACTAAATAAGGAAAACGAAGTTACTATATACCCTACAATGGGTATCTAGCCATAGTGGACTAATAGGAAACAAGGAGGCATATAAATTGTTCGGAGAGTGAGTACGGCGAAATTTCTCTTAGGGTAAACGCCTTGCTGCAAAATCGAAGAAAATGCTATTCGTGACGAACTATGGAAATGAGGTGAAGACAAAAGAGTAAGGACTACTTCGATAACTACAATCGCAAAAGTCCCAAACTCTGGCTATGTTTCAGAAAAGGAAAAAAAATATGTAAAGACAGTACACGAAATATACAGAGAAAGAAGATTCATACTGTCGTTTCCAAAAGCAGAATTTGTATACACCTCTGATTTGTGCAACATGGTAAGGAAACTGCAGATCGGCTGTTGGGAAACTATGAGTCATAGTCCTCATCCATCGGAAACGATGATTAGAAGCATCATAGATAGTTCGCCCCTTTGTAGATACTTCATTTCTTGAGTGTTACGCCAGTTACAAATTACAGCCCGAGAATACAGTAGACGTCTCACAATACCTCTTTAGATTGAAATGTTTGTTCCAATGTTTGTTGTCAGAAATACTGGAGAATTTGCAAACAGTAAAGCTATTGATGTGCGCTGACAAATAATTTCTCCAAGCATTGGTATGAAATAGATAGACTGATAAATAGATAGACAGATAGATAGAGTTTCACGTTCCACTGTCGCGTCGATGCAATAAAAGAGGTGGTAGATACAGCAACTGAAGCGATACCGGGGAAAAGATGGCGAGGGGGCACTAAGAAATACTGCACAGCGCAGTAAAGATCGACGTTCAAAATGCCTTTAATTCTGCAAATTGGTCCTTCATTAGGAGATCTCTGACCAGAATTGAAACACCAGACTACGTCGTAAAGATAATCCTTAACTACTTCACTAGCAGGAAGCTGACGTACCATAAGGCCGACCGCTTTAAATACTACAATGTTACCGCGGGAGTCCCCCAGGGGTTAGTCTTTGAATCTCTCATCTGGACCATAATGTATGACGGAGTTATGCGATTAATGCTGCCACAAGGAGTTAAGGTTATCGGCTTTGTTGAAGATATCGCTGAAGTTACTGTAGTATAGCTATTAGCTATATATATCGACGAGGTAAGAGTCTGCCACGGATGAAGCGATCACCAGGATTAAAAACTGTCTAGAGTTCGCCGACCTAGAGTTAGCTGATTACAAGATGAGGCCGTCTTAGTAACCAGCCGAAAGACTGTCGAATACGCAAACTTCCGGGCTGGAAGTCAATCAATCAGTTCTAAAGAGGCGTTAAAATACTTGGGTGTAATGCTCGACAACCGAATAAACTTCAAAATCCACGTCGAGTACTGCAGTAAAAGGGCGTCAAAGATGCAGACAGCGCTCTTCAGGATGCTGCCGAACATCGGTGGATCTGGATATGGGAGGAAAATTATGCTTTCTAGATTGGCAAGCTCAATACTTTTTGTTCCGGTCTGGCGGGAGCTCTTACAACGAAGGAGACAAAAAGAAAGTTCTCGTCCGCATACAGGCTCTGCGCAATAAAAACAGTATCCGGTTTCCAGACAATCTCGGACGAAGTAGTCTGTTTTATAGCGGGTATGGTCTATATCGACAGTCTCGCCAACGAGATGCAAAGGGTCTACCTTAGGTGTACGACAAACCAACAAAAGACCAATGTTACAAAGTTACTGTAGCGCTGTGGCGAGCCAGATGGGACACCACGACTAAAGGCAGATGGAGTCACAAGTTGATTCCCACAATCGAGGTCTGGACAAAAGGAGCACACGGGGATTGCAACTTCAACCTCACGCAATTCCTGTCCGGATATGACGGCGGCTATGAAAAATACTTTCTCAGATTTGGACACGATACCTCGCCCTTCTGCCCAGAATGTCCAGAGGAAGAGGAAGATGCGCAGCATGCAATGTTTCACTGAAGACGCTTTGCAGAAACAAGAATAGACTCACCGACTCCGGAGCTTCTAGTAAACCATACAATAAGCTCAAGGAACCACTAGTTGCAGAGCTGCTCTTTCATAACGAGCGTGCAGAACAAGCTAAGAAGACTCGATGGATTAAGAAGAGCTGAAACGGCGGACACAGAGCACAAAGCATAAGGTACTAACCAGCCCCACGAAGTGATACCTGATGGCAGTTTCACGGGGAGAGTGGCAGAAGTGTGCAGGGTGTGGATTAGTACGTAGGCGTTCCTGTAATCGAGCAATCAGGTCTACGAATCGTGCATGCTATTAGCCCGGGCTACTAGTATCTTTCGAAGACAACCACATCCATTGGTGCAGCCAAAAAAAAAAGTGCTGGATGTTCAGAAGAAAAGCTGAATAGATATTAAATTCTTTCGAAAACATATCCATTGGTGAATATTTGATCGAGAGTTTCTTTGAATCACTGTTCGCTCGAAGAAGTCGCCAGTGAACACTTCCCAGGGCGTACCCGGAGCAGCAATTGCGGTTTTGACAACACTAAAAACTCACATCGAACAAAGCTAAAATAATATCAAATACTGCGCATAATTGAGACCTGTCACTTTGCTGTTGTTTATGGTAGCTGTAGCTGCCAGGAAGTTAATTGCACAGCGAAAACAAAAACGTGCCACTTGTTAACACTCGCGTTAAAACTACTCAACCGAAACTAAGAGAAGGTCTGATACTGATTCTGACATAGAAATACGTATTAAAAAACTAATTAACTATAACACATACCTGAGCAATATCGATTGCAGTCACTCTCGTGGTAATTATGAGATGTAGGACTACATATTTCTTCACACTTCTCGCATCGCTCACTGAAACTGGAGCAATATTCTTGCGGCAAACATACTCGTGAGTTGTGGCAGCCCGTGGTCGCTGCTAGTGACATTTGTATAGTCGGTACCAGGAGTGCGGCTGCTGTTAAAATGTCATTCATTGTTCTGCATTTGTTTTGTAATTTTATTGTAAATCTATTAAATTCAACTGAATTTATATTTCACTTTATTATTTTCCACAAAAAAAGAAAACAAGTTGCGTGTCGCTAACGATGACTCACATTTTAACACTCGCTCACCACAACACAACTAACACAAAAATAACTCGTAGGTATTTTCAATAAAAACAATAAATTTCTCTACTGGCTTTGTAGTTTCGGATATTTACAAATTCCAAACGGTTGCAATGCAGTTTCCGAGTAATCAAGAATTATGTGCTTAAAGTCTAATATTCACTTGATAGTTAAATAAAAAATAATAATAAATAGAAAATGTGTACACTGTGCGCCGCGCTAAGTTTTGTATAAATGTTGAACGTTTTCTCTCGAGCCACACATCATTGACTGATGGTGGTAATGGGTACATACATGTATCTCTACGATGATTCAGGTGGGAGCTGTACTCAAAACACGTATCAACGAATAAACTCGTTTTGCCCATACTATTTGTTACCTACCTGTTTTGATTGCCGCATCGAGTCGTTGGCACGGCACTTGACTCTTTTGGTAATAGTGTGTGAAGAGGAACGCGGTTTCACTCGGATAGTTTGTTTATCTACCTGGATTCTTTTGCTTCTGTTAAAAATTGCAGATACATTATGTACATAGTGGTATGGAAGAGAAATAATAAAATTTGCCAAAGAGATCATAATGGAGTGGGTAAATTTTTTGGTAATTACAATTCCTAACGAACGATGAGAGATTTGCGAAGAGAGTGATAGGTACTTACCAAAACGTTTTCCATCTTTTATCTCTAAACAGTTAGAGGATGTAAGCCACTGTATATCAATCATAACGACTGGTGGGTATGAGAAAAATATACATGACCGAGAAAAATGTCATTACACGACCAATAGATGGTGCTGTTTTTTTTTTTTTTTGTCAAATCTTATATCGACTTAGAGTTTACCATGTTTGTGGTCAGTGACCAAAATACAAGATCTAGGTCATGGGTACTCGCAGACCTCTAACCGTTACTACGGAGCATGTTCTAACACTCACGCTTCACGCATTGAATGTACAGTAGAATCTCGGAAATATGAACTATTCTAAAAGATGAACTTAACCAAAAAGATGAACGGAATTTTTTCACCATTGCAGTATTCTAAAAGATGAACGGGTTGATTTTTGGGTACTCCAAAAGATGAACGTTCTATCCAGAAATTGTTTTTTCGTCTTTATTCATGTTTTAGTTATTCATAGCAGATTCATATAACAGTTATTCTTTGGAAAACTATTCTTTTCTGCTTGATTTTGCATTTCAATTCGTTTGTTTGCATACCAGTGTGAAGTGAATTTATATAGAGGAAAGGTGCCACCAGTTAAAGGCCAAGTAAAGTTTTTAGTTTCAAAGAAAATTGCAAAGTGTTGAAAGACATTCTAGCCAAAATTAAGTACCTACTCAAACCTACATAAGTACCTATTCCAAAAGATGAACATTTCGAAAAGATGAACAGGACCTGTTTTTTATTCGTTCATCTTTCCGAGATTCTACTGTAATATGTTCGGGCATCGGAAATTGCATGTACGCCCGGAGTATTTCCTTCCGGTGAAACAGTCGGTAAGGAAGTGTGCATTCAACCGAAGTGATTTGGGAGCTCAATAATAGGCGTGCTTTTTTTTAAACCTACTTAACATGTTTTAGAGACAAAAAAACACGCCTAGTGCAGATTTACTTCAATAGTCAGTACAATACAAACTAAGGCTAGTAATAAATTGCTACTTTTGTAGGAAACTACGAATAGCATGCAAAGTGTTGCTAAATTTTGTTTGTATCTGCCATGAAAATGCCAACAGCTGAATTCGCATTAGCATATGCAACACGAAATACAAACATTTATTCTGCCCCTAAAATTATACAGTGCATATGGGTGAATGAAAAAACAAACTTAGTTCAAGGTGCCTAGCAGATGGGGCCCTTAGGAGCGTCTGAACATTTTCAGTTTTAGTTTTCTTTCTTTTAATATTCAAAGCAACTGCACAAAGCAAGAAAATCAAAAATTAATTTAAATTTAAAATTATTGTCAATACAATAATCGTCTATAGTGAACACTACGAGTACGTACCGTGCGGCGCGGCGTCCAAGTGTTGAAATGATAAGTTTGTTACAGTTTTAGTGTTGTTTTATATGTACGTATGTATTTAGATTCAAATATACCACTGAATTAATTATTAGAATATTAATTTAATTCGTAGTTTGTAGTTATATTCACATCCTATTGTTAACCAAGATTTGAACCTAAATCCTGTTTAAGTAGAAATGGAAACCAATTCTTGGTCTTAGCTTAATTGAGTAGGGAGAAGGGTAAGCGTAAGGCGTAAGGGTTATCTTAAGTAATAGAGTAGGACTGCACATGCAGCTCACCAAGTGAGATAGACGTATTGAGTTAATTTCACTTTATCTATCTAGTCTGACAGACAAGGGCACCTGCCGAGTTCACGCGGTTCTTGTAGTGTAATTAATTATTAATTTATTGGTGTAAGGAATTTTAAGTTTTCATTTCAGAGGTGAGATTATAAAACTCCACACGTAAGTAGGAAAAGAAATAATGTAAAAACTGTATCCAGCATACACATATGCGGGTGTTGAAGTGGTTCATTTTAGACAAATTGAGTATTTTAATATAATTCCACTCAATTACGGCGCGGCAGCGGAAATCACTATTTCTCTTTCCTGCTGTCTTGACAATGTTTTGTCCAATTGGAAGAATATTCCTTTTTGTATGATCGATTTCGTTGAACTTGCGCATTCGCATTCTGGAAGTTTTTGATTTGAATGCGTTGCGTTGGAGATCGATATAGTGAAAAAAAGGATAATTCTGGGAATGGTTTAGTGTAGCAAGTGAGAATAATAAATAAATCAAATTAAACAACAATTAGTGACAAACCAATAAGTATAGAGCAGAACAAAATTCATGTCGAAAAGACAACAAAGAATACCGACACGTGAGTTAGACGACCGTCTAAGAGTTCTAAGTGAAGTCCTTTCTTTATTTTTAAATCAATTAATAACAAAAACTAGTTTAAAATCTTTATTTTATATTTTTATATTTTATTTTTGTTGATTGGCATTTGCTTGCGAGACGCCTTTATCATTCTTGGGGAATTGCCGCTCATGGAGTTTATAGTATATATTTATTTATATCATTTAAAAAAATATCATTCGAAGTGGCTTAAAACAAAGATTCCCAAAAAATTGTAGATATTCCAAAACTGCACTATTATATTAAAAAAAAATAAGAAAAAAAACCGTGATTTTGCTGAGAGTTTTTAATTTTGTGTTTTTGTTTAGTGCAATGGTAATAAATTGACTTTTTCTAGTTCTGACACTTTTGTATAACTTTGGCGGTCACACCGCAAGCCTATCTTGAATTTTCTTATGAATAGGGGCGCATTATTTTTAGTAGTCTACGGGCGCCGAAAATCTTACGACGGCCCTGTTATGCCATAATAAGCTGTGTGCAAAAAGAAGGCTGTGTGCCATAATATCTGGTGCGTAAAGCTGCTGTGTTCAAAGTTGCTGTGTGCGAAAATTACTTGTCAAATGCTATGTGCAAATATCATAATATGTTGAATATGGAAAAACCAGTTTTCTAAGGCTTCACTGGAGACAGTGCAACATAGGATGACCGAATTGTAAACCGGGATTTGAACCTGAATCCTGATTCACTAGAGATGTGCACCGATTCTCGGCTTTAGCTAATTGTTATCTAAAGTATTTGTAACTTTAGTGTGTTACACCAAATAACTCTATGCAATAGAGTGATGTGAGGGGAGGCGTAAGATGTTTACACTAGAGATGAGCAAAAAATCACAACCTGATAATCATTCACTAATTCGCTAATGAAAATTCAATTAACTGCTATTGCAAATGATTATTTGTCTCGCTTTAATTAACGAGTCACAATTTTATTTCTCATACACTACACACAAATGCGTGTTTGTCGCAGACGAAAAATGCGATTTCCTAGCGGGAAAGTCATAACTCTGAATGAGGGCAACATTGTGATTTACCAACAAGTTGGCCGTTGAGTTTATTTGGGGTACAAAAAAGTTTCGTTTTTGTGTATCCGCTGTAAAATTAAAAAAAAAGTCTTGAAAACGTAAAGATGCCACCGGCACCAAAGAGGAGTCGAAGAAAAATAAGCTTCATTTGGATTTTTTTTTACAGAAGTGGACGAAATTCTCGCGAAATGTAATTTGTGCCGGTCAAATTTTCGTACAGAAGTAGTAAGTATGTAGGTACAACGAACTTACAGAAGCACATTGAAGCTAAGCATCCTACTGTATCTTTAGTTTCAGCAAGATCATCGGAGCCAGATGCACGAGTATTTTTTTCTTATGAAAGGATATTACATATGTCCATGCACCTGTGTGCAAAATAATAGCAGTCCTATGTGTTCAACTTTACAGGACAAAATACAAAAGCCTTGATGGTACATAATTATATGTACTTTTTTTTTTATTTTTTTACTTATACATAAAATAAAAAAATAAAATTAAATACAATTTTGTAATTCAGTTAAACAAAAATACACACTGCACAAAAAAAAAAAAAAATTTAAAAAAAATAAATTACCTACATATTATAATCCAAATATTTTTTTTGAAATTTTTAGATTCATTTTTTTTTTGTTGATTGGCATTTGCTTGCGAGACGCCTTTATCATTCTTGGGGAACTGCCGCTCATGGAGTTTGCACTGCACACCATAATGCTGCAACGTTTTTAAGATTTGAACTAAAAACACCATCCTTAACATCGGCCCAAAGGTTTTCTATATATAGCATTAAGGTCCTGGATATTGAGCAGGTCACTCAATAACCTTGACCCCATTGGTTGAAAACCAGGATTTGACTAGTGCAGTGGTATGTTTGGGGTCATTATCCTGTTGATAAGTCAATAAAAGCGGCATATCACATGCAGATTGCATGATTTCGACACACTGACACTGGGTGATCCTATTACTGATCTTGGATTCATGCAATTTACTGAAGATGAAGTTCTTTCAGAATTAGCATCGCTTGATTCTGATGCCAATATTGCACCCGATAATTTTCCACCAATTCTTTTTAAAAAATGTATGAATAATTTAGCAAAGCCTCTTTGCATAATTTTCAACATGTCTTTGGCTACGGGGGTATTTTTAGATTGCTGGAAATATTCTCTTATTACACCAATTTTTAAGTCTGGTTCCAAAGGACTGATAAGTAACTATAGGCCTATTGCTAAGCTTCAACTCATACCTAAAATATTTGAAGCAATTTTCAAAAATAAGCTGTATACCGTGGTGCAAAACCAGATTTCTGAATATCAGCATGGCTTCGTTAGTGGTAGATCAACTACAACAAACCTAGTCATTTTCACTAACTACTTTTTACTTAAAATGGAGAACCATATTCAGGTTGACACTGTCTACACGGACTTTTCCAAGGCATTTAACCGGGTCCAACATGATGTATTGGTTAGAAAATTAAAATTGTTCGGTTTTCATTCGAATGTATTAAAATGGATTAGAAGTTACCTGGTGAACCGTAGACAGTATGTTAAAATAGGATCCGTTCTTTCAAAGAAGATCCTTAATCTGTCTGGTGTTTCGCAAGGCAGCCATTTAGGCCCGCTTCTTTTCTTGCTGTTCATAAATGACCTACCTTCGTTTGTTTCTTCTTCAAATTGTTTACTGTATGCAGATGATCTTAAATTATTTAAATCTATCAATTCGATATCTAATGCTCTACAACTTCAGGGAGATATAAATAACGTTTTGAAATGGTGCTCAATCAATGGTTTGCATTTCAATATTGAAAAGTGCCCAGTTATTTCATACACAAGATCATCTTCTCCCTTGAGTCACAATTATACAATACATTAGTCTGTTCTCAAAAGAGTCAGTCACAATAAGGATTTAGGTGTTATTTTTGATACACAGCTAAAATTTGCAATGCATTTTGATTTTGTCATTTCAAAAACAAACTCTTTGATGGGTTTTATATCGCGGAACGTTAAAAATGTTCAAGACCCTTATAATCTTAAGGCTCTATATATATATCTTTAGTTCGTTCTAGACTTGAGTATTGTTGCGTTGTCTGGAACCCTTACTTCCGAAATACTGCTATTCGATTAGAACGGGTCCAGAAAGGATTCACTTAGTTAGCGCTTCGAAAGATATATTGGAACACTTCTATGCCTTGCTATGATGCTAGATGCGCTCTTATTGGCTTAAAGCGTCTTGATAAAAGACGGGTTTATTATTCCGTCCTTTTTGTACGTGATATCTTAACTTGTCACATTGATTGTCCTTATTTACTTTCTTTGCTTAACATTTATGCACCCTCACGTAATATTCGTCCAAGGGAAAATGATTTCTTTTATATTTCTAGACATCGAACAGTTTATGGCTTAAATGAACCCATAACCTACGTTTGTGTTAATTTTAATAGTTTGGAAAATCTAATCGATTTCAATATGAGCAGAAATTCCTGTAAAATAAATATTTTAAATAGATTGTAAAAAGTAGCTTTAATTATTATTTATTGAATCTCTATTAAAAAAAAAAGTGTATTTCTTTTTTATTTTCGTTTTTATTACTAAGCATGTAATCTATAAAAGACTTCATTGTACTTGCTAGATGAATAAATAAATAAATAAATAAAAATAAATAAAAAAAAATTTGCATCCATTGTGCACATATGTATGTATGTATGTTCATATGTATATAGAAGAACTGATCGATGGAAGTTTTTTTTTTTTTAAATCAAAAACTCTCTTTTTTTTATAAACAAATTATGAGCTAATGTTTTGACGAAAAGCGGACCTCTAAATTTGAACTTCCCTCATTTTGCCAAAAAAAAATGTTTTCTAACTATTGAATTAACGGAATCTTCTTGATATCCTGTTTTTTTTTTTTAAGGGATACTGATTCGCCAGTTGCGGAGGGCACTGCGACCTAGAAGATCTATTGTACCACTTGATATCCTGTTCACGAACTGCATTGTTCATCGCAACACCACTTTTGGAAAACATACTCTACAAAAATGGGAGTATCTTTTCCAATTTTCAATATTTCGTATATTACAGGAAAGTTGAATAAAAAGATGGTCTTTCGAACACAAAAAAGTTCAATAGCGAGAGAAGAAAAAAAATCCCGAATATTGTGGAAATTGTGGCCTTGTGACTGACCCTTACCCCTTAAACAGATATAGTTTGGTTCTTTCTTGTGAATAAGTTTAAAGTGTTTTTGAAGCAAATGGGAATCAGGATCGGCAAACAACTCACAGCCATATGATAAGAAGGTAAAGTTGATTTTGCAGTGGATAGTCCTCGTAACGATGCGTAGACTTTATTTAATATACTTACTCGTAGAATTAACTAGCTGGCCCGGCGGTAGACATTATTCTGATCTTTCCGGTATGTTGCGCGATGAGTTTAATTTCTTAATTACAGTGCCTTAGTTGAGATTAAGAAAATATGAATTTGATCTTTGATTCATGAATTACTGGAGTAGAAGAATGCTAACAAAAAATCGTATGGTAACATCTACAAGTTATGGTCCGTCGAAGTGGGAAACCTCCGATATAGAGGTATGTACAGATAGCCACTTTAAATGATATAATTTCTGAACTGTAATAGCTACAAAAACAGTTTTGTACATTTTGGGGAGGCAATGCAGTGGCGCATTAGAAATGTTAAAGACTTTTTGTGTAATTTTATGCAGCCACAAGAAAGTTATGGCTCCTTAAAATCAAAATTATGAAAATTTGTTGTTCCCATTTTTCTCAAAAATTGTACATTTTTTTTTATTTTATTTTACTAACGTTTCGATAAATTATTTTTATTTTCATTCAATCAATTTGTTTATGGTTTAACTACATGCACTAATTTTAATTAAATTTCAACAACGAAATCGACCAACAAAGACAAAAGTGGTTACGCAGCGCCACCTATCAGAATTCAACAATATTATAAACATTTCAAAAATCATAGCTAATGTACATCCATTCTGATTTGAACACATATGAGTACATCTAGTTTTTCGTTAATATCTCGACTCCACCCACCGCCACTTAGGGTCCAAATTTTATCATCAAACTTATTTTTATTTTAAGGATACATGTAAAAAAAATCTTTTTTCTTTCTCAAAAATATGTCTGTAAATTTTAAGAATGAAATTCGCATTATATATCGATTAAAAAATTTGACCTTAGGGTCTTTTGTATTGACGACTCGTGCGGAGTGATTAAGTCAGTAAAAAAAAAAAGAAATTGGCGGGTAAGATAACTCAAAAAAGTTCGCGACCGATTCTTATGAAATTTGGCACACGTCTTCTCTATAGTATTAGCTTCTAGTTGAACCTCAAAAATGCGAAAAAAATTCAAAAATTGCCATTTTTGACCCAAAAACCATCGAAAAAAAGGGTGAAAAATCTGACTTTTTTTTCTGAAGTGTGCCAATTTACGACTTTTTGACATTTTTTTTTTATTGGTTCAACTAGAAGATACATGTTTTATAAACACGCTCAAACCAAAATTTTCGATTTCGGATCGCTGTAACAGAAGCTAAAAATCCCGCCGCGAGGGTCTCAGGAGATTAGTTACTACGACGGCCATTTTGAAAAAACAAAAAAAAAAAAAAATTTGATTCTTGTATTTTAATAAAGGGTGATTTTTTAAGAGGTTGAGAACTTTTTTTAAAAAAAAAAACACAAAAAATTCGAAAAAATGAATGAAATATTTATTTGAATCGATAGTTTGAACCTTGCAATTTAATGTTTAAAGATAATTTCATGCAAATGTTGACCGCGGCTGCGTCTCAGGTAGCCCATCCGCTGAGTCCAATTTTGGCATACTCTTTCACACATATCGGCCGGTATCTCACGAATGAATGCATGGATGTTGGCTTCCAGTGCGTCAATCGAAGCGGGCTTGTCCCTATAGACATTAGCCTTGACATACCCCCACAAAAAATAATCTAATGGTGTCAAATCGCACGATCTAGGCGGCCAATTGACCGGCCCGAAACGTGAAATTAACTGTTCACCAAACTCGCCTCGCAATTGCGCCATTGTTTCGCGTGCTGTGTGGCATGTGGCACCGTCTTGTTGAACCACATATCATGCAAGTCAAGAACTTCCATTTCGGGCAAAAAAAAGTGCTGTAACAAAGGCCTAACTGCTGGGAACGGCGCCGAATCGACATTTCGCGGTCTTCTGTCACACTAGCTGATACGGCCGCAATATTTTCTTCACTACGCACAGTACGTAAACGTGTTGGTGGTTTAATGTCCAACAAAGTAAATTTGGTGCGAAATTTGGTCACAATCTTCCGAATAGACTGCTCAGAAGGTCGAGAATGCCGATCATAAAATGGAAGCAGCGCGCGATGAACATTTCGAACCGAGCACGAATTTTGATAGTAAAATTCAATAATTTGCAAGCGTTGTTCATTTGTAAGACGATCCATGGTTAAATTGCAAACCAAACTGAAGCTGTTTGACAGTGACACAAGGTACTAAACACACGTCAGCTGTCAAAACCAGTGTTGCCAAAACCAAACCAGCTAAAAAATCACCCTTTATAAATGAATAAACATACTAAATTTAAGAACGATTTATTTATACCATCCCTATTAAATAAGCCTCTGAAAACGGTCACAATTCAGGCGGTAACATGTATTGGCCCCCTTAAGAAATTTATTTTGGGATGTTGACGCAAATTTTTTTTTTTTAGTTTAAGTTTATTTATTAATGATCCCAAGAGAATATTTAACATAAATAGATTTATATAACAATATCGATGTCTTACTACATAAAATCAACTGAGAAACATTAAAGACATTGTGTATTTAATAAAAAATAAATAGTATTAAATGCCTATTTCCAATATCGAAAAACATTATAAATAAGTTTTGGTAGGGGTGACCCTTGAAAAACAATATTGATTACTTTATTTAAATTATTTTAGTTAATTATTTTTTATTCAAATTATTTAAAAAACGAAGAGAACAAGAAAAATAACAAGAAATCAATAAACTGTGCAAGAAGCAAAACAGAATGCAAATAAACTGAAAACGAAAGCAAAACAGGCAAAAACTAGGAAAAATACATAAATTAATAAATTAATAACAAAAATATATTGGAGTTTGAGAGTTTGTAAATGAAATAAAACTATCTAATTCTCGACACTTAAGAGAGTTTCAACATCATTAAATTAGACTCAGTAACCAAGTTTTTAAATTTTTTAAAAATTCAACAAGTGAGCTGATTGTTCTTAATGAAAGTGGAAGTTTATTAAATAATTGACAAGAAGACACCGCGTAAAAATTTCTAAAGGCTGTGGTGCGGAAAGTCGGTACTGTAACTACATTTGAAAAATTACCGCGAAGATTATGACTGTCAAGGATTCTAAAATTCAGATTGCCGGACTTAACAAAAAAAAGCCTTGAGTACTTTAAAGCAGTAAAGATGACGGATGGGAAGAATCCTCAAATCACGGAATAGTGGAAGACTGTGATGCAGACGATGTTTAAAGCATATTTTTCTCACAGTGTATTTTTGGAGGGTCAATAAAGGTTGAATCTTGTTAAAGTAAGCACCACCCCAGCAGCTGATACCGTATTGCAATTTGGAATGAAAAACTCCATAATATATAGTTGCTAGTAATTTTGAAGAGCAAACGCTTCTCAAATAGAAAAAATTTCTTAGCGTATAGCGAAAATATTTTCTTAAAGCAACAGTATGATTTGTGAAGGACAAATTTGAGTCAATAGTTAACCCGAGGTACTTGAACTCATCAACTTTCTCAATTAAAAAGCAATTGGTACTACAATTTAGACTGCTAGAAAAGATTGTCGAAGAGTAGCAAGCGCAGTTGGTTAATTTGAATCTATGACACTCTGGTGCATGATAAAAGATATCTACAGCAGGGGAATTTTGCTTGGATAAACTAAAAAACATCATTTTAGTCATTGAGCTTATAACAAGTCTTTGCTCAGCAAACCATACTCTTAACAAATTTAAGTCCCAGTTTACATTTGAAACAAGCTCTAAAAGACTTACTGAGCCATAAGCACAACCTATATCGTCAGCGAATGCTTTTAAGACACCTTTAAAGTTAAGGCTAAAGAGAGAATTTATATAGACAAGAAATAGTATAGGTCCTAAAACAGAACCTTGCGGCACGCCTATATTGATGTATTTAATACTACTTCTAATTTCGTCCATTTTCACTCTTTGAGTCCTATTCGTCAGGTATGACTTAAACCATTCAAGCACGAAACCCCTAAAACCTGCTTTATGAAATTGTACCATAAATACGAAAAATTTAAATATCACGACTACAGCACCACATATCGGGATTGAACTTAATATAAATCTTCCTGCAGACTAAACTAACGAGGTTTGGTGTCAATCGGTCCAGCCACTCTCGAGTTTAAGACGCTCGTACCCGGAACGAATTTTTTTATATGTTAAGATATTAGTGTTCCGCGTCAGTACTGCCGACAGTACCGCAATAGCAGTATTATACATATACTGCTATTTTATCATCCCGTACTCCGTACTGCCTAAAATTAAATTATACTGCTCAAAGTACAAAATTGGCATTTCAGTGCAAATTCAAATAAAATTGTAATAAAACAGTGATTTAAAAATATTGTTAACTATTAAAAAACAAACCCGTATACCCGTGTTTTCCAGCTGCCATTAGATTAGATTAGATTAGAGCGGGTTTCAATTATGAAATTGCGATAATTTTTGGGCATGCTGCATGAGCATGCTATTTAAGAAATAGTTGGGTAGGTGACGACTGACGAGCTGACGAGATTTAAAAAAACTATGGACAGCTGCCCCAGTCATGATCTTGAAAGAGTACCCGGGCCCTGCGGGCTATTTCCTCGACTGGTTTAGTAAAAGTGGAGATCAAAAACTTAAAAAAAAATAGAAAAATAAGTTTCCTCGCAAAAATTTTTATACAGCTTAACCTAAATTAAACAAAAATCATAATTTTTTTTTTTTTTTTATCGCAATGTTCATAATGAAAACCTCAGCCCAGAGTACTGCGCGGTAGTGCTCAAAAGGATCGAATTATACTCCCAATCAAAAAATTGAAACGGCAGCCCTGTTCCGCGCTAATTTATTGTTGAAGATAATTCCAGACTTTAACTAATATTAAGTGGGTTTAGTGAGAATAATGCAAAGCGAAGGACAAACATACATACATGTATGTAAATGTTTCTCACCAGAACGATTTACAGTTCTATTGATTTTGATATGAGGATTGGTGCGCAAAAGATATGAAAGTGAAAACAAAACAAAGCTTAAGTATGTTGACAGTAATTTTTTGTTGATGTGTTTCACTTTACAACGTCTCATCAAAACAAGCCTATTGTCAAAAGAATATTTGTGTTTACCCCTTTTTATATCATTCTTTATTTCCCCAGACATTTTAGAGGGCACTGACCGACTGACAAATTAAAAAGAAAAAAACATATTATTGTATACAATAGGTGGTATAGCATTATCTTCAATTTACGCGTTATCGCATTTGTCAGAAAATTGAAAGCGTCGCTAACCGCAACTCAGCATTTGATTTTGATTGCTTCGTACTGGATTTCGTGTTATATGTATACGGACGAGACGGGTAGGGTACGGCTAATAGAATTAATTTTAAAATAAGTCCAAGTCGCTTAGTTGCGTCTAATCGTGCATTGGCTTCGCTTTTATTTTCGCGATTAATTCCCATAAACACATAATCCACATAAGCGACGCACATACTTGTAAGTACTCTCGTATGTATGTGTGTGTCAGATATTTAATATTTAAATTGTGTATGCATTGCATTCAAATAGAATACCGAATAAAAGATAAATAATGAAATTGTTTACTTGCTCCTTGCTACACCTTGGGGAGAGAGAAAAAAAGAAAACAAAAAAGCTGTCGAAAGCTCTTGCACTTGAACTTGAAACAATTGTTGCTTGCTTCGGATTGCTTCAATTAGCTGTTTGATACACGGCGTGTCGGTTGTCGGCTGTGCATTTCGAAATACATATTTATAAACAGATTTTCCCACAAAACATTTTGAATGCAATTTTCCAATAACTGAACAATTTAATCGGCGAATGTCGATAGTTTTGTGTGTGTTTTTATCTAAAGTGGACATTAAAGACAGTTTAAAAGTAAAATCCGAAAAAATATTAAGATACTTCGAACATCAGGTTTTGAGGACCGCATCGGTGTTTGTTGTACTATAACCAAAAAATAAATATCGTATAACACATTTAAGGAAAACATCACTTAAAAAAAGTAAGTTAAAGTGTTAAGATATATTTTAATTCATATATAGAATGCAGAAAGCCATAAAGTTTTTCTGTTTAAAATACAAGTAGATATGTGTTAATAATTCTGATAATGAACCAGAGAACGTTTAAAAGATAGATACTAATTTTATATTTTATGTCTAAGAAAGCCATTTGTTCTTTGTTGACAAGCAAGCAAATGAATAAACTAATGTAATGTAAGCAAAAACATTATTTATCTGTCATAAATTTAGTGACAAATGGGTGAAGATCATAACCTTTAGCTACGCAAGAGCTATACGTGTTATCAAACATTTGCATGTATACGAGTATATTTTAAAATCTAAATAGAATCCACAAGTACGAAGCCAACCTAACCACATGGTTTAATATCACGTTTTTTGTTATTACAATATTCTTCTGGTTTGGCGATGATACATGATACATTTAATTAAAATAAAAAAACAATTTGGGTAAAATGCGATATTAGTGCATAGCACAGTAGTAGACAAAAGTGTGTTTCTTTATCATTTTATCAACAAGAGAATGTTTACTAAACACTGTAACTGCTTCAGTGTCAATCCGACTGATATTTTTATCAAAAACTAGCTGTAACCCGGTGCGCTTCGCTCCACCTATCTTTTCAAAATTTGCCCGCGCACATAGTTATTTGAGTATGATAGAAGGGGAAGTACATAGTAGGAAGCAATCACTGCTGCTCTATTTTCAACTTCGATTTCCATTTTTTTTCTCTATCTGTCTATCTGTCTATCTATCTATCTATCTATCTGTCATGTCCTGTTTTTCTGTCTATCTGTCTGTCTATCTGTCTGTTTGTCTGTCTGTCTGTCTGTCTGTCTGTCTATCTGTCTATCTGTCTGTCTGTCCATCTGTCTGCCTGTCTGTCTGTCTGCCTGTCTGTCTGTCTCTCTGTCTGTCTGTCTATCTGTCTGTCTGTCTATCTGTCTGTCTGTCCATCTGTCTGCCTGTCTGTCTATCTATCTGTCTCTCTGTCTGTCTGTCTGTCTGTCTGTCTATCTGTCTGTCTGTCTGTCTGTCTGTCTGTCTGTCTGTCTATCTATCTATCTATCTATCTGATCTATAATTGTAGAAGTTGTTAATAACTTAACTCCAGCGCCACCTAGCGGGTCCAAATTTTATAATTTTCTATTTTGCCACTGAACCAACATATATTTTGAATATGAGCATTTTTGGTCCATAAATATAGAAGTTGTTAATAACTTGACTCCAGCGCCACCTAGCGGGATGAAATATATTTAACAAAGAACTCTCATGCTTACCAAATTTCGGAGGAGTTCGATTACAAACACCGTGACATGAGATTTTTTTATATTAGATTAACGCAACAAGCACAAAAATTGAGTACTACAGGTTGATTCGAATTGTTTGTTTTTAAGTAAAATGGGGAAATCATCGGATTTTTTTATTTCATTGTATTTCATTATTTATGAAATATAATCTGCATTAAATGGGCGTCTTTGGACACTCTGTAACAGTCGATCCTTGGTGTCTTTTTCGTATAATTTTTTTTGTTTCCATCATAGAGCACACAGAGCACTACCTTCTTTAGTTTATACTCTCAGATCTCAGTATCGCTTTGCCCTTTTTGTTAGTTGCGCGACTAAGGGTCATCTACCGATTTTCAATCTTATAGACTACATCAAATAAACAATATTAAATTAATCCGAAGTTAATGAAATAACGCAGTTTCTAAATTTTGCTCGTGATAACCCAAAATCAATTTCTTTGCATTGTTCATTGAATGTGCCTATGCAGCTTGTAAAAGGCTCATTAGCAGAGTAGGACAGGGCTAGTTGGGCCACTTATCACTGGCTGAACAAAATGGGTGTGTAAAAAAGTAAAGTAAAAAGTAAAAAAGACATGAAATGAACATAAATTGAAAAAGGGGCCTATATTTGCAAAATGCGTCAAATTCGCTGTTTTTTTTTTTTTTTTTTTAAAGAGGGGTCCCGGGTCTTATCGAAAAAGCGTCAAAATGACGCAAAGGCGTCCCAAACGACAACGCTGCCTTCAATGCTTTCAGTCTGAAATGTTTCCACGGCCGACGCGCGTCGCGAAGTAGAACGATTAATTGACCTAAATCTCCCTGTTAATTTCGATACACAGTACGAAATGTGAATTGTTATTATTTTTGTAGAATAATTGAGATTTTTTTCGGTGTTCGCCGTGACCGTGGTGGTTAGTGCGTTGGACTACTACGTATTCTGCTCAGGTTCAATCCCAGCCCAGGTCCAACACCTAAAAAAAAGTTTTCCACCTCTTTCGAATGTCTGACAAGCAATCAAAGAGTATCATTTGTCAATGAGCTTCTCAATTCGCCGTTCGGAGTCGGTAAAAAAAATTGTAGATCCCTTCCATTCGTGCAAAAATATAACACGCACACACAAATGGTTGCGAGAAGCAGGCCCAGGTGTAGCGCCACCCGTTGAGCGGGTGTTATTGCAAACTAATATTTGACACTTTGAAATTAATCTTTGACACATTATCAGCTGCTTGATTTGAAGTGCTGCCAATATACTGTCTATAAGGTACGGAAAAGTATTTTGAAGCCTTGCCTACAAAATTCTATCGCAATTGAAAAAAACATACAAAATTTTGCTGTCTATGATGGATTTTCAGAAAGTTACTGGTTTATAATTTTGTAAATTTTTTTTTCGTGTACTTGATCTCAATTTTAAAGCCACCCAAAATTTAAAAAAAATACATTAGGACTGAAAGCAAATACTCCGCGAAGTTCATTCTGAAAGGTGTACAACTTTGTAAAACACATAATCCCCCCATTAGCTTCTGTGCAGCTGCCCAGCACTCTCCACCATCTGGGAGAATATTTCTTTACAGACCTATAAGATAGGTCAATCAATAATATATATGTATGTACATATGTATATGGAAATTTATACAACTTTCAAAATGGTTCCAAGAATCGGCACTATGAACCTACATACATTGGTCTAAGTGAATGTTACCGAGTACATACGATGGCACTAACCCTGTTAAATATTTCTCTTTATTTTATACGTACATACACATACATATGTACACAGTACTCATATGTAATCATCGATCGTAATGTCTTCTAGTTTTTTTTGTGTACCTGAATAAAATTTCTTTTACTTACCATTAGTACATACTTTTTATTTCTTCGAGCTTTTAATTGTGATTTTTAAAGATAAAAATAAAAAATTTCTTTCACTTAAATTATTTTTCTGATCTTTTCCACTTCCCTTTAATCTAAACGAAATTATCCATTTTACACATTGTATTCAGTAGCCGTGTTTTTTGCACGTGATAAGATCCCCGTTTAACTAAGCGGATATAAGGTCAAACAGTGATACCAAATCCAAATTTCTACTTTTGCGATGAATTCTTACGAAAAAAATTCATTTATTTGGCAACCCTGACAGTTTGACACAACTCACGCGTGATCTATCTATCATAAAATAAAATTCCTACTGAAAAAAGTGCGTCTTCATATTACGGTGCAAAATTTTAAATCGTTTTGTCGTTGTTATTGCGAAAGTCGATTGTGGGGAATCCTCTATTGGTATGTACGCAATTTCGTGATTATTGTACACATTATTTTTTTAGATTATTCTACACATACCTACATAAATGTATGTAAGTATGTATGTTTTGTAAATAATTCTGAACCTTAATATATTTTTAATTATGTTTACTTTGATTTCGACATTCGGGCAATTTTTTATCTTTAAAAAAGAAGATTACAAGAAGCTTTAACTAACTTTAGTTAATCTCAGACTAAACACCGTCATTTGAGAGTTCGCTGATAACCAGGCCAAACAAATATGTAAAAGTAAACATTTATTCAACCAATTTACGAATAATAAAGTAAGCGTCTAGCCCAACATATATACGCCCAAGATAAGGTTGTTGTCTTTTATTAGCGCGGAAATGATAGTTCACGAGATCAAGAATGACATCATGGATCCAATTGTCCAAATTGAGGATATAATGCCAGAAGTGAGGCTTTTCCAAGTATGGAAGTATGATAGCGATAGGCTTTAGTTTCACCATACATATTGGGACACGCATTATGTTGCAGAAACTACATGGGATTTGTAAACAAAAGTTTTGATCAAAATCTGCCGGCAATCTGTTCAGAAATTAAACTGATAATCCTATCCAAATTGGCATATTGACAGACTACTGATTTTAACGAAGGCATTCAAAGCTGTCAAAAGTCGTAGGACTATCCGATTTCTTACGGTATAGCTCATTTGGAATACATACACTCCATTTCATAACTATATCACCACCCCTATTTTGGCGTTTTTGATAAAAATAAATGTTTTGACAGTAGCTGTTTTTATGTGAAGGAGTAATAAGAGCGCAAACTATTTCATGAAAAGCCGGAAAACACCGTTACCCTTTCCAGGAAAAAATTAAAATAATGAGTTTTTTGCCATTTTCATAACTATATCACAACTTTGCTTTTTATTTGATACAAATTATATCACTGCTTGAAAGTTTTTAATTCCTAAATCATAAGTAGTTGGTGGGGTCTCCTTTGTTTTCCACCAAATTGAAAATTCGAATTGGCATACTCTCAGTTAAGTTTTTCAACACATCCTCTCAGATTGTGGCCCAAGAGGTAATTATTGCGACTCTTAGATCTACCACCTTACTAAATTGCCTGTTATTGGCGTAAAATTTTAACAGCAATATGCCCCAAAGATTTTCAATCGCGTTTTGATTTGGTGAGCAAGCAGGCTATTCGAGAATATTAACCTCATGTCGATCAAACTACGATTTGGTTGCTCTGCTGGTGTGAATAGCGGGATTGTCCTACTGGAAAACCCACTCAGTGCCGCGATATCTTTCCAAAAAGGTAAACGTCTTATTTCAAGAACACCAATGTATTATGTACTCGTCACTATTCATCCTTGTGAATGGGAAGGCTAATGGCAATGTTCTAGCTAATGAAAACTCGCCCCACACCATCAGACTTCTACCTTTTCCTCTTGGAAAATACACGGGATCTTTCCGGAGATCTCTCCAGTAGTACTGCAAGCCATCGGGCTATCGAGGTTGAATTTTTTTTCGTCAGAAAAGATTATCTTTAGGTAAAAACGGCATAATAAAACCATATGCAGCCAAGAGAGGAAGCACATTTTTTAATTAACCTTGCTCCAATCACGTTTCATGTTTTTCGAGCGAATTCTCGGCAGGTAGCCTTATGGATCATTGTCAATCGCGGTAAATAATATTGTAATATCTTTTTTTCGGACCACCAGTTTTCTTAGAGCCATAAGATTCCTGATTTTTAAAAAAATTGAAACCGTTACGTGATCACGTCCGAGTTTTCTATCAATTTCACGAAAAGATAGCCGTCCATCGTGATAAGCAATAATTTTACCGTTGCCGTTTGGTATTTTTCGCGCCGCATTTTGTTAAAAAAACACTCAATAAACTTTCTTGTATTTACCGTTGCACAGTTTTGCAGAAAAATTTCCACTTAAATTATCGACTACACTCGTACGCAGCTCGTGGTGATATAGTTATGAAAAGGGCTAAAATGCATTATCTCTCTTTCCTTCTAGAAAGGATAACGGTATTTTTCGGTTTTTCATAAAATGACCTGTGTTTTATTAATCCTTCGCAGAAAAATAAGTTCTTGCAAAAAAAATTAATTTTAATCTTAAGAAAATGTCAATTGTGGGATGGTGATATGTATAGTTATGAAATGGGGTGTATTACGCCTAAAAGACACTTTTCAGTTGTTATCGTCGCCCCAGAATTGGTTTGTCCCATACGCCATTTTCACTATTTCGAGAAAAACGAAGTTAAAGGATTGCGTACATGGTACTCCGAAACTGTGCGATAAATTATATTTTTTTATTTTTTTTATTTGAAGTATATCTTATGATCTTATGGTCGCCGTGGCCGTGGTGGTTAGTGCGTTGGACTACCACGCAATGCTGCCCGGGTCTAACACCTAAAAGAGTTTTTTCTCGGTACCACCTCTTTCGAATGCCTGACAAGCATCAAAGAGTATCATTTGTCACGATTAAGCTTCTCAACTCGCCGTTCGGAGTCGGCAAAAAACTGTAGGTCCCTTCCATTCGTGCAAAAATATAACGCGCACACACAAATGGTTGCGAGAAGCAGGCCCCGGTTCACCTCGAGCTGTAGCGCCAACTAAGTAAGTAAGTATATCTTATGACGAGTTTAAATACCAATTTTCAAAGTGCTTTGCCAAACCGTTAACAAGCTACGTTAACTAACGTGAAAGTCAACTTTTTTGACTTGTGTCCCACCTCCTATATCGTGTTATTGAAAATTGTTTCATATACGTGGGACACAAAAAACTGGATATGGTACAAAACAATTCTCATCAAAGACATCTGAAAGGCAAGAAAGAATGGTGAAATTAAAAATGAAAATCGACTTTTCTTTTGTAATCAACGTTTATTTAAAAAGTAACGAACTAAAAAACATTTCAATCTTAACTTTCTTTACTTAAATTAAACCATTCTGGTTAAAAGCAAAAGCTGTTCTACTGGTACCACAATAAGTTTTAAAGGTAATACAGTTTAATTATTTAGCAAAGTTTTAAAATATTGCTTGTCAATATCCGGAATAAACGGAAGCAGGTCCGTTAGATCTTTTTTCTTTTCCTTTGATACTGGTGTCTTGAATGTTTGTTAATTTGGCAGTTGTAAGCGAATTATTGGGTGTTTGTAGAGTACTCTTGGTGGCTGCTTTAATTAGACTTACTGTTTTCAATTTTTTTTCCTTAGCCGAGATTTTATATTTTACCTGAAAGTCGGAGATTTTTTCGTACACTAATACTTTTATCTTGGAAAAGGGTAATTTGTCATAGTCCATTTTATTTGCCGAAATGGAATACGCCTTAAAATCCTCTGCAAGAATTTGAATTACTTTGAGTTCAACTTTCTCTGTATTCATACTTGTTAAGAGATTGACCAGGTGGAACGGACTATTTATATCTACGTTTTTTAAATAGTGCCGCATGAACGCAATCCACTTTTTGGATTAAAGAGTGTCCTGGCTCGGTACATCTTTGGACAACCATGTCCACATCGCAACGTCTTAAAAACACTTTCGCAGAATATCTACACAATTGTAATGGAGGTGGTACAAACCAACACTGAAACTTTTTTCGTGATCAGTGTCCCATATACATAGGTTTTCTTTGGTGACATGTACGCAGTGATATGCACGTGGGACATAACAATTCTCACAAAAAAATTACGGAAAATCGTATGGAAAATTTGTCCCAAACGCCAAAAAATGGTTTATGGTACAAACCAATTCTACAAAACGTTGATTTCAGTGGATATGGGACAAAATCTAAGTTGGATATCTCGGGATTGGAAAGACATAGCGCAATTCCGATCACAGATTTGGAAAGAGCATGAAATATTACCATTGAAACCGTCCCTAACTCAAAAACCACAAAAGTGGCGTATGCAACAAAACAATTCTCAGGCGACGTTATGTCAAAAGTTTTGGGAGAAACCTATGCCTATGAATGAATGGAGCTATTAATAAACGTATTATCGTTATCTGTAAATACCGCAAAATATAGCAAAACCCTTTGACATTTGGCTGTTTGATCTTTCAGACTTCATTTTGAATTATCTTTTGTGTTTTTGTGTAATTTTGATGATGGTTCACTGTTTAATTTATGAGTTTTATGTTGTTCTCTTGGTCGCGATTTGTCAACACAATTTACGAGTAATTAAATATGCGGTGATAAGATTAATTTTCACTTAAAATTGTTATGAATATCAAAGCGTAAATTGTAAACAACAACACATTCCAAATAGAAGTTGTTCACCTTTCCTAGTATTTGAAATCTGAAACAAAGAAATTTACTTATATACGACAATATAGAATCTAGCATAAGCGACACGTTCAATTATCGTCAACGCAACGTTTTCAGAAATATGACACTTCTAGTTATTAGTCTTGATTCCAAGAAGAACATATTTATTTAAAATGGCCAATGATAGGAAACTATTTATCTGGTAGATCAGATATGATTCTGGCCACGTTAATATAATGCAATGTAATGGGCCCTTATGTAATATACCGCGGCCAAAAGAGCTCTATTATGCTGCCCCTTAAAGGGGTAGGTGGAAATCTATTCTATAAGAATAGCAAGCGCGTGCTCATCAGATTCTTACTGACCAAAAACACCACCCTTTGATATAAATTTATTAGAAACTGCAACTAAGTTATTCTTATCAAGCAATTTTTCTATCACGAAATATAAACGTTTGGTAGGTTACTTTCCAATGAAAGATCCTGCAGGTTCCGCAATTTATATGCAGTTAATCCTTATCTCACCAAGTCGAAAGGTTTTGTCCTTTGTAGTCGGCGCAATAAATTGCTGTCATCCGAAATTAGTAGGACTGTATTGTTAACATGTCCGATTAGTCGGTTTCTATGCTTTCGCTCGAAGCTTATAGTTTCGGCTTCGATTGTCGGAATTCCGAGATCACTGTGGATATCGTCGTTTCTAGCATACCCCGGTGCTTAGACAATTTCTCTATAAGCACTTTATTTTGAAAGGTCTGTAAGATATTGGCATTTGTTTTCTTGGTACAACCCCAAAGTTGTACACCATATGTCCACACCGGCTTTAGCACTTGCTTGTATAAAACCAGTTTGTTCTCGATACTGAGGTGGGAATGTTTCCCGATCAACCAGTACATTTCTTTATATTTGATATCTAGTTCTTTATGTTTCATTTTCACGTGCGAATTCCACTTCAGCCTTGCGTCGAGTATCATTCGCAGGTATTTGGCTTCATTTGCGAATGGTATTCTGGCCAAATTAATAAAAATTGGCAAGTCATTAATTTGTCTATTAGTGAAATTCACGTGAACAGATTTTGTTCCGTTAAGGGCGATCCGCCAGTCCCTCGTCCCTTCATTTACTTTATTCAATGCGTTTTGCAGTTTCTTTGATACAGGGAACAGGTGACACTTTTTTTTAAAATGCTAGCACTATTCTGGGTTCCATGTTCCATATTTCTTCTGAGCTCAAAAATGCTCTTTGCATATGAAGTAATCTGCTACAGTAGAGCAATCACAGAGTATGTGTTCAGATGTCTCCTTTTATTCCTCGCAGAGTCGACAGGAGTCGTTTTCGGCGCATAATTTAATTTTTTTGAGGTGGCCGTGGCATCTTAGTGGTCAGGCCAGTGCCCTGTCACAAAAACAGTTAAGACCCTGAGGTCTTGTTTATTAAACTCAAGTAGCCCTTTGACCGAGCTGGAGCGAGCTGGAAAGTCTTGTGAATTGGTATGTACCGAATACGTTTTATGGCCTTGATAGCTGCTTGATTGCCCGAGAGAATTTAAATGCGGGATCTTCGTTAGCACTTTCAAACATATATGTACATATGTAGATCTATGAAAGACGCTGTGATTTACCCAGTGCTACAGCTCTTTAGAACCTGGGCCTATAGACTGCAGCACTGGTGTTGTCATTTTCCACCACTTTGAACCATCGCATCGGTGTACCAGATTTGTGATTCTGGCGGAGGCATAACGGATTCTTTGTTTCTCCAATCCTGATGGTCACATATAAGTTTCTTGAATTTTCTGGAGAACCGGATTTGTCTAAGCATTGCGAGTAAATAATTTATGAAGTTAAACTTGATGATTGACTCTATCGTACGCTGTCGCAAAATCTGTAAAAACAATATCCGTTTGCGTACCAACTCTTAGGACATATCTTGGGCGTATATTAGGTTTTAATTTGTGAAATGGGCAACTTTTCCACATGAATGTTCATTGTCAGATTAACTGTTTAATATCTTCAAATTATCTTCATTTTCATTTTTTATTCTTCAATTCAATATATACATAAATGTGAACACAATATAAAGTCAAAGAAAAATTTAATACATAGTTTATACATATTACATATATTATATTACATATATTATAATACATAGTATCTAGATCTACCTGTGTTAAGCTAAACTTAATTCCATACTATTAAAAAGAAGTTGATAAATAAGGAAATGAGTTGCATAGATAGAGGTCTGTCTTTTCGCGTGTGTCTAATCTTATGTAGTTATTAGCATTTGTACATATTTATATAATGAATATGCCGTGTCAAATCGATAAACCGTTCATTTTTTTCTAAGCTGCAGTTGATCAGTGCATATGGGAACAGTTAGTTTGCAAAATACACTGCCAGCTACAAAACATCTTGACTACTAAACGCTGCGTGCCTGATATCTAAACCTTCTTGTACATACTTATTTGTACATAGATACATATGTTTGTAAATCTAATCAAGAAATTCATATAATACTGGTAGTTTGTTGAACACTAAACACGCATTGTTGCATGAGTTAAACATTGTCACCGAATCGTCTAAAACTTAATTTAAATTTCACGCAAAGTATTTACTATATACATTTACATATATATGCTATTTCCTCAACCTCGTTGCACATTCGACAAGTATGCATTGATCATTTCCTGTAGCCACAAGGAATTTCATAGCTTTATCTACAGCGTCCCGACAGGAATCTGACCTCTGGATAATTGTAGAAATTGTTTAGTTCCTAGGGAAGGGGTTGGTAGGAAGTGTGAATCTTATCACTAATGAAGTTTTTGTTATTCACACACGCTGAAGTGGTTATGAATACCGTTATAATGTTACATACAGACACAGCCCGAGCAAAAGAGTACCAAAAACGAGAGACAAACATATCGGCGTAGTGGTAGGAAACTCAGGTGTTACGTTTCAAATAGCTCTATGGGTGGTGTCCAGGATAACTGGAGAGTTGTGTATTGATGAAAGTTTTGTCCTTGCTTATGATTCACAGAAGTATTTTCCGAATGTTTTATTTAATTATTGTCTGTGCGATCAATTTCTTCAGCCATACCACCATCCTACTGCCAGTTGTATGCCTTCGTAAAGAAGGTTTCGATATTAACTTCTGAAACTGATCGCGGTCACATTGACTGAATAAAATGAAAATTTAATGAATAAAAGTGTATTCAAAATATTACTATCTAATATCTCATGTACATACAGTGGTGGCTAAAATGATAAGAGTGCACAGTCAGGTTTCAAATAAACATTTATTTCAACTGTTTAAAAACACTTATGTTAATAAATTGCTTCAAAATATATAGGGGCGATATTGAAGTTTGTATTCCCAGACAAAATTTATAATTTTTATTTGACTTTTTAAAGAACCGTTACAATTAATAAAACGGTTACAATTGTTAGTGGACAAAATAATAAGAGTGTCGAATAATTCCTTTTAAAATACAAGCTAAACCAAATTAACAGTTGTGTATATTCATGTATAGTTTTAGTTTAATAGCATACAAGCGCACTTTAATACTTATTTTTCAAAATGCCCTCAAATCTTTGTGGCCTTGAGTCAATAAAAGTTTGGCAAATTAGTAAAGGTATTTCATTCCATGCTACTTTTATTTCATCCCATAATTAAGGTTTATGTCTTGTATACTTCCAAGAAACTCTTCTTTTTAACTCCTCCTGTAGATTTTCTATAGGATTTATTTCGAGGAATTGAGATGAGTTGAGATTTTGTTTTACTCAAACCAATGTTTCACCCACAGTATGTTTGGGATCCTTATCCTATTGGTAGGTCAAAGTTAGTGGCATATTACCCTCGGGATAAGGTGTCATGACATTATCTAGGATATCCAATAAATTGTTTATGTTTATATGTTTTCTTTATCCAATAAATTGGACCCACTCCTTTATAAGGAAAACGACCACATATTTTGATGTTACAACCATGCTTAATGTGTTTCTTGGATTACGTTTTCTTGGTCTTACTCCTTCGCACATAAACCCTGCCATATATTCCTGCCTGTACATATCCCTTTGTATGTTTTTCCTTAAGCACGTAGTCTGAAAATTAGCCCATTCCTTTTTCTTCTTCAGAAAAATGGTTTTCTTGAAGAATTTTGTTTACTAGACATGGAAAATTTAATTGCCTAACAATCACTATATAATTTTAAAAATACTTTTATTTCAAATAAGTTCTTATTTTTAAGAAAAAATGACTTTATAATCTATACTCTTATTTTTTTGTCCACCGAAAATTGTGTGCCTTTTATATAAAAGTAACGGCTCTTTGATAAGCAAAATAAAAATGTAAAATTTTGTTTGAGAATATAAAATTCAATATCGCTTCAATAACTTCTGTAACAATTTAATAAACTAAGCATTTTTAAAATAGTGAAAATAAGTGCTTATTTCAAAACCAATTGTTTACTCTTATTATTTTGACCACCACTGTAAGTACGTATCGAAGGAATTGGAGTTGAACGTATGGAATCCAGCTCTGGGACACTGCAAGCACCTCATATATAGAACTGCTCCAACGCGTAAGCCCCATGCATCGGTAAAAACCCCATCAAAAAGAATTTTACTATTATGTACTACGCTCGCCGTTCTGTCTGTCTCTCAGTTTTATGTGTTTTTCATGTGCTCAAGCTTTGTGTATCATTAAAGGGTATTCATAACGTGTGAAAGTGAATTAATAATAAAAAAAAAATTAACTAAGAAATAAACCTAACAGGCTGAAAGAATAAATACCGTTGCTATCAGAATTTAAAAATAAAAATAAAGCAAACAACTTAACAAACTTATATAGTCCTTTCTACCTTCTCTTGTCAATCTGCTTACGTATACGGTATATGTACATATACGCTTAGCTTAGTTAAAATAAAATACACTATCCAACTTAAGATGAAATCCAACTTGTAACGTAATGAAGAAACCTCCTTTGTGCGTAAAAAAAATTGTGTTCCTCAATTAGATTATAAATAATTGGCACTGAAATAGTCGTTTCAACAGCACGGCCATCGACATAGCCTTTCAGTCATCATTTTGAGTTAAGGACTGCATAACGGACTTCGCTAGCCAAAGTATCAGAGCTTCCCACAATACAATTTAATATTTATCTACATTATCTAACTTATCAGCAATTCAATAAATAATAATAAATAATCGATTACCCGTGGGTCGTAGTACCTGATACAAGATGACAGCATTAAAATTTATAAATAATCAACATTGAGTAATTTAATTGTTGATTTTATTCAGTAGCCGAGCCAGTGGCCAGCTAAGTTGCATTTTTAAATTCACAATTAGATAAATACTTTTAATAAATAACGCGCCAAGAAATGTTGGACAGATGACAAAAATATTTTTTTTTTTAATTGCTTTTAACCTTACACATTGCACCGTAGAAACTGATGAAAAGTAACGTGTGTTAGTCGTTAGTCATCGCATTTTAATGCCAAAGTTAAGTTTAATAAAACCAAAATTGAAAACAATTGAAGTATGAGAGTAGAACTGCACATGCAGCTCACCAAGTGTGTTGCGCGTTGTTCGATTGCTGTAAGAAAAAATTAAATTCCATAGATCTAGCAGAAAAAAACACATGCCGTCTTTTCGAGTAGACCAAACATTATTGAATACCGGAAATGACCGACAGTAAGATTAGACAATACAAAATTAAGTTTAAAAAACTAAAACCCGACTAACTAAAAAATACGAAACAAGATGAAACGAAATAATGATTTGCAGGATCTTGCCGTAGTCGCATGCCGAAGCCGTTATAATAACGACTTTATATAACTAGGTACGCATTTATAGGGCAAAGTGGCATGTGGGCAGTGATGCCATATCACTTTGACCTAAAATCGTATTTTTCAGCTGCAAAAATCGTAAAAATACGATTTAAAAAAGAAAAGAAACTGATAAATACGAGTTACGAGCATGCACAATGCACATACATATGTACATACCTTAATTTACTAAAACAAAAAACAAAAGGGAAATGAACATCACATTTCTGTTTCCTTAAAATTAATGTTTAAAGTATTGCAAGCTTAGTTACGTTAATCAATAATAAATAAATAAATACACAGTTACTTTAAAAATTGATAGATTGAACTTAGACTGCGACTAATAATCTCGCATTAAATTTTCTTATTAATTGTTGAATTGAAGGGTCATAGCATTATGCGCCCTGAAAACGCAGTAAATCTTTTGTATGGAGTATATCAAGTTTGTGTGGTTAGTCCATTCCTAATTTTTGTTTTATTTGGTTTACCAGCCGAAAAAATACTTCCTTCGATGAACTTGAAACGATAGGATATTAAAAACAAATGATTTCCACAAAGGATATGCAAATTCGACCTCTTTATTTCCGAAACATGTTTCCAAAAAAACATTCATAGGTACACATATGTATGAATCTGTTGGTGACAACGGTGGACTGAATAGGTAAGCTCAAAATTTAGGTTTCTTATTTTCTCAAATTTCGCATCTTAGTCTTGCATGTCCTTTATCGGAACTAAGTTGGGAAAACTTTGAAATAATTTAACCAGCGAGGAAACATATCTGTCAATAATATTAAGGAGCTCACACACCGGAGCGGTACGCAATATCACTACAACATAAATTTAGCTCTTTCAATTATTGATGAACCTCAACACCTAAGAGGAACTATACTCGACGGTTTTATTTGTCGTTGAAAATAGTTTTGATGGAAGCAAATTTCTTTATGAAATAAAATAGCGAGAATTAATTTTTAATGTAATGAAATGAAAGAAAAATCGTAAAAAGTGGCTAATTTTTGGCCAAAAATCGTATACAATTTTCGGAGGCCAAAAATCGTAAAATTACGATAAATCGTACAATATTGCTTCGCTGCATGTGGGTCGCATGTTGCGACCACGGCTATTTTCGTACTTTTTAGTTATTTTTTCCCGTAGTCCTTTTTTAAATCTTTTAAACTTGATCTTTTATCTACAACTTTTTAGTTGTAGTTGTTTCAGAAAATATGTAGAGTGTATGTAGGTAAGCAATGTCGTGTTCTACTTGTCAAACCCTTTTTTTGATACCCACATTAAGGAGGTTGTAAAGATAATGCTAATCCACCACTTAGCTTATCATATTTCACTTGTCAAACCCTTTCATTTGATACCCATATTAAGGAGGTAGTAAAGATAACGGTCATCCGCCATCTTGTGGGAGTCCGCCATATCGAATATTTAATGACGTCATAACATATTGTATTCTACTTGTCAAGCCCTTTCATTTGATACCAAAAAAAAGAAAAAAAAAGGTAATCCGCCATCTTGTTTGATACGTCCGCCATATAGAATTTTTCTTGCTGTTATGGTATGAAAACTAGAAAATAAAAACAATTTTGAAAAATAATTTAGATTAGATAATTCTTTATTCAGCAAATGAACGACAAAAAAGAAAGACCACGTTGTCCAAGAGCATGGTAAAAAACCATTTTTAATATTTCGTTTCTTCTCTTTTATTTTCATATTTCTTCTATTCCTCATCTTTCTTTACACTGCCATCTGTAATTTCATTGCACTGCCATCTGTATTTTCATAACCATAAAAACAAACATACAAACCCAACCTGTGAAAATCATAACCCTTCCTTTTGCCTAGTCAGATGGAAAGGCGAATCGATCAACAGCATCTGCAAGGAACCCTAAAAAAAGAGTACTGATCCAACTACTTTGAGGGATACCACAACACAGATGCTATATTTTACATTAGTTTGAGCGTAGTGTGGATATTGAGCTTCGAAATGAGAATAATTAAAAGGAAGGAGAGAAGAGGAAGGTGACTTTAGGCTACACACTATCATTTTTGAAATGACATTCTTGCTGGAATATTGTAAAAATTACAGTGTGTAGTTTGGAATGAAAAAATGACGATTGGAATGATGGCGGAAGGTGACGGAAATTACATTCGTGTAATGTGAAGATGATGAAGATGTGAAGATATCGTAGTTTGGAATGAAAAATGACGGTTGGAATGATGGCGAGAATTATGAGTGTTGAGATTGTTCGTGAAATTTGCTGGAATGACTGAAAATGATGCAACAATAATAATGTGTAGGCCAAAAATGTCATGCCTGGAATGATAGCGTGTAGTGTAGGAGAAATAACAGTCAGTTTTGACTAGCACTACCAAAATATGACTGAAGCCATACATACATAACTGCTGGGTTGTAGACTTAACTCGAAAGTATTACAGTACACCTCCGATTATCCGTCACCCGATTAACTGTCACTCCGGTTAACCCTAGGATGGGCAACTGGGTCTGGCCAGACCAAATTTGACGTTGTCGTACAAAAACTGTTTTTCCATCCAATATAAAAACCTGAAACGACTTCGACTTCTATAAGCATAGTTTTCTAAATCGAATACAGCCATTGTTGGGTCAAATCGGATAAGTCTGTGGTAGAAACTTTTTTTTCAAATAAAACAACTGCTAAATAGTCCACTTGGTCTGGCTGGACCACAACAATTGTTCTAGGAACATATTCGGGCATATGTACATAAAATGATAATTTTTTAGGCAGATATTATGTCAGACATTACCTTTGTGATGGTTGCCAAAATTCATGAAATAATTATTTTCTATATTTTACCAATTTCATACCTTATATGGCGGGAATAATCATAATTTAGTATTGAGTCAAAAATAACAAAAATTGTGTTCATTAAATATTTGTTTTTTAATTTTTTTTCTCTAATTTTTGTGTATAACCGTGTAATTTCTAAAGCTGTTACCAATAAATGCAAATATGTAATTCCGAAGCATAATAGTACAGCTGGCAAGCCAATAAAGGTTTATGTAGGTCACATCTCATACCAAAAAAATATTTGGTCTGGCTAGACCAAGTAGTATAAGGTATAACTTACCGCCCTCAAAGTAGTTGCCCATCCTAGGGTTAACCGTCACACACACAGTTCAAAATTTCAGTTTTTTTTTCTGTCCACAATCATACTATCGATTTCTTGCGCACACTTTCGAAAATTGAATTTTCTTTATAAATACATATATGTACATACAAATGTGTTCAATTTATTATAATGTTCAATAAAACTTCAGCAAAAAATGACGTACACATTGAGTTTTCCAGTTTTTTTCCCCAATCTCGATTAACCGTCTCTTTGATTATCTGTCAGGGTGTTGGTCCGGTGGCTGACGGATAATAATCGGAGGTGGTACTGTATTTACACAATTGTTTTACAAAACAGTTGATGTAAATATTTGCGATATCTTCATATTACATACAAACTGTAATTAGTAATTAGATTTACATTTTATATTCCAGAATCAAATGTTCAGTTAAAGTAAATATGTAGATATGAATATTTTTATTTTTTATGGGGAGTCTTGTGATACGTTCAATAACTTGTTTTAACTTTGAAATCTTGCTTAATCTGAGAGGTACATGCATAAGCCTGAAGTCAATATGATTTATTTGTCATACAATGTCCACAGCTAGTGTTTTGTTGCAAATCTAGCAGTGTATGTATGCTATCTCGGTAATTTTATTGTACAGATACTAGAAGAAAAGTGATAAATTGATCGTGTGTTACTAAACAGAGATAACAAAATAACAAATATTAAATTGGGTCAAGTTTTAATTCGAAATAATTCTGTCATATATGTATATGCTATCGATAGCGATGTACATAATGCTGTAGTTTTTTTTTTGTATGGTATGAATGAAAAATGTACACAAGGGAATTATTTAGCTGAACATCACAGCGCTGCGGAGATTATGCTGTGTTCCCACTTAAGACAAATTGTATGATTTTTCATCTCAAAATATTTGGCACTAAAATCTAGCTAATTTTGTTTTGGAATGGAATCAACTGAGCTGATAAGATACTATCACACATTCAAAACTCAAATGCGATAAATCTCAAACTATGTATGTGAAACAATTACTTGTTGTTTATTTGGCAGCACTCCTTATTTCCAAATGTCAGTTGGTGTTGGTATATCGTAGGATGTTTCACTTTTGGTGAAAATTTAGATGCAAAAAAGGGTCCAAAAGTAAAAAGCTATTGAACAGAATTCTGAAAATTTCAGGCAAAAAAACAATTAAGCCACATTTCGACGTATTCTGCTTTTTTATAAAGGCAAAAAAGCTGCTGATATCGGAAGTTTACGTTGTTGATTGCTTAGCAGAACGCAATTATCAGAATTCGTTTAACAAATCCCGTTCTGGAGATTTTTCACTCAAAGATGACCAACGTTCTGGTAGACCAATAGAAGTTGATGATGACCAAATCATCAGAGAAATTAAATGCATCACACATAACAATTGGAAATCACTTAAAACGTTTGTATAAAAAAAAGAGTTTCATTTCACACTAAAAAACCGAAACTATACCTTCTCGCCAACCCAATAAATACGTCGAAGTTAAACATTTAATAAAACATTATCATAACTAATTACCACCTACACGTATGTTTATCTGTTGCAAAGCCTTAACTTATGAGCAGATGATATGCGAAAGTCGCATGCATACATATGTCGGCCGACAGATCTGACGTGGATGCTCTACTTTAGACCTACGAAATGGTTCTAGTTCATGATTGGAACTTTGTTATACAAAACTATATCTGCTATACTCGTATACTTTCTATTAAAAATTGGTTAGCTAAAATTTTTTAATATATACATAATTAAATACAGAAATGTATTTAATATATTTTTTTCTTTCAATTTTAGATGAAATTATCAATATTTTCGGTGGCATTTTTGCTGACTCTTCCACTATTTTCATCATCGTACAATATTTTGGTTATGGGACCATTTCCAGCGCCAAGTCACTGGATGTGGGTGGAACAATTTATAAATGGACTTCTTAGCAGAGGACACCATGTAACGGCGATTACAAACTATATATCAAAACAACCACATGATAACTACACCCAAGTTTTAATTAATCCAAAATTTGATATTCCTAAATATTGTAAGTATTTTTTTTTTTTAATTTGCTTAGTGTGAGTGGCAACAAATACGTCATGCTCAAGTACTGCAGTATATGTTGTTTATGGTAATTCTGTGATGGTTTGTGCATTATATGCACAAAAAAAAAATATATTTAATAAAAAAAACAAAAACATATTTACAAAGCATGTTTAAAAAAAACTTAATTACACTTTTCCAAGAAGAATTGATTTGAAAAAAAAACACTGAAACCAAGGATCGGAAGCGACGCAGTCAAGTCATTTTAGCAAATTATTACAAAACTGTTTACAAACTGACTTTATGCACCACATGCTTATTTACTTATTTAGGTGGTGCCACAGTCCGGGGTGGACCAAGGCCTCAACCAACAACCGCTTCCAGTTAGCCCGGTCCTTAGCTAGCTACCCCCAGGAGCGCACTCCAAGTTGGTTGAGATCCGTCTCCACTTGTGCGCAACACCTTAGGCGGGGTCGTCCTCTGCTACGTTGACCATCCGGGTTGGATTCGAATACTCTTCGGTCCGGAGCGTTGATGTCCACTCGCTCTACATAACCTAGCCATCTTAAACACCCAATGCGCAGTTTCTTGACCAGGTCAAACGGGACCTTACAAAAGATTTTTCTCTCGAATCGACCATCCGCTCTCGATAAGGTCCATGCTTCAGCTCCATATAGCAAGACTGGGATGATAAGGGTCTTTCTTATATAGAGTCTCCTTAGTCGATCGGAAATAGGCTTCACTACTCAATTGACTTCTAAGCCCAAAGATTGGCAAGAGTAATCCTTTGTTTAATTTCCGACGAGATGTAATTTTTTGATGTTATAGCAGAGGCGAGGTAGACAAAGTCCTCAAAGTCCTCCTACCTCAAAGTTGTAACTGTCTAATGTGACATTCTGTCCAATTCGTCGATGTTGAGTGTCCCACATGCACTCTGCATTTCCAACCCGAAAGCAGTGTAGCCATTGGCGGATGAATCGATTGCTTATGCGTAATTGGCACCATCCTGTTGGAGCAACATATTGTCCACATCCATAGACTCCAATTGCGTCCACTTCGTGTATATGAGAACACCGTACAACTCAAAATTTAGGTCACTCACAACACAACACAACTAATTTTTGAAATACAGTAGACTCTCGTTAGCGTGAACACCGGTTGATGTGAATTCTGGATAACGTGAACATATTTTTTTTTTAACATTGACATCTCTAAGACGTGAGCAAATCCTTAACACTCTAATGCCCCTATTCTGATTGCGATGTGGTCACAACTCACGAATGTCAGTGATGCGAAAATTGTGATGCTTCTCTTGTGAGGTTTCTTGTGAGCGATCAGCTGTTTGGTATTCTGGCCAACACCTCACAAGAAAACACCCAACAATAGTTACCACGGTGTGGTGAATTTATTGTCATGTCAAAAAATTATTTATTTGACAATCATTATTTTTATTTCCATTTCCACATCAAGTTGGACATAGAAGATTGGGAAATAAATAATAAAATAACGAAAAATTTTATGAAACAGCTATCATTTAATGAGAAAGCATCATTACTTTCCCGCTAGTTCCGTAGAATTCTTCGACGCTCCAATCTAAAAGAATTGAAATATTAATTACTTTTGTATACTGTCCAACAAGAAATAAATATATTTTTTTACCTTTCATCTTTTTTGTTTGTTTCACTCACAAGCAGCAAAATCAGAACATCTTCCTCCGTTTGTTTTTCAAATTTAACAATATATAATTCTTTATTTTTCTCTTGAGATCGGCTTGTGAGCTGCTTAATCGGACATCACAATTTTGACAGTTGTTGTGATACTCACAACTTGTGAGGTTTTGGTTAGAATACGAAAACCTCACAAATTGTGACTCACCATCACCACGCTCTTGTAAGGTTGTTGTGACATATGAGGCATCACAGATGTATGCCAGAATACGGGCGTAAAACGTGAATTACAATTTCCGCTCAAAATAACTGTAAAATTCAAAAAAGATGCAACTTGAAATTTGTTTTTCTTGGTAAAACATCTCGTGTTGTACAGCTTATGCTGACCATACACCATTCAACTCAACCATCAACTTAGTCCGTTCATGGTGTAATCAACCCGTGCGTGGTGCTGTGAAGTGATCGATCGTCAGGTTGACGAGTTGGTTGGGATAAAATTAAAAGACTTTGATTTTTGGAAGTTGATTTCAACTCAGTTTAACTGTGTGTGGGGAAGACATTTGATTTGCTGTCAAATTGAGGGGAATTTGTACTAGGCTTGTGAAATCTGTGAAAGTGTGTAGACGACTCTAATGTCGTGTCCAAAGTAACCAACATCATAAGTGATGGAGAGACCGATGATGGAGATACATATGCCTGAATTGCAAAAAGAAAAAAATTAAGCCTAGTGAAGCCATTTAAATCTTCAACAAAGCTTTGGAATATAAATAATGGTGATTAATTTTAAGGGTGATTTTTTAAGAGGTTGAGAACTTTTTTTAAAAAAAAAACACAAAAAATTCGAAAAAATGAATGAAATATTTATTTGAATCGATAGTTTGAACCTTGCAATTTAATGTTTAAAGATAATTTCATGCAAATGTTGACCGCGGCTGCGTCTCAGGTAGCCCATCCGCTGAGTCCAATTTTGGCATACTCTTTCACACATATCGGCCGGTATCTCACGAATGAATGCATGGATGTTGGCTTCCAGTGCGTCAATCGAAGCGGGCTTGTCCCTATAGACATTAGCCTTGACATACCCCCACAAAAAATAATCTAATGGTGTCAAATCGCACGATCTAGGCGGCCAATTGACCGGCCCGAAACGTGAAATTAACTGTTCACCAAACTCGCCTCGCAATTGCGCCATTGTTTCGCGTGCTGTGTGGCATGTGGCACCGTCTTGTTGAAACCACATATCATGCAAGTCAAGAACTTCCATTTCGGGCAAAAAAAAGTGCTGTAACAAAGGCCTAACTGCTGGGAACGGCGCCGAATCGACATTTCGCGGTCTTCTATCACACTAGCTGATACGGCCGCAATATTTTCTTCACTACGCACAGTACCTAAACGTGTTGGTGGTTTAATGTCCAACAAAGTAAATTTGGTGCGAAATTTGGTCACAATCTTCCGAATAGACTGCTCAGAAGGTCGAGAATGCCGATCATAAAATGGAAGCAGCGCGCGATGAACATTTCGAACCGAGCACGAATTTTGATAGTAAAATTCAATAATTTGCAAGCGTTGTTCATTTATAAGACGATCCATGGTTAAATTGCAAACCAAACTGAAGCTGTTTGACAGTGACACAAGGTACTAAACACACGTCAGCTGTCAAAACCAGTGTTGCCAAAACCAAACCAGCTAAAAAATCACCCTTTATAAATATCTTAAGACGTCTTAAGGAAAGGGAGGTAGGAAAGCTTTTGGACAAAAAGAAGACGAGTAAACAGATGACCTTCTTTCTTCTACTAACTTCCATAACGTTATGTCCAAAACTTTGTATTTACATTCCTTTGCCATAACTTTTTCTAAAAAATCTATTAAAAATACAGATATCTAACAAATTAAATAAAAATACATTAATAAAAAAGTTTTTAAATGAATTTCTCCTGTGGGATTGTCCTATTCTTTTGTTAAAATTCAACCTTCGCAAAAGTGAACTGGCTTGGTTTTTAATTATTCACGTTATCGAGAGTCTACTGTAGTATCAAATACTCACTTTTAAAATAAATTAAATGAAAATTTTCCCAAACTAAATATTTTGTTGAATTTTGATTCAAGTTATTTCTGTAGGAAAATTTGGTTTGGGTTAACTAAATAATTTGTAAAATGTCAGTTGTGTGATATGCTGTCAAATGTCAAGAACGTGCTTACTTCGAATTTTCGAACTTGCTAAAATAAACTTAGTCCCTTTTTACATGCAGAGATTCGAAGTAGGCGATTTTTTCGAATTTTCTTTGGAAATTGCCTGTACCTTTTATACGTTGAAATTGCGAGTACGAAACATTTTATGTCGGCTTTGATTTGACATTTCTTAAAACTGCCTAATTTTGAATTTCTATGCACAATAAAACGGTAGAAAACAGAAAATATATATGAAGCAATAATATGAAAAATAAACGAAAAGTGTAAAGAGAAATGTCAAAAAAATCGCCGCAAACGCTGACCGGGGAGATTTTTCCTTTTCCCATTTCGACTTCGAATTTTACCAACAAAATACAGTGCTCGCCGCGATTTGTTTCAACGTGGATAAGGGGACTTAAGTTTCATTCATATTTATTCATATGTATTCAATTTCGAGCAAATACTTTTACTTTGCTCAGAAATTTTACTTGAAGTAATTGCTTGTTTTTATTACTGTGACCCATTGGCTTTGGCTATACAATTTGAGTAATATTTGCGAGTTTAATGTTTAGTTTTTGACATTGAGTGCATAGATTTTTTCATAAATGTACATACCTACACACTTCCGTATGTTAATTTGTATTTTGCACATTTAAGATTAAATTAACTGGTCCAGCTTAAGCTATGAATTATTTCTTTTGTTACGATTTAAAACAAAACAAAAGAAAGAACCACGTGCCTGGCACATCCAGGCGTCATGCTAATAACTTATTTAGGTAGTTTAATTTAAAATCAATTAATTTCTAAAGGAGTGTTATTCGTATGCAATAAAATTCAAACGAGTTTTTATAAACAAGAAATGTGGTCGAAAATACAGAACAATTTACGAGTCATTGTCCGAACTGAAAATATTAGACCCAGTAACGTTCATTGCTCTAATTCGACTTATAGTCAACTTAAACCAAAAACAGGACAGCAAGCTGATGGAAAATAAAATAAATGTTATTTATTAGGTCAAATGCGAACGAGAGGTAAATAATTTTTTAGTCTTTAATAGATGTTGAACTTTGAATCAAACACGTTAGAATTCAAAGAGTTGTGCCCTCTTAGGTTACCGATTCACACGCTTTTTAGTTGTGTTTTAACTTAATCATGCTTGTACATTTTAGGATGTTTATAAGCAATCTGCATGGGCTCTCAATCCGTGGAGGATCCCTGCCTGAGACACGACAGACTTTTCTCCTCTGACGCACTGCTTCCAGTTTTCCAGACCAAACGTCTGAAATCTGCAAAAGCTTGGTTCTTAAAGCAGAGGTTGGATCTTCCTTATCGTCCCGAACCTGCAGGCTGGAATTCGAAGAAGCATAACTGTCCATTTGTCCGATATGCCCGAGCCATTACATCCCCATCTTGATACAGCTCATAGTGTTCGCGGGATTGTATGTACATCTTCTCCTCCATTCGCCCTTCCCGCATAAAGAACCAAATATCAACGAAGAATTTTTCTCTCGAAAGGGTTCAACATCTGCTCCGCTTTACAGCTTATCGTATCTACATAGATAGGTAGCGGGTATCTATTTGGTGTTCCAGTGTCTGTTCTTTTTTGAAACAGGACTACACTCAGTTTGTGAGTGAAGCAATCTCATTATATTTTAACAAATTTAACTCCTGCAGCTTTAAACGCTAAACCTGTCTTAATTTTGATTAACAATTAAAATTGATTTACAGATCCCAAAAGTGCAATCTTCGAAATGCGTTTCAGCAGTGATTTCAAAAACTTGCAAATGTGGTGGAATATTGGCCTTCAAACCTCCGAACATGCACTGAACGATGGGAATGTCCAGAACTTAATTCAAAGCGATTCGGAATTTGATTTGATTATTTTGGAGCAATTCTTCCATGAAAGCTTTCTAATGTTCGCTCACAAATTCAAGGCTCCAATCGTCACAATAGGTAAGAAGATACTTTTTAAATTTTCCAATGTAAACATTTTAATTGAACTCTAAGTTTAGGAACTATGGGCTATGCTGATAATATGGACCGTACTATGGGCTTAATCACCCCATGGTCGATTATTCCACATTTGCTGTTACCGTACACAGACAACATGACGTTCAAACAAAGAGCCTACAACACATACTTGTCCATGTATGATTATGCCTTCCGGACATGGTATTATATGCCAAAGATGCAGGAAATGGCTGAAAGGCATTTCAAGAAGTTCATTAAAGGTTTTTTTTGTGCCGAACTTTTTTAGTTATTATTTTTCTTAACAATTTTTTTTTTTCGTTTAAGGACCTCTACCCTCGGTACAGGATCTTGAGAAAAATATCTCCCTGATGTTGATTAACAGCCATCGAAGTATTGATTTGCCAAGACCCAGTATGCCGGGATTAGTGAACGTTGGAGGTATTCACATTAAACCAGCTCAGCCATTGCCAAAGGACATTCAGGTAAGAAAGGGAAATTTGTTGCGTTTTTTTTATTCCAAGTGGGCCATCTTCTTAGAAATCATTAAAAGAATTCTTCTGCTCTGAGTAGACCCTCATTGGCAGTCCATTCTGTCGTTTAAACAGGGAGAACTTTGGAAGCACACGTTAATGTATAGATTTATCGATTTCGGAAGCCAAATTTAAATTTGAAGAAATGATTAGAAAATTTCATTCTATCGTCAAGGAAAACAAGACGTGCTTATAAAAGCTTCACACTTCTTTGAATGTTGGGCTTATCCTTCCAACACATTCCCCCTTTTCAAATAGTTTCCATTCAACATTTTCGAGTAACTTCCAGCTCACTCAGTCATAGAAATGCGTACCAACCGTTCGAAGATCTGTAGCAAGGACCCCCCCCCCCCCCCCAATTCCGACGGGCTCGTTCCTGGGGGGAACACGCATGCCTTCAGCAACAGAGATTCGTACACTCCTGTCTCGCTCCTGCCCGGACGGGCCCAAGGAGTCCTGTGGTCTAGGGTTATAACACGCACACACAAATGGCTGCGAGAAGTAGGCCTGGGTTAACCCCGAACTGTAGCGCCATCCAAAGAAAAAGAGAAAAGAAAGTATTCTAGTGACTAAAATACCAGTCAATACCGTTAAGGCTTCCTTGTTCAGCCCGGGTTTGTTACGAGCTAAGGTTATGAATTACTTAGCTTGCATCTGGCTCTTAGAATTAGTCCATTTTAAGTGTATTTTACTCAAACGCATCCCCAAGAAGGGCTAACGGCTGGTGAGCAGACGGGAGGCGCCTCTTTTCGCCAGTTAATCTGCACGTTTTTTACCCTCGAAACCCTCGGAACCTGGTGATTAAGTTTTCGAGGAGGTCGAAGCAGGCTCAGATCAGTTTTGACTCTATCGAATATATCTTAGGACTTGAGAGCTGCTTGATTATCCGAGAGGATGTATATCTAGTGTTATAGCTCTTTGGGACCAATGCCCATAGACTCCAACACCGGTAGTAGCATTATCCACCTTTGAACTATTGGTGTACCAGATTTGTGGTCCAGGTGGCGCTTTGAGTTCTTTGATTCTTCAAGCTTGACTATCCTTGCATTGTATCAGATACTTTGGTCATCTTGGAACATTTGTAATATCTTTAGATGTCCTGAGAAGTGGCCTACTTTAAGGTTTGATATATCGGAGAGCCTGAGGACACTGAGACTAGCTTCCTTCTTTACAGATATGTATAGAGGCAGAACGCTGAGCATTGCTCATAGGGCTGCTATTATTCACGATTTTATTGCCTCTATTTAACCAATATTTTTATCATATGTATGTAAGACTTAACTTTCGCGGCACTAGACCATATTTTTGCTGCGTACATGAATATAGAGCTTGTAGCTCTTGCAAGAAAAAGTCTTTAATTCTGTTTTGAGCTTCCGATATTACTCATTAGCCTTGTTGAAAGTGCCCTCACAGTTTTCGATAATTTTTCGCACACGTGATCTAAGTTCTAAATGATGCTTGAAACTTAGATGCCAGTAATCATTTCGAGGTTGAGAAACGACATCATAACCTCCGACTCTAAACATTACCGTCTCGCGCACTCTCCTACTCGTACCAAGCACTGCTTCCGTTTTTTGATCGGCGAGTATCAAACCGACCGGTACCTGATAATCATCGACAAAGTTTCAATTGTATCGTTACTGTGGAGTTGAATTTCGTCTAGGGGTATTGCCACCACCAGGTGAGGGTCTATGCGTAGCTCTAGCTATTTAGCCTCTCCTGCCTTGATTATTGATATGTAAACATCTTAGCTCTCGGTATGGGCAAATTTTTCGCCGTTATCCGTCACGCGTAACCAAACTTAGTATTAATGCGTTTTCTGTAAATAATTCTCTAAGCATTAGAGAGATCTGTTTATCCGCCATCGCACACAAACGTATGTTTACACATCAAATTTCACGAGTACCTGGTACTCACGCCTTTTTTTTTTTGATTCGAGTTTTCTCTTTCTTGAGAACGGAATACTATAGCTGTTTTAGGTGGTTATATTTAGAGGTCCATAATTTCTTAACTGATGAAGTTAGGCTTGGCTATTATAATTTTGCACCCTTATTGAGTAAGAAGGTCTAGAAGTTCATCTTTAACTAAAGTCAGAAGCAGAGGAGAGAGTACATAGCTCCTGGTATAGCTTGAAAAGTGTTTTATGAGCCTTCGTAGACCAACTTACTGATACCATTTTTTTGGGTAGGGTTTTTCCTTTTTTATTTTGCCAGCATCATCGACCATTACGATCGACAACTCACCAAATCCTATTTAAATGTAAAAAAGATGATTAACCATTCTTTCATTTCAGGAATTCTTTGACCGGTCAAAGTTTGGTGTAGTCTACTTTAGCCTCGGCACCTACATGAAGAGCACTGATATGCCAAAGGAAAAAATTGCATTACTACTTAAAGCATTCAGTCAACTAAAGCAAAATGTTTTATGGAAGTATGAGGATAACAATCTGAAGAATATCCCCAAAAACGTTATGGTCAAACCCTGGATGCCTCAAAATGACATTCTAGCAAATCCAAAGGTCGTTCTGTTCATTACGCATGGTGGTCTCTTTGGTACCCAAGAAGGAGTTCACTGGGGCACCCCAATGCTGTGTCTACCTCTGTACGCAGATCAACATCGAAATTCAATTAAATCGGTACGTGAAGGATATGCGCTGCAATTAGATTTTTCAAAGATGACAGTTTCCGATCTAGTCAACATGACTCAAACGCTCACCGAGAATCCAAAATACAGGAACAGAGCGAAAGAGCTGGCAGCTCTTTTCAGGGATAATCCCATACATCCTTTGGACGAGGCAATGTTTTGGATCGAATATGTGATTAGAAATAAGGGTTTTACTAGATTTAAGTCATATGGTGTGCATGTACCATTTTATAAATACATCCTATTGGATGTACTGTTTGTCTTCCTATGTCCATTGTTAATTTGTATATTTTTGTTATACAAAGCTGCAAAGTTTGCTTATGTAATTATTAACAACTGTCAGACTTTTAAATTAAAAAAGGAGTAACCAAAATCAAATATACATTTATTTTATGTTTAAAATTAACCCTCAACGACCCATAGGTGGTACCCGGGCACCTAAATATTTTTTTTTCCTCTGTTCCGATTTTTTTGGGATTCCATGACATCTCTAGAAAATCATTTTTATTTTTTACGCAATAAAAACTAAAAGTTGTTGAAAAAAAGTGAAAAGAACATGTGGTTTTTTACCATTCTTCAAACCTATGGCAGAAGTGCCCATTGGTTGTAGGTACCCTCGTACCACCTAGTACATTTTGTATAGAAACATTTTTTTTTGGTAATGTATATTACAAGTGTGCCAGTGCGAGAACTCTCGCAAGAGAAAATCCAAATCATACGGGAAGTTTTTTTTTTTTGGGTAGAATATTTATTTTGATAGATATTTTAATTTGTTAAAATTTATAAAGTTAAAGTGCAATTCGTCACTGCTCCAGGAAAATCTCTTTCTTTTGAGACCTCATTTGTCAAGATTGCTTGAGTGTGAGAGCCGCAAATTGTACCTCTATGCCTTTACTTCAGAAATAATGTATACTAATGTGCCCGTGCGAGAACTCTCGCAAGAGAAAATCCAACCCCCAAAATCTAAATTTCCCATCTAACATCCAAACTCCCCATATGATTTCCATCTGTCAACTCGAACTCATAGAAATCCAATGGAAATTATACGGGAAGTGTTTATTCTTTTGAGATTTCATTTTTGATATATTGTTTGTTTTGATCGGTTTCTTAATATGTTAAAATTTATAAATTGAAAGTGCAATTCGTCAGTGCTCCAGGAAATTCTCCTTCTTTTGACGCCTCATTTATTAAGATTGATTAAGTATGAGAGCCGCAAATGGTACCTATACTACAGAAATAACATATATGTTGATAATTTTATTTGAGATATTGTTAGGCCAATTCAAGCGAATAACCGGAGCAGGTGGAATATGCGGGTCCATAAACAGTATTACAACAATTTTGACCACCTTTCCGACTTGATTCGGGTATCATCATAGCATTTCTTGCAAATACTTTGCTTCTTCAAACGACCGGTGCTATCTCATTCTTCGGTTGGTTGTGGAAGCGAAATGGAAGTGCATACTTCCGATTTGCCAGCCGAGTACGTTTCCCATGACAGTTTTGTTAAATAGAATCGCGTTGTCAGCGGATCTAAGTTCCGAATTTGAATCGAAGGCAAGCATGTGTCTCGAGCCAGTTATTTTCTGGATCATGCTCTCAACAAGCAACATCAATTATATTGTAGAATAACGCTAAAGGCCACCAATTAGCTCTACGCTTAGTCGTATAACCTCATTCTGATCTACTCCATTAGGTCCGTTCGCGTACGCTCCCAAAACTACGAAAAACTACGAAAAATAACGAAAAACAATGAAAACCCGTTCGCGTGCGCAAGAATTTCGTAGTTTTTCGCAGAAGAGAGTGCTCACGAGAGGGTAAGAAATTTTCCCATGCTACGAATTTTACCACAAGAAATTTCTTTGGTGTTATATTAATATAAAAACTGTCAAATCACATACATTTTTCCTTTTTTGGTGCTTAATGCGTTCGTTTACTTTTTCGTAATTATTCTGTCTGTGAGAGGATTTCACCCGCACTCTTCGAAAATTGACAGATAACACATGTTTAGTGCAAAAAGTACCGTTAGTCGAGTTATACTTATAATCGAATATGGCTTGTGGTTTTATAGATGCAGTTGTCGTATCGATTGCCCCATCGTAATGCATGCTAGATTTCAAAATTATGGCTTTCTTCTTCTTCGGAACATACGAACATTTATCGTTGCTTCAGCTTTAAAATCAAACAAAGTTGAACGTACGTCTTTCGATGGCTGCAGCGCCATTGGGATATACAGTTCGTTTTTCCGAAGCGTCCTCTGCAATGTCAATCCATTGCTCTTGAGATTATTTAGCAGAGGTAATGATGTGAAGACATTCTCTTTGGTGACATTCCGGCCAAAACGTTGTAGTACAATTCACAAATTTGTTCCTTCGTCACTTATTTTCCATGTGATTTACATTTGCACATTCTGGCACGATTGCCCCTTTTTGTAGCGAGCTAGAAAGAAATTAAAAAATTTCCTACGATTGACAATTCAAAACAAAGACTTGACATAAGGTCTGTTACTTTACTTGCAAATTGTTACTGAGTTGTACGAATTTGTACCCATTCTAGACAAACCGCGTTCCTTTACACAAAAAAGTAGTAAAAGAGAGAGGCAACGAGAGAGTAAAAATGTACGTTATCTTACTCATTCTTACTGGACACATTTATTCCGGTAGAAAGTGAACTATCTGTCAAACTTAGCTGTTACATTTGTTTTCTGTAAAAAAATTAAGTTTAAAAAACTTAAACCCGACTAAGGGAAGAACCAACTAAAAAGTACGAAACAAGATGAAACGAAACAATGATTTTCAGAGTGCAGCTGTGGTGCCACTTGCTCCTATGTAAGGTCCGGCCCTGCCACTATCCATGCGGTTGTAAAGACTAGTCGGGTAAAAAAGAAAAAAAAGAGGTAGTCCGCCATTTTACTTGGTGCGCCCGCCATATTGAATCTTTCTGTGACATCACATAGCCTAGGACTCTCTCCGGATAAAGGCGAGTACAACGACACCTCATTTGCTGAAATCGGTTCCATAGTTTAGGCTGTACGAGGTGACATCGTATGAACATAGATGAAAATTGAATGTTCTGAATGTTGAAATATGCATTTCGCAATATGTATATTGGATCTTGAATATCGTCAAGAGTGGATTCACATTATGTATGTTTATGACATTTCGTTTGTTGCGACTTTTGTGGTTAAACACGTTCCTTTACTTTTTCGTAATTTTGCCTTACTCTGAGAGAATTCTACCCCCACTCCTTGAAATTCAATAATTTACTATTTTTGGAGCAGAAAATAAAGGAACAGACCTATTGACTCTCACTCTGTGATCGTTGATCACTACAAAAATTAAGGAGAGAAAAGTACTCAGACGTTATCATTATTAATTATTTTCGTTATTACGCACACTTTCTACAAACATGATCGAATGATTTCTATATAAACTGCTCCTCGGTACCACCTATAGGCACTTTAATGTGCAAATTTGTATGGGTCGTTAAGGGTTAAAAACAAGTAAATATATTATTAATTAGTTGTGTAAGTCTTAGATTTACTGGTGACACCTTATCTGTGCGTCATTCCCATTATGCTAGGTTTCCTCTTGTCGATTTGAAATTGACAAACGACGTATTTTTACGTCAATTAGAAAATCGGCAAGTGGAAATAATGAAAAACTGCTTATTTATCATTATTTCCAATTTTCTAATTGACAAGTGGAGTCATAGCTTTAGTTTGTACTTTGGTGTTATTTTTTTTTTATTAAATAAATAAATAAATTTAATTTAAATCGTATTGAGTTTCATTTCGCAACGCAACAAATATCAAGCAGTTTAGAATATACTCAGTTGACAAAAAAAACTTCAACTCTAAACTGACTACTACCACGTCATCTTTGATGCATTACTGATTTGATTAGTACATTCTTGAAAGAATTGTTTTAAATGGAGAGAAACACAGTAGCCCAGCAACTTTAACTTCAACGTTAGACCTAAATCCTATATTTGCTATAATTGCTGTGCAAATCCTACCAACGTTGCGGTGATGTATTCAGTTTTCTCAACCATCGAATGCTTTCAAGGTGCACAAATATTATAGAAAGAACCATTGTTAACATTCATTTTATAAAGATAGTTTATCTTAAATGTTGGCCATATCTGCGGCTAACATATGGTCCATTCTGACGTTCCAATCGTTCCAGTTACGATGGCGCATTTGAGCATTTCGAGTGATAAATTGGTGAATGACGCGAGCTGGCTTCCAATTCCACAGACAGCCAAGCCGCTATTAAGGCAATCGGAGCACATGACATCAAATCTAGAGTCATCTGGGAATGCCCAGATTAACTTAATAGACTGAGCGAAGGAAACAATGTCACCATTTACTGGGTACCAGGAGTAACGAAGAGGCAGACAAACTTGCCAGGAAGAGAGCCGCAAACCCTTCGTGGGTACTCATCACTACTGCGGCTTAGGGGAATACACCATAAAGAATGAGCTCCGATTATTGGAGAAGGCAAACAGGACTAAGTCCTGGACAGAAACTCAGGGCCTAGGACGGGCAAAGAAACTTTTGGGTAATTATAATCTGAAAAGGTTTAAAGCTTGCATTAGCCTAGACAAAAACAAACGCCGTATCCTGACTGCGTTCCTTTCGCAACTCTTGCAAACTCAAGGGACATCTCAGGATGCTAGGACTATGAGATGAGGACTCGTGCTGATTTTGCAGTGAGTCCAGTGGAAATCCAGAACACATACTGGTGGAATGTGGGGCATTTACCCAGAAGAGATTCAAGTGTTTGGATAGATACCAAATTATAGCAAATGATCTACCACTACCACTCATAGCACCCAATCTCTTATTTACTTATTAATTAAAAGTCGGTTGACTTAGATGTCCTTGAGGTGTTCCGTCCCGGTTCACCACGAAGACATCTAAGTCAACCGACTCTTAATCATTTAGTTGACTCAGTAAGTAAAATATCAAACGGTTAGACACATTAATGTCTAAAAAACCTAGAGGTGTCATATCACATGATTTAGACCGCCAATTCAACGGTCCGGTGTGTGGACTGTTACCGCACTGATCCAATTTTACAACAAAATTTTTGATCGAAAATTTGGTATTAAGTACCTACTCGATAATGAAAAAAAATTTAGTTTTAAATGGTATGCAGCGAATTGTTCGGTAGGCCGATTATGTGGACCATAAGTTGCTCTAAGCGCACGAAACACATTCCTTGTAGAACGCTGATCTCGTAATACAAAATAATTTGCAGACGCTGTGCCGGGCTAAGTATTTCGATGATAAACAAAATGTCAAACAATACTGAGCAAAAATACTATGACGGTTTGACATGACTCATGCGTGATCTGTCATAAAATCCCTTGTAAAAAAAGTATCTGTTAGGTACATAATTCATAAAATTCAATCTCTAGCTATGAATGAGTTTGTCAAGGGATGCCTCAAGCTTTTGGCCTGCAGTGTACATAGTCTTTTATATACAATACAATGCTATGCTAGTACAATATATAATTTTTTATCCAAGAAAAAAGATATAAGTTTCAGCGCACTTTTTTGCTTTGTGCCTAAAAGTAGGCCAGGAAATTCTGTTTTCTTTTTATTATTATGAATTTTTTTTTCAACTGTACAGCAACCACCTACAGTGGTGGAAGTTTCTGATCGTTAATTTTTTTTTAACTTGAATGCTGATACAGTTAGAATTTTGTTCTGTAAGCCACTTTGGATAATAACGCAATAAGAGCTTAAGACATACACCAAAACCCAAAGCATTTGATTCGCTGTGTTTTAGCACACAGATTCGTTTATTTCTTTTCATAAAATTTGCTACTTTTCTAAAAGTTAATTAATTTAAATTAAAAATTTATTTATTAGGATTTTAATTTGGTATTTTTTTTTACTGAGGATTACAATCTAAAATACTTGTTCAACTGAAGTTGAGCATAAAACCACGAAGCGTGTTGTTGTGTTAACAAAAGGGATTCGCACAGAAAAGTACATTAAGCAACGACGTGTATCGAAAAGGAATCAACTGGCTAGTGCCGCAAACGTCCTTTTCAAGACGTTGATAAAATTTCGCAGAAATGTATGGGTGAAGGTATTGGGTAGGTGGAAATTCATTTCTCCGGCGTCTCCGCATATGAGGGGGAGTTGGGAGAGGTTAATTAGATCTGTGAAACAAACCTTAGCACAAATACAGCTTGATAGAAACCCGAAGGATGAGGGTTAAATCACTATGATGGCGGAAGTTGAATATATTATTAATTCAAGACCTTTAACCTTTAGATAATGACAGTAACGAAGCGTTAACGCCGAACCATTTCTTGGTGGGTTTATTGAATGTCGTGACGCTTTCAGGCCAGATAGAAGATGACGGGTTAGCTCTACGTAGGAATTGGATTATTTACTTACTTAGTTGGCGCTACAGCTCGAGGTGAACCTGGGCCTGCTTCTCGCAACCATTTGTGTGTGCGTGTTATATTTTTGCACGAATGGAAGCGACCTATAGTTTTTTTTTGCCGACTCCGAACGGCGAGTTGAGAAGCTCAATCGTGACAAATGATACTCTTTGATGCTTGTCAGACATTCGAAAGAGGTGGGCACTGTGAAAAACTTTTAGGTGTTTGCGGCGGGATTCGAACCCAAGACCGCTGGCTCAGTAGTCCGATGCACTAACCACTTGTGCTACGGTGCCCACAGGAAATGGATTACTTGCGAGAAATAAAGCAACATGTTTTGGAAGCGGTGGGTCACGGAGTATTTACCGTCGCTCACTAGGCGCACGAAATGGTTCAATCGCGTCAAGCTTATAGCAGAAGGGGACATCGTAATGATAGCCGATGCCAATAACCCTAGAAATATTTGGCCCAAGGGAAGAGTTCTACAAGTACATTCTAGCAAGGACAAGATCAGCCGTGGTACAAACAGCGAAGGGAGTCTAAACCCGACCAACTGCTAAACTGGCGGTGTTGGATATCAACCGGTTTGGCGATGATGGTAACCCGGTAGATACATCCAGCTTACCAGCTGGGAGTGTTTCTAAACCTGGCAACGCCGCACCAGAAGAGGTAGAAAAAAAAAACTCATCTGTCAAATGACGAATCTATCAAAATCAATTGAACAAAGAAAGTTGCCGGTAGCAGCAGCCAGCAGAAGGAAGGCAGTAAAAAACGAGTATTTTAGCCTTTTAGGTAAATTATATATACATTACATATATTTAAAATGTAATTAATAATTAATTGTATTGTAAACCTTTTAGTTCTAAAGAATATACGCTAAGAATTGGAAAAAGTATTTCTGTTAACTGCTCGAGCAACAATCTGCTGCATTGTTGTCAATTGTTTATTCGTATTGGAATTATGACAGATTAAAGGCTCCGTCAAACAAAGCGCGTTTTAACGCGAATAGGAGTTGAAAGGAATCGCTTTATACGATATTCAGAGTGTTTGCTGCTCCATGTCTGTCCAATGAATTGTGTGTGTTTTAGTGTGTGGTAAGGCAGTCAAGGTTCGTAGTCTGCCGTCCGTCAAATAGTAAATCCCACGTAGAAAATCAGACTCAAGAATGTCGAAAAATCATTAAATGCAACGAATGAAAACAAACCGCCACCGTCTTTGGTAGACTTTCAACGGAGCATGTTAATAGATTGGATGATTATGTTCCTGGAAAAGCATTTCTAAGCTACACCAATGCAAATACGACGTGCAGAATACAATCGAATGTACCTACTGATTTAGGTGTTAAAGAACTTAAAAAAACTATAGTAAAAGACAACTTTTAGTCGAACGAAATAATGATAAGATCCAATAGCATAATACAATAAAAATATATAAAAAAAAAAAAAACCAAATCGATAACTTTGGTAGTATTAATAGCTCGTAGATGATTACTTGTTTATAATAGTTTACTGCAAATGCATTGACATTGAATTTATAAGGTTTTGGATCTCATTTTGATAGATGTTTTCCCTTAAATCTTGATTGCTTCTTTCAGTTGACGATTGCTTTCCAACTTTCGGCCACTTTGGAAAACCCGCTGTGATAATATACTACTAAGGTTATAAATAAATAAAAAAATATTATGTTTCATTAAACACATGCCTGCAAACAGAAAATTTACGGGCCATTAAAATTATTTTATTTAAAGTGCAAAAAACCACGTGTGGTCCATCAATATTTCGCACAGTGATGCTTTTTCTTTCCTTTTAAAAAAATAATGGAAACAGTAAATAAAATAAACATATAAACAAATACCATTACATAGTGCCAATAAGACCAAATGATGGAATACAATTTACCACGAGCACTTATTTTTACATTAAAACGCTAAACCATCACAAACGTGTTGGTCCTTTTTTTTGTTTTGCGGAGTGTAAACAAAATAACAATCTGTCAAAAAAAAAGGGAAAACGTCAAAAAACAAGCTGCCAGCGGCTGGAAAAAGTGAATTGAAATACATTTTTTTTTACAGTTTCGTATGTTTTTGATTCTTGTGTACGCACTCACACCTATTGGAGCTTTGTATTGAACATTTTTCTTACTGCTCTAAGTTCATTTTTAATGGATTAAAAAAGGGAAAAAAAGCTAGTGTCATACGGGCTTAATCCGGCTTGTCTGATGTATCTTAGAATCTAAGGTCATAGTGCAGAGTTTATTTTCTTCTAGTCCCAGTTTTGGCGTCCTCTCAGCTTGCCATGTCTGTAGTTCTGGGTGAACAGACTTACTTGGGTGGCGCTAAAGTTCGGGGTGATCCAAATTCAGCCGGTTTCTGAACGGTGAGTTGAGAAGCTCCTCGTGAAAAACGAATTCTTGTCAGACTTTCAGAAGAGGTGGCGGCTTTCATGTTTGCTGGAATTGAACCCAGACAGAACAGAATGCGTAGTAGTCTAATGCACTTACCACTAAGCCACGACGAAGTACCAAAGAAAGAAAGCGGCATTCTTTCTTTTTTATGAGTTATTTTTCAAATTGTTAAATACAGCAGAACTCGCTTATGATGCTTACGCTTAAAATGTTTTCCCACTTCATTCACACTTCGGCTAATACGTTAACACAGCGACACGATACATAGCGCTGCTCTGGTTCTTTCGATCATTTTTAGATCTCTTTTTGTTTTTGAATTCTGAACTAGTTTTTGTCAGACCCTTGAAGAGCGTCTTAAGTGGATTCTACTGTATCTCTTTTTACGATTGGTATTCACTTCAATTAACGTAACGACTACAATTATTAGCACCCTTAAAGAAACTTTGGTTTTGAATAACCATAACTTTAGTGTTTACTGAGTTATGATAACCATTTGTGCATATCAGGGTATTAATCTTGCTGGTTCGTGGCTAACACTTTCACTTGCAAATCTGTAATGAAGGAGAATCGCTATCTGCAAATCAAAGACACATGATTGTGGAGAATAGATGCAGATTTTCAACGAACCTTAAAAATACTTGTTGGGACTACTAAGGGTATTAAGAAGATCACTGTTATGAATTTATACTCGATTGTACCCCTAGTAATAGGATTTAAGAACACCACAATTTATGTGGCCAACCCAACTGCATTTTGTGAGATGCAGGACCACCATGAATGATGGATTGCCAATAGTTGGGTCAGAATTTGGGATCCTAATAATTTTAACTTGCTTAATGCAAGCATAAATCTTAAACAATCTAAAGCTTAAGGATATAACAACTATACAAATACAAAGCAAGAAGTTACTTAAAACTAGGTACAGGGAAACTTAAGAGCTATATTAAGACTAAGTTTGACAATAGTGGTTAATGAAATTAGAGTGTTAACTAAGTCAGGAAGAGTTGGTGGGGGGGGGGGCTGCAAGTTGCGTTACGGAGAGAAAGTTTACTAAATACAATGAAAGTTAAAATTAGGCATACTATTTGCCTTACGAAGCATTCTGGATATTGGTTCGTTGGAAACCATAATTGGTACGATGAAAGCCAATATGAAAGAGAGGGACAGACCTGAGATTTCGTCGATTGGTGTTAAGGCAGATCATTTCAAGAAGGACCGGGCAATCGATGTTGCCGGTCAAGAGTTGGTGTATAAAGAGTGCATCGGCAACATCTCGACGTTTTTCGAGAGACTGTTGGTTGATCAGTTTTAGGCGGTCGCTGTACGGTGGAAGGTTGTATATGTCAGCCCAAGGAAGACCGCGTAGGGCAAATCGGATGAATCTGCGCTGGACGGCTTCGATTCGCCTGATATGTAATTCGTAGTAAGGGGACCGTACTTGGCTAGTATATTCAAGCAGAGGCCTTACGAAGGTAAAGGGGTAAAGGGATTCATAGCGTTTGGAGAAATTAATATATAGACGTTGGTAATTGTAATAGTCGGAGTCGGAACGAGATATAAGGTATTCCTGCCACAGTTTATTTCTTTCGTTTCGTAGTGCGCGTAATTCTTTGTTGTACCAGGGTGGTGCTGATGCAGATTTTTTTTGCGGTAAATACGGAACTGATTTAATGAAACAGGTGATAATTTCGGCGTAGAAAACGGCGAGGGCATTTTCCATAGTAACGTGTGTGTTATTAAGGATAGGGCTGAAGTTACCGTTGCTCAGGAGGTTATTGAGTTTTGTGAAGTCTGCTTTGCGAAAATTAAAGCAGAACGGAGTTTCGGAGTGTAAAATTTTATTATTATTCTTGTAGAAAAATTAAATGTGTAGTGGTGGGTGAAAGCGATCAAGAGTGGAGATGAGATGGTTGCTCGCTATGAGAGCACAGTTGTCGGCATCAAATGAAAATATAAGGTCGAGTTGTCTACCAAGATTATTAGTGATGCCACTCATTTGGTAGAGGCCGGAGACAGTCAATGAAAAGGACTTCTTTCTCTGATGAAGGATTAACGGCGATGAAGTGGGACACGTCATGCGATTCCACCCATCGCAGGAATGGGAGATTGAAATCTCCCAGAATTAGGAGATCATCACTAGGGTCCAAGGCTTCACAAAGGGAGTCGATCGTTTCAATGGCAAGCTGATAACATTGTATTGGTTGCGAGGGACGTATGTATGTAGCAACAGAGTATGTAGAGGTTGCGTTTGGATACAGTTACTTTTACACAAATGAAGTCTGCAGTGTTCAATGTTTTAAATACCGTTGAGTTGAAACGGTTGTGTACTGCCAGGAGAACACCACGGCCAGAGGAATCGTCCTCTTTCTCATGACCATCATCACGAAGGGCAATACAGTCTGAGGTAAATAACTCATTATTATAGATGTCAGGGGAAAGATTAGTTTCAGTTAAAGCAAATATATCATAGGGGAGCTTTTGGGAGTTAAGTGAAACCATGTAGGTTTTTGTGCGCAGCCCTCTTACATTCTGGTAGTACAAGGATAAGTATTTGGGAGTGGATCTCATCAGATTGGTAGTAACTACGCTTTGCGCATTTGGTTTTGGTGACGTTTAAGGTTTAATTAGGTGATTTAAAAAGGATCATCTTAATGAATACAAATTCATTTAGTATCGACCTATCGGACCTAAACTTTAAAGTGGTAGTTGTCCAGATGCAAATAAGACAGACAATGGCGTTGACTAAAGGACAACTTACCGCAGTATATCTATTATCCCATAGCATGAATCGTAGTGTCTTCCAGTATTTTATATCGATTTTTTATTCTCAAACGATTACCCAATCTTCAAATGTGGCAGTAATCTATTAAGCTTACATTACAGTTGGACCATGTTCAGTGGCAACTTGAAGACTAATCGATCGTTTGTCTTTCATATCGCCCGAACATCGCCGTAACGTTGGGTGGATTTATAATGTGACTATTAACTCAAATCCGGGAAAAATGATAAAAACTAACGAGCGGCGACAAAGCGTTGGTATTCAATGAATTTACATTTTATCTCATTCAACCACATCAAAGGTATATACTAAGCCATTAAACTCCAACTCCACCTGAATGTCAACAGCAAAAGTGAAAATGAAAAGGTTTTTTTTTGTTTGTTTCTATTTTTTGAATAAAAACCTTTTTAAATTTGATTAGGAAATCAAATTACCATGATAGCTATGCAGATATACATACGTACTGCGTAGTCCAGGCTGTTACGAGTATCTGGATATATACTTAGCATAGTTCCTTTCTGATAAATATGTACCTTATCGTGATCGCTTGCTAACGTTAACTCATTCGCATAATTCTGATGAGGGCGTTATTCTGAACGAGTCTTGCCATATCATTCACCAAAAAATCAAGTTAGAAAGTGATCGTTGACCTCCTATGTTAATAAAGCTGATGAGATACGAGTTTGTATAAACATTTGTATAATACATATGTTTTACATTTCTTGAACATTAGTTTCTGTTGCTGGCTTTGTAGAAAATGCTAAAACACAGAAAAAAGAAACAAAAAACTTTTTTCTTAATCATTTTCTTGACAGTCACTATACAATATGATAATAAATTAATAAATTTTATCACCCAACATACCGGAATAAGTTTAGTTATTTAAATTCTTGAAATTGAATTTATTAATAGGTTCACTGTACCACTGTGTGGGTGGTATTTTTAGAGGGAATTTCAATGACACCACTGCAAAGAACTTAACTTAAATTCCAGCAACAACAGCAATACGGGTGCTGTCATCGTGTGCACATATTTAACGCATTTAATGTTCAGTTGAACCCGAGTTGCAATCCACTAGATGGCGAGTAAGTTTATAGATCGAGACAGATGTCGAACATAGCTGTTCCGTTTGCCAACGTTGCTTCCTTATATTTTATAACTAATTCGTAATCAAATTGAAATGAAAATGAAACAATAGTCAATGGGACAATGCACTGTACTATTCCAATGATTCCAACACGGATCGAAAGATTAGTTACTGAATATCATCAGCAATAAAATATACAGTGGCAACAAAATAAATAGCACGGTTTTAAAAATTGAGTTCAAAACACTTTAGTTCATGTAACTTGTTTTGAATAAGCAATTAGATTTTGGGACTTATATGTCGGGACTGCACTGTAAAGTATCGGCATATTTTTCACTTTAACCGTCATATCAATGCGAAATTAATACACGTTTAGTCAGCGCGACGGGTGACCGGGTACCCCTTTGTATTTTCTATGGGGTGAAACAAATATAGGAAGAGTTATGTATATAAAGGGAAAGAAACATTATCTAGAGTGAATTCAACTCAGTTCAGAATCTATATTTAGAAAATTGCTGTTTATTTCAACTTATTTATCTGATTTTTGAGCAAGAATGATATTTGTTTATAGTCGTGTGAGGTGTGATGCTGGTCGCAGATTGGCTTTTCGCAAAAGTTGCCGGATTTTTTGCCTAGGTTTACGTTGCTTCGAGAAAACATGGCATGCTCCTTGAATTTTGAGCCGTCCATCGGGTCCCTGTGGTGTTATACATAGCTTCAATGCTAAATTTTGTGTTGAAGTTGCGGTAAATAAGATGATTTTTGAATCATTCTTGAATATTCAGCATACAAAGCTGCTTTCCCAGCCTTTTGCAGGAATTTGCGTCGGTTATCCTTTCTAATTGCAGCTTCCTCGTTATGTTGAGTACGAAGAAGGTAGGCCGCCAATGCACATATTATCAAACATGGCAACTGTGCCATCGTTTTGCAGTAAAATGACTAATCATTTTGTACATTAGATCAATACCACCTTTAGAGCTATTGTAGTATTTTATGATGTCTGGCTTATGTTTATCATCCGATATATGTAGCATTGTCGTGGATAAAAGAATGACGAAACTACATAATATTTTTTAGGGACGTCGAAAACGATGGTTTTGTTTCCCATGAACCCAAATGGAGAAGACTGGACTGTACGTAATCTACTTTTCAGTATTTGTTTTGGGATGTGAGCTTTTCTAAGCAACGTAAGATTTTTCTGAGAAGATAATCGGCGAGATCCAAAGAAGTAAAATATTTGTGCATTATAATATTACAGCCGGATCCATCGTATTGACGAACCCAACGAACCTTTCCTCCACTATCAAATTTAGCCCACAAATCTCGAATCGGTGCAGCTTTGTCGTCTATCACTCAAAGAATTCGCGTTACGCAGTTTTCGAATCAGATAGATCGATTTATGGCCCAAAACCTATTGATGCTCATAGTAGCGATATAATGGTAATGCTGTTACTTTCCAGAGCTCTACTAATTGTGCATTAATGGAATGATGAGCACTAGCTGTTATCAATTTCTCAAGACAGCCATTAGGCTCCTGCAATGTACATATCCTTCAAACTCTAGGCTCCCGCGTACGATCGTTCACGATCATTGCGCTGAAAATGACTCATAATTCCAATTTGATATTACTTACACCAAAAAATATACACATATGAGCTCCACAAGCGTAAATAATAAATAAATAATGAAACACTGTAACACAAAAATGTTTACGTTGAAACATGTTCGGACGGGGAAACATATTCGAACCAGTACAATATAAATAGGGGTACCCGGGTGTACTTCGCATATAACTCCGTATTAGCGTTGAAAAATAAGTTTTATAAAATTAATGGATTATATTTATTTTAAATTGGGAAGGCAATTCGAAGAAGGATTAAATTTCAAGAAGGTACTGAAAATATTGTTATGTAGTCCTTTGGGCGAAATAAGTTTTATATTGGTTCAGTAATCAAAAGGATACCCGGGTACCCTCGAATTGATACGAAGATTAAATGTCCGTACTTTAACAAAATAAACATGAACTTGTGAAAGTTGGTTCTTAGTCCAGACAATTTAATTTGTTTCTTTCGAAGTTTTACTTAATTTTACCATGAATTATTATTTCTGTTTCCAACCAGATAATGACCCCAAACACTCCTCAGGTTTGGTAAGAGATTGGTTACTTGACAATGTTCAAAGGAAGCTGAAACACCCACCTGATTTGAACTCAATCGAGCACTTGTAGAATCACTTAAAATAAAAGTTGCCAGCATTCTATAAGCAATAAAAATGAGCCAAAACAATTTTAATGTATGATTGGGCAAAAAGTGGCCCAGACATCACATCTAACCAACTACGTATTAATTTGGTATATTTTTCTCATATTTATTTATATTTTTAAGAAAATTACACAGTGGTACGGAGACTTTTTTTTTGCTTTATTCAAGCACTGAAATTATTAATTATTTTTTTTTTGTATGTTTATTTTATTTAAATATTATTTCCTTGTTAACTTACTACTTCGACAGATGTATTTCTTCAAATTAGGGTGAAACTTTTATCTTAAATCACTATGCTTTGATGTTTTAATGAGTTGAGAAGTAAGAAGTGATACCTGTACGGAGACTTTTTGGACTCAGTGTACATATATACATACAGTTTGTCAAGAAAGTGTTTACACAAGGTAAAAAAACAACAACTTCTATTTTGTATTTGTATTTGCAAATAGAGGCATTTCTATTAACTATAATATTAAACACTTATTTTTTAATTTATAATAATTCATAATTCTTGAATCAAATAGCAAAGAAATAACACTTAATTATACTTAAAAACAACAATAAAAATAACAAAAACGAAAATGGGACACAAAAATTACTGTCAAAAAAGTGTTAACACATCTTTATACATTAATATTACCATATACACTTAAAGATTCTTAAAATTCAGAGACTGCAAAATGTTTGCTTAGTATTTGGTGTGACCACCTTTAGCATCCCTAACTACCTTTAATCATCGATCCAATTTTTTTTTTTAGGTCATAATTGGAAGGAATATTGGTCTATTCTTCTTCAACTTACTGAACAGGTTGGTTTCAGTTTGTGGGGTTCCTTTTTCCACTTTTTTCTTTAAATGTACCCATAAATTTTCAATCGGGTTTAAGTGTGGGGTCTGGGCTGGTGTATCTAGCACTTTGCTGGAGCCATGTCCTGACCGTAAGCTCCTTGTGCTTTGGGTCGTTGTCTTGATAAAATTTAATTTTGGTTTTCTGCTTTCATCACCATCATTAAAACCAAAATTACTGGCGCTACTGAGCAAATTATTTTGCAAAATGCTCAGGTATTTCTTGGCGTCCATGGTTTTATCAATAAAGACTAAGTCTCCAACGCATTTGCTAGATATGCACGCCCATACCATCACAGATAATTCTCCGAATTTCACCATTGGAATGATATTCCGATTGAACAGTGCTGTTAAAGGCGTAGACCATACTCGGTTGGGTCCTTCGTTGTAATAAAGCATTATTTTCGTTTCGTCGTAAAATATTACAGCATCGCAATATTCTTCTGAGTGAATATTGTACTCTGTGGCGAACGATAAGCGTTTTTGTATATTTTGAGATAAAAGCAGTGTTTTTTTTTCGCGCAACTCGTGATGAGTACCTATATTTCAAGAGCACTTGCCTTAAAGTTTCGTGTGAAATCTGTACACCATATTCTTGCTGCATATCGCTTGACTAAACTCTAATTGAGATTTGGGGGTTTTCTTGCTCTTTTTTTTTTAACAAACAGCGTTCATTTCTGTCCGAGAGCTTTTTGGCCATACTTTTTGGAACAATATTCTCTAAAAGATTTTCATGTTTTGCTCGATTTAGGATGTTGTTAATAGTTTTTCTACATAAACCAAACATCTCAACTACCTCCTGAATATTTTTGCCAATGTAACGGTTTCAGTAATCCAATTGCGTCAAGTGATATTCTTTTGTCAGGTATATTGAAACGGAGATATTGAAACACTTTAAGCACCTTTATTACCAGAACTATCACTAAATCGTTTTGTTTTCAAATTCCTATATTTGTCACAAAACCGAAAATACAAAATTACACCTAAAACGGTACCGGTATAAAACGATCCATACACGCAAAATAAAAGTGTAAACACTTTCTTGACAGGGAAATTTGTATCCCTTTTCAGATTTCGCTGTTTTAATTGTTGTTTTTAATTGGAATTAAGTATTTTTTGTGTGTCATTTAATTGTTGAAATATATATTATTAATGGTTAAAAATCAAAACTTGATTAAATTTCTTAGATATTCCCCTATTTCTAATGAAAATATAGAATTTCTTGTATTTTTACCTTGTGTAAACACTTTCTTGACAAACTGTATGTATTTGAAAAAAAAAAAAAAAAACAGAAATTCATGCATTTAAGGGTTAAGAGTATAAGTCCTATGTATAAATTAACCCTGAGACTTGACACCTCAGCCTTTGAAATCCGTCAAAAGATTGAAATAAAGGATATTATTTTCCATTATTAGCAACATTAAAAATTGCAAAGATACAGCTTCAATACTAATTTGTTTAAATTCGATAGTCAAATACAAATTTATTCAAATTAGAAATCCATTTAATATGCTAGAAGTGCCGATAGGAATCTTCGTTAAGGTGCTGCCCTTAGGTGGCCCTTCTGCTTTCCTTACTGCAGTCACATGTGTTTTTCAAATCAAAAAGGTTGTTCTAACAATATATGTACTTAGGTAATAATTACTTGTGCATTTAGTTTCGAATGCACATGCAATCAATAAAATACATATTAATTTCACCATGAAAATGAAATGTTTAAACAATGAAAATTGCATTTACCCAATTCGACGAAACGCGTCAAAAATTACTGTTGATTCGTTCAGAACTGAAAGGGGAATACAACGAGTAAAGCGATTGAAATTGAAAGTGGAAATTCTAATTTAAATATGCATTCGAATGACTTTTATATTCGATTCGAGTTTACCTTCACATTGTCGTTATACACCTGGGTATAGATCCCGATTTTCAATTTCGAATAAATCCGAGGTTTTTTCACTGAATCTAAAACCGCTTCTGCTCAGTGACTAAAATAGTGAGTTCTTTTGTAAAACGGAACTTTTTTTTAAAGAAAAAGAAATATTTACTATGTTTCTGGGATTTTTTACATTTTTTCGACCACCTTGATGGTATATACCTGGGTATAGAAATTACTTTTTCATATGATTTCTGTAGGAACTGTCAAAAATGTTACTATGTTTCTACTTAATTTTGTGCACACACCTGTTACTATTTCTTAAACTTCACAATTCAATAGTCAATATATGTACATACGTTTATGTATATGTACATACATACATAGTATACATTCATACATACTTCATACATATTATAGTAAACATTTTCGACGAGGTGAGGGTTATTTATCGCTATGAAGTAGAAAAAGCATTACATATGTGCATACATATGTATTTAGTTATTGATTCTATTGAATTCTTACATAGGATAGGTTGATATCATAGATATATAGTGACTAAATAAAAGTACACATACTTAGGTAGATAGAATATAGAAATAATAACAATTTCAAACGCACATTGAGGCATTCTTTATATTTTGCTTTTGTAAGCATGTGCACTTGGCAAACTTTTCTTTTGCACTGCACGCAGACTTTTCTTGAGTCCGTACAGTACATAAATCATTAGGAATGCGACGGCCAGGTACATATCGACCCATCAAATCATTCAGATTGCAAGGAACATTCCGCGGTTCTCGTAGCTCCTAGACTGTCTCGTATGCATTCTACAGCACTTTTTGATCGAGTGCAGCTCATAGCTCTTGGAATCTGAGCTCTTTTATTGCTGGATGGAATGCAAGTGTTAGCAAAAAAAAAAAACCGGCCAACCGCGAGTCAGACTCGCATTCCAAGAGTTCCGTATTCTTACTTTTTTATAATACATATTACCGAAAAGAAAAATAATATTGTTGTTTTGCTCCTGGCAAATGCAACAAATTATGACGAATGATAAAACGTCTTATTGCTTTTGATAGCTAAAAATGATGCAAACTACAGCATATTTTGTGAGGATGTTTCTAAAAGCATACATACATGTGCAAGTGCATATGTATACATACACGCATTACAGTTTTTTTTTGGAACAGATCTGTAAGCTGTGTTCTAGTTTCCTTATCGATACAGAATGATAAGTTGTCTCAAATATGTGGACACCGTAATGTATAAGTGTATACCAAGAATATATAGATATTTTAGATATAGAGCGAACTAATAATAGTTCCGTAATATGATATGGGTACGGAACCCTAAAAACCAATTAGGTAGATATACCAACCAGAATACTTCCTTAGACTAACGTTGAAGTTGTTAGTGAACTAAATAGGTAAGAAAACTTTATAATCTGAATGAACACAAACTTCACTCCATAGAATAACCTAGCTACTTACGGTTTCTTTTAAATATTAGCTTACGCCTAGGACGAAATGTCCCTTAACGCAACTGTATTGAATTGTGAAACAAATAAAGTGCGACAAAACACAAATCACAAATACTTACTTACTTAGTTGGCGCTACAGTTCGAGGTGAACCTGGGCCTGCTTCTCGCAACCATTTGTGTGTGCGTGTTATATTTTTGCACGAATGGAAGGGACCTACAGTTTTTTGCCGACTCCGAACGGCGAGTTGAGAAGCTTAATCGTGACAAATGATACTCTCTGATGCTTGTCAGGCATTCGAAAGAGGTGGGCACTGTGAAAAACTTTTAGGTGTTTGCGGCAGGATTCGAACCCAAGACCGCTGGCTCAGTAGTCCGACGCACTAACCACTTGCGCTACGGTGCCCAATCACAAATAACAAACATTTAACTGAAGAAAAAAAAAAAAATTCCATACAAAACATATGAGAGTTATATTTCTACACCCCGGTGTTTGCTGTCAAGATTAGGAGTTTTTTATTGGCGACAATGTGAAGGTTAAGAATCAAACCAGATCATTATTGCGAATGTTGTTGGTTGTTGACTAGCAAATTTCACGTAATTTCATTCAAAGTCTACAAATGTTGGGTTAAGAGCTGTGACGTTTCCATTTTTGCTGCGTAGATTAGCACAAATTATTTTAGCAAGTCAAATTTTTCATCGGTCCCGTTAAATCACAGATTTGGAAAGTCGGAAATTCATATATTACATGATTTCCATTCCTTTTACAGTAAGTTATCAACAGTTTGACATATGACAGGTCGCAAAAAAGTGACAGCCTGTCACAATTTGTGTTCCATTTAATTTATTTTACAAACAAACATCGATAAGAGATTGAAAATGCACTTAACATTTTACAATTCGTTACTATTCTTTCAACAAAACGCCTTAAGGCCTAAGTAATGCCTTTTTTTTTTGGTTTTTAACTCATCTTCGCAACTCACTGCAGCGAGAAAGTCAACGTACAAAATTCATTTCAACATGCGATTAAAAATGGATAGTAAAATATAAATTAAATACAAAGGTGAAAGAAGAATACTAATCGGTATATTATAGCTTCCACTTTTCGTTTATAGCTCACTTACATACTTGTGGGTACCACTGTTACATCACAATGTCACATGCTACCATGTGACATTGTTTCATGTTTCTGTTTTGGGAATGGAAATGAAAATGAAAAGAAACATGCAAATTTCTGTACTGAAAGCGAATATCGAAATGATTGTATGTACATGTATTTCACACCTCATTTACGAACGCACACATTTAGAAGAAATTAGCAATACCGGACAAGAAGGATGGTACCTACCTACCTACCTAAGCCATTAGTAATAATAACGATGGCACTGGTGCCATCTTGTGTTTGGTCAACCGGATCATCTGATTGAATGAATGCCCACCGAAGAGGTGACAATTTAAAGAAGTAACAAATCGCATTATCATAGAAATTAAGAAATCCCCATTTTCATTAACAACCAGTCATCAATCGAAATGAAAGGAAATACATTTATTATTTGTTTTTATTTTGTGTTGGTCAGGTGACCACCTAAGATACATGGCTTATGCCAATTAGATAAATAATACAAGTGAAATCAAAGAAAACAAAAAAATAAAAAAAAAATCATCTGTAGTCACGGGTCAAAGCGGTTTCTCACAGTCAATCACCAAACTGGGAATCAAATGGCAAAGATATTCGCTTGCAAATTATTAGGTCTGTAATCAAGGTAAATACTTATTCATAGAGGCTCCTGCTCAGTAGATTGATTTATTTTCGTATATTTATGTAATTTTTTTTTTGATGAACGTTACACATTTCTGTAAAGTGATGTATTCGTTATGAATTTGGAGAAAGTTTTCTTTCTCTAATTATGGAACTGAAAAAGTAATAGTAGCTACAATCTTGCCATAATGATTTAGTGGAATTCGTGCTAAGTTAGACATGCAAAATGCAAGAATAACGTGACCTGTATTAAGATACATTTCTGGGCTATTTAAGTATAGCTCACTATTTACACCTCTACAGCTCTGAAAAATAAGATAGTTTTTTTTGTTTGTGACTGCGTGAAAGGATTCCACTTTAAACTAAAATACAGTTCTGTGTAAAAAAGTAATACCTGTAGGATAATTTTATAAGATAGGTATTGACTTTGAACTTTAACATATTTTTAATTACAGTAAAACTTGCGAGCACCGTAGCGCAAGTGGTTAGTGCGTCGGACTGCTGAGCCAGCGGTCTTGGGTTCGATTCCCGCCGTCAGAGATGGAAAATGACATTTTTGAGATGTACTTAAAACTGTTTTAAGATTGTACTGAAATGGATCCAATTGTATTGAAAACTTCTTTACGAATGAAAAAATAATATAAAGTAAGTTCAAAATATTTTATTTTCAAAAACATAAGCAAACAAAAATAAATTAACAATACATTAACATAAATAAACATTAATAACTTTATGACAAAACCCTACAAACAAAAATACTTTAGTTTATACACATGTTCAGTTTATAGTTTGATCTATGAACTCTTCAAGCTTAACACCACGTCTCCACGAGACATTTCATATGGCAGGATTCTTAGCACGCCATCAAAATAGCTGGTGGAGACGCCGTATGCCGATGGCACGCCATCTATAGGTGAGAGTGTTCTATATTCACTAATTTTATCAATAGTATCGAATTAAGACAAATTGTACTTTTGTACTCGAACAAACTCATTTGTATCGAATTCGATACAATTGTATCGACTTTTCCATCCCTGCCCGCCGCCTGACAAGCATTCAAGAATCAAGAGTATCATTTTTCATGTAAAGCTTCCCAACTCGCCGTTCGGAGACGGCAGAAAACTGTAGGTCCCTTCCATTCGTGCAAAAATATAACGCGCACACACAAATGGTTGCGGGAAGCTAGGCTTGGTTCTACCTAGGACTGCTGAAGCCAAATATTTATTTATTTTTTTAAAACTTGCGAATAGTGGAATCTGCGAATAAAAGAATCTTGCGAAACCTGGATAGTGGACATTTTTGGATGCCAATTTTGATTTTCTTCATACAAACTCACTCTTATAGACGCTGATTACACGACTCTTTTTTTCGTTCGTTACGTCTTTCGTCTTATTGACAGGTACATACGTATGCTAGTGATTTCGTCGGCTGAGAATTTAGTTGTCGCATGCGAAAAGTACCTATTGTTGGCAAATTGAATTTGAAGTTTGACTTAATATATCTTTTTTCTAGCGGACCGATTTTTATGAAATTTTCAGAGAATATTGGAAATATTTTACTTCTTAATTGTGTTTTTACATAATGCTTTATCTTGAGAGGTGAAAAAGTTATTGACCTATAAAAAAAACTATGAAGAATCATTTTGTTGTATGTAAGCACTTCCGAATTTTTAAATACTTACATACGACAAAAACCATTGCATACGATAAAATACTACTTATTCGTAAGTCAAGTTTGTCGTTTGTAGGTACGCAGATAAAAATTCAAATTAATTTCTTGTACCTGTAATAATGAAATACAATAATGCAACTATTTTTAAGTTTTATTTTTTATAATTTTATAAGAACTTCTTGTTTTACAAGAAGTACATACATACAAAAATAAATTAAAAAATGTAGAAAATAAAGAAAAAATTATTTTTCCCATTAATTAATATTAAATGATTTGAAGCACATTTTCTATCCGTATAGGTACAATATTTTTTCTCATATGTGCTTGTAATAAAAATGCTTTTCGTTTTCACTAAGTATGTTACAGAGATCGGCGGAGCTGTTGGTGACGAAGCTGATATCAGATAATGATATCACCATCTTTATCGACAGTCAGGCCGCGCTCAGAGCGCAAGAATCGTATATCGTTAAATCGGTAACTGTAGAAGGTTATGCGGCATCAGGGTGAAAATAAAGAATACCATCATTAGCATGGCGGGCAATAAATGGTCAGGAATAGAGAGACCTAGGGTGTCCAAGGCTCTTTGGCCGGCCTTAGATCACAAAAGCACCAAAGTAATACTTGGACTGAATAGCGCAAAGTTAAGATCTTTAATTGGAATTCTTTCCGGACACTGTCTCCTGAGAAGGCATGTCAAGAGAATGGGACATTCTAGTACGGACATCTGCATTCATTGCAGATACTGCATATGTATCCTTTGCTCGTTCGCGCAAAAAAGTTTCAGGGAGATACTTTTTTGATACATTGGAAGAGGTGGGCCAAACCGGCCACAATCAAATTTTTAAATTTTGCAGGGAAATCAAATGTTTAGACGGAAATGTTTCGGTTTTGCTATCATCTATAGAAGGTTCTAGCGGATCGCGATGGGCCCACAATGGTACCAAGTGTTTTCATGATGGCTCAGCCTCATACCTCGTCCTAACCTAACCTTACCTAACGTAACTGGCTTAGACATAACATATTCGTTTAATTTTTTCTTTGCTGGAAAGGTTGTGAAGAGAACCAGTGCCGTAGGTATGTATGTAATTTTTTTCCAATATGTTGTGCCTAAGCCGGGTAAAAATCAGATAAACCAGTAAATATTAATACATGCTAAATTTCTCTCACAATTGGTCGACACAGGCGATACTAGTTTTAACACTATCAATACGCATACGTCAATTAATCACGCAAATTGTAGTAGGTATGTATTTATTTGTCGTATGCAAAGCGTTTCTTTTACATACGACCATTAAATTCTTACTAAAAAGAATTCAGTTTTTGTATGAAAATTTGTCGTATGTGAAAAAAAACTCTGTGCATACGACAAATAAATACTAAAACCGTTACTTAGATCCTACATACATACGACAAAATAACACGGTATATCTCGGAAACTATTGATGGTAGGCAAAAACTGATAGCACCAACAGAAAGATCTCATCGAATAATATAATAATGCATCAAAATCAGAAAATGCTAAAATTTGACATACGACAACTATATTCTCAGCCGATGTGCTTTTGACATTTATTGAAATTCACATTATATTTAGGAAGCGAAAAGTAAAATTTCAGTTGGAATCGCACTAAATTTTCTTATTATGGAGAATAATAATTGCGTGTTTACTATAACGTGACCATAATTTTTTTCCCTCAGAGCGGGACGCCTGTACATTTTAATAACGAAAACACATAGCTACTTTTTTATAATTTTTCTCTATTTCCTTTTTTATCTAATTAATCCAGAACTAATCTTAAGTAGTTTGGTGGGCTGGTTTTATATATTTTTCGGATGAGCAAATCTGCTTTAAAATATCAGTTTTGTTGTTTAAAAACGAATGGACTTGTTATCCTTTGATATCACAATGGCTTTCAGTACTGAATCTCCCAACTAAGTTTTTTCACTAGTCCATACCTTATTCATATCAGAAAACACACTTTCAACTATTGCGTAACGCGTAATACTTGGCAGACAGAACCATAAAATGAAAATTCGCACGAGAGAGATCTTTAGCATTAAAGTGTATATTTATACACTTCTAGCCGACGACTTTCAGCAGCTATGTTTTAGGTGTTCCAGTCTGTTACTTTTTGAGCTGGTATTCATTTTGAGGTATCTTCTTTAAAAAAGAAAAAATCCATGTTATCGAGTAATCCTTATTATCATACAAAAGAGCCCTTCTGAAGTTCCAATTTTCGATGACGCGTTCAAGCATTTCGAGTGATATTTGGCGAATGACAATTCCTCAATCGAAGATTTCGAAGCCGGCTTATCCACCCAAAAGAAAAAGGTTAGAGGTCTGATATTACCTAGCCGGCCAATTCACTGGTCCGAAGCGAGAAACTAACTGTTCACCGAATTGTGCCCATAAGTTCAGCGGATAAAAATGCTAATCTGAGATACATATATTGTACTGCATTAGCATACCAGAAAAAGATATAGAAAATAACTTTTAACCGAGAGAAACATTGGTGGCTCGACAGGGCTGCTGCAAACTTTTAGCTTGGTTCCGTGTAGACACCGACATGTGGTTTTTGATCTGCCAATAATTGGTTGAGTGATTGAACTCTCTCAAATACTTCGCCTGCGAGAATAAAGACCACGAGACCTTTCTTTCTCTTAGATTAAGGTAGTATTAAGTTTTTGTCTTTATTTTTATTGGAGTAATTTTAAGAAACAAAAAAAGCTACCCCTTTTACAAGGTTTACCTCATTTTTCCTTAACACAAAAAAAAAAAAACTAGAAAAACTGTTAAAAATATATCAAAATATACATAGAAATATATTATAGACGTAAGTCAGTTTAAGATACCTAAACAAAAGTAATGAGAACCATTTATGTCATTTACGAAAGAGCATTGCAATAATTGTAGTTATTTTAAGTTTATTTAAGCAAAAAAGATAAATTTGTTTGAGTTTAAGTGGAAAAAAAACAATACTGAACAAAAATACCATGACAGTTTGACACGACTAACGAGTGATCTGCCATAAGATCCCTACTGAAAAAGGAACTCTAAATGAATCACCAGTTACAATTAGTAATTGATTGAAAAACTCTTCTCAATTAGAAGGTACATCACTTATTGAACTTCCTCCCAAAAGATGATCTTTATTAGGCTACATATTCAAAAATATCTACTTCTATGTTGAACTGACACCACTTGGTTCAAGTACGTATTCTTTAATCAGCTGCTACAGTTTTCACGTTTTCAACACTGACGATGTGGTGAAGAAAGCATGAATTTTGTTTTAGGCTCAAATTGTTTGTGATTTGATAAATTCCATCGCCGTCTATTTCGAGTTTCGAAGGATTTAAATGGATGATGGCTGGTTGAGCGAACTTTTTTCAGCGGAAGGTATACTTTTTATCTAGCAATGTGTGATAGGAGGACATCTGGAGTTTCTGGTTCGAATTGTAAAGAATCGAAAAGAGACGTTCCTGACTTAGTGACTGAATGCAATGCAACAAATTGTATTTTTTTCAAAGCGGGATATTTGAATTTTTTTGGGGACATCGGGACACATAGCTCGAAAGCGGGACGTATGGTCACCTTAGTTTACTAGCAAATGTAAAATGTCCCTAAATTTAGCTCCAAAATCAACTTTAAAATTCTCTGCTTTGTTTTGGTTGTCAAACGAGAAATGTCAAAGATCAACCGGAAAAATCTCAGAATATTCATTCTTGCGAAACGAACGAAAAAAAGAGTCGTGTAATCAGCGTCATATAGTGGAAACCTGCGAAATCTGAATACTGGAAAATTTTTCAATGAATTTTGTTTTTTCTCCATACAAATTCACTCTTCAATTGTAGAATCAAGATATGAATGCGCCAAAATTCATTATCATTTTGTCGGCTTCGTTTCCTTTTCCGAGAATTTTGACGTTTCAACTGTTTCTTTTCGTGTGTGTCTCATTCAACTAGCGGCTTCATTCAGCAAGCACACATTCTGAACTCCGATATAAAAATTTATCGAAAAAATAGTAAAAGAAATTAGGTTGCCGATAGTGGAAAAACTTGCGAATAGTAGAAATGTTGCGAATAGTCGAAAAAAAAATGTGCACCGAAGCATTCCACTATTCACAGGTTTTACTGTATTTTTCACATTTCATCTAAAAGAGCGATCAGTATATACGCCAATATGTTAAGCCAAAATCCATTAACTAAAACTAAAATCTAATCTTTCAGCTATCACACTGAATGCACATTGCGAATTGTAAAATATTACAACACTTACGTCAACGGGAAGGGAATGGACAAATTTGTCTACTTTCATTAAGAAAAATTTGCGCAAATTTTGCATTTTATATAATTTTTCGGGATTTCGTTTTCGGGTTTTTTCGGGATTTTGGCTTTTCGGGATTTCGGATTTTCGGGATTTTCTGGATTTTGGGTTTTCGGGATTTTAGGTTTTCGGGATTTTGGTTTTCGAGATTGTGACCCCAACCCTGTAGACTTATATTCGGCTGCATTAATTTAAATACTATTTTCAACTACATAAGTACAAAACCTGAACAAAAGTGAACAATTATCCTACTGGTCTTAATTTTTTACACAGGACTGTGGTTACTTACTTTAGGTGGCGCTACAGCTTGGGGTGAACCTGGGCCTGCTTCTCGCAACCATTTTTGTCTGCGTGTTATGTATATTTTTACATGAATGGAAGGGACCTTCAGTTTCTTACCGACTCCGAACGGCGAGTTGAGAAGCTCAATCGTGATAAATGATACTCTTTGATTGCTTGTCAGACATTCGAAGGAGGTGGCACCGTGAAAAAACTTTTAGGTGTTGAACCCGGGCTGGGATTGAACCCGGGCAGCACTGCATAGTAGTCCAACGCACTAACCACTACACCACGGTGCTCACCAACCAAACCCAACTATTGGAAGATATATAAAGTCCATGCATTCGGTGAGTTAATATGTGTACAAGGTTTTCTATATTAGGAAATGATCGTTACGGATCGTTACGTTACTTTCTGCAAATTATTTGCTTAATTTCTTTTAAATTTAATGATGAAAATAACCATCCCAAAAAAGATTCACTTACGCTCCGAGATTTGAGCAATGACACATTTTTCATACACAAACTAAACGAACTTAACTACGCACATACATTCCTTTCTATAAAAGGGGTAAATTGTTAAATTCCTACTGCAACGTTTACAAGGCAAAATAGCGTCAATGCAAAGGTCATAAAGCACAGTTGGAACATCACGAGTATGAAAACAAATAACAGAATAATTAAAAAATAATTTTTTGTTTATCTTTCATTTTGTGACTTTGACATTTATTCTTTAATTTATCATTACGTTCGCTCCCCTCTTTCTTAGCCTATCTATCTAAAGGATCGAGGTTTACAACCGGTATTCACAAAATTAAAACCAAGTACATACATACATATGTGCATACATATACATGTAAATAGAATTAGTACGAATTTCATCACAGGGTCGATAGAAGTTATTGAAGGTATGTATGAAACTTTGATTTAATTATTATATTAATTTACTTGTTTTTGTTTAGTGTTTAATATTCAAGTCTAAGCGGATAGAAAAGGACAGGGATTCATCCCCTGTGAACTGTTTAGAGAATAACGAGGAAAACAGAATTTCGATCATTTTAGTTCTAACAGTCGAACTTGCAACTCTTGGAGGATGTAAAACTAACAGTAAACTAAGAAATTGTATGAAAATTAAAAGCACATTTCAAGGAAAAATATTTTAACCAAAAAAAAACAAATTATTTGGCACACAAAGTGGTTATAAAAACAGTTTTTTTTTTTGTAATCAAAGTGAGTACCTACAGTAGATACAGTGTCGTAGCTAGGGTCATGAGCGCCCCTGGCAAGATTTGAATTCTGCGCCCCAAAGACAAACAATACAATAACTTTGAAAGCGTAATTTACATTACATTCAAGCATAAAATTAGTTCCTACTTACTACTATGTAGGAAGGGAAATAATACAAAAGGAGTTTGTTCATTTAGGCGTTACAAAATCTCGTTAAGCTTACTTTTCAAGCTTTTTCTGAGGCCAAATTTTCATAATATGGTCTTTCAATCTCTAAACACAACTATGTAGTTGACTTTCAAATCATCTTTGTATTTTAATGCTAGACCAGCAGCGTCTTCAGTGGAAGTTTATGAAACCAAAATCAGAAGCCACGACAGCTATACTTTGATATCTCCGTCGCATTTGCTGAATAAGTGTGTATAGCTACAGTAAAGCTGAATTTTAAACTTTTGAAGTGGTGTCAGTATAGCTGCATCATCCTTGGCCCTTTCGTCGAAATTTTTTTAAACTTTTGTTTACACTTTTCAGAAAATTACGGTTCTATCGACAGCTCGTTTACTAGATTTTTTGCTGAATCAATACACAGCTTTATTTGGTTTTTTCTAAAATCATTCAAAAAATCCACAAAGCATGTGATGATGAGTTCTGTTCTTATACATGTCCAAAACTGTTAAAACTACGAAATTCTACCAAAATCAGACAAATCCTGTTCCCGTACGAAGTTTTTTTCGTAGTTTGTCGCAGAACAACAAGAGAGACAAACCTAACAAGAGTGTAAGAAATTTCTACATGCTGCAAATTTTAGCCCAAGAAATTTATTTTTTCCATTTTTGTTACGAGAGATTTTAACGCCCACTCGTTGAAATTTTAGATTAGAATCTGTGAATTTTGCGGCAGAACACACAATTTTGGTTAGTGTGTAAAGTTTTTTTTATCTTTTATTAAGTGTTTGGTATAAATTGTATGTATTAAATAAGGGGCGCAGTTCCTAGTCTGTGGGGGCGCCTATCGTTATCAAGTTCAAATTTTTTTTTAAGTGAGTTAGCCTAGCATAATGTTTTAACTTTTTGTGCTAGTGGCTCTGTAAAATGCGCCCCCCTGAGGGTTGCGCCCCTGGCCAGCCCCTAGCTACTACGCTGAGTAGATATGTACAATTGTACATATTACCTACCTGGTCCTCAAATTATTAAATTTTTTATTTGTTTTATGTAAATACATATATAATACACGCATAGATATAAATATACAAAAAAAGTGGCGCACCTTGAAATAATTTGCAATAATTTCAAATAAGTTTGAAAAAAAAACCTTTTTTAATACAGTCGAACTTCGATAACTCGAACCATCACTTGCCACAAAAAAAAATTCGAGTTATCAAGACTTCGAGTTATTAAGTATAATACAAAATATGTAATTTTTCATCGAGAGATAATGTTTTTAACGTACGCTTTTCCTCTTTATGTTTTTTAGGTGCCTACTATTTTTTTCAAAAATAAAAACAGCTTTGAGTTCGTATCGACCAATATACCAACCTAGTATACTAAGAGCCTTATTTATTAGAATTTGGTAAAACACCTCTAAAATGCTGTATAGTTATGCGGTGCATAAGTATCTATGCAGCCTTTATACAGCGTCGCACAAATCCTTATTTATAAAACATTTTTCCATCCATTTTAGTTATACAGGGCTTGTGTTAGATATAGTACCAAAAATGGAAAATCTAGTACATTTATCTGTCCAAACAGAAAAAAAAAAAAACTCATAAATACAAAACAAACTACAAATTCGAATTTTCAGTTCGGTTGTCGGTTATGTGATACATATTTATTTAACAAACAAGAAATATTAACAAATTTGTCACACAAATGACGAATTTAATAATACGGTCTTAGTTCCGGATTTTACACAATTACACAATTTCTGAACATTCTTGACCTGAGAGTACTAACAAATCGAAGTTCTTCAAGTACCACCCGATGTTATTGAATACATGCACATCCTTTTGTTTTTGTCTAAAAATGACTTGTAGAATTCGCTCATTTTATCTGCGTATAACTCACCGATTTATGCTTCTTTTTGTAGTCTAATGAAATCCTCCTTTTCATCATAGAATCTTTTGTTGTGCTTCGCCCAAAAGTCTTGATTCCATATTCTCAACTTCAATTTGTTTCTCACAAAATTCACATGCCAATGGAGTCTCATCTTTGGGAATACATCGGACGAAGGGGCGAAGATTTGATTCCTTTTCTGGTGGCCCAACATCGTGAGGTTCAGGATTCTCCGTCAGCCCAAACATTCGAAGATTACATTATTCTTACAAAATTTTGGTCTGTAAGGTGATGTCAAACTGACAATTAGATACTATTCCACCCTAATGCAGGTACTAATCAATCTCCAAACGCGTTTAGCTTATGCGAGCCCTATACAATGTTGCATAATTTTTATAAATAAGGCTTTTGCGTAACTAACTAACAAGAAATTTGACAATTCGTACTCACACATAGGTAGCGAAATCACGTTTTTCTACACGTATGTATACTCCCAGTAGCGAATTTGGGCATTACCCCAGTGACTCTTTCAAGCCTCCAAATCGCGAAAGAACCCATTCTATCATCGATTCTAGAAGTACTTCTCGGTAATGACAAGTACTTCTCAACTCGATTCTCGTACGTGGATAGCGCGCATTACATTTTACACGTCATGTCATAGGAGGGAGGCGATCGCCTCCATTTTGCATTACCAAGTAAGTAACATAGTCGTGACTTCCATATCCTGCATTACCAAGTAGGTAGCACATTCGTGACTTCCATCCTCGATTACTCAGTAAGCAGCACATACATGACTTCCACACTGAATTACCCAGTAAGAAGAACATTCATGGCTGCCATCTTATGTACTTAAAAGAACACGCTGGAAAATCAAATAAGACATAGGGTAGATAACAATGAAGTTTCTTTATTTTAATACTAATATTTTTTCTATTGGTTATTTTTTATTTTCTCTTTGTTAAACATATTATATTTTTAAAATAACGATTTTTTGAGTTTTTGCCAGGTTCCTGGTGTTGCGTTCTTCACGTATTTTTCTGTAGCTTCTGTGTAAAAAGAAAATATAATTCTAGCAATAATAAATAAGATTCGGACAATACTCAATTACATAACTCCACAACATTACTTACCTCTTAAAGCGCCGCTTTCTTGAATTCCGCCAAAGTGATAGGCGTTGACTACTCAATCCGAAAAAAAGATTTCTTAGAACTGGCGTTTGCCATTTTCCAACCTTGCCATTTTTAAAGTTATTTATTTAAATGTATACCAATGTGTACTTACTATTTCAAACTCACTTTTTAATTATAATTATTCACTTCTGTTCACAAAAAATCAACTTTTAACTTCAAAAATCGCAGCCAGAATGATAATACAACGATCGTCTGATGTAATAAACTAAACTCCCAGAACAGCGACGCCACGAATTCAGTTAGAAAAATGTCAACTCATTACATATTGTATTCGGATAGATGTACTAGATAGAGTACTTCTTAAAAATCATATAAAGCAATGCAGTATATGTTATAGCAAGGCGAAGCAAGCAAATATTCTCAATACATGTCATTCTCTTCTCCATTACCTTTCATCGACTGCGTAATGCAGTGGCATTACTTAATAATAAAATAAGAATGCCTGATGGAAGAACTTCACTAAGAATGTAGAGGCTTTATTGATTGTAATGAAGCTTCATTCTATGTTCAGTACTGCATAACCCATTACTTAGGTAAGGCCCTACCATTTTCGCGACTGGGCTCCCTTAGCTTACCATCGATTACTTTTGCTATTACTTCAGCCATGATTTTAACATTGCGATGTCATAGGGAGCAAGTACTTCCCATCTCGATTCCTTTGCAAGCCTTCTTTCAGGGGCTACCAAGAAGTTGTTCCAGCAGCGCTTCCTAAAGCCCTTCCAGAGAAGCTCTGATTTCATCAGTTACCAGTTATGAGTAAAAGCAGGCCTTCCAATTATATATTACTTCCAGGGAAGCCTTAGTTCCAAAACAAAGCCAAATAAATAAATCCAAGTGTTTATATGTTGTGTTTGTAATCTTTGTATGTATATTTCAGACATAGAATTTACATATGATAAAAAATATGTATATTATGTAAGCTTTAGGAAAATATATTGTAAATAAAAAACAAAGATAACTAACTTTCACAACACTTTTTAATTTAAATTTTCGTTGAATACTTTACAGCACTTTATTAAAATTTTACTTATCACTTCTTTTTTTCGCCGAACGTTTTATGCGCCAAAAATTAAACTTTAACTAAAATTCGGTGAGTTTGCATTTTTCCGCTCAGCTTATTTTGCAAGGAAAAAAACTTACTTAACGCGATCAGACTTGCTTGCTAGGTACGTATTTCTATTCGAAAAGAAGACCTGAAAAAATGAAAATATAGGAAGCGGAGCGGTAATGCCATTAAAACAGATTTTAAGACAGATTCCATTACTAACTCGCTTCCTTGGCAATGTCTAAACTCAGGCCTGAAAACGTTTATTCCCTTAGAAGCGAAGTGGTAATACAATTAATGCTCAAGTTTTAAAAGTGGTGGGAATTTTAAAATAAGTGCCATTACCAACTCGCTTCCTAGGCATGTTTTTGGGAAGGCCTTCCTATTTTTTAAGATTTTCATTGATGAAGTAAGGGGTGATTTGGCAAGGTCTGCTGAAATCGCCAACGATTCGCTGCTGGGCTATAAAACGAACTTGTAAAAACACGCAGAATTATGGGAATTCCCCTTCAGAATTCGACTTATCGAAGGTGATGCCAAATAATCTCTTCGAGTTATAAAGACATTCGAGTAATAGAAGTTCGTGTTATGAAATACATAAAGATTACATGTAAATTTCAGTCTTGGCGCTATTGCCAACCAATTCCATTCGAGTTATTAAATATTCGAGTTATCGAAGTTCGACTTATCGAAGTTCGACTTACTGTTTTGTTTATTAAAATAAAAATAAGTAATTCATATAAAAGAAAAAAAATGGAAGAACTTAAAAATGAAACATAAATTGACGAAAATGGGCAAACGCTTCAGAACTTAACACTTAAGTTTTTTATTTTTATTTTTTTTTCTAAAGAATCCTCTTTCCTTTAGTAGTGGGTATTTACTCCCAGAACATCTAATACAGTTTTGATCCGCATGGGCATACCTTGAATAAAGTTCCTTACGATGTTGTCGTCCAAATTCTCCAATTCTTCGAGCAGAGCAGATCTCAGCCCACTGAATGTCTCTGGAAGGGCAGGTCGCTTCCTGTTCCTAATCATACTTCCTTCCCAGGAGGTCCCAAACGAGTTCGATTGCAGGCCAAGCCATTACGTCCATTTCGACTTCTTGTAAATATTCGGTAACGTACCTGGCAACGTGTGGTCTTGCACTATCATGCATCAGAAGGAAGTGTTCTCCAATAAATGGTGCGAATGGAACCACATATTCCCCCAGAATGTTGGTGATATAATACCAAGAGTTAACCGACCCTTCCGCGATGCACAGCTCGGTTTTTCCATGCATGGAAATTCCTACCCACACCATGAGGGAACCTCCACAGAAATTTTCACTCTGGGCAGCTGTTGCCGAAGAGTATCTCTCACCTGAACGTCTCCACACCCTGCTACGTCCATCTGGTGAGCGCAGACAAAACCTGGACTCATCTGTGAAAAGAACTCTACTACAGTCGGCCTCGGTCCAATCTTGGTGAAGGCGAGCAAGGGCTCTTTTAGCTTGACGTAACCCTGGACGTTTTTCCAGTAGGATAATCACAAGACAAGACTTTTGCCCATGGGCGGCCGGTGTCCATTTCAGAACCATCCGTATACCACTTGTTACGTTAAATTACACATTGAATGTCCTGTGAAAGCATTATAAAGGGTGATTTTTTAAGAGGTTGAGAACTTTTTTTAAAAAAAAAACACAAAAAATTCGAAAAAATGAATGAAATATTTATTTGAGTCGATAGTTTGAACCTTGCAATTTAATGTTTAAAGATAATTTCATGCAAATGTTGACCGCGGCTGCGTCTCAGGTAGCCCATCCGCTGAGTCCAATTTTGGCATACTCTTTCACACATATCGGCCGGTATCTCACGAATGAATGCATGGATGTTGGCTTCCAGTGCGTCAATCGAAGCGGGCTTGTCCCTATAGACATTAGCCTTGACATACCCCCACAAAAAATAATCTAATGGTGTCAAATCGCACGATCTAGGCGGCCAATTGACCGGCCCGAAACGTGAAATTAACTGTTAAATTAATTAATTAAATTAAATTCGGCGTTGTGGTAGGTCGGCTGGCTTTAGTTCTTGCACCAGCTGTATCTTAAAAGGATTTACGCCCAAATCCTTCCGCAAAATTTTCCACGTAGTGCTGTAACAAAGGCCTAACTGCTGTGAACGGCGCCGAATCGACATTTCGCGGTCTTCTGTCACACTAGCTGATACGGCCGCAATATTTTCTTCACTACGCACAGTACGTAAACGTGTTGGTGGTTTAATGTCCAACAAAGTAAATTTGGTGCGAAATTTGGTCACAATCTTCCGAATAGACTGCTCAGAAGGTCGAGAATGCCGATCATAAAATGGAAGCAGCGCGCGATGAACATTTCGAACCGAGCACGAATTTTGATAGTAAAATTCAATAATTTGCAAGCGTTGTTCATTTGTAAGACGATCCATGGTTAAATTGCAAACCAAACTGAAGCTGTTTGACAGTGACACAAGGTACTAAACACACGTCAGCTGTCAAAACCAGTGTTGCCAAAACCAAACCAGCTAAAAAATCACCCTTTATATGTAGTATACGATCATTTTCCGTGCCGATTCATCTCTGCTGTTTGTATTTATCGGATCGTGCTGAGAGCTTTAATGGCAGCTGTGGAACATGCTCTAACCGTTCATCTACACCAAGCACATCAACCGAAGACTGAGGGAAATAGTGTTCCACCGTTTAAGTGCTGACATTTTAGAAAATATGTAACCTCAGCGAGTTTTGCTCCTTTTTAGTTTCGGAATAGAGTAAGCGAATAGAACGGGAAAAAAACTGATTCGAGTTCTATATTGAAATAGGCCTCGCTGAAGTAATGCGAGTAGGGTAAGGTCGGGAGGATTTGACAGGCAGGAGGAATTGACATCAGCACTTTTCTGAAAAACTAAGACCTTGGCGGAACTTGGAATGATGAGAAAACGACGTTAATAACGATTGGTTTGAGTGATAAATAAACAATCACTAAGGTCTAGGAGATAAGCGAGGAAGCTACGGTAAGAGAAATAGAAAATATTCTGAATTCAATGAAAGAAAATAAATCAGCAGGAATCGATGAAATAAGGCCTAAAGATCTAAAAAGAAATGCAAGAACGCTGGCCCCAATAATAACGCAAATTGTTAATAAGAGTATTGAGCAGTCCTCAGTTCCTAAGCTGTTGAAAATGGCAATTGTACGCCCTATACACAAAGGCGGTAGGAAAGATGAAATAGTAAATTATAGGCCGATTTCCATCCTATCATCGATAGATAAAGTGCTTGAGGAAGTGGTTTCTAAAAGACTGTATAAATATTTGGAAAAATACAAACTGTTGGAAAGTAACCAGTTCGGGTTCCGAAAAAAGGAGAGTATAAACCAGTTGCTTGGAGACTTTACGGATAAATTAAACGCAAGTCTGGATAAAAATCAGAACTCAATAGTACTACTCATCGACTTTAAGAAAGCTTTCGATACTCTTAGCCATGTAAATATCATAAGGCAGCTGGAAAAAGTTGGAGTACGAGGCCCCACGCTGAAATGGTTCGAAAGCTATCTAAAAGAGAAAAAGTTTAAGGTCAAAATCATGGACAAGTATAGCGAAGAAGAGGAAATTATGTATGGAGTCCCACAAGGATCAAAGTTAGGCCCACTGATTTTTATAACATATGTGAATGACTTACTCTCAGTCCTTAAACAAAGTACGGGCTATGCATACGCAGATGATACAGCAATCATAGTAAGCCATAGAAAGATTGAAATAGCAGAACAAATATTGCAACAAGAATTTGATGCTGTTATGAAATGGTGTCATGATCATGGTCTAGTAATAAATGCTCAAAAAACTAAAGTCATGCATATTCGCCCACCACACATTATGAAGTACAAAATTAAAATCCACGAACTTTAATGTCTGCATACAACACGGGATCATCTTCATCTACCTAAGGAGGACAACTGCTCAGCGATAATTGAAAACGTATCAACATATAAATACCTCGGAGTTACACTCGACTATAATCTGAAATGGAGCTACCATATTAAGGCGCTGTTTATCAAACTTCGACAGAGCGCATACGCTCTCTTTCATCTCAGCTATCACTTGAAAATATACACCACAAATTACAAAAAATTATATATAGCGCCACATTAGGACAACAGTACGATAGGCGACGAATTGACAACGATAAAAAACTACTGAGCATATCGCAGTTATACAAGCTAGAAGTAATATCAAACTTCCATGATGATAATACATACAAGGTTCCCACCCAACAAATTTGCAATACGAGAAGAAGGCACCAAAATCAATATGAAATTGCGAGATTCTGGAATGAATATGGGCGAAGACGATACGGCGTTGCAGTCCCAACAGTATTCAATGAGCTTCCTAACGAACTTAGAAATCTTCCAAAAATAATATTACTTAAAAAAGTCAAAAAAATTTTATTTTAATCAAGATACTTAAGAAAAAAGAAAAAAAATATATATATATAATTATTGTTGCTTGAACTGTTAATCGAAAAGAATCATAAAAGTAAAGAACTCAAAATCAAAACTATATATTTTTGTACACAGTCTTCTGCAGACAAGCCCATAAGGCTTTGCAGATATTAAACAAAATAATGTAAATGTTTGTTATGAATAATTATTAATAAATCTGAATCTGAAAGTGGACGTCTTTTTTATTTTTGTGCCCATTTCATCTAACTTTTATTGTAAGCAATCCAACTGTAATATTTTAATTATGTAGCTTTTGACATTGAAAGTGCAATGTAGTGCACCTTCATTCGTTTTAAAATTATTAGTAAACAATAGTTTATCCTGAGCAGCATTACAAAAGTTTTTTTTTGTATTAGTCCCAAAAATAATCAAAAAGGAGGATTTGACATTTTTGCTGAAGGAGGAATTGACAAAGTGTCAAATCCTCGATTATGAGTCAAAATAAAAATTGTGTGGTAAAACAACTTCTTACTTTTTTAGAGTGTAAAAATGCCAAATATTTACAACAACAAAAAAATCACCACCTCAAAATCGATGCAACAAGTTTTAAATTAAGTTTTTATGAAATGTTTTTACTGTTGGTTAATTTATTTTGTTATTAAAATTCTATGTCCTTAAACTTAAATAAAAGTAGACTGAACTAATAAACAAAGATTGATATGCGTTAAAAATAAAAAAATAATTTATTTTTGAACAAGAAAGCAATATAAGTTGTTTTATTATCCCTCTGTCAAAACCTCCTTCATGGTAGGAGGAATTGACACTTTGTAAGGTTTTGAAATATTTATATCGATTAATCATTAATGCTTTTATATTGATAAAATAATATTGTAACTTATGTAAATTTTAAAAATTTGAAATTGTTTTTGTATTTTAAGATATTTCCAAATGTTCGGTTTTTCTTTCCTCAGTCTATTGAACCTACGTAAAATTCTATCAGTCATGTTGGTATGTCATAGGCCCAAGATTAGAGTGGCTCTAGACTGATCGCTTAAGCTACTGGGACTAGAACAGACAATTTGCATTTAATGAAAATGGATGAAGCAATCTTTTGGGTGAAATCGAACGCCTCACACATGAACGATGTCCAAATTGCCGCTTTCCTAACATCTACATTCTATATTTTCTTTCACTCTTAGTTATCAAGTGGTCTATCCTATCAACTCACAGAGCTCGACGGCCTAACCCTTGACTTATGTATACTTTACAAATGACTTCAAAAGAAAGAGAGCTCATTTCCTTCTAAATTCTATGAGCGGAATGCTGTTTGATTTCGGAAAAAGCAGCCAGCCTTACACGCAACTTACATCCACAGCCCTTTCGGAAAAAGCTGACCACAATTTCTTTAAACGAATCTTGCATCTATACAAGTTTCCAGAAATTGGTCACATAAATCAACGCCATCCATATAACAATAACAATAATCTGAATGTCACGCTTTTACCTGTCAAACTTCTACGGAGAAAAACTCCAAAACCAATTGACAAAATTAAGTTAAACTTCGTATACCTGCTCTTTAACATCGTCTGCAGAGTATAGGCCTGTTTTTAAAATAATTTATACGTAATAATATTTAAATCAATTCAAAAATAAAACCACTAACGAGAGACACGTTTTGATGGAATGTCACTCATTCAAAATACAAATACAATACACACTTATTTTGTGGATTGTATTTAATGGTTGGTTTAAAAAAAACTTAGGATACGATCGCAAGAAATGCCTGCGCCGTCGTTGATAGTCCACGGGTAACAGCTATTATTTACTATACCACCTCAAATCGTTCTATTTCTTATCTAGAGTACCTCCGTGCAGTTTTTATTGGCTTAAGCATTATTTATCTATCTAACGGCCAGAAGATTATTGGTTCAGAATGTAGAATGTGCCACTCTCCAATTTGAGACCCAACTTGCTCTCAAAGCCAAGTTCTTCGAATAAATTGACAATTGTAAATAAGTTATTAAAAAAAAGTTGTGTTCGTAGTGCACATCTTGAATAAGAAACCAGTCCTTAAGCGACATCGCCACCCTGTCCAAACTCCAGAATTACAGTTTTCGATCAACAGTAAGGTTTTGCATGTAACCTTGCTTTCCGACAAAAACCATAATTGAACATAAGTTATTTTATGATAATATAAAAAAAAAATTTAGCAATGCTCTAATGCTAATCTATATACATATATCTTCTATACATATAATAAAACTGTAGATTAAAAACTGTTTGTTCGCGCATCACGTTAGAACTACTGGACGGATTACGATGAAATATTGACATAGTGATTGCTTATGTTCTTGGACCATATCATTTATACTTTTTATCCCGGAAAATGGCATGGTTTTAAGAAAATATTGAAAAAACTGCATATCTGAAAGGAAAATTATAATTATTCAGCCCTAACTCCATAATGGCTTATCGGATTGAAAAACAAAAAAACAGGTGAATTTAGTAAATTTTCCACTGATTCATTTGAGGTATAAAACATCCTTCTGCGCTGTCCTGAAGCTGAGCAATGTTCAAAACAATTATTCAAAGCAACACCCACAATTTTCTTTCAGTGGGTATCGTTGCAATAGTGTGTGTCTGAATATATGTGCGCGCTCATGATCATATGCTGTGTACTTCAATGTGCTACAATCATTATCACCATTTGCGGCTCTTGCACTCAACCAATATTAACAAATGAAAGAAAGGTCGAAAGAAAGAGGCTTTTCTAGAGCAGTGAATTGCATTTTCAGTTTATAAATATTTTTAGCAAATTTCAATAAAAACGATCAAAAACAAATATTCTACCCAGAATGAACTCCTGTTGTTTTAGGAGTTAATTTTGGTTCATATATGTATGTTTGTATTTGTTCTTCTCATACAGTGTTTAAAATACCCATAAAATTAGATATTAGACACCACTTAAAGTCGAGTTTGCAACATTCCCCGGAAAAATGATAAAGCTCGGATTTTCCGTGACTGTTGTCTAATTGTGCAGGACGAATGCACAGTGGAAATCGTTAACAGAACCTAACAGGATATACACTAGGCAAACGTTATCAGTAGTACCACGAGGCACAAGAGCTGACGAAGTAAACGCCTATCTGAAAAAGTCAAGTCTCTGGGGTCCAGTGTTACTCAAAGGCACTTGACGGTCAATATTCGGGCACGAACAGGCGGCAATCCAAATGGACATTTCTCTGATTTGTTACTTAAAATTGGTGGAGGAACGCTTCCGAAAGAAAATGAAAAAGTAAATTTATCATATAATTATCAATTATTTATAGTAGATGACATCTTATAACATTTTAGAGCATGTTGATTGTTGAGAACTATGAAATCTGCACTTAGGGGCTGAAAGTAACATGTTGAAATGACATTGATAAAATGTAATAATAAAATTTATTACAACATTTTATGTTTAATGTTTAATGTTTATGTTAATATGTACTTTGATGTTTCTTCGCTATCACTGATGTAACATATTTGAATGCATGAGAAAGGCTTTAGAGGACGAAGCAAGGCGAGCACGGATAGATTGCACGGAGATTGTGAATACTTTACCATAGGCCCACAGAATAATTTGTGATCGTACCTGTCTATAAGAGCTTCCGATTTCCTGCTATATTAGAAAAATAAAGAAAATATATTTTCTTAACACTTCAGCTTTGAAGAATCATTAAACTAGAATTTCCAAAAAAATCATTTAAATACGTTCTTGAGGAAATAGGTCAAGTTTTGCAAATTAGTGAAAAGTTGCCAGCGGGCGAAGCGAGGCGAGCACGGGTCAGCTAGTGATTAATATAAACTAAAATAACTCTATCTATACTTCTTATAAGCAGTTGAGATTTTAAATAGTTTTCTAATGGTGTCGCAGCGAGAGAAGTTTAAAGTGAAAATTTGAAAGCAACTTTATCACCCCTATTACGGTTAGCGAGTCGAACGAAAAAGTTGGCGAATGTGACTATTTCGTATTACGGTTAGCGACTCGCCGAGATTTCATGTGACTCAAATGTCATAGCTTAGGCGAATTGTGACTTCACTCTATTACGGTTAGCGAACGTTCGACTAGAAATCAATTTCTGCTGTCAAAATCAGTCGAATGGAATTTTCTGGTGACTAGGTAGTGCAACAGTGTAATGAGTGGAAGAAAAATGAAAAACTAATAAAATTACTATTAAATAATATTGTTAACAATAAAATAATGTGTTGGAAAATGTATCTCAATCTTTAAAAAACCATCCTCGCCAGTTTGAAAAATTGGTTGTGTTGATGGTCGGTCGAGTTAAAGTGGCAAAAATTCAACATCCACTTGCCAGAATTAAAGGGACCTGTTGACATTCTCCAGGAAATTGTGAATAAAGAATAGATACTTGAAAGCAACCAAAATCACCAAGGAAAGATGCAAGAACTAAAAGACGTGATCAACATCTGGAAAGGAGTCGTCCATTGGAGAATTTTCTTCCGAGATAGAACAAACAATGGAAACCAAAGATCTTATTGCTACACTAGGCATTCCTTTTGATATCATTGAATACACGTATACATATGTATTTACCAAACAATTATAGAACAATGCATTGCTTTTTTTTTAATAAACACTTAACATTAGTACAATATTTGTGATGGTCTAACTGGTTTCCCTGGATCGAATAATTTAGGATCTTTTCCAAGTGCTTCTGATAATAAGGCATTGTTGTAGAATTTGAATAATACTTTTTCTACTTGCTCTTGCTTTGCTTTTCACAGTCCGGTGATGTGTTGACCAGAGATGCGGCCAGTGTATGAGATCTGAAACTGCGAAAGTAACTAAACGTTCTTATAGAGAGGTGAAAATCTGGCACAAATCATCACCAATAATAATTTTGCTTATTTTCTTTAACCACCGAAATCAATTTAAACTTTTATCTCAAATTAAATTGCAGTTTGCAAACAATCAAAATAATTCTGCTTTCTGACACTTCACAGCTAATATTTGAAGTTTTTCCTCAGACAGCCCTGAATTATCTAAGCGAATGAAAACGTTCGCTAACCGTAATACCTCGACAGCAGAAATTCGCCTGGGAGTTCGTCTCGAGTCGAACGTTCGATTCGCTAACCGTAATAGGGGTATATGCGACATTGGTCATTAATGGGTTGAGACTAAAAATAAGCCAATTTTCTACTATGGAAGGAATAACCGGGAATGATACCAACTACGTAGACACTATTGTAGAAAAGAAGGGTTTGAGTAAGAATTGTACCTAAACCTATGAAGAAGACAGATCCGGAATGTCTACTAAAGTACTACTTTGAGACTTTAGTTCAAGTTTATCTCTAGTTGGGATACAATAGGTCTGTTCCCGTACCTGCCCCAAGCTGCGAAAATGTACGAAAGTCTATGCAAATCATTCGATACACTTCTACACTGATGGCTCTCAAACCAATGATGGTGTAGGTGTAGCAGGAGGTGTTTTCACAAACAGATTAAAACTTAACCTTCGTATCAATTCGAGGGTACCCGGGTATCCTTTTGATTATTGAACCAATATAAAACTTATTTCGCCCAAAGGAATACATAACAATATTTTCAGTACCTTCTTGAAATTTAATTCTGCTTCGAATAGCCTACTCAATTTAAAATAAATATAATCCATTAATTTTATAAAATTTATTTTTCAACGCTAATACGGAGTTATATGCGAAGTACACCCGGGTACCCCTATTTATATTTTACTGGTTCGAATATGTTTCCCCGTCCGAAAATGTTTTAATGTAAACAATTTTGTGTTACAGTGTTTCATTATTTATTATACATTGAATCTTACGCTTGTGGAGCTCATATGTGTATATTTTTTGGTGTAAGTAATATCAAATTGGAATTATGAGTAATTTTTAGCGCAATAAATGTGAACAATCCGACGCGGGAACCTAAAGTTTGAAGGATATGTACATTGCAGGAGCCCAGTGGCTATCTTGAAATATTGATAACAGCTGGTGCTTATCATTCCAATAATGCACAATTAGTAGAGCTCTGGAAAGTAACATAATTCCCATTATATCGCTACTATGAGCATCAATAGGTTTTGGGCCATAAATCGATTTATCCGATTAGAAAACTGCGTAAGGCGGATTCTTTGAGTTATAGACGGCAAAGCTGCACCGATTCGAGATTTCTGGGCTAGATTTGATAGAGGAGGAAAAGGGTTGGTTCGTCAATACGAAGGATCCGGCTGTAATATTATAATGCACAACTTTTTTACTTCTTTGGATCTCGCCGATTATTTTCTAAGAAAAATCTTACGTTGCACTGTGGGCAAAAAACAACAATTTGGTGGCCAAAAGTCAAATTTCTTATGTTTCCAAAATAGCTAGATTTAATTTTTAGTCAATAGGGGAATACTCATATGTAATAAATATGATTTTTTTTATAAAAGAAATTGTTCACGTGAAGTGCAAAAAAAAATCAAAGTTAGAGAAAATTTGTATGTGGGGTCAGGGTGCATTTTACTGCATAAGTTTAAGATCATTGTTTTCTAAAAAATCATTCTGTGAAATTATCGAACTTATTTTGGTAAATTTGTATGCATATTTCTCCATTTATTTAATTATTTTTTATTTATTTAATTTTAATTTTATTCATTTATAATAAACTTAAACATTACCTAACAATTTTTATAAATGGAATATTAGTTATCATTCCTTAACTTAAAAGTTAGTGGTGAATGACACATCCAGATTTACATTTCAGTTGATATCTGTTGTGGGGTGACAATCAGTATTAATTTATTCAATTCACATTATTAAGATTGGAAAAAAAGAAAACATTTAGTGATTCGATCATAAACATAACAATTCATCATAAAATAGTAAATATGTAATCGTGCTGTTGAATGAGAAAAAATAATGATTTAAACAAATGATTCAATACGTTCATAGCTCATCGTGAACAACCAGGCCTTTACCTCTTTAGTAAAACATGAAAAACGAAGTGTATCTCTTATAAATAAGGGCAATTCATTGAAAATATGTGGAGCCGTATATGTATAAAAATGTGTAAAGTGTGTTCTACGTGCAAAAGGTATATTGACTAAGCTCATATTGTTAACACGCAGATTGTACATTTGTATGTTCCTACTGGGAATATTTCCACTTTGTTTGAAGAACTCTCTTAAAACTTTAAAAACATATAAATGTCTAATTGGCAGAATACGCAAATTTTTAAATAAAGGCCAACTCTCAGCTAAACGATTTTTATTTGAAACAATTCTTATAAGGTGTTTTTGAGCTATTAATAATGGTCTAATGGTATTAGTATACGAACCTCCCCAGCTTGTTATGCCGTACTGCAACTTTGAGTGAGCAAGACCATAATAGATAGTTGTTAAGACTTTTTGAGAGCAAAAAGGCTTTATCAGATACATTTTACGTATCACCAAGAACAAATAAGTTTTAATCGTTTGAATATGATTTTTCCAATTTAGATTGAAATCAATCACTACACCCAGGTACTTAAAGGTTTGAACCGTTTCGATTTTGAAGCAGTTTTCAGTGCAATGCACATTAGCTATAAAATTACTCTTTCCACACTTATGTAAGGGTAATGGAAACTGTTTACAATCAGAAGCGTGAAACCATAAATTATAATCAATTAGGACATTTCCAGATACTTTAAAACACATCAATTTAGTTTTTTCGCTGACAACCAATTTGTGATATGTAAACCACAACCGTAGAATTTCAAGGTCTTCATTAATCATCGTAATTCCTTCGAAAACAGTTTCAGATTGGTACGTTAGAACTATATCATCCGCAAAAGCAGTTGAATTACCATTTAACTTTAGTTTAAATATAGAATTAATATATATTAAGAAAAACAGGGGGCCAAGTACAGATCCTTGAGGAACACCGTTTTTTAGTTGCCTAGGTTCACTTGAGATCCCACCAATAATTACCTTTTGAGTTCTATTTCTTAAATAAGATTTAAGCCAATTGAAAATGTTAACATTAATTTAAATAGCTTAGCGAGCAAAATATCGTGGTTTACAAGATCAAAAGCTTTTGTCATATCAAGAAATAGACCAAAAGTTGATTTGTTTTTATTTAAACTTCCGTAAAGCTGATTACACACTCGTAAGATGGCATCCTCAGTTGACAAAACTGCTCTAAAACCAAATTGATTTTTACTAAAGAAGTTAAACTTATCCAGAAATGAAACAATTCGAACCTTAATTAACTTTTCAAAAATTTTGGAAAACGTCGAAAGAAGTGATATTGGCCTATAGTTAGAAACCATTTTCTTATTTCCTTTTTTGAAAAGGGGTAGGACCTCAGCACATTTAAGGAGGTCAGGAAAACAACCCATTTCAATACTTTTATTAAATAAGAAGGACAATACATCGACTACATACCAGGCAATATTTTTTAATAAAATGCTTGAAACACCATCACTTGTACAAGAAGTTTTATTTTTAAGGGAAGCAATAGCATTGTAGACTTCTCTGGGTGTAATCGCATTAAACACAAAACTGTTTGATTGAACAGCATCCACAGAAACGCCAGAAGATGAGAAACAATCGCAATTTATGCTTTGTTCGACAGCCGGTTTCAACTTTTCTGAGATTTCCGTAAAATAATCATTAAATTTATTTGAAATCCTTCCTAAATCGGACACAATTACTCCCTCAACTTCAATAGTATCAATTTTACCAGAGTTTCTATCTTTTCCCAAAATGCTATCAACTACTCGCCATTCTTCGCGTACATTACCTCTAGCACTAGCAAACCTATCGCTGTAGAAGTTGTTACGAGTGTCTTCGATCTCTTTTTTTAAAGACTTACAAAAAGATTCATAGTGTTTTTTAAGTTTAATATTGTTCCGATGTTTCTTGCATTTTACGCTCAACTTCCTCTTTTTCCTTATCTTATTAATTAGGTTATTAGTCATCCAGGGTTTCAAGTGCTTCTTCTTACTCGATATATTTTTTTGGAAAGTACTCGATTTTAAGTGTTTTTGAAAAATATCCAGGAATAGGTCAAAAGCAACAGAAGGATTGCCTTCGGAAAGAACCGTTTCCCAGCATTCAAAAGTTAAAAAATCCTTCAGCATCACATAATTTATGGAATACTTCACTCTATTAGATGTGGATTTAAAGTTTTCAGGACTATAATTGTAAACTGATGAATAATTTAGGCCAATCATGCTATGATCTGTTAACTTCAAATCGTGTACCTGGCCACTAAAAATATTTTTATTATTTTTTTGAGTTCGTAAGAAAATATGGTCAATACAACTCGTAGTGGAATCGGTCAAACGGGTAGGTTCATAAATCAAACTCTTAAGACCATTAGAAGCCATAGTAAACAAATAATTTTCAGTATCAATGTTACACTCATCAAGAATATCTACATTAATATCACCGACAACAATTAAATTTTTAGCCAGAGTTGTGCAAAGAATATGACTCAGTTCATGAATAAAAACACTTTTCGCAACACCCTGGAGTCGATAAATACTCAAAAAAGTGTAATTAATGTTTTCAAAAACAAAAGAAAATTTTAATACGTCGGCACTAGATAATTTAAGGCTAGTACTATCACACACATACCCCTCTTTAACATACACGGCAACACCTCCAGCACAATAAGACTCATTACAATTTGCCAAAGGAAAGTTGTAACCTTCTATTTTATACAATTGAAGTTCTTCTTCGTATATCCAAATTTCACTTAACACTATTACAACGGGTAACGCCATTGTAGTACGTACTAAAAAAATAATAAAATCCAAGCGTTTAGTACCGTTTGAAATTTTTAAGCCTATTGAATTTAAATCCAATTTTGCAAGTTGCCTTAAAGTAGGAAAAAAAATGACAGCTTTTCACAACATTCATTTTATAACAGAATTAAAGTACATTATCGGTACTTACAAAATCAATCAATCAGTCAAAAAATCATATCCGCATACGTCCGCGATCAGTAGTTATAGCAAAACGATTGCTTATACGACTACTTAGTATGCATAAACTTTTTTTTACAATGGTAGACGGAAAAGTGTCTCAGCATGCATCCGACAGCAATTCAAGCTTGAGATACGTAATTTATAGTAAGACGATGACAAAAATTCAATTTGAGTAAGAACTTTGACATTGGAAATAATGCTAAGTTCAACATATCACCTTTGCCTGAAGAAGAAGAAGAATTCGTCTAATCGAATTTTAATTTATCTTAGCATATGAAACGCTAAAAACGCGCCATTAAAAGAAATGAAACAAAACGAAAACACAGAATTCAGATGTAGTTTTGAGATGGAGAAGGAGACCATGCAAAAACGAGCATTAGCCTGCATTTAGTCTGGTGGAGGACAGGGCAATACAAGGAATGCTCGTTTTTTCTTTTTTTTTATTAATGGTTCTTGTGACTAGATTAACTTAATACCACGAAAACTGTAAGCCCTAGATAAAAACTTTGTATGGTGAATTTGCAGGTAGCGTTATGGCAAATGAAAATATTAATAATAAAAAAAAATATAAGCAAACTTTCCCGAGAAAAATTCGATTTTCACAAAAATTAGTTTCAAAAAATTTAAAAAAACTGTGTTTGAAGACAAATATCTCAAAAACTAAAGTACAGATAATAATAGTTTTTGACTGTGATAAACACTACTCAATTCTCTATGAAAGGAGCTCATTTTGGTTGCTCTAAGTTTATTATACAAGAAATTATAATTGAGAAAGTTGCACCAAAAAAACCAAATTCATGTTAAATGGCCTCAAAATACTCCAGAATTTTTCGAATAAAAAATTATTTTTTTGTTTTGTTATTTATTTTGCTCTTTTTTTTGTTATTTTTTTTACTATAATATTGTTTTTTTCTTTCCATATTAATATTTGAATTTTACATATACATATCTATGTGTGATGCCTTTTGAAATTGCTTAAAAATAAATACTTGTGTATTTGAAAAACAAATAATTGTATATCGATAGGTATTTAAATGATTTTTAAAATAAAAAAAAAATTATGGAAAAATCTCAAGTGGTTAAAGAGTTACAGATTTTTGACCACCAAAACGATGATTTTTGCCCACAGTGCGTTGGTTAGAATCTTACGTGCTAATAAAGCTCACATCGCAAAACAAATAGTGAAAAGTAGATTACGCACACCCCAATCGTTTGTATTTGGGTCCATGGGAAACGAAACCATCGTTTCCAAAGTCCCTAAAAAATATTATGTAGTTCCGTCATTCTTTTATCCGCAATGCACCACGACAATGCTATATCGGATGATAAACATAAGCCAAAGCCAGACATCATAAAATACTACAATAGCTCTAAAGGTGGTATTGATGTAATTCACAAAATGGTTAGTCATTTTACTGCAAAACGATGGCACAGTTGCCATGTTTGATAGTATGTGCATTGGCGGCCTACCTTCTTCGTACTCAAAATAACAAGGAAGCTGCAATTAGAAAGGATAACCGACGCAAAATCCTGCAAAAGGCTGGGAAAGCAGCTTTGTATGCTGGATATTCAAGAATGATTCAAAAATCATCTTATTTACCGCAACTTCAACACAAAATTTAGCATTGAAGCTATGTATAACACCACAGGGACCCGATGGACGGCTCAAAATTCAAGGAGCATGCCATGTTTTCTCGAAGCAACGTAAACCCAGCCAAAAAAACTAGAAAATGCGGCAACTTTTGCGAAAAGCTAATCTGCGACCAGCATAACTCGACTATAAACAAATATCATTCTTGCTCAAAAAATTGATAAATAAGTTGAAATAAAAAGCAATTTTCTAAATATAGATTCTGAACTGAGTTGAATTCACTCTAGATAATATTTCGTTCCCCTTATATACATAACTCCACCTATATTTGTCTCAGCCCATAGAAAATTCAAAGGGGTACCCGGGTACCCGTCGCGCTGACTAAAGTATTAATTTCGCATTGATACGAAGGTTAATCTTGCCTTTCGCCCCCTGACCACTGTAGCGTATTTCAAGCTGAGATTATAGCGATTTCGGAAGCACTGTCCTGGATAAGAAGGAATCCACCAAAGATATTTGCATTTTCTCGGATAGTCAGGCAGCCTTGAGATCTTTGGAATCAGTCTCGTCTACTTCTAAGACCACCTCCAACTGCCATTCATCTCTTATAGAGATGGCTTAGCAGTTTAATATTCACCATTTTTGGGTGCCGGGGCACAGAGACATTCCAGGGAATTGCAAAACTGATGAGCTCACTAAACTAGGAACACAATGCCTATTCTACCTGATAAGAAGAATTTAAGTATGCCCATCGCTATTTACAAGCTAACACCTAAACTGAACTGAACACCACCACAACAGATCTGGCCTAAACCGCTCCAGATACATTTTGTCCCTAAAAACACTATACATATGAGTACAACTGTGGGCACCGTAGCGCAAGTGGTTAGTGCGTCGGACTACTGAGCCTTGGGTTCGAATCCCGCCGCAAACACCTAAAAGTTTTTCACAGTGCCCACCTCTTTCGAATGTCTGACAAGCATCAAAGAGTATCATTTGTCACGATTGAGCTTCTCAACTCGCCGTTCGGAGTCGGCAAAAAACTGTAGGTCCCTTCCATTCGTGCAAAAATATAACACGCACACACAAATTGTTGCGAGAAGCAGGCCTAGGTTCACCTCGAGCTGTAGCGCCAACTAAGTAAGTAAGTAAGTACAACTATAGGCAAACACGCAACTAGGCTTGGCATCATTTCAAATGACTTCTGCAGAAGTTACAGAGACGAAGAAGAGGAGGAAAGCCTAACATATCTCCTCTGCTCATGCTCAGCCCTTTTTCTAAGTAGGAAAATACACCCAGGAGAATACTTATTCGATGATCTTAGAGATCTAGCACAAAAAGACGTGGAAAGCGTTTCTCGCTTTATACAAAGCTCCAAATGGTTTTCATGATGTACCGGGGTAAATATCCCCAAGAATCTTGGCCTCTATGGACCTAAGTGTGCTGGTTCATGTTATTGGAAGCCACTGCTACCTTACCTAACCTAACCTATGAAAATCAGTCAAATCCTTTTCCCGTAGGAAGATTTTTCATAGTTTTCACAGAAGAGAGAGCTTACAAGAGAGTAAAAAATGTTGGCCCTAGAAATCTCTTTGGGCAGCTTTAGCGCAAATCTGTCAAATGTCATAGATCTTCCATTTTTTATTTTTCAATCCGTTTCTGTACACACACTTTTACCTCTCTCTGAGAGATTTTTACCCCACTTCTTGAAATTTGAGAATCTGTGAATTTTAGTGCAGAAAGTAGACCTAATAGGTCTGTTCCCGTACGTTCTGCACTAAAATGTATGGATTCTCAAATTTCAAGGAGTGGTGGTAAACATCTGTTATAGAGATAGGAAAAAGTGTGCAAAAGTACGGGAACGGATTGAACAGCAAAAAATGGAAAATGTATGACATCTGACAGATTTGACAGTTGACTTAATGCTGTCCAAAGCAGCCCAAAGAAATTCGTTGGGCTAAATTCGACAGAATGGGCAAATGTATTACTCTCTTGTAAGCGCTCTCTTCTGTCAAAAACTACGAAAAATCTTCGTACGGGAACAGGATTTGACTGATTTTCGTAGTTTTGTGCTGTTTTCGGCTGTTTTGGACAGGTACGGGAACAGACCTAATATGTCTTAGTGCATGTCAGTGGCAATCCTTTCTTCATTCATTATTAGAACACAAAGGCCCTATAACTCAGAGTTTGTGTTGACTACATGTACTACTGTTACTAACGGGAATTTCAATTTAGTGACCTACTTTTCAATCGCCCGAAGACTTGCTCTCTTTTACCCAAAATAGCTTCTGTCTACCAAAACACAATGAGTATTTTATTTTATTCTATTTAATTTTAATTAATTTTATTTATAACTGACTTATAAAATAAATTAATTTTTTATCAACAAAGCCAGAAGATTAATCACTTTATAATAAATTAATACAGTTCGAATCCTTTATGTGTCTGGTAATTACTGTGTTTTACATTTCCTGTTACCTAATCCATGTGACTTTGTTTGTTTCTAGTTTTGTTTGTTTTAAGATAGAACTAGTTTGTGATTTTCTTAAGAAGTCGAGTATTCTCTGTTGTTTAAATTTTTTTTTTGTTTTTATAATTTACATTATTTGGTTCAGTTGGAACTAGTTTCCGTTCTTTTTTTTTTGTTGGTTTTTATTTTTATTTAGTCCGGTTTTTTGTTTTATTTTAATTAGTAACATATTTTTAAATTACGGTAAACTAGTTCTTTATAGTAAGTTAATGCTACAACCAAATCATCCAATCCAAATCCCTACAAATGTCATCCGCCATTAGTTGTCACCTTTCGGATATCGGTACTTAATTAATGCTGTCTGATTCGCACATTATTGATTGGCTATTTTTGAATTTACGTCACAACACGAAATATGAGCTATAATACTAAAAAAAACAAGTAGCGGGTTTTTATGTTTCAATATTTTTTATAGTCCAAGTATTTTTTTGTTTTATATAGTCAGACGCATGAAAAATTATTTCTAGTCTACACAGTCATCTTTAAATTGCCATTTAATCATTTTAAATGGCTTTGTTCGCATACAAGTCTTCTGTTTCATTTGGTAGGCTTAACTTCAAGCTATACTTGTGGCATGTCAAACTTAACGGGCTCCCGACCCGTGCCTGAGACACGGCAGCCTTCCACTCTCTTCGATCCCGGCCACGCTGCTTCCAGTTGTCTCGACCAAGCGCTCTGGCATCCGCGGTAGCTTGGTACTTAAACCGGAGGTTCGGTCTTCCTTGTCGTCTCCAACCTGGGGGCTGTGAGTCATAGATCCTCTTTGCTGGTTGTCCATTCACTCAATGTCCATTCGCTCAATATGGCCGAGCCAGTGTAGTCGACGTGTTTTGGCTTTTCGGACTACATCCACATCTTGGTAGGTACAGCTCATAGAGTTCGCGGTTATATCTTCTCCTCCATTCGCCGTCCTCGCATACGGGTCCGAAACATTTGTTAGTTCAAGATTATGTCGTGTAGGTGTCGCCAGCTGAATTGTTTTTTTAAACTTGACAGAGATAAAAAAGAAAATTGAATCAATTTTAAAATTGAGTATCAGCTAAAAAAATTTAAAACGCTTTGAACTTTTTTTAAACCGAACATTTATCACAGAATAATAACGTTGTGATTTCGAGTAGATCCCCCATTCTTATCTTCACTTTTTTGTGATCTGTTGAGCTTTACTTATGTAAATTTAGAAACAAGCTTATTTGCATTTAAGTGAACCAAGATTAACAGCGAGCATATGAATTATTCCCCTACCTCATTGTCTACTTTGTCTTGGTCTAGGGGTTACTGGCTCAAAGATTCTCGGGTTAAGGGGGGCAATCCCTTTAGAAATTTAAAAAAATCGATTTTTTTTCTTTCATATTTCGAAAATATAATGTATTGAGAGTATATTGACCCGAGAAAAAATTAAAATATTACATATTTATAGAGTTATCACACATATAGTCGAGCGCATATAGTATACTTTATAAGTATACTGCATATGGTAAGGTGAAACTTTAAACGCGATTATCTGGAATCCATATTTTCAAAAACTGCTCGTGCTGTAACTGAAAAAGTTGTTGGAAGGATAAACCTAAATTTTTAAAGATTTCATTTAAATAAACTACTTTTTGAGGATGAAAAATGTCGAAAAAACAGTATAAAATTTGAACATTTTATTAAAGAGCGTACCTAATTTTTAATTTTATACTTTTTTATGATTTTATAGGTTTACTAGCTGGCCCGTGCTCGCTTTGCTTCACCTGCCTACCACATTTATGGGATGTAGCTGATGGAATTTTGATTTACTTTGCTGTCTTAATAGACCAAGAGCCCGCAGTAATTTTCGGTTGTAAATAGTAACCAAAAGAGTCACTGTTACTCTTATCACAATTCCTCCCATAAATCCGAACATGAAGAAAAATATAGGGTGTCCCAGCTTAGAGGTAGGATTAGCAGTGGGGTATATTTTCAGCCCGTCAAAGTAAGGGACCTCCGATTCGGTGGTAGGACCACTTTAAATGATATTACTTCTGAACTACCACAGATACAAAAACAATTTCTTAAATTTCGGAGAGGCAATTAGAAGCGCATACGAAATGTTAAAGACTTTATGTACATCTATGCAGTCATAAAAAAGTTATGGCCCCTTAAAGTCAAAATATTGAAAATTGGTTGTTCCAATTTCTTACCTTAAATGCATTTTTCTCAAAACTTTTACTTCATAAAAAGCTCTTTTTTAACTACTTTTTTATCTTTGGCGAATTCTCTAAAAATTATGCTGGCCACTTGCTGTATCAATTTGATGTAATCGAGCATTTCATTTTAATTTTGCATTTCGACTTATTCGCCCAATATCAGGCCGATTTGATCGCTAAATAATTTTCGCTGAAAAATTGAAATATAATTGCCAATGCCAACTAAATGATAAAAGATAAAACAGAAAAGATAACGAAGAAGAACCCTGCAAAAAAAGATTATAACTCAATTCCAATCAACTCAATAACCTTAAAATTGCACTCAAGTATAACACACGAAATACAATTACACGAATACGACATACCCGTCTACAAAACTTTACCAGCTGCATTACTCAACTAACTTTTGTAGTGTATACACTCATACATGAACATAATGTAAACAAAACAGAAAGAAAAAAAATACGCACCAACAAAACCTTTGCGCTTGAGCGCTGACGCTGAGTAGAGTAGACACATATACAAATCCATTCCACTCAGATTTAACGCGTATTTATAGGAAAAATGAGAAATACAAATTACGAAGAGAGATCGAAAGGAAACCAAAAGAAGAAAACACCACTGAGATTGGTTTGAGAACAGTGATTAATTAACAAATTAATTAAAAAAGGCATTTTGCAAAGATGTTATTAATATTGCTCAGCTTGTAGAGCACGTGGAAATAAAATTTTGGACTTAAAAGACGTGTATTTTAAAGCTCTTAAAACTGATCTGAATTTCAATAAAATAGACGAAGAAGAAGTTTACCTTTTTTAGGTTCAAAGTCTAATTATTAAATTTCTCGGTTTTCGCACTTAAAATCAGATAATTTTTTATGCACGAATCTGCTCCTTATCAAAACCTAATTAACACAAAAAAAATTATCAAAATCCGTTTAGCCGTTTGCCGTGTAGCTCCATGCAAAGGAATTTTCACTTTGTTTTATATTATTAGGGATCCTTCCCATGCATATGTCGGAAATAGAAAGTAATTTTTTTTGGTAAAAAAAAATAAATAGAGAAAGACTGACAAATGCCGCACCTTTGGACCTCGCGTCAAAGACACCTGAAAAGAAATTGAACTGAGCCGCCATTTTGTGAAAAAAAAACAAAAAATAACAATTTGTTTTTATATTTTCGAATAAAATAATGTTACAGTTTCAAAATAATTCAATTATTTTATCACCTTTAAAAACACTGTTAAAAAATAAGTTATTTTGAAGCGTTCTTAAGGGATTGCCCCCCTTAATAACCATAGATTTCTCAACCAAAGCATAGTAAGCCTCGATCTTATCCTTCTTCCTTCCTCTTCCAATCCCGAGCCGATAATCAACTAAACTGAGAACCCACAAATAGTTCACCCACGTACGGAGTATATGGATACCTGGCGCCCTCCGGATCAGCTAGTCTTACCTGTATATTGCGGATCACTTAGCAGGTGTAGGTAACTCATTTCTCCCCAACTCATAGGATCTTGATTATTAAAATAATAACAAATTAATAATATTAAGACCGGGGGTCCTTATCAACTCCGTTCGGCAGCCTTTCTGCTAGAAACGTGCGAGGTCAACCAAACCCGGAAGACAAGTGAGAAGTGACTATATCAAGTTTAAGTGATAGCTTCTGAGCATGTATACATAATATAGATTGGAATAGGCTCAAAACTTCTATTCAACCGAATCCTCTTGAGTACGGTGGAATCTAACCTAGCCCAACCTATACCTGTTCTGACTTTTGAAAGGCGTATGTGTTTTGTTTAGCAAGCAAAGGCTGTTTAGATACAAATTTACACAACCTAGTACTACTATCGCTGTAAGGCACGAGCCGTTTCCCTCCCGCACAAACCAATATTTCGCGCAAGTAACTAAACATATGCACTCGTACGGGTGAAATGCTATCAAAGCAAAATGATATTTAAAGTGGAAATATTTGTAAACAAGAAATAAAAAATGCTCTTAAGCAATTAGAATGAAATTAAATTCTGGGACGACATACTTAAACATTTGATAGCCTAGACTGATACATACCTAAATATGTTTTTAATGAGATGGATGAGCTGGAAACCGTTGAGTCAGAACATTCACTTCGGGTACGAATGGAATCAATCGAAAGTGACTAACTAACTAGTTTCGAATATGTTTTTACAATTAATACAAAAATCGATTATATGTAAATACACCGTCAAAACAATTGAACATGGTGGTAGAAATGTCATGATTTGGGGAACCGTTTCGTGGTACGGTGTTGGTCGCAATGTGAAAATAAACGGGCGCATGGATCAGTATGTATACAAGGACATACTCGAAAATACGGTGGAGCCTTTGCTGTAAACTAGTTACCAGAATCGTTTATATTTTAGCAGAAAAATTATCCTAAGCACACTTCACGCCTAGGAGCAGCAGATGAGTGTTTTGGAGTGGCCAGCGCAACGTTCCGACCTAAATTCTATTGAGAAACCGTGAGCTGATGTGAATAGTGGTTTAGGGCTCACAAAGTCCAGAAGCTCCGCGGAACATATTGAGAAAGTATGGAGGAGAATCTTTCTATAAAGATGCCAGACTTGGTAGCTTGTTTACCGAAACGATGTTCAGCTGTTTTGTTGAATAAAGGCCACTCCACCAAGCACTAGCTCTTCTTATAAATTAAAAGATATAAAGATATAAATTTGATTATATTTTATGCGCTCCTAGGAATTTTAATAGAAAAAAACATTTTTGATGTGTAAACATCTAAGCGCGCGTTAGCAAAATCTCCAGTGGAGTAATTTCGCGATTTCGGGGACGGAATACCGAACGGTTACGAAATTTATAACTCAAATTTCATAGCAGCGCGATGAGATATTGACATAGTGATTGCTTATGTTCCTGGTCAACTTTTATATACTACTTTTTATCCCGGCAAATGGCATGGTTTTCAGAAAATAGTGAAAATACTGCATATTGGGAGGGGAAATTATAGTTATACAGCCCTAACTCAATAATGGCTTATCGGATTGAAAAACAAAAAAATAGGTGAAATTAGTAAATTTGTCCCTGATTCATTTGGGATATAAAACATCCTCCTGTGTTGTCCTGAAGCTGAGCAATGTTCAATACCATTATTCAATGCATCGCCCACAATTTTCTATCAGTGGAGACCACTGCCAGCAGTCGGGCAACAGTGGGTATCGTTGCAATAGTCTGTGTGTGAGCGCGAGTTATATATGTATGTACATATGTACATGATCCATCGTAACATAACATATGTAACTACATGCTCACCAACAGCTTCAAGAGATCAGGCAAACAAGTGCAGCTCTTTTGTACTTGTTGACAAAAAACAAGTGAAGCTGTATTTTTGGATGTTGAATGTCTATCAGTCCAGTTAGTTCGTAATGTGTCGTCAACCAAATCGTGTTAAGTGTTAAGTTAGTGTTAAGTGAATTATTAATAAATGAATTACGTACATTAAAAAGTTGTTGTTTATATTTATTAAATTCTTTCCTGAATCTAGAATCGTAACTCGCGCTCTACCATGATCATAATGCTTTGCATTTCAATGTTCTGCAATCATTATCACCATTTGCGGCTCTCGCACTCAACCAATCTTAACAAATGAGGTGTCAAAAGAAAGATGATTTTCTAGAGCATTTGGATTTTCAGTTTATAAATATTATTAACAATCTCGCATGTAGAAAACCTACAACCTATTTACGAATAAAATGGCTACCTACTGGCCTTTAGTGTCCTAGTGGCACCTTGTTCCAAAAAATTAAAGATACTTTTCGTGATAGAGATCCTGATAACAAATTGTTTATATTTATAAAATCAGAGTGCATTTCGTCATTGCTCCAAGACATTATTTTCTTTAGACAACTCATTTGTGAATGTTACGTTGAAATAATGTTTTTCCATAATAACTTCATTCATATGCTTTTTTTCAAAATTATTTTTACTGATGAATCAGTGTTAGAATCATTAAAATCGGTGCAGAAATAAACTCTCAGGAGGAATCACAAGTTCTTGCGCTAGCGATTTAATTACATATGTACATAGAAGATAGATGAGGCGGTTTTTTTTTTCTTTTATATTTTTCTTATTCGTGATGAGATGACAGAACAGAGTATATATGTAATGTATGTACCTACAAGCTGATATTATTTTTTATGTAAGAACTTGTATGAAAAGTTTTTATAACCGCGGCGGTTGAGTGTGTAGCGCGTTGGTTTTTCTACTTTTAACGCAGGACTACAGAGTTTAGGGGTCCCAGGTTCATTTCCTGGCGCCGACTGCTGCGAATAGAGTGGATTCGATGAGTATATATGCGATTGGCTTGAATTTTATCGAAAATAGACTAGTAATAATTTACTTTCTTTCCAATAAAGTGGAGCTACACACCCCATCCGCGTGATGTTTACACATAGCTCGGGACTATTGGATACAGTCGCATCATATTTTTTTTATCTATTTTACTTATTTATAACCATAAAGTAATGGATTGATAATTTTTTTTATACATATTATATTGAAGGTTTTCATATCATGTTAATAATTTTTCAGTAGAAAGATATAGAAAAACATATCAAATCTCTGTATTAAGAAATGTGCGGTAACAAACCTATATTATAAACTTATGATACCAAATAAAGATATACATATATTAATATAAATTGTCTGAAAACACATATTAATTTTAACTCACATTTTATCACATTTTTGTAGTTTTCTACCACTGTTTATACAAAATGTACTCGCTACAGCTCGGGGTGAACCTATTTTTGCACGAATGGAAGGGACCTACAATTCTTTTACCGACTCCGAACGGCGAATTGAGAAGCTCATTGCAAATGATACTCTTTCATTGCGTGTCAGACATTCGAAAGAGGGGGCAGCGTGAAAAAAACTTTAAGGTGTTGGACCCGGGCTAGGATTGAACCCGAGCAGCATTGCGTAGTAGTCCAACGCACTTACCACTACACCTCGGTGCTCACAAATAAACAAAATTAGCAAAAATAAAAGGCTTCTGATATCTTTCACTAGTTTTACTTAGAAATTTCTTAAAGGTCTAAAATTGAATTATTATTGTTTTCAAACTCATTCTTAACTTAAAACACAGAAACAAGACAGAGTTTACATATGCACGTACATTGACGTTTTGCTCTTGCATTACAATTGCGTGTGCGATTCTTGACTTTGCACACAGACCCCAGGAATGCGTTCAAGAATTCAGCTCAAACAAATAAACGAGTCTTACTGCAATGCCATATGAAGACGCGTCACAGGAGAGATTACTTGCACAACTACAGATGTTAAAATGATCCATTTACATACATACATATGTATGTATTACTTTTTTATTTGTATTTAACAACTTTCTAAAATGAATGATTCAGCTGCGTCATCCCCAAAAAGCTTCCATGCACATCCGTTCGCATGTCCCGTGTTTTCACTTTCGGAGTACTCGTAAATACTAGATATCAGAGTTAAAGGATTCGAAATGTAAAAAAATTAATTTTCCTAGTTAAAAAGCATTTGAAAGTGACAGTAAGTCAAACATTGTGACATATGCAAGGGCAACCATTCATTACTTGCGCAACATAGAAACGGGGCAAATTCCTCACCCACTGTATTGCCCAAGAGGCACATTAGCCATTCCGTCCCACCACTCGTCTTAATTTGCGCATCCAATACTGAATTCGAATCGAATATACCGAAGAATGTCACCCACGCAAATCGTCACCTCTCTATCTTTGTGCGAACGCAAACGCGAAGGTGAAGCAGCTGAGATGGAGATGGAGGGTTGGAACATGGAACATATGGAATCGCGCGTCGCGTCGTGCAGTTTTGTTTTTTAATTTATCAAGTTCTAGAGTTAGCGTTGCAATAATAAAATGATGGTTTCTTCAATCAACCAATTATTATTCGTGTTTTGTTTCAATTGTTGTTTTGTTTTGCTTTACTGTATTCAAATTTAAAATTATTTAAGATGTCGTCAAGCAGGGTGACTTAAAGCTGGTCATGTGATTTTGAGATTTGATTGGATTTTTTTTTTGTTTTGCCAGTACAAATTAGTACCAACAAATGTTTGCAATCACGTACACAATAGGTTTATTCGGAATGTCAAAGACTATCTTCGAATTATTCGAAAACGTCATATTTAATTGAAGATACAAAAATACTGGGGAAACATTTAACTCATCATTTAGGAATTTGAAAATCATACGACTCTGCAGATGGGTGCGACGTATGACATTGACATTTTTAATGGAAAGAATAGTCCCATTGAATCTGACGTATGCGATGACAGCTCCTTTTCTGCATCTGTTAATCGGTTGTCAACAAATTCACCAGATATATGTAGTAGGAAGTGAACCAACTGGACCTGTCATAACCCTCTTATCCGTTGCTTATGGGTCACTTTAGATAAAATGGCGTATTTTCTGTACAGCTGTCACGTAAATAAAGTGTTTTTCAATAGCTATACATATGTGCGAACTTTGACAACTTATTATTCTGACGTTTCAAGTGGCAACGCTGTCATTCTTTGACATTTGTGTTCTGTCATAGTCACCATTTCACCACTGTTAAAATTTATTATACAAATTTGTGCTCTGTTCTCCAAACTTTTCAGGAGCTATGAAAAATTTACGACCAAAATTATCGTCCAAAAGAGCGAGCAATTCAACGAATTATCGTGGTTGCTGGTAGAGCAGCCCCTCTACGATGCTGTTGCTGAAAGTGTGGCTGAAGACCCAAACCTCACGATTCCCAGTCGTACACAAGGATTTGGCCTTTCTGCGACCTCAGTATATGAGCCAATTGACACAAGAACTGAAGTCCTTAGATTGCCAATCGTTCGCTGATTGGGCTCTGGGGCAGTTGGAAACGGATCCAAATTTTGCCGAAAAAATCATCTTCAGTGATGAATCATACTGTTGGTTGAACGTTAACAATAGTTTCCATTGTATCCGGCGAAACTTACTGTTTGGTGCGGCTTTTGGTCAGGTGGCGTCATTAGGCCATACATCTTCCGAAACGAGAATGGCCAGACGGTTACTGTCAATGGCAAAATGTATCGGCCCATGATAACTGACTTTGTATGGCCTCAATTGGATGACATTGACCTGGACGATATGTGCTTCAAACAACACTGCTCAACGTAGAAAACATCGGGCCTTACATTGAAGTTGTTGCAAGAAACGTTCCCAAAATGCGTTAAGAACATTGAACATTAACACCCCTATTACTATTACTACTTGAATTCCAAAAAATTATTTTTCGTTCATGCTATTCGTTTATGGAATGCCTTACTTCCACACATTAAAGGCATATTAACTGCCAAAAACTTTAGAACTGCTCTAATGAATTATTATAATACAATGCAGCAATAGCAACTCCTTCTAGTCCTCCCTGTCTTCTTTATCTTTTCTTCAACTTTTTCACGTATTTCATATTTTCTCTATCTCTTTCTCTCTATTTAGTTTTTTTAAGTTTATTTTTAAGTTTTTTTTTCTCTGAGGCTATGTTAATGGGTTACATGGGTTTCCTCGGATAAAAAACGGCTTATTTTTAACAATTTTTTTTATACAAAAAATTAAATATTTCATTCAAACTTTTTATTGCCTTAACCATCGGGAGGTGCTCTACCACCCCAGGCAATTTTATTTTCTGTAATTTTGATTTGGCTTCATTTCTCTTTCTGCAGTTCTATTCCTGTCAATATATTTTTTTTTTTTATAAATTTCATTTTTTCTGTTTTTGTAAAAGTCTATGAATTGTTTTGTTTGAAAAAAAATTTATGTTATCCTTAAAAGTAATTTTTTTTAAATTAATCCTGGCTGGGGGGTTCTACCACCCCTGTTGTTGTGTATGTATATTTTAAAGTTTTGTTATCGGAAGGTTAAATATACACATTTGACATTGAAATATTTTACATTTCAAGGGTGGCAGCAGTTGCTTTCAATATTTCACATTTTTTCGGATTTGACGTTTAAAAATAAAAATATTTAGCAACAAAAAGTAAAATGTACAATTAAAATTAAAAAAACATTAAAATCATTCCAACCAAGTTGAATAAAGCACCAAACCCATCAGTTCTCCGTGACACGCTACAAAAAGGACCTAATCAACAAGGAACGTGAAATGCCAAACAAATTTTAATCTATAAATTGTCAAAACTAAGCCAACTGAAGAGAAATCAAGAACAGTTGCTACCTAATTTCAAAACCAAGCTAAACTGTTTACTACAGAACCTTTGGTCAGCTTGCCACCAATTCCGCATTCCATGATAGAAGCTACTTTCCAGCTCAAGCATGTGACTTTTTTACAAGTATAATTAGTAGAACAATAAATTTCTTAACAAATTTAAAGTTTCTTTTTGGTTCGCAAGAAGCCGGATGTATTAGAAAAGTATTTGGCGTTCATTTTGGATGTGGACTTCTCGGCGGCCGCCCGGTTGATTCACGCCCCCGAGACCTTGAAGTGGCGTGACTGTGGCGCTAAAAACGGTATCTACCAGATATGTTCTCTTAGCTGTTTTACTGCCACTTTAGACTTGTTGTTTCTCTAGATTCTTTTGGAGAGTTTTGATCTTAGAAATTGATCAAATTCAAAAGTTAAATCGTATGTTGTTTTTTGAAGTCCATGTAAAAAATTTATCCGGATCAGATTTTGAAATGTTAATTGAAAGATGATGCCTATTATGACATCTTAAGCGCCAACGTGACGCGATCGAATTGATGACATATTAATTGATGTAAGGGCCGCACACGATCATCACGTCAACAATCAAGACAACTTTGACTTAATTAAAACAAAGGGAAAAAACGATTAAAAAACTTGGAGTGCACTCGATCCAATCGGTGATTCTTGAATTATATGAACCAAATGAAGTTTCAAACCATTTTAATGGTTAAATAAAAATAAATAATGCGACTGTATCCAACTGGGGTTTGTAGCTCCACTTCATTGGAAAGAAAGTAAATTATAACCAGTCTATGCTCGATAAAATTCAAGCCAGTCATTTATTTATCTATACGCACGCACATACTCATCGCATCCCCTCCATGCGCAGCAGTCGACTGCGCACCCGTTCGGTTTTTCGTCCCGGTATGGCAAAAGCCCGGAAGGGCACTGGAAATTTTGCTAACGGGTGCTTGAATGTTTACAGAACCCCTTTCATTTATTGATCTTTCCAGGATCTTTGTGTTTTAAATGTACTGTTAATCCGTCGAGCAGCCATACCGGCACGTGACTCTTAAAATAATACTTCTATGTTGCAAAAGATCTTACTATAAATGTTGTCAGTATTGTTGGACATCCATGTTACATAGCAGCAAAAATTGCGTTACGGCTAAAAGAAACCTTACAATGGAAATTTTCTGATCTAGGGCACGCCAGAATACTTTTAATGAATAACGTCAATACATGAATTGCGTACTAATATGAGTCCGCTCCTAGATTTCAATATCAAATATAAGACTAATATTCCCGGGCGACAGGAATGTCTAAATGACAAATCTGTACTGGAGATCTACACGGACGTATCCAAGACAGGTGATGGTATAGGAGCTCAGTCTTTCAGACGGTGGTAATAGCCAAGCAGCTGTTTGAGCACTCGAATCACCAATTATAAAATTACAAATGCTGATGAAAGATAGCATGCCCTTGACATGTGTAGTCACGCTAAGGAGACTTGGCCTCAGCTAAATCGGCGCAAAACATACAGCCTCCTTAAAACTAGCCGAGCTAATATCGGCAGTTGTTTTTTTTTTTTTTAAGTGAAACTTCTATAGTCGCCTTTGGGTGTGAATCGAATACACGCGATTCCCTATGTTACAAAAACCGACACCATATGGAGTGCGTTTGCGTACGTACTCAACAAAGCAGAGACAGCGAACATCAATAATCAGAAATTCAGAAACAGAATCAGTGTGCCATCGATTGTGAGGTAGGCTGGTCATGGTGGGATGTATGCGTATTTACGGAAAATTACCAAAAGCAAAACATGTATTCGAGCAATGTGAGTGAGTAAAGTCATCGCTTCTTTACCTTATTACTAAGCTCACAGTGATGAATATGATAGATCCCCCATCAGGGCATTGCTAAATTAATTCCTGGAAAAAAAACGGAGTACTAGGGGCTTGCTCTACCTGTCATGGGTGAGCGCGGTATTCTGCAGTACCGCTGAGATGAATATATCTCCCTTTTCTCACAAACTCTTCTTCCTTTGTCCACGATTATAGCGTAAAAGTTTCACTTCTGTCGCGTTGCTCTCTACGCACCCTTTTTTTTTTTTTGTAAGAAGGTGGAAAGTGTCGAAAGTCTGTGTGTGGGACAGACCACTTCGCTTGTGATGAGAAAGAGGAAGAATCCCCCTATCATCTCAGATTCTGGGAGAATATTACTTTATAGATGTACAAGATATTTCCTATATGGAAATGTGTCCAAAATCATTCCAAGAGTTCCGATAAGAATCGACTCACGTGGCAACACAACGGACCTTTTTTGGTCTAAGTGAATCCTACCCAGTACGGTAGATAACCACCTAACCTTTGCCTTTGCTGCGTCAAAAGCAGCGTTTCAGTTTGTAAACTTAAGTGGTACCATTTCAAAGCATTATTTAAATGAATTCGACAACTTTTAACATGATTCCTATTATTAAGGAGAAATAACCTTCCTGAACCAACCTCCTGTCGTTGCCCCAGGAAATGTTCTATCAAAACCACTGCTTTTGCTTACAACATTTACTGCATCTAAAGTTCCAAAATTTTATAAAAAAGACTACGCATGGATTGTCACACAGCTGTCACACATTTTTTGAATATGTGCAGTTGTCAACAAGTGTACCTCTTGTACATACACACATTTGACATCATTTCAACACTAATCAAAAATTTGACATTACCTGGAAATGTTTACAGCCATTGTTATACACGTCTAATCGAAGCATAAAAACCTTCCATCTTCTGCGACAATCAACTTTGCAAATTAAATTTCAGATCAGCTCCTCTGGCACTAGTAAACATATGTATACAACACTCGCCAACGCAGCGAACCTTCGCTGAAGCTAACCACGTCCACAGAATACAATTAACCAACTGGCAGCGTTACGGTGCCCGTATCATGACTTTTATTTCACAACATCTTAACCGGAAACACTTCATAGTTCAAAATGCCTCCTCTATTATGTATGTATTTCCATATTATGTAGAATACCTCATAGGGATCCCCAAAAAGCGAAGATGCACTATTACTCAACGAGAATACCTCACTTTTTTTTTTTTTGTAAGAAGGTGGAAAGTGTCGAAAGTCTGTGTGTGGGACAGACCACTTCGCTTGTGATGAGAAAGAGGAAGAATCCCCCTATCATCTCAGATTCTGGGAGAATATTACTTTATAGATGTACAAGATATTTCCTATATGGAAATGTGTCCAAAATCATTCCAAGAGTTCCGATAAGAATCGACTCACGTGGCAACACAACGGACCTTTTTTGGTCTAAGTGAATCCTACCCAGTACGGTAGATAACCACCTAACCTTTGCCTTTGCTGCGTCAAAAGCAGCGTTTCAGTTTGTAAACTTAAGTGGTACCATTTCAAAGCATTATTTAAATGAATTCGACAACTTTTAACATGATTCCTATTATTAAGGAGAAATAACCTTCCTGAACCAACCTCCTGTCGTTGCCCCAGGAAATGTTCTATCAAAACCACTGCTTTTGCTTACAACATTTACTGCATCTAAAGTTCCAAAATTTTATAAAAAAGACTACGCATGGATTGTCACACAGCTGTCACACATTTTTTGAATATGTGCAGTTGTCAACAAGTGTACCTCTTGTACATACACACATTTGACATCATTTCAACACTAATCAAAAATTTGACATTACCTGGAAATGTTTACAGCCATTGTTATACACGTCTAATCGAAGCATAAAAACCTTCCATCTTCTGCGACAATCAACTTTGCAAATTAAATTTCAGATCAGCTCCTCTGGCACTAGTAAACATATGTATACAACACTCGCCAACGCAGCGAACCTTCGCTGAAGCTAACCACGTCCACAGAATACAATTAACCAACTGGCAGCGTTACGGTGCCCGTATCATGACTTTTATTTCACAACATCTTAACCGGAAACACTTCATAGTTCAAAATGCCTCCTCTATTATGTATGTATTTCCATATTATGTAGAATACCTCATAGGGATCCCCAAAAAGCGAAGATGCACTATTACTCAACGAGAATACCTCACTTTGGAATTTCTACTAAATATACCCGGATACACGGCACAATTAAAAAAAAAATTATCCAATACAACAGACAAAAAGTGCTAATCTCGTCCACGAACACGTTTTATACGCCAGATATAAAATACAAAAAATTTAATGTGCCACATTACGTGTGAGAAGTTAATATCTACTATCTAAGTGCACAATATCTGAAATACTCCCACATATATGTAGGTACGCTACCGGATCAATTAATGTTTAAATAAATAATTATAATTCCCAAAAATTGTACTTGATTATTGATGATGATCATTGCTTTTAAAACATATGGAACCAGGCAAAAACAAAGCACGTACCAGCAGGTACCGATGTTTGTTTATCTATATTCTTCTTCTTACATAAGAAAATCGGTACCGTATGTACTCGAAGCTATGCTTGCTTATGTATAAGTCTACACGTAGTCTGTAACAAAAGAGTTGAGCTGCGAACTTGCATGTGACCCAACTCCAAGAATGCTTGAAGACGGCTCGGCTCGAATATACACACTCAAATGAAACTGCTATATCCGGGTAGTCATATGCTAATGTATATATAATAGGTATCTATGTATCTTAATTGATAAAAACCGATAGGGATGCTGGAAAAAGCGCCAACAAATGACATAATTCTGAGCTCCTATGATCTAAAGCGAGGTCACGTAAACAAAAAAATAGCATAAACAAAAATAAGGATACACAGATCCAAACGCCACATCTGGCTCTGTCGCACAGAAACAACAAAGCAGCAAACCTGTCTATGGTGGGTAGGTTTGTGCATCTACTTTGACATCTTATGTGACGCGATATGATTGTGCCCACGTCACCCAATTCATTCTTTCCGCGTGACTCCTTTCACATGTCTAAGACTCATTGACCACCACCAGTCATACCGGTCACTCTTCTAATTCACACCTATTAGTCTGCGTATATCCAGCGATCAAGTGAATATCCAAATACAAATGCGAATGCGAATGAATCCATGAAGTTCAGCGACAACTTCACCACCACCGGATACTGCTGCTGCCGCCACACCAAACTTATATCACTGTCTGTTGTCTTCAGTTACAGTTGCTTCTTCAATCTCACACTAGCAAAGCCGAAATGATGAAAAACAAAAATAAACGATAACTTTCTCCACACAAAGCACTTCTGCTTCGCCATCGCCACCGGCAGCGAAATATTTTTTAATTTTTTTTTTTTTTTCAAGAAGAAAACAAAAAAAAAGGAAAAGCCACAAACACTGCTATAAGAAAATTCATTGTATTAGAGAGACGTAACCTCAAAAATCTCCTCAACACGCACACTATCACAGCTTTAGTAGAGCGCAAGGTAAAAACAGAAAAAGGCAAAAACATAACAAATTCGCTTACACTCATATGCTATGCACAAAATACCTAAAGCTTCAAAATCCCTCACTATTTGGTCATAAATTTACCAGCTCGGGTCTGCTGAGACATTCAGTTAGTCGCTGGCTTTATTCCCGATCGTGTGTTGTGTGGTGTGTCTTCTGTGTGTGCCACGGTTTTGTATTTTATAATCGTTTTGTATTTATTTTGCGCCGGAAAAACTATCTGAAGTTACATGGAGGCTTTACAAGTTTAAAAATATTTTTTTTTTTTATTTTTAAATATATATATAAAACAAAAGCCCAGGTATACCTCAGATATCGGCTAGAAAAAGCCTCGCTAGTTTCATGACCCCAAAGTTGGCGCTGACATTAAATTGTTGCTGCTTGGTTTTGTGTGCTGCAGTTTATTTTTTAATTTGAAATCAATTCAGATGCGAGACCAAGCAAAGTGAATCAACAACAGTTATCTACAAAAATATCTATTTATTTATTTATTTTTTGTTTTTTTTTTTTAAATTTAAAAGTTTCAATTGTTTTTTTCTTATAATTTAAATAAATTTAATTTTATTTTATTTTTTATTTCCAATCTGCGGATAGTTGAGTGAAAAAAAAATATTTTTGAATGCATCGACCATAAATTTGTTTTTAAATTTATTTGGTTAAACAAAAAAAAAAAATAAAATAAAAGGAAATCATAACTTCAGTTAGAGAGAAAAAAATACAATCACAATGATGAGGATTCGCTTGACGATGTTGTTTATATTATTATGGTGAGTACCTACCTACATACATACATATGTTTAAAAGTGTAAACAAAAAAAAAATATAATAAATAAGGAAACAAACTTAAAATCTTAAATATTATCAACAGTGAATTGCTTTAGAGCTTTTAAGATGTGTATCTTTATTTTTTTATTAATTACCATTTATCTCTGTTGACTACATTAACGATTTAAAACGATTGAATATTATACAAAAATTAGGTCAATTTTTTGTTTGTGTGTTTATTTTAGAGGCCTTTCGATGGTAATAATTAAAAAAACAACAACTTAAATTTCTTATTCTGACTTAGTGTCCTTGACAAAAAGAAAAACTTAAATTTCCTATTCTCGGCAATGCTTTTAGGCCTAAACTGTTCTACTTACATACATATACGAGTCCAATGCAAGGTCATTAATGTGGAATTTTTAATTTTATTTATTGCAATCAAAGTTAACAGTGAAAGCAGACATGAAAGCAATTAAAAAAAAAATAAACATTTTTTTTTGTATTTTTAATTAAATCACGTGAAGCTAAAAAAAATCTAAATTTGTAGCACAGACCTATGACCTTTAAGATCTTAAGCTAGATTTGGTGTCCTTGATAAAGTCGTTTTAAAAACTCTATAAAATATTCACGAAAATTCGTGGGATGAACGAAATCGTTCGATATTCAAATCGATTCATCATTGATCTGACAGGCCACTGTAAAAAAAAAAGAAGAAGAAGAAAAAGAGAAACATGACCATCAGTTTGCCTATTTTGATATTCTGAACTTTTAAATCACGATCGCACATCGATCTTCAGTTCTTAGATCGATTCGAAATTTGTCCGCCACACCATGAAATACAGCGATGTATCTCTCATCTCTTTAGAGATGGTTTTAGATACTTACAAAAAAGAAAAACGAGATAAAAGAGATCGGGCCAACTTCTAATCCGCTTTTCCCAATGTAACTACGAGTGTTTGTTTACGTTTTTACTTTTTCTCTGCCTATACCTTTTCGATTTTAAAATTTCATACGGAGTGTGGGTTTGATCACCAACGAACCACCAACAACCAACGAATGACCAACGACAAATGTCAATGGCAAGACGTTCGGTTTCTCGGCGCGCGATGGATTTCGTTTTCTAACAATCATGGTTTCATCACACTCATAAAAAATGAAAATGCGAACTATGTTAAGAACTGGAATGGAAGTGCCTTAAAATCGAAAGCGATTCTGATCGTAAATTTTTTGGCTTTTTTATTATGGGTGATTGGATTCGCACATTTTGTGCAAATTTAGTGAGACCAGTTTCACCAAAATGGAATTTATGACGTCTTCGAATGAATTAATGTGCTCGGAATTAGATCAAATGATTATAATTTATTATTCCCAATTTATTTCTTACGCATAAATTATAAAACTAGTAAGGGTATGGGAGAGACTAAAAACATTTGTATGCTATTGACTACTAAAGATGGCGCCAACATCAGAGGTAGACTTGAGCCTATAAAAAACAAAAACAAAAAAACGAATTGCAAATTAAGTTGGTTAGGGTCCCTTCACCCTGGAGGTTGCTTATACATAGGTAAACTAATTCCTTACTTAACTGTGTTCGGAGGTCAAAGGTAGATCACAAGATTTATTGATTTATTGAGTTTTGACGTCTTCTAGTCTTATGACTTCCGCGTATCGCACGACCACGCACGGCCAAGTCGAACAACTATGGCGCCCGCATTGGCTATAATCCTATACAGTCAGTTACGACTGGTATAACGTTGCTGTTGAAAGAATCTATAAAATTTCATTCGATTTGCACTTATTGGAAAGTTTGCTTTTGATGAACAGAATAAAGCGCAGATGGAGAAAGGAATGGGTTGAAGAAATTTTAATAAAAACCGAAAAATTTACTGAATTTCACCAGATTTGGGAGGACTTATAAAATATACGGCATCCTAATCCTAGAATAAGTCAAGGAACATTTGATCATATTTAAACACACGCATGAAGCACCTATATACTAAATCCAGTAATTTTTGAAAAGTAAATGAAACGATTCAAAGAATCTCAAGAGTATCGTATCGATTTTACGCACGTATTCGCGCTACTAAGTCGCATGCAATGTGAGTGACAACGTACGACTAAAAGTTCAATGTACGCTTAAGCCTTAAAGTAAATTTTTGACTTTTCATCGAATAAGTTTGCTGTCATTGTCCAATGTGACGATTGAATTACAAAAACAAATATTTTTGTCGCGTGTTTTAAAAGACGTGATAACTTCTATTTATAAATTTTCTTGAACAACCTAAATTTCAGTGTGTTCAAATCGCAAAAATTGTACTAAATTGTACTAGAGGTTTGCATAAAAACTGGAACCAGAGGCGACTTGCAGCAATGCATAGATACATGTGTTCGCTTCCATATAAAGCCATATTCTCTTATTTTGCTGCACATCTGTTTTGGGCTTATTCAAACAGGGCCGAAAATAAGTCGAAAATGTTTTCTTTCGAAGCATTAGCCGTGTGTTATTATTTCTATGATCTGATGCGGATCTAGTAGGGGAGGGCAAGAAGGACCACGGGCAAAAAGGACCAAACTATTTTTTGGCCTAGTTTTTATCTTCATTTCATTTTCTATACTCAAAACTAGTTTTTTGACGTGAAGTTAACAAGAAAAGCGCAAAGTTACCATTTGTCATTTTGCAAATCCCCAAAAAATGTTTTTTTGATAAATTTAATGAAATTAAGTATCTTATATTTTATTAAATACATATATTAAAAAAATGTAAAATATGATAACTATTTATTACCAATTGAATTACGATTACTAATAACGATACACAAAAAATACAGCTAAGATACAATAATATCCATGAAATTGTGTTCTTTTACATTATACTCGTATATGTAGGTATATTGCAAAAATTTATAAACTGATAAAATAATTATTATTTCACATTATTATTTATTTTATTTGTCACCAAAGATTACACTTTCATAAACAGAAGCAAAAAAAACCAAAATACAAAAATTTATAAATATACATGTATATGAAAAATCACAGTTAAAAACAGGGCAAACAATTATGACTGAAGACCATCAAGTAATATTCTTTTTATTGATGAAATCGATAGGTTAAAGTCCATTAAATGGACATTTACATTATACGAAATCATTAATCCATTAATTGAGGAAGAACGACCGTAGTTTGTACGAGAGTGTGCTACTCTAAAGAATCTAGAGCTTCGAAGATTGAGTGAAGGAACGTTTAAGTTGAGAAATTTAAGAATTTCTGTAGTCTGAACCTCACCTATAAAACTCTATGAATAAAGACAACTCGTGCCGTGTACATAGCATTTTGCACCATACAGTAGACTCTCGTTAGGGTGAACACCGGTTAATGTGAACTCTGGATAACGTGAACATATTTTTTTAAACATTGACATCTCTAAAACGTGAACAAATACTGAAAACTCTAAAACGTGAACTAAAATTTCTGCTCCAAATAACTGTAAAATTCGAGCAAGATGCTACTTGAAATTTGTTTTTCTTGGTAAAACATCTCGTCTTGTACCTCTTGTACGCAACTCAGTTTGGTCGTGGAGAATGCAAAGGCACTGTTATATATTTTTAAGTTATTTGTCTTAAACAAAATCGTTTGCCTAGGTGTGCTATACAATTGAAGACATCCATGAATGAAACGAGGATACATACGACTCTAATGTCGTATCCAAAGTAACCAACATCACATTTTAAGTGATGGAGAGACCGATGATGGAGACGTGCTTGAATTGCCAAAAGGAAAAATTAAGCCTAGTGAAGCCATTTATAAATTCAATAAGGCTTTGGAATAGGCGGCAGATGAGCTGTTAGCCTGGTAGGAAAGCTTTTGGACAAAAAGACAACAAGTGAACAGATGACCCACTTTTTCTACTAAATTCCATAACGTTATGTCGAAAACTTTGTATTTACGTTCCTGTGCCATAACTTTTTCTTTAAAATCTATTAAAAATACAGTTATGTAATAAATAAAATAAAAATACATAAATAAACAATTTTTTAAATGAATTTCTCTGTGGGATTGTCCTATTCTTTTGTTAAAATTCAACCTTCGCAAACATGAACTCTCTCGTAAACGTGAACTGGCTTGGTTTTTAATTGTTCACGATATCGAGAGTCTACTGTATTTATATTTTAATCTCTGATCGGGCAATACTCATGTTTGACAAATCCCTTGACGAAATACCAACCCTCACCAAAACAAATAAAACCTAGTGGTGGATGGTGGTGGTGTGAACTAAAAACTAGATCACGAAAAGATCCCGATAAAAAGGAAGATTTTTTTTTTTTGTAATGCGTGTAAAAAGATGATTTACAACACGGCTATTGTCAAAAGCCTTTTCATGGACCGAATTACCGAATCTATTGGAGCACATTACCGTCCAAGCTGAAAAGAAAACCAGTTGGCAATAAAGAGTCTTCGCTGGAACTATGATCTGGTGGTGTTTTTATTATTAACAGTGATGTTCTACACACAAAAATATCTTCTTAATTATAGTTCTCAACTTGGAAGCTGTGTTTAGAGTCGCCACTCAAAACAATTCTGTCTTCTTGAGCGTTTCAGATTTCGACAAAGGCGGACATACATAATTACTTGCTCAGAAATAAACAACTAATAAATGTTGGTTTAGAGTGTCTTGGGTGTGCTTTGCTCTATTGTGTCACGTTTTCGAGATACGGTAAAAGAGTTTAGAAGAGTTTATTATTTTCATACCAATAAAAAAAAAACTACATATTTAATTCAGTACAGTTCAGCTAAAATCATCTAATAACGAAAAGAGCTCAAACACTTTGTTCAAAGTTATTTTATTTTAACAAATTGTTAAATTATTTTATGTACACAAAGTTTCAAGCAAGGAAATAACTGCGTCACGGTAAACTGTGAGGTACCACATGTATACATATGTAGCACTTGCTTGATGCAGTTTCACTTAAAGTACAACATATTGTACTTTTTAATCTACATTACATATGTACTAGTAAGTAGTAAATTGCAAGGAATATGTTATCTAAAACACAATGATCACTTCTCTAAAAATATACGGCTTTAACTCTAAGACGCATTTCTAACTATATCACGACCTCGGGTGGTGTATTTGGCCGTCCTGATGATATCTCATGTTTAGTCGAAGAGACCGAAAACCATGTCGTCATTTTCAGATTCGAATTCCTCTTTCCTCTGTCCGTTTTCGGGCTTCTTGGACTCAGTGGAATTGGTGGCTACTGGTGCAGCTGCAGCACCAACAGCACCTTCACCAACTGTCATGTCTAAGAGCTTCTCACTCCCATCCTTGATCAGTTGTTCGATGCTCTACTACCCAATTCCTTGACGATACGGGTCACGCTCTGAATCACAATCCGAGGATTTTCACAACATCAACGACAATTGATTTTACTCACTATATCCAGTACAACCATTAAAGCCCCATTTTCCGACTAAAATCATCAGAAAAAAAAAAGAAAAAAAACCAGCAAGCAAGTTTGCACACTCCATTTCTGAGACTCAAGTAGACGCTGCATAGTCAAATAAATTTTATGGACAATCCTGTAATTTTTCCACACGAAGAATACCTAACAAGATGGTAAATTTTCTGATTTGTAAAAGCTCACAAAATTCCTTAACAACAAATTTAACTTTTCTTCGGTAATAAGTGAAAGAACTTCTTCTGGACTTGGTTGCCTTCGAAAGGTACTTCACTTCCACTTCTGCCAAGAGAGCCAACTTTCTCCGAATCGACGACCTTTCACTGCAATCTGCGAAATCCTTAGTAGGTTACCCAACAGAAGATGATGGCGCCAAATTATTATTATTTTCAATAAAAAAAAAAGAAGAATAATCGCTTGGAGCGCAATCAAAAGTGAATCCGCAAATTTCCGCAGCTGCTTCGACTTGAATCAGAAAGTATAAAAATTAAACTATCTGGCAATATAAGTATAAATTGTAAGAGGTTCGAAGGAGGAACACAACGAACTCAATTTTATTTGAATTTTGGTTTACCCTGATACTCTCTTTCACAGCGCCATCTTCTTTCTTTCTTAAGGTGGCACAACAGTTCGGGGTGAACCAGGGCCTGCTTCTCACAACCATTTGCGTGTGCATATTATATTTTTGCACGAATGGAAGTGACCTACAAGTTTTTGTCGACTCCAAAGTAGAGAAGCTCATCATCACAAATGATACTATTTGAATGCTTTTTCAGACATTCGAAAGAGATGGCACCGTGAAAAAACTTTTGAGTGTTTGCTGGTGCAGCATAAGTTGTAGTTCAAAACATTAACCACTACGCCATGTTACTCGTAGCGCCATCACTTTTATATTTACAGAACGAAACTCATACCTTCTACTAATATCCGTTATAAAAACAACGGTTTTCACAAACGAAAGAAAATGGAAAATAGTGCAGCTGCACCAAAATTCAAATGCGACGCATTTGCAATGAGATCACTTTTGGGATGCAAAACAAACGGTTTTGGTATCACTTTTTATTTCCTCATTTCCATTAACTTTGGGTTGTTCGCAGTTAACTCTTTTGGCCTACGGCAGAACCACTGTGCATCGGAATCATCTCATGTGTGCTTGAGAGTTACGCACACTCACTCGAATTTAAAAACACACCTGACATCACTTCGCCTTGCCTCAGATGCTTTCTGACATCAAAGGTCTAAGTGAGGTCATTGTCAATCTTGATGGAGAAGCGTGCATCGTTCGTCACCCTGTACAAAGCGTATGTATCTGAGTTTACCGGAGATCACTCTTTGACTCCCAGATGGCGATTTGTAATAATTAAATTTAAATATTAGGCGTCAGCATCCCGCATCCCCTAAAAATAACCACACAACCACTCAAGTGAGGTAGCGGAGTGTTTCTTATATTAGGTCTGTTTGGTGGCTCACTAGTTTTCGCAATACTTTTTTGAATGTTTTTACTCTCATTTGGCTCTCTCCTTGCGATGAATTATCTGAAAGACCTTTTCCTCGGGGTAGTCTGTTCAACTCTGTCAAACCAAGCCATCTGACAGTTTGAGAAATGTCATAATCTTCATTGTAAGTGGAAAACAAAAACAAATTGCCAGGTTTTGTTTCAAAAGCGTTTGGTGTCTTTTTTTCAAGTTTTTTTTCTCTTTGAAAGGATAACTCTCTCTTTGAGAGGGTTTTACTATTTGACAGATCTCAGTCACTTACGCAAAAAAGACACAACAAACAGACCTATTTCTAACGAGTTAAAGTGACAGAGAGTGTTTTCCGACAATTTTTTTTTTATTTTTTAAAAATTGTTCTGTATAGATGCCGCTGGTTGAGATTTCAATAATCGGTACTACTTTGTGCATCGGAAATCTCACCAGCTTCGACAAGACCATTTCCTTGACGTTTGTTGGTTGCCTTGTGAGGTAGAGGAAATATCTCTCCTCTTCACATAGGCTATGAGTCAGACCTGTTGTCCTCAGGAACTGTGCTGAGAAAGAAGATGGTTGGGGTTTGTTTGAGTGAAGGGTTTGTAAATGGGAATGAAAAGGTTAGAAGGATTATGTAGATTTAAGATAAACGCTCTGTTTATCGTTTGAACTCCACTGTTAATGTCAGTTTAGGTACGATATGTCTTCCCAGGTATGTGTGTCTTATTGAGCATAAAGCAAGATAATGGCAGAAGGAGTGTTTGATACTTTTGTTGTCTTCTTCGCAACCCGGCCAGGTGCTACGTTACACTAGTCCCAGTCGGTTTGCATGTCTGTTCACTTTGATGTGTCCGGTGTCCCGTATATAGGCCCAATAATCAGTATTAATTGTGCTCTACTCATATTTCGTACTTTCCTTACCCGTTGTGGGTTCGGATTTTCTATCATAAAAATGAATTACAGTACGCCCTCGGTAAAAGCAACCCTCGATAAACGCAATACCTCGGTTAAAGTAACACCCAAATTTTTACCATTGGTGACTCAGTAATTGCAACTTTTTTAAAAGAGAAATGTGACTCAGTAAACGAAACTTTCCATCCATGATCTCCTATTTCGTTTTATATTTGTTTCTATTTTCTGGTGTTTGGTTTTACTGTACCTAACTGGGCAGTTATTTTACAGTTACTTCTCTCCGAATTTTTTACACTCGTACATAGATCGTAGGTGTATTGTATTTGTGTATGTAAATATTTATTTTTAAATGAATTAAATATATTACATTTATTTTCTTTTACGACGAACAATATTGTTTTATTTTTCATACTCTGGTTTTCACGTTAAATTCTAATTCAAGGCTCAACTTTTTTTGTGACTGGGTTATTGAAACAACCTCAATTAACGCAACTGCTCGCATTTTCATCGGTTGCTTTTACCGAGGGCGTACTGTAATTCATAAAATAAAATTAATACCTTATGTTCATTTCATTGTGTTTCTTTTTTTAAGGAATGTCAATTTATTTTTTTCTCCCATAACCGCACACCTCTCATAAGCGGACAGATTTATCGGTACCGTCAGTGTCCGGTTATGAGAGAGTTCACTGTATTTTTAACGTGTAAACGTGCGCAAAAAATCTGAATATGTGTCCATTCTAATATACGTGCAGCTTTAGAGATCTGATATCGGCAACCAGTCTACTAGAACGTTTTCGATGTATCTTACGCAAAATACATGACAATGGTTATCGATAATGACACGTAGTGCAATGTGCCCATTTACAGTTAATCTCACTGATTGCATCTAACTTTTAAAACGCCGCGATATGCATGACATTGTGTGTAGGTTGCGTTCAATCGTTACCCATGTGACAGTGGACGACCATAAATGTCCACCTTACCCGAAGAGGCAGACCATTCAAATCTGAATCTGGGCCACCATTAACCTTTATCTTGTCGGTAATAGATACCCAATCTTGTGGTAAAGTCTACCAGTCAATCTGGATAAGTGGTTTCGAACAGTTCCCCATGAAATATGGGTTAGCTATCAAAAACTGTCAAACAACAGGCACATATGTATAACTTTCCGTTTCAATATTGTCTATGACACGACGATGCTCTGCCAGCACTTTGGTTTTCCCAACACTATGCACTTCTTCCATGTGATGTAAATGTAATCACTCTATAATCGGTTTATTCGAGTTGCCACTAAAGGTTGTCCATACTCTGCTCTAAACTCATCAAACTACAAGTATCTAGAGCAATATAATTAAATATGTCGATGTACTCGTTTAGATTTCGTCAACAATGTCAATAGACCCCTCTAGATACGTGTACGAGTATCATCGCGATACATTTACATAAATCTACGACAGATGAGTGTAAAATGATTTTCACTTTCATTCGACATAAAATCAATAAAAACAACAAACAACAAACAACAACTTGTTTAAACGAACTTGAAAGAGAAGACACTAAAACCCATTAAAAGTTGACCACACATTTGTGCATGTGTCTGGCTGAGCGCTGACGCTGAGGTAACTTAATCTATTATACCTATGGATGCATGTTACAATAACAAAAAAATGTTTCCGTTTTCCGTTTTCCCCTAAACCACGAATACCTCAAGTCTTAAGTCGCAACCACAATAGATTAGCAACTACAACAAATGCTAATGCCTATCCACTGTGCGGCCGCTCAGCCGGATGAGTTTTGTAATTCGTTTCTTTATACTCAACGTACGTAGTCGTATACGATATACCTTTAGTGGAACACTTGACCTTTTGGTCTTTGTTGTTGTTCTTGCTTTTAATTCTTTGTTATGATGAAGATCATGTAAGAAAATTGTTAATTGATTGAATTGGGCTCGTGCCAAGGAAACACAAAGCAGATTGAGAAATACGTTAGGTGGTAGTCTTCAAGCTTAGTCAATGTTTTCCTATAGAAACTTTTCGTGATAATTATTACTGTTAAGCGAAACAAACTTGCGACAAAAGTAAAAAAAATGTGTTACGACATTTTATTGTGTCTCATAATGTAGGAGAAAGTTGCAAACAAATGCAAATGTTTATTACTTAGCAGAGACTCTAGAAAAGCGTAAAAGATTTAAGGTATGTATCTGACAGATACATAAATATTTTTTGACCTTTTTTTGAAAAAAGAAAAAAAAAACCAAACGGATGTTGTTTAGTTCAAGTTTAATAAAATTGTTCACAAATATACATCTGTAGCCGAGTAGGTGAGAAGTATTCAAGGATTATCACGTGTTTTTGTGTTTTGGGTCACATGTCGCAGATGACTGTGTTTCATTGGAAGATGACCATTTTTAAAGATTTCTACTCATTCTTCATTCATTTAACTAAATGATTAATTCAATATTGTTTATTGTTGATTTTTTCCTCTTAATTGTTAATTAAGTTGATAAACTTATTTTTTTTTTTTATTTCCTTCATTTATTTACATCTGTCCAAATTGGACACCTGTTACAGGACAGGATATGATAGCTCATAAGGCCATTGCCTTTTGTTTTACAATAAGGTGTTTTTTTTTTATTTTTTTAAGCTTACGAATTTCAAAAAGTTAAGATTACAATTGTTATTGTTTTTATTAAAGTCTCTGAGTTAGGTCTGATGGTCTAACGCGCTTCAGTCTTCCTTTTCTGGTTATTTCTTGTAGCGGGATAGAGTTGAATTCATATCGTGGATTAGTAACCGGATTTTGTGTTTTGTGCTTGTCTTTTGTATTTCTTCCATTACTGTCGCTATTTTGAGGTCTTTATGGATGTCGTCATTGGAAATATACCATGGAGCGTCTATTATCGTTCTTAATATTTTTGATTGCTGTCTTTGGATGATGTTAATATTTGTTCCCCACAGCTGAAGTCCGTATGTCCATATTGGTTTAATGATCGTCTTGTAAATGAGCAGTTTGTTGTCTATAGATAGGACCGAGTTTCTTCCCAGCAGCCAAAATAGTTGTCTAAATTTGTCCTTAATTTGATTGCGTCTTATGAGTATAAATGTTGTTTCCAAGTTAGCTTTTGGTCTATGTTCATTCTCAGATACTTAGCTTTCTTCGCTAAAGTTACTGTCTTGTCGTTAAGTTTAATAGTTGGTGGATTTGTTATTTTTCTTGTGGTGTATATAACTAGTTCTGTTTTGTCTTCGTTTATTTGTATGCCCAATTTTTTAAACCAGTTGGATAAAACGTCTAGATGATTTTCGAGTTCCGAAATCGCCTGTTCGAGAATTTTGTGCAAAGTAAGTATTACTGTGTCATCTGCGAAAGTCGCAATCATTGCGTTTCTTGTCTGAGGTGTCGGAATGTCAGATGTATATATTTGATATAACAAATGGGGAACTCCAGCTTCAGCTTTAAGAAGATTTGAGTGCTCGTCTCTGTGTTGTACGTAGAAGCAGCGGTCGTCAATGTAGCATTTAATGAGCCAGAAGAAGTCAGTAGGGAGTAGGAGTTGTAGTTCGTATAAAAGGCCTTTATGCCAAACTTTGTCAAAGGCCTTTGAAATGTCAAGATAGATTGCCGTGTTATAGTTCAGCTCGTCTAAAGTTGATAAACTTGACATATTTTCTACTTAACTTGAAAACTTTGTGGTGGATTGAAGTTTTGGACTTTCTAAGTTAAGACCACATTCATTGATTTGAAAGATTTTTGAAGACAAACAAATTACTTATGGCAACATATCAGGTGTAATAAAAAGAAATCCATTATTTTTGTATGAAATTGAAGGCATAATTGAACACCAGCTGTCCCGCCCGGCTTCACCCGTGTACTGAAACAGCCGCGTTACTTATACTTATACTTAGGCAAAACGCTGCTCTAGTAATGTGGTTCTGAGTAGAAATAAGAGCCGCCAAATCTGACAAACCTTGTTAAATCACACCAAATGTTCAAAGTGTGAATAAATAACATTATTTGGTTGTACCACATTAAATGTTCGATTTAGTAGCAAACATTTAAAAGCTAATACCTAATACTATTTTATGTATGTTTAATGAAAATATAAGGCATTAGCATCTACAACGCTTTTGTGATGTCAAACTTGAAGTATTTCTAAATTTTCAACAAAAGGATTTTATGGCCATTTGCTTGGTATCGGAAGGCTATCTGGTGGCTAAACGACTTCAGACCGACTGATACATCAGGACAATACCGTGGATGGGGAAGAATTTCCAATCCCAAATATAAGAGCTTTTGTACTGTTACACGCAAGGTATGGGGCTTAGCATTTGCAATGTATAGTAGGTATCGTACCATGGTATTTATTGCATACACTACTTATTTCGATTTCCTCCGAAAATTGTATGCCGTTTATCGTTTCTGTTGGTTAATGAAATGAAAAGTCCATCAGACTGTCACCATAAACTTTTCTAGGTGCATAGTGGAATTGGGGATGTGTTTTAGTTTTACATATAAGTACATGCATAGATCCAATCACTGCCTAGGTCCATACATACTCCACTTTTCACCATAGGTGATTATTCGAGGCAAAAATCTTTAATTGCAGTTGAGAATTCAACATGAAAGAAACATGTCCGTTAGATCTGGATTTTTGTTCGTTTGTCTGTTTCCCTAAATATACAATATACTTCAGCGCCACCTACCGGCCAGCTTTTTCGCCTATGTCCTTCTTCAGGTCCCAGACTATACCTTTGCAAATATGAAATTATGATTGGTTCAGCGGTTTAATCGTGAAAAGGTAACAGACAGACAGACAGACAGACAGAGTTACTTTCGCATTTATAATATTAGTGTGAAGTGTGATAGTTAGAATGATCTGATTTAGGTCAAATATTTTTTGTTCAATAACTTGTTGACATTTTGAAGATAATTCCATTATACCTCATTCAGAGAAGCCTTCGTCCCTATTGGCAAAAAAAAAACTGGGGACGTCAATTTTCACAAGCCTCTCTTGAGGCGATTTTTTCATTAGCAAAATCGTTCGGAATGGACAGAAACAGGTAGTAATTAATCTAGGACTGCCATATGTCCCGATTTTGGTGGGACAGTCCCTATATTTGAATCCGGTCCCGATATCTGTCCCGATTTACAAAATGTCCCGATTGTGTCCCAACTTTTTATTCTAATGGATGTTTTTTTTAAGCCAGTACGTACTTTGATTTTGAACAAAACACATGAAATTTCTTTTCAGTAGCCTGGCTTGTGTTTTCATCTTCAGCAAAAAAAAACCTGTAAGATGTGGCGTATTGTCTCTTTGCTGGTGTCCATGTTTTACGCGCGCTCAAACAAAATTGAGTCAACCAAACAGAATACTTTTAGAGAAGTTTTTTCTTCAACGAAAACTCATATTTTCAACGCCATTTAGTTTACGTCCGATAGCACATAATATAAAAGGCGAGATACAGATTACTAAAGCCATCTGTTGGAAAAATTACGGATTTCTTTTTACTACACCTGATAATTGCATATTGGTCAAAGGGACATTACTCTCAGTTTTACTTGACATGATTTGGAAAAACATTTTGAAAACTAAGATATGGTGCCATTTTGAATGTGCCAATTTACTCATGCGTCACATAAAAGAAATTAACAAATGGGAGCTGACTTTTAAGGCCCATTTCTTCTGTTGTTCATCTAAACCTTAATCTGGTCAGAGAGTATTTTTTAACACCATCAGTAACAGTTGGGCCAGAAAAGGTGGGCGTGACAACGTCAATATTTGCATTGTATTTAAGCGGGGTATGGACTATAAAAACATTGACCTATGGATACAGATAGATACAGATAGCTTTCTATGACCAATATAGTGGAAAAGCACTCCATTTGCCTAAGGCCAGCGATTTATTACGAAGCTGCTAGGTGCACTAAATCTGTCCGTCACTTTCGTAAAGCAAAGCAAATGGGCAATATTGAGTTCCATTAGATCCACATCTTGTAGGATGATGGGCTTGCCTAGTATGACCTGTATGATCCGAGTGAGCGCGGAAAATGTATTTGTTATAAACATGAAAATTCCAACTGAAGCGCAGGGTCTTAACGGTGACGAATGTATTGCAATTGCCCGCACAGTCATCAGGGTTAACATCTAATAGACGCAGTCTCGGTTAAGGTGTTTTTTTATGAAGTGCGCGAGTTCAGATTAAGCAATGAGATACATGCATAGATGTTGAAGTCGTCGCAGAGGTACAATGGGGATACTGGAGTTTACGGGAATACTGTCTGGTACATACGCATGGAGATTTTTTGCGGAGTTGTCCCGGGATGCATGATAAGGGACCTGAGTATACAACTGCAGTGGCTACGAAACCTTAAGACTTTTCACACGTGGTGAGGGATGTGATGATAAAGCAATTAGCGCGTCCATATTTTACTGCTGTGTGGAGTTTTCGATTTCTTCTATAAACTCCGGAACTGTTTAAGGTAACTCAGTCATCCTTTTAATATTGGATTTGTCTCGTTGAGCACTTCGTATGTCGTTAACTATATCTATCTACAGTCGACTCTCGATAAATTGAATCTGTGGGGACCTGGCAAGAAGTTCAAATTATTGAGAGTTTCATTTAACGAAAGTTGTAACCATCGAGAGAAAATAAGAAACAATTTAAATTATCGAGAGCATGTACATTTTTTAAAAAATCATTGCATATTTAAAATGTCGTCTAATTATTTTTCACAACTTTTAACCAATGCAACGTAGAGCCAAGCTACATACGTCATAGATAACGGTCAAATGCAAATAGAGATGCATACGTAGAGAACAAAATTTATCATTTGTCAACAAAAGTATACAGGCTAGAACAAGCAACTTATTCCTCTGATTATTTGCTTACGTATATTAGTAAGTTCAATTAATCATAATTCAATTGTCGAAAATTCGCCTTGTTTACTTAAATTTATAGCACAATCGCTTCAAATTAACGAGTGTAGATAAATACATAGGATTTGTTGAATTTACTCAGAGATTTTCAAGGGACCAAAGAAAAACTTCAATTTAACGGGAGATTCATGTTATCAAAAGTTTTATTTATCGAGAGTCGACTGTATATAATTAAATCGCTAGCGCCAGAGCTTGTGATTCCTCCTGAGAGTTTATTTCTGCATCGATTTTAATGATTCTAACACTTATCGAAAGCTTATCAGCTGAGCAATGACAATAGTGGGAGTTCTGCAATAACCCTTTTTCGTTTCTTGTCCAGGAACATTATACGTTTGGATACCGAATCTATGATTGCCCGGTCCCACAGTACGTCTCAACCTAAGACTCCATCCGCGGCTATATCACTAGAATCGCCATTCACATGCCATTCCACATTAATTTTGAAATCGTTGTGTAGTGAAACGGTCGTTGATAGTAATTCCAGCGTCTGGATTACTCCACCAAATGCTCCACCTAACTCTTCACACGATGTGGAGTTAATGATCGATGATTCTAGTAGATTTTATGGTTCTGGGGTTAGAGTTGCTTTTAAAATTGTTCATCAGTATAAACAATTTTGAAAAAGTGCATATGAGTAAATTACGAAAAAACATTATTACCTATACCTATACGGTTTCTACTTTCTACATGCCAGATTCCTCGCACTGGTACACTAGTATTTATGTATAACTCCACCTTAAGTGACTTCGTAAAAAAGGTTGATAGCTTCTCGAAGAACCAGGTTATGAAAGTTAAGTTAAGTTATGAAAAATAAAAAAAAAACTTAGGTATTTAATAAGATTGGATTTTTTTTTTTTTATATAATCTGCATACGCTAAAGGGGATATGAATACCCTTATAATGTTTACACACAGCGCGAGCACATGAAGGATGAGAACGAGAGATAGACAGATCGACGCGTTTAATTTTGGATGCGTAGATAGTTTTGCACTTCGCAGTATTTGTAATACGCTTGAACTGGAATCTACCCTAGGCTTTCAAAGTACATCAGTACTCAGTGTTTCCAAGAAGTGGAGTTTGTGAGTCATATCAGCCTCATTTCCACCGAACTCGAGAGTTTAACCTATCTTAGCTTCATCCGTCAAAGAAAATTGTTATTACTTAGAAAGTCACTATAATATAAGTGTTAATTATTTATAATTACTGGTTATTTTGATACATAGTCTGTTTCTTTACAAACAAATTGACACCAGAATTGCTTCGAACTGACGAGCCCTACGCTAGCTATAGTGGTCTCAACTTACTAAATCGCTCAAAGCCCGAGGCCACATGATCGCTCCAAAAGGCCTGATGATTATAAGATAAAGTGTTATGCATGTAGGCAAAGAACCGGCTTATTCTAAAATAGTTTTGGCAACGGATTCAGGACCAACATTCCGTGACACTCAGGGTAAGTCTGTAAATTTACCGCAGCAAATTTGGATAAATTTATGAACGCAACTCCTGCAGCATTCACGTCGCAGCCGTGCAGCGGTAATTTGACATTTAAAATAAAAGTGATGCCAAAATGATTTTAATGGTAACCCAGATTTTTTACATCTATGAACGCAACTTCTGCATTGCTGCGATATTTTCAAACTATGAACTCAACCTCACTTTAAGGAGCTGAGCTATAAGACGTTATTCCGCCAAAACACAGTTTCAAATATGTAACTGGATTTGAAAATTGTAAGCTGTTATCAATTTTCTACCACTATTGTACTAGAGGTGGAGAACTATCGATTGCACTATCGATTGTAATCGATAGTTTCCACTCACTATCGAAAACAATCGATACTCTTTGACCACTACCGATGGTTTCGATAGCCATTTAAATATAGGATTTCAAAAATTTCTTTAACTAGGCGATACCTATCGGACAGAGTTTATTTAAAATTTCACAGAGGAACCCGATCATAAGCCAACTGTCAACTGTTTTAACTTAAAAAGGGAATTCCCCGTTTTATGAGTCAGCAACGTACGAATAGGAGCATTGGTACTTAGAATCTAATCTCTCTCGGTGAGAAAAGCTTATTTAATATGGTGCATTTAACTTTTTTTTAATGTAGTTAACCTTTAAGGGGAAAAAAGTATCGATAACTATCGATAGTTAAAAGCCAACTATCGAGAACTATCGATGGGACTGACTATCGATATTTCTCCACTTCTATATTGTAATCAGTTTAGTTAATTTGTATTATGTGCGGACATTTAGAACACTATTAAACTCTCTTACTCATTTTCTCCCTTTGAAGAAATAAAAGGTACATAAGGCGAAGTAACGGTATGATTTTAGCCCGCCTGTAGGTGGGCTTGCAGCAAATGTTACAATTTATTTGGCGCCTTCTTTCGAGTGAAAATCGCAGATGATTGCCAAATTTGTTGCCAAATACTCGGCTCATTAAAATGTTGTACCTGTTCCTACATAACACTCTATTTGAATTTACCGCTATTTGGTCGAGTGACTACAATCGTTAAAATAAATTAAAAACTTAGCACATGAAGTAAGTTAGTAAAAATGCGCGTGTGCACTCATAAGTGGCTTAAATCTATTATTAAAACTCTTAAATTATTTAACTTCCAATGTTGGAGTATGCTCAGCGGCTAACTCCTTATGTCACTTACTGTCAAAATATTACTACTTAAACTTCTAATCGAGAAATGAAGTGTTTGTGCAACGTAGAGTCCGCACGCATTTTCAAAGAGGAAGAAACAAATCAAATAAAATCTACAAATATGACCTTGTATTGATTAAATAAGTGCGTTCAAAATTAAACCGATTCAAGTGAGGTTAAATAAACATCTAATAAACACTTATGTACGAGAAGATTTGAAGAGACTAACAAAGATTATGATTCTAAAGTCGATTTTTTTTAATTTGATTGCGAAGAAGTCTCAAGCTGATTACACAACTTGTGTTTATTGGATTGTAGTGTTTTGACAACAGACGAAATGGCTGTTTGTTTCTTTTGTTATTCGTACTTTTTCTATTTCACTAAGCGGGTACACACACCATCGAACAAGAGTGTCACCCAGCCAAAATTGATATAATTTTTGCGCGATAAAGCGAGTGTACACACTTAAATCATCGTTGTTGTTGTTGTTTTTCGACCCTCTCTACATGTGTTTGCTTTTTGGATGACGAAATTTGTATACAATGAAACCCGGTTAAAAAAACACCCTCTTAAGTGCGAAACCCGAATATCATCCTCATTTATTTTTGAAATCCTAAATTTATAAAGTCATATTAAAACCCCCTTTTAAGTACATATCGCTCAACTACATTCCCATTTTAACTACTCATTCACCCATATTGCGAGTGTCAAAAAATAAACGATCAACGATACTTATCAAAAAATTTAAGTAGAGTGTATTGCGATTGACAGTTATAAATAAATGATTGACTATCGTTAATTTGTAACAAATTTCCACTGTGAATGGATCCAAATTGCATCATTTATCCAAATTAATTCTACATTTAAATAAAGAAAATACATGATGAATTGTCAGTGAGAAATGTCAAAAAGTGTTTTCCATTCACTGCAGTCAACAATACCGAAAATGTTATTGATTGATAAATTTATCAATAAATGTCAATTGACTGACAAAAATTGACACTCGCAATAGGGGTGATTGTTTCCCCTTCTTTCGTCATAGTTAATATGACATTTTCCCCTTTTAAATACCATTTTCAATAAAGCACAACAAAACAAAAGGTTATAGACTTAATCAAGTACATAATGTGGTGAGTTATAGTACCAACTCAAGTAAGACTTTGACGTCTTCTCTTGGCTGTCACTTTTTGATTGTTGGTTGTGAAGATCTTTCACCTTTTAGCAGATTTGTCTTGTTCGTGGATAAGTACCTCTGAGCAGCAAAGCGGGTTTTCGTAGCTACATATCCCGGACAGGACCTACCTCACGAAATTGGACAATTCCGCTAATGCACTTATCCGGGTTTTACTGTACATACAATCGAGCAAAAAAAAAAAGATGGCAGCTGAGCAGTAGCACACATTTTTGTGAACATCATTTTTGAGTTTCACCGCAAATTTCGAATTTACATATTATCAGTTTTGCGTGTTATCCTTTAAAACTGGCACTCTTGTTCGATGGTGTGCACCCGCTTTAAGAGAAATATGCGCAGCAATACAGATTTTGAGTCCATAAATATAAGCTTTGCTCAACGAGAACAAATGCAGATCAGAACAGCAGAGTTTTGTGAAAAATGTCAGATCAAGTCAGCACAGAAATGTTCAACACAGCTGATTTTGACATTTCTCACAAATCTGTTCTACCTCAAGAGTAGGTGCAGAAAATTTGTCCACCACAGAGTCTGTGAACACAACTAAGTAGATCAGTCTCGGTCGGACAGAAAATTTTCTCATTGAACACGTAAGCTTTGTACTTTTCTGCTCTTTTCTGTCCAGTACAGCTTCATTGAACAGACTTATGTGTAGAAAAACTGCATTACGATTACATTCATTCTTGCTGAACATGTGTTCGTAAAAATGTCAAATTACCGCTACACGGCTGAATTCATAAATATATCCAAATTTGGCTGCGGTAAATTAACAGTAATTATTTTAAAATTAGGAACACATAAAACGTAACTGTTTTGAATTAGTCATTCATTCACACGAACAGGCGATAAAACAATTTAACAAAAGCAAACAAATTTAATTAATATATAAATTATAATATTTAAAAGAAACACCACAAAAATTAAGCTTTAATTATTTTTTCTGCCAGCTGGAATTTTTTCTACGAACTGTCAACACGCTTTTCGCGTTCCACAGGTTTTCAAACACGTTCTACACGGCAGAAACCAACGAACAATATGCGAATTTAACCTCAAAAATAAATCGTATTGATTCAAGGAATACGAATGGCAAATAAATATTCACTGTGACTGCAAAGAGTGTATAAATAAAACGAATAATGTCAAAATTCGTGAATACAACAAATTGTCGTTGGCATTTTTTTGAATATTATGAATCGTGCGTCGTTGAGAGTTGCCAACTAGTTAACGCTTGCGTTGCGTTGGCTACAACTTACAATATACTGTAGGCGTAGGGGGTAGGTAGATAAGTTGTTCAAGTTTCCACTGTGAACCACTCATTTGTTACATATTTAAATTTTTAAGTTTACACATAGTCATACAGAATACAGTTACTGAAACTATCCGGATATAACAGGTCCTTTGGAGGTGATCAAGGTTAATTTGCGCTCTAAGGCAGCAATTTTCTTTAATTCTCGCGATTATTTTATGTGCACACTATGTTTACGCTTACAAAACGTGTGTACAACTTGAAAACCAGCTTTTTGTGGCATACATGCATACATACAAGTGTAGGTACCGACTTATCTCAAGTGGTATGCAGAAAAGAAACCCAGTAGCGAATACCTGTTTCACAACGAATCTCAATGTCTTGGAATAATGCTTGTTTCATTACTCATCGATCAATTTCTCATTAAGTATGTAAGCTTTAGTGTCATCAATTCGGTGACAACAGTCAAGTTTATACAGCTATGGCTATATCTTCATATGTCCATTGAATACCTAAGTACAACGCCAAGTTGTAGTATCTGCAAATATGGGTTTTTTTTTCATCGGCGTCGTGTGAAGATCAATTATTCAGCGCGCCTAAAAATAATAGCACACTCGCGGTTCATCATATGGCATGCTCATGCGCTCATACATATGGATGAGCTTAGATTTTTCATATATTTTCCTAAAATATGTACATACATATGAATATATGAGTACGAATTTGTACATATGGAATAATGTCAACCTTGCCTTTGCGTATGGTAAATGCGCCTTCTTATGCATTTTTTATGGTTTTTTGTTTTTTTTTTTTTTTTTGTGTGTGAGCATATAATCTTTTTGTGTGTAACCCGTTAACAGCAACATAAACGATGAACAATTTAATGACGATCTCACATGACCAGTACTAATTTCACTACTTTACACACAAAAAAGTACAAAAGCGCGAGACCAAACATGCTTTCAAAATTCGCTACATTACTCAATTGCACACCACAACCAGATAGGATCTCTGTAAGTCAATAAAAATTTCTATGGCACGTGACAGAAACAGGTTTTAATTTCACTCATTTATACAGATTGAATAATAATACTACTTTTTCCCATCAAGTGTTCACATCATCTTGGACTTAATCATGCTTTGACTGATTGGGGTTTAATGTATTTTTTTTTTATTACTAAAATATTTTCCCGGTTTTATTTTTAGAATTTATATTATCATAATTCAAATGAAAATCATTACAGCGGCTCACAGAATAAAAGCTGTTCTTAAACTCTTTAAAACATATGATCAAATTAAACTTTACATTCTGTCTGAATCATAATAAATCATTGTGTCGGAAACGTCGAACAATTGGCAATTAGCTATGCAGACATCAGAATTCGAAGCTCGAAATTCGAATATCACTTCGCGATCTGAATGCTAATGTCAATGTCACTTGAATTCTTCATCTTCTTTCATTCATTGGCTTGCAAATGGACTTATTATAATCTATTCCAAGTTGATCACATAAGTTTGCAACACAGACAAAAGAATTTATGTAGTCATACAGGGTGGAACATAATTGTTTCGCCTGAACACTGAACAATGATTATTACATTCTCGTACATTGAGAAATATTTCGTGACTCTGTGAGTAACTATTTAGTTACAAGTCTGAAACTCGGCGTTCTTGACTGCAATTTTTTAAATTTCAGACGCACCTTCGTGGACACGAGGCCTGGAATTAAGTAAGACATACTGGAGGGTGACAGAATGGAATAAATCGAGTCTAGATAAAAATGACATTTCAAGAAGCATACATAGATGACTTCGATGTTTTTTGATACTTGTTCGCCATAAAAAAAAAATTACTTAACCCTTTGACGACCGCTCCTAAACGGCACAGAAATTTCCGTTTCCGAGGACGTTAGCAAAAATTTTTTTTTGTACCTGCAAAGGTGTAAGTCAGTAAGTAAGTAAGTATGTAAGTAAGTAAAATGCCGAGATCACAACGTTTCTGCCTCGAAGGGGAAGAAATTGTTCAACTGGTGAATCCTGATGATAGCGATGGCGAAACGGGCGAAGAAGATATTACTTTTCTTGAAGATGATGCTGTTCTATAGCCCGGTACAGAAACGTAATCGGCGATGTATTTACTGCGTATGAAGAACCGCAACCGTCGACTAGCCAACGTACTGTGAGCAGAAATGTGTTATTTTTTCTAAATCTATGGTTGAACTGAAAACCAATGAGCTTAACAAATGTCACAAATAATAAGTTTTCATTGTATCGACAATAAATGCAAAAATTAATCTTTCTTTCTCATATAAAGTTACTCGTAAACCAAATTGGAAATTGTCATAAATTTTTACCGTTGACGACCATTGGGACATATAGGTCCCATCAAATATAGTGGTCCCGTGGGTGATCCAAATGGGTCATCGAGACTATGTTTTATTTGATGAAAAGAGGAAGGTTGCCCGCAATTTCTCACAAAATTTTGGACCTCAAGCTCAGCCCACTACCAAAATATTGCCATAAGAAAAAGGTGAGATTTTCAGACTTTTGGGGGCTCTGATATGCAAAGGGTTAAGTCCATCCGCAAAAACTGCATAGAAAGCTACGTTCATAAGCTATCGAAAGATACATTGTTGAGGAAAATCGGTTCCATAGTTTTTTCAGGAAAAATTCAGAGGTAAAAGGGTCACTATTGTCCCAATGGTCGTCAAAGGGTTAAGGCGTGTTTTGGTGACACGTCGCGTCGTTTCTAAGTTAAGTGAAAACTAGTACTTATTACAACAACAAAAAATTGCTAACAATTACTTTTTATGCACTCAAAAGTGAGCTGCAATTATTCCGTTCCGTTCCGCTTTGTTTTTACTTAACGGTGGCAATCCTTATACATAACAGTTCGGCTAAAAAATTCGTATCGTTTTAAAGAAAAATAAAATACGATATACCGATTATAGCGATCTTTCAACTTTTCGATACCATTTTTGTAGTACGATTTGTCTTTTGCTTCAAAATAGACCGCAGTCTTGGCGATTACCTCTTTAACGGCGCTAAATTTAATTCCAGCGAGCATTCTCTTAAGGTCTGAGAACAGGAAAAAGTCGCTGGGGGCCAGATCTAGAGAATACGGTGGATGCGGAAGCAATTCGAAGCCCAATTCATACAATTTTGCCATGGTTTTCATTGATTTGTGACATGGTACATTGTCTTGATGAAACAGCACTTTCTTCTTCTTCAAATGGGGCCATTTCTCCGCGATCTCGTCCTTCAAACGCTCCACTATTACGCTGTGTAATAGTCGCTATTGATGGTTTTCCCCTTTTCAAGATAGTCGATGAAAATTATTCCACGCGCATCCCAAAATACAGATGCCATAACTTTGCCAGCTGACTGTTGAGTCTTTCCACGCTTTGGCTTCGGTTCACCGCGTGCAGTCCACTCGGCTGACTGTCGATTGGATTCCGGAGTAAAATGATGGAGCCATATTTCATCCATTGTCACATATCGACGCAAAAATTCGGGTTTATTACGATTGAACAGCTTCAAACACTACTCAGAATCATCAATTCGTTTTTGTTTTTGGACGATTGTGAGCTCGCACGACACCCAATTTGCACAGAGCTTTCGCATACCCAAATATTCAATAACGATATGTCCAACATGTTCCTTTGATATCTTAAGACTGTCAGCTATCTCGATCAACTTCACTTTACGGTCATCCGAAATCATTTTCTGGATTTTTTTTGATGTTTTCGTCCGTAACAGCCTCTTTTGGACGTCCACTGAGTTCATCGTCTTCGGTGCTCATATGGTCTATACGGAATTTAGCAACCCACTTACGAATTGTTGCTTTTGCTTCGCCTGGCGCAGAGTCCGGATAACACTCATCAAGCCACTTTGGTATCAGCAGCAATTTTTTTCATAAAAAAACAGTGTTTCATTAACACACTTTTAATGTAATTCCGCTTCACTCAAAATGCTAGATCTCACAAACTAATAGTCCGACAGCTGTCAAATTTATACACGTATCTTTTGTAGGTTGGTACTAACTAAAAATGATATGGATTTAATTTTAGTGGCGCCCTCTCATATGAACGATACAAACTTTTCAGCCGAACTGTTATATGTATATATCAAAAAGTAAAAAGCTTTTATTTTGCTTTACACAATTCTTACCGAAAAACACCTTTTGTACGATCTGGTGTTTCATTTATGATCAATAGCCTTGAATTGCCGATGAATAACTTTCCTGTAATTTGCTCTTGAAATGATCGTCACCTTCTGTCATTGGATTTGGATCTCAAATTGACAGTTTCAAAAATGGTGGCCCTGACTTTTCAGTGGTCAGGCTGATCAAATAAAGAAATATTTTAAGTTCTAAGATGTCCGAGCTGCAAAAGGAACACAAAAGATTGATATTGCTTTACTTACTTACTTAGGTCCGGGGTGAACCAAGGCCTCAACAAAAACAACCACTTCTTGAGCTAACTGCCTCCAGTTGCGCACTCCAAGTTGGTTGAGGTCATATTTCACTTGTTCGCGCTAGCTTAGGTGAGGTCGTCCTCTGTTGAGCTGACTATCCATTCGCTCTACATGTCCTGGCCATCTTACGCCCTATGCACAGTTTTTTTTACTAGGTCAATGTCGCTGTTCAGCTCGTATATTTCGTGGTTGAATCTTTTCCTCCAAAACCCGTCAACGCAAACGGGACCGAAGGATTTTTCTCTCGAAGCGACCGAGAATATCTTCATCCGCTTTCGATAAAGTCCATGCTCCATATAGCAAGACTGTGCCGGTAAAGGTCTTATATAGAGTCTCCTTAGTCGATCGGGAAAGAGCTTTGCTACTAAATTGCCACAAAGAAACTGCGATTGGCAAGATTCGTTTGATTTGCGACGAGATGTAATTTTCTGCTGTTATAGCAGAGAGAAAGTTGTTACTGTCTATGTGGGGTGGCTGGCTACACGATCAATTCCATACCGATTCTTTTCAGTGAGACAGGTACATTTTATGTGAGCTAAAACGAGAAGGGTGGATTTCACCAAAAGCATACCAAAAATCCACTTTCAATAATAATTCTCGGTGAAAGATGCATGTTCTTTTCTCAAAGCGTTTCATTTCTCATAGGGTTTACATCACGAAAAACTCAAAAAAATAATGCGCTGTGCAGGACGGAGCACGGAGGTTGTGTGTTCTGTTTTCAAAGCGTTTTCCTCAACACATTTTGTGTGTAGCCACGGGGAACTTTTCAATACCTATTATGCCATTGACCGTGTAGCCACCGTCTATTGTAACGTTCTGTCAAATTCGTCGATGTTGAGTGTCCCTTTTCGTTGACAGCATATACTTTGCTCTACCGCTAAGCCCATTTTAGCCGCTTCCATTTTTATACTCGCAAACGCACCGGTGAGAGCTCGCTGTGTTCTACCAATGATGTCAATGTCGTCAGCGTATGCAAGCAGTTGACCGGACTTTTAAAAGATCGTTCCTTGTGTGTTGGCTTGTGAGTTTCGAACAATTCTTTCAAGTATGATGTTGAAGAAGTCGCATGACACCGCGTCACCTTGCCTAAATCCTTTATTGACATCGAATGTCTCGGTGAGGTCATTACCGACCTTGATGGAGCAGGGAGCTTTCTCCGTAGTCATCCTGCACAGACGAGTGAGTTTGGCAGGGATGTCAAAACTAGACATGGCTCTATACAGTTCATCCCTCCATATAGTGTCATATGCGGCCTTGAAATCGATGAACAGGTGGTGGGTAGTGATTTGGACTTATTGGGCTTTTTCCCAAGTGAGAAATTGCTTTACCTCGAGTTTAAACGGGAAGTCCAAATAAAATCGGGGTTTGGAATTGAACTTCTGCTTGAGAGCTAAACATTTTCGACATGAGTTTTGGCTTAGAGGATGTTTTTTTTTGTGTACCTTTATAAAAACTTCAAGGGAATGCAAGAAAGTGCCCAACATTTCGAGTAAGACGGAGTTCGAATTAAAGGAATGTGACTGTAATTAATTTTCCGCCAGTTCTTTCTTTTTCTTCTTTCATTAGCAGCTAACAGTGAAAAGCTGACAAGTACTGGTTCCTGATTTTAATACGTATTTTAAGGTCCTATGCTTAAACACTCTTATTGCGTCATTAAATTATTAAAACGCACCTAATATATTTTTTGAATAGAAAATTCAGACCACTAATGGAATGTCATTATCTGACACACAACGTGTTCCATATTTTCCAAATCATTTTCTCTTTTATTAATCAAAGTGGTGCAACATTTTTCATTGTCATCCATATCTTCCGCGTTTTATCGCTTATGTATTAAGCGTTACTTTATTTTTAAATTTCATCATCATAAAGTACAAATTTCCGTCTAAATTATAATACAAATTAATGGTTGGAAAATTCACAGCACAATGTCTACCACCAATCAGTGTATTTACACGTTGCATAGATGTTGATGTACGAGTATATAATTTCGTTTTGGTGACAATGGTGGCCGAAGCAAATCGGTGTTGTAATAAGTATTTTGTGGTCTTATCTGGCGGTCAGAATTAAGTACATAAAACTCTATGAACTGATGATGGGATTTTTGATTAGATTGGTTAAGGAGCTCTTAGATTGTAGTTATTTTAGACACCAATGTTGTAAGGTTTGACAGTATGTGAATTTTAATTTAATGGCGAAGACGAAGATTCGTTCGTATTTGCATACATACATACATACATAATGTATATGTATAAACTATCTTCAACACTTTAGAATCTTCGAAATATTTATTATTGATTCCATTTAAAAGATAATAATATTCAAATCGGTATTTAAAACAAAAATAGCATTTTTATTGCGGAACCGGGGAGCCCTGGTTTTACATCCAACAAACCCGGTTTTTAAGTACGAGTATATGCCAATGACCTGAGGTGGGGTCGTTAAATCCCTTCAATGCATTCATTTTCAAAATGATTTGATTGGGAAGCGTTACATAGTTCAATATATTTTAAGGCCAATCAGTTCTTTATTAAAGACCTGAAGCTCTACCATACTTCTTTTATTTATGTTTCGTATAAGATAAAAGCTCACGTGACTACAATTGCAGTAATAATCCTGTATTTCGTGCGTTAGTCTGAACTCAAATGATTGGGGGTTAGAGAGAGAGAGAATTAACTTTGTATGTAGTTTGTTTGTAACCCCATGGGTGGCGTTCGATACTAAACAGAAAGCATATTGCTACGAATTTAGTGTTTTGGCATTTTTTTGGAATATCTCTGCTAGATAACAGTCGAAGGCCTTTAATTTTTTGATCCTAATTTTCAATTGTTAGAAACCTATGTGAATATGTAAGTAGAATAACGTGTTTTCGAGACCACACATTTATGTACTTATCTGATAAAACTAATTCTAATCGTGAACTTTTTTTGAGATTCAGAAAAGAATATGAGTTTTTAAGTCGATTTTTATGCAAGCAATACATCTTGTCAGTTGAGTCGTCGGTAAAACGTAATAGCAAATCTTTTTGGAATTACATTAATTCAAAAAGAAATACCTCAGGTTTACCTAAGGTAATTCAATTCGGAAATGTGAGTTCAACGGATTTGAAAAGCACTTGTGACTTATTTGCTGACTTTTTTGAGTCAGTATACAATGATTCAAGTGAGCACCGTAGCGCAAGTAGTTAGTGCGTCGGACTACTGAGCCAGCGGTCTTGGGTTCGAATCCCGCCGCAAACACCAAAAAAAAGTTTTTCACAGTGCCCACCTCTTTCGAATGTCTGACAAGCATCAAAGAGTATCATTTGTCACGATTGAGCTTCTCAACTCGCCGTTCGGAGTCGGCAAAAAACTGTAGGTCCCTTCCATTCGTGCAAAAATATAACACGCACACACAAATGGTTGCGAGAAGCAGGCCCAGGTTCACCTCGAGCTGTAGCGCCAACTAAGTAAGTAAGTATACAATGATTCACGGGTGCAATTAAATGATAATCATTACGCTATGATTCCTGATGTTTTGGACATTGGTGTATTGAAATTCTCGGATGATGATGTAATTATCGCGCTTAAAAAATTAAATTTTAATAGCAACCCAGGCCCTGATGGTATACCCGCGGTAATATTAAAAAAAATGTATATTATCCGTTTTTCATCCTCTTAAAATTATTTTCAACCAGTCACTTGTGTCTGGTGATTTCCTTAATGATTGGAAATATTCTTTTATAATTCCTATTTTCAAAGGTGGTCTAAGGCAAAAAGTTGAAAACTATCGACCTATATCCAAGCTTTCGGCAATACCCAAATTATTTGAGAGTATTGTTAAGGAAAAATTCTTTTTGGCGGTAAAAGAGATTCTTTCAAATAATCAACATGGCTTCATTCGTGGTAGATCATGTACCACTAACTTAGCTTTGTTATGTAATTATATTTTTGACAGTTTTGAGCAACGTTTACAAGTTGATGTACTCTACACAGACTTCACCAAAGCATTTGATAGGGTACATCATACCATACTTTTAGCCAAACTTGAATCGTTGGGTTTTCATTCCTCAATGCTAAAATGGTTCTTTAATTACTTAACTAATAGAAGGCAAATGGTAAAGGTCGATGGTTGGACTTCTCGTGTAATTGAAGTAACGTCGGGCGTTCCACAAGGTAGTCATTTGGGCCCATTGCTATTTATTTTATTTATCAATGATGTTCACGAAATATTTAAATTCTGTAAGGTTTTGACATTCGCGGATGATTTAAAATTATTTTCTCGTGTAAATAATGTTACTGATTGTATTCGTTTGCAATCAGACATTAATAGATTATCGGAATGGTGTAATCATAATGCCCTGGAACTTAATATTTCAAAATGTAAAATATTTTCGGCTTATCGAATTGCCATTCCACTTTTTCATAATTATTGTATAAACGATCTTCGACTTCAACGATTGGATGAAGTGAAGGATCTAGGGGTCATGTTTGATAATAAACTAAACTTTATCTTGCATTATGATTATGCCATTGCCAAGTCTAACTCTTTGTTGGGCTTTCTAAAGCGTAATAGTAAATACTTTCGAGATGTGCATAGCCTTAAAGTTATCTACTGCTCGTTAGTCAGACCTTATTTAGAATATTCATCCATCATTTGGAATAAAACAATAAAACAATATGTAAGTAGAATAACGTGTTTTTCAAGACCACACATTTAGCACCCACAATGCTTATTTGTTTGTTGATATTAGGCGTGTTTTTGTTTTGTAACCTATATAGACTTCGAAAAAGCTTTCAGAGTAAAAATAAGACTCGATAATTATCCAGGCTATGGTTTTGTTGTATTTTACATGGGTAAACATGCTGCTGAAACATGTTTAGCCTATACAGGTTGCAAAAAAAAAACACGCCTATTTATTGATTACATTTTGAAGTTCTTAACTGGGAACGGAACTCTTGTCGTCTGTTCTTCGAGGAGCTTAAGAAACTCTATGCCGTCTTACTGGATAACTAAGTAGCTGCATAGGACGACGGAAAATGGAGGCTTGGACATACGCTGAAATTACTTAAAAGCAAATCTACATACATACATATATGTATGTATACGTACTAAACTCACTGTAGGTAGTTATATTAAGTAGTTTATCGTACGAAAAGCTGAAGCACATAGAACTGATCGAATTGTTTCTATCCATCCATATCCAACTGTAAAAGAACATAACTAATGCAGGCATAGATACATAAATATATAAATAAATACTACTACTAATAAATCCTAAATATTTGAAATTGAAGTTTTAGGCAATGCCCCTTAAATATCTCACCCAACCTTTTTCTTCTTTTAAGTCCATGATTTTTATTTTTTTTGTTTTTTTGATATTCTACAGACCAATGTGTACACTTCGCTCAAACTTTTAGCTTTTATGTCAAGACTCAACTTTATTTTGTGTTCTTAGTAAGCTAAGCTTAGTTGTGCTTATTCATTAGCTGCCCAGAAGGAAGGACATTTTTTTGTAGAACCATGTCCACGTCGATCAGATTCTAGAAAACCTGTTTGTATTGAGCAAACTCATTTGCATGCATGAACAGTGAATCAAACACTTTTCTATAAAAGTAAATCTCGAATTGATATTAATTTTTGAGACAATGGTATTAATTCGCACGCGCAAATTGGAATTTGATATTTTTTTTTCTAGATTTTTGTTGTTCGAAATTTTTTTTCAAGATTTTGGTTTCGAGATTTTATTTTTCGAAATTATTTTTTTCGAGATTTTATTTTTTGAGATATCGTGGTAAGCTCTATCATATGTCCTTACTATAGAATCTCGCTGATAAGGCTTTCTTGTGACTGTCAACCGCTTCACGAGTTAACTAGGCTCACCACAGTCCATCTGCTCGGAGGAATGCCACCAAACGTCCGCCCGAACTCTCTTTGGACTGAAATCACAGTATTTGAGAACTTATTCACTAAGTCACTAATAAATACGTAGGTATCCTGTTTTTATCATAGTTTTCGAAATCCTGTAGAAGCCTGAATTTTCGCAGGATTACCCCGTTTTTCAACGGAATTGAGATACAAACTTGCTATAAACATTGATTCGGACATTTCCTTTAAGATAACGAATTTAATTACGTTCCGGAAAAACATCTAAAGATCGTAACGCTGGCCCTTTATTCCATATCTACATATAGTAGCCACATAAATTAGCTTTTTTAACTTATATCAACACACACATACTCGTATATTATGTTTGCGTATTAATTTTAATACAAATGTAAAATTAAAAAAAAAAAAACGAAATTCGTTTCTGGTCTTGTACTGTGAGGGCCGAGTGAAAGCGGTCTTTATCGATGACGACCAACTTCTCCTTCCTCTGATCGCTGCGCTGTTACTTTTATTTTTCTTATACTCTGACACATCTTCTCTAATAGAAAAAGAAATGAAATCAACAGCGACGAGATACAGAAAGACTGCGTGAAAAAAAAAATAAAGCAGATAGGTACTCGGTATGTGGGAAAAGATAGTAAGGCAACGAAATATTCAAGAAGATGACTGCCGCATCCACCGCTGGACCAGTGAAAGTGTATTCAAATCTTCTTTTTTTTTCATTTCTTTCACACTGACCATTCTACCGTAAACATGCAAATTTGTTTTTTCTCCATTATTTGCTTTCTTATTTTAAATATTATAAAATTGATTTTTTTTTTTCGTTTTGTTTGTTTGTTTGTTCATGAATACGCATAATGAAGTTGCATGTCACGTACAAATTTTGCAATTTATGTAACAGAAGTCACAACGCCCGGTGATTGTTAAAATTGTTTCCTATCCCGAAAGTAGGACATGGGTGTTAGCATTGATTTTTATACATACATTATGTGGTTTTGTATATGCGTATTTTAATAAGCAATATCTGGCGTTAAACCCACCTGGCTTTTGATGCGTATTGCACAACATAAGCTACTTGATGGGGAGACAGCATTTAACCCTCAGTGTACTCGTAGATTTTAAGTTTCATTATAAGAATAAGGAGACTAGAATCTAACGATTTTTTGAAGGGTGAGATGCACCACGACTTTAAGTCTATTGTCTATCTTCAACCGATAGACCATGCTTCCTGAGATGTCCCGATGATCCCGTAAGGACCGCAGTCAGGATGCGGAGTTTGTTTTTGTCAAGTCTAATGCAGGCTTTGAATCTCTTTTGGTTGTAATTGCCCAAAAAAGTCTTTGCCTGTCATAGACCCTTAGTTTTTGCCCGTGACTTAGTTCTGTTTGTATTCTCCAGTTAACGGAGCTCATCTTTTATGGTGTGTTACCCTATGCCGTAGAACGGTCCAGAACCCATGAAGAGTGTAGCAGTGCCTTTCCTAGGAACTTTGCTCGCCTCTTCAAAGCCTTCCACCGCCAGGTGTCCTGGAGTCTAACGATACAAATTAGCAATAAAACCTTTGATTGTAGACTAAATTCTAGTTTATTTATAAACATGAGAAATAACCAGCGAACGGATTTTGTTGACTTTGCCCTTTTTTTACTCATACTGTGTTTTTTTTTAAGCCTTTTTTAATCCACATTGCTTTTTCTGCTTTTTTGGTGCTTATTGTCAATTTTGCTCTGCACTCTCTTCTTAATTTTGGGATTTATCCTTGCCCACACGAAAGAAATTTTAGTACTCACACGTATAAGAACAGGTTTTTCTCTCGTGTGAACATGCCCATAATTTCACCCGTTGTTTACACCAGCGCGCATACAAAAAACATTCATACACACCAATACAACCCTAAATACATTTTTGTATCAATCTCGTGCAATCTCAGGTTTACAAACTTTTGATCTGGAAAAAACCGTTAGACATCTGTGAAGTATTTTTTTTGCAAGTGTGCACCTTTTCATCTAGCTTCAAATTCCGTGACACACATTGCGTGTGCTAAAATGCGTGCTATTCCAAAAATATTTTCTTGCTTACATTGAAAGTGAAAATGCCCAAAGACGCGTGAAAAGTTTCAAGCCAATTGCCAAATTTTGTGGTGAAATCGGAAAAAGATTTTCGGTCGACCCGAAAGAGCACATATTTAAGAGTTTACAAATAACAGGTGAGTCCTAGACCTAGTGTGTGAATTTTAATTTGAACATTTGATCTTAGTGCAATGGGAAATATGTTGGAAGGCCTATTGAAGAGGTGTTAAAGACTTTAAACCGGATCGAGGAGAAGATGAATATGTTATGAAAAAATTATACACCGTTTTTTAAGCAAATGAAGGAAATTGCGCTGCAAACTAGTCTCTGTCCATGTTGAGAGATCCTTCAGTTCATTCAAGGCTTTCCTGAGATACAATCGCAGGCGATTGTTACCAGAGAACTTCAAAATGTTTTTGGTTTTACAGTGTCATTACAATGTTAGTAATCTCTATATATGTATATAAAACAGTTCACTGACTGACTGACAAACAACGCACAGACCACACCGCCGGACCTAAAGGGCTGAAATTTGGACAGTACATTTCTATAATGACGTAGACATCAACTAAGAGAGGATTTTTTGAAATTCCATCTCTAAGTGTGTGAATTTGGAAAATTACTTCTCATCTGATCTGATTTTCCCATCACTATGCCGATCTGTCTGTCTCTCGTTCTTGTCTGTCATGTGCTCGCGCTGTGTAGTAAACATTATAAGGGTATTCATAACACCTTTAGCGCGTGTAAATAATAAAAAAAAAAAATGTTATCCTAACCCTGAGGCTTTTCGACTTTGTGGTTCTATTTAAAGCACGGATTTCTCTTCCGAGTCTTAAGCCCCATTTAGATGATCAGTTTCAGTTTCAATTGTCAGTTCAGTTGACATTTCAGTTAAAAAAGGTATGCATTTAGACTTCAGTTCGGTATTCAGTTGAGCTTTAATTTTACATCTGAGCAGTTTAACTGACAACTGAAATGAAAACTGATGGGAATTCCATAAGTTTCAGTCTCAGTTTCAGTTTCAGTTAAATGTTTCAGTTTTTGCATTTACACTGCAGTTTAACTGAAAGCTCAGCTGATAGCTGCAACTGAAACTGAAACTGAACTGATCATCTAAATGGGGCTTTAAGAGTCGATGATTTTTCAAAGCGACGCGACGTATGGTTGGTATTCGTATCGTGCGCTGTCGACTTCGATATTTTAAGCGTATCTGTAATAGCACGCACTGTATTTCCTTCATGCAAGATTATTATGCCGCAACGTTTAACTTCACTTAATGCTGAAGTTTCAGGACTAACTGGCGGTGAAAGCATACTGTTATATGCAGTTACAAACAGTCTTAGTGTTTCCAAAAAGTACCAGAATTGTAGTTTTTGGGAAAATTTAAAATCTACAGTTTTGTTTTACTGCCATCTATGTACATCGGTATATGCTTTGATTAGTTGATTCTGCTCATTTTTCTTAAAACACTTTAAAAATGCTTGGAGACATACCCATCTAATAGTGTCTTACTATCGACCATAGCCGGATGTGATTTAAGTCCTACACAGATCAATAAACGTATAAATATGGAGAAATTGTTTGTACGGAAATGTCTGGACGGCAGTTATGTTTCCGTAGCCTTTTCAATACATCTATAACAGTAATCTTTGCCAGCTAAAATGATTATCCGTTCGTAACGACAATATGAATTGATCGTTCATTCCAAAATAAATTATTCATTTGCACCATGATGATATACGAGTATTCCCTATTCGTCCTATTCAGCATTACTTATACCTTATGGTCTATCATTTAGCATTTAAAATCGTGTGTTCGTAATTGTCAGACAACTGGTCTGAAAACGATGGAAATAATGCATTAAAGTACTAAGCGACCACGTCTTGATAGGATAATTTAATCAAGTTGATCCACGGAATCATGTCTGCCATTGTAACGTCTTGAAACGAGTATAGTATACTTGTTGTTGTTGTACGAATCTATAACCTATGAGTATCAAAGTTCCACACATCTCTTTAACAGGTTTAATTTCTCTAAAACTAGTCTGCATATAAGAACAAGTATCTGGACGTTTTCCAGACCAACTAATTTGGATATTTATCGATTAAACGGTTTTTTACAAACCAGCGATGACTCCGCATAACTGTCACAAGTTCAACCGTGTAGACTGCGAAATAAAAATATCTCGTAGATTATACAAAAAAAAAAAAATTAAATAAAAATATGTTTAATCGACGAGTATTTCAAAATTGAGGAATACCCCTGTAAACAGGTTTTCAGACACACCTCACTATTCTAATCAATTTCGAAATAATTTGTTTACCATTAAACATGATGAGCTCCTTAAATTCCATTCGTTGTTGGAAGGTTTTAATTTTTTTTTATATCAAAACTGGATTAAACTAATAGCTCTTTAATTACCCTCAAACTATACAGGATGAAAGAAAACGGTTACTTGAAAATGAAGGTCACTTCTTGTCAGAGTTGTTGAACTCGAAGGGGTTTATAGAGTCGCTAATAAAAATGCTATTCCTTAAAGCGCAGTTTTAATCGGTTTTTTCCTCAAATTTGCAAATCAATTAATTTTAATTTGTATACCCAACAAATTGCACAATTGTCAATTTTGTCTGATCTAATGACTGTGCAAACGATAATTCATCTGGTCATGTGACAATGCTGAAGATAAAACGTATAAAACAGTTTTTTTAATACTCTTTCAGGAAATACTTTTCCAAAGATTATAATGACTGTCAAGGCTATAGGCAACTACATACATTAATAAGCTTAGTAATGGTATAGACAAATCCAATGAGCTTTGAAATCAATTAAGCCGCACGTATATAAATACTAAGATTCAGAGGTATGTAGGTATGTGTCAACTGTCACCCATGTGGTCCAAAAAAAAAAATAAAATTTAAGGTACGGTTCACGTTTTTATTACGCACATAGCGACAAGTCCATAAACCGCAAATATTTTATTTGGGATTTTCTAGCTTTTCAGGTTGGTCATGGGTTTCCTAAGAGAATAGACAATCTTGTAGATTCGAAGGTAAGCGCATGCTAATAGCAATTTTTAATTGACAACTGACAGCTTAGGCATTTCCAATTTTATTTAGATTTTTCGTGAAGTGATAGGTATTCTGAGATTATAAAATTTTAATTAAACATTTACCAAGAATTCTATGTAAACATTTACGTCACAGAGTGGACATTCTAATCCGGATCCAGGAAACAAAATTAAGATAACATAGGTAGAACTCTGTTGCGGCAGCACGCGTTCGATTTTCTGTCTTCAGTTCCGTGATGTGTAGAAGCTGACATTTCTTTTTTGTAACTGTGACAAGGTTGATAAATTTGGTCCACCAATTTTGCCGGTAATCATGGGAAGGGAAAAGGCTAGAAGAGGATTCTTCATCATCACTATCTCAGATTTATTTACATGGACAACGTAACAGGTTGTCGCCATTTGCAAAGGACTCCGGGTGAATTCGTAAACGTCAATTCCACGACAATTACGTCAAAGTTGCGATGGTCATTTGCAGTGCTGTCACACAAGCGCATTAAAAATAAATCGAATGCGCCATTGCATGGTGTTTTGCGATCACCTGCAGTGGCAGTAGGTTTACGAATTGTTGACGAACGCGTCAAAAAGATTTCGAATTCTTGATCATGATCATCGTCATGCAATTGACGTTTACGAGTTCACCCTCCTTTTGTCTGTAGGGAGTTGGAATATTTTCGTTGCGTTTTAGTATATACATTCTTCATGTATCACCTCCGCCAAATATTTTCCGTAAAACAGCTGTCATTAGCCGTCAATTTCAGTATAATAATATGTCATTTGATTGGAGCGCGAATAACAACACTTTGTACTTTATCGAATACTAGTGCATACCCGGTGCGCTCCGCTACACCCACTGAGAACAGTGTTTGTATCATAAAATGTCATGAAACTTTTTCGAGTGACTTTTGGTGCACCGGACGATGTCATCTGGAAGCACGAGATGTATTTGCGAATGTTGTTCAAGAAGTGCTTGGAATCGGATGTGTAACATAAATTTCTATACTTGGAACTCTCCACTGTGGAACATTCTCCATCCTGGAATGCTGGATTCTTAGAATGAGTTCCATACTGCAGAACTTGCCTATCTACAGCAGACACACAAACCCTTATTTATTTACTTATTCGTCATTTAGAGTTGCAGACTCTATAGAGACTATAGATGTACAAAAATATCTTAAAAGTTAATTACTACAAACGATTTTTTAATTTTCTTTTAAAAGAGTTTCTCGAGCAATGTTCAAAAATGTCCAATTTTGGATGTTGGATAGATTTGCTTTCTTCCTCGTCTCCGCAGCTTCTACAGATATCGTTGGACTCAGGTTGCCATTTGCTTGTCATGTGACCTATGGCACAGTGTTCTGTGATTATTCCGGTGATTAAGCGTATGGAGGATTTATCCAGATGTAACATCGTCTTTGTCCTACTAGGAACAAGTTTCGAGATGTGACGCAGTCGGTTCGTGTGAGCTACAGAGCGTTGGTCTCTTTTTCAATTATATGGTCGATTGTGCTGAACAGTGTTTTATTCGGTGGCAGTACGGAGGTGTCAGCATCACTATTGCTCATGGCTGATCCAGCTCTAGCTAATTCGTCTGCTACCTCATTTCAATATTGCTATGTCCTGGTATGTCCGGTATCAATAACTAAGCTTAGTTCCCTAATGCAACGCTCAATAGGTTCATTTTTGTCGTAATTTGTCCTGTGGAAATGTCCACGAAGACGAAACCTCATGCGCAGATTCCTTTCTGGAAAATAAAAGTTTGGGCAAGTGTGTAGTAGTGTGGGCAATTTACATGATAATTGACTATATCTCTTATCAGCATAATACAGAAATACCTGCGTCTGTCTTCGAGAGTTTGCAAATCGAACAGAAGGCATCGGGTTAAATAGGGAGGTGTACCGATGTTCCACCTTAGCTTTTTGAAAGCAAATCTTGTGAAAGATTATTCTCAGCGAGTGATTTGCGTAGTAGGGATTCCAGATTTGGCTGCAATAGTCTAAATTTGATCTAACTAATGCAAAATAAAGAGCCTTAAGTGTATACGGATCTGAGAATTCTTTTGTGTTTCGCCTAATAAAGCCAAGCATTCAGAAGGCCTTACTCACAATGTAGTCTACATGCAATTTAAAATTGAGTTGTGTATCCAATATAACGCCTAGATCTTTTTTCGAGTTTACTTTTTCTAGTTTGGTACAGTCCATTTGGTTCTCGAATGATATTGGATTATAGTACCTACAACAGGAGAGGCCTTGACACTTAGATATGTTTAAGTCCAAGAGGCTGTGTTGGGACCATCTAGCCAGATTATCTAGGTCTTGTTGAAGGAGCACACAATCATCCTCTGTTGACATGGATCGAAAAAGTTTTAAATCGTCGGCGAATAATTAACACGAGCAATTTTTAAAGTTCGACGGAATGTCATTGACAAATAGCAAAAAAGAGAAGAGGTCCAATATGGCTTCCTTGTGGGACTCCAGACGGCACTGTGATGCGTTCTGACAGAAAAACTCCAATTTTGACAAATTGGATACGACCATCATGGTAAGAGGTAATCCAATCCAGAAAACTGAAATGGAATCCAATCTGACCGAGCTTGTGAACCAAATGCTCATGATTCACTCTGTCAAAGGCTTTAGCAAAATCTGTGAAAATAATGTCGTTCTGATAACCAATTTCCAGGTTATTGATAATCTTCTTACATAAAATTGCTAAATTTGTTGCCTTGGGCAAATCCATGCTGAGAAACGGATATAATTTCTTTGACGAAAAAGTTGAGTTTACCGCACACAATCTTCTCAAAGACTTTAGGGATGACAGACAGCTTACATATAGGTCTATAGTTAGAAACTTTTTGTTTTGCCCCGGCTTTAAAAATTGGTGAAATATAAGATGCTTTCCACTCGTTAAGGAATTAAGGGAGAAGGGAGAAATCCCATCTGGGCATATGCCCTTGTTAACTTCTAAGCTTTATGGATACCGATACGTCGATTCTCTCCTAGATGGCGCTATCCCCAATCGGCTTAGTTCTGCATACAACAATATGTACATACACATATTATGTACGTTAATATAATTTTGTATAAATTTCCCTGACATTCAAAATAGTAATGACTCTAGTGGCGGATTTAATACCGTCAACACAATGTTTCCATTCGCACCAGCACATTCCTGGCGTTTCACCATTGTACTTCAGTTAATAGCAACACAATTTGTTCAATGGTCCGTAAACAACAATGCATTCGAATACAATTGAAGCAATAATATGTCGTCTATTGTCTGCAATTCGTACATTTGCGTATTTTTGCGTACATTTGCGACACATTGGTCTTGCACTTCGTCTGTTTCATATGCTCGTGTTACAGTCAAACAAATTCGTAAGCTTTCAATACGCACTCTCAGAGTTGCCGTTATGGCACGATCGTGCCTTTTTGGTGATTTTCGGTAAGCAAATGTTAGCACGATTTTCTCATTACCATTATTTGAATGGAACTTAAACTCATATGAGTTAAATTGGACAAGCTGAAAGATTACCAACTAATTTAGAAAAAAAACTTTGCTTAAATGAGAAAAATATTGGACTTTGGGTTTGAGGGACATTTTTTGAAGTAATAGAATGTATTTTTTGTTATTGGACACGCTATTGCTTAAAATGGCACGGAGTTTCAACGGATGAATGTTGCGCACTTTACTTTTTTCGTCTGTTGGCTCTTAATTTTCTTCTTACTTGTCAGATAGAAGTCAAAAAGTAAAACTTGATGGAATCTTCAGCGACGAGTTAAAAATTACCGTTGGTGTACCTCAAGGTTCAGTTTTGGGCCCAATTCTATTTTTAATATATATAAACTCTGTGTTTAATCAAAAATTTAACAGCCGTATTACAGCTTTTGCTGACGATATAGCTTTTACATATTCAGATAACAACTTGTTTGAGTCAACAGTAAAACTGCATATGGATTTATTTATACTACGACAATGGTTCGCTAAGCATGAGTTGCTTATAAGCGAGAAAACAAAAATTATGATTTGTAACTTAAAAGGTCCTTGTCCACTTGACTGCGATGTTTCTTTTCATGCCACTTCTTGTTCGAAATTGTCTCTATGTGTTCATACCTGTGACAAAAAAAACTTTTGTGAAGATTCAGTGTGTAGTTCAAATTGTTTCAAAATAGGCGGTGTTGAAAACTATAAGTATCTTGGGGTGTTACTCGATAAAAATTTAAAGTGGAAAGCGCACGTGGATGAGTTAAAAAAATATATGTTATCTGTTACTCGTAAAATGTATCTTCTAAAACCACATTGTTCAAAGAAAATTTTGTTAATGATTTATTATGGACTTGCACATTCTAAGTTACAATATGGAATCGCAAGTTGGGGTGGAACTTACAACACTACCATTGAAACACTAAACATTGCTCAAAAACATATTGTAAGAATTATTTGCAAAGTTTCTAGATTAGCAAGTAGTTGGCCTCTGTTTTCCCAGCTACGTGTCCTACCATTAAAGCACCTATATATCTTTAAAGTTCTGAAAGTTTTTTTGCATGCGAAGGGGTTACAGCACTACTCTCAGGAGCTCAAATGCATACGCACTGAGAGCCAATGGTATGTCATTTGTAAATATTCCTCTATCTAGAAAAACGCACTTCTCGAACTTTTATACTACGGCAGCACCTAGGCTTTTCAATAAATTGCCATTGCTGATAAGGTCAATAGTTCAACCCACTTTATTTTTAAGCGAAGTTAGAAAACTCCTTTTTAGTATGGATAGTTCGACAGTCAAATTTTTTTTGAGCACAACTTTATAATTTGTAATCTTTGTTTTTTAATTGTAATCATTGGTTTTTAATAATAGTATTTTATATATTGTCTATTAATTTCAATTATCACTTGTCATTAATGAATTGGTTTTTATTTGTAACTAAATTTCAATGTACCCCACATGTACCCCACATAACATAAAATTAATTTATTAAATTTACTTGAAATGTCATTCGCCTCTAGTCACCAAAGTGCTACAGAATGATGTCCATTTATTCATTTATCCTTAATTTTAAAAAATGTTAGTATTTACCTGTTAAGCTACTAGCTTTTTGTAAAAATGAATAATTAAAAATAAAAAAAAAAAAAAATTAGGCCTTTGAATGAATTTTCACCGTGAAAGTTTATCGAAACCTCGAGGTTTCAGCTCGGTGGAAACGTGGTATTAACAGACTCACGATCAATGATAATGGTTTACCTACGAAAATCCGAATTAAGGAATTAAGGAATTATATTTTTCGCAATTTCCCCTTTTAGACATGGCTTTCCAAAGAATTCTCTCTTAGCTTAGCTATATAGTTGAGCTTTTAGTGTTCAGCGCCATCTATTGCAAAACTGGAAAACTTTTCATTTATGAAAATTTCTCACTTACTTTTTATGCAAATTGGTAGATTCGTGGAAAGCATCTAAAGATGAGGCGTTCCTCCGACACGGTATTCGTATCCTGCCCGAAAGATGGGAAAAAGTGGTGACTGGCGATCGACAATACTTTGAATTGAATAATATAATTTTGAATAAACTTTTTCTTTTTGATAAAAATAAACGCTACGAGTTAAACTGACTTTGGCTACAATTAGAGAATGTTAAGAATACTATTACACAAGGTAAATGCCACACATTTAGTAAAAAGGACTTTAAGTGCAGTGGTTTATAACCTAGATCTTGCTTTAGTTTAACTGTGTAGATGCTCTGTAGAGCTACGTTAGGAATATGATTTTTGTTTTTGTACAATTGTCCAGTGCAAAATTACAGCTTAGACCTTACACGTAAAAGTGAAACACGATATATCCACAGGGGCATTCTTTAATACGTTTCCTCTCGCTTGGGCGTACTATTGATTTTGGAATGTGTTCTGGTGAAGACTTTGCACAGTTCGTCTTTTTGTTGTGAATGGGATAACAAACTCACTTAAAGAAAGTCCTACATTATCTTAAGAGTGGGCACCGAAGCGCAAGTGGTTAGTGCGTCGGACTGCTGAGCCAGCGGTCTTGGGTTCGAATCCCGCCGCAAACACCTAAAAAGCTTTTCATAGTGCCCACCTCTTCCGAATGCCTGACAAGCATTCAAGAGTATCATTTGTCATGTAAAGCTTCCCAAATCGCCGTTCGGAGACGGCAGAAAACTGTAGGTCCCTTCCATTAATGCAAAAATATAACGCGCACACACAAATGGTTGCGGGAAGCTAAGCTTGGTTCTACCTAGGACTGCTGAAGCCAAATATTATTATTATTATAATATTATCTTAAGGCACATTTGACAACATCTATGCTTCTGTACTGTAAAGAAATTGAACTTTACTGGGTACAGCTAAGACCATTGGCGAGTGGTATACATACTCTGTTGGTCGAACCTAGTTTTTTTTTGTTAAGAACCAATGTGTTCTCTCAAAATATTTACCTAAAATGAGGCGAAGACGAAAATTAGAAAGGACACTCTACCGATGAGAGTCGCTTGCCGCCCGCAAACCAGTGCGAATACCGCACTGTCACAGTTAGAAAAGTTCTTCATCTTCAAAGAGCGCACCATAAAAAATATGGTACATGGAATCCAGTAGGGTTTTGAGGTTTATCAGAATTGTCAGTACCAAACCTGAACCTGAAAACTGTGCTCAAACATTGCTTGTTTTGAGCTGATATTACATCGCCAATTGTAAAAGAGAAGATAAATAATCTCAAGCCCAATTAGTCCCCTTTCGCCCCCCCTTAACTAGTTTGGATTCCTTAACGGTAGATCTACAACCACAAGCCTAGCCGAATTCGTATCTAATTCTGTGTGCGCTGGAGGACGACAACGAAGATTATGTCATTACCACCGACTTTCAGACTTAAAGCACTTGGCTTTCATCTAACGTTTATTATGTACGCCAATATGAGGTGTTCTTTTGATTTTCTGTATTTAACTCAGTCATAGCCATAGCCACCTCTGGTGTCCCTCAAGGTAGCACCCTTGGTCCTCTGATTTTACTATTAACAACTAACGATGAGGATATCATTATACGTATACATATGTATGTATGTACATGTAATTTCTTAATTCGGGTACTGTCTATGTAGTCTGTCGGACTGGTCCATTGAAATGTCGAACAGTCTAGCACTGCATTGTAGTGACGATATGTAGATAACATCATCAGCAGAGCTCACTCTGCGCTTGGCTTTGTGTAACTCTGGTCCAAAGGATTTTCTTATCCTTCTGACACAAGGTCGCCGATCCTTCAATATGATTGTCAAGTTTGGTTACCTTATTATAATACTTATTTTCTACGAATTGAAGCAGTACAAGGCAGATTTATTCGTTTCGTCTTCACTGACCCGACTCACGACGAATTGAACTCACCTTTCTATATAGATCGCGTTAAATTGATTAATGTACCATCTCTTGAAATACGCTAGCGAATTGCCGATATTCTTTTTGTCCATCAGTGATTTTGCTTCCAAAGATCACCATCGGCACCAACCCAAGTAACCTTAGATCTATTCCCATCTTCTGACCTAATAATCACGAACTATGGTTTGTATGAAACTATTTCTCGAATGCTATGCATCGCTTATGCCTTCCAAAACATTTTCAATTTTCACTTTAGCAGATCTACTTTCAGAAACGCCCTTCACCTCCACACCCTTTTTTGCAAAATTCACTCACGCTCAATGGGGTATGAATACCCTAATAATGTAGCAACAAATTATAAGCTTTGTTTTAGTATTATATAATAACTAGCCGTAACCCGGTGCGCTTAGCTACACCTATCTTTTAAAAATTTGGCCGCGCACATAGTTATTCGGGTATGATAGAAAGGAAGTGCATAGTAGGAAGCAATTACTGCTGTTCTATTTTTCAACTTCAACTTCAATTTCAATCTATCTGTCTGTCTGTTTGTTTATCTGTTTGTCTGTCTGTCTGTCTCTCCTGTCTGTCTGTCTATATTAATTGGCCAAAATGATTCACATTCACATTTCACCTGAAATTACGAAATTTTGTATGACAGTGGTGGGTCCATAAATATAGAAATTAGTAATAACTTGACTCCAGCGCCATCTATCGGGTCCAGATTTTATAAGTTTCTCTATTGGCACTGGACCAACATACATTTATTGTGTACGTTGGTCCAGTGTTATTGAATATGAGCCTTTTTGGTCCATAAATGTAGAAATTAGTAATAACTTGTCTCCTGTGCCACCTATCGGGTTGAAATATACTTTACGACCTATTCTTATACCTACCAAATATATACAAAAATTTCATAAAAGTCGGTCGAGCGGTTTCGGAGGAGTGCGACCACAAACACCGTGACACGAGCTTTATATATATCAGTATTAAAAATTTAAAATAAAGTTGGTTTAAGGTTTTTTAATGTTTATAAATAAGCATAATAATAATAGCTAATGGTTTCATTTCTTTATGTTTTTCTTAATTTTCAGGTGCACAGTGACGTATGTTTCATGTTTAATAACACCAACGGATCTCCTGACAAACGCACACAACGCGATACGTTTAGAAAATTCAAATATTGCGCCCAAATGCACGGGAAAGGAAGAATTTGATGTTTGCCCGCCGAGCAAATTCCGGTTGCCAACTGGAGAGTGCAACAATATTGTACACCGCAACTGGGGTGCTCGCGGTGATATCTTTCTGAGACTTTTGGAGCCCGATTACAGTAATGGTAATACTAGTAGACTTTCTTTACTTCCTGCACTCTTTCTAATCTTGAAACCCAAACCAGGTATTAGCAAGCCACGTTCGTCTCATGGTTCCAAAGTACTGCCCGACGCTGAGTACATCATCGAGAGTTTGCAAACTCATATTGAACCAGAGTTCAGGCATGCACACATCACTGCCATGTTACCGGCATGGGGTCAACTGTTGGCAGTTGATCTGGTCGAATTCACTGAACTACCATCGACTATCAAGTGCTGTGATAAGAACGCAGAAGAACTCAAAGCTGACGAGTATGCGAATTGCTTTGTCAAACCAGGACCCGATTGTAAGGAGTATAAGAGATCCACACCCGGTTATGACGCGAAAGCTTGTGGCAATCGTATGTTCCCATATTTACACGTCTTTTCCTCCCCCGTTTCAATGTTTAAACTCTTCCTTTAGAAAAACGCAACCAGATGAATACCGCTTCGTCTTATATTGATGGGTCGGGACTGTACGGAACCAATACCGATGAATTCCAACAACTGCGTACTTTCATCAAGGGCGCCGTTAATGTTGATAACTGCAAAAACTGCCAAGCGGCCGGAGCTACTGGCGCCCTCCACCGAGCCCTGTTGCAAGAACATAACTACATTGCAGAACAGCTGTCGCATTTGAATCCAACATGGTCGGAAGATACACTCTTCCTCGAAACACGAAGGATCATAATAGGACAGTTGCAGCACATAACCTATAATGAATTTTTGCCCTTAGTCCTGGGACAAGAAACAACTGCCAAAGACGACTTGAAGTGAGTTTGACAAAATGCAAACTTTTTCAACCTTTTTTCACACGACTCGGTTCTTTTTTTTTTAGGTTGACTCCAGAGAAATACTTCACCAACTATTCCAGCAGCAATCGTGGTGGTATCTACAACGAATTTGCCACAAGTGCTATGCCAGCTTTCCTAACTATGTACCCACCAGAGATGGTAAGTTCAACATTTTGTTGTTGTTTTGCAAGTAAAAACGGTAATCAATGTCCCCCACCTCCTCACAGATAAGTTCATCAATGTCAGCCACTTCATTGTTGAAAATTGCTGCTTTACAAAAGTCATTGGTACCGCCGAGCGTTACATCAACCGGATGGAGTGAGTTGGCCTTGGCCATTCACCGAGCACGCGACCATGGCATTCCTTCGTATCGCAATGCGTTGGATTTATGCGAGAAACGCTTCGCCATTAACGATGTAACGAATATCACCTTTGAGAAGCTATCTAGTGATGCTAACATTCCCGAGGAGCATATTACCATGCTGAGAGATATTTACCAGTAAGAAATGAAAACAAATCAAATATTGCAACATAACGCATTTGAAATGTTTCCCAATAGAAATGCTGAAGACATTGATTTGCTAGTGGGGGCACTGCTGGAGAACCCAGCTGTAGGTTCATTATTTGGACCCACAATCACATGCCTGCTGACACTTCAATTTGCCCAACTAAAGACCACCGATCGGTTTTGGTATGAAAATGAGATCCCACCATCGTCCTTCACACTGGAGCAGTTAAAGGCTATTCGTCAGACCACGTTATCGGGTCTTTTGTGCGCTAGCCAACAGGTTACTAAGGCTCAACCAAAGGCTTTTATTCGAGAGGACAGCTTTTTGTAAGTATTTTTTTTTCTTTTTGTATGAAAATACATGCATGTGTATGTATGTGGTTTGTTTAAAGGACGATTTTACCAGAGGTTTAGGATCTCACTTTTTACCTGTTTGGCTAGTATCTACCAAAAAGTATCGTAGCAATCTGTCTTTCCAATCTGCTTTGGTACAAGTTATAGGCTTTTCCAACAGATGCCAAAAGCTAGTATCCTGCTCGCGCTAAATTCTAGCTACCCTAGCCTTCATTTTTTCCCCGGCGGATATAAATGTTCGCTAAATGTTTAATGCAGGATATATAGATACGAACATATTTATGAATGTGGATAGGACAAATAAAACATACATATTCTACAGGCGTACATCTATAATACATTTTTTTTTTTTTTTTTTCAAATTATATGGTAAACGCGGATACATTCGTCATCAGGGGACATTCGTCAAGCCCGTTTTAAGTATGAACCAGGCTTTATATACTGACGCCCTTCTGGTTAAATACGCCCTTTAACGCTGAAATGGGATTCATTGTAGTATGAAAGCTATAGTAAGCCACAAAAAAAAATAAAAAAAATTGTTTTGTTTTCTTGTTTGCTTCGATGTTATTTTTCAATACGGATATGTAAGCATTTAGCATGGCCAATTTTATATGAATTGATGATAGATTTTTATTTTTAGCATGTATTGATATTAAGTTTTAAGGTAGGAAACAAGAATCCATGTAGATTTTAAAAGTTTATGAAAAATGTGAAGTCAAAGACAATTTGAGAGATCGGGGCAAATTCGGGTTCCGAAAAAGGGGGACATTCGTCACCGGAACATAGTATTGACCGCTGAAAGCGAACTTTTGCATTAACGAACCCTTTTTAAGGCTGCGGTTATATAGCAAGCGTGTAATACAAGCGCGAACTCGCGCTTTAAATTAAATGCATTTTATCAGGGCATTGTGGTTATGTAACAAAATTTTTACAAACGCGAGTAAGCGCGAGCAAGTGCGAGCACGCGCTCGTAAAATTTCTGCAGTGAGTTGAATTGCAATTGCAAGCGCGAGTTAAATGGATAGTGAAAAATTAATAATCGAAGTTCGGAAACGGCGTTGTTTGTTTTTTTTTTCTTTTTGTATAATTTTGTATACAAAGTTGCTGATGAATATTGCTGCATTAAAAAACTCAAATACCTTTTTTTCAATTTATATTTAGTTCAATTTAAAGAAAATTTATTTTTATTATGTTTTTTAATGCCATTAGGTACTGCCTAAAGTGTTTCTGCGGGAATTGCTTCAATTATTTTTCAATTAATTCAAAGTAATGGGTATAGTAAAAAAGAAAATCAGGTGCAGTCAAATCAAGAGACCTTGGTGGCCAACCTAAAGTTGAGTTCCTGGATATCAGCTATTTTATTTGGGAATTTTCGATGTAATTCTGTCATAACAGGCCTGGCTATGTACTGCACAATCTTACTGAAACTACGCAGAGTTAAAAGGGATTTTCTTTTGGGTAATTTCTGGGACTTCTTCAAAATCTCTAAATAGCGGTATCCATTGACCGACTCAATTTGCTTGTTTTTTTTAGGGAAATAAGCTCAAATCTTTGTGCATAACTGTCTGCTTATTCCCATTTTAGCAGATAAGTCCTGGGTCGAAATCCTGTGTTCTAACTGAAGGATCATGGTGACCGTCTTCTGACTGCCCCACGCTCGGCAAAAGACTAAAATTGCATTATCCCGGTCAATCTGCTCAGAGGAATGTCACCAAATGACCGCTAAAACTCACTTTGGACTAAAATCACAGACTTCAAAGCATGATTGTGACACTTTCCAAAACCTAGTGTCACCGTCCCAATTGTCAATTTTTGTTAAATCTAAATGCAAGTCTCTAAAATAAAAATAAAAGTTCTTTCTCTAAAAATAGCGACTTATTGTGCACTTTACTAGAGCTAAACAGAAACTGAAGCGTTTACTAGCTCAATTTTAATCGAACACACGACAAGCTTAAGCTAGCGCTTGCTCGCGCTTGTATGACACGCTTGCTACGAGGGTCGTTCAATAAGTCCTTAGAAAAAGATAGAAAAACAAATTATTTTCGGTAAATTTTTTTTTATTTTTCAATATGATCTCCTTTCAGCTCTATACACTTTTCCAAGCGTTTTTCCAACGGTTTTAAACCGTCCAAAAAGTAGGATTTTGGAAGGTCCTCAAAATAGGCATCTGTTTGGGTGATGACCTCCTCGTTTGATGTAAACCGCTGTCCGCCGAGCCACTTTTTCAAGTTTGGAAATAAAAAAAAATCACTGGGGGCCAAATCAGGTGAATACGGTGGATGTTGTAATAATTCGAACCTTAGTTCCATAATTTTGGCCATCGAAACTACGCAGGTATGCACCCGTGCATTATCCTGTTGGAAGAGGATATTTTTCTTTTTCAAATGAGGACGTTTTTTTTTTATTTCTTCACTCAACTGGTGCAATAACGATGCATAATATGCTCCCCTGTTATTGATTGTCCTTTTTTTAAGTAATCGATGTAGATGATTCCGCATGCATCCCAAAAAACCGTTGCCATCACCTTGCCGGCCGATTTCACCGTCTTCGCCTTCTTTGGAGCCCGTTCACCTTCAAAAACCCACTGCTTTGACTGTTCCTTTATTTCCGGAGTATAGTAGTGTATCCATGTTTCGTCCACAATTCTGTATCGACGTAAAAACTCGCACGGATTGCGACGGAAAAGCGCCAAAACAGCCTCAGAGTCGACCACACGATTGCGTTTATTCTCCACTGAGAGCAAACGCGGCACCCATCTTGCCGAAATTTTTTTCACACCCAATTTTTCATGCAAAATTGAAAACACTGTACCTTGTGATATGCCTGTGGCCTCAACTATTTCGCGCACTTTGATTCGTCGATCACTTAAAACCATATCGTGAATTTTGTCAATCATTTCGGGGGTAGTCACTTCCACTGGACGTCCCGAACGTTGTTCATCTTTTGTGGATGTACGACCACGTTTAAACTCATTTACCCTATTGTAAACAAACACAGGAGCAGATGTGCCGTGAACTTCATCCAACTCAGCTTTGATCTGTTTCGGTGTTAAACGTTTAAAATATAAGTGTTTAATCACCGCTCGAAACTCACTTTTTTCCATTTTTTTTGAATAAACAAAGGTTTGTTGCTTTAAAAGGCAATAAAAATAAGACCATGCGATGGATATAGTTGAAACTTTAACGGCTGTCTAGTGAGTAATGATGCTTACTAAAAACAAAGCCTTCCCGATACTACGAGAGCAATCTCTTGGATTTTCTAAGGATTTATTGAACGTCCCTCGTATATAACCACCGCCTTATACGTTTTTATTAGGTCGCTCGCTTTCTTGTCTGTCTTAATGTTCGGTACAAATTTTGCAATTGATTTTACACTAACTTCCCGATGAGCTAGAGACGTGACACTTGAAATATACATAGCTCACAGCTGGATGACAATGCAATATTAACTGTCTGTCTGTTCGTAAACATATAAAACTTGTAAACATGCAACATGTTTTTATTTCTGTGATTATATGTACATAAAGTTTTGCATTGCATACTTTTAAGCTATAACCACATAGTTACCGTAACTAATGGTCATGTTTTGGATTTTGTATTTTAATTTGTGAGATTTAACGAGACAAAAGTGAACAAGCTCATACCTAATAATAAAAAAAAAAAATATTAAAATAAATTGTTCGTATACTACGCTTTAAAAATGTATTATACTATACTTAATAACTCGAATTTTTTTTGTGGCAAGTGATGGTTTGAGTTATCGAAGTTCGACTGTAGGTACTTGTAAGATTTAAAACGAAAGAGCAGATGCCGTTGAGAAAACTTACGCAACAGTTCATATTATTTACAGTGCAATAAAATTGTGAGCGTGTACTTACTTACGTAGTTGGCGCTAAAGCTCGAGGTGAACCTGGGTCTGCTTCTCGCAACCATTTGTGTTTGCGTGTTATATTTTTGCACGAATGGAAGCGACCTACAGTTTTTTGCCGACTCGGAACGGTGAGATGAGAAGCTCATACATGACAAATGATACTCTTTGTACTTGTCAGACATTCGAAAGAGGTGGCACCATGAAAACACTCTTTAGGTGTTAGACCCAGGCTGGGATTGAACTCGGGCAGCATTGCGTACCGTAAAATGGGGTGACAAGCAACTTTTTTTTTTTTCGTTTTGACTGTATTTTCTTAAGTTTTTATCGTACTCTCAATGTGAGTATACCAAAACATGAGTCACGGCTCCTATTTTCATTGGCAGTCACCCCGATGCTGTACAACAAGCCGTTCTATTTAATTTTGGGCAAAATATGCCTTGTTGCGAGTCACCCGGCCGTTGGGGTGAATAGCGACGCGAAGGGGGTGACTCGCGACGGTAAAGGGGTGACAAGCAACTTGTCAAAAAAACTTTAGATTGAATAATATGTTTTCTTCAGGGAATTACTAACTTTTTTTAATTAATATGCTTAATAATCAAATAGGCTCTGCCGCCAATACAAAATAAAGAATAAATCTTCACTGTTTCACACCGAAATTTAAAGAGTTTTCAGACCAACAAAAATCACCTCAAAATATATACAACACTCAAAGCCAATTTGGCGCGAAAGTAGGTCTGATACTTAATGTTGGAGTTGCCGATATGCAAAAAGAATATATCTTTTTTTGACTTGACCAACAAATTCGTGCCAAAGTGGAATAATGTAGAGCATGCAGTACTGTTTGTTTTTTTACTGGGAATTGTTGCTAGTCACCCCATTTTACGGTAGTAGTCCAACGCACTAACCACCACGGCGACCACTTGGGTGAACTATTTAAGTCTTGCAAGTATTTTCATAGTTATTCAATAGTAGTAGTATTTTCAAGACTATGGGGTTAGGAGGAGTCTGTATGGGGCTAGGAATAATTATTTTGTACTTGTTAGGCCATCTTAAAAAAGTAGAATATACCTAAAATGAATGCCACTCCGAAAATTTGTCAGGAAACGCAAGGCGCAACGAATCCATCATGTATGTACGCTTCGGAGCCCTATGGCCACTTAGTAGGTGATACACAGCAATTATATTATATCTATTCATATAGATATAATATATGTAGTATAGAGTGTCAAAGATGAAGAAGAAAATAATCTACTAAACATATTGTCCGTTAAATTGAGCCGGAAAAGATCAGATTCATATATCACTAAGATTTCCAAACTAGTCAAAGCTTAAATGAACCTATCATATCGGAACATACAGTAGTTTCTAAAAAAAAATAAGGCTTGATTCTAAGACGGAAGGCACCAATATTGAAGGCACCAATATTGAAGGCACCAATACTGATATATTGTTACACGGCTCAACGGTTAAGTTTGTTTGCTATGCTAATAAAGGGAGTTCGATGCGAGTGAGTTCAAACCAACAATGATTAGCTTAAAAATAGTTCTCTATTGAACGTGTTACACTTTCCAATAAACTTTCTTGCATGGCATCACTGGTGTTTGACAAATTTTAGTTCCAAATTGTACAGAAAAACTTTCTGACTCCATTTATGGCGTTCCAAATGCATTCTGGAAAATCAGGAAAACGTATACTGCGGCTTACGGCTTGCCATCTACTTATGTATCGATATCGGTTGTATCTCCGCTGCGATAATTCAGGTGATCATACATTTTAAGAAGTCTTTCGGTAGGAAAGGCATTCAAAAAAAAATGTTTGTTATTAACCAAGCGAACAATTCTGTGAGCTAGCTCCAGAAGGTTGTAGAAGACAGAGTTTTTTTTTTATTATTATTGTGATCGGTACTTCAACCTGTCGAGTTTGTAAGCGACACACCCTCTTTAATATCTATGTATATGTTTCTACATGTATCATATGTGCCTTTCATGTTGCATAACTAAATTTACACCTTAATTTCTTTATAGAAACACCCTGCTTTCCTGCAATCAATTGCCAAAACTAGATTTACGAGCTTGGCAAGCTGACCCCAACGAGGAGGATCACAAGGAACACGTCGAAATAGAGCCCAGAGTTAAGGAGGCTATCAACGATTTAAGCCCAGAATTGGTAGAAGCTGCAGTTGAGAGAGCCAGGGAGGAACTAATTACGAGAAAACGATTTGAATACGACTCCTGGCTATCACGTAAGTTGAATAAAATCGAAAATTGAAAATTACAAACCACTAACTCAACATTCATATTTTAGAGGGTGGAATTGATGCAAAGTCACCTGACGGTGTTGCTGCATCTTTCAGCAAAGCAAATCGTGCTGCTCTTCTCCTCGCTAATAGCTCACTTATGCTGGAGCTGACATCCAATGAAATTCTCAACACATTGAACTCGATAACACGTAGAAAACGTCAAGTTTTCGATGGCGGCTTAAATGGTTTCAATCGAAACGAGCTAACAGATACTCTTCAAACCATCGACATTAGTACATTCCTTTCTGGAAACGTAGCGTCTCGGCAGCATCTAGACCAGCAATGCGATGATCCTCCCGTGCCATGTGACACCAGTACACCATTCCGTACTTTCACAGGATACTGCAACAACTTGCGTAATCCAAACTGGGGTAAATCCCTGTCAACCTTCTCTCGCTTGCTGCCGGCGCAGTATGATGACGGTGTTTCCAAACCTCGCATTCTTTCCGTCACTGGAGCGCTACTTCCCAATCCCAGAACTATCTCAACTCTCATACATCCTGACATTTCCAATTTGCATACGCGTTACTCACTTATGGTCATGCAGTTCGCTCAGTTCGTAGATCACGACTTGACTCTAACTCCCATTCACAAGGGTTTCCACGAATCTATTCCCAGCTGTCGTCGGTGCAACTCCCCGCAAACTGTTCACCCAGAATGTAATCCATTCCCCGTGCCGGCAGGAGATTACTTCTACCCCGAGGTGAATGTAACCAGTGGAGAGCGCCTGTGCTTCCCATCGATGAGATCACTGCCCGGTCAGTTGACGCTTGGTCCACGTGATCAAATGAACCAAAACACTCACTTTTTGGACTCCTCTATGATTTACGGTGAAAATAATTGTGTTGCCAATAAACTTCGTGGATTCTCTGGTCGTCTGAACTCAACCATTCACCCGATTCGTGGCAAGGAACTTCTGCCGCAGAGTAATGCACATCCTGAATGCAAGTCTCGCAATCGCCTTTGCTTCATTGCTGGCGATGATCGTGCCTCTGAACAGCCAGGTCTAACCGCTATCCACACGATCTTTTTGAGGGAGCATAATCGCATCGTTGAGGGCTTACGCGGAGTTAATCCGCACTGGACCGGTGATCAGCTGTATCATCACACAAGACGTATTGTTAGTGCTCAGTTTCAACACATCGTTTTCAACGAATTCCTGCCACGTATTCTCAGTTGGAATGCTGTTAATTTATATGGACTTAAGCTCTTGCCACAAGGCTACTACAAGGACTACAATCCATCGTGCAGTCCTATTGTCTTTAACGAGTTTGCTGCTGCGTGCTTCCGCATTGGACATTCCCTATTGAGACCGCATATTCCACGTTTGAGTGTTAACCATCAGCCCGTTGACCCACCCCTATTGTTGCGCGATGGATTCTTCATTATGGATAGTCTGTTGCAGGTGAGTTTTATAATATAAGCTTTTGATAAGTGCGGAGTTTTATAATAGTGGCTCTTGGGTATCGAAAAATAAATGGTATCTCTCCCATTTGTTTATAAGAAAAGGAAATCGTCAAAAACAGGAAAAGGATAAAGAACTGCACCACAATTGTAGGAGGTCCCCAAAATGCTATGTGGATTTTTAATTTGAATAACTTTTTATTTAATTAAGAAATTTTAAGATACAATATGAATCTTGAAATTTTTTATGAACTTAAATATGGCAAATAATATCCTTTAGGTGACCGCCATTTTGGGTTTCGCAAAACTGCAATTTTTTGATATTCTATTCCATCACTTTTTTTCAAAGTTTGTGGTGTTTGTGGCTACAGGAATCTGGAGCAATTAAGTCCGTAGAACAAGACAGCCAACCAATGTTTCTGTTTTTTTTTTTTTTTTTGGATTTCTCCAGTCACAAATGTGGCATAAAGTTTTTAGCATTGTTTTATACCCCTCCTCATTTTTAATTACTGGATCCCCAGTTCCGTTTTCGCAGAAATAGGTCCTATAGCCAGGATATCACAAGAAAACGTGACCCAGAGTGGAGGGTTTCCCTCACTCCAGAAACGCAAATGGCATTTCTAGAATTCATCTTACATTAAAATAACTGTGAAATCCTCGTTTTGTCCTTAGAATTGAAAAGTTGTGCTGAATGTTAAATTCGACAGTGAGAATTCTTTGCGGGATCATCAAGTTGCCCATTATTCACAATCGGAATAATTAATACAAGAGCGACGAACAAATTATTTCAAAATACAGTGGACTCTCGATAACTTGAACACGTATGTACGAAAATAGGGCCGTTCAATTTATTGGATTGTTCAAGTTACTGATAAAAACAAAATATCGTCATTTATTAAAAAATAATAAGGCATACATTTGTTTTTAAAACAACTTTGAAAAAATAATTGTTATTTTAAAATGTTTGGCCTTGTGCAGTACGGTTTGCAAAGTAAATTCTGGAAGACTCTGGACAACTATCAGTTCCGAGAATATTATTTCGTTTTGGTTTTATTGAATAGTTTAACTGATTCCTTATTTGTAACACTATTCAAATTTAAAATTGTTTTGGTTGTCACATAAAATGTGTTCAAGTTAAAGAGGTTTTCATTTTTGAATTGTTCAACTTATAGAGTTCTTAACCCGAATCAGCCCAGAACTTTTTTTTTTCGATTTTTAGAGAAATATTTTATGAGTTTGCTCAGAAGAGTTTAAGAAACCCAAATATCATTTTTATTTTTCCCCACTTAACCCCTAATCCAAGATAATGGGTGTGACCATATGGTCACGCTGGGCACTAGTAATGAAACATGAAATTGTATGTAAAAAAAATTCTACAATACTTTTTCGTTCATTTATTAATAAATTTTTGTTTGAAGTCTTAAAAAGCATTTACAGTTCAAACATTCTGTCCGTCCGACAGAAGTATCTAAACATATGTAAGTGATTCTTACCATCGTATCGAAGAGTTTATTTGCTTGTGCCTTTCCAGTTTCTTTCACGGCGGCCAACGGCCTTTGGTTTCTCACCAAACTATTTGCTTTACTATATTGCAATATCTCGTCTGAATTGTAACTGAGACAAGTCGGAATGGACTGAGCTTGTAGTTGTCATGTATTGTGTACCGAGACATCTACTAACCATGTGAAAATACTGTTCCACCATTTCTTACCTTTTATTCCATTTCGGAATAAGCTCCTATTCTGATCCATACGATGGGACTTAATCCATAAGAAGTGGAAGCTAACTACAGAATGATCATATTACTTGGTTAGTACAATATTTGTTTCCTTTATTTTGATGGGCTTGTGAAACCTTCACAAACCCGACTTTTCGGAACACAATTGAAAAATGTCGCACTACATTTACTTTTCGGGACTCCAAGCCACCGAAAAGAATGGGCAGAGGGCGCACAGCTGAAAATGTGAGTGCAGCTGACGGCAATATTGAGGAAGATCATAGCTCATCGATTCGTCATCGTGCGAAAGAACTTAGACTGTGTTCATCGACTTTGAGGAAGATTTTGCGCAAGGATCTTTACTTCAACTGGTGATAGAATTAAAGACGGGCGACCATTGCTTGCATCGCCAGTTCAGTAATTGGGCGCTTGAACAGTTGGAAGTTGATCCACTTTTTACAGTTCAATTTTGTTCAGTGATGCGGCTCACTTCGGTCTCAGTGGGTTTGGTAATAGGCAAAATTGTCATATTGAGAGAGAAGAAAATCCCAAGGATCCATCAACTACAAACACACCCCGAAAAATATGTTACACTGTTTGGTGCCGTTTATGGGCTGGCAGCTACTAATTCTTTAAAAATGAAGAAAAGCTAAATGTTACTGGCAACTGGTCCCGGTAAATAACCATGATCAACGACTTTTTGTTTTCAAAAGTACCTGTACATGCCATACTGCCAGAGAAACCACCGAGTAATTGAAGGAAGTGTTCAATGACAACATCATGTCCAGAAATGGACCCGTGCCCTGTCTTCTAAGATGGCATGGTTTGACGACGCTAGATATTTGAAGTCGTTAGTCTACCCCAACAACGATTCTATCCTCGGAAGTCAACATCGAACGCATCATTCCGGATATACGGCTTCAAATGATCGAAAAAGTAATCGAAAATTGGAGCTCCAGGATGCAGTTTCTGAGACGCTCCCGTGCGTGGTAGCGATATGCCAGAAATTATTTTTAATCAAAGGCCATAAAATTATCTATCGAAATCGAAACTATGGCTCTTTGCTCAAATTTTGTGTGTTCTATTTCAATTTTAAATCCAACATCTCTTAAAAAACACCCACATAAGTAAAAAATGTTAGTTACTTACTGTAACCCAGCGTGGCCATATGGTCACACCTATAGTCACGGCTAATAAAACCTACTAATATGTTCTAAACCGCAAAAACTAAATGCAATTTCTCCAACTGCAGCTTATTAACTAATTAAATATGAGAAATTAAAAATGTATAAAAAATATTTATTAATAATAAATGTATTCTTACTTTTTGTTGTATTAACTTTTTACATTTTTTCACAATTTTTTTTTTTACTAAATATTCACAGCGTATAACTTTCACAGCTTGAGAATGACTGGTACAAAGCATAGAAGAATAAGTTGAGATATATATTAAGAACGGGAAAGTGAAACAATTTTAACAATCGGTTACCTAGAGACCCTTTAAACCATAGAAACCCATGCCCACCTCGTCTGTGACCATATGGTCACACTGGGCTGATTCGGGTTAATGTAAAAATTCAAGTTATCGAGCCTTAAATACTGTCTGTTCAAGTTATAGAATACCCATAGGGTAAAAATGGCATGTTCAAGTTACTGAATTGTTCAAGCTATCGGAAGTTCAAGTTACCGAGAGTCCACTGTATTGCTTCGTTCCAATGTTATGATTTTTTATAATCCAATTACAGCTCTTGGTCATTCTGTCCCAAACATTTTAGGTTGAATTCGGGAATGCAGTTTTGCCGAAATACTGCAATGCGTTCCATAATGGACAATTGCTGTTGTGATACCATGCATAACGTCCAAATCGCCGTGGTATTAGGTCTGTTCCCGTACTTTCTGCACCAAAATTCACAGATTCTATAATTTCAATGAGTGGGGGTAAAAATCTCTCAGATAGAGGTAAAAGTGTGCAAAATTACAGTTAAATGCGTTAACAACAAAAAATGAAATGTGGACATTGGACAGATTTGACAGTTTTCAGAAAGCTGCCCAAAGAAATTTTTTGGACTGAAATTCGCAGCATGGGGAAATTTCTTACTTCTTCTACTACTACTACTTCTTGTGAGCTCTCTCTTCTGTGAAAAACTACGAACAATTTTCGTATGGGAACAGGATTTGAATGATTTTCTAGTTTTTCGGACAGGCACGGGAACAGACCTACATATTTACTGCACAAAAATTGCAAAACAAACAGCTCTAATGCAAATCACAAATGTTTTGCACAAAGGCTTAATTGAAGTAAAAAAGAGCTTACTTATGAGCATATTTGACATTTAATCTTAGCCTTTGTGATTGAACTTTTTTAAGCCCTGAAATTCAACATTTTACGAATATTAGTAGGTGCAAAAAAGTAAGGAAACAAAGCTATTAATCCTGCCAAAGTACGGGCACGCCGACGAGTATAACCTCAAAAGCCATACACAATTTAAAACGTCTGTTCTTAACGTACGAGTATGTTTGTTTTGCCACAAAAAATATTTTATTTATATAATGTTGTTAGGTGTTGTCTTAAAGCCCCCTTACACAGTCCGACAGATCTGTCGAACATTGAAGACTGTCACACGGTCGAATGAAAATCAAGCAATGTTTGATATTTTTGGGGGCAGAGTCAAGCATGTCGGCTGGCAGATCTGACCGTGGAATCCTTACTTTAGACAAAAAAATCGTCTCTATTAATTATCTCATTTTAAAGTGGAATCTTTAGTTTTTGAGTATAAGATAGAGCAGAAGTATAAAATTCGCTTCACTTTAACTCTATTTAAACACTTTTCCTTGTCATGAACCGAACTTAGTCTGAGTTTAAAAAGTTTAATAGTGGTCAGCTTTACCAACGAAATTCTGAAAATTAAAAATCACAAAAAGTGAAGTTATTGCCCACTTTCAGTGAGAAATAGCTTCACATCAAAAAAGTGAATTTATTTCCAACTCCCATATGAAGTTATTGCCCGTGAAGTTATTTCCCTGCACCTCTATTTTCCGTGTTATTCTTTGTTCGTACGGGAACATAAGCCGCGTTTTATTATGCTGATCTGATCCTGATCAGATCACGGGCATAATAAAACAAACTGGATTTCAATGCACACCTTTTAAGCTCAGATACAGACCTATTTAGCTCAGACGCAGACATTTAGCGCGAAGTTGCCGTTTTATTACACAGCTGTTAGCTCAGACACATACCTTTAGCGCGAAAACAAAGTTCACACAAGTGCATCCTACTGAGATATAGCCGAATTAATTTTGAGATCACGAAAATAGATCTAAATGAGAAGCAAGATCTCGTAATGTTATTGTTATGCATACAAACCAAAGATTCACTCCGGATCATGGGTGATAATAAAACGCGGCTATAGTTAGATGAAAATTCATAAAAACTTGTGTGATTGTCAAGTTGTGAAATGTATATATTATATAAGTAAATATCAAATTTAACTTTTTAGCATGATATTTGACGTATGTATCTAATAAACTTTCGGAGAATTTCGCTCATTTTCACACTTTAACTCATAACATAATATACATACAATTTTGTAGTCTTCTGAAAGAGTTATTAAATAAACTCAATAATCTTTCAGCCTGGAATCGTCGACGAAATCAATCGCGGCTTGGTAGCCACTCCAATGGAAACACTTGATCAATTCATAACCGGTGAAGTCACCAATCATTTATTCGAAGACAGAAAAATACCATTCTCCGGCATAGATTTGATAGCTTTGAATGTTCAAAGAGGTAAAGTTATACGATTTTTGAACCTTTTTATTAATGAATTATTTTACAAATATATTTATTTAATAGCTCGGGATCATGGCATTCCGTCATACAACAACTATCGTGCATTGTGTAATCTCAAGCGAGCGAATACCTGGTCAGACTTGAGCCGTGAAATTCCACCAGAGGTTATAAATCGTTTTAAGAAAATCTACGCTTCTGTCGATGATATCGATCTATTCCCTGGCGCAATGACAGAAAGGCCACTACAGGGTGGACTAGTTGGCCCCACATTGGCATGCGTTATTGGAATACAATTCAGACAATTGAGGAAATGCGATCGATTTTGGTGAGTAGACATCTTCTAATGTAGCTCTTAAAACACCTCTTTATTTAAACTTATTAAAGGTATGAAAATGAAAATCCTGAAGTGAAATTCTCCGAAGCACAATTGGCTGAAATCAGGAAGACAACTTTGGCCAAAATTATTTGTGAGAATCTTGAAATTCCTGGTGATATGCAACGTGCTGCTTTCGATTTGCCTAGTAACTTCTTGTAAGTAACATAAGTCTGGGTGAATTCGTAAACGTCAATTACACGACGATCACGTCAAAGCTGCGATGATCATTTGCAGTACTGTGACGCAAGCGCATTAAAATGCCATCGAATGTGCTGTTGCACGAGGTTTTGCGATCGGCTGCAATGGCAATAGGTTTTCAAATTGTTGACGGACGTGTCAAAACGTTTTCGAATTCTTGATCGTGATCATCGTCATGCAATTGACGTTTAAGAACTCACCCTCTATATATTTATGTATTAAAATATAATTTCTATGTTTTTTCTTTCTTATTTTAGAAACCCACGTGTTCCATGTCAGTCAATGCCACAAATCGATCTGAGTGCATGGCGTGAAAATGTCCAAGGCTGCCAAATCGGTAATCGTCAAATTCAAGTAGGAGAATCGGCATTCCCATCGCCGTGTACAAGCTGTGTTTGCTCCGCAGAAGGGGTAAGTTTAATTTATTTAGAAGTAAATTAATGCACACTGGTTTAGTTATTTTAAACAACAACTTAGGCTGCAACACAAATTTAACCAAATATAGGCACGATAGCTCGTTTAAGTCTGGGCGAGTTCGTAAACGCAAGACTTGCAAAGCAAAATATCTGCAAAGCAAATGTTGCAAAGCAGTTGCAACTTCAAAAGCATATATTTGCCTTATACAAAAGCAAATGTAGTGTGCAACATGAGCAACATTTATTTGATAGTTGCGTAGATGCTCTTGCCTTTGCGCAAACTACTACATTTTAGAAATCTTTGCTTCCCATGTAGATTTTGCTTATGCGTTTGCGAACTTTGCATATTTTGCGCAACATATGCGTTTACGAAATCGCGCTTTGCCACACTGTAGAAAATTAAACTCTTCCGCATTACTGTTGCTAAAAAACAGGCAACAGGTAAGCTGATGCGAGACCATGGGACAAGCTAATCAGCGAGCAAAAGATCGTATATGAATCAAAGTCAAAAACTTGTACAAAAACAAGCTGCGTGCTGTTTAAAAAACGAAGCACAAATTGACTGCCTACCGGCATAGGTACATACCCCAGTTAATGTTGAAACGCGGTTCTTCTGGCTCAGACAATCTAACGGTTTAATAGAGATTAGGGGAAAAAGTCGTTAACGGTTAACCTCATCTATTGTTGAATGTGTTTTCTTCGAAAACATTAAGAACGTTAATCGGGGTATGACTGTATTCTTAGTGGTTACAACAACAACGGCATAACCTAAAAAGAAAATGGCCGCCATTGAGGGTGCCGATCAACAATCGATTCGACAGGTAATACCCGTATTCGACTACATAGGCCGATGGACTTTCTTTTTCGTATTGTGTGTGTAGGTGAATTGACTAACGTTTATTATAAAAGGTGTCCTCATTCTCATATTCACGGTCACGATAAGTCCAACAGCTATAAAAACACTAGGCTAAAACCTGATTAACTTCAAATCAGTCCTGAACTGTTTCAACACTCTTCCATAGAAAAAAAAGTCAAACTTTGGTGGACATGAGGCCATTGATAGAAACGAAAAAGCTGACAAACTGGCAAAAAAAATATTCGGCTGACTCCTTTACCGGCCCTGAGCCATTTTGCAACATTCCTAACTCAGCTATTAACTTAAAAATCAAAAAATGCTGTTTCTGACAATAGCTCTGTTTGGTAACTGGTAATTTTACGTTAATTTACATCCAATTTACATGTCAAAAATCAAGAGAAGAGAGAGCCAAATGAGATGAGTCGAAATATTACCCTTCTTGCGAAATCGTGCTACATCTTTTTCTTGGAGTGACCGAGGGACATCTATCAAACAGCAATCTGACAATTTGTGAAATGTCAATCACTATTTGTTAGCAAAATAAAAGAAAATTAGTTTTTCGTGAAAATATTTAATAGTTAAAAAAGAAAAAGAGAGGATTTTCCCCCACTTTTACTATTTGACAGATGTCCCATTTGAGTCACAAAAAGTTACTAAACACACCTAATAGGTATTTGCAGACTAGAATTTGCAGTTCACACGGTTGTAAGACATTGGGGACAATTTTTTTATTGGCAGACCTGACAATATTGTCAGATCTGGCAATCGTAGATATGTGACAAAAAAATTCAGAAATAAAAGATTGTATAGTAAAAATAATCCTTAGCCCCCCCCACAAACAATTCAAAGATTGAAAAAGTTTAAAATGTTTCAGTTTTTGTGGATCAGGAAAATGCGCTCGACAATAAGTTGTTGCTGAACTTTCGTTGTTGTTTAATAGTTTATTGTAAATACATACATATTAAAAGCGAACATTAACTTACAAATTTTCTAACATCAATATCAATTTCATCTATTTCAGCCTCAATGTGCATCACTTAGGATTACCGATTGCGGACAGCTTATCCGTCAATGGCCACGCGACTCCATATTAAGTGACGAAGTGTGCAATTCACAATGCGGCATCTATTTGCGTGGTAATACATTCCAACAATCTGGCTCCGTGATAAACCAACCACAGCATCGTGTACAAAGGTCAAGACCATCGCAAAATCTTTTCAAGTTCCCCGATCTGTCACCATTCGTTACTTCGTAAGAGAAGCTCAAATACCGTTAATCGAAGTTCTTTTTAATGACTTTACAAATGAAACTAAAAAGCTGAACTTTAGAATCAAACGGTTATCTTTATTTTAATTGAAATAATTAATTAAAAATAAAAAAACAAAAATTAATAAATAAATAAAAACCTTAAATGTAGCTATAGTGTAAATTGTAAATATTCTTTGATGTATGTCTATGTATATGTTAAACGAAAACATACCAATGAAACTGTTTTTCGCGTTGAAAATATATATACAAATAACTTATTTAAAACAACGCACCGATTATTTGTATTAAAAAAAAAAAACAATTAAAGTTTTTTTTTCAGTCACTGAAGCCAGCCATTTTTATTTAAAATTTTACAACTTAACGGTTAAATCCGATGCCGACACAATACATTCGATATAATGTATGTGAGTTTAAGAATATTTGGTTTCTGTATCATTTAATAGAATGTGTTTTGTTATATACGTTACCGATTAATTATAAATAAAATACGATTATTATAAACCAAAAAATTAATGTTTTATTTAGAAGCTTTTGTCTATTTGAATGCTGGAACCCAGCAGTGCTACTTGAGACACAAATTATTAAAATATGTACCTGCTAAGTTCCATCAGGGTGTTTTCTATAAGGCTTCGTTTTTGTTAATACAGAACATGAAGACCAAAGATAAGGGAGACCAAAATAAATTGTGAGAGAGATTTACATCAAGACTTAGACAATATAAAAAATAATCTGTGCTATTAACCAACTCAATCTTGAAAAACGCTACAACAGACGCGACAACGACATAGCAATAATGTCAGACAGCCAAATAGCTATTAAAGCCATCGGGGCTCAGATCATCAAATCTACAATCGTCTGGAAATGCCTAGATGAACTCAATAGACTGGGCAAAGGAAACAATGGCGCAAATACATAGTCAGATAAAGCCGACAATAAAAGAATTTATTCACCTATATAACCTAAAATATACTTTTTGCTATTCATAGTCACCTTATAGTCGACTTTAAACATATAGCCGGCTCGAAATTTAAAATGAGCCAAACGTCACTTTAAATAATTAGAGTCGGCTCTAAATTTTTCATATAATATTTTGACGTTTGGGTTTGTTCGTTGAAATCACTTTACAAAAACATACCAAAGTCGATACTAACTAATACACAGGCAAAAATGTGTTTATGAATAACGAAAAGTTATAGCCGGCTTCTTTATTTAGTGCCGGCTGTAACTAAATTCGGCTATAGGCACTATTCATAGGCTGAGTATCAATTTGCACCAATGTTACCATCTACTGGGTACCAGGACACCTGGGGATATGAGGTAACGAAGAGGCAGACTAACTTGACAGAAAAGGGACCGCTACACCCTTCGTGGGTCCTGAACCATTCCATTTTATTCCACTCCGATCACTGGAGAAGACAAACAGAACCAAGTACTAGCGAAGAAACTGTTGGTTAATTAAAACCTGAAGATATTTAAAGCTTGCATTAGCCTGGACAAAAACAAGCACCTCATCTTGACTGCGTTCCGTACTGTATCATGGGGACATCTCAGGAAGCTAGGTCTATCAGATGAAGACTCATGCAATGAGTTTAGTGAGACCCCAGAACATATACTGGCGGAATGTGGGGCACTAACCCAGAAAAGGTTTAAGTGCTTGGGTAAATACCAACTTGCAGCAGAAAATCTGCCACTCATTGCACCCAGTCTCCTGCTGCGATTTCTCATGTAAATTGGCCTGGATAAGGTGCTATGACCTAGGCAATTCTCACCTGGGCTAGGTGTGAGCAAAGCTCTCTCTCACCAGTTCCAATAGGAATAATGAAGAGAGAGGGATTTACCTCCGTCTAGGACTTGTAGGGGGCACAAAAGTCCTTAAGGTCGCGTTGCACCTCACCCCATGTACTCGTACATATTTATAATTTTAAAGTAGTAAGAATGATTTAAATTTTGGACCCATGTAAGTTTTGGAGCAGTTCAAGTTAAACATTGGAGTTGAAAACTAGTTGAAACGTGGTCGCAAGATTGGTTGAGTCCAACGAGCACAGATTATTGTAAAGGTATGTAATGCAAATTGAACAAAATACCAGAAAACTTAAATTATTTTTTAAATATTTATAATTTAATAATAACAATAATTTGCGAATATTCCCGACTATTCATTGTATTGTGGAGGACGAATCTCGTGACTGTTGGACCAAATCATCGACGGACGATACAAACGTGGCTCTTGCGAGGTCCAAATCTGACAAAGATCCCAAAATGACACAGAAAATGATTGCTGATGAACTGGGCTTGGGCTTAAATGGCAGGGCTGTATCACGAATATTGAATCATCATTGAATCATCACTGGAAAATTTCCAAAATAGAGACAGTGAAACCTTGGTAAGTTGGCCGACTGAAGTGCAAGAATTTTTGGCCACTTGTACGGCGAACCTGAGTATTTATTTATTTATTTATTTTTTTTTTTTGAATAAAAATGTTTCTCTTACATAGCTTAATCTTTAGAAACACTGCTTATATTCGCTGGTTTTCCACTAAAAAAAAAATGGTACGTGTAGAAGTACGCGCGACCGAAGTGAAACTTCTTAGCTACATATAATCTTGGACAAAGGAAGATGAATTTGTGACAAATGGAAGAGATATTCATACAATTTTCGAATTTATTGGATATTCAAAGAATATATTCAAAGAATATATTTTTTTATCCTGTGACCCCCCCCCCAAAAAAAAATTTGCATTCATTTGCATTTTTTTGCATTATAATTTTGCTTTATTTTACTCAATTTACCTAGATTTACTTACATTTTGTAACAAATAAATTAAAATTAACTCAATAAATGCACAATACTCCAAAATAAAACAAAATATGGCAAAATATTACAACTCTGATCTGTGGGAATACTACTCGCACGCACAATACTACTCTCCACTCAATCAATTTCCGATGTTTTTACTTATTCTACCTATTCCCCACACCACTGATATCCATACATACCACGCAACCAACAGAAGTCGAGTAAGAAGCTTCTGTAGTTAGGGGGGACCACAACGAAAGAAGCTTCTTACTCGAAGCACTAACCGCTCGATGCTGCTTGATTTCGGTGATCGAATCGGGCGAGACGGGTTACAGCAAAAGAAAATACGAAAAAAGCTGTGTATAGTCGTTCGGGGCAAGACTGCGCATTTTGGACTTGAGGCTTAAATTCTGAAAAACTTACAACAGATAACAAACAAAATAGCCTATTATTTGGTGACTCTATATTTTAGGAACAAAATTATACAAAAATATTTTATATTTTTTTTTATGTTTCATATGTTTTGATCAAAAAACCAAAGTAAGTCAAGTTGCGCAATCTTACCCCAAAGTCAGGGTAAGAGTGCGCAGAGTATGGGTAAGACTGCGCAACCATTTAAAGTTACAGTTTTCGTAGTTTAAATGGTTTGAAACTGTGTTTTCACTCAAACTAATTTCTTCGCCAGCCTTCCATGGGCCGCTTCCATTTTAAATCAGCTGCTTAGCCTCGCAGATTTTCTTTTGCGTTATCAATTTACTTTTCGTTTGTCTTTGGTAGGAAAAACAAAAGAGAAAGATATTTCAGCTACGAGCTACAACCTACCATCTACGACTTTGATGTGCTCGTTGCATCTTACGACAGAAGGTAACAGCCCAAAATTGTTATTAGCCTAATATTCTAATCAGCATATAAAAAGTTAAAGACTGGATACGAAGCACTGCGCACTCTTACCCACAGAATGACTGCGCACTCTTTCCCTATACGCTACTTTTTTTTCATTGTATTGAACATCTAAGAACGAATAATATTATTCACCAAAATTGTATCCTAAATCAAACACACATATACACTGTTTATGCCTACATACTACTTATGGGGCATCGAGTTGCCACGCTTTTCTGATACACTTTTAAAAATTGACTTTTTTTTAACAAAATCCAGCTTTTCTTTTCTTGTTGTTTTTCTTTGTACTGTGAATTGGAATATTTTCGTAGAAGTAGTTTTTCATTGGCGATTAGTGAAGCACACATTTTCTCAATTAGCGATTTCTGCTAATTCTTTCACAAATGGAGAAAATGGCACTGCGTACTCTTACCCGCTGCGCACTCTTACCCCAAACGACTCTATACCGAAGTCACAACCCACTGAAGGATGGTTGACTCGCACGACCATATAACTTAAAATGGTTTGCAAGCAATCTATTGGATCGATGCAGCAATTATTCGGTTGCGATTAATATTTGTCATTTAAAACGTGGTCATTTTGTTGACTCTGCATCGGTGCCTATGTAAACTCACTGTGGTGAAATGTTGAATGCAACCATAACGCAACCACTTAACGCGACCGTTCAACGCAACCTTCCGAAGTCGAGTACAAGTTTCACTTCAAAAACACACACTTTAAGCCTTGAAGTTAATCACAAACTGAAGAAAAATAATTATTAAAATCATCTACATACAACATACCTACATTGCACACGATAAAACAAGAACGAGCACTTCGTTATTTTACCGCTATGTCTAAACGTTCTGTACAGTGGTTAACCAAATAACCCGTGTGTAGGCAAGTTTGACGATGAGTTCAACGATTTCATGAAGTCTGCCAACCAGTCGTTGAAAAATCAAAATGTTTTGATTTTTCGGTTTGTGTTTGAGATAACAACTGAAGTTTGAAGATTGGTCTTTGCGTCTGTAGGGATATGATTAAAACCAGTCTGTCAACCAGTTGGCCGATTAGTTTCTCGTCTGTAGCTGGCTTACCCTTGGCTTGGCCAACTTTTGCAGGTAATGTGTAAACATCTAAGCTCGCGTTAGCAAAATTTCTAGTGGAGTAGTTCCGCGATTTTGCATTCGGGGACAGAATACCGAACGGTTAGGAAATTTGCAACTCAAATTTCATAGCAGCGCGATAAAATATTGACATAGTGATTGCTTATGTTCCTGGTCAACTTTTATACATATATACACTTTTTATCCCGAAAAATGGCATGGTTTTCAGAAAATAGTGAAAGAACTGCATATTGGGAAGGAAAATATACCAACGTTTTACCTATGTACTTATGTTATTTGTTTTGATAAAATATATTGTTATACACAAAATTTAAGTACCTACAGCGAAAATCGGTTATAGCGAACTCGAAACGACTGAAAATTTAGTTTGTTTTATTTGTTATGTCGTTAAAACCGATATTTGGTTTAAACCATTTTAAATGTGTACGAACGTCTATGTTATGTAAAATAGATCTTAAACTGTAATTGAATCCATCAAAGGAACGTTTTATTGTTTATTCAATCAAGCGATAATCTTTTTCTGTTCATATTTTTGATTTAAAACACCATTTAAACTTTCACAGAAATTCTTTGTATGAATTATCAAAAATGTCGTTTATCAAAACGAACTCCTGCCAATTAGTCACTGCAGAAAGTTCAAAAATAATCGCGTTTGGGGGAATCCAGAAAAAATAAGACATTTAAAATATAATGAGGTAACTCACAGCATAACTACAGTACCTTGCCATATTATTAGACCCAAATCAAGAAAAAAAATCAGCGATTTTGAAAAGATTGTTAAAATGTATAAATTAGGGTTATATTATAACTTTTAACAATTTTTCGTTTTTCGTACAACTATTTACAGTAAGTTGGGTAAATTTTGTGACAGGTTTTTTCTAATTGTAATTTTGATAAAAGCTTGCATGATTGCGTCATATATTGATGGGACAGGTGTTTTTTTTGAATATTTTTGGGTTTAAGAGTTATTTTATCAACTAAAAATATGATTTAATCTTGTTTTTAAAACAGGCTGCATCAAATAAAAGCATATAGGGACCAACCAATAAATAAATACTCAATATAGAAATATTTACGCTACAGGCTTACAACTTATTTCTTCTAAAAACTTATGTTCCTTTACCAGTTTTAAGTTTTTTTTATGTTTGTACATAGATTATTAAATAGTTATTATTAAACAAATGCCAAAAATTCCCATATTTATTACGATCTTTAACATACCAACCATTTAAACATTGTTTTTTGATTGGGTCTAATAATATGGTAAGGTACTGTACTATGTTTGCCAACTGGGGTCGGATTACCGCATCCATTAACGAGTTATTCGTTATCGAAATGTGATGATTGGGCATGACCGCTCTCGTTATCGAGTATCATTCTATATACAATTTACTCGATCATTCGATAACGAGTCCTATTCACTCACTCGTTAACGGATGCGGTAATTTGGCCCCAGAACTACATCGGAACAAAAGTGTTAAAAAGTACAACACAGTCGAAACGATGTGATGTACTCCTCCATCGCATGGCACATCTGCATCAATTTTCAATTTATAAAAGGCACCGCGGCTAAAGCTTGAGCATGTTCTAGCTTAAGCTTCGGTGATTTTGCATGAAAGCTTTCCTGTAGTTCTTCCAACCAACTACAGTCTTGTGCAAATTAATGTGAACAAACACTTTTTTTAAAAAAAAAAAACTTGTATTATTTATTTGAAGTGGCAGTAAGTAATGAATTTATAAAATTAATATTTAATGTGTCCACCCTTGGCTTTAAGCACCATTTGTATTCGTTTTGAATGGATTCCACCAGTTTTTGACAGTTTTCAACGATTTTTGGATCCCGGTACCATACTTAAATTACTGACTCCACCAGCTTCGTTTTGGTTGTGCAGTCCATTTTCCTTAATTTAGTTTTGCATATAGCCCACAAATTTTCTATGGGATTAAGGTCTGGCAAGTTGCCAGGCCAATCCAAACAAGTTATAGCCTCTTCTGCGAAATATTTTTTTTCTTTCTTTGACGCATGACCCGGGCCAGATCTTGTTGAAAAATTGGGGTTTCTGCATTTACTTTTGACAATTTCAATTTAAATTTTTTCAATTTATTTATTTATTACAATAGGTATACATTAAGATATTGTCTTTTTTAGTACAGCAAGAAAAAGTTGTTCAAGTAAAGATTAAAAAAATAAATTGCAAAGTTAACTATAACAATGTTAATTCATAAATCTTAATAACTAAAGCAAGTATAATTAAAAAATTAATATGAACTGATATTTAATTAATTGCAAATATTTTGAACAAAAAAAGAAATGAAGAAGAAGAAAGATAGAGAAAAGAAGGCGAGAAGAGAAGTTAAGTGATAGGACCGAAAGAATAGATTAAGAAATAAGTAACTGTGTTTATTTCATTTTTTAATACTGCGATACATAGTGTCTTATGACAGCAGATTTAAAATTATTAGCATTATTTAAATTTTTTATACCAAGTGGTAAGGAGTTCCATAACCTAATAGCATTGATGAAGAATAGCCGTGAAGAAGCAAGATACTGGTGGCTGTGACTGTGAGTATTAATATTTTGAGTTCTAATGGAGCGCGAAAAAACAAGTTTAGAGTACAGGTAAGATGGTGATTGGGTTTTAATAATTTTATGGAGAAATATTAAATTCCTTATGTCCATGTACTGCTGGAGTGTGCAACGCAAAAAATTCCTCGAAAGTGCGGAGATATGATCATACCTACGTAGCTGGTGAACATATCTGATAGCGTCATTGAAAGCCACTTTAAGCTTCCGAAAAGATAGCGAGTCAAGGCTACTGTAAACTACTTCAGCGTAGGCTATTATTGGCATAATGAGTGTTTGCGCAAGTCTGCGACGTGTCTCGAGTGGAGTAACACTAGCCGAAATCCACAATTTTCGTAAGCATCCATAAATGCGACCAATTACAATATTTATATGATTGCAACAAGAAAGGTTCTGATTTATTGCAAAACCAAGACTTGTTGCAGTTTCGACCAACTTCATCTTAGTGCCTGATAGCCAAATATCGGGAACAGAAGCAAGGTCGCATGGCCTGTGTGAAATTGGTATAGCTTGGCATTTCGTTAGATTCAGGAGTAATCCGTTATTGGTTGCCCATTCGTTTATAGCAAGTAGATCCGCATTCAACGCTGTAACCAGATCACTCATTTTATCAATCGGTTGCGAGAAATGAAGTTGACAGCTCAGGAACCAGATGACTTTCCAATAATTCGATATATTTGTCACTGTTCATCATTCCTGTTATTGGAACTAACGATCCTATACCAATATAAGAGAAACAACCCCAAAACATTTGCTTTACAGGATGTTTTACAGTCTGCTTGATATGGGCTATTGAAATGGGTTCACCATCGGATCTTCGAACATATTGAGGTTTCATACCCTGCACGAAAAAATGACTCTCGTCCGAAAATAGCACCTTTTTCCATTCATCCGATGTCCATTCTTTATATTTTCGAGCCCAAGCCATTCTCTTCTTTTTCATTACAGCATTGAGGAGTTGTTTCTTCAGAGGTTTTCTTGCTTTTCGCCCAACTTCTAGAAGACGTCGCCGAACTGTTGAGACATCCACAACGGTTCCTGCAGCCGCAAGATCTTTTTGTAAGTCGTCACTCGTTTAACTAGAGTTGATCTTACTGTTTCTTACTAAAAGAGTGTCTTCTTTCTTGGTGGTTTTACGTTTTTGACCACATTTTCCTGTTCGTTGTGGTAAAATCGACCCAGTTTCTTTATGGCGTTTGATGATGTTGTTAACCGACCCTAACGATATGCCACACTCTTTGGCTATCTGTCTCTGATTTTTAGACGTATGCACAAACAAAGTAATTACTTTACTACGGATTGCAACGGTGATATCCATTACTAAGCACTTCTGAACAGGATCAAACTTATCAGAAGATTAACTTTTGTTTACACAAATCGGTAGGTCCTTGGAATTTTCAAAAATTTAAATTCAAAAATATTTCGGGAAGATAGGCAAACTATGTTTTCCCCAGGGCTATTATGTTCTAGTTTAAGAATATGTACAATTTGGACAAATCCAACAACGTTGTGACAACAAATTACCTTGTTTGCCATTCCAATTAAGAAAAATATGATATGTTCAGATTAATTTGCACAAGACTGTACTATAACGACTTTTACATTTCAAACCAATTTTCCTATTTGTTATTCATCGACTATAAACGAGTATTTGTGCATGGTAGCGGGGAAATAAATTTGTTCAATGCCTGGAACTTTCAAATCTCAAACAAATAATAATTTTATCCGTTGACGGCGCTAGTGGATCAGCTGGAATTTTGTGAGCTTTCAGCGTGTGCACATTTCTTACTTCTTGGCTCTTTTGTTCCGATGTAGTTGTGGCTTCACCGTGGAACAACAAGTATTTTTCTGTAAGTTAGCCGCAACTCGCGACTCGCAAATCGCAATCCATAAATGAATCATAGTATCCCATATGCTAATGAAAGCTAGGTTCGCTAGCTTTACGAAATAATAAAAATAACATCATAATTTAACATTACTCACCGAATTCATAGCAGTCATAAAACCACGTAGCTTGCACTGAATCCCACGAAGAAAAGCTAAAGTAGCTTAAGTTCAAGGGGTTTTCATCGGTAAATTCTAAATAGGGCTCTTTCAAATTAAGGATATTCACCAAAAATTCGCCATCTGAAGGGAAAATCAGAAACATTAACAAATCCTGTATGAATTGGGACCATACCCACCAACGGTTTGTATGATTTCAACTGGCATTGGTTCAAAATCGGAAAAGAGAAGTGGTGTATTGTTTCTTGCGTGGTATTCCCCAAACACCCCTTCACGAATATCAGAATATGTATTACGTCCGGCACCAAGAACTAAAAAAAATAAAAATTGAAAATGCATACAAAAAACTCCCAAGTACACCTTTTAACTGTCTATTACCGATTTCATAAACCCGATCAGCTTCGTTCGGATGACTGGTTTCCGAAAGAAGTATGTGAGCATCCTTTGAGGTCATTACGTAAAATTTTAAATGCATTTGCTCGTTGTCTTTAATTGTATTGTTTCGCAATGTATTAAGTGGAAAGAAGTCTGTGTAGTTGTATCCTTTGGTTTTAATGTCCTTGCAAATTGCTAAATTCACACCAACATTTAATTTACTGGCAAAATTATAATGGAGAAAACCCAAAAATAATACTGCCACTATTATATATTTGAAAACCATTTGTGCGTTTATAAATAACTAAGTGCGACTATTACAGGAAGTGGTCTGAAACTGAATCAGCTTAGTAGAAACGATAAACAAATTCCATTTTATTTTTGATAGAGAATTTCTCATAAAATAATGAGTAACTAGAGGGCAGCGCAAGGGCATAGCATGGAAATTGTAAGTGTAACCTGTAACAGATATGGAATTGTGGTGAGAAGTGTTTTTAGCTCGAGCTGTGCAAAATTCGACTGTGTCACATTAGGCTTGGGGGGTACACAGACACACGATACGACCGATATCGCAGACTTGGTCTGTCCGACCAAATCTGACCGACCTAGAACAAATTTATTTTCTGATCTGAAATGTATTTAAAGCGGTGTGGTTGTTGTCGGAGAATTGAAAATGGCTGTGCATGGAAACTTTGAATTTTGGATAAAAAAAATTGGAAATATAAAAAATTCTGATAATCGCCTGGAGAATTCAATGTTGTAATACTGTTAGGAAACTGACATACAAAAAAAAACTTTTTCATCCATTCCTGTACCCACCAGGGCTGCCATTTCAGTTTTTTGCTTGGGAGTATAGTTCGTACTTTTTGATCAGTACCGCGCGATTGTGATTGATTATGTTATGTTTCTGGTCAACTTTTATGTATCCCGGAAAATGGCATGGTTTTCAGAAAATTGTGAAAATACTGCATATTGGGAGGGAAAATTATTGTTATACAGCCCTAACTCAATAATGGCTTATCGAATTGAAAAACAAAAAAATAGGTGAAATTAGTAAATTTGTCCCTGATTTATTTGAGATAGAAAACATCCTCCTTCGTTGTCCTGAAGTTGAGCAATGTTCAAAACAATTATTCAAATCATCGCCCGCAAATTACCTTCAGTGGAAACCACTCCCAGCAGTCGGGCAGCAGTGGGTATCGTTGCAATAGTGTGTGTGTGAGTATATGTGCGCGCTCTAATATGATCATAATATGCTTTGCATTTCAATGTTCTGCAATCATTATCACCATTTGCGGCTCTCGCACTCAACCAATCTTAACAAATGAGGTGTCAAAGAAAGAGAATTTTTTAGAGCAGTGATTTGCATTTTTAGTTTATAAATATTATTAACAATATCGCATGTAGAAAACCTACAACCTTTTTACGAATAAAATTACTACCTAGTGGCACTTTGTCCCAAAAAATAAGAGCTACTTTTCGTGATAGAGATCCTGATAAATATTCACCCCTATCATTAAATCCGACGGATCTGAGATTCCCTTCACTCATTCGGTTCACATTCACCTATCGTCGTGATCATTAAATCCGCCGGATACGCTAAAGTAGCATCCCTTTTTATGTTTTCGAAATCAGCTGTTTTCTGATTTGACACTTGAAAAGGCGATTGTGGAGTGAAAACAAAAATCTAAGGAATACAAAATAATAAATAAATACTTTAAGCTTTTTTTTTGCAATATTTCGCATTCCAATGTCGTGTTTCATTTATTTTATTTATAAAGTTCAACGTTTCTTGTACATATTTACATTTATTTCCATTAAAATGTTCTTGTTTTGGTCGCATGTTTTGTCAAATGATCTGTGCATTCTACGTATGCCTGAAGTTTGTTCATCATTTGTTTGTTTCTGCACGTTCAACATGCAAAGTTTTTGGCAGTGACCAGGTCAACTCTGTGCCAGTACCATTCTTTTGAACTTCTGCCGCTTGAACATTTATGCACACTTATCTTTCCCGATTTGTGACAACACCAGAGAAGATTGGAATTCTGTCCCGTTTGCATTGCATTGCATTGCATTCTGTCCCGTTTGGTTTTGGCCGAAAATAAGATCGATCCAATGGTGGATGTTATGCCGCACTATTTCCGATTCCATTTGTTTGTTTATGCACTTTCAACGTTCAAAGTTATTGGCAGTAACAAAAAATGCTAGCCAACCCCACAGCAAAAGCACCAGATCCGCAACGATTTCCTCGCGGATCTGAAACGTCAAACTTTATATGGAGAGATTCGATCCGTTCGTTTTCAATGATCAAGTGAAAAGTTGTTCACATTACCGACAAGTGGACGATTCCCTTCGACCGGATTCAATGATACCGATTTTCGAATTTTCGTGAATCATTCCCCCCGGCGGATTTAATGATAGGGGTGATTAAGATTAAGTAAAGGGTGATTTTTTAGCTGGTTTGGTTTTGGCAACACTGGTTTTGACAGCTGACGTGTGTTTAGTACAGCTTCAGTTTGGTTTGCAATTTAACCATGGATCGTCTTACAAATGAACAACGCTTGCAAATTATTGAATTTTACTATCAAAATTCGTGCTCGGTTCGAAATGTTCATCGCGCGCTGCTTCCATTTTATGATCGGCATTCTCGACCTTCTGAGCAGTCTATTCGGAAGATTGTGACCAAATTTCGCACCAAATTTACTTTGTTGGACATTAAACCACCAACACGTTTACGTACTGTGCGTAGTGAAGAAAATATTGCGGCCGTATCAGCTAGTGTGACAGAAGACCGCGAAATGTCGATTCGGCGCCGTTCCCAGCAGTTAGGCCTTTGTTACAGCACTACGTGGAAAATTTTGCGGAAGGATTTGGGCGTAAATCCTTTTAAGATACAGCTGGTGCAAGAACTAAAGCCAGCCGACCTACCACAACGCCGAGATTGCGAGGCGAGTTTGGTGAACAGTTAATTTCACGTTTCGGGCCGGTCAATTGGCCGCCTAGATCGTGCGATTTGACACCATTAGATTATTTTTTGTGGGGGTATGTCAAGGCTAATGTCTATAGGGACAAGCCCGCTTCGATTGACGCACTGGAAGCCAACATCCATGCATTCATTCGTGAGATACCGGCCGATATGTGTGAAAGAGTATGCCAAAATTGGACTCAGCGGATGGGCTATCTGAGACGCAGCCGCGGTCAACATTTGCATGAAATTATCTTTAAACATTAAATTGCAAGGTTCAAACTATCGATTCAAATAAATATTAAATAAATATTTTTCGAATTTTTTGTGTTTTTTTTTTAAAAAAAGTTCTCAACCTCTTAAAAAATCACCCTTTATAAACAAATGGTTTATAGTTATAGAGTGCACTTCGTCATTGCTCCAAGACATTATTTTCTTTAGACACCTCATTTGTGAATGTACGTTGAAATAATGGCGCAAATTCATAGTCAACCCATGAATAGTGCCTATAGCCGACTATAGTTACAGCCGGCTATAAATAAAAAAGCCGGCTATGACTTTTCGTTATTCATAAACAAATATTTGCCTGTGTATTAGTTAGTATCGACTTTGGTATGTTTTTGTAAAGAGATTTCAACGAACAAACCCAAACGTCAAAATATTATATGGGATATTTACAGCCGACTCTAATTATTTAAAGTGACGTTTTGCTAATTTTAAATCTCGAGCCGGCTATATGTTTAAAGCCGACTAAGGTGACTATGAATAGCAAAAAGTATATTTTAGGTTATATAGGTCAATAAATCTTTTTTTGTCGACTTTATCTGACTATGAATTTGTGACAATGTTTTTCCGTAATAATTTTATTCATATGTGTAACAAACCCTCTACTATTAACTACTAAGCAATCAGTAATCAGTCAAGTGCTAGGCTATCAGAAGTCATGAAATCACTTGGTTACTTTGCAGCTATACTTCAGATTACTCCATAAATTAGTTTGAAAGAAGCTCCTCCAAAAAAATATATTTCACTGTTGATGGCTTGGCTGCCAGCACGAGCACTTAATATCAAGTCTTGTCTGCTCCAAACTAATTGTTTTAATAAGAAAACCTTTGTACTCTAATCTTAAAAACATTCGACTAATAAAAATAATTTTATAACGATTTTTGAAAAGTACCTACGCCTTTTATATATGCTTTTTTTTCAAAATTATTTAGGTATACTGATGAAGCTTTCGATCAGTGCTTTGTTTTGTTGTTTTTGTGTTTCCTTTTCAGGTGGACATTGGAGAACATATAAAGGCATTTTGAGATACCTACATTTGCATGCAATTTTCTTGGTGCAGGTAAATACTGGCCAACTTCGTGAGGTGGCCAACTAGACAGGTTTCACTGTAATATATTCAAAAAAATATGTTTGAAAACAGACATACCAAGCTTAGTTAAATGCCTGCCTGTCCTGTGACACGAATTAGTTAATTGTAGGCCCTTTGGGGACAAAAGACAGTTACAGCCTTTCAGTTCCAGTCTGAGCCAGATCTGTCTACGTCTAGTGACACGTACATATATCCGCCTGTCAGTCTAACATTAGTTTTATTGACTGTGTCAAGTTGAAGTGCTGGCTCTTTAGTATCAGGGGTACATTATCTAAATTCGCTTTGCCAGGTATGATCGCGATTGTTCCTAGTTTAGCGGAATCATTAGCTTTACAATTCCTCGCAATGTCTCTGTGTCCCAGTACCCAATAAAAGTGGATACTGAACTGCTTTTCTATTGATATGAGATGAGCAACAGTTGGAGGTGGTTCTGTTATGTGGATGAGCGTGATTTGATTATATATAACAACCATCCTAATCCACGACAGTGCTTCTAAGATCGCCATAGTTTCCACGTGAAACAAGCAGCAGTAAAATAGACATTAAAGAGAAAATAACCAATCCAAGCACATCGTTTGTCTAAGAAGCAACCATATGATGACCTGGAAGTGTTCTGTCCAAATTGTGCTTCGGTACTGTATAATGTGAGCTCCCATATTATAAACTCGTGTATTTTATCTACATAACGAAACAGTTGCATAAGTAAAAAGTTTCCTAGTGACAGGGTAGGAGGATAAAAATCCAAATAAACTGACCGTTACATTCGCAAGCGAATTCAAATTACGTCGATTCTGTATGAAATATCCCCTACCTTTCTATGTTTGCATTTTCCGCCAATAATACCTTAGTTGTTCAATAAAGATTCAATTAACATTTTAACAATTCGTACTATATTATTTTTAATTCATAATAAATGCACTTTATGTGTTACGAAACATCGTGATAACTCTTTGGGATTGTACCATCCATGTCGAAGCATTTGCAGGAACAGAGGGCAACAGGACATTCCGAGTTTTGGCTGAAATAGTGAAATGGAGTAAAAAGAAAGGACAAAATAAATTAACTTACCTAAACCATTGCATAATGTGTTCGGTATGACCGCCATGCCGACACGTCTGACACCACGAAAACCATTTAGAAAATGACTTTGATTGCCATCCAAGCCCCTCATGACCAGATGCGTTTTGTGGTGGAAAATGAACAGTCGTCCCCATATGCAAAAGACACAGAGAACACCTGGGCAATGGCTTACGGCAGCTGGGACAAGACGATAACTGAAATCGATGGATATACTTTATCTGTGCAACAAATAACAATCGCCACTCACCTTATTTACATTCGAACTCACACTACGAAGCCGTGCGTCCTCTTGCAAAGCACTGGACACAGATTTCCCACAAAAATTACACAAAAGAAAAACGGTTCGCGCAGTTGTTGGACTTGATCGTATGTTTTGCATATTAATTTCGAGTTCAGCACGCTTTTCCCATAGACGCCAAGAATCAAGAAGGTTTAGATAACTGTCACCAAAATCGTTTTAAAGTCTTCAAGACATTTCTCAAAAAAAGACTTACCTCGAATTCCAGTATTGAATACGACTATCAGAGAACAGTTCATTGTGAAAGAACCAAATAGCAATAAGTGAAACTGTTTGTACATCTTCAGTACGATCGATGTAACTTTGCAGAATGCTAATGCCTTCCAGGGATTCTCCAGTAAGCAAAAGGCCATTCAAATCGCCCTTTTCGATTGAAGTTTGAATGCAGAATTTGACATATTCTGAAAGTTTGCTTTCACTGAGATATTTACACGCAAAAGCGATTCGATCCGCTAACGAAATTTCTTCTTCTTTCTGAAAGAAAACTATTTTAGAAATTGCACACAACGAAAATGCCAGCCAGCACCTACCAGCACTGCATCAAAATTCTCGTTTTCTGTTGTGATAAAGGAAAATATCACTCTCAGATGCGGATCGTGGATTTGTGTATTTGCGTTCGTCCTTTGATTTCTCCATGTGGTATTGCCTTGATCTGCATTAAAACTAGATAAGGCAATCGCAGCTATTCGATACATGCTGGGATCTTGTGCCTGAGAAAAGGGAGCTTCGTAAGTATTTTACACGCGAACGAAAAGAAACACTCAAACCTGATCCTCAGCTTTGGAGAGAATGTCACAAGCCTGAATGATCTTCAAATGAAACGTACAAATCATTGCCGCTCTAGAGTACTCCTTCGGATGAAATAAATAAAACAAAAAAAAGTGTGAGCGACCCAAATGTTGAGCCTTTTCCTTTTCAGATAACTTCCTTAGCTCTACCACCCGTCCTCCAACTACTACTGCTCAAAATGCAACCTTACTCACTTTATTATCGCACAGCGATCGAATGAACCTATCCAAGTCCAGGTCAAATGTCCATCCACATAATTTGAGCGCAGCGTCACGGTGTTCACTTCTAAATTGAAACTTCGTTAACACCATGTTTAGTATATTAGCGGATAAGCTTACCTATAACACACCAGATTGCTTGTATTTTTTATTGAATCTGGCCATTGTATCACCTGTGACTCGATTCTAGATGATTGCATTTCGTCTGTCGGAGCGGCTTGACCAATTCTCAGAACGTTTTTGAGCCCAACCATTTGATCTCCACGATAAATGTGTAGAAGAAGTTTCCAAACTTTTTGCAGATAGCTGCTATTCAAGAAGTCTCCAAAGTGCCTTATTTCAGCCTAAAGCGATGAAAAAGAAAGATATACTTAAAAAATGAGTTCCAATGGGAACCTATGTATGGTTCAAGAACTCGAACTCTAAACTATTGCCAAAATCCAAGTACAGTAGAATCTGCTTAAGACGCTCACGCTTAAGACGATATCCCGCTTTTAACGCTCTTTTTCCCCGATCCCTTTATTTTTATAAGAATTCGTATGAAAAAACATCCGGTTAATACGCTCTATTTCCCGCTTAATACGCTCTATTTCCCGCTTAATACGCTCTATTTCCCGCTTAATACGCTCACACAGCTAAACGATACACATCGTACAATTTGTATTCTCTTGTTTTTGAATGTCTTTCCCAGAAAAACTATTCGATGCATTGGGATATACGGCGGCACCGACGGCTACTGCCGTTCTTATAGGGATTTTTTTTTTGTTTTTCGCGAACAAACCATATGGAGCGTGTCGTTTTTGTGGTCGTTACTTTTGTCAGTTTTGTTTCATTTCTTGTGTGCGCCTTACGTACATACAGGTAGTGTCAGTGCATTCGATTTGGATTGCGTACAATGGATAGTACAAGGGATAAAAGGAAAACTAGCTTAATACATATATAATTTCAACTCTTCTTATAAAATAACCCTTTTTTAAACTGGATGTAATTTTTTAGTTTTTCACGCTTAATACGCTATCCCGCTTAAGACGCTATTTTCTGTCGGTCCCTTGAAGAGCGTCTTAAGCGGATTCTACTGTACTATAAAGATAGTGAGAACAATGCTGGGAGTTACATACGATCAGAGAACGAATATCCAACAACAAGTACGTTGAAGAACAAGCGCTTTTAATATATCAGTGCTGGGCCCAATCCTGTAGAATGTAATGTATGATGGAATACTAAGAATACCAAGGCCGAGAGGGGTAGACATCATAGGCTACGCAGATGACAGCAGTAATCGTTATACCAAAAACGCTAAAGCAATTGTTCGGAAACTGCAACCAAACAATCAGTAACGTGAAGGCATGGCTACAAGCCTCAGGTCTAGAACTGGCTGACCATAAAACGGAAGCAGTGCTAATAAGCAGCAGGACAAAGGTAGAACAAATCACTATACAGGTCGGTGAGCAAATCATCGAATCTAGTCCACACATTAAATACCTGGGAATGCTGTTGGACCACAGGCTTAACTTTAAAGAGCATCTGGAGCCGCATTACAGCACTCGATAACGAGTGAATGAATAGGATTTGTTATCGAACGATCGAGTAAATTATAAGTATGTTAGATGGTTCCCGATAACGTGATGTATGCAGGAGGAAGAGCCTCTCGAGCAGTAGCGGCGCTGTCGAGACTAATACCAAACGTTGGAGGACCCACCTAGGCAGCCAATCCGAAACCTCCTGGCAACGTTGAACAAGTCGATCCTTAGTTACGCGTCTCCTATATGGACACCAGCAACGGAACGGAAAACTTACATGAGACGAATGAACTCGGTGCATAGAAGTGCATCGCTGAGTGTGCAGTGCTTTCAGAACCGTGTCAGCGGAAACGATTAACGTAGTTTCCAGCCGAATGCCCATAGATCTGGAAATAAAAAACACCTCGGCCATAAGCGAGAACGAGTTGGAAGACAGGAGAAATACTAGTGAGGCTAGGCTTCAAGCAGAATGAGAGGACACAAAAAATAGAGGAAGACTACCAGCTGAAAACTGGTAAGCTTGAACTCTTACGTATGTGTAAAGGAAGTAAAGTATTCGATTAGCCTATTTACATCGTCCAGCCATATTAGGTTCTAAGAAGTTCTCCTTTGATTGTGGTCCAGTGCGTTCATCACAGATCTCGTTTCTCTTGTCCAATTGTGATCTGAAACCCGACCAAATGCAGTATGTGAGTAAAATTAAGTTCACAGATATGTGGTGCATGACTTTATCTACAGACGTAAGAACTCTGTCACCTATTACAAACAATAAAAGAGAAGCCTGCTCATTTTCTTGGAGGATAGTGAGATAACCGAAAACAAAATATCAACGTCGCGTCGATAGCCAGTAGCTGAATCTTACTGCCTACCTAGCTCCACTAAAAATCAGCCAATAAATGCAAACTACCAGTGCATGTGCAAGAACCCATTTGTGTCATTATCAAAAATTAACTTCGAATACCTTCAACCCGTAGTTATGTTGTGCTCTTCTCCGAATCATCTCGGATATATCCTCATCCGTGAAATCGGTGAAACGAAAAGTAGACACCGACGACATGTCCGATGGATCTGTGCTAATTTGTGTCGACACAAAATTCATAGGATTCACAGCACGCATTGTCAGCCCAGTGGAAAATTTCAGTTGATTATTCCACACCATGACGATTTTCGGTGGTATTTGGAAATCAGTTAGGCCACCTTAAAACACACTGTTATTTTAAATGTGTAACAGGGCTCCAATCAATGCTTACCTGATTCAGACAAAACCAATATCCGTTCATAGTCCGAAGGATGCCACGATGCTGATAGCACACTGTTGCTTTTATTCGATGAATAGAATTTCGCATGAAAAGGTGTGTACTGATTTTTAGTGTGATACAGCTCCCTTGTTTTTTCTAAATCAACACAATGAATATCGTAGATATAGATAAATGAAGAATCACGTTGTAGCGATGATAGTAGACAGGGTCTGCGGAAGAACTGTTGAAGTAGATTCTTTTTTTATATATTTAATATCATACCTAGTTGGACACCAGGTCACCGATATGTTGTCTTTGGAAGACTGAATCTGTTTCAACGGTTTGTCAATACTTCGCAGATCCCATATTAGAATTACCGAATCTAAATAGCTACTAAGGTAGTATCCATTTGGCGAAACTGCGAGACCGTGCACAGCTTTCGTATTGAACGAGGTACATGGTACAGTATTCTCTAGAAAATAGATTTCGCAATAAGAGTTAACATTTTTTGAGATTGATTGTTTACTTACGCCTTAAATCGAAGAGTTTAACCATCTTTTGACTCATTCCAGCGATGAGCACGCGATGATTTCTGTCCCAGCACATTGAGTGCGCCGATTCCGAGAGTCCGAAAAAGTTTGCTTAAGAAAAAGTGTTAACAGCAATTATTGGTAATGAAAAATAAAGAAGAATGGAAACATCCCGAGCTGGTCAACTAACTTCAGGCTCAACAAAAGTAGTGCGTGCCGAACAGTCATTTTACGAGACAAAAGAACATGTCCCAAGGACACTTTAGCAAAACAATTTCGACATTGCTGATGAATTCGCAAGAAAATTGCCAAAAAGGGCGCAAAGAATGGTCGACCTCTCAGTTATGAACCCAATAGAACCACAAGGTAAAATGCCAAAATAACAGATGGTTTTTAAGAGAGCGCGAACGCGTAACTTACTCGTTGCCTTTTGAAAGCCACTTCCAATATCCCATATTGTTATACAAGAATCCGATTTATTACGATCATGTCCAATAGCTAGCACATTCGTTTCAACGTGGTTCCATGCGAGACATAAACAAGATCGCTGCTGTCTGGGAGCTGTAAATAAAGGATTATTAAAAAACTGAATAAAGTTAAGACATTTATTTACTGAATTCTGAATTTTGGTCCGTATTTGATTCGAAATTGCATATTCCGACTTTGCCGTCAGCCATGCCAACGGCAACAGTCGTATCTGTATGATACGACGGCTGAAGGCATCTTACATATTGATAACGACTATCTGCTGCTAAAAACGATGCAGTAAGCTTAGAAGAGATAGCTAAGTCACGACCTTTGGTTTTAAAAGAATATATAGGTAGTAAGTATTGCATATTATTTAGTTCGCATTTAAAACAAGTTTACTTCTTAAAGTTTCAACATCTTGTTTAAGATTCACTTTGAAAAGGTTGATTTCTTGTCCCCAGGTAACAAATTTGTCTTGACAGTTGGGAAACCAACTTAATCCATCTACAATTCTGTTCATTGTTTCGTATTTGTTAACAACACGGAATGTATGTGTATATTCATAAAACTTTCATATTTAAACAAAAATACAAAATACCGCCTCAACAAAAATCAAAAACATTTAACTTTCAAACATCAACCACAGATCAACTATAAGAAGATTTTGAGGTTAGCAGAAGCTGTCAGTTTGACAGTATAGGAAGCAAAACCACACCATTTTTAATGTGGTGTGTGTGTGTGACTGTGAAATTGATTGTGATGTGCAATACGTTATGAGAATGCCCTGCTTGCCGTGGTTTGAATTTGTTATTTTTAAAAACTTTATTTTTTCTCAATTATTTTCTAACTGATTGTGTAGAATGTGATGCAATAAAATAAATTAAACATAAGCCTGCAGTGATTTTGTTCCAATGGGATGACATATCACTTATTTTGTAGGAATTTGCTGAATCTATATACAGTCAGCGTCAAAAGTGAGTAGACAACAATGCATACATTGTTAATATTCACTTTTCGTATAATTTATGTATGGACTATTTAACATTAATATTAAAAAAAAAAAATGTTTTTGTTTTTTTTTTGTTACACATGATCAAAACTTTGTTTAAACGTTTTTCAATATTTTGTATCTTTTTTGTTTTTATAGGAAATGTGAATGTTATTATTAGGTCTGTTTGGTAACCCACGAATTCGTACACATTTGTAAGATTCTTACGAATTTCGTGTTTGTTAACCCAAAATATTCGTTAAAGAGAGCCAAATGACAGTTCAAAAAATTTCCCCTCCACTGAGAGCGTACACAAACTTACATCAAACTTTCATAGATTCTGTCAAACCAGCTATTCTGACAATTGTGAAATGTCATAAACTTCATTGTTAGTGGAAAACAAAAACAAATTTGGAGGTTTTACGAAAACGTGTTTGTTTACTTTGCCTACGAATTTTTCACTGCTGAGAGGATTTACCCCCACTTTACAAATTATTTTATTATTTGAGAGCGAGTTAAGATTTACATAGAAAGATACCAAACAGACCTGCTATATGCATTGTTGTCTACTCACTTTTGCCGCTGACTGTATGTAAAAATGGTGTAAAAAAATGTATAGTAATTCATCAATTGAGAACGGCTGGGCCGACTTGGTCCAAATTTTTTTTCAGTTGTTCGTAATTGACAGGAGAAGGTTTCTATGAAAGAATATTTTGCGAAAACCCTCCGGAAAAGTCGGAAAATTGGAAAAATCGAAATGTATGGAATTTTGTGTGCAATTGTTCCGGAATGGCTTTTCGAATGGAAAACTATAAATTCTTAGTGGAAAACTCGGAAAATCCCGGAAAAAGGCGAAAAGTTTGAATTTTTTTTTTAACGAAATTTTGCATTTTATCGCATGATTTGATGTAAAGGTGGAAAATTCGTTGTGAAGCTTGGAAAATTTCGGATAATTGTGAGATTCATTGTGATAAAAGACGTTTTGCGTGCATTTTGGGTGGAGAAGTTTTCCAGATAAATAAAAGATGGCGCTTTGCTGCGATCAATGCCACAACTCGATAGATGGCGTTATTCGTTGACTTAGCCTGTGCGCAATTCAACAGGTATCCTTTTCATTGTAATTTTCTATTGAGCAAATGTGTGAGTTTTGCGTATTATTACACTGATTCCGGATAGTCGTATATCGTCATCCCGAAATCTACTGCTGCTATTGAACTTAATGCGTCGTTTTTGTGGTGGCATGTCAAGAAGTTGAAATTGACCACAAACATGAGAGTCGCAGAGCGACCCATCGGCTGCTGAATTCTCGAGACAATTTCTGGCGCGAAGCAATGGCCAAATTCCTGTTGATGTATCGACTGGATTGATATCGTTCTCGGCAAATTTTTGCGAGTTCACACCGTCGAAGGCGGAACTCATCACCAAAGTCTTTTCCGGCATTGCACAAAATTATAAAAATCTCGATTGGATTAGTGAACGGGCAATACTAGCAGCGAAGAATAAGGACGTCGATAGCTTGAATTTTATTATTCAAAGTCAAATCGCTGGAAAACTGCATTCGTACAAATACGTTGACAGCGTGACTGACGAGGATGAAGTGCCCAACTATCCGACGGATAATTTATAGCTGAAGGTGGGATCGATCATAATCATGTCGCGGAATCCGAATCATCCGAAATTGTGCAACGGTACGCGGTTGTCCGTCAAGAAACTGATGAACAATGTGATTTAAGCGACGATCATCAAGGGCAAATTCAAAGGAGAGGATGTCCTTATCCCACGAATTCCAATTATTCCAACTGATCTTCCATTCCAATTCAAGCGGATTCAGTTCCCCGTTCGATTGGCTTTTGCGATGACAATCAATTAATCGCAAGACCAATCGTTGGAAGTCTGTGGGACTAATCTGGAATTTCCCTGTTTTTCGCACAGTCAGCTGTACGTTGCCTGTCCGCATGTTGGCAAACCATCTTCGTTGTTTGTTTTTGCGCCGGAAAACAAATCGAAAAACATTGTTTATCATATCGCTCTCTACTGATTTCGATTCCATTCAAATGAATCACATTGAAATTTGAACAATCTGTGTTTTATTATCACTCTGGAGTTTATCTGAAGGCGTTAAATTGGGGCGAGACAAAGTTCGCCGGGTCCGCTAGTTCGAAATAAAACCTTATACCTAAATGCTACATTGTTGCTAATAAATCGTATTGATATAGAAAACATACAAGTTTAGTTGAGACCGTTGCTAACATATTTTTTGAGACTAAAGGCGATGGTATTTTTTATTGTACACATAAGTAGGTGTACATAGATGTAGAGGAATAATTTTAAAATTATTGTATATATTTATTCATTTACTATTTATATACGTGTTGAACTTAAAGCTAAATACAAATTTATTGACACTTCTCGCCTCACTACAATAATCGTACCGGCAGCTAGTACTTTAAGATCAACCAATCTGCATTTGAGCTAAGTTTTTAAGTTGATTCGCCCCATAAGTTCGAAAAAGGGAGTGTCAAGGTGCAAACAATATTTTTTCCATTGAGCCTGTAGCCATACTTCACTGAAACACAAATCCTATTAAGGGGTTCACACTATCCAACATACATATCTGACAGATATTGTCTGAACGACTCAAATCTGATAGTGGGAACGCAAGAAACGACGCCGACCGACGGTCGCACTGGCAAGTTGGATGATTTACACATTTTGGTGGTTGAACAGGTGTATCTGATTTCTATTTAGTCCAAGATGCAAACCACCTTCCTAATAAAGGCGAGTAAGTCCTTGGTTGACACATTTTTTAATTCATAATGTCTAAGCAGTTCTTTGTGAAGGGTACGTCGTCTGACCCCGAAAAGTGTCGGGCAATCGCAAATAACGTGTTCGGCTGTTTCGACCTCTTCCAAACAGAGGCGACAATCGGTCACGCTAGACAGGCCTCACTTATTCAGGTGGTATCGTAATTGACAATGACCGGAAAGGAAATTTGTTAGATACCAAATATCCTCCTTATTGTAGTTTAGAAGTTCCCTGTGATGGGTATAAGGCTTAATCAACAGTTTGGCTTGCCTAAGCCCCGGGACATTTTTCCAATGAGCGAGTCGGAGATTTTGTTCCCATTTGTTAACTTAGGCTGAGATTGTTGCCCAGTTTATGCCGCAAAGGGGTTCTGGGCCTGAGAATTTGGCAGTAGAGCCAGAACGGGCCAGCTCACCCGAAATCTCATTTCCTTCAATGCCTCTGTGACCAGGCACCCACCAAAGTAGCCCACCTTATTGTGAGTAGCTAGAGATTGGAGAGCATTGAACAGGAGTTCAAAGCTTTGAGTGCGTATCTGATAGAGAGAACGCGTGTCTGTTCGCACTGAAAGAAATTTCATTATTGATAAGTAATTCAAATCTAAATATGTATATAAAAATCAATTGCTGTGCAATCGGCTCGACCGATTCGGAATATTCTTTTTTTATTTTGTTTAACTTGATTCAGGAATGGTCTATGAGGAAAGAAAATTCAGAAAAACTCCAAGGAAAAGCCGGAATCAACAAAAACTTAAATTTGGGTTTTGTACGGGAACTTTGCATTTTCTTTTTAATTTTGTTTTTATGTATAGTATCTACGTTGAAATATTGATAAGCTATTCTATTATCTGTTAACAATATCTATCTGTCTGTCTGTCTGTCTGTCTGTCTATCTGTCTGTCTGTCTATCTAACTGTTTGTCTATCTATCTATCTATCTATCTATATGTCTTTCTGTCTGTCTGTCTGTCAATCTGTCTATCTGTCTGTCTGTCTATCTATCTATCCATCTGTCTTTCTGTCTGTCTGTCTGTCAATCTGTCTATCTGTCTACCTATCTATATATCTACCTGTCTGTATGTCTGTCTGTCTATTTATTTATCTGTCTATCTATCCATCTATCTGTCTGTCTGTCTGTATGTCTGTCTGTCTACCTATCTATCTATCTTTCCGTCTGCCTGTCTACCTGTCTGTCTGTCTGTCTGTCTATCTGTCTGTCTGTCTATCTGTCTGTCTGTCTATCTGTCTGCCTGTCTATCTATCTATTTGTCTGTCTAACTTTTTCTCTGTCTGTCTGTCTGTCTATCTATTCGTTCTATCTCTCTGTCTATCTTTCTATCTGTCTGTCTGTCGGTCTATTTGTATGTATGTCTGTCTGTCTATCTGTCTGTCTGTATATCTGACAATCCATTTATCTATCTGTCTGTCTGTCTGTCTAACTGTCTGTTTGCCTGTCTCTGTCTACCTATCTATCTGTCTATCTGACTGTGTGTCTGTCTGTCTGCCTGTTTATCTTTCTGATTGTCTATCAATCTGTCTGTCTGTCTACATTAATTGACCAAAATTATTTTTCTTCACATTTCACCTGAAATTACCAAATTTTGTATGACAGTTACCAAAACCACCATTTTTATATAATAGATTTAAAGCCATTAAATTAACGAGTTTCATTTAATAACCAAACGAAACTCAAACCCTAGGTACACGGTGCCTATATTGCCGATTTCAATGAATTGAAGTTGGAACGTTGATTGGGATTCATAATCGCTTATTAATAGTTCAAATTAATTTTAGGTGGTACGAAGTTCACCGGATCATCAATTGTTAGTACTTAAATAAAAATATATTCTGCATAAAATTATATTGTGAAAGCGGAAGTATGTTTCTGTACATTCTTTTACTCCAGTGAATCATTAATCAAGTAAAGATTAAGATTTAACTCAAACTCATCGCTTAACATACGGGAAAGGGTTAGACAACGTCTGGGAGTTAAAATTAAAAATTAAAATGTCAGATTTGGCACGCGTTATTTCTACACAAAACCACATTGCAAGAGCAGCGTTTTACCTTATAACTAACACGACTGTTTTAGTACACGGGCGAAGCCGGGCGGGACAGCTAGTTTAAAATAAAAAAATGGCTGTTAGTGGAAATGTAGAATTTCAGAAAGAATTTCTAGAATTTTTGTCGTTCAATGGACGGGTTTACTTTCGTCTGAGTTGAAAGACTTGCCAATCAACTTCCAAAAATCAAACTCTTTCATTTTTCCTCCAACCAAGTCGTCAACCGTCGAATCGATCAATTAACATTACCGCACAGGGGTAGATGTGGTCAGCATAAGTATTTAAAATATGCCTGACAGTGTCAACCCCCCGATTCGACGTAGTCAGGTTTAAGTTTTGTTAACCTAATTTTTTTTATTTTTCTTCTAAAGCGGACACTCTCTCGTTGTCCACTTAAGAGAGATTTCACTGTATTAATTTTTTTTCTTAATGAGGAAATGCCCCCATGCATCTTAAAAGACTTGGCCAGGAATATCAATAACGAATGTTAATTAAAGATTTGAATATCCATTGGATTATTATTATTTAATAAAACTTAAGTAATTGTTATAAATAATTGTTTTGACTTATTTATCAAAAATAATTATAGCTTTCAAATTTGATCGCTATAAACTTCTCCATTTTTAGGCAATACAACCCTTGACGCTTGACCTGCTTCTTGAACTGCAACGTGTGGCGCTGGCGCTCGACCGATTTGAAATCGTTTTTATTTTGTTAAGTTGGTACAACTGTCCATGACATTCATAGCATGCCATTAGTGAAAGGTGCAGCTTTTTGACCTACTTCAGGATGGTGCCACTTTACACCTACCCTATGTGGGTTTATTTTCTGTTGTCTCCAGTTTTCTTCATTCGTGTGCATTATTGGGACGATGTTATCTGGCATGATTCCCCCTACCTCCGCTTCCGATCTTTGTCTTTCTTTAAACCATCGTGTGATTTGTGTCGCTATACTGGGCTTCCGTTTTACCTCGTCTGGTGAAAACATTGCTTAGATCACCTGGGTTCTGTGAGTAATTGAGTTAGGTTCTAAAGCTGTCCTTGAGACTTCCGGATACCTGCAGCGAGGCAGACGTTCTAGCCGTACTTAGAGTTGCAGAGCTTCATGAAACGAATATCCGGTAACGGGCTCCGTGAAATATAGCCGCGTGAGTTTAGGCCGCGATAAAAAAATGAAATTAGACCGCGCGGTCTTAATTCATCAGACGATATTAATTTAGGCCGCGATCAAAAAATGAAATTATGCCGCGCGGCCGGCATTATTACGATAACCGGGGCGCCGAGGTTCGAAAATGCCATTTTGTAGATCTCGGTGAAATAAGCACAAAATATAAAGTAAAATATATTGATTTATCGCTTAGGTTTGAGTAAAGAAATTTATAAAATTGTAGTTTTTGAGGATCAGACTTTGAAAAAATTAAAATAAAAAAATATTTTATATTATTATTTTTACTTTATATTTTTTACTTTATATTTTGTGCTTTTTTCACCGAGATCTACAAAATGTCATTTTCAAATCTCGGCGCCCCGGTTATCGTAATATTGCCTCGTGCACTATTAAGGCATTATGCATGCAGAACCAGGTAAGATTATGTTAGGTACCTGGTCATAGGCAACGACTTTGCCTATGAGCTGGCGTGGAAAGAGGGGAAGGGAACTGCCACTACGCTGCATGGTATCCAATGTAAAATATACGATTATGAGAAGGGTTGACCATAGAAGGTCTAACATTGTAGGACAAAGGGTTTCCAAGGAACTTTGGCCGGCACTGGACCGTAAAAAGATTAGTGAAATTCTTAGACTTAGCAGGGCACAAATGAGAATAGCTATAGGAATTTTATCCGGGCATTGATATGACTTCTGGGCAAACACGCCAGGAGGCTCGGACTCATAGACACGGATAGTTGTAGATACTATTATGATGTATCTAGGTGTAGCAGAGGATATCGCACCTATTCTGTGTGAATGTCAGGGCATAGTACGCAGTCCCTTGAGCATTCTAGGCTCCTACTTCTTTAGTAAGCTAGAGCAGGTAGAGGTAGGCTGAATCAACCATAGACTCGTTCTTAAATTTTGCAGAGTAATAAAATGCTTTGAGAAAATTGTGGCGGTTTACGTACCATCCTTCCTTGGATGGATTCTTAATGGATCGCGATGGGCCCACTCTGGTGCCTAGTGTTTTGGGATAGGTCAGCCTCTCAACCTTAACTAACCTAACTAACTCAGATCAAGTTGAAACTGAGTTATGTTGACAGGCTGGTATTATTTTGGAATTCCTACCGACTCAGTTTGGAGATTTTTTCTTACAAAAGGGTAATTAAAACCCTACGGGTGTTTTACACCAGCGCTGGTATGAAACCTCCGTTTTTGTAGCTCATTTGTGCTCCATTCAGCAAGTAACGATTTCTTGTTGTTATATGCAGGAGTGGAGTAGGAGGAGTTAGGAATTTGAAAATTAGACAGGAAATGAGGATGTGAATGGGATTTAAGGATGGGATGGGACCGGAAAAGGAAAGAGGGTCGTATACGGGGAGCGCGGCACGCTTGCATAGCACGGCTCCGCTCGCCGGAAATGGGGGGGGATCTTGTCCCCGCATACGACTAACCTACATACACAAAACATAAATCGTGCCATAAAATCTACTTTCTTACTTACTTGAAGCGGACGGACGGATATACCACATTGAAGGGCGCTATCGATGGTGTTTAGCGCGGCCATATTCTCTACCCTCCCAACCTTGGAGATCCGGCGGCCATTTTGGATCTCCCCATTTCGCTCAGATGCCTCGCAGCTCACACCATCAGCCGGAAGAACTGTGTCCTTTCACACCCCCTGAAACTTCGAACTTAGCGACTCATATCGCTCTTAAACACAAAAAAAAACTTTACCCCTTTTTTTTCCATGGCGTATAAAATTTGTATAAATTTTATTTTGATTAAGCTTAATAAATAAACAATGTAATTTAACAAATCCAGGGCAAAACAAATATTAATACGAAAAACATTCCCTCCCAATACAGTACCTTTATGTACTCGCGAGCGACTATGCACGACACGACGATCCTACCTAGAACGAGCTCGGTTTAGGTGGTACACTAAAGAAATTAAATATTGCAAAAAAAAATTATACGCGACCGAATAAACGCGACGGAGGAAACGAAATTTTACACTCACAAATTTTCAACAAAAAGGTAAACAACAAAAAAAAAAACCAAAAATTTTAAATACCCCACGCCTCGAGGTATGTCACAACAATTAATTAATTATTACAGGAATTATTTCCAACTACCGAAGAATAAAACTTAATTACGATGTCTTTGCGTGTGTGGTATATGGCAGTATTCAAGAATATCGGTCAGTATTTCAATGATGAACTGTCCATTGCCTGACCTTGGAGTTCCTATTGCATGTATTTACACGTATGTATTCATATGTAGAGGATGTATCAGGATGCAAATATGTATATATGTGTGTGTACATATGCACCTCAAATTGGTAGTAGTTATTCTTACTAAATAAAATGTGGCGGCCACGATACAGATTCAACTTGTGGCCGCCTAAATGCACCTTAAAATTAGCTGCTTTTATAATATAATTCCTACTGTTTAAGGGTCTGACGACGATCCCGCTTCGGATTACTTCAGTGGAATAACAACACAGTTAAATTAACTTAGTTTAAAAAAATTTAAAACAAAATCCAGATAAACTGCCTATATTATAGGGCTTTATACAAAAAAAACTGCATCACACCACTAGAGACATGCAGTCTCACCACCCACTGTATTGCAATTAAATTGCATGGTCTTGTGCATTCGTCCAAAGACCACCAAAAAAAATCCACTCTTCTCTCTTTTGCCCAGATCATCCGATTCTGCACAGATTTTCTCTTAAAATTGGTCATTCATTATTCTTTAGCCTGGGTTCTGTCCTTGGATTGGGGGCAAAAATATCCCATGTTGCAGCCACCAACCACTAGATGGATTTTCTGGAGTTTTACCACAGGCTGAAATGACAGCTCAAATCAGCTGTAGCAATTTTGTTCCTATGGAGCGCACTTTGGACCGGCTTACGTAGCATTAAAACTTACGAAGCAAAAACAAAATACTGTCCGCCTGCTGTTAACAAACAAAAACTTCCTATTATAAAGTTTGAATTTGGTAGATTTTATTCGTTAAAATACAAAACATAAAAGAACAGAATTCAAAGTACAAAATTATACATTTCACACAAAAATGGCCTCCTCTTGGCGACGGCGTTACTTGTAATGAATATTCAAAATATATCCGCCAAAACATAAAATCTATCTCTCTCGTTCTAATCTCTTTATCTCTTTCTCTTTAATCTAGTACAGCTTCAAAATTTTACTGTACTAGATTTCACATCTTTTAGTACTAAATTTAACATCTTATACTATTGATTCTCTTTTACATTAAGGAGATTTTTTCCTACAAATTAACGCTTTCGCCAAAAGCGAAAACACCTCGTGAAAATACTGTCCCTGTCCACTTAATAGAATCGTCCACTTAAGAGGAAAAAAACTCATACAAAATCATACCAGCCAACCATTAGAGTAAGTTTTGTTCACTTATGGGGATTGTCCACTTAAGAGAGGTGTCCGTTAAGAGGGATTTCACTGTATAATCTCATATCATCTCATAAGTCATAACACGTAGCCAATTTAGTTGTATTTTTAGCCGCCAGGAAACGGAATGGACTCTCACGACTTACCAACAAGTTGATTGGTAATTGCAAGTGTTCTCTCCAAAAAGCCTGCTTCGTGAATTTGGGCAATAGATCTGTTCAAAGTGGTCCAAAAAAACCTTTGACTTTCAAGCCAATATTTAATCTTAAAGTAGTACGTGTCTGAGATAAAGCATCTGACGGTGATTAGTACAAAAATACGCTTTAGCACACACAGTACATGTACATCTCCACCTCAAATCAATTCAATATTCTTAACGCAATTACGAGGACCAGTCAGTAACCCTGCTAACAACGTAAAAGAAAAAAGAACTAATTTGTAATTATTGAATAATTACCAAAGCTAATAAATCAATAAAACAATTTTACTACCGTTTACCGAAATTTAACTCAATTAAGAAATGCCTGTAATAACACATGCTCTGATAGTAGTTTCGTCAAATTAATCTTCCCCAATCAGTCAAAACGACGACGCAGCATACCACACAAGTTAGCCAAGAAATGGGTTTTGCCCTCCTCGCATCACCCATTGCCAAAGAGTTGCTACATCCGCCGCCGCCACCACCTTAGCCAACAATTTGGTTTTTTTTTTCGGTTTTCCTTTTTTCCTTCTACCAACTCACCTGATGAACCTGCTCACAAATTAAATACAGCTTCCAGGTAGTACAACACACCTTTCCTGTAACCCAAGCATGTGGTTGTTTTTTTCTTCTTTCTTTTTTTTAAATTACTTTACTCATTTATCTGCGTACAAATTTCTATTGGCTCACGAACAGAGAGCATCGGCATGCGGAGGGAATTAAACGCAGACAGAAGCCCATCTATCAGGAAGTCCGCCGTTGATTATGATGATGATTGAGTGGTTCGACCGAAATCAGTCGTGGAAAATATTGAATTTGGTCGAAGGAGATTCCCAATGTCCGAAATTAACATTCATTAAGTTGTAATTAATCTTGAGGTGGTAAGTACTTTGCCTTTGCTGTGGCTTTGCTCATATTTTAGAAACAATTATAAAACTAAATTAATTTTTACATGCATATGAGTACCAACAGTTGGAGGACGAAGAGTAAATGTTTCCGCATGAATATCTTCAGACAGTTACTCGTATCTCGAAAATAGCAAATAATATTTAGCAATTTATGATCGAAGCTTCAAAAATGTGGGGATATTTCGAAGTGAAAGTCGATTAAGCTCTAAGTTGGTTTCCAAACACGCCTTTACATGGCATCTCCACAAGATTCTACTCAGTACTCACGAGTCATGATAGCACTCATGAAATGCTCGAAAAATGGTTGAAAATTTACCGTAAGTGACCAGCCAGTTTTTTTTAAATGTCACGATTTAAAAACCATCAATGTGTTGTCAGAAACTGTCACTTTCATTGAACTTTTGAAATTTCCATGAATTTTGTGCACTGAATTTTCATTTTCAATTTACTTAACAATTTCCATAAGTACAATAAGACTTGGTCTTTTGTAGTACAAAGAGGGTTTAACTGAGGTAACAATGTGCTTAAAACTGAAATTAAAACTAACAGTGGTTTTATACCTACCTAAGATTCAAAAAAAATTTAACATAGAGAAAAATAGGGTAAAACACCTAGTGATCGGCACTCTTAAGGTCTCGCACAAGTTTCTTGGTCGAAATATATCAGGTTTTGGGACTGCCGAGCTTCTTTTAGGTGTCTATTACTGAATTTTTGATTTTGAATTCAAAAAGAATTCAGATTTATAGTTTTATAACGTAAAATGTCGGTAAAGTGCCATTTTTTAGTTTAGCGTCAATTTATTTATTTATCCACATTTCTTAGTTTAGCGTCAATGACGCTGATTACACGACAATTTTTTTTTTTCCTGTTTGAAACTTTGAACTTAGGGGATGAACATGCTTACCCGAAAGAGATAAATACAATGATAACAGGCATAATAGAGAAAAATACTGGTGGCTCGACTGGATTGTGGCCAACGTTTAGGTTAGATTAGGCTAGTTTTTTGTTTCTCTATGCAAATTTAATAAAAAAGAAAATGTCCTAAAATGAGAGGTTTACAAAAATTAATAAATTAATACTGATGCACATAAAAAATTAAATTTTAGAATAATTATATATGTAAATACCGTAGAATAAGATCATTGTAAGATATATCTGTGGTCACAAACCATAACTGCCAAAGTCGATTTTGCACATTTAGCAGGAGAACAGTTTAAAGTTTTAAATCGGTCTTGTATTTCATAAATCGGCTTAAGCTGTTAGGTTTTCGCTATGTTCCCAAAAGCTAAGAGCCATTTTATTACTAATATTCTACAAAAAAACTTGTCATAATAGCATTGTGAATCCAATGAAACGTTTCACTCAATTTCGTCCTAACTCGACTTTGGCTGTTATGGTTTGTGCTCACAGATATATAGTAAGTATTGAGAACCTTTAGGGTAGTTAGTCTAAATTATTATTATTATGTTAGTCTTATGTTTATTTAGAACAAAAAAAAACAATTTTTTTCCTTCGTTTCGTCTTTAACTTTTTTGACAGGTACGTACGATAGTGATTACACGGTTCCTAATAATTGGTGGATACGTGCATACGTGATTCTGACGTTTATTGAAATTCACATTATATTTAGGAAGGGAATAGTAAAATTTCAGTAGGAATCGCACAAAATTTACTTATTATGGAGGATAATAATTGCGTGTTTACCAGGAAATGTAAAATGTCCCTAAATTTAGCTCGAAGATCAACTTTAAAATTCATCATTAAAATTATCTGCTTTGTTTTGGTTGTCAAACGAGAAATGTCAAAGATCAACCGGAAAAAATCTCAGAATTTTCATTCCTGCTTTCGTTACTTCATTCCGCTCCCCCTCCCCCTATCTGTCAAAAAGACGAAACGAACGAAAAAAAGAGTCGTGTAATCAGCGTCTATAACTATACATTTTGACAAAATTCTAAAATTGTAATGAGAATATGTTTTTGGAGTTTTTTTTTCCAAGTTTTGAAAAATCATGCAGTTGGCATGCGTATGTCGGTGACATGCTAGACCCAGAATGGCATGTGTACATGACAAAATTGGCATGTCGTTTCCACGGCAAATCATTTTGTTTGTGACTGCTTGACAGAATTTTTTGTCATGTGTCATGTGTTTGCCACTACATGTCATGTCATGTCATGTCATGTACCAGCACTTGCCATCATTTTTAGTATGGATTTCGTTTGGGGAAAACCTTATTTGTTGCGTATTGGTATTACAGTAAAACTTGTGAATAGTGGAATCTGCGAATAAAAGAATCTTGCGAACCTGAACGGTTAATTAAAATATTAGTGAAATAAAAACTGGATAATTATCCAGGGTAAGGTTTTGTTGTATTTTACATGGAAAGCCTGCTGCTGAAACATGTTTAGTCTATATGGGTTTTAAAAAAAATTACGCCACGCATTAATTGTTTTTATTATTATCTCTATATATAAAACAGTTCACTGACTAACTGACAGACAACGCACAGACCAAACCGCTGGGCTTAAAGAGCTGAAATTTGGACAGGACATTCCTATAGTGAGGAATGAGACACAGAAGATTTTTCAAAATTCCACCTCTCAGTGAGTGCATTCGGAAAAATCCTTATTCCATACATATAAAACATTGTGATTAAAGGAAAATGCAAAGACCAAACCGCTAGACCCAAAGGGCTGAAATTCGGACAGTACATTCCTATAATCATTTAGCGGATATCTATGCTGGTCAAATGATACAGATACACGGCCAAATAACAATGACTGCGAAATTTCTTTTTAATTAATCAACACGAAATGCAACCAAATTCTGTTTATTAAATTTAATACCACACAACATGCACATCTATTTTTAACAAAAAAAAAATACTGTTTTGAAATAATACAAAAACTACAGCAAATAGCATATATTATAATGGCATGCCGTGTACTCACAAAACAGTTTACATGACAAAATATACAAAGTCAACATGTTAAATTAACAAGGATGATAATAATGTAAATCTATGAATGGGCACCAGTAAAAATTAGTAATGATTAGCACTGTGTCGATCACATAAGTTAATTCTATGATAACTTTTTTGCGATCTATAAAAAAGCACGGGTGGTCAAATCTAATGGCCGGCACCGTTAGATATTAAAAATTACATTCACTATTAGATTAAAATATTTTTGAATGGGATAAATAAACCTTACTACACTTACAAATTGAACACTGAACAGTTAGATTAAAAACTACTAGTGTAAATTGTAAAGAACTGACCTCACTTTCTTAACAAAATTCTCTAGTTTTTCCGTTTTTGCGTGCTACATCCAACTAAGAATAGTTCTGTGAAGAGCTAAGAACGAACTGAAATGTCACATTTCAAAGAAGCATGCAAAATACAAATGATTTGTCATTAAACTAATTAAAGGACAAATTGTGAAGATATGCCGATCACCAGAGGCAGTGCCCGTCACTGGGTAGCTTACCCTAAGAATTCCATAGCCTGATTGCGTGAATGTAAAACAGTCTGAAAGAGTTAAGATATTTGTAGGAAGGAAGGACAATTCAAATTTTTGGGGATAGGACTTGGTCGTAAGAACCCTATTCAGAAATATGCAGTTCCTAGCATTTATATAGGAGGTGGGAGTACATCCAAGAAAGTTATTGGCGTAAACAGAGATTCTATCCCACCTACGAAGACCATGAATGTAGCGGATTGCATCATTAAAAGCTACTTGGAGTTTATGCATTGATAGCGACTCAGGATTGGGGTTAACAACTTCAGGGTAAGTTATCAAGGCTAGAATGAGGGTGCGAACAAGTTTTTGCTTAGTTTTAGGGGGTGTGAAGCTCATAGTTGGCCAGAGTTTGCGAAGGCAACCGTAGATACGCCCAATAACAATGTTAATGTGGTTATATGTCGGAAAATAACTGTAGGTCCTTTCCATTTCGTGGAAAAAATAACAGCATTCCTTGAGCGGTTTGGATACCGAGTAACTATCACTAACAATGACTCTTTGAAGTCTATAAGAAAGGAAATCACGCAGTAAATCAACTGCCTTATCGCTAAGTCCAAAATAATTTTTGGATTTCCAGCAGAGGATGTCATGAAGCTTTCTGAAATTAGTGCGATACTTAAAATCACGTAAAACCGATCGACAGTATCGTTTTTGATATCGATATACAATAGAAAACTTTGCTTCAGGGTTAGCAATAAGCATAAAAATCCTCTATCTGAACGAATGAAAGCGAGCACCGTGGTGTAGTGGTAAGTGCGTTGGACTACTATGCAATGCTGCCCGGGTCAATCCCAGCCCGTGTCCAACACCTAAAAGTTTTTTCACGGTGCCACCTCTTTCGAATGTCAGACAAGCAATCAAAGAGTATCATTTATCAATGAGCTTCTCAACTTGCCGTCAGGAGTCGGCAAAAACTGTAAGTCCCTTCCATTCGTGCAAAAATATAACACGCAGGGGAGGAATTTGTTAGTTTCGTTATAAGCGTCCGAGTCCACATCATATAATTGCGGCCACAAAAAAACGGTAATCAAATATTTTCGAGTTCTCTGATACGCACTTTGACTTTGGGCAACAGCAGGAGTTTTTCCTTCTGTGGGCACTAAATAAGCACTAGGATAGTTTTTGTTGTCTACAAGCAAGCCTTTATTTCTGAATTTGCATACACAACTGATAGTTGAAGGGATTTTTCGTGCATATCATGTACGACTGTTAAATCGATAAATAGATACATACACTGCGCGAAATAACTACGTATATCGGACAAGCATTTCCATCAGCATTTTCACAAAAAACAGTAAAAATTTCTTAGTTTAATTTCTTTTTTTCATTGTGTTGAAAAATGGAGTGTTTGAAGTAAAACGTAGCGGTACTTTTAACTCTCTCAATGTCCTTATATTCTTGTTTCGGGTTGTTCTTTCGTGTGTTATTAGTTTTGCGGTGCGAAATAAATATAGCAGACACGAGTTTCAGTCGCACGTTTAAGTGGCGAAAGTAATTTTAAACCGACAAATTATAATAAATCGGTGTCTAGTTGAAAACATTTAATGTGTTTAATTAACTTTTAGTCAAATACACCTTCTTTTTTTGCAACCAACAAAAAATGCCTAGGGAAAAGCACTGTCTCTGGACGAGAAGCTGGGAATCCCAAATTTTCAAAAAATGGCTTAACTGTTAGACAAAAAGCGGAGAAAATACGCAGCAATAAAAATAGCGTCTAAAACTTCTTAAAATGTTCTGGTAATCATAGGAAACAAAGCAGATCTGGTCGTAGACCAAAAGTTGATGAAACAGCTAAAAGGCAAATTAAACGCCAAGCCATTAATAAGCAAATCAGTCCTTTCCAAATGAGGCTGCAGTTGTCTCTTCTAGTAACAACAAGAAGAGTCCAACAACTTTTAAAGGAGGATAAATCCATTATATATCAATAGCGCTTACCGATACCTAAGCTTTTCTTACGGCATAAGGAGGAAATGTTATGTTTTGCTGAGAAACATCATTTTTCCATCACGAGATGGCAATCTGTCATCTTCAGTGATGAAAAGTAATTTAATATGGATGGTCCTGACGGAGGACACAAGTATTGGAGAGATATGCATCGAGATCGTAAAACGTAAAACTTCCAAGGATGGCTGGGAGTATGGGCTGGTTTTGGGTACAGAGGAAAGACTCCAATTTGTTTTGTTTTCCATAAAATGAATTCGGAGAAATATGTGGAATTGCTGGGCAATGCTCTTATTGATTTTAATGAGAATTTGTGGGGAGAAGAATGGACGTTCCAGCACGATAACGCTGCCATACATGCATCGGCATATACAAACAACTACTTTAAGTTGCGTAACATCCCCACTCTTTATTGGCCTACAGTAAGTTCTGACTTAAATCCCATAGAGAAACCATGGACCATACTGTCGAAGCGGGTTTACTCAGATGTAGGCCAGTTCGAGTTACTTTTGCAGCTAAAAACCGCTATCCAGGAAGAATGGCTACAAATTGACATATCCACACTACAAAATTTACTCGATTCAATGCCTCGATGCTTAGTAGTAGTTTTAACCAAAAAAGGAGGAAGAACAAAATATTTAAATATTATTTTCAAAATATTTTACTTAAATTTTTACAGCAGAATTGACTTTTAAGATCTTGTCTGTTATATGTACTATTTTCGTTCTAAGTTACACAAAATATACGTACTGTTTTTCTAATTAATGAACAACTTTAATTTTTTTTATGGATTTCTTCCTAGTTAAAGTCTTTAAAATAATAATAAAATAAATATGTTTTTTAAGTTATTTCCTTGTCCGATATAGCTATTTCGAACATAACATATTTAGCATATCGGTTCAAAACTTCCTTTGTTTAAAGACTGCCATCATTAAAATATAAATGGTCGAAGGTGAACTTGCTTATCCTTTGGTGACACTAAGGAGCGTACGGTGGAAGGTTTTTTCCGAGTTGACATAAAGCATCGTCTTATACGCGAAGGTGCTTTACAAAACGGATGCCCCTGCAACTGCCACAAATGTTATGAAAGAATCGGTTTTGGACTTCTGATGACTGTCAGTGTCATTGGTTTTTCAGATACAGATTAAACTTATATTCTAAATTAGCAGATATTATTAGTCTGTTAAACTAGTAAAAGTAATCCTTTTTTGAATATTTATCCTTTTTAGTGCAAAGAGTCCGAACTGTCACGCTATACTGACTAGTAAAAGAGATGTTTGGAACAACATGAGCCTTGAATGATTTATAATTGGACAGCATTTATGTCGAATTAAAATATGGAAAACCTTGGTGTTCAGCTCTGGTGCCAAGAGAAATTTATTTTCTATGTACCTTCGAAAGTAACATTTATATCTACACTTTCGACTGTTATATCATATTTGCTCATCAATGTCATTATAATAACCATACACAGTTTCATCTCTAAACGTATCTTTTTCATTTACCGTTTAAAAATAATACGCACCCATTTCCATTCCCATTTTGCTACTTTTAGCGGAAATAATTAAAATTATTTAAATCTAATTTGAGTATTTTTCATTATACAGATAATGATTCCCAAATTTCAAAGATTAAATTACAATGAACATAATTATGCGTTTATGTCACAAAAAGAAAAAAAAAATTGAAAAGATCAAACCGTTAGATAAAAATTGACAACAAAATTAGACTTAATTGGTGTATCTACGTACACCCACCTCTACTTTCGTGGAAGATTTTGAAAATCGCGAGCAATTACCTTTCCGCTAGAAATAATTTTGGAAAACAAAAAACCAAGGATTCCTATCTCTTCTTATACCTATATCCGATTCGAAAGTGTAGTTTTGTTAGACCATTTAGGAGTTATTAAACTCCGGTCCTTTCCAACTTTCTGTCAAAGGTAACTAATTTGTGAAGCATTAGCCCATCTCTCCCCCTATACGCACTGTAAGGAACTATTCTTGCCCACGCATAGAAATTGTGTAGCAAAGCATTAGTTACTCGTACATAATAATGTAAGTTATACACCAGTGACACATCCAATGCGAATGGAAAAGGTGCGATGAAATTGTTTTGATAAGCAACGAAAACTATTTGGAAAATCATGGTGTAGAGCGGTCGCGGTTAATGAGTACCTACCTCCTACCTACAAAAATAATAGTTTCACTAATTAGGCTAAATATATTCAGGAAGGCGGTTATTTAGCCTTTAACCGCGCAGATAGGCATCGTAAGGCAATGCTAACTTGCACATTAGTTATAGTTTTCTAAATTGATTTCTATTTTTTTTTTATACGTAAATAGTGTGGTAATTGTCATCCTTAGTTTATAATTGAGTTAGAAAATAGAAAAATATTGTAATGTGAAATGTTAATGTAACGAGGCTTAGTAGAAATCATGTCCCGTAAGCTAGGACTCTGCTTTGCTTACGCTTCAAAGAAGAGCCCATAACGCCGCTAGATCAATATACAATATGCAGACATGTTTTTAAAGATGAAATGAGGCAAAAGAAATTTGATTTTCTATTTGAAATCGGATTAAATTTTAATGTGTTACAAGGCACAGTCAACAAATTGCTGCACAAGATTGGATGGCTTAGGTTTCTGGGTGAACTGAATTTTGTTCGAATGGAAACTCATTTCTTAAGGAATTTAAAGTTTGCTAACATATTTTTTTTATATATAATTTACACACGCTAAAGGGGATATGAATACCCTAATAATGTTTACACACAGCGCGAGCATATGAAAGTCAAGAACAAGAGACAGACAGATCGCCTTAGTGATAGGAAACTATCGCTAGTACACCGCACATTGCACTTAACAAGGGATGGAAAGGCAAGTCCATCTACATCTGCTCTGATAGCCAAGCAGCTATTAAAGCCTGTTCAGCAGCGTTGATCAACTCAAAAATTGTTGAGGAAGCTGTCAATAAAGTGAACCAGCTTGGGCGATGTAATAAGATCACACTAGTCTGGGTTCCGGGACATTCTGATATCCCGGGAAATGATAAAGCTGATGCTCTAGCTAGTGCTGGATCAGCGACCCCTTTTATAGCTCCTTAGCCTGCATTGGCTGCAGTTCAGCTTATGCTAAAAATAAGCTCCTTGAACTGCTGCGACTACAATACTATAACCATTGGCACGAGCTTAGGTCATGCCGACAGGCCAAAATGTGAGTAGACGCGCCCAGGGCAAACAGAACTAAGTTTCTGTTACACCTTAGTAAAAATGACCTCAAAATCCTCACAGGACTGGTCACTGGGTTCACTCCCTTAAACGAGCACCTGAACAAAATTGGAATCAGAAGCTCGGGCCTTTGCGAGATGTGCCTGGAAGAAGATGAGATGGCTGAGCACTTCATTAGCGAGTGTCCGGCCTTTGCTTTGAATCAGAAAGGCCACTCTAGGATCTACTGGAGCTCAATCTTGCCCTATTGCTTCGCTTTGCGAAAGCGACGGGCAGATTTAGATCGATACAAATCGCTAACTCAGCCAATGGGGTGGTGCTTCACCAAAGTACAATGGGCCTACAGGTCTACGTGATTGTTGTCTCTATGAGATAACTCCCTTCCAAATACAATACAATACAATATGATAGGAAAATCAGATGTTAAATTTCAACTAACTCTATGTGTGGTGTCCAGGATAACTGTTTTGTTTTGTTTTGTCCTCGCTTATGATTCACAAGTTTTTTCCAGATGTTTCTTATTATTGTTTGTACGATCGAATTCTTCGATCCATACCATACCAACATCCTACTACTAGTGTTATGCCTTTGCAGTAGGTTTTAACATTAACTTCTGAAACCGATCAATTTATTCTTATTTCGTAGGAAATAAATGTGTCGGAGACGTATGTATTTGAACCATGAACCCTTTCAGCGTGAAAAGCGACGACGACCAGTACGCCACAGTCATACCAGCTAACATATCTATTTTAGCATCGTTTTGTAGAGAAACTTAAGCAAACATTTAACCAACCTAAACGGGATATACAGATATACAGAGGCTGTGATATACAGAGGCTATGGGTTCGATTCTCACACAAGGCTCGGTTACTTAATAGATCCTGTTTGACAGTGCAATGAACCAGTATTGAGTCTGAGTGCTCCGACAGACTAAATTGTACCTGAAATACAAAAAAAAACAAAAACAAAGACTTCCATAAGGAACATTAATATGTCTTTGTAGTTATTTTTTAAAAATCATTTATTAAAATAGTCGTAAAAGATTTTGAGACAAATTTGAGAGCAGGGCTATACTCTCAACATCATCATTTCATTTCATCTTGTGTCGTACTTTGCAGTTAGTTTTTCCCGTAGTCGGTAGTTCCTCGTTTTTTTTTTGCCAACTCATAGGCAAACTCGTTACCTTCGACAACAGACTGACCAGGCACCCAACATGGTCTTACCTCGTTCTGCATCTCATGACTAGTGCCGATTTAGTAGTTAACGACTCTAGCGCCTTAAGCGCAGCCGGATTGTCAACATAAATAACAGTATCTTTGCCGGATATTCGATTCATTATCAGTACCTCTGCAGCCCTAAGTACGACTACTACTCCTGCCTGAAAGAGGCTGCAGGCATCCGGGAGTCTTAAGGATATTTTTAGCTCTGTGTTCATGCAAAAGAACCAGACCCCGTTTCTTTTACAGTTTTAGATACGTCCGTGACGACTGCAATATCTGTACGCCGAGTAATTGTATTATTCGCCCATTCTCCCCGTACAGGGATTTGTTGGCTTTGCTATAGCCAACTATTTCTGGCTATTGATAAGAAAACAACTTTTTGGTCTGTCATCTTGATTGGAAAATAGAAAAAAAAAAAAACAAAAAAAAAAAACGATACCGTCCTCATCGAGAAACGAACCTGGGACGCACAAGAAGAAAAGCCGACGCGCCCTTTTACAAATTCAACATCCAATTTCTTATAATATGTTTCTCTGGTAACAGTTTTGAAACACACAAATTTGCAAACAAACATTAAACGGTTAGACATATTAATGTTAAAAAAAATTGGAATCTGAGAGTCTATGCCGTCGGTCGCCACAAAAACAAACTGTTGAATTTTGGATCGCAAGTTTGTTAAGTTCCACGTAGCGTCTTCTTCAGTTTTTCAATAGAGACTCCAGACTCATTTCCATAAAAGTCACAAAATTCATAGGACATCTCAGGACTCAAAGTATATTTCGGTATGAACTTGCATATAATAGGTATAATCCTCAAAAAAAAAAACCGATTCTCAAGAAAACTCTGTGTTTGTGACTGCCGAGTTTGGAAACTGAACGATTGAGCTATGCCATCAGGCAAAGAATTAAAAAGTATAAAATTGCTCGCATAGGGTGGGGCTCCCTTATGTGAGGTAGTATCCATAAAGCAATTCTTATAGAGCTTCTTCAAAAACAAAGCAACACAATCACATAAAAGAAATTTGTGTTAATGAAAGGAAAAAAATTAAAGGTTGCCCCTAGAAATATGCAAATTGTTGTTTATGTTACTGTTTTTGGCGGATAGTAATGGAAAAGCTTTGAAAGTGTATTAGTATTGGAAAGGTGAGCACCGTGGTGTCGATCCCAGCAAAACACGTAAAACGTTTTTCAACGGTGCCACCTCCTTCGAATGTCTGACAAGCCTGCAAAGAGTATTATTTGTCATGATGAACTTCTCAACTCGCCGTTCAGAAGTGTCGACAAAAAAAACTGTAGTTCCTTTCAATTCCTGCAAAAATATAATATACACACACAAATAGTTGCAAGAAGCAGGCCCTGGCTCACCCCGAAGAAGACTGCTTTACAATTCTTGGCCGTTTATTTGTTCCATATATTCCCAGCAAGCCTCTTGCAATTCTGCGATGGAATTCTAGATTGTTGAAATTGCCATATTGATGCGATGAGCAAAGAGCGAAAAATATCACTTTTTTCTCTTATAGCGATGCGATAAAGGCCAATATTTTGGGCCGTGAAAGTTTGGGCTATGGAACACACTTCCCTTATTTTCAGCATGATAGAATCACCTCACAGCTAGGTTGGCTAGACTGGTACGCAGATTGAAATCATATTCACAATACTGCTATCGTGCCATTTACAAACGATGATATTTAGTTTTTTTTTTCTGAAGTAGGGGCCATGCCGTCGTCGATAGGTACCTACTGTTATTCTCAACAAGCAGGTCAAACAACAAGAACTCTTACAATAGCATATCAAACTAAAACTGATCATTTTCTTCCTATTATAGATTATAAAAAAAATTCATTGTTTATTACTGCTATCATTAAATATTTTATTTCTAGCACAATTCTAACGACAGTCTTAGTGACGCGTAGGAAGTGAATTTTACGTTTGAATATAATAAATTTTACAAATTTTGAGTTACAACAGTATTGCATATTATTAGTGCGATATGTAGATCGTTTTGGGGTAAGAGTGCGCAGCGGGTAAGAGTACGCAGTGCCCTTTTCTCCATCTGCGAAAGAATTAGCAGCAATCGCTAAATGAGAAAATGTGTGCTTCACTAACCGCCAATGATGAACAACTTCTACGAAAATTTTCCAAGTAACAGTACAAAGAAAATCAACAAGGAAAAAAAGCCGGATTTTGTTAAAAAAAAAGTTAATTTTTAAAAGTGTGTCAGGAAAGCGTTGCAACTCGATACCCCATAATTAGGATGTAGGCATAAACAGTGTATATGTGTGTTTGATTTAGGATACAATTTTAGTGGATAATATTATTCGATCTTAGATTTTCAATACAATGAAAAAAAAAAAGTAGCGTCTAGGGAAAGAGTGCGCAGTCGTTCTGTGGGTAAGAGTGCGCAGTGTTTTCTTACCCAGTATTTAACTTTTTATAATAATAACAATTTTAAGGCTATTACCTTCTATCGAAAGATGCAACGAGCACATCACAGTCGTAGGCGGTAGGTGGTAACTCGTAGCTGAACTATTTTTCTGTTTTTTTTTTCCAGAAAAATCCCTCGTATCTACCAAACACAAATGGAAAGGAAATTGATAACCCAAAAGAAAATCTGCGAGGCTAGGGTAGTGATAGAAAATGGAAGCAGCCCATGAAACGCTGCCGAAGAACTGGGTTTGAGCAAAAGCGCAGTTTCAAACCATTTCAACTACGAAAACTGTGACCTAAAATGGTTGCCCACTCTTACCCTGACTTCGGGCCAAGAGTGCGCAACTTGACTTACATTGGTTTTTTGATCAAAACATATGAAAAATTAAAAAAAAAAAAAATATTTTTGTATAATTTTGTTCCTAAAATATAGAGCAACCAAATAATAGGCCCTTTTGTTTGTTATCTGTTGTAAGTTTTTCAGAATTTAAGCCCGAAGTCCAAAATGCGCACTCTTGCCCCGAACGACTATAAGTCGACTTATGCTATTTCGTTGTGGCCACAAAAGTATACATATAGGAATGACCATTTCCCATTTCTCGTACATTGCTCGGCGTTTCAAAATGTTTGATTATTAAGTTAGCTCCAAATTTGTTTGTAGTTTTGCCATATACATATATAGAAACTAACATATGAAATAGTACGTAACGTACGCTTTTACCGCACAAGTATTCATATAAAATACACTTACGTAGATAACTCCTTCTCTCGTGTCTCCTGTGGCCTGTGGCGTAACAGGTGAAATAATGTTGACGAAACAATTACCTAAATAAATATTTATTTATGTTAATTAATTACAATATCAAATCATCGAATATGCATTACGGTTATCAATTTGTTGACATGCCACAAAAGAATCGTTTACAACGTTCCTGCATTCGGTTATGTTTACCTGGATGTATAGATAACAATTTCGATGAACAGGCATAAAAATTATTGTACATATGTATATAGGTATGTCAGTATATGTCAAATTAAATTGGACATGCTGCAGATGTCTTTACCTATTCCAAGAGTATTTTGTGAGCACTGACGAGACGATACGAGTGGCACTTTAAACGTTCATTGATATACCAAAGACAGGTTAGCTAATTTCCGTGTATTTGCATTCGTAACAGGACGTTAAATCTTATTGAGGCGTGAAATTACTTAGTAATTGACATTTGGGCAGTGACTGTTACTCCACTCGACGTAAGCAGACACGATCAACGTGAGCGTATTATTTGAAGTGATCCCATTTTAATACATTTTATTTAAGCGAAATAACACGACTTCCAAGTGGTGCCTATCTTTTTAAATGGAATTAACAACGGGACATGCATTGTGCATGAAATTGCGACTGCTACTGCTAACACGTCTCAAGGGAAAGGGATAAAAGGATACACTAATGGGTGCAAAGTATACACAAAGTAATTGATGTGTTATTTTTGCGAACGTCCAATGACTAGGATCAGATAGCCCCCTTCTGATAGTAGAAGTGATAATGAATATAAATGTATACAAGGATAAAAAAAAGTGACTTCTTGTAGTCGAATAATTACATCTCTGGTGCTGGTATCCATTATTATCCATGAAATTGTAATCTATTGTCGTAAAAGTGATTTCTAAAATGTGATTGATATTGCCTGGATTAGTCTTCACAGTAAAATTTGTTATGCTACATGACTGTAGTACTCTCCAAGCTGAAATCACAGCCATTATTCAGGCTACCATTGCAGAAAACAATATTGTTGGCAATCTTATTACCGGGTACTCAGGCAGCTAGGCAGCTGTTTAGACGTTTAGACTCTGTAATAAGATCAAAGCTAGTAAGTACATGCATAATATGTACATACATACATTCCCATGCACTTGAATAGGGACAAGATCGTCAGCTTTTTGCTCGAAATTGCATTACATGGAATAGCGAGTGGAATCGTTTCGTTTTTTTGGACGAAAAACAATTTAATTTAGATGGCCCTGGTGGCTGTAATTACCGTTTTCATGACATACGCAAAGAAAAATACAATCTATCTCATCACCATAGTCGTGAGTGGGTGTAATGGTATGGGGTGGAATACGATGCCACTCGCTATTCCATGTAATGCAATTTCGAGCAAAAAGCTGACGAGTCTCCTTACGAGACGTAGTAAGAGGGGGTTCTGTTTAAATTTTAATCATTTCAGATATTCAGCTCTTCGTATTTATCATTTTACCGTGTCAACACTTGCAGTAATTCCCAAATTTGACAAATTTATGAGACAGAACAGTCAGAGTTCGAGGCTTCTCTGACAATTCGTCTGCCTTCAGTAGATGTAGTTGCTTTTTTGGTCCGCCATTTTATGTTATTTTCATAGTTCGACTTATTTCTAAGAAAGTTGCATACCACCGACTTCATTTTTTTAAATGTTTTCCTATTTTTTCGGCAATATTTATACAGGTGAGGTAGCCCTCTTTATTTTGACTTTCTCTTCTTCGGTAAAAAATTTACCCCCACCCATTTGCTTTAAAAACGTTTAAACTTAACGGGCATACCAAAACAATACTTTTAGCGTCAATGATTTAAGCCTCACGAAAGAAATTGCCCTTGTCCCTATTCAAGTGCTGCAACAAAAATTCACATTTTTTTAACTACGTTTACAAAACCATTTGTATAAAAATAACGGAAAGAGTTTTAACCATAATTTTTTTTCCTCTGATTAAAAATTTAATCCCTAATATTCTAAAAATATATTCCTGTACATGTGTCTTACTCTTTTTTTGGAAAACCGCAAAAGTTAAACCAAAAATGTTGTTGTAAGACATCCACATCCAAATACAACATGGTAACCCTATGGCCTATGCTAGATCACATGGTCACATGGATATCCCGCCATGTGCTGGATTTATTTGGATACATGGGTAGTGGCCAGAACCACCGGTCTTCGACAAGAAAAAAATCGGTTCGCTTAAACGAGCTTAGTCGCAAAGATAATGACTACTAAAGAAGATGCAGGGATGAAAAAGAAATTGAACCTGCTTAGCGACTGTCCTACCATTACTGATAGAAGAATAAGAACTCATGGTAGTTACTTCTTCGATGAGTTGGAGGAATTAAGCAAAGTTGAGCTATAGAATCTGACATTCATATATCCTTATCTGGATGATGGTTCTAAACCAGCAGTTCCCTTCACAGGTTCCAGCGTATAATCCAAAATGGACACATTTTCCAGCCCAAACGATGGTCTATGTGAGCAGCGACTAACTAGTCACAGAGGGCGTCCATCTACGTAACATAACCTAAACTAATTGTTAGTAGGTATATGCTATGTTTTATTCGCTGATATTCTTTTTATATCGGAATTATGAAATACGGTTTCCGAGCTGGGAAATCGGCACTTTTGAACTTAGGGTATGCCTAACTACTACCTATGGTAGTTCAAACTCCAAAAAGATAACAAAAAGATAACTATTGCATTTTTATAGATATTAGATACCGTGAAGCATGAATTTTTAAAGTATAAACTAGAGAAAGCTGGCTTAAACTAGAGGTTTCGTCCTTAAATGGTTTGCTCCGTGCCTAAGAGATGAACAACATAAGGTTTAGTTAGAGGACAAGCTTAGTAAATGCCTGCATTTTCGGATCGGTTTTCCAGAGTACTTGGTACTTGGTCAGAACTTAATCCTTATATTCACTAAATCTTTAGCTTACATTTGAAAGCGAAACAATTGGATTTGCGGATGGCATAGGATGTTCATAACGTAAAGTGAGAGCTTACCTTCGTAAAGTAACTGAAGCAAGCGTTAGAACTAACTAGAAATGCCTTAACAAGATGGGTTTGTTTGCAATGACACCATAGTAAAAAGAACATCCATAAAAAAACGCCATTTAGCTGGGGTAATGCTGGGAAAGGCGAAACTGACGTATTCAGGCTTGGTCCAACGTTCTGTTCTCGGGTGAACACAAGTTTAATCTTGTAATTACATCACTGCAATTGAAGTTATTTCTTTCTTTCTGTACTCGTAGGTAGTGCAACAGTTCGGGATGAATCAGCGCCTGCTTCTCGCAACCATTTGAGTGTGCTTGCTATATTTGTGCACGAATGGAACTACAGCTAATCGTGACAAATTATACTCTTTGAATGATTGTCAGACATTCGATAGAGGTGGCACCATGAAAAAACCTTTAAGTGTTTGCTGGGATTGAACCCGGGCAGCATTGCGTTGTAGTCCAACGCACTTACCACTACACCACGGTACTCAGTAAAATGATTCCTTTTTTCTAATTATGCTGCCGTTTTATAAATTGGACTATATATCAACTTAAATGTTAAACATATAATACTTACATACCACTTTGAGCAAGTGTCTTCTCAAGCCAGCTCAATCTGAACTTGTCTTTAAGACTTCTAAACTATTGTAGTATCTTCCAGGCGGGGGGTGATGGCTAGACTATTCGCGAAGTCGCTTGGTGGTTATCAATGGAGTCGATGTACAATCGGAACATTGCCAGTTAGACGGATAGCCAAGCAACTATTAAAGCACTCAAATTACCAATTATAAGATCTCGCCAATAATGACTTCTATCACAGCTGATTGAATAAGGAAGAGGTAGAATTCCCCTATCACCGTCTGTGCAGTTGCCCAGCACTTTCCTCCTTCAGAAAAACAATTCTCGGAGAGTATTTCTTTACAAACCTACAAGATATTACTTAAAAGGATATTAATAAAATATGGAAATTTGTCCAAGTTTCAAAATTGTCCCAAGAGTTCCGATAATAATCAGCTTACGACTACATGAATCTCACCATGAACCTATGTATGTACTTTGTGGGCTAAGTGAATCCTACCATGTATGGCGAATAGCCTACCCACCTAACCGAAGCTTCCACTTTGTATCCTATTAAGTACTAGTGGTTACCCGGTGCGCTTCGCTACACCCATTGAGAACAGTGTTTATGTCATAAAATGTTCTGAAATTTTTTCGAGTAACTTTTGGTGCACCGAACGATGTCATCTGGAAGCATGAATTGTATAAGCATTTTGTTCTTCAAGAAGTGCTTGGAATTGAATACATATTAACACATTGTACGTAAATATAATTCTGAATCAATTTTCATCGTGCATTGCTGTAGTAATAATTTTGAGATTTTAGTTTTCAGCGCCATCTATCGGAAAACTTGAAAAACTTTTGATTTACAAACATTTCTCACTTCATAACCAATATATTCTGTAAGTTTCAGCTCAATCGGATGGTTTTGCAATGTTTCAGCGCCATCTATCGGAAAACTTAAAAAAATTTGATGTACGAACGTATCTCACTTCATTACAAATATCTATATTGTGTATGTTTCAGCTTAATCGTACGGTGAATTTAAAAAATTTTGAGTTACAGCGCCATCTAGCGGAAAACTTGAAATTTTCGATGTACGAACACTTCAAACATCAGAAAAAGTATATACCCCCCTGTTCTGCATTCCACTTTTAGTGAATTCAACCACCAAAAGTGGAATTGGGTGTTCTACATTCCGAACGAAACTATGAATTGTGGGTTGTATGTTCGAAAGTGAATATTTGGTTGTTCTGCATTCCACTCAAGATGACAGCTGTAAATTCGTGTTCTGCATTCCGAAAATCCTGTGATTTTAGTGAATTGAATTCACTTGAGATTCTTGACGTGAATTGAATTCACATGCCGTTGTAAAGTGAATTAATTAATTAATTTGTTGATCAGAATCATTTTGAAAAATATGAGTAGAATAATAAGACTTTAGTGTTTGAATTAAAATAATTCCTTTGATCTTTCCAACTAAGTTTGTAGTCCAGAATAATACCTAGATATTTGAAGTAATCAACACTTTCAACTATGAAGCAATTATCGGAGAATAAGGCATTTGCGTTAAAGGTGGGCAAATCCGGATTATGATAGCAAGCATTATGTAGGCGGAATCTAGAACAACTAGGTGAATGATATTTTAAAGACATGTCTATTTGATTTTTTTCTATTATGTTGAATAACATAAACTTTGTTTTATCACTAATCGCTAATTTGTGAGAGCTAAACCAATTACGAAGAACTTCTAAGTCGAAATTTACATTTGCATATAAATTTAGATGGTTACTATTAGAGTAGGATAAAACAGTATCATCAGCGAAGGCTGTTATCTTCCCTTTAAAAGGTTGTATAAATAAGGAGTTTACATAAATTAAAAACAATACAGGACCTAGGACGGAACCTTGAGGAACACCTAAATTGGTAAGGTTTACCGAACTCAGGCAAGATTTTATCTTAACCCGCTGCTTACGATCAGTTAAATAAGATGCAAACCAAGAATTTATAGACCCTCTAAAACCTGCATTATACAATTTATGTAGTAGAAGCCCATGATCGACCATGTCAAAAGCTTTGGTAATATCTATAAATAGTGCGGCAGGAATTTCGGATTTATTTACACTGTTATAAATTTCCCCGCACAATTTTAATAATGCATCTTCAGTAGATCTTCCACTTCTGAAGCCATATTGAAAATCACTAAGAAAGTTTATTTTCTCCAAGAACGATAATATCCCGGGTCTTAAAACCTCTTTCAAAAATCTTAGAAAATGTACTTAAGAGTGAAATGGGAGGGTAATTATTTAAAACGGTAGTATCTCCTTTTTTGTGTAGCGGGATTACTACTGCAGTTTTGAGGGAATCTGGAAAAATTCCTTCTTGAACAATAAAATTGAATATAGAGCAGAGTATATCTGAAATATGAAAAGATATACATATTTTTTAAAAAACTGCTTGAGATGCAATCATGGGAAGATGAGTTAGATGATTTTAGTGACATTATAATCTTGTGTATTTCCAATGAAGTAAAGGGTTCAAAGAAAAAAGTTCTTGTTTGTATGTTATCCCGCCTTAGCGAGTTATGACACTGGCATGAAGTGTTATTCAGCATCGGAGAGTCCTGAACGTAACTAGTGATATTAGTAAAAAAGTTATTAAATAAGTTAGCAATTTCTAGAGGTTCAGATATGTTTACATCGCTTTTAATTGCTGCAATATCAATGTTGGAATTTTTTCTATTCAAAATTTCGTTTACTACTCCCCATTCTCCCCATAGAAGTGTCCTTGCAAAAGATAAATTTCATTTTACATATGTACATACACACATGTACAAGTATGCTAAGTACGAGTACTCGCACCATTTAATATTTAATTATTATTTATTAATGAAATTTACATAGAGTTTCCATTTCGTTGATCGATAATGGTTGATCAGTTGATCAATAAACGACGAAAAAAAAAGAAAGCGGATGCAGTTTATAATTTAATTCACGGCTAATTGAAAAAATAAAAATAAATAAATATATACCTATTCCTATACACATGTGCTGTGCACCAACAAACACAACATGCAGATTGGTCATTTTCATTTCAATTGATTGCTGGTGGACAGCAGATCATAAGCCGATGGTCTGAATCGGCGCTGCACTCCTAAGTAGCCAATCCAATTTATATCTTTTCCGAAATAGTTTGTTCACGTCCGCAGAGCTCCAAGAAATGAAATGCGCGCGCGAAACCATGCATGCTGCAACTCGACACACACACACACACACGCACCGCATATGGACATATACTTTCCATAGCAGAAACCAATAACGTAACCTTGTTTATCCCATTGATTAAATAAATAATTACGTGTATTCGTCAGGGAAGCAGGGCTCCCTATTCTACTTGGCCAACGACCAACGGCTAACAGCTAACAGCCAACCAGAAAAAGATGTCTTGCGTAATGCATGAACCGAAACTAATTTAAAATTGATAATTGAAATTTATGAATTATTCTGCGGACCCTGCAGTTGCCGTGGAATCGCATCGATCAAATTAAAACAAACAGAAACGAAAGATGAACAGGAAATAACGAAGCACAAGTCATGGCGCTTACGCCGAAGGCTCAATGAAAGAAACTCTTTCATGCAACGTGGCTCGGTGGCGGTGGGGATTTTTCATCGGCCAGACGATTATGTTCTGCAAAAAGGTTTTGCGTATCCAAACAGTCGCATTCATCTTGGTGTCTGACAATAGGCCTGTTTGCTGTACTGCATACGAGTACGAGTGCGCGAGTATATGCAAACAATGATATCGGAAAATTAATTTTCCATTACGTATTGTTTCTGTGAACAAATAAAGTTCTGTAGATGTTTTATTAGGCTGATTATTATTGTAGGCAAATAAATGGCTTGGAATTCTATTAATAGTATTCAAGCGTATTTGAAAAAAAAGGATTCAGAACTGTACTGGACAAACAAACTTTGGACTTTTGGATTTGTTGAGCTTAGAGTATTAATGAGGCTCTTACTTGTAAGTACATACAGCAACGCCCTGCTTTCAATGTCCTTGGATATGTGTCTTTGGGCAACCTCCGACACTTAAGACGGAACTCCTCTGTTACCCCACGCCTCCGTGTATTATATATAGAAGGGGGTTATCCTTTAGAGACAACAAGCACGTAGACCTGTAGGTCCATTGTACTTTTGTGAGGTACCACCCACCCCATTCGCTAAATTAGCGATTTGTTGCTGAGCTGTACATCGATCTAAATCTGCCCGTCGCTTTCGCAAAGCGAAGCAATAGGGCAAGATTGAGCTCCAGTAGATCCCCCGTAGGACGTAGTTGCCTAGAGTGGCCTTTCTGATCCGAACAAAGCCCGGACACTCGCTAATGAAGTGTTCACCTGTCTCATCTTCTTCCAGGCACATCTCGCAAAGGCCCGAGCTTCCGATTAAAATTTTGTTCAGGTGCTCGATTAAGGGAGTGAACCCAGCGGGCGCGTCTACTAACATTCTGGCCTTTCGGCATGACCCAAGCTCGTGCCAATGGTTATAGTGCTGTAGTCGCAGCAGTTCAAGGAGCTTATTTTTAGCATAAGCTGAACTGCAGCCAATGGCAGGCTGAGGAGCGATAAAAGGGGTCGCTGATCCAGCACTAGCTAGAGCATCAGCTTTATCATTTCCCGGGATATCAGAATGTCCCGGAACCCAGACTAGTGTGATCTTATTATATCGCCCAAGCTGGTTCACTTTATTGACAGCTTCCTCAACAATTTTTGAGTTGATCAAGGCTGCTGAACAGGCTTTAATAGCTGCTTGGCTATCAGAGCAGATGTAGATGGACTTGTCTTTCCATCTCTTGTTAAGTGCAATATGCGCTGTTTTAGCGAAAGCATACACCTCTGCCTAAAAGACAGTTGTAAATCTACCCAGTGGAATAGATTGCTCAACGTGACATTCTTCTGAGTAGACACCTGCTCCGGAGAGCTCATCCATTAAGGACCCGTCCGTATAGAAGACTATACTTTCTGATGGCAGACCAGACCAACCTCCGCTGTTCCATTCAGAGCGATCTAGAAGGAGACACTGGAACCTTCGCCTGAAATTGTATTATTGGTTCAGATGTGGCAGAATCATTGGCGCGGATTCCTAACCTGTTGGCATGTCTGCCGATTGCGCAATGACCTGTCAATACGCCCACTATAATGCCGATATGTGCTCGGCTAATTTTTAGAAGGCTGCAAGTTTTACGTTGGTTTAGCTGTGGCCAAGTCTGTCTGGCGCAGCCACATGTGTCAAAATTATGCCATCTTTCATTAGCCTGTTGTAAGGCTTGTGTGGAGATTTTGTGTTTTATTGTTTCTTATGGTACATGGGGTTCACTTTCCGTGATAAATCTTCCTAGTTTTGTACCTTTTCTGGCTAGCTCGTCTGCTTCACAGTTACCTGGTATATCGCTATGACCAGAAACCCAGCACAGCGTGAGCAGGCATCTGCTCGATATCTCGTTTAGAGATGCGCTGCAGTGCCTAACCAATTTTGATGTTATAGTAGGTGATCGAGTGCTTTTATAGCTTCTTGGCTATCGGTGTAAATGAAAATGTCACGATCAGCGGCTTCACGAATAGCCATCACCTCCGCTGCTTGGAAGACACTACAGTGATCTGGAAGCCTCAAGGACAAGTTCAGGCTGAGCTGGCCCAAAAAGACACCTACTCCTATACCATCACCTGTCTTGGACCCATCCGTGTAAATCTCCAATGCGGACTTGTCATTTAGACAGATATTTCTTACCCATTCCTGTCGGTTGGGAATATTAGTCCTATATTTTATTTTGAAATCTAGGAGCGGGGTCATGTAGTCCGTAGTTCATGCAAGTAAATTATTAATTGAGAGTATTCTGGCGCGCGTCTACTGTTACACATATTTATGTCAGGTATTTTTTCCTTCGCTGGGCAAATTATGTCAAGACAATTCGTTCTGCAAGATTTCGTCGAGGAAGAATCAACGCGCAATTCTCGCTTTTAAAGCAGTGAAAAAAGCCATTTCGATATTATAATAAATCTGTTTGGGTCTGTAAGCGGTATATTAGCCAGTTCGTCCAGAAATTCAAAGAACCGTGCTCCCATACAAGTTAGGTACCCTTTCTGTAGAGCCAGGCAGTGACATCAGGGATGAAAAATGACCTTTCAGCAATGTATTGAAAGTTAAAAAAAAATTGTATTGAAATTGTACTAGTTGATTTTTTTCAACTTATACTACGTTAACACCAAAACGAAATCCGAGATTTCGCGGTTGAAAAGGGTGTTAACACCGAAAAAAAAAAAGATTTCATGTTCACAGTGGAAAAACATAGTTGTGAAGGTATTTTTCTGGAAACACAAACAGCAAAAAAGTATGGACAATTGTGAGTGCAATGTTTATATCAAATTAATAATATGCAATTATAAAGACAAATATATTATTTACAGAGGAACTTTCTGAGAGAAAGAAGTAACCTGGGGAGAAAATCGGACCAGAGGAATTGAAGTTGATGGACCTGGGGAGCAATTCTTCAGTTAACGTGGACGCTCTGGAACCAATTGCGATGACCGAAGGCCCACTGAGTGAAATAATGTCATCTCAGATAAACAGAACGAATAAAAATACCACTTTAATAACCAATTCGTTTACTTACTATATCTTATCAATGACAATGCTATCCTCGACGAAGTGTTCTTCCAGTTCTCCGAGAATGGCACTTTTATTTTTATATAAAGTGACCATTTTGATGGAGAATCTCCCGAAGAACCTTTGGTTTTTTTTTTCTTTTCTACACAAGAATATTCAACCTGTATTTATTTGTCGGATAGTGTAGTTTAATTATAATTTCTTCGGGTGAAAAATAAATATGTTTTTGTGCAAAATATGATGCCATTTCTTTGTGGTTGTTTTTTCTAGCACCAAGGAGATCATCATATGTTTCCTCCCACAATACAATGGTGCCAGATTCTTCTTGATTTATTTTTCTTCCATTGTCTCCATTTTAATTTGTTCCCTGAAAATTAAATTCATTTATTTGATTGTACCTACTCAGCAAAGCGATTCAAAACAAACTTTTCATAACTATTTTTGTTTTTCACCATTACAAAATGATGTGGTGAATTGTTAAAAACGTGGTCGCCGTGGCCGTGGTGGTTAGTGCGTTGGACTACCACGCAATGCTACCCGGGTTCAACTCCTGGCCGGGTCTAACACCTAAAAGAGTTTTTTCACGGTACCACCTCTTTCGAATGCCTGACAAGCATCAAAGAGTATCATTTGTCACGATTGAGCTTCTCAACTCGCCGTTCGGAGTCGGCAAAAAACTGTAGGTCCCTTCCATTCGTGCAAAAATATAACACGCACACGCAAATGGTTGTGAGAAGCAGGCCCCGGTTCACCTCGAGCTGTAGCGCCAACTAAGTAAGTAAGTATTCGATTTGACGACCTGCCAACTGCATTGAGATTTCGGCAGGATTTCACGAAATCTCGATGAAATCCAAGATTTCGGTGACAGAAAAATGTATGGCGAAATCTCCTCGAAATTTCGAGATTTCGTGAAAAATCTAGTACGTCGTTGAAATCTCGGATTTCGGCTCGGTGAAAACGTTGTATCACAATCACCCCAATTATGCAAGTCGTATCTCGTATCTCACTTCAAGTCGTACTCGCATCGTATTGTATTTCGTTTGTTATTATGCAAGTCGTATGCGTTGAATACGACTCCATATAAGTTGCTGCATGTTAGCAACGCATTGCGTCGCACTTCAAAATGAACTTTTTCCTGTCAGTACTGGTTTCCTTGCCGGCGAGGTCAAGGAGATGTCTTATTACAACTGCTCCCGAAAGATGTCACCACAAACTCAATAGATTTATTCTTTAATGAGCACATGAAGGAATATCCTTAAAAGGAATTATATTCACAGATTGTTAAGAGATAGTTGAAACGCAATAAGTGCCAAATTCATTGTTTATGTATGTATGTATATATGGATGTATTCTTCGAAATTTAAATTACAATTTTCTAACTAAAAAAATAATTGACCATTGCAGTTTAATAAAACTATTCTGTTGATAATCATTTGTCCATCTTTTAGAATTTAGATGAACGTGCAGCACACATCTGTCTTTTGCGATGTCGACATTAATCTCCGTAGCATATACCAAAGCTTCGAATTGGTTGCTGTTTTTAAGTTTTTTAGAAAGTAAAAGTAATTTAAGTAGTAAAATAACTTCGAAGAACATTAAATCGTTTCCATTCAAGAGTATACAATTGTTTATTTTTGATGTTTGTCGAATTTCGTATAGAGTCACTTAAGAAATCGCAGCCGAAGAAAATACCACTAAAAACGTTCAAAATACGACTAAATACGACTTGCATAATAGCTGATATAAACCGAAAGTCGTATGCGATGGCATCCGATTCTGTTGACAGCTGAAAAGTCATTAGCGAACGAGTATGTTCGTAGTGACACGACTTCCATAATAACAAAATACGACTATGTTCGTATGTGACTCTCAAATACGACTTGCATAATTGGGGTGATTGTGTTTGAATTCGCATAAACCGTTGGTTTGTGTTCAAAGTATTTTCTTAATAAATTGTGATAAGTTGTACTGCATTATCAAAACAAAACAAAATATTAATCAACACAAAAAATAAATTCGAAATAAATTTACCATATTTATCCAGTTTATGGGTAAATATAGAAAAGTAACGGCTATTTTAAAATTTGTTTATCGAAATTTTGGTAGTGGTGTCTGTTGGACTCAACCCACAAACAATTTGAAATCAACGTATTTTTGTAGTAACTCGTTTATAAGGTAATAAGATTGCCACAGTTTCTATGTAAAATTTGCTTGATTGCGGACAATTGTTTCACTTTGCTGTCGCTATGAAACACGTGGCGCTAGTTATGTTGGAACCAAATTTTCCGCAGACGCCTCTTTGCCGATGAATACGTAATTATATAAATACGTTATTTTAGCGGCATGCGTCCACGGCTATACTCTGAAAATCATCGTTTCGTTTCATCTTGTTTCGTACATTTAAGTTAGTTTTCCTCATAGTTGGGTTGTAGTTTTTTAAACTGAATTTTTTATTTCAAACTTTTTAGTTGCACAAAATATGTAGTGTATATAAGAGACCAATGTCGTGTTCTACTTGTCAAACCTTTTCATTTGATATCCATATTAAGTAGGTCTTAAGATAACACCAATCCACAATCTTGGTGCGTACGCCATATTGAATTTTAAATGATGTCACTTAGCTTATCGTATTCTACTTGTCAAACCCTTTCATTTGATACCCATATTAAAGATGTAGTAAAGTATTGAATTTAAAATGACGTCATATCGTACTGTATTCAACCCGCCACCCCTTTCATTCGATACCACTATCAAGGCGGTTGTAAAGAAAAAGAAAAAAAGAGGTAATCCGCCATCTTGCTTGGTGCGCCCGCCATATTGAATTTTCCTGTGACGTCACAAAGTCTAGGACACTCTCCGCATCAAGACAAATCCAACGACACCTCACCTGTTGAAATCGATTCCATAGTTTAGGCTGTACGAGGTGACATCCTTAGTCTGCTTTTACACTTAAGACTTGTGAGTCTAGACTTTTTTCGAATTTCTCTTTGTTATTTACAAGCAGACTTACATACAAACAAACCCATAACCCTTCCTCTGTGTAGTCGGGTAAAAAAACAGGGAATTGTAAACTGACAACAAATGGATATGTTCCGTGAAATTGATATAAATTAAATTTTTGTAGCACAAGCAAACTATGTGATGTTTTGGTTTTTTAAAACAAATTTTGTTGACGAAAATACCTACTAAATTAGCAGCAGCGCAAATTGTATCGAATTTTATAAAAGTGTATTTGTGTACTGAAGCAAGGTCAATTGTATCGAAAACAGTACAATTGTTGTATCGACTTTTGCAACCCAGAGTGACATGTACATAGGTACATAGAAGGTGTGCTATAGATTCTATTTCATCCTCATCCATGCAGCTTCTACTGATGCTACATATTTCTAAGGATGTTCTGGCCATGTTTCCTATTGTACAGTGTCCGGTTATAACACCGATGGGCACACGTATTTAGCATCTTCCTGCAGTGAAAGTAGGGTTAATGATACTTTTTAGTCGACTCGGGGCATGCTTCCAAGTATATTGACATAGTTTCATGGTTATATTAAGGACCTCTATAAGATTCTTAGTATGGTTTGAAGGTCGGTAAGATCTGTCTGTCAGCTAGCATTATATATAATTCAAAGCTATTCCTGACCACTTTGTCTGCTTCGTTTCCTTCTGCTCTACCCAACCGGGTACCCAGCAGAGAAGAACTGTGTGATGTGAGTCTCGCGTCGTGAGGCAGCATTTTATACATTTGAAGTCATAGAATGGAGACTAATGCTTTAAGTGCAGCATTCCTGGTAGTTCCCTCACTAGGGCAATCTGTGCTGCTTTCTGCATAGCGTATATCTTAGATTGAAAGACACTGCAGTAATCCGGCAATTTGTAGGGCTAGTCTATATATAGTTTCGCAGAGAAAACACACTATTCCCCGTACTGGGCATTCCAGTAATGTATGTGTCGGGGTTTTTCCAAACTTGTTTGCTTGGTATGGAGACTTTGAAGTTCCTGCTTAAGAGAAGCTGGGGCTTTTCGTAATCTGCGCAGGGCGTGAGTCCTTTTTGATTGAATATGTCCATTATAAGCGTGTGTCCAAACGAATAAGGCCTCCAGTTGCTGGTTCCTCTTAATCTGAGAGCTCCTTTAGTTGACCTAAGGCTGAGCTAACCACTGAATTTTTCATGTATTGAGACAAGGACGATAGCCCTAACACAGTATTGTGATTCTGTTATAAAGACCTAGCTATCATGTACAATAGCTTTGTCCATCGAATAGCATTCCACGTGCCCCAGCCGTAAGACTGTGGTAATTCAGACATCTCCTCTCTACTTCTCTAGTGGTCGGATCGGAAGCTCAATGCTAAGCTTAGACCCCGATTTCTGGATGTATTATACCGATGAATAATGTTTTTATACATAAAGGTTGTTTCCCTATAAAATAAACAGTCCCTCATAATCAAGACACATGATAGCCAATAGCCATTCAAATAAAGCAAAACTGTCATTAGAGCAATTTACAGCCGGAAACATTTTGTGATTTATAATGTCAAACAGCTTTTGTGTCTGGGGATACGTCGTTCATTGCTAGTTGCCCATTGCCTCCCCTTTTGTCATTCTATACATTAATTGTAAAACATGTAATATGTAAATAAACTCGATTTGCATAAAACAACAATGTCGGAAAAATCACCATCGTTACTAACTAATAATTGTTTTTTTTTTTTTTTTTTTGATTGGCTCTTTTATAGCACTTTGTTGTTGGCCGTTAATACCGATGTGTTGTATAAATCTTTCATTTCTTCGCCATCATCGGATGTCCGCCTCTTTCTATCAAAGTTGATTAAATTTTGTTCCTAAAAGAAATGTATTAATTATATTTTTGATTAATTTCGTATTTCCTTTTAATTTTCCATTTTCTATTTCCTTTTGCTTTCCACTTAGCTTTCATTATAATAATTCATAATTTAGACAATAAAACAAGAGGCGATTGATCCGAAAGGCTCCACCCAAGAGCGGCCCACTCGACTCGTTAGTTATTGAGATTTTTTATTGCATTTTTTTTTTTTTTTTTTAATTAAATTTCGTAATTTAATTTTGAATAGTTCGATCGATTTTAAATTGGACTTAATCATTTAATTCTTTTGTATAAATGCTTTGCTAGTTCTGAAGTAGAAGTTGAGTGAATTTTTAGAATCGATTTTAATTTGAGGAAATCGGTGGGATACAACCGCTTAGCATTAAGAGGGCCACAAGTGGGCTTTTGGTAACAATTATACCGAAGGGGATAAGTTCTTTGTAAGGGGCTAATGGGTTAGTTCAGACGATGGAGAGGTCTGTTCTTTTGTAGGAGTTGTTGGCTCAAAGTTATCTATTATTCCTTTTTTTTAATGTAAATCATTTTTAAAGGCAATATTTCTTGCTGTGGTGTCTTTCCGACATTCCAGGGGCCTGTAACAGAACGCGGCAAGTACTTGTAGTGAATTTCGATAACTAGTAAAAAATTGTGTAACACAAGTCCGTGAGTGCTTCGACAATTTTTGCGAAAAAAGATGACAAGTGGGATATTATATAATTTCCCCCTTTCTCTAACAAAACACTGCAAATGTCAAGAAACACTTGTAGAATTGTGGTTCAATTAGGACAGGTGATTGGAATACTGACAAAGGCTGACCAGTGCATTTTTTATGCAATATTTTTGAAAAAGCGAAATTCAGATATAGAAATAAAATAATATTTAATTAAAAATGTACAGTGAACCTCGTCACCAGTTAAAAGTTCTTAAGCAAAGAATTAATTTTGATGTAAGTGATCATTTGTTTATTGAAAAATGTCACTTATCTCAATCAACTGCACATAATCTTGCTACCAGACTAAACAATAAAATACAGTTCACTTCTTCAAATAGCACTTTTTTTATGCGCCGTGATTTTCGCCGTTTTTACTTGTAAAAGACTTGTCAAGGAATGCCGACAAGTCAAGGGAAATCAATTCTTTTGACAAGTCCAACGGTTTGAGTTCTGTTAAAGAATTAATTTGTACTTGTCGGACAAGCATAGTTCGACAAGTGAAATTAGACATGTCGACTTGTCGTGTTGTGTTACAGGCCCCTGACACTGAAATGGTCTGCACTCTGTTTGATACAAACAACTACACTGAACTGTGTTCGATTTTGCAGGCAGTCCCTCCAATGATTTGAGTAACCATTTTCACAAACACTTTTTTTACTATTTTAATTTATGACAAAGTTGAATTGATTTCCATACAGCAATATCTTAGACTTTCCCAGTTGCATCAAGAAAATACATACACATATCATGAAACATGTCGCCTTCAAAACAGGTCAACCCTAACCACAGGTCTAAATTGGCTGTAGCCCGGCGGTGCAAGCCTTCTGGGGTTGCAATTTTTATTGGTGTAACATTTTTAGTTAGCTTTAATTAGTTATTATTTTATTAAGTTATTAGTTACTTAGTTGGCGCTACAGCTCGAGGTGAACCTGGGCCTGCTTCTCGCAACCATTTGTGTGTGCGTGTTATATTTTTGCACGAATGGAAGGGACCTACAGTTTTTTGCCAACTCCGAACGGCGCACAGTGGGACGTTTATGCAATCTAGCTGATCGAAATTAATAAAATATATAAGCTAAATTTACCAGTTAAATTTTCGTCGATTTCAGTGATGGCTAAAGAAATCTGAAGATTTCGGAAAAACTTTTTCGCACTATGTCCATCTTCTGTTATAATGAGTCCAGTAATGCTTCAACATCACCATAAATGTAACTAAGCAGCCCAAAATTAGATTTTTCTCTGCTTCTGTTGGCTCCAAAATGTTATATTTCTCTTTAACATATTCAAAAAGTATATTTTTTCCAGTAACAAAACTGGAGAGGGATTGGCTGGCGTCTTACAATAACAACAATTTCTCTCTCTGAAAACAATAAAATATTTATCTCTCTTTTAATCGCAGATAATCGCTGATGAAAATAGTTCTGCCTGAAACTACAATGATGGTGGAGTTCAGTTATATGCATCTTATGCAGTCATTCTTAGTTACAAAAAAACTGGAGCCCTTGGAAATTGAACCGAACGTGAATTTAATTATTTTAGTAAGACTTATAAATTCTTTATTTCCGTAAATAAGAATACAAACCTCTGTTCAAAGCGTCCATATTTTGAGCACATTCGTAAAATTTAAGAAAACAAATAAAAATACTTGCTTATTCAATGCTAAGTAAACAGAATCTGTCTCATGTTAAGAGGTGTCATAATCTCTTTCTCATCAACTGTTTATTCGTTTGATGGAATCTCTCCGTTTACTTTTGTTTGCTTGCTCTACGAAATTTGCCAACGATCCTGTTCTGTCGCTCGAAGATCACTGACTTGTTAGGTCACAGTTAGAAGTAGTTAACATTTAAATAAAGCGATATCATTTTTTGGATTATGATCAGCTAGATTGTTCTAAACGACCCACTGTGCGGCGAGTTGAGAAGCTCGATCGTGACAAATGATACTCTTTGATGCTTGTCAGACATTCGAAAGAGGTGGCGCCGTGAAAAAACTCTTTAGGTGTTAGGGATTGAACCCGGACAGCATTGCGTGGTAGCCCAACGCACTAACCACCACGGCCACGGCGACCAAAAGTTATTAGTTATTTTATTTTAAATCTTATCATGATAAAAAGAACTAGAAAACCTGACCCCGATACGTAAGAGGGGTGCCGATACATAAACTTATTCTAGTTTAAATTCTAGAAATACATGTTTCAAATTGTACACTTGCTGATTTCGGTTTTCAGTTCATACGGGTTTGCTATAGGGTTTTAATCTGGACTACATGATGGTCACTTTAGTCTAAAACGTCTACAGAATTCTCATCTTATTGTTCTGTTGCCTGTTTGATTATCTTCCATAAATCCTCAAATAACGGGCCGTTCTTCCTCAATATAAAGTAATATACATATATGATATTTTCGAATATTTGTATGTAATGCTCCAAGTTGATTATATGTATGTACCTTCTATTCGATATCAGGACCCAGTTCCTTTGAATGCCATCACCAAAAACTTTCATTTGAATTTGTTTAGATCTCATAAGTGGATTTTTTAGGCAACTCCTCAGCCATTTAGGGCGTCATTTTGCTTGCTACATTGTCTTTGATATTTCCCTTTGTAGCTGACTGCATTGCAGATCATTGTTTTTGGGCAATTTAGCCTTTTCCCCATTTCTGAAAACGATAACTTTTCGATTTCTCATATTTACAATGGCCTCCCACATCTGTGGTATGAAACTCTTATTTTTGCCCAAGACCAACGAAATAACGTATCCTTTTCATGGGTTGCCATTTTCATTTTATTGCAATGCGATTTTTTCTTAAATGTTTAAATAGTTTGATAAACCAGTGACTTTTAAATAAAATACTCTTGTTTTGTATTTGAAAAAAGTGTCCCTTTTTACATATACGGAAAAAGAGGAAAGTGAAAATGAGTTTTGTGAAATCCTTGATGAGCTAAACGAATATATCCAAGTCGTGCTAGCATCTCATCGTAGGACTGAAATTCCTCTACCTAACTAAGTTAATTGATTGGCGTGTAAATATCGTTAGTTCAATGGCAACGTTCGCCTTCACCAAATGCTGAGGATGAAACGAAGTCAATTTGTACATTTGAAGAGTGGGGGTTTCTCTCAGAGACAGAAAAATTACGAAAAAGCATTAAGCACCAAAAAATGAAAAATATATGTGATGTGACAGATTTGACAGTTTTCATATATTACCCCAAAGAAATTTCTGGTTTTTACGAAACGCGAACGGGTTTTCGTTACTTTTCGTTATTTTTCGTAGATTTTCGTAGTTTTGGGATCGTACGCGAACGGACCTAATACTTCCACCTTAAACGTGACGATGAATAAAATGTGCGCAACGTTATGATGACAACTAAAGCTATATGTAGCGGATGTTAGTTAATGGCACGTATATTGTATGTACATAATGTAAAATTCTTTGTTTGATTTCACCTGAATAAGAGCTAACATTTTGAGGTACATAGTACATAGCAACAGTAGGAGAATACAAATAAGTGTTATGTACATCACAAACTGAACATTTAAAGCGTTGCGAGTGTTGCCATCAGACTAGATCTCAATGCAATCATGAAATTTACATACACTACCATAACATGAATTAGTGTTTGGAACTTGTTCAGTCTTAAATTCATATAAAGGGTTTTCCAATAAGAGGTGTTATTTTGGTATTCAAAGAAAAATGCCATTTTTTGAGATAAATGATCGAATGTTTATTTCATAATAAAGAGGAAGGTATGCCGTTAATAATGAAAAACAACATTAGCCAAATGGCCACCACGAGCACGCATGCAGTACCATATCCTTTTAATGAAATTTTCCATAACCAAATCGCAAAGTGGCTGCCCTATGTCCTCGATAGCCTCACGAATTTTATCTTTGAGGTCTTGAATCGACGCTGGGCTGTTGGCGTAGACCTTATCTTTCACGTGGCCCCAAAGGAAGAAGTCGCAAGGTGTTAAATCACAAGATCTCGGTGGCCAATTGTGATCACCTCTTCGAGAGATAACACGGTCCGGAAACTTTTCCCGTAAAAGATCAATGGTTTCGTTGCTTGTGTGGCACGTAGCGTCGTCTTGTTGAAAGTAAACGTTGTCCAGATCAATACCATCCAACTCCGACCATAAAAAATCATTAATCATCTCTCGATAGCGCAATCCATTCACCGTAACTGTTGATCCAACCTCATTTTCGAAAAAGTAAGGTCCAATGACCCCGCCGGACCATAAACCGCACCAAACAGTCACACCTTGAGGATGGAGAGGCTTCTCAACAATAACTCTTGGGTTTTCCGAGCCCCAGATGCGACAATTTTGCTTGTTGACGTAGCCACCGAGGTGGAAATGGGCCTCATCAGTCAAGATGATTTTTCGATGGAATTCCGGATCATTTTCATGCATTTCAAGGACCCAATCAGCAAAGACACGACGTTGTTGATGATCGGCCGGCTTGAGTTCTTGTGTTAACTGAACTTTATAAGCCTTAAGACCCAAGTCTTTATGCAAAATACGGTGTAATGACGTTTGTGGAATGCCCAATACCAAAGAACGACGAGGAATGGACAAACCTGGGTTTTCTTCAACACTTTGGGCTACAGCAGCAATATTCTCAGTTGTTCTTGAGCGACGTGCACGGGTTTTATTCTTCACATCACTAACTTGTCCCAACAGCTTGAATTTTTCCACCAATTTCTGTATTGCGGTTCGACAAGGTGCTTCACGACGACCAAAAAATGCTTTAGTTTTGCGAACTGTGACTGTAAGATTTTCACCATTTTTGTAGTGAATTTTAATAATTTCAATGCGTTGTTGAAGCGTGTATCGTTCTATTTCTAGTAATGGCGTAGTTTCTACTTGTCAAATGTCAAAGAATAAAAGCTTCAAAAGTGACAGCTACCGAAATAGCGGGCCATTCACAATAACACCTCTCATTGGAAAACCCTATATTTAAAAACCATCACTCACAATGGTGTGAGTTAATTGTATGAAATAAAACAAGCAAATATCCAGAAACCTCTAATTTGCAAGAGGGACTCAAAATAATAGCACATCGTCACCTCATTGAATTTCCAAGACTTGGCTTTTCCCCATGTCATTAATGTTCGATGGAAACCTATCGTCCTAAATTCCATAAAACCTAATAAAGAAAAGAAGACACCCAAAAAAAGACTGTAAAACCGCTTATTTCACTTCCGAAGAAGAACTGGGTACTTACTTCCCCAGGCACTTTGGGGGAAGCCACGGGGTGCTGATAAATCTAAAAGTTATTCGAAAACAATCTCAACATCCATTCACTAAATTTTGGTGATTTGGTCATTTTAAACTGATGAAGGAAGGCACCTGGCCACACATCTCCGAAAACGATGCCGGCGATGTTGCCACGGTCAATAGAGCTCATTATCTTGGCATGATAACAATCTTTTTATGGCCCAAAGTGGAATGCGTAGACTTGGGTAACATGTGGTTTTTATAGCTATTCAAAGCGTGATACGATGGCTTTATTGGGGAATTAAGTTACATCGCCATGTTATCTCTCGAGCTGTGTGACATCAGTTGACCGCCTAGATTCTTGCGATTTGACACCTTTGAAGTTCTGGAGGGATACCTATGAAGAACGAAAAAATCCCAAAATGATTCCAGAGCGGAGATTGTGCAATAAATTTATCAGTCCGAAAATAATTTAGTTGAACTTACTGGGGAAGTGGGAAGTTGCGAAACTACATATGTGAGAAAGGTTGATGGGATCAGCACCAAAATAGAGTGAGTTAAGACTCTTGAATCGATGGATGTTCTTGGCCATTTGCATTTGCCAACTCACGGGCGGAAGTCCGGACTTCGTCCCAAGCGAAGATTAGAAAACAATTCCAGACGCATTAATTTATTGCTACAAAAAACGTGAAGAGATTTTATATTTGCGTCGCTCCGTGTGTAAGAACTAATAAGACATTGGACTCAAAAAACATAGCCTGAGATGCTTTTTTGACACACTACTGTTCTTCTTGCTGGCCGTGGCCGTGGTGGTTAGTGCGTTGGACTACTACGCATGCTGCTCGGGTTCAATCCCAGCCCGAGTCCAATACGTAAAAAAGTTTTCACGATCGCCACCTCTTTCGAATGTCTGACAAGCAATCAAAGAGTATTATTTGTCATGAGAAGCTTTTCAACTCGGCGTTCGGAGTCGGCAAAAAACTGTAGGCCCCTTCCATTCGTGGAAAAAATAGCACGCACACACAAATGGTTGCGCGAAGCTAGGCTTGGTTCTGTATAGGACTGCTGACGCCGTATATTTATTTTTTTATTACTGTTAGTTCACCTTAAATCGAATCGATGTAGCTACTTACAAATCTACATTCAGTGTTACCATCTTGCTTGGATTCCTCATCTCGTTTAAAATGATTGGCTGGCGTATGCCCCCTTCACTTCAAATGTCCTAAGCCTCATCAATCAGCAAAAGCGAAATATCATCGCAACTTATCTATCTGTAAAAATGCAGATATATTCTCGTCTATAATTTCATCTCGCCGAAGTTGTTGACATAAATCGACACGAAACGTCACTTAAAGTGAAAAATGACACCTATTGGCAACTTCTGAAATACCGATACAGTCACTTGTCAGCCTGATCGATGGATATCACCCTGAGCGACAGCGATATAGTAAGTCATGGTTAAAAAGATTTATGGTGCTTTCCTTGCGGTTTTTTTTTTTTTTTTGCATAAAGTTAATAATAATTTATTTGCTAATCTAGTAATTTGTAATATATTAATTAACATTCATATTGCATGCTTTTGGATTGTTATTTTAATATTTTTTCTTTACTTTGGCGGAGGCTGACTATAGAAAACTCTTAGATAGTTGTCACGTTGAGTGGTTTTTACTTGAGTTTATTCAACGGGTAAGTTGATTAAAGTCCATGAATATAACAGTAATTGCGATAGCTATTTAAATGAGGGATAACATACTTCCATCTTACACTGCCCGTCGAAAGGTCGGTTGCGCTATGCTACTTGCTTTCGTTGTTGCCTTACCTCTTCCATAATTTTTTGTATACAAATAACTTGTAAGTATGAACATATTAGGAATTGCCAATTTTATTTAATTATTTATTAAATGTTGGTTTACTCTGTTGAAAATATTATTTTCATTTTGTTTTGTAGTATAGTTGTACTGAATAGAATCATTAATATTTTATCTAAACAAACACAATTTTTACAAATACTATTTAGCAATGGCAAAAACCGTCAGCCAGATTGAAAAATTCAGTTAAATTCTTTTTTAGGGTCCCGTACCCATATGGTAATACGGAACCATTATAAGTTCGCTCTAACTAACCCGTAGCGCAAGTAGTTAGTGCGTCGGACTACTGAGCCAGCGGTCAGGTGGGTTCGAATCCCGCCGCAAACACCTAAAAGTTTTTTCACAGTGCCCACCTCTTTCGAATGTCTGACAAGCATCAAAGAGTATCATTTGTCACGATTGAGCTTCTCAACTCGCCGTTCGGAGTCGGCAAAAAACTGTAGGTCCCTTCCATTCGTGCAAAAATATAACACGCACACGCAAATGGTTGCGAGAAGCAGGCCCCGGTACACCTCGAGCTGTAGCGCCAACTAAGTAACTAAAAAATGGCTGTCACGATAAAAACATCAAGAATCGTTCTTCCTAGAAACTTTAAATTTGGCACACTTATACATTATGGTAGTCCACATACATGGACAAAGTATTACTCAAAACTATTGTGAAACATCTATACAGGGTGGGTAAAATGTTATCTAAAAAAAAAAAAAATGTCTAAAAAAGATATCATGTGGGACATCATTCGAAAGGGTTCAAAACAAAGATTCCAAAAATATTGTTCTTAATTTTTTCCGTTAGAAACTTTGGGAGTTACATATATCCAAAAAGAAGTGTGAAAATATGATACAAAAAGCACCATACACTTTTCTCAGAAACTACGTAAGTCAAAAATATGAAAAAATCAAAGTTCGTAGGTGAATAACCATATTTGTAAGAAAAATAAAGCGAGTCTCGTAATTTGTATTTGTAACAAGCACGTAGACCTGTAGGCCCATTGTACTTTGGTGAAGTACCACCCCATTCGCTGAATTAGCGATTTGTTGCTGAGCTGTACGTCGATCTAAATCTGCCCGTCGCTTTTGCAAAGCGAAGCAATAGGGCAAGATTGAGCTCCAGTAGATCAACGTCCCGTAGGACGTAGCTGCCTAGAGTGGCCTTTCTGATTCGAGCAAAGGCCGGACACTCGCTAATGAAGTGCTCAGCCGTCTCATCTTCTTCCAGGCACATCTCGCAGAGGCCCGAGCTTCTGATTCCAATTTTGTTCAGGTGCTCGTTTAAGGGAGTGAACCCAGTGACCAGTCCTGTGAGGATTTTGAGGTCATTTCTACGAAGGTGTAACAGAAACTTAGTTCTGTTTGCCCTGGCGCGTCTACTAACATTTTGGCCTGTCGGCATGACCTAAGCCTATAACCAAAGGTTATAGTGTTGTAGTCGCAGTGGTTCAAGAAGCTTGTTTTTAGCATAAGCTGACCAGCAGCTAATAACAGGCTGAGGACCGATAAAAGGGGTCGTTGATCCAGCTCTAGCCAGAGCATCAGCTTTATCGTTTCCCGGGATGTCAGAATGTCCCGGGACCCAAGACCAATGTGATCTTATTACATCGCCCAAGCTGGTTGAGTTTATTGACAGCTTCCTCAACAATTTTTGAGTTGATCAACGCTGCCGAACAGGCTTTAATAGCTGCTTCGCTATCAGAGCAGATGTACATAGATGGACTTGCCTTTCCATCTCTTGTTAAGTGCAATGTGCGCTGTACTAGCGATAGCAAATACCTCTGCCTGAAAGACAGTTGTAAATCTACCCAGTAGAATAGATTGCTCAACGCAGCATTCTTCTGAGTAGATACCTGCCCCGAGTAAGTTGTATAGTTTTTGAGAAATTCATGTCGAAAAATTCAATTTTATGTCGAGAAATTCATTTTCTCAACCGCTTGACTCGTAAGCTACTAGACCAATTTCAATGAAACATCACTACTCGATTAACAATAATCTTGGGAAAATTGAAGGCTATCTAAAACTGTGCTGCCATATCAAAAAAAAACCTGAGACCAAAAAAGGCTAATGGACGCGCTACAAACTCAGCCGCGTTCTTAATGTTTACCCAATATCTCATAGTGAATAATATGGACATATTACTTACTAGTTGAACCCGTGCTTGCCTTGCTTCGCATTCTAATAGCTATCTCATGCATACAAATATGCAAATATGCAATTTCAGTGGAAGCGAAGAAACATCAAAGTATTTGTCTAAGTCCACAAAAGTATTTAGTAAATTTTGTTGATTAACTGCGTTTTATCAAAAACGTTTCAATATGTAACTTTCAGCCACTAAGTTCAGATTTCATAGTTCTCAAAAACCGCACCGCACCGCAGCCCATCAAGACTTTCGCCTCTACCAAATGTCGTTACAGAATTGTAACTCTAGGTCGGGTGCCGTTACATAATTTAGGTGGGCTCAAGTTTCTTAGAAGAATAATAGGTACACCCATTTTTAGTTTAACTTTATGTGATGGAAGCCCTGGATGGAGCAGATAGAAAATTTAAAAATTCGACCATATAACTGGTTGTTACTTCTTGGTCCACAACCCGGTTGATTGAAATACATTCTGCACTTTGAGCATCAACACAGGAAAATATCTCGCTATTAATTGCTGGAGCTTGATCATTCCGCGGCAACAAAATAGCTCGCTCACAAAAATAAGAATTCTCACGGTTTGTTAGTTGTGATACCATATATCACCGTAAAGGGATGAGATAGGTTCTTCGGTAGAATACACTGTTTGGCACAAATAATGTGATAAATTTACTTTTCCATTTTCTTCCTCCACCAATTTTAAGTAACAAATAAGAAAATTTTGTGCGTTTGGATTGCCACCTGTTCTTGCCCGCATTTTGACGGTCAAGTGCATTTGAGTAACATTGGAACACAGAGACTTGACTTTTTCAGACAGGCATTTACTTCATCAACTTTTGTGCCTCGTGGTACTACTGATAACGTTTGCCTAGTGTATATCCTGTTAGGTTCTGTTAACGGTTTCCACTACGGTGCATTCGTCCCACACAATTAGACAACAGTTACGGAAAACTCGAGCTATATCACTATTCCGGGGAATAACGTAGCTACTAATCCTGACGACGCCACAGCCACGGCCAATATTACCTTGGCTTCGTATCAATGAACAACCAATACTTTCCAGATGATTAATTTATGTGATGATGATATGTATATGTACATATATGAGCCAAAATAAAGCAATAGGAGTTCATTTTGGGTTGAATATTTGTTTTTGATCGTTTTTTTTTTAATTTGTTAATAATATTAATAAACTGAAAATGCGATTTTCTGCTCTAGAAAATTCTCTTTCTTTTGACACCTTATTTGTTAACATTGGTTGAGTATGAAAGCTGCAAATGCTTGTGATGATTATAGCACATTGAAGTGCAAAACAAATGATCACGTCAGAACGCGCACATATACTCATACACTCACTATTGCAACGATACCCACTGCTGCCCGGCTGCTGGCAGTGGTCACCACTGAAGGAAAAATGTGGGCGATGCTTTGAATAATTGTTTTGAAAATTGCTCAGCTTCAGGACAACGCAGAAGGATGTTTTATATCTCAAATGATTGAGGGACAGATCTACTAATTTCACCTATTTTTTTGTTTTTCAATCCGATAAGCCATTATTGAGTTAGGGCTGCATAATCATAATATTCCTCACCAATATACAGTTATTTTGACTATTATGAAAGAACCATTAGGCTAAGCAAAAAAATACATAGCTTGTGATCTTGTACATAGCTTGTACTTAAGAAGCATTTCAAAAAAAGTTTCATCGAAATCTGTCCAGCGGTTGCCACGCCATTAGGTAACCAACAAAAAAACCTCTACAGTTTTATAATATTTATAGATTATAGATTATAGATTATAGATTTATAGATATAGATTATAATTTTGTAAAGTGAATATAGGGGTGGGTCGCTTTCGTTTTTTGTGCTAACGAAACGAAACAGTTATACTTTATACAAAATATAACTAGTTTTAAAACTACGGAACCCTTTGAGCGCGAGTCTGACTCGCACTTGGCCGTTTTTTTTTAATTGATTCTACAATTGTTGAAATACATTTTTAACTTTTGGATGACAATTTAAATGATTTACAATGTTACATAATATGTAATATGTATAAGTAATTCGTGTCCCATTAAGACCGACTATTTTGAAATTTGAAAAAAAAACGCAGTGTTTATTTGAAAGTTCTATTGCTTTTATTTTAATAAAAAATGTCGAAATAAATGTAAGGTATGTATAAAGGATCGCTTCTCGATATTTATTTTAGCAATATTGCAATTTACAAGCTTAGGATGAATTAGAATCATGTTTACTGAGCAAGTTTAGGATTAATAGGGCTAATATTCACTTTATGTTACAAGTTTAGGATGGAGACCTCTTGTCCCTTTCGGCGGTCGATCGAAAAAAAGAAAGCCAACCGGAAACCATTCGCTCCCATTTGTCATCCGCCATATTTAGAACTCTGGTTTAGTACTTTAGGTTTGGAAAACATCAGTATACTGTTTGAGGGTGATCCTACATGTATGGAACACAATATCCGTTAAATAACCGCTTCGTGAATTATGGCACTTGTTGGTCATTTTGACACAGTTGCACAAATCGAACAGAAAATTAAGACACTTTAAAAAGGCCTGGTCGCCGTGGCCGTGGTGGTTAGTGCGTTGGACTACTACGCATGCTGCCCGAGTTCAATGCCAGTAAAAACACCTAAAAGTTTTTTGACGGTGCCACCTCTATCGAATGTCTGACAAGCAATCAAAGAGTATCATTTGTCATGAGAAGATTCTCAAAACGCCGTTCGGAGTCGGCAAAAAAATGTAGGTTCCTTCCATTTCGTGGAAAAAATAACACGAACACACAAATGGTTGCGAGCTAAACTATAAACTAAAGTGGTTCACTCTCATTGCAACAAAAACAATGATACCCCGCCTGGTTAATGTGTAGCCTACATATTATGTACATACAGTAATGTCTCGCTAATCCGAATCATCCTTTTATTCCCAGAATGAATTCTACAATCCGATACGTCGGGTGATATCAGATATCACCGTTATTAAAGGCATTGTCCTGACATCCCGACGACCTTAAAAATGACCAGAACAATTTTAGTTCCAAACCGACTTACATAACATAACACGGCGAATAATTTGTCAATATGTTTTCAGTATTATCGGCCATAACGCAACTGTAGAGTGCTTATTTCCATTGATTTCAGGTCAGTGGACTGACGAACGGAACCGCTTGATGGATAGGTATCGACACTGTGGAAGCTATTCTTCAATTTAAATTTAATTTTACCTTGAGTTGTGATAAATTTTATTAATTTGTAAAAGGAAACCAAGAATAAAGAATGATTTTATTTGGTACCTACATAGGTATGTATACAAATCTTGTTTGCAATGATTAAATAAATAATTATGTACTTACTTAAGGTGGCGCTACAGCTCGGTGTGAACCTGGGCCTGCTTCTTGCAACCATTTGTGTGTGCGTGTTATATTGTTGTACGACTGGAAGGGATCTACAGTTTTTTTGCCGACTCCAAACGGCGAGTTGAAAAGCTCATTGACAAATGATACTCTTTAATTGCTTGTCAGATATTCGAAAGAGGTGGCAACCGTGAAAAACTTTTTTAAGTGTTGGACCCGGGCAACGCACTAACCACCACGGCCACGGCGACCAATAAATAATTAATTAATTATATACTTATTTGCCAAATTGTCATTCAGTTTTTTTCTTATTATAATAATTGGAACAACAGGCGATAGCTGGCCAGGACCTAGCTTCTCGCAACCACGAACGGAAGTGACGTTCAGTATTATGCCGTATATACATACAGACATATTTGAGAATCTTCTTCATGACAGCTTCCTATAGGTACTCTTGTCAGACGATCGTGAGAGGTTGTACCGTGAAAAAACTGTCTGGGGATTGAACCGCGAATCTTTCGCGCAATAGTCCAACGCACTTACCACTGTGCCACAGTAGAACTTGTCCCGAAACTTGTTCCGAAATTACCAATAAGAGGAAGCTAAAGACACAATGACTCGTTAATCCGAATACTTACCTACTTTCTTGCAATAATTGATTCAAATTAGCGTGACATTACTGTACCTATGTATATATTGCGTTGAAATGAATTGTCAAGGACCTTCAGAATTGTCCAAAAGGATTTGCGAGTTGCTATCACGGATTTTAGCATTAGGTAGGTACAATTAAATTTTGAGGTTAAGATACGCACGCGAGGTGAATAAATTCGCAAAACTCTGTAACGCTAACCTACAAAGTGTTACCAAATAAAAATATTTTTTTATTTTAAGTTTAAAATGTAACAACCATTTTTTAAGTTGTAAATAGGAAATACTTACCTAAACTTGACAAACACTAATTGAATACTGTCAACTAAAACGCAATTCAATTCATTCGATATGTATACGTACTTAGTTATACTTATACGTTATACATGTGTACTTACACTAGGTACTCATAGAATAATAACAAGTATCGCACTGCTGTCCAAATAAAACCTTCCTACATACATAGGTATGCACATTTGAACTTGTTTTCTTCTTCTACATTATGTACATAGGTAGGTACATTCATGTAATTGAATCAAATAAAAATTATCCATGCAAGTGTGCAAGCAAATCGTTAACTCACATACCTAACATCGCATCGCCTCGCCATGCCATGCATCTCAACTCAACTCAAGCTAGCATACGCCCACCTTTTATCTCATGTCACTTAAATAAAATCCACCACTAATAGAATTGAATTATGACGTGTATCGGCGCATGCATTCTCTATCCCACTTGTGTTTACACAAGTGTCAATCTGTAATATTCAGAGAAAAAAAATGGCGGCAACTCCCTCTTGCTCACCGATTTCTTAGCAAAAGAGAAAAAAATCAAAAATGTCAACAGAAAATAAGAAAGAGCCAACTATGGTGTTTTTTTTTTTTATATTTCTTGTCCCATTGCTACTCGAAGGAGGAGCGTCACAAGTGGACAATTATTGGTAAATGGGCGTTCCAGTCTGTGTTCCGTCTCTGTCACACGTTTATTAAAAATGGTCGACATTTACCTGTTCACCAGCATGACTACGGTTGGAATACCTCATGAACCTGTTCGCGGCTAAACACACCTCTCCACCTGGTTCTGTTAGGCCAGGTGGCAAGTTACCTTGACTGGGCACAATTACACGCAGTTAAGTTGCGACTTTTACGGCGATCGGTTGTGTTTTCCGTTTTACTGTTTATATTTTGTGAATATTATAAGTTCACATTTTATTTTTGTTTTTATGTTTTCCATTGTTCTCTGATTCGGAAGGCGTTCTCTCTTCTTCGGCTAATTTAATAGAATCGAACTTATTTGTGTTGTTCGATGATCGTGGATTATGCGCATGAGCGTAGAGCTGAAATATTTAGATGACGTCAGTCAGTGCTCACTTTGATATGAATCGGTGTTTTATTAATTTGTTTTTTATTTCTTTTTCTAACCGCAAGTTTTGTACAAATTAAGTTTTGATTTGATTGCTGGTTTTTGTTCAAGCTGATAGTTGATAATTTTTTTCCCCCTTCCTACGGATAAATTAAAACGATTGAGTGATAATTTAATTGAATTTTATTCTGTTTTTGTTGTATAAATAATAACAAAATAATAATCAAATGAAATAAGTGCGGTTATGTGACAGATTTATAAATAATTCGATGAATGTTTCTAATGCATACGAGCATATTTGTGGATAAAATCAATCGAAATCTTCCCCGACGGATAATCGAAAAAGAAAAAAATATTGTGAATGAAACTCATGTACCTTACATACATACACAGGAGCACTTGACTGGGGAGGACATTTGCAAATTTTCGGTAAGAACATGAACATCGCTTAATTTAAAAAGTTTGCTAACACAAAAGGAAAACATAATCTTGATTCTGATCTGCCTGATTGCTTGTTGTCTCAAGACTATATTTAGTTATTTTGATAAATTTTGACACCAGAAAGTGATAAGTTCCAGTTCTCAGATAGGAGTGTCAAGTGTCAATTGTGACGTTGATACCGCGCATATAAACACACACACACCTGAAGTATCAACTTATTGTGTCACGATAATAGCACGTGACTCAAACAAAAATTATGCAACATGATTAAATTGGAGATCAAAGTGATTGGGTGAATTAAAAAACTTTTTACCGAAATACACACTCAAGACAGGTATCCATTGGCGTTTGTTGTCATCTCATATACAACAAACCGAACTCAGGTTATTTACCCTATGTCAATGCCGTGAGAGAAACCAGATTTGACAGGCTATCGGTTTGTCATTTTTTATATTTCAATCCTTGCTAGGCTCATAGCTTCATCCGTGAAGTGTTCTTCATCATCTCGAACTTTATTAATAAAATTCAAATGGCTTCAGGCCCCGACCCATAGAATTCGTCGATCCTCTGCTCCTTCATTTTCAAGTGACGGCTCGATAGAATACACACATTCTTATGGTAGATTGCCCATAAGCCATAACCAACGGATGCATGAACTTCGACGGATAGAGTATGCATTTTCATTGGTGGAAGCATAGAGAAAATGTAGAGAAACTGTCATCGCCGTTGACATTCGTTTGACAACAGGTTTGCTTGATGTCAGCTCTAGGACGCACTAGGGTGCACTGGAAATGCACTGATGCGTTTTATTTCCGCCAGTGCTACACTGAATATGCTGCCCTGCGTTCGTTGTCGACACTGGTTCTTTACTGGATTCACCCGGAGTATTTCGTAAGTGCAAGAAAAAGGGCTGTCAAAACATTAAATCAGCTGATTTGTCATTTGGTTATTTTTCATTGCGTTGATTTTCCGCACTCTGCTTGTGTTTTTTGTGTTCAGCTAGGTTGCGTAATAAAACAATGAACAAAACAAGTGAAAAATTAACCAAATTTGATTTATGTTAAATTTTCAAAGAATGCCAGCAAGGTATTTTTGATCGATGAAACGGGGGTTGCACTGGGTTTTTTGACAACCACGAAAATAATTGACATTTAGTCAGTGCACCCTAGGGCTGGCGACATCAAACAAACCTAACGATTTTGTTCTGCTGTCAGTACATACATTCACGCATTTAAGTTCACACAGTCACAGACTGAAGTTCACGCATTCGCAAATTGACATTATGCATTTTCATTGGTGGAAGCATAGAGAGAATGAAGAGAATCGTTGACATTTCTACGTAGATATGTGACGGATCCTATGGGACTGCTCTATCCGCCAATACTTCAACTTCAACTTCAAAGTACAACGGAACGAAGTCGACGGACTCTATGGGTCGGAGCGTTGGATGTTCCTTCATCTAGGATTTGTAGGGGGGAAAGGTACCTCAAGGTCGTGCTGAAATAGCAACAATAATAAAGTGTTGCTAACTTGCGATCACAGTGTCTAAGTCAAAGCAGATGTCTGTTCTTTTTGGAGACGGGATACTTTTCTTTTCGACGAAAAGTGTTTTTTTTTTAAATGAGTTATTTTATTTGTTTTTACCTTTGCAATCTTAATTAGTACACAGAAGCATTATGGATCTGGAGATACTCGATTTTATGGTCAGACTAAGGCCTTTCCAACGTTTATAGTTTTCCTCTGTTACCTAAAGGTAGACAGTCCTGTAAAAATTACTTTTGTCCTTGAAGGCATCTAGTACTGATCAGGGCTGCCGAAAGTACTGCAATAGCAGTATTATACTGCTATTTTATCATCTCGTACTCCGTACTGCCTAAGATTAAATTCTATTGCTCAAAGTACAAAATAAAACTTCCAATGCGAATTCAAATAATATTGTAAATGCTTGCTATTCATGATTTAAAAATAATGTAAACGATTAAAAAACGAACCCGTTCCCGTACATTCCAGTCCAGCTGACATTCGATTTTTAGAGCGGGTTTCGATTATGAAATTGCGATAATTTTATTTTTTTTTGGTCTGTTTATGGTCTAAATGTGTGTTTTAACCAGACACTGTACAATAGGAAACATGTCCAGTAGATACGGTTACAAATGGCTTCTATAGAAGTTGTTGCATGGACGAGCACACTCCATGCTGTCTGCTCTCCAAAAACGGCGCCTGTCTTGTATGGCAACACGGTTCATCGACTGCCTACACGACCATGCTAAGATGCCGCGAATGCGTGTTGCAACATGCACAACAATCACAATGGACCTCTGGGTGAAATTGCACCTACTGCAAGTGACTCTCCTAACCTAACCTAACCTAACCTATGGTCTAAAACTAAATAGCACAGATATAATATTTTTCTGCGAGGAAATAAACTTTCTTTTTTCAATTCTAACCTCAAAAATAATGGCGCAAATTCATAGTCAGATATAGCCGACGATAAAAGAATTTATTCACCTACATAACCTAAAATATACCTTTTGCTATTCATAGTCACTTATAGCCGGCTCGAAATTTAAAACAACCCAAACGTCATTTTAAATAATTAGAGCCGGCTATAAATTTCTCATATAATATTTTGACGTTTGGGTTTGTTCGTTTAAATCACAACAACATAGGTCTGTTTGGTAACATACTAGTTTTGGAAAGTTCTACGTAAACTACATAGAATCTGACAGTTTCATGGCTCTCAATTTTTTTTACTCTCATTTGGCTCTCTCTTTGCGATGAATGTTCTGCAAGACCAATTCCTCGGGGTGGGCCGAGCACACTCTGTCAAACCAGCCATCTGACAGTTTGCGAAATGTCATTATCTTCATTGTTAGTGGAAAACAAAAACAATTTGATAGGTTTGACCAAGTGTTGTTTGAAAAGCGTTTGTTTACTTTTGTGCAAGTTTTCTGTCTTTGAGAGGAGTTCTCTCTCTTTGAGAGGATTCTAGTATTTGACAGATCTCAATTCCGTGTGCCAAAAAAGATACCAAACACACCTCATATGAAAGTCGATACTAACTAATACACAGGCAAAAATGTGTTTATGAATAACGACAAGTTATAGCCGGCTTTTTTATTTATAGCCGGCTGTAACTATAGTCGGCTATAGGCACTGACTATGAATTTGCGCCAATAACTTTATGAAAAGCAAATTCCATGATATACATACATAGGTGATTATGATAAATCACCCCTAAATGTAGAAGAAGTTGGAAATGGAATAAATATGGAGTGCATGCTGCATGCTGTTTAAGAAACAGTTGCGGGTGGGTGACAAGCTGCGCCCCAGTCACGATCTTGAAGGAGTGCCCGGGCTCTTACTTTCTCAACTGGTTTAGTAAAAAATAAAATTGCATATTTAAAAAAAATATAGAAAAATAAGTTTCTTCGCAAAAATGTTTGTGCAGAATATCTTAAAATAACTTAAATTGAACAAAATTCATAATTTTTTTTTTACCGCAATGTTCATAATGGAAACCTTAGCCCAGACTACAGCGCAGTACTGCCCTGTTGCCACTGTTGGTCAAATGCATCCTGTTGAATCCACAGGAATCTGGATGTGGTTACAGACTAAGAAATGTTTGTATGTGAGCCAAGTCTTCCTGGATATGGCGCAGTTATTGAGGTCCCTCCATCTAGAGTCAGTTATGGCTAAAAAGTATTGTCAACTGCTGAGCCACTTCCGACCAATTCATCGGATCTTTGATTCCCCTCTATGTGCAGAAACCCAGAAGAGATTGTTGCTTAACCGATTGCTTAGGCTTCCTGGCACTGTTCTGTGAATTTAGATGATGTGGTGGTTCTCAGTGACTGGCTTTAATAGCGGCCTGACTGTGAACTTCGTCATGGTGGTGTGGGCTGAGTTTTAGTTCCTTACATGCTGCCTTGTTTACAAGTACTCCTGCCTGGAAGACACTAAAATAGTCTGCAAGACGGTAGAATTTAGAGATTCTTGGTTCAGCTGAGAAGTTACCGGATCCGACTCCGCAGTTCATCTTAGATCCGTCGGTGAGTAGCTTACTATACCCAAGAATGTCATTGTGTTGGCGTTTTAGAGCTGTTTGTGGCCTTTAAGTTGATAAATAGGTTAAGACTTGGTCTGAGATCTGTCTTAATATGTACTTTTGGTCTATTGTCATCTCGCTATCTATCTATGTAGTGTCGTACAGAGCATGTTAAAGCATTCATGCGTTTAGTTGGACAGTATCTTATATGATTTCTTGAGAAAGGGAATGATTCGTTACTTGGGTACTATAGGCTAAATTTTTTATTCCAGTAATAGGAGAAAGCCGCCTAGCTTAGTACGCAAGTAAGTGGGTTTGTTTGTGGGAGTTGTGGGAGTGATTTTCTTAGGGGAACCTGTTCGACAGTGCAATGGCTCAGTCGCTAATTCCGAATAGCACCTGGAAAAGGGACATGCTTTGGTCCTCCTACTAAAACTATTACCAGCAGTTTTGAATGGCGGGCTTGGACTTTGATTGCAGCTGCTTAAAAATGCTGTCCAAAAACACTTACTAGCTTTTCTCTGTAGAGTTCTTTGAATTTCCTATAGTCTGGTTATTGTTTCGAGATGGTAGAGTGTTTCATGTTTCCACGCATTGTTTTCTTTTCCTCCGTTTTTCCAACACCGTTCACTTTCCTCATTGCGTGTTTGTATCATTTTTCATTTTGCAGACATGGTTAAGAGTTACTTTGGCCCCTACGGGGTCTTTTTAGGTGCTAGTTGGTAGCTATATATGGTGTCGGGTACCACCCTAATTGTGATGCAATCGACTGGATCAACTGGTCTCTCTCGCCTGAGGCTAAATTTTATGGTGGCACGGTAGAGTAAGTATACTTTGGCGTTCAAATTCGTTTTTAGGATCCCAGTTTGCAGCTTTTGTTCATTGAAGCTCAGGATTGACTGGCATCAAGGAAAAATATTGAAAATTATGTTGGATAGGTAGGTACATTTCGTTAATTTACACGATAGACGTTGGGAGCTGCTCTCGTTAATCCGAAGTTATTTTTAAATTACATTGGCTTTTCTTTCACACTTGAAAGGATCCTTTAAAATAAAAACTATCCAGGATCTGCTTTTATTGAACCACCCCTGTCATTCAAAAATGAATATAAATATTTTGAAACGTACAAGCTAGTGGGTAGTTAGTGATTTTTTGCGACTTGAGATTGCGTCGGCGATTGCAAAAGTGGCTAAACGTCAATCGGCTACTTCATCGTTGTTATTAAAATCTTGCAGAGGGAGTGACTCTGCAATTACAATTCATCTTCAATTCAAAATGCGAACATTTGTCAATATCAAATGAGTTTGACAGAAATAACAATAGCGAATTTCACTCTGAATTTTCAATTAACCGCTATATGTAAGACTTTACACTTAACATCTTTGGTTCAGATGGGAAGCTCCTTGAAACAAATGCCTGAAAGTGTAACTTCACATTCAAGGGCGAGAGGTTGCTGATGATAAAGCCGAATCAGTGACATCCTCTTTTTATTGATATTCTAACTACTAACTACCTCTACTTATCAAAGTAAATAATGAAACGGTTTTCAAACGGCATCTTCTGAATCTGTTATAAGACTGTGTCAAATATAGGTCACATCCATTGCTCGTTGCCGGGATGCTCACAGATAACGGGATTTCAGTCGCGAAAAGGTACAGAATCACTCTGGATGCAGCGGATTTGACTATTTTACCTAACTAAATAGGTCAGGTCTTGTTTAGCACGCCACGCAGGGGGGTTCTACTCCCACCCAAGGCCGAATGGATCTACTCAGAGTAAAAGTTCTAAGAATTAAGTCGAGTAACATACGGTAGACATGGGTAGTTGCGTTGACTCAAGGCATCACACATATGGAAGAACCGTGGAGAAATACAGAGGTCCCGCTGGGTTAAGATTCTCTCGTTAAAATAAAAATAGCTATGCATAGAAAACCGGTAACGTACTTCGCTAGCTGAAAGAGCCCAATGAAGCTAAATTTTGCATTGTGAGACAACGTTTAGTAGTTTTATACAGTTATGTAGGACCATCCAATACGGATAATAGCGGATGAGTTTCATTTTATATCAACGGTAGCCTACAGCCTTCCAATCGGAGAGTACTACCTTCGTATCTGTTATTTTTCTGTAGTGACATTCAGAAATTAAAGTTGTCTTTTTTTTATTGCTGCTGTGCTTAAACAAGGACAAAGGTCCTCCAAAAAATGATGCTGATAGTTTCATCGGCGAATGCAAATTGTAGACTTCTGTCAAAGCTTAGTGAGCCGAAATACTCGCAAATAATAAACAATAAAAAACCAAGATCTCAGCCCTGTGGTATACTATAGATGTAAATTTTGCATAACTGATATTAATAGCTAGTTTTTACAATCAAAACGTACACCCATTTATATCCACCCTGTGGAGTTTAAGAAGAGGATCAATTCTCCAATCCTCTTCTCGGATATCTCTTTAACGTCATCAAAGAAGGGTTTGCCCGGTATGCGCTACCTGACTCTCGCTCATTTGTTTTAAGCCTATTGTAATTTGGCAATTTCTTCCTCGATACGACACAGTTTGTAAGACTGGTCGATCTGAGACCAGGTAGTTTTAAGAAGTGTGAGAGGAATTTGCTCTTAACAGCACCTATAGGAATATGAACATTTTCGTCTAGTGAGCAATTAACGGCTGACCGTCGCCTCGCTAGTTCATCGACTCTCCTTGTCCTGGAACCCAGAGAAGAGTGACTTTAGTCTGATTGCACAAGCGATTGAGTTTTTCTTGGCATTAGTCAACCAGTTTTAATAAGGTGATGAATTTTAACATGTTAAAACTTACTCCGCAAAAATATTTTAACTTGCCCCGCCATGAAATTTAACACAAATATTACTACAAAAAAAAAAAAAACGGAAATCCACACAAACCTCACATATATACACAAACCAAAACATAAATTCATGTCTACATGTCTACATATCTCTTGCCTGTGAATAGGTATACCAAAAATATGAAAAAAAGGTACATACATATGTATATATCTCTCAATTTCAGGGACCCCACCCACAACTTTTTCCACTGACGACCAATTCAAAACGGAACTAGACACATCGTTTGCTCTGGAAAAGACGAATATTTGTCTCTTTCACGCGACTTATAATTTTCAGGGGAACCCTTTATTTTTTAGCTGTTAAAACTTACCCCCATTACTTCTAACCTAACTCTCTCCTACGCCATTCATTTATTTAACACTCATGTGCGTTGGACAGAACTAAGTCGTTACAAAGCCCGTTAACTTGCGAACGCCCGAACGTGACATTAGGGTTTTTGGCTTAAAGCATACTACAATAACTGTCTAAGCATTTTTGTCAAAAAAATCATTGTTTTCGGAGTTATTCGAAGTTAAAAATGATTGGTGTCGATTCTAGCCCAGTATGAAGTCCGAGGATATTGCTCATAATATTGCCTAAGTTCTCCGTATAAACATTAAAGCCCAATTTACAATGTCGCGTTCGGGCGCTCTCGCGTTGACAGATAAAGTAGAAACAATGCAAACATATGGGGTGCTCTTAAATGTGACTTCAGGCGTTATATCGTAGATATCGTAAAGTTCTGGGCAACGGCCGAGTAGAGCTACTTTCTACTAAGGCGTGCGTTGTGACAACTCACAGCTGTTGTTTGACATTATACTATTCGATGGCCTGTTCGATTAAAGTACAATTTCTTAACATATAATATGTGTAAAAGATTTAAATAGCTTAATTAATTTTTTTCAACACAAATTAATTGTGTAGTGTTTTTTTTTTTTTAATTTATATATTCGCACAATCTTGCTTGCAAAGTTATTTCTCACATTTTGTGTTTTTTAATAAAACATTACAAATAAAAAGAAATACATTTCAAATCATCTTTCTATCATAAATTCGTGAATGGGAGATTTGAGGAAACCGAACATATTAATTGTCATACTCCTAACCTATATGAACGCCTGAAGCGGTATTTAGTTTTGCGATTTTCGACTTTGTGCGTTGGACAAAAGTTATCGTAAAGTCGATATAAAGCTCATTAACGCGAGAGCGCCTGAACGCGACATTGTAAATTGGACTTAACATACTTAATCAACTCTTATCGTTGGATAATCTTTTCACAATATCGTTAAAACGATATGACCCTACATACATATACAGTCAAAATCGCTTATATCAAGGTTAACCGATATCAAGGTTAATTAATCTGTTTTCAAGTCCATACACTTTTTTACTTGTTTCATAATTTCTTAATTTATTCCTTATCCTTTAGAATTGTGGAGGAGTGTGAAACAGAATACTCTTTGGCAAGGTCTTTATTTTGCTCTCCAGCGTCCAATCTAAAACTAGCTTTCTCTTCGATTTTAAAGAATTTTCGTTTCGGATTCATTTCCCAATTCAAATTTATGCGAATCGAATAAAATAGAACTCCTCCCATCACTCGTTACACTGAAACAAGCACAAAGTAATTTTCCTACCTATTGTTGAACCAACCCCAAAACAATAATAAACGCAAAATGAAACATAAAATATAACATCAACAAACGGTTAGCTGTAACATATCTGAAATTCTATGTGTACACAGATACATCGCATCTACAGATAATTTTATTTATTTTTTAAACATCTTAGCTCTCGGTATGGGCAAATTTTTCGCCGTCGTCCGTCACGCGTAACTCTGTATATGATTCTCTTAGCATTAGTGCATTCTCTGTTTATCCGCCATCATACACAAACGTATGTTTGCCCATCAAATTTCAGGAGTACCTGGTACTCACGCCTTTTTTTTTAAAAAGCATTCGTGTCGATTTTAGTCGTTATACCCAATAATTTATCTCAAACAAGGAGAAAAATCGGTCGTTGTAAGTGATGTCATTGTAAACGATTTTGACTGTATGTAGATTATAGGAGTTGCCAACATAAAATAGAGGTCTATCACGATGTCGAGTAAAGACTACATCCCTTGTTTTAACGGATGTATGGGATGTAGGGTTATTAGGGTGGCGTAGTGGTAGTCGTCGTCGCTTGTCATGCGGAAGGTTCACGGTTCGAATCCAGATGTCTTCGAAGCATTTATTTCTCACGAAATAAAAATAAGTTGATCAGTTTCAGAAGTTAATATCGAAACCTACTGCGAAGGCATAACACTAGCAGTAGGATGGTGGGTATGGCCACAGACAAGAGAAATATACAGATGTAGAATGGTAGAACAAAAGCATGTTACAAAAAAATTTTAAAACCAAAATACTAAAATCCAAAAACCAACATATTATAATACAATACCTCGTATGAGATGCCTGCAACATGAACGAACTCAAAGAATGGTGTATGATTCGAGCAAAAATGTTCGTTTCTCTCAATTTCCTTTTCTTTTTTGGACTTCCTTGTGTTGTGGATGTTGTTGTATTCCCATTGCTGCTTAAATTCGTTTTCTTTTGTATCACAAAAACCGGTTTTAGTTTTTTTTTTTTTTTTGTTTTCGCATACAAAATGAATACACAAGCAGTATGTGTCTGTGATGTAATAATTTTGTTTTTTTTTTCTTTTCGCTTTAATTTCTTATTGTAAGTAATGCAAGTTAAAGGGGCATATGGAAAGGGAATAGCGACTATATCATGGCTGTGTGATTTTCATAGTGCTGCAAGTGTTCAAATTTTCTTGAATGGGAATTTTGCTACCGCGTATTCGTATGTACATATGTATATGTATGCATGTATATGCGATGGCCCAACAGAAGGGCGGGAAACGTTGAAAACGTTAATTTCATTTACAGTGTACATTCCTTTAATGGCATAGAGATCCGCTTGGAGAGAATTTTTTTGAAATTCCATCTCTAAGTGGGTGAATTCGGAAAAAAAATTCGGAACTCATCTCCAATTTGTTTTGCCTTAACAGTGGCAGCGGGGGCGAAGCAAGGCGAGCACGGGTCTAGTCGAATATAATACATGATACAGAAACCAGTAGGTAGGCATTGTTTTGATTTCCAGTTTGTAAGCATTTACAGGAGCCTTACAAAATATTTGCCCTCGATTTTAAAACTACATACATTTATGTATGTCTATGTAATGTATGCCTCCACAAATTACTCATTTTTTTTTTTTTTTCATTTGAAGGACATGCAAAAATTGTCGGAGAAATTTTCTTATTGATTTCTTACAAATCAACAAAAATTCGCTCAACCATAAATCAAAGAACATCGAAATTTCACAGAAATGTGAAAATAAAACCAAACAAAAACAACAACCACAGATCAAAATATGACCACCATATACACACAAACACACCACAGTTTAAAATCCAGAAACACCGACCAGCCAGTCAGTCGTTCGTATAGATAAGTAAGACAAAATAAAGGGTTGCAACAAAATGAAATATAAAAAAAATGTGTGTATACCGAAGTCACAACACACTGAAGGATGGTTGACTCGCACGACCATGTAACTTAAAACCTGCATGATCATAGAATAAACGAAAAACAGAACAAGTGGAGTCATCTACACAAAAGAAGAGAACTAAACTCGATGTATACCATATTCTACATCTGTATATTTCTCTTGTCTGTGGTATGGCTGAAGAAATTGATCGCACAAACTATAATAAGAAACATCTGGAAAAAACTCCTGTGAATCATAAGCAAGTACAAATATAATACACAACTCTCCAGTTATCCTGGACACCACCCATAGAGTTGAAATTGAAACCTATTATCTGAGTTTCCTACCACTACGTCGATCTGTCTGTCTCTCGTTCTCGTCCTTCACGTGCTCGCGCTGTGTGTAAACATTATAAGGGTATTCATATCCCCTTTAGCGTGTGTAGATTATAACAAAAAAAAAAAATAAAAATTACTAGTAACTTCTACGTGTGTCCCAAATCGAAAGAACTATATTCTGAACTACAGAAAAAAGTCATCTTCTTCGGCAAGGTATCTCATATTATCCAATCTACTTTATTTGCAATCCAAATCGGTTTCAATTGGTATAGCATTCCAAATATCGTGTTGAAACATTTATAGCCTACCTAATCACAATAGTGCGCGCCATTTTCGATAACTACGTCGAAGGTTTTTCCAGCATAATAAGAAAAACAAAGATCCTCCTGGTCTTTTCATGTACAAAACAATTGGCCTTCTGCTCGATACACCGAGAAGGGTTTTCAAGTGGTTATTAGCAAGCCAATTTTATTGCGCGTGCAAAAGGAAGGTGATACTCACGAAACAAATTTAGATTGAAAATGAACCACTCATTGTACGCCATTACGAAAGTGATTTCACACGCCAATTGGAGTCTTAATGCGACGAGTTGTGCAGCTCTCTGGTTGGTGGATATTTATATTAAAGGTCTGCATCGAGTGCTAAACAAACTATCTAGATGCAGCGTTGCCATTTCATCTTCTATCCTCTGTAGATTGTACTGATGCAGCGTGGTTGAAATACTTCTCCACCAATAAGGCTAAGTGACTTTGCAAATCGATTTGGGAAATTACTTTTAAGAGAAAGCAAATTGCCCATTTATGGATACTAAATGTAATAAAATATGAATAACTTAAAATCACGCCAATGCGCCAGAAACTGTCAGAAAATAGCGATCGTACTCATATAAAAATTGTAGTTAAACCTGATTTGTGCGCCTATAGCCAGTTCTACTTGTAACTTAATTTATAAAAAAAAAACAATTTATAGAAATGTTTATTATGACATAAAGATTAAGTAAAAATAAAAAACTCAACTCCTTTATACATTTTTTATTAGTAATTATCAATTTACTTTTAATTTATTTAAGACGAATAATTTTAAATAAAAATACAAAATAATTTTAAGTTTCGTGTAAATAATAATAATTAATTGGAAATTCATTCAAATATCAAATAAACCGTATCATATAAGCTTGAATCCTATAAACACTCTTATGCTCAAAACCTAATGTTTTGATTTGAAAATTAGATATTTAGATTTTAAGCATTAGATGAAACAACAAGAAGAACAATCCCATTCTCTGCTCAATTTGTTGACGAATTGTTAAAAATACCACAACTATGGTATATTTTGCCAAGCGCTAAAGATTAGTTCTCCTAAATTGACATAATTGTATTTATTTAAAAATAAATATTTACAGTTGTTATAAAATCATGCTCCGTCTTAATAATTTCAAACTTTTAAAGATGGTTCATGGGCCGATTGAAATCTAATCAGGTAAGGGAAACAATCCATTTCAAGGTGACATAAAGCCATAATGGCCTTAAGTCACTTTTATAAAGCGACATAAGGCCATACCCCGAAATATGACTTTATGTCGCTTTATGAAAGCGTCATAAGGCCATTAATGAAATATTTTGAAATATGGCCTTATGTCACATGGCCTTATGTCACATGGCCTTATCTGTCTGTTAACTCTATTTGCACTTTAAATCAAGATTCAGCTTTTAAGACAGCAGAATAAGCCAAATTGGCCATTTCGGTGGTTTTCAATAAAAAATAGTTTTTCCCATACCGTTGTGAAGCGTCAAACGACAGTTTTCAGGGTGTTGCGCAGTCAATTTGAACCCCTAGGGTGCACTTCGATACTTGATCATAACAAATGGGATTTCTAATTTAAACCATGGACCAGCACCTAATAAGAGTCAAAAACGGGGCGCATGACAGGTTGCGCAATGTTTCTGTTCCTTATTATGGATTTATGACTTTATGTGCCTAAGAGGGTATTTTAAAGCTGCGGGAGACACATACAACATAGTTTACTGTGTTTTATAATTTTGTTTTCTTTTTTATGGTTCCGTACGCAAGTGGAAAAATCGAACTTTTAGATGTGCGCGCTATAAAATGTTTGTCACAGATATTTGTCTCAGAAGTGGTTTGACAAAGAAACTTTGAAATAGTTATACATTTTGTTGGTCCACATACAGTCGGTGTTGTTTCATCTGTTGGTTCACAAGTAATTGCATTGCGTATCATTTTATTGAAACAGCCACCTAAATGTCTAACTTCTGCATAAGTTTTGCCCTCTGCAATCATTCTTTGAACAAGTAAGCATTTTTCGGAACGAAAATGCTTTCCGCGACCCATAACTTCGGAATTATAATAATTATGAATTGTAGTATCTTTTTATGCAAAATCCGTTTAATAAATAAACCATTACACTGTGACAGCTTTTTTTAAAAAAAGTCAACACAAAGACTTTTCCAGCAAAAACGAAAGCGCGTACAAAATCGAACATCCCCCTCAGAACTGCTCTGCAACAAAGAACCGTTATCATTTTGATACCAGTAATCTCACATTTAAAGAGATAAAGAGACCCTTAGCAATAGTATATAACAGTGACACCTAAAGAAATTGTCTCTGCTGATTTTTTTTTTTTATTGTAAAATTATTATAGTTGGTGCTATTTTTTTTTTTACCGGCACTGTATGTTAAATCAGATGCAAATATGTTTTCCACAGCACTTTATGTATTTACTTACTTACTTAGGTGGCGCTACAGTCCGGGTGGACCAACGCCTCAACCAACAACCTCTTCCAGTTAGCCCGGTCCTTAGCTAACCGCCTCCAGTTGCGCACGTCAAGTTGGTTGAGGTCTTGTTCTGCTTGTGCGCACCACCTTAGGCGAGGTCGTCCTCTGCTGCGCCGACCATCCGCGTAAGAGTCGAATATTCTCCGAGCCGGAGCGTTGATGTTGATACGCTCTACATGTCCTAGCCATCTTAAACGCCCAATTTCCACTTTTTTGACCAGATTGATGTAGCTATACAGCTCGTACAGTTCGTGGTTGAATCTTCTCCTCCAGAGCCCGTCGACGCAAACGGGACCGAATATCTTACGAAGGATTTTTCTCTCGAAGCGACCAAGGATATCTTCATCCGCTTTCGATAAAGTCCATGCTTCAGCTCCATATAGAAAGACTGGGATGATAAGGGTCTTATAACGAGTCTCCTTAGTCGATCAGGAAAGGACTTTACTACTCAATTACCTTCTCAGCCCAAAGAAACAGCGGTTGGCAAGAGTAATCCTTCGTTTGATTTCCGACGAGATTTCATTTTTTGATGTTATGGCAGAGCCGAGATAGACAAAGTTCTTTACTACCTCGAAGTTGTAGCTGTCTATTGTGACGTTCTGTCCAATTCGTCGATGTTGGGTGTCTATTTTTGTTGACAGCATATATTTTGTTTTGCCCTCGTTTACCGCTGAGCCCATTTTGGCCGCTTCCATTTCTATACTCGCGAACGCACCGGTGACAGCTCGCTGTGTTCTACCAATGATGTCAATATCGTCGGCGTATGCAAGTAGTTGAACGGACTTTTGAAATATCGTTCCTTGTGTGTTGGCTTGTGAGTTACGAACAATTCTTTCAAGTATGATGTTGAAGAAGTCACATGACAGCGCGTCACCTTGTCTGAATCCTTTTTTGACATCGAAGGTCTCGGTGAGGTCATTACCGACCTTGATGGAGCAGCGAGCTTTCTCCATCGTCATCCTGCACAGACGGATGAGTTTGGCAGGGATGTCAAAACTTGACATGGCTCTATACAGTTCATCCCTCCATATGCTGTCATAGGCGGCCTTGAAATCGATGAACATGTGGTGGGTATCGATTTGAATTTCTTGGGTTTTTTTCCAGGACCTGCCTAAGTGTGAAAATTTGGTCTATGGTGGACTTTTCTGGCCTGAAACCGCACTGATAGCGGCCAATCAGGTTGTTGATGAAAGGCTTCAGGCGTTCACACAGTATGGCAGAGAGGATCTTGTTGGCGATGTTGAGGACACTGATGCCTCTGTAATTGGAGCAGTTGAGGGGGTCTCCTTTCTTGTGGACCGGGCAGACGATACTGAGATTCCATTCATCTGGCATACTTTCATCTGACCAAACCTTGGAGATGAGTTGGTGTATGCTCACTACCAAGTCATCTCCAGCTGCTTTAAATAGCTCTGCGGGTAGACCGTCAGGGCCAGCAGCCTTGTTGGACTTTAGCTTGGATATTGCTATCCGCACTTCATTTTGATCAGGTGGTTGGGGGTTTTGGCTATCATCATCTAAATTGAACGGTACATTCTGTATTGGTCTTCATCGCCATTATACAGTCTGCAGAAGTAGTCTTTCCATTTCAGCACCGACTGTGTTTCTACTACAATATTTCCATCCGCGTCTCTACAGGTTTCTGTACGGGATTTGTTTTGCTGGCACATTCTTTTTACCCTCTGGTAAAACTTCCGTACATTGTTCCTGGAGTAGCATATCTCAATATCCTCGAATGCACGCTTCTCGTGCTCTTTCTTTTTTCTTCTTAGAAGCGGATATTCTTCCCATCTCTTCTGCTCGTAGAGCATGCGAGCAGATCTAGTTCTTCTTTCCAGCGCCGCTTTATACGCTTCTTGTTTTTCCGCGTTAGTATGCACTCTTCATCAAACCAGGGGTTTCGTGGTGGTGGTCATGTGAAACCCGGCACATCAGTCGCGGCACTTATAATGGCATACAAATACAAACAAACAAATTTCCCTATACTTCTGGATGATTATGTAAACAGTTGGGAAGGTGAAATTACAAAAAAAAATAATAATACAAAAACATGCGAACGTAATGCAGTCCCGATAATATTGGTTCAATCTACACCTTATTCTCAATGTTTCTAATTTTATTACAAATTTTCAGACCGATATTTTTGGAGATAAAATAGGGGACAACAACTTTGTAAAGTTTAAAGTTTTAAGAAAAAAGTAGGTAACACAAAAAAATACTTCATACATTTTTAAATTCGTGTTTTAACGAGCTTTCACTTGACACCCCCCCACCATTTCACTGGCCCCCAAAGTCGAAATTCAGCTTCTGGTCTGTGTTTAGGCCACTAATTGCTACCACTGCTCCAAATTTCAAAAGTCTACGTCATATAGTCTCTGAGAAAAAGGCCTGTGACAGACAACCAGACAGACACCGAACTCATTCCATAACTTACTTAAGGTGGTGCTACAGCTCGGTGTGAACCTGAGCCTGCTTCTCGCAACCATTTGTGTGTGCGTGTTATATTTTTGCACGAATGGAAGGGACCTACAGGTTTTTGCCGACTCCGAACGGCGAATTGAGAAGCTCATTGACAAATCATACATTTTGATTGTTTGTCAGACATTCGATTGTCGATGGGATTGAACCCGGGCAGCAATGCGTCCAACGCACTTACTGCTACACCTACACCATGGTGCCGAATGCTTCCATTAGTGTTCCGTTTTGACGTTAATATGTCTAACCGCTTGATGTTTGTACTGAGATTTGTGCGCCTTAAAAGTGTTACCAGAGAAATATATACCAAATTGGATACTCAGTTTTTAAGATGGGCAGTCGCTCAGTGTATGGTATGGCGGCTTCTCATCTCATAGGTTCCCGGTTCGTTTCCTGGCGTGGGCACTTTTTTTTTGTGTTCTATTTTTTTCAATCGTGATGATAGAACAGAAAGTATTTTCCTTTGGTTTTTTTTGTGTCTTTCTATTTATTGCTTTGGTTTAATATTTTTTATTCGTGGAGATAAGGCTTACTGTTCTGATAGCAAATATAAGAGTGAGTTTGCAACGATTTTCATCGTGATAACAGAACGGAAAGTTGTTTCCTTTGGTTTTATTGTTATTTTTTATGTTTCTTTTCTATTTTTACCCGGCTATGGCAAAGCCAACAGAACCCTGTACGGGAAGAGTGGACGAATAATACAGTTACTCGGCATACAGACCCTGCAGTCTTCACTAAAACTGTAAAAGAAACGGGGACTGGTATATTTTGCATGAACGCAGAGCTAAATGCATCCTTAAGACTCCCGGATGCCTTCAGCCTCTTCAGGCAGAAGTTCTAGCCGTACTTAGGACTCCAGTGGTCCTGATAATGCAACGAATAGTCAGGAACTGCCGAATAATGCTGAAGGCATTATACAGAACCAGGAAAGACTATGTTGGTGCCTGTTCAGTCTGTTGTAGAAAGCAACGAGTTTGCCGTTGAGTTGGCAAGGGGGAAGTAGGGGAACTGCCGACTATAGGCAAAACTAACTGAAAAGTACGACACAAGATGAAATGAAACGATGATGCTCTCAATTTTCTCAAAATCTTTTACGATTATTTTAATACATGATTTTAAAAAAATAACTACAAAGACATATTAATGTTCCTCATGCACTTCCGTGCAGCGGAGGTCTTTTTTTAAGTACAGAACACTAAAAATATTTTCAATTTAGGTATTTATGTAAAACTCATTTCAAACTTACTGTATTCTTTTTTTATTTACTTTTATTTTAAATTCATGTTCTATTGTTTACAGGTTTACACATGCAACTTAAATCAATCAACTCAATCCTTCCTTTAATGATTGCCAAATAAGTAAGTTTATTATTTTTATTGAAAATAACATAAGCATGTGCGTACATGTCTTTTAGTACAACATTATGTACCTTAACCTACTTACATATTACATAAATGTACATAGCAGTAGGATATATAAAATCATTTAAATATATTTAAGAACGTGCATTGATTTTTAACTCAAGTCTTCATGTATGCAGATGCACTTCAGTAGCAAGTTGAAAACAGGACATTCATTTGTTTGCTCATGATCCTTACTTTAGAAGAGTTGCTAGAAGTATTGCCATAAGCTTTCAATAAAAAAAAAACCTGAAATATGAAATAAATTGGGAATAGTATAAAATTAAGTTTTTAAAATAATTGAATGGACTTAAAACTGGAAGGAAAACTTATCAAAAATCTTCATTTTAAAATCTTTGAAGTAGACTACCAAAAACAGACAAACAAAAAAAGAATGGATAGATGTTGCGTCATTTAAAATACAAGTCTTCATACGAACAACAACGCGCAATCCCATCGAAATCTACAACAATAAAAAACACATATCAATGCAATCAGAATTAAATAATTTGTAAAACAACAGGAACTTCCTAGCTATGGTTATTTCAATAATCAAAAGGCAAAAGGATTCTCCTGATCCCTCTAATTATAGACCAATTAATGCTCTATCAAGCTGATGCTGAGGTAAGATGAGCTATAGACCGCGTGCGAACAAAAGGAGATATACCGCGGAACTAATTTGGGTCGAGATGAAACCACTGCTTAGTGCAATCTGGCCCGAAATTGATTTCGGATGTTCGGACACTCAAAGGCACAGCTGCATGTCTCGTATCGGAAAAGACACGATTTGGATTCACAGGTCAATTTGTATGTAGACTTTGTGTGTTTTGTTTTTGTGTGCCTACGTCTAGTATAATTCAAGAGAAGTAAAGGTTATTAGTGTTCCTTGGAAATGTTTAAAAACATGAACTATGAGATGACCTTTCTCCAACCCAGTAGGGTGTACCTATTAATTTGACTTCATTGCTTGTATAAAAAGATAGACAGCTGTGACAGACTCCTAAAATAGATAATTTTAAATTATCTTAGTTGGACGTCCTGTGAACAGTCATCCGCCTGACATTTTAATAGAAATCAAAGAAACTTAATACAAACGAAATTCATCGATCAAATATCACCTTCAATGTAGCACAACTTCTGTTTTATGATAGTTTCGAAAGTAGTTAAGCGATTGATCTTTGATATTTGGTATCACTAGGCACAGCGGCGCGGCGGCCATAGGAAATCTCAATTTTGATGAGCCCCCCCGATGTTTTATTTTATATTTTATGTAATTTTAAGAAAAAAAATATAAGACTTATACTAAATTATAGATTTAATAGAATAAAACAAGAACTGCTTTAAAGAAGTACTCACTAAGAAACCAACTTTATTAACAGAACACAACGACGTGGCTTTGACTAAATTTTAGCTATTTTAGCTGCTTTTCTACTTCTTTCTCCAAATAAATGCTTGAAGCTCACGTCATTTTTTTGTGTACAAAATAGCGGAACTGACAGGAAATTGATTCACGTTGTTTTCTAAGTGAATACTTCTTTAGTGACGTATTTGTTTTTGAAAATGTAGCGTTACGATAAATGTGTTAGATAAAGGGGAAATGATTCCATACAGGGGAAATACGTATACAGAAAACATCAGCTATCTATCTGTCTGTCCGTCCGTCTGTATGTCTGCCCGGCCGTCTGTCCGTCTGTCTGTCTACCTATATGTCTGTCCGTCCGTCTGTCTGTCTGTCTGTCTGTCTGTCTGTCCGTCCGTTCGTCCATCTGTCTGCCTGTCTGTCCGTATATCTGTCTGTCTGTCCATCCATCCATCTGACCGTTCATGTGTCCGTCCGTCTGGCTGTCTGTATGCCTGTCTGGCTATCTGTCTGTCTGTCTGCCTGTCTGCCTGTCTAACTTTTCACGTCTACGCCGCTGAGCCAATCGTAATGTAGTTTGGTATAGAGATAGTCTGGGACCTGAAGAAGGACATATGCAGAAAAACTGCCCGCTAGATAGCGTTGGAGTCAAGTTATTTACAACTTCTATATTAATTGACCAAAAAGATTCATATTCACAGTTTATGTGGGTATAGTGCCTAAAGAAAAAAATACAAAATCTGGGACCCGCTAGGTGGCGCTGGAGTCAAGTTATTAACGACTTCCTTATTAATTGACCAAAATTAATATCAGCTGTATATTATTATACATGGATACATATTTACTAAATTTTATGCACATTTTCTATCGATTGTACTAGATAACTTTCTTCTTCTCTTACACATTACACATACACAACTGCTTTGGATTGGATAAGTATTCACCTTCCCCGTGAGCTTACGAGTATGTGGATGAGGCTTACAAATTGTTTTCTTTGCTGTGAGTTTTCTCTATATCTTCGAAAATTTTATCAAGCAGTCCAGGAATTTAGTTCAAGAAACCTACTTCCATACAAAATGTATTCGTAAAACAAAATCCAGGCAATCTCTTGGTAACTACAGGCCTATCGCCTATAGCTAAGCTTCAACTAATACCGAATGTTCAGATTGGTTGGTCAACTTCCACTCACTTGGTGATCTTTACTTATTATTGTCTACTCCATGGAAAGTCGTCTTCAAGTTGACTCAATTTACACCGACTTTTTTAAAGCGTTTCTATGGTGCACGGTAAAAGGAATATAAGTCAAAAATTTCAATTTACTTTGCACTGCCTTTTTTAATCATTTATGTGTGCAATAGACTGATATTGCTTTTACCAAACATGGCATATGAAATTTGCAATCGAATGATGTATTTATCTCATTTTGACCAAATTTTGACTTATACTCCCTCTACTGCCCACCATAGATTTGACCATGTTCAAAACAATGTCCTTATATAGAAGTTGCAGATTCTTAGCTTTTATTCGAAACGATTGAAATGGCTTAGCAGTTATGTCATTCATCGAAGACGATTTGTGAAAATTGGTGCTGATCTGTCTAAGAAATCATTAATTTGTCTGGTGTGCCCCAAGGCAGTTATGTACCTCGGTCGTCTTCTCTTCCTTCCTTTCATCAATGACTAACCTTCATATGTTTTTCACTGTAACTGTGACTTGGCAATTTTTAATTAAGTGCAATCTGTCGACCTGTCGTAGATGCAATTGAGCTGCAAAACGATATAGCAAGTGTTCAAAATAGTTCAACTTTAGTATGTGGCCCAAGTATCATATTACGCGATTTTGTATAACGCGCTGTTTCTCGGAAACCTAACTACCGCGTGATACGAGGGTTGACTGTATTTTATTGTACAGATGCGAATCGCACGCTTACTTACTTACTTAGTTGGCGCTACAGCTCGAGGTGAACCTGGGCCTGCTTCTCGCAACCATTTGTGTGTGCGTGTTATATTTTTTCACGAATGGAAGGGACCTACAGTTTTTTGCCGACTCCGAACGGCGAGTTGAGAAGCTCAATCGTGACAAATGATACTCTTTGATGCTTGTCAGACATTCGAAAGAGGTGGGCACCGTGAAAAACTTTTAGGTGTTTGCGGCGGGATTCGAACCCAAGACCGCTGGCTCAGTAGTCCGACGCACTAACCACTTGCGCTACGGTGCGAATCGCACGCAGTTCCTTCAAAACACAAAGAATGTCCATATCGCAGGAGCATATACATACATATGTATGTACTCTCACTTGACAGCCAATCAAGAATGGCAAAGTTGAGTAGCTCACAGGGTTTTTATCTTAACTCCGAGTAGATCTACACAGTAACCATAAAATAGATTTACGTCACAAAAAGATTTTGGGTAATATTCGATGTCCAACTGACTTTTTCGATTCTTTTCTGTTTTATTTTTTGCGTTCGTAGAGCGTAGAGCGTAGAGAATATACTTAGGGACGTTTCAATACAAGTAAATATGAGTATATACTCGATACTTTTGTTTCGATCCAAGTACTTTTTGTACTCGATACTTTGATTTGAGTAGTTACTTAGTATCGGACCCAGATTCCAAGTAACAAGTATTTCCATTTTCAAGTATAAATATTTTCATTTAAAAGGGACAGGAACACATGAATTCCGTTATGTCACAATATGTATATGTTAAGTTTTTATAAACTTCTCTTTCTAACATACATACTCAAACTATATTAAAAACAAGGCAACAAGGCCTACTACAAGGCCTTCGATACGAGTAATGAGTAAAAGTATCAATACCATGGCGGTATCGAAATGTCCCTAAATATACTACGTCGGTTTTGAACCGTTATTTTAAATGACCTTAAATGACCTTTACCCGTATTTACAAAAATATTTACAAAAAAAAAATAACTGTTCTAAATCAGTTCAACATTTTCGTTTGAAGATATTGTACAGTTCAAAATTTTGCCGCTAATCATCCAGTTAGAAAAAACAAGCGAAAATTAGCTCAAATTTTACTTCGCTCGAACAGTGTACCAGGTGTTCAAGCCAAAACGATCACTTTCAAACAATTCATGGCACCCTGTATTCAGTGCAGAATTATTTACATTTGAATGCCCAGATGGCACTTTGGTAGTTAAGAATTACATGCCGTTGCTCATGGCACCTTTCTTGGGAATCGCCACGATTTTTGCCGTCTTCCATCTTATGGGGAAGTAGTTGTTGTTGAGACAGTTGTTGAGGATGATTGTAATGATGATCAGAACTGTTTGTGGGAGCTTCTTGATGATGAAGTTTGTTACCCCATCCGGACCAGTTGACTTCTTTGGCTTGCAGCTGTGGATGGTCTCGGCAATCTCCGCAGGGGTGCTTAGGTTCGGGCTGTCAGTTGGGCCGCTTGCAGGATTGGTGTCACTGAACGAGGATCTGTTGGGGTTATGCGCCAGGGTTATTCGGGTGGATTCCTCCACTTCCTCCAGAAAGACTGGATCGGATGATGGATTGGGGATAAAGTTTCCTTCAAAGTATTCGGCGAATGCTTCGGCTTTGTCCTGTGTCGTGTTTGCTTCCCCATTGTTGGTGATGATCATCTCAGGCACTGGAGATTTTTTTCCAATCAGTCTGTTGATGTTTTTGAAGGCATCAGGTCCAGGTTTAATTGACTGCAGTATCTTGTTGAATTGGTTGTTCTTGTGGTGTTGGATTGAATTCTGAAACATTACGTTGACGCACTTTAGTTCACTCAATACTGTCTGATAGTGGCTGTTGACTGTGTTGAGTTCCCTTTGATGGATCCTTTGGAGACGTTTTCTCAGCCGCTGTCTGTGAGCATACAGGTTCTGCACGTACTGGGGAAGGTGCTGGTATCTATCTCTTGATGTCCTGGACCGCTTTTGGATATCTAGTGCATCAGCAACAGCCTGTTCCAATCCATCTATAGCTACGTCAATTTCGCTGTCCAGTAGGTTCCTGTTTGCAGGTGGAAGCCTTGCATTGCTTTCTTTCATTGCTTCTTCTTTTACTAACCTTTAATGAGGAAGGATGTGTTTTTTTAAATAATTAATAAACTCTGGATATAAATTAAACTGTATTTGAGTTTCTATTGTGTTTCATACCAGGGTCTTAAAGATAGTAAAATAAAATCACAATTTCTTATCTGTCACAACTTATTTTTACCTTATCTGTCATAATGCGTACGCCTTAACGTTTGATTTGGCCAATCAATTTGAATAATTATCAAGTTGTGCGATATGCGTGTGGTCGAAAACTAAGATTGCACAAGCATAGCTGTGTTTCCAGCACTTCCAACTTTAGGAAATTATTGAATCAGAACTTTGGAACCAAACTGCATACTTATGCACGAAACCATGGGCATTGCATCCAATAGAACAATACAATACAATTGTACCTACAATAGCCAATAATCCCTAAATTAATAAAGCATAAGATTGAAATTAATATCTTTAACTGAACATTACACTGGATACAAATACATAGGTATTTTTTTTTACAATCCATCGATTATCTGTGTTTTAATTCAACTAGTATCGCCTGTGATCGAATTTCGACCAACTGTGCTAGAGAAACGCACCTGGTTTGTACCTGTCTGTCTTATACACTAGAGCTATGTCAATCGTGATTGATTCGATCATTTTGACCCGTTCACCAAAAAGTATTGATGATTGCATTCACACAACCACAAGTCAATAGTTCACAAAAACCAATACTTTTCTCGCTCATATGATTGGTTCGTTTCTCTAGGTTAAAGAAGAACGAAAGAGAATTACAATATTGTACACTTGTACAGCCAAATCAGAGGAATATATTCTACTGCGTTTAAGATGATGAATGGGGTAGAAAACTAATACGTGTACAACTCTTAAAATATTAGATACACAAAAATACTAGCATACTAGCACAGTGAAAAGGAATTCAGTAAGTACACATCAGAAATCATCCCTTGTGCGCTCGAAGAGTCGAAGTATGATATGAAACCGGTTTTCTCCAAACAGAATTGATCTCGTGTGCGCTCCCAAACTCTCTATCTCTATCCAATACTAAAATGAACGAATGTATTCTGGATGATTGAGATTCTTGGTGGTATTGAAATGAAACGAACCAATACAATATCATTCTATCTCTATCATTGAATGATTGAATGATTGATTGAAAAGATCGAATCATTTTTGAAACCAATACTTGAACGATTCGATCTTCAAATTTTAACGATTGACACAGCTCTATTATACACTACATATTGGAAAAATATGCACTGCACTGCCCCTCTTTCAACCTTTCCAACAAAAAAAATCAAGCGAATATGTTGTGTATAAGGCAGCTAATAAGGGATTGATTAACGATTTAACGATTTAACGATTTAACGATTTTTATTGAACAAAATATATATACAATTGTCTTAATTTAAACTTACAGCTATAAGATACAATGGTAATACAAATTTGTTGGCACACTGGGGGCCTAACCTTATACATTGACTTAAAATAAAAAATATAATTGTATATTATACATGTAAACTTAAAATTAAAAGTCGGATGACTTAGATATCCTCGGGGTGTTCCGTCCCGGTTGTTAGTGGCGAGTTTGGCTTAAGGGATTGAACTGCCTTCGCCTATTTATATAATGATCATCGATCTGGTCTCTCTCTCACTCTCTCTCTATCTCTCACTCTTTCTCTTTCTCTCTCTCTCTATCCGCTTGCAGAGCTGTTTAAAGTTGTTGACATAGCACCTCAAACGATGTAAATATTTGCATGTACATACCTAAATGCCCATAATGTCGGTGTAGTTTTTGGCATTCTCTTTCTAGTCATGCCCGAAATATGAAAGCCTACATATTTGGCCATCGAGTTACTTTGATTAAACAGAAGAAATTAGAAAATTAGTTGGCTATCCGGTTTACCATTCACATTATGTTAAACTGTTATAATGAAATCCACTTTTAGCGGCAGCGATATTGAGACAAAAGTATTTGTGAAAATCTACCTCTATCCATAGGCAATTCATCGTCCAATATTAGGACAAAGTATTCTACGACAAGAAGCCAGCTATCTAGGTATAGGTATCAACTGACAACTGCAAACTAGGAGCTAAACATTCTCTTGCCTATTTCAAGCAATACAAATTAGATGATGCCTTCCGAGAACTACTCGTACAGAGGCATATCTCTGCCAAATATCGCATGTAAGATCCTATCCATCATAAGGTTATTCAAACCTTTTGCAGAACAATAATCGGAACATCACAGTGTGACTTCCGGCCGTCATATCAGCATAAGATACGCAAATCCTGGAAAAGACCAACAGATTTCAAGTCGTGACTATCTTGCCATCGACTTTTTTAAAGCCGTATATAACAGCTTAAAACAGATTTTATTATCTTGAGCGATTAGAGCGATAGAATTAGAACATAAACTCGTTGGCCTTGAAGTAAATCAGGACTACACAAAGTACATGTTGTCAGTCAACACATCACCATCTGTCCACTGCCTAAAACAAAACGTCACTGTTGACAACAGCAACTTCGAAGTAATTAAGGAGGTTACCCACATCGGAGTAATCATGAACTCAATTTGACACCTTAGTGAAGATTTGGCGAAGACTAATCCCAGGAATCTGCTGCTACTTCGGTCTGCCTAACTCGGAAAACGAAATGCATAGTTAACCCTTCCGTCAATGACTAGATCTGGCCAGACCTTTCGCACTTTCGCCTAGCACAATCTACTATCTTTGGATGTACGGATAATGTCGCAGCAGTATCTAATGTGCCGAAAAAATATAAGGCATTGATTTTATTGTCATTATGTGTCATTATGACACAGTTGGAGAAGCAAAAAAGCCACAAGCTATTCTGTTTTACAACAAATACAAAGTAGGCATGGACGTCATGGACCAAATGTTGGGAGAATATACATGCAAACGATAGACGAAGCGATGGCCATGTTGGATGTCGAAGCATTGGCATCTTTCATAATTTATAAAAACGTAAATTATGTGAGAGCGAAGAAAACCAATGCACATCGACAATTTCTGCATTTTTTGATTGCTTACTTACTTACTTAGTTGGCGCTACAGCTCGAGGTGAACCTGGGCCTGCTTCTCGCAACCATTTGTGTGTGCGTGTTATATTTTAGCACGAATGGAAGGGACCTACAGTTTTTTGCCGACTCCGAACGGCGAGTTGAGAAGCTCAATCGTGACAAATGATACTCTCGATATTCGAAAGAGGTGGGCACTGTGAAAAACTTTTAGGTGTTTGCGGCGGGATTCGAACCCAAGACCGCTGGCACAGTAGTCCGACGCACTAACCACTTGCGCTACGGTGCCCAAATGTGTACCCACATTTTTTGATTGAGTAGTTAGTTATCCTCAGATCGAAGCAAGGATGAAAAATCCAAAGATTATAGGACTGTTTTCCGTTCGAAATGGCTTCCAAACTTTCTTGGGAGCACCATTACAACAAAGTATTCTACAACCTAGTATTAGCCAGACATCAACGGCCCAGTAAAGTAGTGCAGAATTTGCAAATTAAACGACCCAACGCAAAGGAAAAACAGATTTGTAGGCACTGCATGCGAAGAGCCACTCTACTTATAACACAGTATTCTATTACATAAATGCCATAAGTATGAAAATCAACAAAATACTTTGTAATATCACTATTATGTATAAAAACAACTTTTAACCACAAAATATTCTAATAATTTCCATACCAAATGTATGAAGGTCCAGCCAGACCGTTTTCCATTGATGGTAAGGTGGCAAAACATCCATTGACAGAAGGGTTAAAAAAACATTGATCATGGCAGTTTTGCTCCATCCTGATGAGTTCAGAGCGGTAATGGTAAAATGTATAACAAGTTTTATGTTAGCTTAGTATGTTGACTCTTAGGGATATGCAGCAATATGATGCCCTTAAATGTTGTTTTCAACCCAAAGCTATGGGTGACCGTGGCGTAGTGGTAGTCGTCGTCGCTTGCCGCGCTGAAGCTTCATGGTTCAAATCCAGATGTCACCGAAACATTTATTTCTCACGAAATACGAAATAGGTTGGTCAGTTTCAGAAGTTAATGTCAAAACCTACTGCGAAGGCATAACACTGTAGTAGGGGATGGTGGTTTGGCTGAAGAAATTGATCGCACAAAACAATAATAGGAAACATCTGGTAAAAAGTTATATGAATCATAAGCAAAAGGCAAAAACTTTCAATAATACACCACTATCCAGTTATCCTGGGCATCACCCAGAGAAAAAATAAATAAATATTTGGCTTCAGCAGTCGTAGGTAGAACCAAGCCTAGCTTCCAGCAACCATTTGTGTGTGCGCGTTATATTTTAGCACGAATGGAAGGGACCTACAGTTTTCTGCCGTCTCCGAACGGCGAGTTGGGAAGCTTTACATGACAAATGATACTCTTGAATGCTTGTCAGGCATTCGGAAGAGGTGGGCACTGTGAAAAACCTTTTAGGTATTTACGGCGGGATTCGAACCGCGCTACGGTGCCCATAGAGTTCATTTAAACCTAACATCTAAGTTTCCTATCACTACGTCGATCTGTCTGTCTCTCGTTCTTGTCCTTCATGTGCTCGCGCTGTGTGTAAACATTGTAAGGGTATTCATATCACATTTAGCGTGTGTAGATTATAAAAAATAAAAAATAAACCTGTAATAGAGCTGCCTGGATTCCGAAAAGTTCTTCTATATCCTAAAAGAAAGAGCTACCTCGAATTGTATGTCCTTGAAACTTATACCACAGCCAACGGGAATAAGAAATCGTCTGCTTTCTCTAATATTAGCTCTGCGGCGAAAATTGAGTAATACACCTTACAACCTTCCTGTAATTAATTTTCACAGACGAATCAATACAAGTTCACCCTAAAATGTGGAATAACGTTTGACAAACACACCAAGACTTATGATTGGTCCATTCTAAGATTTATGGACACAGCCGTCAGTTTTAGGCACAAAATCATCACAAGATTCTATTCAAGCGATTGATGCTTCTCACACACATACTCGTACAACAACAGATGTGTTATTTAACGGATAAAGTTTAGAAGCAATGTGTCATCATCCTCGCAGATCTAACATAAACCGCTGAAATAATATAAGACTAGTGTGCCCGTGCGAGAACTCTCGCAAGAGAAAATCCAATCCCCAAAATCTAAACTTCCCATATAATTTCTATCTATCCAGAAATACTTTCCATATGATTTCCACCTGTCAACTGATGGTTTTCCAATTTGTTAGAATTTATAAAGTGAAAGTGCAATTCGTCAGTGCTCCATGGAATTCTCTTTCTTTTGACGCCTAATTTGTTAGGATTGGTTAAGTGCGAGAGCCGCAAATGGTACCTATACTATAGAAATAATATTAATGATGATAAGGCAGTGTACAATGACAGAACTCTACTGTCGTACCGATGTGAAACCGGACAGAATAAACGCTTCAATCTAGAAAATGCAATTTGTCCATCTGCACTTGGTCTAACGGCTGGCATTCAGCTTAAGTAATAAGTCCGTTTAAAGTAAGTTATTTAACCCCATTGACTTCTTTTTGAAAAATAAAATAAACGTTTCTCGCATTCCGCCTGACATGTACATATGACTGTATAAGTACGATTGAGTACAAAGAACCTTATTTAGTCGAAGACACAGCTTTGTCTGTCAAATCCCCATCTGAAAACCGAAATCGATTTACAAAAGTGTAAACGTCACTTAAAACCGGTCTCATTATGGTTGTACAATAATTAAAGTTTATTATACAAGATGTTCCGATAATTGCCTTTTAACGTTTAATTGTCTAAATTAGCGAACAATCTGTGGAATTTTTAATGTGACTTTAAATACAAAATTCAATAAAAATTCCTTGCTATTCGCATCATTGATTCGCAACAATTATTCCTGTTCGAATGAAAGAACCTTTCCAAGTTCAAAAATTTCTATTATCGATGTCGACTAATTAATTGACAGTCAATCACTTGGAGGTGACACCCGAATAACTAATAATCAAACATTTTACCTACGTTTTAGAATTTTGTTTGTTTTTCGTGAAAATTAAAAATTATGTTTAAAGAAAGAAACTGACAGAGCATGGCATGGCGCACCGGTTGATAAGGCACACAACTGATACGAAACCACTTTGTTGTTTGTTACCATTTGTGGGGCTCTCGAAATAGTTATCGGTAGCCCGATCCGGCAACAACTACCACCCAAATAAGAGTAAACATTTCTTTTTAATTGACTTCTGCAAACATCTTGCAGAACATCGAACGTGTCTAGGCACTAGGTCCGTGTTTTCCCCGGCCCGATAACAATCTTATCTCGTAGGGGTAGCAAAAGTAGGAGCAGCACTGATTTTCGCTAAATAATATTCGAAATAATTAGATGGAGCGTCGTCGTCGTCGTCGGTCGCCTGTCAATATTTTGGAAACCTTTTTTTTGGGTTCTGTTTACATGCACATGTACGCGTACGTATCGATATTTCAATGACAAGTCGTACTCGTATCTAACAGTACAGTGTAAATAGAGTCTAATCACTTCGTTTTGGAACCTGTTGGTGCGTTGAGGGTGTTGTTCGTTCGATATCGTGTCCATCAATCGAAGATTTTTTTATTTGGATATGTTACAATCAATTCGATTGGCGTTTCATTCGTAGTATTGTTCTTGATAACATTTCATAAAACACCATGATACTTTGTTGTAGTTTAAGGTATTACTCAATCTATTAGCACATGGTTTTAATTAGAAAACAAATTATTTTCAGTAGGTACACGAAAATAATTTTAAATACAATCTTCTAAGTGCGCTGAAACGAAAGACTTTATTAGCAGCTTGTTCTTTGAAACAGAATGATTTTTGTACATTATTAGTTAAATTAGTGGAATCTTTTTAAATTTGATTATGTCAATAGAACCATCGAACATGACGTCAGTTAAACCAATTATAAGGAGAGTTGAAGCCAGCTTCAACCTAGGTTGAGATGCATATAAACGCGAGCTGAGTCGAAGCTGATTGGACTGGACTCGACTGAGCAGTGAGAGGTCGGTCAGGTGGAGAAAATGCATGTACAGCAATCCCCCCACATACGCGACGGATACGTTCCGAAAAACCACCGCGTATGTCGAATTCGCGTATGTTGAAACTAGAAACTATGAAAATGTGTAGGTACTACATACGAGTATGTACCAATAAGAAGAGATGGGTTTCAAGACAAGCAATTTTTTGAATGTTTGTTTGGAAGCTTGTGATCATAAAAATGTTGCAATTGCGACTTCTATTTTCAAAACTTATTTGGTCAAAGATATAAGAACGAACGCGAATTTTTGATAAATCACCGTGTATGTTGACGGAAAATCGGAAAATCTGAATCGCGTATGCTGAGACCGCGTATGTGGGGGGTTCAGTGTAAACCTGGGTTGAGTAGCGGGGTACACACGATACGACCGATCTAACGGACCTGGTCGGATGGATGTCTGACAGACCGATGTCGTTAGCGTACACATTTTCCGACATGTTATCCGACCTCACTTTGCAAGTGGATTTGAAAGATGTCGAACGTACTGCGAGCAGCGCTTATGATTGATAAATTTTTAAAGAAAAAATCTAAGAGAGAAAAGAAAGAAAAAAGAAGCGAAGTTGGGTACAGGAATGGATGAAAAAGCTAAGAAAGTTTTTTTTATATTTATTTGCTAACAGAATTAGAATATTGAATTCTCCAGACGATTATCAGAATTTTTTAAATTTCCATTTTTCTTTTTTCTCCAAAATTCAAAATTTCCATACACAGTCATTATTAATTCTCCGCTAACAACCACACCGCTTGAAATACATTTCAGAAATGAAAATTGCTCTAGGTCGGACGGACAAGTATACACATTATCAGATATGTCCGTCCGACCATCAAATATCAAAAAAAAAACATGTAATGTCCGTCCGGCCGGTCGTTTCGAGCGTACACACACGTCAGACTTGGCCGGACAGACCAAGTCCGTCAGATCGGTCGTGTGTACCCCCTACCTAGTTATTGAACTGACTTGTTGTATCTGTGTGTGTGTGTGTCTGTGATCTCTTTTTCTTTTTCTTTTTTTCCCTTTGTTTGGAGATAGCAAATCTGACACAATAGAACACTAACACAATCAAAAGCCGAATGTCGCTGCTATCTTTTCTGTCATATATGTACCTAGGTCGAAATCTCACCAAGATATTTTTTTTTTGAAGAGGGTGACTGTAAAACCAATTTTTGTTTATTTAATATTATTGTTTTTTTTTTTTAATATTTTTGTGTAGGTATTGTAAATGTAATAAAATATATCTAAAAAGTTTAATTAGATACTATTGCTCTTTATTTTTATTAAAAAAAAAAAATCCTAAAAACTCGTCAAAATCAAGGACGCTGGACCAGAAGGTCCCCTTAAGTAATCCCAAAAATGTTCGATCGTGTTTCTTGAATATATTATATTTTAAGGTTTTTTTACGTGTGGCAAGGAGCGCCATCATGTATATTCTCTTGGAGGAGGCTGTAGACTATTCAAACGCCAAAGGTCATCATTGGAGCGGTGGAGTCTTATCTTTATAAATGAGCACTAGATTAGAACTAGATGAACACTTAGAACTTGTTTATAAATCACGCTTGCTTATGCTAGACTGCCGCTATCTACATTATGTACATACACATAGGTATAGTATAAAAAATAACAGCTGAATATTTTGTGGTTCGTGTGACTGCAATATAGTATGTACATATATAAATAAAAGTTGCAACAATTAATATTTTATGCTATTACCAGCTGGCAAGCTGACCCGTGCTCGCCTTGCTTCGCCCACCTGCAACTTGGTAGAACAAATAATTATTTTCTTCTAATACATTTCTATAGTTGCCGTGCACTTTTTTAAAATTTGAATTTTCTTTTAAAATCATATTTATCGTAGTAGGCCGGGCACAAAACATATTTTAGTTAATTCGCAGAAATTCAAATGTGCCACATACAGTATATGTACTGTATACACACACTATGACGTCACCCACAGCTGCATGGCTGTTGGCTTCAGTCTCCACTGATAGGTAATTGTTGGTAATGATTTTATGAATTATTTTGAGCATAGCTCAGCTCTAGGATAACGCAAATTAATCTAAAAGGGATGTACTACAACTATTTTTATTGGTTTTAAATCCAATAAGCCATTGTTGAGTTAGGGCTGTGCAATGACAGAACATTTGATTTTCTGTTACTTCGATCTGTACGCCAGGAAATGCAGATCATAATATGTAGTGAAACTTACTTACTTAACGGGCTCCTGGCCCGTGAAGAATCTCTGCCTGAGACACGGCAGCCTTCGACTCTCTTCGATCCCGGGCGCGCTGCTTCCAATTGTCTAGACCGAGACCAAGCGCACTGGCATCCGCGGTAAACCGGAGGTTCCGTCTTGTAGTGAAAACCGCATCTAAATCCGTTTGGTGGTTCTCGAGATTAGCCGGGACCTACAGAAACATACAGATTTTTTGACAGTTCTAATTTTTTTATAAAAATTCAAAGCAGATGAAGACAAAAGGAAATAAACCCAAATGGTGTTTCTGCGCCTGTCTTAGACGCTGACTTGATCCTGTTTGTCGTTTCGTGTGAAAGCCTCTTTTCTGGCAAGTTCGTCCGCCTCTTCATTACCTTCTATCCCCAGGTGTCCTGGTACCAGAAGATGATGACATTGTTTCCTTCACCCAGTTTATTGAGTTTATATATAGGCATTCGCAGACAAACATAGATTTGATGACCTGTACTCCGATTGCCTTGATAGCGGCTTGGCTATCTGACAGACATTATTGCTGTCGCGTCTGTTGTAGCGTTGTACAAGTTTGAGCTGGGCACATCTGTCAATAGCGCAAATTTCGGCCTGGAAGTTCAAAGTCCTTAGGAAATTAAAAAATTATCCTTTCAGGATTAAAGGAATTAATTAATAGAATAATAAGATTAACCGACATTTTTGTTGTTTTGACATTTTCTTCCTTAGGTGGCGCCACAGTTCGGGATGTATTCGTGTTATTTTTTGCGCGAATGGAAGGCCCCTACTGTTTTTTACTCCGAACGGCGAGTTGAGAAGCTTCTTGACAATACTCTTTGAATGCTTGTCAGACATTCGAAAAATGTGGCATCGTAAATTAAGCTTTTAAGTTGTTTTGCTGTGATCGAACCCGGGCAGCATTGCGTAGTAGTCCAACGCAGCACTTACCATTACACCATGGTACTATAGTAATTTTAAAATGTTTCCAATTTAAAAGGCTATTTTGTTGAAGCGTTTTGCAGTTAATTTTTGATGATCTATTCATTAATTTTGATCGAGGTTATTACCAAGTGAATTGACCTGTTATGTCCAACCAATGTAATTGTGCAATGCACCATCATCATGTAAGTATTTTCCACAAATAAGATCATAATACCAAATGACAGCGATGACAGTTGATGAGTGATGACAAAGAATAAGTAAAACCACACTCAAAGTCCCAGCGAAAGAACAAATACCAACAACAACAACAAAGTGTTAATCTAAGCTGTCAGCAGACGTTAATGAATTTTTTTTTTGTTAGCACTGCTGCCGGTTATTAAAAAACAAACACGTTTATGTGTCAACATAATGTTTTGTTGTTGGATTAATGACGATAAATCTGGTTGTGAATAAAATGCTTAACACCATCAAAAGAAAAAGATACAAATGCATTGATATTTACGAAAGATATAATACTCAACCGAATTATTATCTTATAATTGGCCACTGGGACTATGATAGAATGTGATATCTTTCAATGCTTGAATTGGAATGGGGATTGGAGTTATCTTGAGATGTTATACCTGATAACGTCAACAAATATCTCGACCTTTAGCAATAAAAAAATTAAAGTAGTGGAAATGTGTCACATAACCGTGGTAATTTTGACTAGATCGAAATTGATATCGACGCCGAAACAATAATTGGATTATGGAGCTATTTTCGATATGAAGTGGGCCATGTGAAGCCACTCGAAGCCCCTGTGTACAATTGGAGGTTAAAATTGGTTAATGGTTTGGTAGGAAACATGCATCTACTATACATGGACACAATCTACAAAAAGGCAATAAAAAAAGCAAATTAAAATTTTATTTATTGAGATAGGCCTACGCGGCAATAAAATGTTATTTGTCTTGCTTCTTAAATGGTCGATAGACAATACTGCTTAAGTGCTACCGTTGTTTGATATTTAAAGCTAACAAAAAAAAAAATCAGAAGAAGCTATCGCAATACTACTTCACACATAAATACATACATATGTTCTTTGACTTCCGGCATATGTTCGATGTCGCCCCCGAAAAAGTTGGATTGAGCTCGACTTTTGATTGCCTTGTGGTTGAGTGACTGTTGATGTTAACATCTGTTGCTTTTTCCGCTAATTGTGAATTCTCTCTCTCTCTCTCTCTTTGCCATAAATATGCCATAAATATACGATTATGAACATAAACAAGGAGAAGTGAGGTGTTGAAATGGTAAGAGCTAATTATATTTCACCCAACAAAAACACAATAAAAGAGAAATAAATAATGTCGATGAACTAACGGAGGGTAATAATATCAGTATTGTGTGTGATTCCGTTATTAAGTTCACAATTAATTAATTCAAATGTATAAAAGTAAGTACAGTAAGCATTGCAAAAGTGTTATATTTTTGGAGCACAGCCCAATAGTGTAATGAATGACTATTAAGTTTCATAAACAACATTAACGAACAAATTGTTGAGCTCAGAGCAACCCACGGTAAAAAGCCATTTTTTTTATTTCTTTCAAAAATCGATGCGTTTCTTTTAAAATTCGTATCTCATATGGCAGCTGATTAAAAAGCGTAGGTGCTGTGACAGTGAAAAAAATCGACAATATAGTTTTCTTTGAAGCCGGGACGTTAACTAATGCCTGAGTATTTACCCTCAAATTAAAGATACTTGAGCTTCTCAAATATAATATAATATATATTGCAAAACATGAACTTTTAACTAGCGAAAAAACGAAGGTTATGGTTTGCAATTTAAAAGGAGATGACGTGATTGACTGTGATGTATTTTTTCACTCAATTGCATGTGCTAAATATAGTTTCTATAATCACAGTTGTGGTAGAGCTTATTTTGATGAAAATGCCTCGTGTACTGCAGATTGCTTTAAAATAGAAACTGTTGATAAATTCAAGTACCTAGGAGTTTTAATGGACAAGAATTTAAACTGGAAGGGACACACAGCAGGGTTAAAACGGTACATGATGGCTGTCACTCGCAATATATTTATGTTAAGACCATACTGCTCAGATATGGTAATCTCAAGTTGGGGAGGAGCCTATTCAAATAACCTTGAACCGTTGTTGGTAGGTCAGAAACATATCACCAGAATTATCTGCAGGAAAAATAGGATGGCCAGCAGTTGGCCTCTGTTCTGTAGACTTCGTATTTTGCCTCTGAAACACTTAGGATTTCTAAGTCATGATACAGATCTATGACCGATTTGAATAAAGACCTATTTACAAATGTCAATGACATATCATCTGCAAAAGCTGTGATTTTGCTGCAAGATCTTTGTTTGAATATGGAATTAACATAGATGAGAAACAAAAATGGACCTAAGACAGAGCACTGGGGTACCCCTATGGTTATTTCCATCTCTTCGCTAAAAATATTATCCAGTTTAACTCTTTGTGATCTTCCTCTAAAGTATGATGCAAGCCAATCATGTACCGAGCCCCTAAACCCAGCTTTATACAATTTACCTAACAAAAGGTTATGATTGACCATATCGAACGCTTTGGTCATGTCAATAAACAATGTTATAGCGCTATTACCATTATTAAAACCATCATATATTTCGCTACACAATTTTAGTATGGCATCTTCAGTAGATCTTCCCTCACGACAGCCAAATTGATCAGTGCTAAGATATTTATTTCCGTCCAGAAAAGATGTAAAACGATCCTTCATAATTTTTTCAAAAAGTTTTGAAAATGTTGGGAGCAACGAAATAGGTCTATATTGGCTCATTAGTTTTGGTTTGCCTTTTTTGAATACAGGTATAACCTCAGCAACTTTCTGCGCAGACGGGAAAATACCATGGCTTAAACTCATATTTTTTATATATCCTAATATGTCACTTATATACGGTATATTGTGATACCGTCAGATGTGCAGGAGTTTTTGTTGTCGAGGCGGCTTTCAAGCGCGGTTACAGGCTCAAAGACAAAACTATTTATTTGAAAACTGTCATCAACTAGGTTCGAATATAGGTCGCACATGCAATTTTTTTCAAGGTTTCAGATTTGTGGCAATTAATAAAAGAATGAAAACTCGAATTTTCTCAATGCATGCGTACCCCACGACACTCACAAGAGAACTTGTAGAAGGTTTAGTATTAATTATTTTATTTTATGGAAAAACCTTTTTGCTACATAACAGCTTCACAATGACGCTGTAGTGCTCTAAAGAGTTCTACGGGTATAGCGATACATACCTCGTTTTGATTTTCAAAAGATGATCCATATTTGAGATTTATTGCTTGCTTAAACTACATTTAACATCTCCCCATAAATATTCAATGGGATGAAGATCATATGTTTGCTGTCACCACCCCACCTAAAGCACAGATAATAAATCTTACAGGTTAACAGCGGAATACCAGGAAATGAAGCCACGGATAAACTAGCACGAAAAGGCTCAGCACTAGACATTGAACAACCAGATGATATGGATAAACCTCCACTCTGTAACATTGAAGCCAAATTAGAATCAAAATCAAGAAATGAAGCAAATAACAGGTGGAAACCACGTGTGATGCATCAAGAAGAATGTGGCCAGAATATTACAAAGCGAGGACAGGAAAGATCTCACATGAAAAAAACTACATCTTAATGATGATGATATCTGCAGGGGATGCGGTGATGAGGATGAGGATGAGGATACAGCCCAGTTCCTCTATCACTGTCCTAACCTCTGCCAACTGAGTAATAGAGCCTTTATCAAATTCTTCAACAAAGACATCGACGAGTTATCCGATGGATCACCATTGGACCTGCTTGAATTTCCTAGGGCTTCCGGTTGGTTGGAACCCAGACACTAACACCACGGGTGGGAACACACTATTGCTCTACCAGGATCTAAGTGTGGTAAGCATCAGCTCGCTTACCTAACATAACTTAACCTAAGATTCCAGGTTTTGTACGAGCATTGTCTTATTGCCACTGATATTTTAGTGTATGTTATAAAAAGCTTACCCTACTCCCTGCTTACGTAACTCTAGAGGGCGCATCATTTTTTAGGTGAACCACCGCATAAAACAACAAAACTCTGTAACTAACAAAAATTGGCTCCGCGAAATAAGGCCCAAAAAGTAAAAATGAAATAATGCCCCAAAACTGGGGTATATTTTCATAATGAAATTATGCCCCATTTTTCAAATGGAAATAAGGCCCCAATGAAATGAAGTAAGCCCCCCAAAATAAATGAACTAATGCCCCAAAATTGGGGTCAGCTTTCATAATGCAATAATGCCCCATTTTTAAATGGACGCGGGCGAAGCCGGGCGAGACAGCGAGTTTAAAATAAAAATGAAATTATGTTTTTCTAAGAAAAAATGAAATTAGTCCCCAGAAATAATGTTGGGGTCTTATTTCATTATGAAAATAAGCCCCACATGGCAAAATGAAATAAAGCCCCAAAAAGTGAAATTTCACCCCAATTTAAAGCAATTTTTGTTGTTATTGTTTTGCATACGAGTTTTTGGGGCCTTACTTCATTTTCACTTTGGGGTCTTATTTCCTGGGGCCTTATTTCGCGGAGCCACAAAAATTACGAACCCGCCCTCTATTGCGTAGTCTCTTCAGTGTTAGATTCCTTTTTTCTTTTTCTTGCTGGAGCGTTGATAGATATCCGTAGGTGTAATTGTTTTTTCCCTATGTCCATGTAAGTATAAAACTGATACTCGTATATGACCTATGCACGAGTATGTACTCGTATCTTCTATTCGAAAACGACCATAAATCGAAAATAGAACTCGAAGGTACCGAAAAGCACATTACAAACGTACGTCACCGGTTGCTTTTTCATGCATTTTTCTTTATCCTCGCTTACTAAAAGTCCGATCGGTGAAACTTCTGATGCGATATTGCCGATATTGATATTGCGATAGATGGCGCCAGATACTGCCCGCTTTATTCTATCTATTAGCGACATAGCTGAGTATGAATGAAGCTACGTATACTGATTTGTTGCAAAGAGTAGTTTTGATGTGTTGACTGCTACAGTGGATCGCTCTGTCAAAGATATCTACAAACATTGGTATTGAATGTCCCAATAGTATCTTTTCCGACCTTGACGGGGCAGCGAGCGTTCACAATTCTTAAACTGCATAATCTAATAAGTTTTGCAGCCCAAAAGTCCCTTAAAGTAAGTGCCGATTCGTTAGTCAAAGTCACTGAAATGGATAAAGTGATGGTAGTTGGTCATAAAAGCCTTCTCTTCAAAGTTCGAAGGAAGTATTCAAGATTAAATATCTCACAACCCTCATCTCAGAAAGCTAGCAAAAGGTAGTTTAACCTGTCTGTGAATGGAAATGCCTTAATTGATTACCGTCTACTGCCAAGTCCGAATTCTTTAGCAAAAACTACGGCTTCCACTTTATGATATAAGTAGATACCGCTGTCTGTTTGTATGAATGAATACACTTAGATACCCAAGCATGAATCAACTTAATGGTATGAGTACGAGTACGTATCAATCTAAAGTTCATCAGAGAATATAACTTACGAGAGACGGCTCTAGTGCTACTATCCAGTATCCAACCGCAACATTAAAATTGTTTTTTTTTTTTGGTTCGTGTTATTCCAATGTATGGGTTCCATCACCGTCGTCGACATCGTCGCGTCGCGTCGCCGTGTGGCTGTTTTTATGCTCAGGTATCCATAAACATCAACACATGCGAGCGTTTACTTCATCACAACACCCAAAAGGTAAAAGCGGAAACTCTACACATGTTTTCGTGTTGTCCGTACAAGAGGATAAACATAAGGAACAAAAAAAAATTGCTGTTTTACTGCTTCGGGACTTCCGATTTATCAGATGCTCTTTAATGTCTCGGACTCGGATGGACTTGAATCTCGAACTACCTGCCGCTGCCGCTGCCGCTAGCATTGCCGCCGCGCCGCGTCGGCCACCAGAGTTTGAATGATCTGGAAAATTAATTTGACACTCAGCGCGGCACAAAGAGTTTTCTCCAATTTAATGATTTATTCCGTCGACACAGGCACACAATGGCCAATCAAAAATTTGCTTAAATGTGATAAAAACAAAAAAGAAATAAATTCTGTATTAAAAGCCGCGATTTTAATTGATTCCTCGTTAATTATACACGTAGTCATGTTGAAGGCCCCCAGGGTCTCCAGTAGACGTGATTTGCCATCAGATTCATCTTCTCGAGTTAATTTGTTCAATGACATATGTATGTATGTATGTGCGAGTATAGGTAGGTTGATTTTGGTTGTTGTTGTTGTTGTTCGAAGCAGAGGGTGCAATTTTAGTGCACATTAAGCAACAACAAAACATTCTCGCGCGGCAATGACGATGACGACGACGACGACGACGACTGTGCAACGCATAAAGTCATCGCCCCACTTATAGATTCGTAAAACACTCTGCGCTCGGACAAAGTACGTACATGGATGGGAGTGTGTGTATCTATGTGTCGCTGTATGGTGTGGTAGTACGAGTACAGAAATATGAAAGGAAGGGAGTGGATTCTAATGTGATAAGTTCCATTAGTGACTGAGTTAATGGGCTTAAGATAGCGTGATGGCCCCTGAAAAGTGGTGAGCGCCAAGCAACAGGCGTCTCTTAATATCGCCGCGTTGTAACATTCTGTTCGGACTATGAGGACTTTGATGATGTTTGTCATTCGGTGTGTTTGTATTGTCGGTGGTTTTGTTTCGTTCTGTTCCGGCGGTAATATATGGGAAATATTATAATGTTGTGTCATTTTTTTATTTGTTGTATGTATTAGCGAAGATCGGAATTATAATTGGAAGTCATCCACTCATACAGTAGGTAGGTGGAATAATTAATAAAATTGGTATTTCAAACAGTCCACGGTATAACATGATGAATTCTTTAAGAATCCAACTTGTCTTATAATAAATTCCTAAATTAGGTATTATAGGTAACTGTGATTTTCTTATGCCAATTGTAGTTTTCAATTTTTTGACTTAGAAAATCCTTGTTGCAGATTTTAAAGCTAGGATTACACGATTGACAATTTGCGTCAATATTTACGCTTTTTTGAAATCCAATCGACATCAATCGTGTAAAGGCACAATTTTTTTACATCAATCTACGCCAACTTGGTTGACCCCCAGATTGTCCTCAATTTCCGTCAACCAAAATTTACGCGATTTCATCAATCGTGTAAAGGAATCTATTGGATCAATTTCGCGGGGAAATTGACATTCATATGTATTTCGTGTTTTTTCTTTTCAAAGAATTTATTTAAAAATATTTATTTTCTAGTGTGTTTGGAATTATTCGACGATATTATTCAATGTTCTGGTGTGATGATGCAAGACAATGAAACAACAGAACAGAAAGTGAAAAACATCCAAATCTAAAGCTTCGTAGACTTCTGGTACTATGATTGATAATGTACATGGTGCAATTCGAATTAGTATTAAGGGCGATTTGAAACTGTCAGCAGTAGCTTAAAATCTTAAAGTAACGGCCAAACGATCAGATGCGGAAATTGACTTTCGCCCATTTGTGTCTTGTTTTTGAATTAGCGGTGTCAACATATGCAACAATTCATTGAAAGTAGTTTCATTCAGTTTTTATAATAATGTTTCTGATTCTCGATATCACGGAATTCCTTCAACAAACTATTGTGTGCTCCACGTATTGGCCACTTTTTCAGCCATTCAAACATCCAGGCTCATCGTACAGTGCGAGAATTTTCTACTGCGCCTTCTTTTCCAATTATTGCTTATAGAAAGTTGCAAATACGTACAAAGCTGCTGCTCTTTTTTTCACTTTTCGCTATCGTTTTTTCTACGATTCTAATCAAAGAAATAAATTCATTAACCAGTTGAAAATACCTTCTTCTTTCAATGTTTATGTATATGTTGGGAAATTCATTTGGCACTAATGACAGAAAGCGTCAACCAATGGTCAATTGACAAAAAAAAAAAGTTAATCGTGTAAACGGTCCGATTGTACGGTTGACGGTTTACACTTTTTTTTTTTAAATTGCGTCAATCGATATTTTGGTTGAGGTTGATTAATTTGACGCTTTTAAGTCAATCGTGTAATCCTAGTTTGACAAATCATTGTAAACTTTTCATACAGAAATATTTTAAAAATCTATTTTTAACGCATCTAAAGTCTCCGACCACCGATGCCAAAAAACGTTTGGACAAAAATGCAATTCAAAATTAGCAATAATTATTTTACACTTTGTAAGTACAGTGCACTCTCGATTTTTGCAACCTCGATTTTTGGAAACCTTTCGATTTTAGCAACATACCATGTTACATAGGTATCCAAAAAAAATTCTAGATTTTCGCGTGTGTGCGTAAGTTTTACTCTGCAATGTTGCATGCAAGGGCAGACTTCTGCCGACGTTATAAATCATTTAACTACTTATCGATAACGCTTTCTGTCATCTAAAAGACTCGATCATTAAAATTGAAGGTCGCATTACAATCATGTGTTTTCCTACAAACTGCACAGCCGTACTCTCCATTCTATGGATCAAAAAACTCTACTACAAAAAATGTTTGTTGAGCCCTCTTGTTTCTTCTTGCACTGAAAAGCTTAAATTTAAAACATGTTAAAAGCGAATACAATTGCTAAATGTTGGAACGAAGTAATCAGAGCTCCTGGTCATTGGGAGGAAGAAGACTGTGTTCCTTTGCTTCTTATTTGGGACAGAATTTTTTTCAGAAAGGTCTGACATTACAACAATGCTTAAACAGATGTTTCCAGGCGAGAACTTAGGCAGCGATGACCGATCTCCAAGAATCTGCAAAACGTAGATAATATGGTCTTAAGTCGCTTTGTGAAAGCGTCATAATGCCATATTTCACATGGTCTTATGTCACGGCACCGACTATGTTGGATGCCTTTGCCTTGTAACGCCGGGATAGAAGGCAACGAGTTTGCCGATGAGTTGGCAAGAAAACGGGGGAGCTGCCACTATGCATTAAATCAAAGGTAATGGATTCAGTTAAGAGAAGGGCTGACCATAGATGGTTTAACATTGTAGAACACAAGGTTTCCAAGGCACTTTGGCCGGCGCTGGACTGTGGAAAGACCGGTGAAATCCTTAGAGGGCACAAATGAGAATAGCTATAGGAATATTATCCGGGCATTGCCTTCTGAGGAAACACGCCAAGAAACTCGGACTTATAGGCACGGATATTTGCCTGTAATGATATACATATATGTAGGTGTAGCAGAGGATATCACACAAATTCTGTGTGAATGTGGGGGCATAGCACGCAGTTGCCGGAACATTTTAGGCTCCTTCTTCTTTAGTAACCTAGAGGAAGTACTCGTAGGCTGAATCAACCATAGACTCGTTCTAAAATTTTGCAGGGTAATAAAATCCTTTGAGGACATTGTGGCGGTTTAGGTGCCATTGTTGGACGGATTCTTAAGAGATCGCGTTGGGCACACTCTGGTGCCTAGTATTTTTGGATGGCTCAGCCTCCAACCGAACCCATTGCTTCTGTCGATGTTGGCGTTATTTGCCAGATGAATGTAGCGCTTATTTTCTTTGAATTGATTACGTGACATTGCATTGGCTACCGATGGTACCCTCTGTGTCTTCATCCATTGACATTGACTAAATAATTATAAACTTTTACAAATCCCATCTCGTGAATGAAAACGAGTGTCAATTTTTTTTCACTGTCATAGAACAGACTCTGATCCAATATCAGAGACATCACCTTTGCATCCAAAAAATGTTCCAATATTTGCTCTCTTAGGCTGTGTGCCAATTGCGTTAAATTTTTATCCACTGGCTAATATTTGACGTTTCTACCAGAGGTGGATAAAATTTTAGCTTTTTGCTGTGTCAATTGGATTAAATTGGATTTTTTTTATTGTGTCATTTTTCTTTAATTTTCCACTAGAATTGAAAAATTTCCCTTTCATTAAAAATTACCAAATGGTTTTCCCAGTTTTAAATAAAAAAAATTACATAAAAAGCATAAATAATAATTATTTTCCGTGTTAATGTTTTTGTTTGTAAATTGTATGTAATTTGTGTACATGATGGAACAACAAAGTTCGTCATTTGTTAATGGAAAATACAAAGATAAAAAATTCAAATTTAGTTTTTACACGATATTGCTCATATGAATTATTTTTTTTTATAAAAAAATATGTTGAACTGGTTTTTACATGATTTTCACAATGGGTAGTTTTCCCATCGTATGTGAACACTAGTGCACTACATTTGTCCACCGACAATCGACTAGCGAAACCGAAACAAACACAAAAGCTCTCGTCGTCTCTCTCATCCCTTCATGGGTATATACAGATGTCAAACATTAGCCACAGGATAATTTTTTATGCAGCTCCAGAGCCGGCTAATTTTTTGAAGTCTATATTCACCTCACTAGCGTCAAAAATTAGCCAGATGATAATATTTTAACGCAATTGGCACACGGCCTTAGATTAAACAAAATCCCCAAATAAAAAAACCGTTTCTTTCATATCAATTTAATAAGAAATTTGATCTACTATTCTTTGCCTGATAACTTGACAATATTTCTTCCCTCATTTGTGCAAAAGGAACATAATCTTCCAATCCACTCGTATATCAATTGTCCCACGAACATCAGTTGAAAAATCAGATTTGGAGAAGTTTTCTATATCGGCATCCTCTTCATCCGTTAGGACGTCTACTTCCGGTGGAATAAGAACAATGTCCGTTACATTCCCATTATCGGGTACAAAATTGTAGCGTTTTCTGTTTTGTCACCACCCAACCCAGTGTTACCAGATCCTTAAATTTTCAATCCCGTTGAGGGATAGGGATAGGATCCAAGAATAGTATTTGTCAAAAAGATAAAATAAAAAATTAAAACAGCGACTTTCTATACAAATATGAGGCAAAACAGGCTAAACATTACGTTTTGACAGGTGATTTATGTAGATGACAGAAGCACAGTTCAATAATGCTACTTGTGTTACTCCACAGAAGAGTGCAGACATCATTAGACTCACATGTTTTTCACTAGCTTCTCTTTTACGAGTATTTGATTAATTGATCGCGGGTTTCCTGCTTTACCTTAGCATGCATAACAAGACTCTAACATTGTTACTATTTTCCTGTGAATTAAGAAAGGCACACTTGAAGTGCGCTCAATTAAACAAAATTGTTACTTTCTATAAGAGAAAAAAAACACAAATTATATAGTCACTGTCAGAACAAACAAACAAATGCGCCGCCGTCTCAGTGTATAATCGTTCTTCGTGATGGGTAATTATTGCACACAACCATGCTTATCGAATCAGGAACAGCTGTTGCAATGGAACATGTTCCATCCTCAACGATTGCAACATCTGTTAGCACCTACTAACCATTCGAAGTCGATTGGTGTACATTCAATTGATCTATAGTTGTCGAATACAATTCTCTGCAGACTGTGAGAAACGTTTTTTTTAACCTTATCATCCAAGAGGTAGGCTTTGTCAGGCTCAAGAGCACCCATGGGTGAACAAGTTCACGCAATCTCAGATCCAAAGTAAATATTTCATGATAGTGTTTGGGGATTCCCCCGTTTCCCAGGTCTTGGGATTGTGATTGAATAAGAGGTGTAGCATTTGTTTTTCTTACAATATAGCGAGACTCGCTCGAATGTTGTCTTTGAAGAATTCACTTGTTGTGAACAAAAATAAAAAAAAATCCTTACGAGTTACATCGTTAAATAAATGATATTGACAAATGGAACCACCTGTATATCTTCTTGGATAAAATATCATCAATGTCGAGAGTTACATATATGTATTTCCGGGATACATAATTAATATGTTTATCCATCCGATACCAACAATGGGTACTCGTTTATACTTCGAAGGACTGTACTCTCAAAAAAGTTTCAAATTATGGTCGATAAGTGGGAAAGAAAGAAACAACTCTTTCGAATGGGAAATCATCACACGATCGACGAGGATAAAAGTCCTCCGAGTCTAAGTAAGTCATTCCTTTATTTGTTGCTGGCTTTGTCGGTTCATCGTCATATGCACAGTTGCGGTCAAAATAATAGTAGTGCAACCTTCATGTAGGACAAACAGTGGTTTGTCCTAGAAATCAATAAACCAAATTAAGGTGGTCGAAGGTTTCTCCTAATAAATATCCCGGCTACTGAGCTCAAAAGGGTTTTAAATATTAATGAAAACGTTGATACTATTATACAGGGCGCTTTTTATGTTCCGGGTGGATTTCGTTTGGCCGCTATTTCGGTTTGGATGGCATTTGTCAGTTTTCATTTGACAGTCGTAGAGAGTGATCGAAAACAATTTATTTATGTAGCAGCTAACGTCACAAAAGCCATGTAAACTACCAAAAAATCATTATGAGCGACAGAGCACATTTCGACTTGGCTGGCTTTATTAATTAATAGAAAAGCCGCTATTGAGACACGGAAAACCATCAATTCATGCATCAAAGACCACTGCACTCTCGTAGCATAAGTGTAGGTTGCGTCAGTTGGGCCGTCGGCATCATTGGGCGGCCATATTTCTTCGAGGATGCTAGAGGTGCCGAAATCGTATCAATTAGGGCAACAGAATAGGTGCCACTTCACACACAGCTCGTGCTACGATTCAAATTGGCGAGAAATTGTTCCCGGCCGAATAATGTCAAAATGTGATTTCTAGTGGCCCCCACGATCCCCTGATTTGACCATTTCCGATTGCTTTCTATGGGGATACTTGAAGGAAAAAAAACAGGTGTACAACAACAAACCTGCGAAATTGTAAAGAAAAATATGTTTAAAGAAGCAGTTGCATTTGCTCTTGACATTTCCTTCTATAAAAACGAGCCTTCAATTGCAGCCCAGACCATCACATGCCCATTACCGTGCTTGAGGCTCTTCTTCGCATCTATTTCTTGGTTACAATTTCCAAATATATAACGGTACATTTTCCAAGTACCATTTTCTAAAAAGCATGATTATTCGATATGTGGAAATTGGTGAACTCTGAGCTTTTATGACGGTTAGCTTCACTTATGAAGGGATTCGTACTTGGACCTTTTCAATTGAGTCCTTCCGATCTTAGAATGCATATCTTCTGGATGAATTTTTCGCCCGATGTATTAGTAATGTCTTTTTGGAGCCAAGTCTGGAGCACTGAATCGGGGATTAACGTTAATCCGAATGATAGTTCGAACATGGCGATTACATGGCGAAACTTCCGTAAGTATTTCTCTTCTACTCGCGGCGTGCGGCGCTTGCTACAACAAATGAAACGTTACTGTAAAAAAGTGGTGGTACTTTATTCCGTCGTATTCAAACTTGACTCAGCCAATAAAACCAACGCTAGATGGAAAGGTGGAACTACCTACTTTGCTACTAAACAAATCGGGCCTTAACTAGATCTAAACCGCTCTAGATACCTTCTGTCACTAAAAAGACTACATATTAGTATGATTATCGGTGTCATTAGACTGCCTTATAGGTAAACACGCTACTATGTCATCTTTGCGTCATCTCGAATGTCTTCTGCAGAAGCTGTAGGGAAGGGGAGTAGGAAGAAAGTCCAACACATCTCCTCTGCTCATGCCCAGCACTTTCTCGTAGTAGAAAACTACACCTGGGAGAATACTTCTTCGAAGATCTTAGTGATCTAGCACAAAATGATGTAGGAAGCCTTCTTCGCTTTGTAAATATAAAGCTTCAAATGGTTCTCTTGAGTAGCGGGGTAAATATCCCCAAGATCCTTGGTATCATAATCGGCCTCTGTAGGCGTCATTTTTACTTCGTCATTTCACCATAGACTAACTATACAATACTGGACAAACAGGACTATATCCTGGACAAAAACTCAAGGTAGATAGGTCAAGACAATTTTGGGTAATTATAACTTGAAGAGATTCAAAGCTTACATCAGCATTGACAAAAACAAACTCCGCACCCTGACTGCATTCCTTACGGCGCATTGTAAACTCAAGGGACATCTTAGGAAGCTAGCTATATCAGATTTTGAAATGAGTACAGTGTAACTCCAGAACACATACTGGTGGATTGTGGGGCACTAACCCAGAAAAGATTCAAGTGTTTGGGTAAATATACCAAATCATAGCAGAGGATCTACCACTCAGAGCACCAAATCTCCTATTGCGGAAAGTTTGGTGACTATTATTGGTCCATGCATTTTACATTGTTCTGTTGTTGCTACAGTTGATGCTGCATTTAAATTACTTTTCGAGCATTAATTGTCAGATTTTCAATATTCAAACTGTGCCAAAATGATTCGTAAACAATTATTTCATCTCAATCATATGATTTTGATGATTGTTCAGTCGTCAGCTCATGTTTGGTGATTTTGCCGGTGCAATCTAAGTGGAAATTCAGTGATTCGGGTGAGTTTATCGAAAACATTCAACGTTTCCAACGTGCATTTGCAAATCAAATAATCTTGCCTCGAGGATGATACTTCGAATACTTTGAAGAAATCGAAAATATAGTTAATATATTTTATGAGGCGCCACAACATGTAAGTAATATGATATTTTTAACACACGGGCGAAGCCGGGCGGAACAGCTAGTCTAGTATAAAAAAAAATTAAATTTTGTCTATAATGAATGCAGACTTTCGTGACTGACTGTATGCCCCGCAAATTCGCCGCTGTCTTATGCAATTAATCTCACATTCCACATTATAAAAGTAAAAGATGACGCAAACGAAGTGGTCTTTTGACTGACTGACAACAGGCTCAAAAAGGGATCTCCTCAAGAGAAGTGCCCCAGTTAGGGTATCCCCATCCCGATAAAAAAAACAAAAACCCAAACATTGATAACATTTAACTTTACCAAAAATACCAAAGACTCGTGACGACATCCAAAATTCAACTTACAGATAACATAGTCATTGAAACACCTTGAGTCGAAATTTCAGCACGAATTGCAATATTAAAGGAATTTTGTCCAATGCTTTACTACCTAATTGATGTTGTTCAAAAAAAAAAAACAGAAAACAAATATTTATCAAAATACCACTTTCACTGCATACGCCCCAGGATAAAAAAAAAAAGGAAGAAAAAAAATTCGAATTCTTAAATAACTCAACGTTATTGCTCTTAAATTAATTTTAATTGGTCATTCAATTTTTTTTTTTTAACAGATAGTCTGGCATCGGAACACATTCAAAATTTCTTCCAATTTAATTGTTTTATATGATGGCTTTCGTTAGACCAAAAAAAAAAAGACAGAAACTAATGAAAGGAGGCGGTATATATAAAGAAAACGTAGAAAATTCTCATAAAATTTGAAACATGCAACACAGCAGGTGAGCACAGTATATTAATCGTCCTTCTAATAGAAGAATGAATTAAATAAGTAAAACAACAACAAAAAAAAAAAACGAGTAAAACTTGATTTCGCTGTAAACATGTGTATCTGAACACCATCAACTGATCGCTGCAACATCTGCGACTTCTGTGGACACGGATACTCGCACTCACTCGCATAAGGATGTGAAAATTCTGCAACCATCACAGCCCACACTAATTTTCTGTCCACGAATTTAATTCCAAAGACCCGAGTGGAATAAAATCTAAACAATTTTTTTAAGAATCTTCATTTGGTGGAGAATGTGAGTCATGATGTCGTCTCGGTCGTATCCGAAATCGAATCCGAATCCACTTGTTTTTTTTTTTTTTTTGGTTTTTGGTTTTTGAATTCGTTTTGTCTGATGTCTCCTCTCGGTGGAGGGCACACACATCAGTAAAACATTAAAACATTTACGACTGATAACCGCATTGGCGCCAAAACAATAATGAGCTTTACAATACCTTGTCTTTGTTAGCGCGGTGTGTTGACGTTCATATGGTATTTGGTTGTCTGACTGTCATGTCTGTCATGTACGTAACGTAGTATACCCAAATGCATACATTAGTCTGGAGATTCGCTAGATTTTCTTGTTGTTATTGTTATTATTGTGTTGTGGGACTATGATAGGAGGCCGCCAAACAAATTTGGTGGAGGCAAAGGTGACACCGATCGGTTGGGTTGTTTTATGAGTTCGACGTGAAATTAGCAGAGTTTCTGTCGTAACGATTAGGCAGGGATACGTATGGTAGTTTACGGGCGCGATAATACTTTACGGGCTTGTGAGTGGGAAATAAATATGAATGGACAATGAGAACAGGTTGGTCGACTTCTGTTAACTATGAAGGTTTTTAACTAAACAGAGAAAGACGCCTGGTATCAGTAAGTGCATAGTCGGAGGTTAGATATGGAAGGAAGGAGTTAAATGCACATTTACTGGGGTACTGGGTTTTATATAAATTTATTAATTTAAAGTAAAATAATGATCAAGCTAATTTTATTAACTTACTTGTTACCCTTAAATACTACCGTCGTTTTATCGATCGCTCCACTCTGTTAGTCTGTACATATGACTTCTGGTCTTCATTGCCGATTAGCTTTTAAAAAACTTGGTTTTTTGTACTTAAATAGCGGCTTAAGTTTAGAATCTTGGGCTATGTAAGGTTATGCGTTAGATAGATGGGTACTCTGACAGTAACATCCATTGTCCACATTTTGAATTACGCTGGTTAGGTTAGGTTAGGTTAAGGTGGTTATCCCCATCACTCTGGTTGGATTCACTTAGATACTTAAGGTCCATTGTGTTCCCACATGGAGCCGTTTATCGAAACTCCCCTACTCCTACTCCTATGTCAACAACACGCGGTGTTTCAAAGTGGTCACTAATCTAAGTACTAACCGCGCCGATTAGCTTTTAAAAAACTTGGTTTTTTGTACTTAAATAGCGGCTTAAGTTTAGAATCTTGGGCTATGTAAGGTTATGCGTTAGATAGATGGGTACTCTGACAGTAACATCCATTGTCCACATTTTGAATTACGCTGGTTAGGTTAGGTTAGGTTAAGGTAGTTATACCCATCACTCTGGTTGGATTCACTTAGATTAGAAATAGCAAACCCGCCGAATAAGGTTCTCAGGAGGTCGCCGAATTATTTAAAGAACTAACTACGAGTCTTGTGTCGGAGAAAAAGTTCTGCTAGTGATTATAGCACACATCGGCTTTTCTATTCTTTGTCATGGTTGTCAAGTTATAAAGTAGCTGCCGAAAGGCTTTCGGGAAACCGTGTCGTCTGTCTTCGACAGGGAATGTACAGGTACGCAGCGATATTCAGACTTATCTTTACATAGGCGTACGCGGTATGGTGACCTAGAACTGCCCTTAGATTGGCAGACTACACAGAGAAGTCTGCGTGAGATAACTGGAGTCATGTACCGTTCGTCACCTGCTATGTGATTGTCCTGCCTTTGCTGAGAAAAGAATGAGGATTCATGGCAGTAAGTAAAATTGAGCTGAGAGACCAGAGTAAAATCTTAATGGAAACAATGGGCTCACACTTTTGATCTAAGTGAACGGGACTAAAGGTCACGGAGAACCCATATGTATGTACCTACCTGGGACTAAGTGTATTCATATGTATATGGTCGTTCGGGGCAAGAGTGCGCATTTTGGACTCCAGGCTTAAATTCTGGAAAATTAACAACAGATAACAAACAACAGATTAGAGAATTATTTGGTAGCTCTATATTTTAGGAACAAATTTATAGAAAAATATTTTATATTTTTTTTAATTTTTCATATGATTTGATCAAAAAACAAAAGTAAGTCAAGTTGCGCACTCTTGCCCCGAAGTCAGGGTAAGAGTGCGCAGAGGTATGGCTAAGAGTGCGCAACCCTTTTAAGTCACAGTTTTCGTAGTTTAAATGGTTTGAAACTGTGCTTTCACTCAAACTAAATTCTTCGGCAGCCTTCCATGGGCTCCTTCCATTTTAAATCAGCTCCCTAGCCTCGCAGACTTGCTTTTGGGTTATCAATTTCCTTTTCGTTTGTCTTTAGTAGATACGAGGCATTTTTCAGAACACGCAAAAACCGAAAGATAGAGCTACATTGCATCTTACGACAGAAGGTAATAGCCCAAAAACTGTTATTATCCTGATTGTATTCTAATCAGCGTATAAAAAGTTAAATACTGGGTAAGAAAGCACTGCGCACTTTTACCCACAGAACGGCTGCGCACTATTTCCCTAGACGCTACTTTTTTTTTCATTGTATTGAAAATCTAACAACGAATAATACAAGCCACTAAAATTGTATCATAATTCAAACACAGAACACACATACATATACACTGTTTATGCATACATACTACTTATGGAGTATCGAGTTGCTACGCTTTCCTGACACACTTTTAAAAATTGTCTTTTTTAACAAAATCCGGCTTTTTTTTTCTTGTTGTTTCTCTTTGTATTGTCAATTAAAAAATTTTCGTTGAAGTTGTTCTTCATTGGCGGTTATTGAAGCACACATTTTCTCATTTAGCGATTTCTGCTAATTCTTTCACAGATGGAGAAAAAGGCACTGCGCACTCTTACCCCAAACGACTCTAAAGGGTTTTTCATAAAGCTTGTCTAAACTTTTAAATTGAATTAAAAAGAGTTGTGTGTGAGATATGACAGAAACCTTTATCGAGGATTAAAGAACATTCAATAACATTATGTTTTAAAAATGATATCATTCAAACGGCCTTCGCGGCTTCGTTTACAGGACTCCACCCGAGAGGTCAAATTTGGTATAACTATGTGGCACTCTGTGGAGGTCGGGTTGGATCTCACCAATAATGGTTTGAATGACGTCGTTCTCCAGTTAGTCCATTGTTGTTGGATTGTTGCCATAAACTAGCGTCTTCACGTAGCCTAGGAGAAAAAAGTCTAACGGCGTTATATCGCACGATCTTGGCGGCTATTCCACATCGCCTCTTTTGGAAATAACGCGTTCTAAGAACTTTTCTTGCAACAACTCCAATGTATCACCCGATAATGGTAAGTGCACCGTCTTGCTGGAACCAGATATCGTCCAGGTCCATGTCATACAATTGAGCCCACAAAAAGTCAGTTGTCATGGCCCATTCGCCGACAGTCATTCTTGTGTCGGAAGATGTACACCAAACAGTAAGTCAGGTGCAATGGGGTCTCTTGATACTTACTTACTTACTTAGTTGGCGCTACAGCTCGAGGTGAACCTGGGCCTGCTTCTCGCAATCGCAACCGTTTGTGTGTGCGTGTTATATTTTTGCACGAATGGAAGGGACCTGCAGTTGTTTGCCGACTCCGAACGGCGAGTTGAGAAGCTCAATCGTGACAAATGATACTCTTTGATGCTTGTCAGACATTCGAAAGAGGTGCGGGCACTGTGAAAAACTTTTAGATGTTTGCGGTGGTGTTTGTTTGATTCGAACCCAAGACTGCTGGCTCAGTAGTCCGACGCACTAACCACTTGCGCTACGGTCTCTTGATACTGGATTATAGATTATTCTCTCCCCAAATGCGGCAATTTTGCTTGTTCACGAAGCTATGTGCTTCATCACCGAAGATGATTTTTTCGCCTAATTTTTGGATCCATTTCCAACTGCTCAGCGAACGTACGACGAAATTGTTGAGCTTGAAGCTTCAGTTCTTGTGTCAATTGGATCTTACACAGATCCATACGCAAGTAAAATTATCCAAGTTGTGGTCACATAAAGGCCAACTCCTTGTGGATGACGACTAATCGAGAGGTTTGGGACTTCAGCCACACTTTCAGCAACAGCACCAATATCCTCGCTTGAGCACGGATTTCGGCATCGCGCAGGACTGCTCGATCAGTTTTCCCTGAATTTCGCGATAATTCGTTGAATTCCTATTTCGGCCGTAAACAGTTCGTAGCTCGCGAAAAGTTTGGCGAACAGAATACAATTTTGTATAGCAAATTTGAACTGTTTCGACGCTGTTGAATGGTGTAGTGCCCCATGGTAGGATAGTGACTATGACAGAACACAAACCTCCAAGAATGACAGCGTTGCCACTTGAAACGTCAGAGCAACAAGCTGTCAAATTTCGGACATAGCTATTGCAAACCCCCTCGTTTGAGCAGGCTTAAAAGTCTAAGCATTTCTTTTGCTGTATAAATCAATAAAAAAAAAAGCAGCGAAGCGTTGGAAATAACAAGCTCTTATTAATTATTCTAGCATTTCACTCAACTGCATTCTACCAGAATCGATTATGGTAGTCTTTTTCTACGTCAATTATCCGTCTCCTCTTAAGTAAGTCATCAAATGAGATTCTTCATCTGTGCTAATTATTTCGAAGAATTGATTTGCCGTCTGGCACTGGCACTCTCCAAATTTGGTCTTTTAATTTTATTTACACTCCAATCAGTATTTGCACACGATTTTGTACAGAAATGCGTAAAATGTTCACAACTTCTACGCGAGACAAAAATCGTCTTAACATTAATTGCCTACATAAATTGTCTCCTCATCAGCGCCTGTGACAATGGCAGCAACGCTGGAAGTTTACATGTCCAATGTAGAAATGCGAGGCGACTCCATTGGATTGCATTCGAATGTCCGAGCCTGAGCTCGAATCCATGCCCATGCATCAACTGAATTACTTAATAAGAACATGCCACGCACGCGTGTAAATTAATTTATTCGGTAACAAACAATATCCGCCTACTTCTGTATCTGTATTCGTATACAGATACACTTCTGCATAATGAACTACAAAGAAAAAAAAATAAATAAATAAAACCCAATTACTCCGAACAACTCAATCAGTAAAAGTGGGAAAACTAAATTCACAGTAAAATAAATCAAAAAATGCGAACAACTCACCATTAACTTGTTCGATTCAGTTTCAACTTCAGCATCTGCAAAGCAACAAACCAAAGAGAAAAAAATACCCCGGAGTACGAAACTGTGTTCAATTTGCATTCATTATGAAGATACATTGTCATTATCAACAAGGATTGCAGCTACTGCAGGACTACGAGTTACGAATATCATCATCATCATCATCATCAGATGGTATTGCATAGGATCTCACTTTTTGAATTCGAATTACAAATTAATGGAACTGACAAATGAAGCAAAAAAAATGCGTTTGGACATATTGAGCCGAGCCAGGAGCAGCAGCGTAATAAATTAATTAACTGTTTGTGCAAATGAATGCACATTCAAAATCAGAATCAGAATCCGAATCCTCGCCATGGGATTCAGTGACTAAATTAAGTGTGGCTAACATGGAGTTCGCGAGCAGCTACCGCATCCGAACGTAAGATATTCATTAAAACAGAACACGTTCCCACTAGTTCGACTGTCAATAAAAACAAGTTACCAAACATTGAATGCAATATCTCTTATTTTTAGGAGGATAGTGTTCAATTGGGAGGTCGCCGCTGCAGCATCCCGGCTATCGGCGTTGCGTGGTGACAACCAAAAACAGTGCTTTGGACTCCTTCTGCGCTGGCATATATATATGTATGTAACAGCAAATGTTTGCATATTTATAAAGTGGCGTTTCAATAAGTTTTTAACTCATTTTTGAGTAAAGTGGTTTTTTGGTAGGCGAAATATTCTGTAGACTTGCAGACAAGAAGTGCGGAATTTTTCATTTCATACTCAGGGGCGGATGTGCGCCTTACGCACGATTATTTAAGGGGCTCAACTATTAATTTATTAATTTATTTATTTATTTATAAGCAACTTATAGCTAATAGATATTTCAGGTATTTAATAATAAATTAAAATAAATATAAATATAACTAGCTGTCCGCCCGGCTTCGCCCGTGGCTAAATGACTTCAGACTGACTGAAACATCAGGACAGTACCGTGGATGAGAAAGAATTGCGAATCCCAAATTTAAGAGTTTTTTTTTACTGTTCCACGAAAGGTATGGGCTTTAGCATTGCATTGTTATAGTAGCGTAACATGCCATTGCATACACTACTTACATATGAATGTTGAATTGCTCAGAAAATTGTATGGCATTTGAAATGCAAAGTCTATCAATCTGGCACAATAAACTGTGTTTTAGTTTTGCATATTATATGTATATTCAACCACTGCCTACATACTGCACTATTCACCACAGGTGATTATCCGGTGCGAAAATTCTTTAACTAGAGCCTTCCTTTTCCGCACAGTGCTGCCAGATCGTGGTAAATTTACCTTTTCGTGGCAAATTTAAATTTAAATTTAAATTTTCATGATATGGTTTCCGTTTTCCATGCAAAAATGGAAAATTTTGAAATGAATTTTTGATGGAAATGGTAAATTTTCATCCATCATGTGGTATTTTTGTTGAAAAAAGTCTGGCTGCATTGTTTCCGTCTTGCAGTTGAGAATTTGATAAAATTCTTTACCATTCAACATGAAAGAAACATTTGCGTTAAATCCGGATTTTCTTTTTTTTTTTTTTCTTTGTGTGTTTCCCTCATATAGAATTTATTAAAAACTCGACTCCAGCGCTATCTATTGGGTCCAGATTTTAGTCAATTAATATAAAATTTGTTAATAACTAGACTTCTGTGTCCCCTAGCGGCCATCTTATGTCCTATGTCCTTCTTCTGGTCCCAGATTATCTCTTTGTTAAATTACGTTATGATTGTTTTACCGGTCGTGAATAGGTAACAAACAGACGGACAGAAAAACAGACCGACAGACAGTGTTACTTTCGCATTTATAATATTAGTGTGAATTTGAGCCAAATAGGTTCATAAATTAGAACTTTCGAAAAAGCGACCCCAGCACCACCTAGGGGGGGTCTAACATAGACATAAACGATCCGCAGCACCACACGAATATATGGTGTGAATATAAGGTGGATAGATGCAGTGGTTCAGCCGTGATGGTCAGACATATATACGCACCACCATTTTTATATTATGTTTTATATAACGCTCCCATCAATCCTGTATTTCGCAGGATTATCCTGTTTTTTCATACAAAGTCCTACCTTCTGTATTTTCCTGTGAAAATCCTGTAAAACGTTACACCAAAAATTAATTTATACCCTGAACTCTTCCAATTCAAAATTCACAGAATTCGGAATTATTCTGTGTACTTTTCATTAACTTCACCATTGCACTTCAAAAAACTCACCACACTAACTTTGCCGTTGTGTTGTGTGTGTCTTCTCTGCGCCACACTGCTTCAGTCGAAAAAGTTTTCGCCGCAATAAACAAAATATGGACCGAAGAAAGAACCCGACTCAAAGTAGAAACTCTCAAAGCCAATCTTACGCTCAAAACCAATATCAAAATGCCATGCCTAGAATTTCACAAATTCATTAAATCGACTCCAGATATGCTTCGCACAATTGCATCGAATGAAAAATATAATGTACGAATAAGTGAAAGCACCGAACAGATCGATAACGACTCAGATGTCGACAGTTGGAATTTGGACTAGAAATTTGACAGTTGACATTCATTTCTATCCAATGTCAATAAATAAAATATATGCGAACAATCAAAATCTCTTTAAAAAAAAAAACGGTAAAATCCCAAAATTTTGCTCTTTTTCCCTGTTTTTTTGTTAAAAGGAAAAATCCTTTAAAACTCCTATTTTGAACAAAATAAATCCTGTAAAATGGTGAAGTTTGGTCATTTTATCCTGTATTTTGAATAAAAGGAGATGGGAGCATTAGTATTAAGATAGTGTGGCCTTAAATTATTCTCTAGATAAACGTAATTCGATATTACTGCAAGCTTGATTGAAAGATTTCATTACTACCGTACTTCGTTCTGTGTACGTGTTGAGAAAGGAAATCTTTAGTTCTTTAATGATCTACATCGATGAGAAGCTTAAAAAGAAGATAACGGCATCTTATGGTGATAGCAAAGTATATCTGTCACAAGTATCACATCACGAATAGCTCGCGTGGATTTTAAAAACTTAATTCCAAGCAATTAGCTTCTGACTAAATATTCAGATCTGAAATTTCATCGCATTCTGAAAAAAATAATTCTAGTAAAATCCCTTTGAATTCTTTCGATGCGATCGGAGTTTTGAACGCAGGGCTCAAAAGTCCGCATGCTCAAGAAGCGATCTCACTTCTTATACGTTCATATAAAGATAAGAGGGCATAAGGGTCCCTAAAATCATTGCAATTTGGATTAAAAAAACCGATGTGAGAATTGGCTTGGACAACGCCCAGTCAGTGTGATTTTTTTTAAAGAAAACGTGAGATCGAGGATAACAATAATCAATTAAATACTCAAACTGCAAAATTGAAGACGTTTTTGAGAAAGAAATAGTTTTTTTTTCCTCCCTCCAGGTGGAAATCTTCGAAAGACCGCACAAAAATACCTGGGAATCAGAGCCAATCTTTGAAAGATCGACAAATGAATTTTCTTTCTTGAATTTAAATCGCATTGGGGAAAGTTTAAAGTTATAATATATCTATACTTTCCCATAATTTTTAGACCATTAGCTCGCGAGGCTTTGTTCTTCTCAATCTCTGAATATTGTCTCCTACATTCAAAACGGCCTCCATCTTGGAGTTAATGTGATTTTAAAGACGCTGGTTGTGTGAAAGAGCGTGCTTTCTAACCCCTTCTGTAACTATGTCTATCTGTAGGTCACGATCCAAGTCGTTATTTTACTCTGAAATATATGATTTCAGTACGTCTAGGGTAATCCATATGCAGTTCGTACTCAGGTCCCTCATGCCAAACCTTGTCAAAAGCTTTAGCAACATCTAAAAATAGAGCCGAACACACTTTTTTTTTCTAGTTTCTCACGTTAAACAAAAAGTTAAAAATTATGGCAATGAACAAACAAAACAAACAGATTAAATACCCCACCAGAAATTGTATGACACTTTTTAACATTAAGTTTTAAGTCATTGGATTTGCACCAATCTGAAATTGAATTTAGATCTTATTGTACTAGATGGCAGTCCTCTAAACTTTTAACTTTTAGAAATAATTTAAGATCATCGGCAGATAAAAGACACTCACAGTGCTGTTTTGCCAAGGTAATATCATTCATAAAAATTATAAAGAGCGGTTCTAAATGGCTACCCCGGGGAACCACAGTGGTGCATTTAATTGACCTTGAACAGGCATTGCCAATACGTACCTCTTGGTATCTGCCAATTAGATAAGATGATAACCAACTTAGAAATTTTGAATAGAAACCAAAATTATCAATTTCTATGATTCACTGAGTCAAAGTCTTTACTAAAGTCAGGATAATCTGCATCGACTTGATATTTGTTCTCCATGATGTTGATCACATATGATGAAAAAAAAAATACCAAATAAGTAGTAGTATGTTAGACTGACCGGATATGAAACTCTTTTGTGCAAAACTCAAGATTGTTTAAATACACTTTCAAAAAGCTTAGGAATCGCTGACGATTTGCAAATCCCCCTGTAGTTTTCAACATCATTTTTGGAGCCAGACATTTTTTTCATTCCTGAAGGATGATACCATCAGAAAGAGGCTTCTCAAAAACAATGAGCAGCTAGAAGCAAAGAGAATAAGGGCAAGAACTAAGAAATATAGCAGCTCCACCAATAGAATTCGGCTTCAGCAACTTAAGCGCTGAAATAACTTCAGCAATACTCCATTCTAAAAACCCAATATCACCCTTGTTTGTTATATTGCCTGTCAGATAACTATTTAGCCCCTGAGTTAGAATAAACTGATTTAAAGAATTCAGAAAACAAATTGAGTGTTGAGGTCAAATCAGAGGATTTAATGTTTCTGAAAAGCATAAAATTTGGAACATCTACCGATAAATACCAGAATGTTTTACTATTGTGATTTATTTGCTTTGTGTTTATTATTTTTATTTAATTTAAATTTTTCTTCTTTTGTTCTAGGTTTGATAACATTGGACACAATAATAGAGACAAAACAAACACAATCCGTCCTTCTCTAAGTGCATTGCCCACTATTATGGGCATATCGGAGGAAGTCAAACTGGAAGACTTACCAAAGGAACCGCAATTAGCTCATCAGGAAAAGATTCCTGATCATTCAATCTCATTTCTGTCAACAACAGCGAGCGGCGGCACCAATAGCCCTATTTCGGATGCAAACAGTGACGGCGATTTGGACGAGTATGCACCGAAAAGGAAACAGCGTCGCTATCGTACAACATTTACCAGCTTCCAATTAGAAGAGTTAGAGAAGTCATTCTCTAGAACTCACTATCCAGATGTGTTCACAAGGTAAGTTGATGCGTTCATTTTTCTATCTTTAATTTGAGAGTGCATAATGGGATTCTTATTGAAGGATCAGCTTGATCCGAGTCTACCGCTGAGCCTTTTCTGGCAAGTTCGTCAATGTTCCGGTGACCCGAGGCGCTTTTGTGGCCCGAAACTCAGCAGAATCCTACATTGAACTTAGAGCTCTCTGTGAGAGCAACGCACAAGCTTCGATTTTATTAAAGTGGCAGAAACTGATTCTATTACTGCCTGGGTGGCAATGAGAAAGGTGATATCGGCTCACGATATCGCTTCATTAGGGTTACACGGGCGGCTACTGTTACTGCCAGAACTCCCGCCTGGCAATCACTGCTTCAGTCTGTAAGTCTGACAGATAAGGATAAATTTAGTGTTTCGGAGAAGATTCCCAGCTTTCATCTTGGAGCCATCTGTGTTGATGGAAATGGATTTTCCAGAAATTTTTCCAGTAAATGTCTTTTCTGCTTGGATAAGAAGTGGAAAACGGTCATGAGAAGTCTAAGAAGAGTATTATTTAGTCCGTACTAACATAACATTACGTGCATGCATTTGTGTAGAATCTGTGCGTGTCATGTTAGGCTGGATTTCCAGCTTTCGGATTGACCAAGCCTAAGAAAAAAATAATAAAACTGTATGCGTTGTTGAACTATATAGTAAGTTTAAATGACAGCTGTCGAAAATAAAAAGTTAGCTTAACTGTCACAGAACCAACAATTCAAATGTGATAGCTGAAATGTGATCATGTGCCCATCCAAAATGTATGTTAAATGGTGAGATGCTATAGCCCCTTTTTTTAAAAAAAAAAAGCTGAATTACGCATTTTTCAAAACACACACAATCTACATATTGCGTGAGTTTTCCTAGATTGACTTGTTATATGCACTTTTTGCAATTGAAAAAAGTTGTTTGAGAGCAAATGTACAAAATCAGGGGAATGATTGACAGTTTGAAGTTATCGCACTGAATCGATAAATACTACTGCTGCTTACTTACTTACTTAACGAGTTATCGACCTGTAGATAGTCCATACGTAAGAAACGGCTTCCTTCCACCATCGTCTTCAAGTTTCTTCCAGATGCGGAGGTTCAGACTTCCACATCGTCTGGACTAGACTCTAGAAGCTTGATACTATGATTTGGATATCTCCTTGACTGTAGCATTGTAACGTTTTTATTCCTAGTCGATAGACAGATGCTACTTTGACAACATGTACTTGGTTTTGTCTTCATTCACTTCACGACCAACTCGTTTCGCCCATTATCGCATCTCAGCGCATCTCCTTACCGACATCCGGTACATGGTTGAAAAAGTTGAGAAGTGCTCCTTCCAAATTGCACCTTGCATCGCCCAATTTTGTTAAGGCTTACTCGGCATAGCTGGATCGGTTTTGTTTTCAAGACGATGAGTGCTACTCGACGAAATTCGCTGATTCCATTGCAAAGTTGGCCTTTGTCCGGAACTAACGCTCGTAGAATTCGCCAGTGAGAAAGATTCACTACTATTTGAACGTCACGTCGGTGTCGTTGAATCAGCTGAAGTGAGTTGTTCCCATGTCGGTAATGTGAATGAATTCCGCGGAAACGTGGAAATAGTTCGAATCGAATCTATCCATTAAAAATATGACATTTCTCGTCTTTCGACCTTAAGCTAACTATACAACGAATATGCTACTTTAACAGTAATATCCCAAAAAATGTTTGGAATCTTGGGTTCCATACCCATTTTTATTATTTTTTCTTTAAAACTATAAAAAAAAAACTTGACCTACCTTAAATGCCGTAAGCTACTTAACCTTAACTGACTGTAATCAGGGTGATAAGCCCCACCGCGGCACCGAAACCTGAGCGAGGACACAGCTTCGGTAACCTCTCGGATACGTTGCCTCGTAATAGCGGGGTCGTCTACTTCACGAAGACCCTTGGCTAGCCTGTACCCTAAAAAGCTAACCTAACTTACAACTAGGATGTTACAAAAGTAGCGCACCATCCTGGGAGAGTACGTTATCGACTCCCTCCTCCACAATAAGCCCCAAAAAATCGGCGTATTACTTTTCCGTATCTATTATATCTTGGTCCGCAATTGCGTTACTGGAACGAAGGAGGTCATGAGCATTGACGTCGAACCTGCTATGGATGAGTCGCTTAACACCGCGGTGGCGCTGGTACAATACGGGAATACCCTTTAGCATCAATATGAAGAAATACCTCTGGTTGGATATTACCATTGCATTGGGGTAATAAGCACCGGAGATCAGGCTATTACCGCTGATCATCACTCGCGCCCGCGCAATATGCCTTCGAATAGCCTTAATGAGGAAATTGTCAATCCTGTTCAGATGTGGATTGTTGGGATAGTATCTTTTGTACTGTAATTCTGATGTTCTGTCCTAAGACACTGCTTCCCAAACAGCCGAATGTTTTCACCGGACAACCATGTGCTTTAGGGCAACGTAACAAATGACCTTCACCCTGGAGACAAGTTGGCTGTTATGAAATAGCCTTCTTGTCAGAACAAAAGCCCGTTTAGCCCCAGCGAGACCCAAATCTATATGTTTGTCAAAAAATAGGTACCAGTCGAGCCAGATACCGAGGTATGATGTGTTTCAACACAGTTTTTGAATTGACTCTGTCCTTTGAAAGTTGATCATCAACTTTCAACCATTCCAATTGTTGCTATCAAAAATTTTTCATGTACAAGGCACTTCCTCTCTAACACACACGTCGGTAAGGAGGAGTTATCGGCGTATTCTAAGAAACCAAGCTAAAGTGATAGTGACTCGAATAAGTGGGAGGAGATAGGAATGATTTTATTAAATTTCAATAAGACTGAGTATAGTGTTAAATTTGGTAGGTTATGGATGCTAAATAATGACAGGTAGTAACGTCAAACTAAAGAGTCAATTTCGGGCTGCTACGAACGAAACATATTCCAAATAAATATTCCACTTGATTAATTTCCCACTCATCGCAGCTATTTTTCCTTATACACGCGCATTAGTCAAATAATTAAAATCATCACTGCCCCAACACAAACATGCTTTCATAAATAATTTTTTTTTATTTAAAGAATTCGAGCCCATCCGTCGCCACAAAAGTATCTATAAGAATGCACTAGTGGCCTGAACGTGCAACGTCTGTCGGACAGCAACTAAATAGCAGTTTTTTCCCCAACTCTGCACCGCGGTACATACCCGTACTGCTTGTCCAACTGGCATGCATGATGATGGCTGTATCAAAGCTGCAAGACCATCACCTTAGAGCTTATGCCGGGGCAATTATGCTGCTCATCAAATTACCTATTAGCTTGATAAATTTTCCATGTTTTCTGTAATTGAATTTGTATTAATTGAGTACACTTAGCAGTTTAATATTGTTGTAGCCACAGAGAACACCATCGGAGATACGGGCAACTGATTGCCCGTGTATGTGTGTCTGTGCAGGCAAAATATAGCGATGACGATGGCGTTTGCTATTCTCTTTTGACCGGTAGATCAACAGGTGATTGACTGAGGTGCAATTTGATAATTGTATTACCGAAGCTGCGGGAGAAACAACAACGGGCCGGTTATTAACTTTGATTTGGCTAATAGTGATGACAAGGGAGGGGGGGGCGTGCAGCAGATCCGGCCGCCGCGCCGCCGAAGGACCGGTGCTGTGGCCAATGCTTTGTGTGATTATTTTGTGATTTTCTTTCGTCACGATCAATAGCAGGTGTATTATCAACGCCAACTAGCATGGTCGTTAATATTTCTTAACTTTTTTTTGATTAACCCTCGCCTCAACCCCATAATAATCTTCTTTGTGTTCGTATTTTATTTTTTACAATATCATCTAAATGGACAAGAGAGGAAGTTGAATGATTGAAAATTTAAAGGAAACCAACCATTCGGATTGCCAGGGATTATTGTTGAATTCTTGTTTTTTTTTTTGCATATTATGTGAATGAAGTTCTAGTTATTGGATTTCACTACAAAAAAAAATCAACTTCCGACTTACATATTTATAAGTTCTTGAAACGTCAGAATTTACATAGTTCTGGATTTATGCGACTGACTTAACGTGATCAGCCCCATTTTTTCCCTAGGAATTTTATTTTTCTCGACAATTAAATTCATTCGTTCTAAAATAAATGATTTTCACTTCAAATCCGAGAAAACTTTCGAAATCAGCTTTTTAGGAAAATTGGGTAGATTAGTGTCAGTTTGGGAATTCTGTCAAAAGAACAAAATATCATTTGGGGTTCTTTCATACCGCCAGCTCCTTACTTAATATTTACACATTGTTGCATTTGGACTAGGGAAATCAATCCCGGGATTTTGAACGATTTCTGCTCTTAAACCCTTGCCAGTCACCAATCCCGGGATTTTCGGGATTGAAAGCTGATTTTATTTTAATTTTTGATTTTTAAAATTTAGATTATTAATTTTTCGTGATCGAAATTAACCCTTAATAGTGTGAATCTATTGAAACCACCCATCCAACTTACACTAAACCAGCAACTACGAGCAGAAATTAAAAAAAATATGAAAAAACGTGTTACCAGAAACACAAACAGAATCGTATTTAACAGTGTACCTAAGAAAAGAGTTGAATCCCTTTGAAAATTGAGGTACCCGGGGACATCTCTGGACTTAGTTCACAAGTATTTACTGTCCATTCCACCAACAAGCATAGAAGCACAGCGAGCGTTTTCAGCGTCCAATTATATTGGCGATGCCCTTATTTTCCTGCGGTGTTATTTCCAAAGGTCGTATGAAGACCAAGAGAAAGAATAAATACGCCCTTACATTTTTTCACTATTTTTATTTTGTAAACCCCTTGAATTGAGGTATTTTTTATTTATTTCTCAAAAATCTTTACATTTTTTATGGAGTGTAAATATTTGTTTGTTTCTTAGCAGTTGAGTTTTTATTAATTTAAATAAACTTTTTAAATTTTGTTTCTTTTGATTCATTTTAATAATAAAAAAAATACAGAGCATAATAGTTAGCTGTTTTTTATTTAACCCCTTTCGCTCCCATTGGGATCATATATCCCAAGCAAAGTTCGAAGAATCCCAGAAAGCCATATTTGAAAGAAAATGTTATTTAAATTGGTCCCATTGGTAGTTTGAGGTATGATCATGCTTTTTAACCGTTACTTTTTCCAGTTTGCAAATTCGATTTTTTTTACCAACCACCAGAATAAATCAATTGCCGGTCGATTCTTGCACAGTGCACTTAATATTCTTGTACAAAGTGGTTATTTAGTTGTCAATCCGTAGTTTTTTTTAGGTTTTCATACTGTAAATATCATTACGTGCATTTAGTGCTCAAGAACCACAAATAAAAATATAAAAAGTAGAATTTATTTCTAACTAAATCAGTCTGGGATTATTACATTACATTACATTAGTATGCACATTTTAATTACTATGCAGTTTTTACCTAAAACAGCTTTCGAATGGCTGCACTACTTGAAAATTTGCAACGTTTTTTGGAAGAATACAACTCTGACTCAAATGACTCAGTGGACGAATTCATCCCACTCTAAAATACCAATGGGACACTACGTCCCGGCCTAGAATTCCAAAAACCGGCCTTGATTTTAATCCAAACATATAAAAAAAACATTTAATCTATTAAAGTTAACAAAGATTTACATAAAAACTCGAATAATACAAAAATAAAAAATCGGGAGCGAAGTTAAAAAGAGAAGGCACTAATAATTAATTTCTACATTTTTGTGAGCAATTATCGGAAGTTGATTTTTTTTTTTTTGTTAAAAACATTACATCAATTTTTTGACCGGTGTATTGATTTTTGGTTTGATTTCTTTAATTTTTTTTTTACAAAAAAAAATATTCTGTCCAATCCCGGGATTCATTTTTCCAAATCCCGGAATCCCGTGATTGAAAATTAGCTTCGGGATTGAAATCCCTAATCTGGACATGTATCTCTTTCTTTAAGGTATCCGAAGTTGTTTAAACCTTTTTTTTGGGTTCTGAATTGGGTTAAGTTAGGTAGCGTAGCTGCCGGTAGTTCCGCACTTAGAACTGTAGAGGTCCATTATGATACCATGGATCTTGGGAATATGTATCCCCATTACTCATGAAAACCATTTGGAGCTTTGTATAAAGCGAGATAGGCTTCTAACTTCAAACGTCCATTTGTGCTAGGTCACTAAGATTGTTAAAGCGGTAATTACCTGGGTGTAGTTTCCTTCTGCGGGAAAGAGCTGGGCATGAACAGAGTAACACTCTTAGTTTTCTTTCGAAATGACGCCAAGCTTAAATACAATTCCAATAATTATTTTTAGTCTTTTTAGGTACAGATCCAGCTTAGGCCATATATCCCATATATCCAGCTTTCCATCTAATTCTGGGTCAGAACTGTTAACGTTTTTTGTGATTAACTGTTGCCCTTTCAATTCTAGGAAATATCATTTTTCCACTCGCCTCGATGGATAGAGGACACGATGTTGGTTTCCAACGCTGAATCGTTATTGACTACAAATACCCCCACAAAAAATATTCCAGCTACAGGTCCATTTCTGGAGTTAATATTGTTATTGACCACTTCCTTCAATAACTCGGTGGTATTGGCGGCAGTGTTGAAACCAAATATTTTTTTTTTTTTTTTTTTCATTTTTTAATTCATTTTTATTCATCAATTCAATTACATCTTAAATGCTCGACAAAAGTGATTAAAACTAGCTTAACTAACTTAACTATCTTACTCTAACTTACTGGCCCCACACGGGCACTCTAAGCTAAACTTAATACTTATACTATGTCTTTCGACGTAACCTAACTTATAATATAGAATTTTAATTAAAGTTACAATTTTAGAGCTAAGAAAAGTTTGAAAAAAAAAACTTAGCAACAGGACATGTTTTTTGCTTAAAACTACCTTAAATAAAACTTACAACTACTTTACCTATCTTAAGTCTAGCTACGTAATTAAATACGTAATTTTTTTTGTTTTTTGTGCTGTGTTATTTTATAATTTTTTTGTGGTTTTTTTATTTGTTTTTTATATTTTTTTTTTTTGTTGGCAAAGTGCTGTGCGTATTTTTTTTTATTTTTATATATTTTTTTTTTTTTTTATTTTTTATTTTTTTATAAAACTTAATAATACCTATACTACCTAAACCTATGTAAGCCGGCCACGGCATGTCTACATAATAAACATAAAAGGCGGCCAACTATGCCTTGGGGTCTACCCCGGATCAAACGGAATCGACGAGGGAATTCCATCTCTTTCTAACAGCCACCAGAATTTCTGATGTTGCTGTTCAACATCGTGCCCATCGCGCCCCGAAACCGACCTACTAAACCGGAGGCGCTCCGTTTGGCTCTGTGCGACGTCTCTGTCGTAGTTGAGCCGCCTATCCACAGTCTTGCGAGCAACATGGAAGATTAGCGGTACCGCTGTTCTATCCTGGATCAGACCCTGTTGGTCAAAATAGAGGAACGCTTCTGGTGGAACGAAGCCGTTAAGGCGCACTCTTTCGTGGTACGTGAAATTGGGGTAATAAGCCCCGAAGATCAGGCTATTCATCGAACCCATTGCTCTTGCAATGTGCCTTCGAGTCATCTTGATTAGGAAATTGTCCACTCTTATTACGTTAGCCCTGTTGTATAGGACCTCATTAGAATAGAATTTTTTGTACTCGGACTCTGGTGTTCTGTATAAACGAAGGCAAGCCCGAAGACAAGCCCTCTCAAACACCCGAATCCTTTCCATCAAACTTGGTCCGACGTTGAACCACACGGGACAGCCATATGCTATCATTGGCCGTATAAGGGCCGTGTAGCAGATAACCTTTACCCTCGCATCGAGTTGGCTGCTATAAAACAGTCTCTTTGTAAGAGCAAAAGCGCCTCTGGCTCTGGCCAGAGCAGCATCTATATGTTTGTTAAAATACAGATACTGGTCTAGCCACAGCCCGAGGTATCTGACTACATTTCGACATGCAAGTGGCCGCCCGTGTCGTCCCACGATTGCGAACTTTCGCCAATTCTTTCTGGTGTCCCAAGAGGCCCCAGACAACGGCGTCCGAAACAAGATGGTTTCTGACTTCTGGAAGTTGATCTTCAACTTCCAGTCGTCACAATATCGCTGAATCTTATCGAAGTCACGCTGCAAGAGAATTGCAATGACCTCGATCTTTGGCCCTGATCTGTACGCGACCAAGTCATCTGCGTACGCAATAGCATGGTGAAGAGACCCTACGAGATCACTTGTGTAAATATTGAAAAGGATCGGCGAATTAACCGCACCCTGTTGTAGACCATTTTTAATTTCAAAAATACCAGAAGAGGTCACATTGCCATTTATCACAACGAACCGCCTACTGGTGAGCATATTATAAAGTATGTACAGCAGTGGTTTACTTATGCTCAACCTGCTCAACTTGTAAAAAAGTCCCTCTAGCCAAACGGTGTCGAAGGCTTTCTCCAAGTCAACCAGGCAGGCACCCGTGCATTGTTTCTTGCTTTTGTTCCATTGAATATCCGATACGAGTTTAGACGCGGCATGTATGGTATCATGCCCCGCCTTAAATCCGAATCGGTTACCTGGAATTATATGTTTGTCGTCAACCCACTTAGTCAGGGCTCTATTGACCACTTTTTCGAATACCTTGCTGATGTTCGGAAGGAGACTTATTGACCGGAGATTTGCCGGATTGGAATTGTCCTTACCCCTTTTAGGGATAGGATGTACTACTGCTGTTTTCCAATGCGCTGGATAATGTGCATTATTCAGCACATTATTAAACAAAATGCAGTAAATGTCTACCGCTTCTAGAGGGAGATGTCTAAGCACAATGTTAGATATTCCATCGATTCCCACTGACTTCTTTTTTCTCAATGATTCGAAGATCGCTTGGAGCTCTACCTTCGATAATAACGGGGGATGTATCCCTTCGTTGGCGATGGCATTATTTGCCCTATTGTCTTCATTGAACTCGGTGAAACCGATGTTCTCTGATCGCCATTGCTGTACTTCATTTCGAAGGTAGAAGTTGTGCACAAGGACTCGATTCTCCAGGTCATGGTTTGGGCAAATACTGCTATTCACCTTATACACTTCCTGAAAAGTCGCTCCTATAGTCTCAACCTTCTCCTGCGGATCTTCGATCAAAAAGAAATTGTCGTCATCGACTGCGTTTACTGGATCTATACCTGCTGTCACAAGTATTCGTTCGTTGTCCGTATTTCGAGGAATTTTGAGACATGGAAGGTCGTTGAGATTATTCCTCCGAAATATTTTATTTATTTGCGGGAACATACTGGGGTTGTTGGCTTTTACAGCCCCAATTTTTTTGTTCCAGTGCAGATTTACCGCTAATTGGTAGTTTTCTTTTATTAACTGTTGGAGGTTTTTAATCAACGCCTTCAGTGTCCTTATCTCTGAGTTTTGTCTGTCAGTAAACCGTCTGTACAAGGTTTTTAATCTCGACAGCAGTCTACTTTTCTGTTGATGCAGTGCGTTTATTGTTGCGTTGCGGTATATCCCTACATTGTCAGTTTGTTGATGTCGAGGTATCGTCCTGTCCATCGTTTGTTTTATTGTCTCGTCCATTTGTTTTAGGTATCCGTCAATCTCCTCATTTGACAGATTCCTATTGGACGGTGGGTTGAGCGAGTTTGAGGAGAGTGCTCTTGTCATAACTCTAGAAAAGCGTGTCCAACGCACCCTACTATAATTGTAGGGATGCGCATGAACAAACGCTTCAAGTTCCGCAATCTCGTTGGGAATTGTAATTTCGGCACTGAGTCCGCAATGGTCACTGTCATACACAAATGTATGAAGGCAGTTTAAAGTTTGTCCGTTCGTGTTAGTCAGTTGTAACCGTACGTCGAACAGCAGGAGATCCAGATATGATCCGCTCCTAGGAAACGACGGATTATCTGTGGCTTTCAAATCGAGTCTATACTCGACACTGTGCTGACCCCACCAATTAAAAAGTTGGTTCCCTCTAGAGTTAGGAATGTTATTTCCCCAATCTCTATGTTTGGCGTTTAGATCCCCGGCCAAAAGGAAATAATTCTCCTCCGACTCCAGCCTAAGGCATCGGAAAAGTGTCTCGAGCTCTGAAATAAACAAAGTTGGTTGCGTAGCTTCAGGTGCATAAGCTGAGATCATGTATAACCTCTTTCCATTATGGAGAGGGATGCACACGATACATGCTTCTAGCTCCTGGAATCTCCGCACTTCACCACTGTACACTACCTTATATTTTAGCCTTTTACTAATGAAGATCGCAACACCTCCTCCTTGTATAGAGTTGGGTCGGTCTCTTCTTACTATATTATAATTATTGTGCCGTAACTTATGTTTCTGGTTTAGCTTGGTTTCGCTAACCAAAAGCACATCAGGGCTTTGATCTTCTAACAACTTAAATAGTACGGCTCTTCGTTCGATCCTAATCAGTGAATTAACATTCACCGCAAGGATCCTAAAGGTATTCTCCGCCATCGCACACATTATGATTGGAGATGCGCTAGGCCCGGCAGAAGCGCGCAGATTTGGTCCACCCTCTTCGCCTGCTCTTGTACCTGACGTTGTAGCTGACCCATCTGCCCTTGAATAGAGAGCAAGATAGCCATCAAGTCAGCCTCCGGTGCTTTAGGCAGTGGGGCCTGTGAAGCAGCCTTCGGTTGTTGCTGTACCGTCTGTCCCCTTCCTGCCGCCATTTGGGCGTAGGATATTTGGGGTGTGACGGTTTGACTTTGGCTTGGACGTGGAAGACTTTTCACTACGCTCTTCTGCTGTCGAACCAGGTTCACTTTCTTAATGTCTTGGAACTTGGGGCAACCCCGATAGTTAGCGGTGTGTCCCGAGTTCCTACACAACGCACACGAGAGCTGAGATTTCTCTGACGCCCCCTCTTTCCCCAGAGAACATTCTTCGGACTTGTGGTTCTTTCCACACTTCACGCATCGAGGCTGCATCTCGCAGTTCGACGCGGCGTGCCCGAACCTCTGGCAGCGAACACATTGAATAATGTTATCGCTCCTCTTTACTTTTTCCCATGTGACAACCTGGTAGTCTACGACCTTAATATTCCTTAGACCATCCAGTTTGCTGTTGGGTGACAGCTGAACCAGGAAGAACGGTAATTTCCGCTTCTCCCTTTTGGCCCTTGCTGTGGTGAAAGGCTTGACTCCTACGAACTCGAGCCCATCGCACTTCTTCTCCTTGAGCATTCTAAGAAGCTCCTCCGGTTCGGTGGACGGTTCCATCCCCCTCAGCAGCATAGTTTGCAGCTTTTCCCCCTTCGGGGTGAAGGAGAAGAACTCCGTCGTCGAGTCCGCTAACAATTTCTTAATTTTCCTGTACTGATCTACTGTGTTACAGTGAATAGAATGCCTATCTACGCTAAGTCTTTTAATAAAAAAATTGTTTCCAATGGCCGACTTACATAGTTCAATAGTTTCTTTCAACTCCATTTTGAAGGTGTTAATTGGGGGCACCTTCTCCCTCGTTGTCTTCTGTTGTTGTTGTTGCTGTTGCTGCTGGTTCAGCTGCTGTTGTTGTTGTTGCTGTTGCTGCTGCTGGTTCTGCTGTTGTTGTAGCTGCTGCGGTTTCTGCTGCTGTTGCTGGTTTTGTTGTTCCGTTTTTTGCTTTTGCTGTTTTTGTTGTTGTTGCAGCTGAGGCTGCGAATGCTGCTTTATCGGCTGCTGTTATTGTTGCTGCTTTGGCTGCTGGTCTTTTTGGTTGGCGAGTTGTTGTTGCTGCTTTCGCTGGAGCTCAATCTCTTGCTCCTTTACCCTTCTAGCCACTTGTTTGGCCTTGATGATCAGAACCTTTTGTTGCAGCTCTCTGATGCTGCGGCTTAGGAGCTCCAACTCGTCATCTTCATCCTCTGACTCTGAGGCTGCCAGAGAGGCGAAGCTATTGCTATTGCCGGTGTAATGACCTTCACCACCGTCAGATACGTAGGTGATTGTATTATCATCGGCTGCTCATGGACGTTGTTGATTGGCTGCTGCTGCTGCTGATGTCGTTGGCGCCTCCTCCCCCGCTTCCACATGCAGCTGTTCTGCAGAAGCTGAAAGAGAGGGGCGCTTTCCCATGTTGGGAGTCGGCCTCAGCCTCCTCCTCCTCTTCCCCGCTCCTTCGATGACCACCGTTGTTTGGTGGCCTGATTTTACAGACGCGTCATCATCGCCCGATGTTGTTTTGTCCGCTGTTCCCGTTTTTTGGGACGCGGACCGTTGGCCATCAGCCATCGCCGGTACTATCGGCTGTTGCCGACCACTTTAATTTAATTTTTAAATTAAAAAAACACCGAAGAAAATTTTTCCCCGACTGGTATTTGAACCTCGGTCTACTGGGTGACGGTTCACCACTAGCACCACAAGGCTATCGAGCTAATTAAAATTCGCTGGTCAAACGATGAACTTTACTCACTAGTTACACTTTTCGAAGCCGAAACACGTGCGTACTCCACGGAGGTCTGTGAACGACTATTGAAACCAAATATCCTGCAGACCACGTTCACGCACTTATGGAATCAAGAACTCGTTTGTCATGGCACTGTGCTGGGCACCATTGACGGTAACATTTCGATTTTCTTCATTTTTAAGGAAGTGCATTTTTCGTTCGTTTTTAGTGCATTTTTCGGTATGCGTAGGTAGCTGAGGGATCCCCTTTGATTTTCAACTTTCCAAATGCGACAAGTTTGCTTATTAACGATGACACTGGGGCAGAAGTGTACCTCATCACTGAACTGTATGCGACGATTTGAAAATGTTTATTGAACGCTGAAAATAATTTCCAGACTTTGTAAACGCTGCTCGGGCCTAAGTCTTTCCATGGTGATTGACTAAACAATACAAAATAAAAAGATGGTGCGCGTGCCAATTTTCAGATTAACTATCAGCTGTCTGAGAGCTGTCATATTGAAAAGAAATCCTTATAGGAACAATATTTAGCTGTCCAAAGGTGTTGGCAGATCGATTTGTTTTGCTGGCACCTTGTCTACTTACTATGATGGTTTTAGTTGGATCTGTGTTATGCATATCTATACTCTGTTCCTTTTATATACTGAGTTTTATAACAATTTTGACGACTGATATGGGCACATGTTTATCGTAGATGAAGAAGCTGTAAGGGACTCAAAGCAAGGCTTGTCTGTGAACGAATGCGCTTTGCAACTACTAGATTGTACCGTGCTTTTCTACTACCATTCGAAATTAATTTTATTTTTTTTTTTATTTAATTACTGTACATAGTTATATTTGTATTTATTTGGTTTTTTTTTTTTTTTTTTTCAGAGAAGAGCTAGCAATGAAAATAGGATTAACTGAGGCTCGGATACAGGTAATTATAAAATGTGGATGAAATAATTCATATCTCTTTATACCTACAGTCGAATCCGTCTAAGTCAATAGCTCCCATTTGATTGTCCTATTTTAGCATAGAAAAGGCTTCTTGACCTATTGTAACTCACAATGTTTCCAAACATCAAAGATAAAACACATACAATCGCATACCATGAGTATCACTTTATCCAAACCTCGAGGATTGGGATCAACCTGTACTTCCTAATACCATCAGAAGTGTTGTCGCACCTAGTTTGCCATCTTGAGTCTCGAGGCTGTCTTATTATAGATCCTTAGCATCTCATTCGTAAGGATATTAATACTTTTAAGTCAACTTTGCCCGAAATTGTTCGAAAACCACGAATTGTTTTTAGTACACTGAGTCGTCAATTAGAAAAAGCTAAGATGTGGGGGCTTTTACTTACTCAGGTACTTTCTGGCCAGAGTAGCTATCAGCAATATCTACACCGATTTGGACACGATTACTGATCTTTTTACTCAGATTTTCCAAACCAGGAGAAAGGCACAGAGTAGACCCCTCTTCCCTTCACTTAGCTCTCTACGCAAACATAGACTATACTGTGCCGAAGCCCAATTTTGATAAAAAATTTTAAAGTCACTATTTCCGATAGGTTCTTTTGGGATGACTATGAAAGACAAATCTGTACACTTCTACCCCGATGACTCTATCTCAATCTCTCCTTTCGCCTTCCTGATCACAGCAGCATGAATGAAATCAAGCGGAGATTGTGGCGATTTCAGAAGCACTGTCCTAGGTTAAGAGGAATGTAATATCTTTTAACGATATAAGCATATTCTCGGATAGTTAGGCGGCCTTAAAGTCCCTGGAATCAGTCTTATTTACTTATAAGACCACATCCAATTATCGTTCATCTTTTATAGAGATGGCTGAGCGGTCTAACGTCCACCTATACAGGGGCCGGGGTACAGAAAAATTCTAGGGAATTGTAAAGCTAACGGACTCGCTAAACTAGGAACAACAATACCTATTCTAACGGAAAAAAAGGACATAGCTATACCGTATACCACTTGCTACTTACAAGCTATCACTCAAACTTGAAACAGTCAATAAAACCAATGTTAGATGGGGAGGCGGATCTGCTTGCCTAGATCGTATCTTAATCGATCTAACTACCTTTTGTCCCTAACCCCCCTGTTCTGTATTTCGAGTGAAAGTGGATTAAAACCGAAATTGAAATTCACTCGGAATGGAATTCAGTGTTCTGCATTCCGAGTGATTTCAAATTTTTGGAATCCACTTCGAATTCATTTGTTTGAAATGTCAAACACAGCCGTCAAATCATTTCAAAATCATTTCAAAATCATTGGAGATTTTCAGTTCTTGGCTTTTGTTTTGTGCAAGTGACTTAAACATTTAAGAAAAAATATATTTTATTGAAAAAATGGAAAAAATGGAAAACAAAATTTTTAAATAATTGGTGAAAACCGCGAAGAAAACCGAATGGAGAGAGTTCGCAGGAAGATTTTGCGAGATAACTCTAACATTCTGGATCTTCCCGAAGCATTGTTAGCAGAAGTTAGACAACTGAAGAAAAATAATTTATTTAATGATTTTTGCATTTTTAAAAACAGTTTTTTTAGAGTGAGTAAGAAGTTTTTAGAGTGAGTAGAGTGAGTAAGAAAATATTTGTTGATATCCTGCGAGAAGTGGAGTCAGAGAAATCTTGATCTTGGAATATCTTGATTTTCTTTCATGTAATTCAAGAGAATACTCTCTTGCCTCTAATTTTTGTGTTGTACTATATTAAACAAAGGAATTATTTTAATACACTAATGGAAAGTCTTATTATTCTACTCATATTTCTCAAAATGATTCTGATCAACAAGTTAATTAATTAATTCAATTTACAACGGCATGTGAATTCGATTCACGTCAAGAATCTCAAGTGAATTCAATTCACTAAAATCACAGGATTTTCGGAATGTAGAACACGAATTTACAGCTGTCATCTTGAGTGGAATGCAGAACACCAAAATATTCACTTTCGAACATACAATCCACAATTCATAGTTTCGTTCGGAATGCAGAACACCCAATTCCACTTTTAGTGGTTGAATTCACTAAAAGTAGAATGCAGAACAGGGGGGTAAGACTACATATGTATAATTACGATTATTGGTATTATTTGATTGTTCGAAGTTAGCTTTAAGGTCTTAATATTAAGGTCTTGTATTGAGATGAATTACAAATTCTCAAAGTCATGGAAAGGGAATACGCTTAAGTTTCTTTTCGTTCAACTCCGGTTTTCCCGAAATTCGGTCTGAAACTTATTTTTTCCGATAATAAAAGAATAAAAAAAAACTTTTTGCTTTGTGCGTACATATATACATACGTACAGGTATGTATACTTCCTAACACAACAATTTCTTAACCCAATTGGAAAGATCTTTAGCTATAAATCAACCTCGCACGTTATCTTTGAACTGAACAATAAACATAATTCATTTATATGCCTTTCACAAAGAATACACTGCTCGAAAACAAAATGGTCGCGTTTTTTTTTTGTGTTTAAAAATTTTTGGTTGACAAGATTGAACAGAAAAATTCGCATTTAAAGGTGAAAATTCCTAGTTACAAGTAAAGTAAATGGAAATCCCTTACTGCTTTTCCATTAGAGATATGTTGTAAAGTAACAATTTCAATCCCTCCAATAGTACAAAAATATGAAAACTATCATTAGGTCTGTTTGGTATCTTTTCTATGTAAATCTTAACTCGCTCTCAAATAATAAAATAATTTGAAAAGTGGGGGAAAATCCTCTCAGCAGTGGAAAATTCGTAAGCAAAGTAAACAAACACGTTTGCGTAAAACCTCCAAATTTGTTTTTGTTTTCCACTAACAATGAAGATTATGACATTTCGCAATTGTCAGAATGGCTGGTTTGACAGAATCGATGAAACTACGCGAAGAAAAAGACCGCGTAAGTTTGTGTACGCTCTCAGTGGAGGGGAAATTTTTTGAAATCATTTGGCGCTCTCTTTTACAAATATTTTGGGTTAACAAAATTCGTAAGAATCTTACAAATGTGTACGAATTCGTGTGTTACCAAACAGACCTAATAAAAGTATCCGACCTTCCTGTCAAAGTATGTAAATCATAAGACGTATGCGTAACTTCTCAAGCACTCTGCATACGTTCAACGTTATTGAAGTAGACAGAACAGAGGTTTCGTAAATCCAATGTCCCCGTTTAAATGGCGCCATTGTACGGCACAGTCCTCTAACTAATAAATTTCCGACAATTTGAGATATTGCCATCCAATTATACACGAAATATTTCATTTTGGACTTATCGGTATTATATTTTGAATGTGAAATTTTTCTTCTCTCATTCCTCGCATTATTGCAGTCATTGTGCTCCGATTTTATTGTTGTTCGCTTCACATCTTATTTATCTTTGTTGTGTTCTTCTGCGTCCCATGCAGTTAGTTGTGTAGATTTATATGGTTTTGTTTTTTTTTTTTTTGAATTCAATGTCAATTAGCTTGGAGTCCTCGAAGTCAACAAAAAAAAAAAGAAAACACACATAAACTCAAACTCAATGGTTAGCAAAAATGTCTGGAGGGGAAAGAGGACGAAGAAGAGGCTGGTAAATTGCTCCCTGCTCGGGAGACGGTGATAAGAGCTACAAGTGTAAATTATAAATAAGCTGTTCAATTTGTGCTCAATTTGTGATTGGAGTCCATTTCTTTCATCCGTTTGTCTGTTCATATTCTCGCGTCTGATATATGTATGTGTAAGCTTTTCTTTTATCATTAAAAGCAGTAGTTCCTGTCGATCAGCTATGATCATTACTGTTTCATGGCAACAAAATAAAAGGATAGGTTAACAACGATATGGAATGTCGAATCTTAACGAGTCCTGTCCTGGGGATCGATTCTCGTTCTGTGATGTTACAAAGAGTTACGCTAAACTCGATTCTCGATGTGAAATCAATGTCAAATTTGTTCACAGGATAGTTTTTTTTTTATCACAGCCAAATCATTTCGTGAAGAAGTGTGAAGAAGAGCGATGGAAAAAAAAATGGTGCGAATGTATCCAACAGTCCCGAGCGGATGGGGTGTGTAGCTCCACTTTATTGGAAAGAAAGTTAATAATAACTAGTCTATGTTCGATAAAATTCAAGCCAATCGCATATATACTTATCGTGCCCACTCCATTCGCAGCAGTCGACGACAGGAAACAAACCTGGGATCCCTAAACTCAGTTGTATACTGCGTCAAAAGTAGGAAAACCGACGCGCTACACACTCAACCGCCGCGCCGCCCAGCCGCGGTTATAAAAACTTTTCATCCAAGTTCTTACATAAATAATATCAGCTTGTAGGTACATATGAACAACACATATGTACTCTGCTTTGTCATCTCATCACGAATAAGAAAATTAGAAAAGAAAAAAAAAACCGCCTCATCTATCTTCTGTATATGTATGTACTATGTATGTATGTAGGTAATTAAATCACTAGCGCAAGAGCTTGTGATTCCTTCTGAGAGTTTATTTCTGCACCGATTTCAATGATTCTAACACTGATTGAAGGCTTCGTCGGTATAAATAATTTTGATAAAAAGCATGTGAATGAAGTTATTATGGAAAAACATTATTTCAACGTAACTACATTCACAAATGAAGTGTCTAAAGAAAATAATGTCTTGGGGCAGTGACGAAATGCACTCTGATTTTATAAATATAAACAATTTGTTTACACTTAATCTTAATATTTATCAAGATCTCTATCACGAAAAGTAGCTCTTATTTTTTGGAACAAGGTGTCACTAGGACACTAGAGGCCAGTAGGTAGCCATTTTATTCGTTAACAGGTTGTAGGTTTTCTACATGCGAGATTGTTAATAATATTTATAAACTAAAAATCCAAATCACTGCTCTGGAAAATCCTCTTTCTTTTGACACCTCATTTGTTAAGATTGGTTGAGTGGGAGAGCCGCAAATGGTGATAATGATTGCAGAACATTGAAATTCAAAGCATTATGATCATGTAAGAGCGCGCACATATACTCACACACACACTATTGCAACGATACCCACTGCTGCCCGACTGCTGGCAGTGGTCACCACTGAAAGAAAATTGTGGGCGATGCTTTGAATAATTGTTTTGAACATTGCTCAGCTTCAGGACAACGCAGGAGGATGTTTTATATCTCAAATTAATCAGAGACAAATTTACTAATTGCACCTATTGTTTTTCAATCCGATAAGCCATTATTGAGTTAGCAGCCCTAACTCTTAACTTATAACTATAATTTTCCCTCACAATATGCAGTATTTTCACTGTTTTCTGAAAGCCATGCCATTTTCCGGGATAAAAAGTAATATATAAAAGTTGACCAGAAACATAAGCAATCACTTTGTCCATATTTCATCGCGCTGCTATGAAATTTGAGTTCCAAATTTCGTAACCGTTCGGAATTCCGTCCCCGAAATCGCGGAATTACTCCACTAGAAGTTTTGCTAACGCGCGCTTAGATGTTTACACATCAAAAACAAAAAGCGCTTACAAAAGACTTTGGAAACCCAAAAAGGAGAAATTCATAAAGCAACGAGTCAGTATAAGTAAATATGTACCTCTGTTCAATACCGTGCCTGTTATTAATAATAATTAATCGATTAATTATTTCAGACAGTAAGCATAACATAAAATAATTCTAAAAACGTTTCTACGTAAAAATGACACTTATGTAAGTGTTTGGATGTCACGAGGTATCATTTTAAATTGTCAATTTTGAACTGTCAATATTTATTTATTATTGTCAAAACTAGGAGGTTATTATATATATTGATCTATATACACTCGCACTCGCACAAAGTGCTGAAAGAGTGAAAATTCAAACGGTGAAAATATCGCGAAAGCGTTTCATAAAATTTGTACTGCTTTTGGTCATTATCGAGCGCCTTCCCGCGCAGCTACATTATTTAATGAATTTAATCGAAAAATTGGAACGTCTCGGGCAGGTCAGTGATGTAAAGACTCCTACTCGTGTTTGTCAGCCGAAAATATTGCCGCTGTAGCGAGAAGTGTGACTGAAAACCCAGGTGTGTCCATTTTGAGACTATCACAGGAATTGGGCACTTTGCACCGCAGTTTGCTATTCAGTGTGTATTCGGAAGGGGACGTCCGACAGCTTTGTTGAGTACAGCGCCCGCTCCACAGAATTCATAGAATCTATTGTGTCAACAGATCTGTTAACTTTGACGTATTTCACGCAAAAATCAGTCGCACAGAATTCGAACAACTTAAAATACAAAATCAAAAAGTTATAAGGTCTGTTCCTTTACCTTAAAATTATTAAGAGATCGTACGCATTTGTACGAATGCTAGACCAACCGCGTTCCTGTACACAAAAAAGTAATAAAAGAGGGAGGCAACGAAAGAGTAAAAATGTCCCCTCACTAAAAAATCTTACCCACTCTTACCCAACAAATTTCTTCCCGTAAAAAGTGAACTATTTTTAAAATAACGCAAAAAGTAAAATAATGGAAATAAAAGGAACATAGATGAAAGTAGAATGTCCTGAATGTTGATATTTGCATTTCGCAATATATTGCATACTGCATTGGTTCTGGGACATCATCAAGAATGGACTTTTCTGTAAAATCCAAAATCATACAACAACACTGTGTTTACTTTTGCTTCACATATAGTCGTTCGGGGCAAGAGTGCGCATTTCGGACTTCGGGCTTAAATTCTGAAAAACTTACAACAGATAGCAAACAAAAGAGTCTTTTATTTGGTAGCCCTATATTTTAGGAACAAAATTATAGAAAAATATTTTACATTTTTTTTAATGTTTCATATGTTTGGATCAAAAAACCAAGTAAGTCAAGTTGCGCACTCTTGCCCCGAAGTCAGGGAAAGAGTGCGCAGAGGTATGGGTAAGAGTGCGCAAGCAGTTTAAGTCACAGTTTTCGTAGTTTAAATGGCTTGAAACTGTGCTCAAACCCAGTTCTTCGGGAGCGTTTCATGGGCTGCTTCCATTTTAAATCAACTTTGAGTTATCAATTTTCTTACCGTTTGTGTTTGGTAGATACGAGACATTTTTCTGGAAAAACAAAAACAGAAAAATAGTTCAGCTACGAGCTACCACCTACCGCCTATGACTGTGATGAGCTCATTGCATCTTTCGATAGAAGGTCATAGTCTTAAAATTGTTATTATTATAAAAAGTTAAAAACTGGGTAAAAATCACTGCGCACTCTTACCCACAGAACGACTGCGCACTCTTTCCCTAGACGCTACTTTTTTTTCATTGTATTGAAAATCTAAGATCGAATAATATTATCCACTAAAATTGTATCCTAAATCAAACACATATATACACTGTTTATGCGTACATACCACTTATGGGGTATCGAGTTGCCACGCTTTCCTGCAGACTTTTAAAAATTAACTTTTTTTTAACAGAATCCGGCTTTTTTTTTCCTTGATGATTTTCTTTGTACTGTTAAATGGAAGTTGTTCATCATTGGCGGTTAGTGAAGCACACATTTTCTCATTTAGCGATTGCCGCTAATTCTTTCACAGGTGGAGGAAATGGCACTACGTACTCTTACCCGATGCGCACTCTTACCCGCTGCGCACTCTTACCCCAAACGACTCTATGTATGTTTATGACATTTCGCTTATTGCAACTTTTGTGGTTAAACGCGTTCCTTTAGTTTTCGTAATTTTGCCTTACTCTAAGAGAATTTTACCCCCACTCATTGAAATTTAATAATTTACTAATTTTGGGGCGGAAAGTCCACGGATTCACAAAATAAAAAGTGGAAAGTTATCCATCTTTCTCCGTATTATCCGACATAGCCGTTATTTATGAGTCACCTTCCATAAGGAGACGTATTTTCTGTGCTGCTCTCAGTTAAATACGCATCGATGCAACGGATGCTAAAGATTCTATAGGACGAGTGCTTAATTAAGATGGTACTAGTGGACCAGTGCGAGAAATCTCGCATGTAGAAACCCTACAACCGTTTACGGTCTACGACTGAAATTGTTTATACTGATGAACAAAGTTCAGCTTTCGATCAATGTTAGAATCATTGAAATCGGTGCAGAAATAAACTCTCAGGAGGAATCACAAGATCTTGCGCTAGTATGATTTAATTATATATATATGTAGATAGATAGATATCGCCATTAACGCAGACAATATTGGCTTCCAAAACGTCATTCGTCGTTTGTCTCATATTCTCACAAGAAATTATCCAGTGACAATAAATTAATCGCATGCTCTTTAACTGGTTCATTCCGTAAATTTGGTCAGCAGTCTTTCAGTTCGATGTCACCCGAAATTCGAAATCAATGGTTTATCGATACCTAGGTAAGGGGCTTCATGGATAATAATTCTACAACTAAGAAGTTCTTCGAATCCCAGCCCCAACCTCGAGACGACAAAGAAGACCGAACCTCCGTTGGGGCAAGCTATTGCGGATGCCAAAGCACTTGGTCTGGGAAACTGGAAGCAGCGTGCCCAGGTCTGAAGAGGATGGAAGGCTATGATGTCTCAGAAACGAACCATCCACGGGTTGGGAGCCTGCACACACAAATGGTCGCTAGAAGTAGGCCATGGTTCACCCCGAACTGTACCTAAAGAAAGAAAGAAGAAGACTCGCCAATTGCGGTGGACACTGCGAACTAGGAGATCACATCGCGAAGTCAACTAAAGAAAAGAGGTTCAATCTTCTTGAAAAATTTGAGGAGATTTCTTAGTTTCCCAGTGTCTCCTTATGGCACATAGAGCGACACACTCACATAGTAGGTATGTGTTCTACGGTTTCATCATCTTCCATGCAAAGGTGATATCAGAGTTGGCAGTGTCTTCCACATAGTGGACAGACAAAGAGCCATTTCCAGATGAATGTTAATGATCGCGTAAAATCGCTGGTGTCTTGAAAACAATAAGCTTCCCCACAATAAACAAATCGGCTTCGAATGTAGAAAAAATATGAAAAAGAAGCAGTTTGATTATTAAAAGTAATTGGAGTGACATTTGTGACTGACGTAGATAGTAAAATCAAGAGTTGTACTCGAACAGAAAATAAAAGTAGGATTTCTGTTGGGCGCCAATTTTCTGTAGGTAGCAGTTCACATAGGAACGTCGCGTCGGATGATAAGATTGTATTGAGTTAGCTTTAATTTGGGTAACTCCGATTTAATATGAGACTTAAGTTCACGTGTAGGTACATATATTTTTGCAAAAAAAAAACACACTATTAACACTTACATGTTTATTACAAATAAGCACTAAGAGGTGTAGATGATAACATATAATTATTTGTTTTTGTTTTTATCCTTTTATCCATAGGTATGGTTTCAAAATCGAAGAGCAAAATGGCGAAAACAGGAAAAAGTTGGACCCCAGTCGCATCCATACAATCCGTATATCACCGGTGGACCAAATCAAATGCAAACGATTGTTGGGTCTGCATTACCACCAAGTCATTTCGCACATTTAGGTTTCAACTTAAGAAAACCCTTTGATGCGAATCTAGTTGCACTACGATATCCTCACCTATCCAGTGGCTCTATGATTCCTTCGGGATATTTAAACCAGTTTCAGAGGTAAGTACAAAAAAAAGGATTCTTAAGACTATTATTTTAACCACGTTTGATTAAACGCCCTAAGTCATTTATACAACAAACGGTAGTTCGTATATATGTAGATAAATCTTTTAAGATTAGATTTCCATGAGAACATTAAGAAAGTCCATTAAGTTGGTGATGCCAACCAAAAGATAAGAATCTAAGGAGGTATATAATTTTATTTTACATTTACATATTTAGCTTATTTGGGCATTACGTCAACAAAAGTTGAGGCAAGACTGCCAGCATGTTGTCTTTGCATGACACTGTTGATATGTCCATGTCCACCCCATTAACATTACCGCCATATTCAACGGACTGACCTCTTTCTTTCTTCTTCTCTTATTTTCCTGGCTCAGTGTCAAATCGCCTAAAATGCAAAAAATCAAATGAAATCATCCAATTATTTATTAAGAAAATTAAAAGTGACACATTTTCTTCAGTTGAATACTTCAATTTTTTAGTACCAATAATTCCACCACTTTCTATAAGCATAGATGATTTACGGCTGTTCATAAATTCCTCATCCTGTAGTGCGTGCGATATTTGAGCGATGTGATATTTTTGGGCGATTTGACATTATGCTAAGTAGCCCAAAAATTAAAAATGTTAAATTGCCCACAAAGATTTTTTGGGCAATGTGACATTTTTGCATTTTTGGCGATTTGGTTTTGGGCGATTTGACATGGACCCTTATTTTCCTCCTGTAAGTGTATAGCCAGGTTTTCGAGTTTGTTTAAGAATGTCTCCAATCGCGAGGTATTCCAGAAGGGGCAATGACGTAAAATAGTTGTCCAAAAAAGCCCATAATTTTGATACCTAGGTCTTAGGCCGGCCCGCCGCATTACGTTTGACTAGACACCCAAGTCAGGTTCTACAGACTGCAAAATGTTTTCCTGTCCACTTTTAGGTTGAAGTCCATATGCGAATTCAGAAACGCCACTACATGCTAAAAGCATGTCGAATGAGTGTTTTAAATCTTCGCGTCACGTCGGCTGGGATGTCCTTCAGAATGGCGGCAAATGTATTTCCTTTCCTTTCATCGGTAAATGTATTTTTTCAAAAAGGTAAAAGTCAAAGAGTGCCAATTCAAGCGAATACGGAGAGTAGTTGAAAGTTAGAATGTGATTTGTAGCTAAAAAAAAATATCGGTCACAAGTGTCGATCGTGCACAACAAACGAAAACTTCCTTCTGCGCGATATTCGGGCTGAGTACGACAAATACGATGCATCAATCGCTTCAAAGGCTCAAGAGAATTAATTGTGCATTAACAGTTTGGTCCTTCGAATGTTGAATTCTGAGCAATTTTTGATCATCATTCAACTTATGCGGATGACACAAACATACTGTCACTTTGGACGCAATAATTCCGCTTTTATTCGTCGAAATGTCATAAATTTTGACAGTACATCAATTCCCGACGCATGTAGTTGTCAATAGATGGCCTCACTAGAAATACTTATTTTTAAAAAGTCCTGTTTACTTTAAAATATATATATCTTGTAGCCCGTCCTCACTGTTGTCTCTGTTAACATCTCACAAATCTCACTGAAAATTCCATTTAATAGTCGACGCGTTATTTCATCCATCTTTAGGTGAAAACAGACGAGCCAGGCTTTCTGCACAGATTTTAAGATTAACAACTTACATATGTACATATATAGTTAAATGTATTTCTCTTTTAATTGCAGAGCACCACCACAAATGATGCCACACGGTATGGCTTCCATGTATTCCCCATCGACGTCTTTTCAATCGCTTCTAGCCAATATGTCAGCAATGCCACGCCCACCATCATCACTCGCAAAACAAGTTAATCCCGAGGTGATATCGTGTAACCTCATAGCATCCCCAACCAATTCGCCGAATTCAACTAATCCAATAACCTCCGCACTTTCATCTAGAAGACCAACACCACCCGAAGATAGGCGTAGCTCTTCCATTGCAGAGTTACGATTAAAGGCTCGCGAACATGAAATGAAATTGGAAATGTTGCGGCAGAATGAAGATGGCGATGTGATAAGCTAGTGAACGTGTCCCAGTCCATAGTGTTCTTATAGACTATTTGTTATAAAATAAAATAAAAAATACACGAAAATAAAATACAGTACTGAATATTGCTCATCATGTTGCTAGTAGTAGTAGTATTTGATCGTTCAGTTTTATAGTAATAAAAAAAAAGTTGTGATAAAATGTTTAATTTTTTTTTTCCTTAGTACACATTTGATGAATATCATTCTTAGAATTTATATATGAACTAGCTGACCCGTGCTCGCCTCGCTTCGCATTCAATGGGAGCGAAGAAACATCAAAGTATTTGTGCAAGTCCAGAAAATTTTGTAATACATTTTTTTGATTAATTGCATTTTATCAATGTCATTTCAATGTGTTTCAGCCCCTAAGTGCAGATTCCATAGTTCTCAAAAACCAACATGCTCTAAAATGTTATAAAACATCATCTACTATAAATAATTAATAATTGCTATATTTTATTATGGTACTATTTTTTTTTTTACAAAGTTTGAGGTTGCGTTGCTTGGTACATAAACAAATACATTTTTACTTTCGCTGACTTGGGAAAGAGACACGTATAATTGACCGTGTGATAAGCAGCCGGTGGTGAGGTTCATGCCCACGGTACACAGTGTTTGTCCCTGCGCCTTATTTGTCTTCACCGCAAAGCAGACGCTTATGCGAAAGCCTACACGCTTAAACTGTAACGAAAAAATGTTAGGTATGACCGGAATTCGAGAGATAAATACATGTTCGCCGGTACCACAGCCCGTCAACACTTTCGCTTCTACCAGATTTCATTGTAGAGTTGTAACTCTAAATCGGGTGCCGTTACATAACTTAGGTGGGCTCAAATTTTTTAGAAGAATAATAGGTACACCCACTTTTAGTTTTAATTTATGTGATGGAATCCCTGGAGCAGATAAAAATTCGACCAGATAGCTGGTTGTTATTTTTTCATCCATAACCCGGTTGATTGACATGTATTCTGCACTTTGACCATCAACACGTGCCAGTACGTAAGAACTATCGTAACTACTGACAGCCAAGGGCAATATTACCTTGGCTTCGTACTAATGAACAACAAATGCTTCCCAGATGATTTCCATAGCAAATACATACATATATATTCATACACATCGCACTAATAATACAATACTGTTGTTACTTAAAATTTTTAAAATTTGTGTATCACCATATTCAAACGTAAAATTCACTTCCCTGCGCGTCAATAAGCTGTCGTTAGAATAGTGCAATAAACAAAATATTTAATAATAATCCTAATAAGCTATTAATTTTTCTTTTAATATCTGTAACAGGAAATAAATACTCAGTTTTTCGATGGATCAGAAAGAAGTCATATTTTGAGTTTCGACAGTATTGCATTATTAGTGCGATATAGGTATGAACCAAAATTAACTCTTAAAACAACAGGAGCTAATTTTGGATAGTTTTCGGTATTTTTTTTTTAATTTGCTAATAATATTTAAAAACTAAAAATGCAGTTCACTGCTCTAGAAATTTGTTAAAATTGGTTGAGTATAAGAGCCGCAAATGCTTATGATGAAGTAGCACATTGAAGTCAAAACAAATGATCACGTCAGAGCGCGCACATATACTCACACACACACATTTGCAACGATACCCACTGCTGGCAGTGGTCTCCGCTGAAAGAAAATTGTGAGTATTGCTTTCAATAATTGTTTTGAACATTGCTCGGCTTCAGGACAACGCAGAGGGATGTTTTATACCTCAAATGAATCAGGGGAAAATTTATTAAATTCACCTGTTTTTTTGTTTTTCAATCCGATAAGCCGTTATTGAGTTAGGGCTGAAAAAGTATTATTTTCCTATTTAAAAACCATGCAATTTTCCGGGATATAATGTATAAATGATATGGTCCAAGAACATAAGCAATCACTATGTCAATGTTTCATCAAAATCCGTCCAGTAGTTCTAGCGTGATGCGCGCACAAACAGTTTTTAATCTACAGTTTTATTATATGTATAGAAGATTACTCAAATGAGTTTATTTTAGATGATACAAGTGCAACACCAACAAACAAAGTCCAAAAAACATCAAGATACTCTTACCGTCCGTCAGATGCCCTTACTGTGCTATTTCAGATCCTACATCTTGAAATTCATTTCAAGAGCAAAGCGCGAGGAAAATCAGTCCGATCGTTTGATTAAAGTTAAGATCTCGAAGCTTAATAAATCTAAAGATATTGCAAATATTCCAAGATGATCTTGTAATCATGCTAAAAAAATTAATTTCTTCAGAACTTTCATCCGTCAAGTTTGGAGAAATAAAGAATTCGTAGCTCCGCGCCGTCAGGATCACAAATCTGGTACACCGATGGTTAAAAAATGGAAAATAATAATTGTCCTTATATTCAAAGAGCTATAGCGCCTCAGCATCTTTCAAGCAGAGCTATAAGGCATAGAACTATGTGTCCGAGAATACTTACGCAGACGTATAAGCGGCAATGCCCGCATTAACATCATCTGGGACATCCAAGCAGCTTTCAAGGCCCTAGGTCGTATTCGGTATTGTCTGGGACTGATTAAACCTCTTCGAAAACCTAACTTAAGACATTATAGTCACTATTTCTTAGATACCAGGTCGCGAAGGTCGCGATGGTAATGAACGTGCAGATTGGCTGGCAAAAAGTAGCGTCTCCTGCCTGCGCACCGGTCCCTGATGGATACATTTGAGACACATACACTCATAAATCAGGAAATGGATTGATGATAACCTTGCTGACCAAATCCAAGCGCTAGCGACACACTAAGCAATTCATAACCCCGGCTCGTAGCAAAGCCAAAATAGTATTTGAGCTCAACAAAGAAGACCTTAGGGGGTCTTAATTGGTTTTCTAACAGGGCCCTGACCACTAAGAAAATAGGATCATCTGACGATGACTCCTGCTGACTCTGCGAAGAGGATGAAAAGACGTATACTCTGTGAATGCCCTGCCATACCATAGCAAAAAGCATAGTACTTCATGTACAAAAAGCATTTCTGCGCTCGGAAGAGATATGGATAATTGCATGGCAGTATGGCACCCCCAGAAGAGTGCTGATGTTTATAAAGAGCCTCAGTACATCCATGTAATTAGGAAATAAGGGCCAGCACAATAGACATCTCTTGATTGCGCTGTACAACACGAGGGCCCATGACGTCTGTCTTTCTATAAATGAATGCGGAAATTATTTAAAAAACGTTATTTTTCCAGTTCTAAGCTCTGCCTCCATTAAAATACTAAAAAAAATCTTCCTCTGAAAGTATATTTTTATAATAGTACATATTTGCATCTAATCCCGTTAGCACAGGGGATTTTCCCATAAATTGCTGGATTGTTTCATCTTCTAGCATGCATCTTGTGCCTCCAAATATAAAGCTATTTCCATTTATGTGAATGAGATCCGCTCGCGACTTAAGGCCTCGACCCATAGACTGCGGCAGTGCGCTATTGCGTGCGTTTTGAGTGACAGCTCGATAGAATACACGCATTCTTATGGAAGGTGGCCCATAACCAACGCATATGAAAACGCTGACGCAGAAAGTAGGTTTACTTTCTACTTTTTACTGTGCGCTGTGCGTTGGGTGTTCACACATTCAGGCATTAAAGTTCACACATTCACAAATTGAGAGTATGCATTTTAATTGGTGGAAGCATAGAGTAATGTAGAGAAACTGTCATCGCTGTTGACAATCAGCTGACCAGTGTTTCCAGCCACATTCGCCATCAGAGATCTTCAAATTCCCCTTTTTCCCCTTTCTTTGTGGTGGCATTCCCCATGGATTCCCCACAAGAAATTTTCAAAAAGCAAAGAATTTCGCATTCTTTTTGCACCAAATATTAAAAAGTTTATGTAATTTGAACGATTTGACAGTTTTCATAATCTACCCAAAGAAATTCATTGTGTTTGCAGCGCACTGTTTTACAAAAACTACAAAATATTTTCGTACGCAAACGTTTTTCATAGTTTTTGGCAGCGTTTAAACATAATAAAAAACAGACAAGTACAAATTTAATCAGAGCACTGCAAAATCTCTCTTGAAAAATAAATAAGAATTCCCGATTATTATGAAAAAGAACGAGAGAATTGTAGTGATGGTTAATTATGTGCATTGGTATATTAAGTTATCAAAAAAAAAAGAAATGTTCCTTAGTGCGTTTAAAATTAAAGCAGATCCACCTAACGTCCTAACCCATTCGATTGAATGCATTTGAAATGAACTCATGTATATGACTGATTTTCCAATCAGGCGTAGGAGTATAAGAAGTGCTACCTGCGCACGGGGAAGGCATGCGTGTAAGTTACGGTTACGCATTGCTATTAACATGTAATTCTATTTTGTTACTGTTTTATTACTCAATTAAGAGTTATTGACATTTTCCCCACAGTTCATTTTAGAAGGGAGTAGATTCCCCTTTTCCCATTTCATCAAATTTTGTTCTGAAATCCATCACGAAAAGGGGAATTCCCCACGAACTGGCAACACTGCAGCTGACATCAGCTTGAAAAGAAAACACTTTCAGCCAGTGCTGTCCGTGGTACTACAATAGTAGTTTTGTACTAGCCAGTCCGAACTACACTTATCTTATGTCGTTTTCGTTTGGGCTTTTCAAATTTTGCCCTCGGATCTCAGATTTTTCGTGCTGAATACAAAACAAACGAGATTGATCTGTTTTTCTGCAATTGTATTAGTGTGTCATTTGACATTTTGTTCGTAAAAGGAAATAAATAAAAAAAGAAAAATAATAAATACAATTTTAAATACACTTTCTTTGTATTTTCTAGTTTTTTCTGATAATATTTGTGTTAACTGTTAGCATTTTGATGTGCTGCGTAAATTTCGTATAAAATGTTTTGGTGTTAGTGCAAGTAGGTGTAAATCTCGAGTTGAATCCGAGATTCACAAAAATTGATCGAGCAAAAAAGTCACTTCTTTCTTTTTGTTCGGTTGGAAAATGAAAATTGTACTAGAACGATCCATACTGCTCGAGATAAAAAAAGTGATTGCAAATTTTGTCAAGTCCTTGTACCAAATAATAGAACTCTATTGGTAAGACATTGGTAAGAAAACTCCAAAGGCCATGATCAAATTATGCTTGGATTGAAAAACCAACCGGCAATCGATAAGAACATAAGACACATTGAAAAATTCAAAACAGAAAAAATCAAAACTAGTGAGCTTCAGATAATTTTGTTTCTGATTCCAAACAATTTACCATTTTCATATTTTTTCTCATATGTAAGTATTGGTACTATGTACCTTCATTCGAAAAGTACCACCACGTTATCAAAAATTTAGCACCCAAAAAAACTACCGAAACGACAGCTCTGCTTTCAGCAATAGCAAAATGTCATCGGCTGTCATGTCTCAGCGCTGGTATGCGACGCATTCTATGGGACGGCTCTCTGCCAACGTCAGCGTTCAAAACGACGACATTGACGCAGTCTATGGGTCGGGGCCTTTAAGAATCCAATCAATCTCGCTTGGCAAGTTGTTATAGTTCAATATGCGTTGCCTTGTTGCTAAATGTTTGTGAATGTTTTGAAGTTTGTATAGATTTTCGTCTGGCTATCTACGGCTTTTGATATTCAAGTATGTACTATGTATGTATGATATATGTTTGTGTTTCTTCAGATTGTAATGTACAACTCGTTAGAGGTAAGATATTCATTATCCAGTTAAGGCCAAAGTCTGTACCCAGCCTTTCAAACTCTTTAAACCAAAATATATTACCTATTTAGTTCTTATCAGATTGGATAGTCTTTCGGCATCATATTCAAACAACGTATTTGCAATGTAACGCATTTGTATATTCAAATTTCTGACTTGGATTTTGAAGTTAATTTTCATTTTAAATAGATACATCTTTTATTTCATTCAAATGTATTTTAGGAAGAAATACATTGAGTTTCATGCCTTTTTTCGTTAAAGAAAAAATTAACTGAATCAGCATTAAGAAAATTTTAGTATTTTTTTATTTATGTCATAAACCATCAAGGTAATGAAAATTTGTCGACAATTTGACCGACATTCGCCAAATCAAGTCGACATTTTAGGTGTCGAGATTTTAAACTTTCGATATTTTTAAAAGTCGATAAAATCTTTGTCGAGATTTACGCGAATGGCAATATCGACATTACTTTTGTCGACAATCCGTACGTCTCCCCACAAACGAGCAAACTCATCACCAATCAAAATCTCTAGTTCGTTCAGTGTCGTCATGGATATCGGGCGTGAGAAACCTCCCCCACCAGCAACAGGTTGGTCTGTTATTCGCTAACTTTCGAAAAACATTAAAAAAAACTTCGAAAAACCCGACATGCAAATCAACAGACGACAAACTGTTTTTTTGTAAATCGGAAACGAGTTTTCAACCAATAGCATCGTGTGCGGCGTCCCATTTGATTACACAGAATATATATGACTAAAAGCAAGCTAGTTGCCAATTTACATCGCTGATCAGTTTTATTCCAGTTGCTTCGTGTGTATTGGACCCAAAAAGTATAAAATAATGTTCCCTAGACCCATACAGCGTCCTGAAAATTTGTGATGGTGAATTTGGAATAACTATGAAAATACTTGTAAGATTTGAAATGAAAAACGTGGAAAAATTATTTTACACTTTTTAGTCAGTCTTAAAAACATTTATTTTCATAAATAATTTTTTTGTTTACAATTAGCATGTTATTCACTAATGTCTCGTTAAAACTCACCAATTAAAATACAAAATCCAAAAATGACCATTATTTTTATTTTAATTTTTAATTCATTTTTATTAATCAATTCAATTAAATCTTAAATGCTAGACAAAAATGATTAAAACTAGCTTAACTAACTTAACTAACTTACTCTAACTTACTGGCCCCACACGGGCACTCTAAGCTAAACTTAATACTTATACTATGTCTTTCGACGTAACCTAACTTATAATACTTATAGAATTTCAATGAAAGTTACAATTTAAGAGCTAAGAAAAGTTTGAAAAAAAAACTTAGCAACAGCCAAAAATGACCATTTGTTACGGTAACAATGTGGTTATGGCTTAAAAGTATGCAATGTAAAATTTTAAGTATGTAGAATCACAGAAATAAAATCACCAGAAAAACGTTGCATATCTACAGGTTTTATAAGTGTTTGAAGCTCCGTACGGAACCCTTACGAACAAACAGATAAGAAAGCGAGTTAATATTGCATTGTAGCAGTTCTGAGCTATGTTTAAAGTTTGAAGTCTCTAGCTCATCGGGATGTTAGTGTAAAATCAATTACAAAATTTTTACCGAACATTAGGACACACAAGAAAGCGAACTAATAAAAACATAGTAAAAAAAAACTCCGCGTTGAAGCAGATGCAATTTATCGAAAAATCAATCCTTTTCAGCTAAAACAAAACTGATTTCTATATTGAGGATTCCTTTCCTCCTCAGGCTTAGGCTTATCCACGTAATCCGCTTAATCTGATAACAAATATAAAAAATCCTCAAGGCCCGACGCGTTTCAATTAATTTATATTTCTTTTAATTATTCTTTGGCACTTATGACTAACTGGTCGCCGTGGTCGTGGTGGTTAGTGCGTTGGACTACCACGCAATGCTGCCCGGGTTCAACTCCTGGCCGGGTCTAACACCTAAAAAGAGTTTTTTCACGGTACCACCTCTTTCGAATGTCTGACAAGCATCAAAGAGTATCATTTGTCACGATTGAGCTTCTCAACTCGCCGTTCGGAGTCGGCAAAAAACTGTAGGTCCCTTCCATTCGTGCAAAAATATAACACGCACACACAAATGGTTGCGAGAAGCAGGCCCAGGTTCACCTCGAGCTGTAGCACCAACTAAGTAAGTAGTTATGACTAACTGCCTTACCTACCCGCAGGTCCTTGTAATGGGCTAAACAAAATAGAAACGATGCTCGTTAATTTTGAAATAGGTTTTTGTAAATATTTGTCGATTTCAATTCACTTCGCATCACTGAGTACAGGGTAATTGCAAACATCATCACCTGCTACAAAGACTCTAGATAGTGTTTACCAACCTACAAGCAATCTTACACATTTTCCACACTCAAACTCAATGTATAGATTGCCACTTCTGCATCGATAAAATTCAATTAACTCCTGAATCCCATTTGCCTGCTAACGCTATATAATCATAAAACAGATTAATTAAAAAGGGTGCCGTTTGCCCCGAACCTGTCAGTCGCAAGAGGCGCAAGTCTGCCGAAGTAGAGATGCCCCTTCTACAGTCTGGCGAGGAGCGAATTACTTGTAAATTAACTAAACGCCACTTGGTGTTCCGAATATCTCAACTGTTGTCCGCTTCTTTGGAGTTGAATGGTGGAGTATCCAGCGAATACTCGTATGTATGATGTATACAACTCATTTGCTGGAAATGGCTCGTATATACGAACGAGTATGCATGTTATTCGTTAGCCATCTAACTCCCTGTTGACTTGGTTCTGTTTTGAAATTTTCAGCTTTGGGATTGGGATACTGTTGATCACTTGACTGGTGGATACGCCTCCTGGATTCGTGCACATAATTCAGAATTTATTAATAACATGCTACAGTGATTGACGGTGGGCCATCCATTTACATATTTAATTTTTAATTCGATTCTATAGCTGAATATTTACACGTACATATAACGTGATTTAATTATTTTAATATACCCAAACTGAAACTACCTGCTATGATCATGATTATGATAAGTAATATTAATATCAATGGTAAGTGCTAATTTGATTAGCTTTACTTTGGATTAATTAAGAAAATAAACTCGAATAGTTCCATCATAGTGGGAGTTGCATTGGAATATGTTATAAAAATGATCACAAAATGATTTAAGCTAGCACTGTACATTCATTACCAGGGAACGGATTTTGTTGACTTTCCCTTTATTTGCCTTTTTTAACTTTTGATGTGTAAACATCTTAGCTCTCGGTATGGGAAAAATTTTCGCCGTTATCCGTCACGCGTAACCAAACTTGGTATTAGTGCGTTGTCTTTATATGATTCTCCTAGTACTGTAGATTAAAAACTGTTTGAACGCGAATCCCTACTGGACGGATTTTGATGAAACATTGACATAGTGATTACTTAAGTTCCTCCTCAACAACGTTTATAATTTTTATGTCGGAAAATGGCATGGTTTTTAGAAAATAGTGAAAAAATTGCATATTTGAATAGCAAATTATAATCATTCAGCCCTAACTCAGTAATGCCTTATCGGATAGAAAAACAAAAAAATAGGTGAAATTAGTAGATCTGTCCCTGATTCATTTGAGACATAAAACATCCTCCTGCGTTATCCTGAAGCTGAGCAATGTTCAAAACAATTATTCCAAGCATCGCCCACAATTTTCTTTCAGTGATGACCACTGCCAGCAGTCGGGCAGCAGTGGGTATCGTTGCAATAGTGTGTGTGTGAGTATATGTGCGCGCTCTAACATGATCATATGTTCATAATGCTTTGCATTTCAATGTTTTGAAATCATTATCACCATTTGCGGCTCTCACACTCAACCAATCTTAACAAATGAGGTGTCAAAAGAAAGGGGATTTTCTAGAGCAGTGAATTGCATTTTCAGTTTATAAATATTATTAACAAATTTAAAAAAAAAAACGATCAAAACAAATATTCTACCCAAAATGAACTAATGTTGTTTTAAGAGTCAATTTTGGTTCATATATGTATATGTATGTAGTTGCTATATGAAAATCATCTGGGAAGTATTTGTTGTTAATTAGTACGAAGCCAAGGTAATATTGCCCTTGGCTGTGGCGTCGTCAGGGATAGTAGCTACGTTTCTGCCCGGTGGTAAAACTTCTAATGCAATATTTAAAATGCCCATACAATTAGACCACTGAAAGTCTTGCCTACAACATTCCCTGAAATAGTGATAGAACTCGAGTTTTACGTGACTGTTATCTTGTGTGGGACGAATGCACTATGGCACACCGTAAGGCAGTGGAAACCGTTAACAGAACTGAACAGGATAGAACTGAACGATAGACCGATGGGCGGCATAACAGTGCTATTTTGCAGAGACTTTAGGCAAACGTTATTAGTAGGACCACGAAGCACAAGAGCTGACGAAGTAAACGCCTTTCTGAATATGTGAAGTCTCTGGTCCAGTGTTACCCAAATATACTTGACCGTCAATCCAATCGCACAACATTTTCTGATATGTTACTTCCTTTGTGGAGGAACGGTTCCGGAAGAAAATGGAAAAGTAAATTTATCACATTAATTGTGCCAAACAGTGTCTCCTACTGAAGAACTTATCTCATCCGTTTACGGTGATATATCGCAACTAACAAACCATGAGAATTCTTAGCTTTGTGAGAGAGCCATTTTGTTGAACCGAAATGATCAAGCTGCAGCAATTAATAGCGAGATATTGGCACGTGTTGATGGTCAAAATGCAGAATACATTTCAATCAACCGTTATGGACCAAGAAGTAACAATCAGCTATTTGTTTTTAAATTATCCAGGGCTTCCATCCCAAGAATTCAATCTTAAAGTGGGTGTACCTATTATTCTTCTAAGAAACTTCAGTCTACCTAAGTTATGTAACGGCGCCCGACTTAGAGTTTCAACTCAGCAACGAAATCTGGTAGAAGCGACGATGGCGAACATGTACTTTTTATTATTATATTTATTATCAATTATTGATGTGTTAATATCGTAGCTCTCGGTATGGGAACATTTCTCGCCGTCGTCCGTCACGCGTAACCAAACTTAGTATTAGTGCGTTCTCTGTATATGATTCTCTTTGTTTATTTCTGCTTCACACAGAGTAATAGCAATAGCATAGCAGCGTCAACGTTCTTTGTATATGTTAACTCATCAAATTTCACGAGTACCTGGTACTCACGCCTTTTTTTTATCCACATTGTCTTTTTTTTGCCTTTTGGTGCTATTTGTCAAAGTTACTGTGCACTTGGTGCTTGTGCTTGTCATTGGAAGTGAAAATGTCCCAATTCATGTGAAAAGATTCAAGCCAATTGCAAAATTTTGGCGCATATTTAACCCTTAAACCCCACCCATCGGTGGGGAAGCACTATTACTACCCCGGGGTCTAGAGGACCCCAATATATTTATGTTTTTATTTCAAAAATTTTAATTAAAATTTATTTTTATTGAGATTATACACTTAGTTAAATGTTTAAAATAACTTAAAGTTCTGAATCGAGGCACTCCTGACACACAGCCCGGCTATGTTCGCCGCAGAGGGGGTTTCGACACCTGTCACACCTGATTTTTGTCTCCCGTCCATTATCCGTTGTATAGATTGCATATCTTTTTTCGGTAGTAAAAGCAGCATTTGGTTCAACTGATGGCCATTTCTTTTATGAAATATCTCTCGAAAGAACCTGGAGATTTGCAGGTAAAGTTGGCCAAGTAAATCTTTCTTCAATTTGGAGCGTGGTGAAGTCCTGTGCAAGGAAAAGGCATTTTTTGGGGGTTGATTTGATGCCATTTTTAGGAGTACACACGCATCGCGCTTGGACCCCAGGGTAGGGGTTAAATGTTTACAATCAACAGGTGAGTCCTAGTAGGTGTATCTTAATTTGAACATTTAATCTTAGTGCAATGCCTTTTGAAGAGGTGTTAAAGACTTTGAACGGGATCAAGAAGAAACTACAACAAGCTAAAGGGCCAGTAGCTGAAAATGTGATGAAAATATTGTACGCTGGTTTTTTTCAGCAAATTAAGGAAATGGCGTTGCAAACTCCAAATTGGACTAAAATATTAAAGTAAACGGCGTGACATCTTTTATCTTGGCTCCTAGTCGCTGCACATGTTGAGAGATCCTTCAGTTCATTCAGGGCCTTCCTGAGAGATAAACGCAGGCGATTTTTACCAGAGAACTTTAAAATATTTTTGGTTGTACAGTGCTATTACAATGTTATTAATAATACATAAAAACCTTTATTAGTTTAGTTAGTTAGTTTATATGACGTCTATTTTCATTTTAAATTCATAACATTCAATATAATTCTAAGTCTATTATGGTGTGGCCTATGGCCGTCTACCAGAAAATCTTTATTATTTAAAGCTTTTTTACCCAACTACGCAGAGGAAGGGTTATGATTTTCACAGACTGGGTTTGTATGTACATATGTATGTAAGGATGTCACCTCGTACAGCCTAAGCTATGGAACCGATTTCAACAAATGAGGTGTCGTTGGATTCATCTTAATCCGGAGTCCTAGGCTATGTGACGCCACCGAAAAATTCAATATTACGGGCGCACTAAGCAAAATGACGGATTACCTCTTTGTCTTTTTTCTCACAACCGCCTTGATAATGGTACTAAATGAAAGGGCTTGGCAAGTAGAATACAATACGCTATAACGTCATTAAAAATTTAATATAGCAAAGGCCCACAAGATGGCGGATTACCGGATTACATCCTTAATATGGGTATCAAATGAAAAGTTTTGACAAGTACATAGAACACGACATTGCTTACCTACATACACTCTACATATTTTCTGAAACAACTACAACTAAAAAGTTGTAAAATAAAATATGTTTGAAAAATTAAAACCCGACTACGGGACAAACTAAGTAAAAAGTACGAAACAAGATGAGGCGAAACTATGGTTTTCAGGATATTGCCGTGGTCGCATGCCGTAGCCGTTATACCTAATAACGACTTTATTTAAGTAAGTACGCATTCATAGGGCAAAGTGGCATGCGACCACGACTATACCCCAGAGATGGGATCCGATACGAAATTGTACTATGTATACGGTACGATTCAAAACAGTTTCGGATCAGGGTTTCGGTACGAAACTAAGGCACTAAACTGAGGTACGATATTATCAGGTACGAAACTGCTCGGTACGATACTAATGCTGTGAAGTTTAGTTTCGATTCACGATATGATTGAATCACGAAACTCATATGCATTTATATTAACCGCGCACAAGGCAATGCCGACATAAACAATAGGCGTGTTTTTTTTTTTCAAATCTATATAGACATGTGAAAACTGCCTATAACCTATCTTTTGCAAAACGTCACGCACAATTGTGGAGTCAGATCCAAACATGCAAAGCTGCCAAAGAAATGATGGAATTTTCAAATCCACTGCGGGCTAGGAAGGTACTGAATTTGGGCAGAGTTCAAATAAAACTGTTGATTGGCTTATATACGGCACACATCAACTTAAATAAACATGCCAACCGACTGGGACAAGTGCAGCACAGCACCTGCCCGGGCTGCGAAGAAGAAAAAGAAAGTATCAAACACTTCCTCTGCGATTGTCCTGCTCTATGTTCAATAAGGCAAAAATACCTGGGAAGACACATCCTGCCCGGGCTGACATCGCCCAGATCTATCGATTTCTCGAAAACACTGGAGTTTACACGACACACAGAGTGTTTTTCCTGAATCCACATATTCCTTCCGCCCTTTCCATTCCACTACACCCCTTTCACTAACACACATCCCAACCGTTCTTTCTCAGCACAGTTATAGAGGGGAGCACAACGGGCCCGACTTGTGGCCTACGTGAAGAGGAGCAATCCTCACCCTCGCAAACCAACCAACCAAAATACGACAAAACATGAACTATGAAACTCCTACAAAAAGACAGAAAGTCGTTGTCAATGCTAATAGGAGTATTAACTGGGCACAATACTCTAAGATATCACATGAAGAAATTACGACTGAATGATGATGACATATGCAGAGGATGTGGTGACGAAGATGTACATGAGGACACAACCCATTTCCTCTGTCACTGCCCTAACCTCTGTCAACTGAGAAACAGAACCCTAGGCAAATTCTATTTCGATCATATCGAAGAGCTATCTGATGGATCACCATCTAACCTGCTTGAGTTTGCTAAGGCATCGGGTTGGATGCAACATAGTCATTGATACCACGGGTAGGATCACGCTATGGGTATCACAATGGGTGACGAGGATGCAAGCATTCTCATCAGCCCAAAAACCTAACCTAACCTAACCTAACACGGTGCAATCCCGACCAACGGAGAGGGGAGATGTCGCCTTATCTCTATTCCTAACAGGTGCCAGATCATTGCTCCTGTGCAAATACTAATAAATAAAAAACAAACATACAAAACTCTAATTTCATTCCGGTACGAAAGTCGGTACGAAAATCGGTACGAAACTACAGAAAAAGTACGATCCCAAACTAAACTACACACAAGCTGTTCACGAAATTGTACGAAATGTAACAAACAGTTTCGGACCAGACCGGTACGAAACTATGCGCGTGAGTTTAGTTTCGTACCGTACCGAAACTAAGCCATAATTTTCATACCGGATCACATCTCTGTATACCCTGAAAATCATCGTTTCGTACTTTTTAGTTAGTTTGTCCCGTAGTTGGGTTTTAGTTTTTCAAACTTAATTTTTTTTTTTTTATGATTTCTTAAATTGTATATTTATAGTCTGATACAAATTGTTTTTAAATAATAAATAAATTATTACATATAGCTGTCAATATTATGTACATATGTATGTGTGTATGTATGTACTTTTTTTTTTACTTTTAAAATTTTTCAAAACTATTGCTATTCGGCTTTGAGCCATTTACCCTAGGACTATGCTAGGACTAAAGGATTGCTGAGCTAATCCTCTTCCTAAGCTCTACAGGGTTGGTATAAATATCTCAACATTACATCCGAATAAACGGGTCACCTGAAGTTTGTGGTATCAAAACGGCGCCTTCTACGCGCTATTTGGATTTCTTTCCATCGAAACCAATACTTCTACCTACTTATGTACCTATGTAGTTGTGCTGAGGTTGCTTGAAGGTGCTCTCTCAAGTAACGCGGAAGTGAATTCCAAATGCGAATAGCAGCAATGAATAATTGTCTTTCTGATGTTAGACAAGAGAATTGTGGAAGAATTAAAAGAACAGATTGGTTGGATGCCGAAAATTGGATTTCATTGTAGAGATATATTGGTTGCCTCGTTTTTAAAATGCTGAAAAGAATAATTAGAGTACGAAACTTGACATAGTTCTGAAAAGGCATTTTCTTTGCCAAATGTGAGATGTGGTCAAGCCTTCTGAGACTGTAGAATGAGTGGATAGTGCTGTTTAATGCCACTTGAAGCTTCGATTTACTATCAGCATCACAATTGCAGAAGATTTCACATCCATATCAGATAGAAAATAGGAGAGCTCTTTATCTTAATTAAGTGCCAGGCTATTTTCCAACGACCTGTTTAGTACCCGTTGAAGATCTTTATTCACATCATTGCATTAGCGCATTTTTTAACATAACTAAAGATTGGAATATTGTCGGTGTAAAAAAAAGGGATTTGATGATTTAAAAATTACGGATTCTGAACCATTGATATAACCTGAGAATAAGAGGGGTCCCGAAAGAACGCCCGCCAGGGAAACTGCCTGCTTCTTTTCACTTAGATACAATAAAAGGTAGCTTATAGCATATGTGACGTAATTTATCTTCAAAAGTGGATTTGTCTTTTATATCAAAAGCTTTCGAAAAGTCGTAAAGGATCAAGAAAGTAACATGGTCTTTATGCTTCTTTCGCTCTTATATTTTCTACTACGCTCATCAGAGTGATGGTATCCTCTATGTCCCGAAGCTGGGACTAAACATGCAAAACGAAGAACTACCCAGTCGCGGATAACATGTAACCCAGAATTTATTCTAGAGGTCCTTCTGGGGAGTCGCAACTACTTCTCAACTCGATTCCAGCGCATGTAATACGACGGAAGCGATCGCTTCCACTCTGCAATACCCAGAAGTTGTCTCAGAAGTACTTTTCAAACACATCACAAAGAAGTTGAGCATTCATGCCTTCACAGAAAAGTTGACTCCTTTCTTGCCGCAATACCTCGCATTCGTACAGTAAAGCCCTGCCCTTTTCTTTAGAAAGGATCTGTTTAACCCCAAACCTCCGCGCAGATTGCCAGACTTTCGCTTTATACATACATTTTTTCCCCAACTTAATTATTTTTAACAAATTTTTACCTACTCACATAAGTATATTTTCTTTAATTTTGTAGCACTAATTGGTGAGGTGTTCGGAAGCCTACACCAAAAGTAACGTAAAAGTCAAAGTTCGCTTTATTGAAAAAGTCAAAAGCCCATAACAAATACAAAGTATATGACAACGCTAGCGTAGCGATTTTTTACGGCCAAGCTCATAGTGCTTAACGCTTAATTGCCTTACGTCTGATAAAGCTATTCATTTAAAGTTCATAAATTAATGCAGCAAATCGAATCAATGACAAATACTCGTACCCCACTAAATTCATATTTACAATAATTAAATCTCATCACGAGAAAAGATATTTCATCCGCCCATTATTCATAACTCAACTTAAAATAGAATCAAATTAAGAACAAATTAAATATGTAAATATATGGTCCACCGTCAATCACTGTAGCATATAATTAATGAAGTTTGAATTATGTGCCCGAAATCTGGAGGCGTATCCACCGACCAAGTGGTCAACTGTATCCATAAGCTAAAAACTCCATCACATATTAAAATTAAAATACAAATCATTACGATGGCCATGAAGCAAATTCGATTAGGACAAATTGCCAAGGTGAGTCCCGGTCCCAGTTGAACCAACAGTGGAGAGAACCACAAAGCGGAGAACTACCGAACCAACAAATACGAGTAACAGCACTACTCCACCCATTTCAGTGAATGAGTGGAATACATCCGAGTACCGCAGAGGTTGAGATATTCAGAACATCAAGTGGCGTTTAGTTATAATTTATAAGTAATTCTTTTCACCGGACTACGAGTATTAGAAAAGGCTCAAAGAGGCTTACACCTCATCGCATCTGACAGGTTTTGGCATTGGCATCAGACAAACAGCGCCACTTTTAATTAATCTGTTTAATGAATCCCTCTGCATTTTGAGTATAAAATGAGATTCAGGAGTTAATTAAATTTTATCGATGCCGAAGTGGCAATCTATCTGTTGCTGAGGAACGTGAAGCGTACGCAGGACCGTTGCGGGTAGGGAATCTGCATTGTATCCGTTGTGGTAGACGGCTACTTTACGCAAAGTCTGTCAAAACAGAGTTAGTACGAGTACGAGTATAGCAGCCTGAAACAAACAACATAAATAAAAGAACGCACATGCATACACATGAATGTATGTCAATATGGAAAATTTATTAGGTAATCAATTGATTGGAGGGGCGGCGCGGCCTGGCGCGCGTAGCGAAATGTCGGATAAAAGATGGTTTATTAAAATGCTTTTTATTTTTTTTTTTTGAATCTCGCTGCTGCCAGAACAGGAAGTTATATTTATATTTTTATTTATTCTTCCAGTAAAATAGGACTAATCGAAACATTGGTAAACGACGCTACATCTGTTGTCTCAGCTTCATTCATTTCCTGGATGCATTCTTCAATTACCTGTTCATCGTTCGCTGACAGCTCAGCTGAGCTATTATGCTGGATGTTGTCCGCAACATAGTCCGGAACAAAGACACTGTCATCACCAGGGCCCGCATTTCTATGCAAATGCATATTTTTTTGACAGCCTTAGAAGCAAATGAATCAGATAGTTTTTAGAATTAAGAAATTTTGCTTTAAAATGGCTTCAATCGTCAGTGCATATTTTTCCATATTTTGGTATAAATGCATATTTTGGCTTATTAAGCATATTTTAACGATGAATGCATACTTTTCGTGCATATTTCAAAAAAATTAACTTCAAAATATTGGGAACAATTTAAAGGGGTAGTCAAGGAGTATAATGATTCCGAAGCTCTTTCTTTTAAAAAAAAACTAAAGTAATACCTAACCAGTCACTATTAAAAAATCATTTAATTTGTATAAGTTCCAATTATGGATTTCTTAATGAAAGTATCACTAAGCTACAGGGATGGAAGACACTAAGAACCCAAATAGACCTGATGGAAGATGCATTTGCAAAAATTAATTCAGTCGAAGGTTCAATATGAAGAGTTATTTAAAAGAAAATTGAAAATGTTTGAAAAAAAAACGAAGGGTACTTAAAAATGAAAACAATCTCAAATATATTGACGTTCAAGAGTAACGAAGGAGAGAACCTGGAGAACTATTCAATTAGTGAAATTCTTTCATTCAAGAACGCTCCAGTAACATCTGTTGACGTTGAGAGAACATTTTCAATGTATACGAGTTTTTTTCGGCCAAAACTTAAAAAAAAAACTATGGTATATATGTTAACAAGGCATATTCAATGAACTTGTACAATTAGTACCTTATTTAAATGAGATTGAAATGTAATATTTTAATTTTCCTTTCAATTAAATGAAGTTTATTTTATGTTAGTTTATTTTTGAAGTTTTTTTTGTTATAGTTGTTAAATAAAAGACTGCATTTTTTTAAATTTTCAACGTCTTTTTATTATTTTTCAAATTTTTCAAAGCATATTTTCACTTTTTAAGCCGCCGTGGCCGTAGTGGTTAGTGCATTGGACTACCACGCAATGCTGCCCGGGTTCAACTCTTGGCCGGTTCTAATACCTAAAAGAGTTTTTTCACGGTGCCACCTCTTTCGAATGTCTGACAAGCATCAAAGGGTATCATTTGTCACGATTGAGCTTCTCAACTCACCGTTCGGAATCGGCAATTAACTGTAGGTCCCTTCCATTCATGCAAAAATATAACACGCACACACAAATGGTTGCGAGAAGCAGGCCCAGGTTCACCTCGAGCTGTAGCGCCAACGAGGTAAGTAAGTACCAGTAGGCGCATATTTTCTCATTTTATTTTGCATTTTATTTTATGTTTTTTAGCGCATAAAAATCCGAGCCCTGGTGATCACTGCTATAAATTTCATCTTCACTTTCCACGGAATTGATGAACTCGAGCAATTGATCATCCGGCAATTTTGCCAAGTTGAACTTTTTATTATAAATTCGTTTACAACGATCCACCAAAAATAAAAATCTAAATAAAAGGGGGAAAACAATACAATAGTAAGTAAACAATGATGTTTCTTGGTACAAAAGACGTGAATAATAATGAAACACAGGGGATATTTTTTACACACAAACTGGCAAGACACTTCTCATTATTTTTTCATTTCAACAATAACATGTAACTCAAATATAATAAAATAACTATATACGGTAAAATTATAGATTCGATCACTTGATTCTAAATATGTTTATTTAATAATTTAAAACAAAATTTTTTGCGGAACAATTTTTGGTGCTATTCGGTTGACTTTTTGCACTTGACGGATGACAGCACCTAAACAGCTATCGCAATGTCAACCAAACTAACCTAAAGAAGGTTTTCACTACTTTTTTTTTTTTTTTTTATAATCTACACACGCTAAAGGGGATATGAATACCCTTATAATGTTTACACACAGCGCGAGCACATGAAGAACAAGAACGAGAGACAGACTGAGCAAAAAAAGAAGATATATTGGATTTTGGACCTAAAAATCAAAGGCCGTCTTGAGACGGGCTTACCCGACAGAGGGTTAAGACTCGCGGCCGAAACAAAATACAGCATCCGTCCATGGTGAAACGTGTTGTAAAGTACTAAGACCCATCTTTCTGCAGCAGCTACCCAGATTGTGGATGTACTCAAATTGACATGTGGTGTTCACACTTTTAGAAGACGGCTGAGGGAGCACAATCTCAGTGCTCGAAGTCCACGAAAAGTCACACTTCTCAAGAAAATGCATGTATCAAAAAGGCTGAGGTTTGCGAGAGAACATTTGTCATGGCCCCCTAAAAAGTGGAGGAATATATATCAGCGTTGGTGTAAGAATTAATAATTGTGAAAAAATGCCAAATTGCGAGTATTTGACGGAGGACCAAAAAAATCAAATAATTGCACGTTTTGAAGTAAAGAGGTGTAAGGAGGTTGGTTGCAGCAAGTCGACTGTTAAGATTATTTAAAAAAAAAACATTTAGGGGCACAGTTGAACAGCAAAAAGGAACAGAAGCGATTCTACCGCGGATGATCGAGTTTTACACCGGATCTCATTGAGGAACCATTTTCAAAAAGCTGTTCAAATAGGAGCAGAGTTTGTGGAATTAAATGCAATTGAAATTAGTGTGCATACAGTGCCTCAAAGATTCAGAGAATGTGGCTAATGGCTCGTCAACCCGAACAAATTGACGAAAATTAATTTGGACTTAAAATGAAGAAATCTCGGACAATTTGGGCCAACAAGTATGAAAAGTGGACAGAAATTGATTAGAAACAAGTCCGATGATAGCAAATTCAACATTTATGGATCAGATGGACTTCAGTACTAGCGCCGAAGAGCTGGAGAGCCCTTATCCAGCGTTCCAAATGATAATCTATAGGCCTAACATATATAAAAAAAGATATGTACTGCACAAAAACAAAAAATAATGACTTGTGGGTGGTAGTTTAGCTGTCTTAGAGATCAATATCACCCAAAAAGAGCCAGCGTATTGTGGATTTTATGAAACGGTTTTGCGTAGATATAATAAGCAATTAAGGCCATGCCACTTAATACTAACATAGTTTCTTTCTTTTTTTCTTTATTGTAGCAAGAAAATTACATTATTGGAAACTATTGCACAATTATATATATTACCTTACTAGTTACTACTTACTAATGTGATACAAAAAATATAGTACACTAACTGTTGCTTATGATGCTACCAAATCTATTTTCGTACCTGGTAATTCAAATAAACCTAATCGTTCTAACAAACATGAGATATCGATCATAGGAACTAACAACAACTCTACTATTGGTTTGGAACTGGAGGTTATTACACAGCTGAAATGGTTGCATTTATCGTCATTCAAGCCATCTACAACAACTCAGTCCATACTTGCGTATGTTTCATCTGTATTTAACATTGACGTATCAATGCTTAAATGCTACAAACTGATTAAAGGAGGTTCTGATATAAATGCACTTAATCATATCAAATTTAAACTGGGAGTTCCGGAGGATATGATAGACATACTTCTAAATTCAAATATGTGGCTAAATGGTATCCGAGTACGTTCATTTAATTTTATTCAAAAAAAAACGAAAAGCGCACTCCAAACCCAAACGTCCAAACATAGTAAATTCGCTTCAAACTCCTGCTGCTGCTGCTACTATCAATGATTCGCCGTCACCATCATTTTGTTCTCTCTCCGTGTATTACCATAACGTGGGAGGAATGCGAACAAAAACTATAAATTTCTTTCTCGCTGCTGCTGATTGCTCGTATTCTATTATCGCTCTGACCGAGACATGGTTGCATGAAGACATTCTAACGGCGGAATTATTCTCCGACGAATTTGATGTTTACCGAAAGGATAGATGTTCTATTCAAACCGGCCTGGAGAGAGGTGGTGGCGTTCTGCTTGCTGTTCGATCATGTTACAAGAGTAAACAAGTTGCATTATCTAACTCTTCGGGTATGATTGAACAAATTTGTGTGTGTGTCGATTTTTATTTGTCTGAAAATGCAGACTTAATTCATTTATATTTTTTCGTATCATATATTCCACCGAATGCAGATAATGCAATTTACAGAGCTCATATAAAAAACATTAGTAATATTGTTAAAAAACTAGATAATTCATCATATGCCGTAGTGTTAGGTGATTTTAATTTAACTGACGTCAGTTGGGTCTGTTCTCTTGATGATAAGTGTGTCGTTCCACTTAATGTTTCAAAAGAGAAAGAAATTCAGGTAATTGATGCATTGTTTGCAAATAATTTTCGTCAATTAAATGAAATTCGCAACTCTATGGGACGTATTTTAGATTTAATATTTATAAATGAAGAGCTTGAGGCTTCTGTGAGTAGAGCTGATTTTCCATTACTTAATAATAGTGTTTTTCATGATGCGTTGCAAGTTTCATTAAATTTGTCTATTTTGAATGCATTGGTCACGTCTACTAATAATGTCAAATTTGATTTTGCTAAAGCTGACTACAATAATATAAACAAATTTCTAAGCTCAGTAGATTGGCAAAATGTTCTAGACTCTGATAGTCTAAGCACTGCTTTTAATGAGTTTAGAAACATAATTGACTATTCGATTTCTACGTTCGTGCCGATTAAACGTGTTAAAGTTTCAAATAAAAAACCTATCTGGTTTAATAATGGTTTGTCCAGGTTAAAAAATGCTATGATTAAATCCAATAAATTGAGCAAAACAGATATAACTGCGCGCTCTAGATTTTTGCAACTGCGAAGGGAATATGAATTTTTAAAGAAATTCTTATATGGACAGTATGTATTATCAATTGAAAGCAATATTAAACGCGATTCTAAAGCCTTTTGGTCATTTATAAACACCAAGCGTAAGTCAATTGGTATACCATCCATTATGACATTTAATGGGATTAATAGTGGTGATTTAAACCAAATTTGTAATATGTTTGCATCTTTTTTCCAATCGAATTTCGTAAATGAGAATGTTGACTGCAGTTCATTTCCTTATTGCGAACAAATAACTGAGTTAGGATCTGTATCTTTAACAGAAGAAGAAATACTTCTGGAACTATCAGCGCTTGATTCAAGTACAAGTATCGCACCCGACAATTTACCACCTTTGTTTTTTAAAACATGCAAATATAGTCTAGTTCACCCACTAAAGATTATATTTAATATGTCTCTTAGGTCAGGTAAATTTCTTGACTGCTGGAAGCATTCTTTTATAACTCCTATTCACAAATCTGGATCTAAAAGACTAATTAGTAATTACAGACCCATTGCCAAATTGCAATTATTCCCCAAGATTTTTGAAGCTGTTGTGAAGAAGCGACTCTATGCCAATGTCTGCACTCAGATTTCCCAATATCAGCATGGTTTTGTTAGTGGCAGGTCAACTACTACCAACTTAGTTATTCTTTCGAATTACTGTCTTAAAAACATTGAAAAGCGTTTACAGGTTGACTGTGCTTACACAGATTTTTCCAAGGCCTTTGACCGCGTCCAACACAATGTGCTTTTAAGGAAACTTGAAATGTTCGGTTTCCATTCCAATATTTTGAGTTGGATAGGCAGTTACTTGGTTAACCGCAAGCAATATGTGAAAATCGGATCGGTTTTCTCTAAGGAAATCCAAAACTATGCAGGTGTTCCTCAGGGAAGTCCTATTGGTCCGCTCCTTTTCCTTCTCTTTATTAACGATCTACCATCGTTTATATCGACATCTAAATGTCTTTTATATGCTGACGATTTAAAAGTATTTACGTCCGTTGATTCTGTTTCTGATGCGTTAAATTTACAACGTGATCTTAACCGGGTGAATGACTGGTGTTCTCTGAATGACTTATACCTCAACACAAATAAATCGGTTATAAGTTTCCATAGAAAAAAGTCTCCGATTACTTATAATTATTGCATCCAAAATACTGTGCTAAAAAGAGTTACTGATCAAAAAGATCTAGGTGTAATTTTTGATGCGGAATTAAACTTTTCGATTCATATGGACTATATTATAAGTAAAGCGAACAAAATGTTAGGTTTTTTGATTCGTAACTCCAAAGATTTTAATGACCCTTACACGCTTAAGTCTTTATATAATTCTTTAATTCGTTCTATATTGGAGTATTGTTGCGTTGTTTGGAATCCCTATTATCGTAACGCTGAATTTCGCATTGAAAAAATACAAAGGCGATTTACGAAATTCGCCCTCAGACGAATGAATTGGAATAATAATATGCCTTCTTATGAGGCTAGATGTACGCTCATAGATTTAAAATCTCTTACTAAAAGGAGGAAATATTACTCTACACTTTTTACTTATGATGTTCTAACTGCTCATATTGATTGCTCGCTTTTATTGTCCATGTTTAGTATTTATGCTCCGTCATGCATTCTTCGACCTAGAGCTGAATATTTTTTTTATGTTCCAAGTCACAGAACCAACTACGTTCGGAATAATCCTATATCTACGGCTTGTGTTAATTTCAACTATTATAGTAAAACAATCGATTTTAATATGAATAGATTACTTGTCAAATATGCTATTATGAACTCATTGTAATGTTATTATTTAAATTAATTAAATCTTTGTACATATATCCTTTATAAATTATTAAAGAAGTAGTCTAGAATAAGGTTGTACACTTGTAAGACGAATAATAAATAAATAAATATATGATAATATAATACAAATAATCTAGAAGGAAAAGCTACAAGAAAAAACCTTCACTAAATACAAATAACAAAAACAAAAATACGTAGATATATATTAATCTATGAACTTTAAGGACTTTAAGAAGCAACCACAATAATAATAAATAAATAAACAAATATATACATTAAATAAATAAATATATAATAGTTAATAAATTAATAAAAAGAAAAATAAATAAATATAAATAAACTAATAAATAAATTAGTAACTATACGTATTTATAAATAAATAAAGAAATAAATAAATAAATAATTAAATATATAATAAAAAAATTATAATAAATAATTAAACAAATAAATAAATAAATAACAAAATAAATAAATACATAATATGTATATATAAAATAAAATAAAAAAAAAATCAAATAAATAAGAAAATAAATATGTATACTTAAATCAAATATTGCACAAAGAGGAAAAAGTATATTAATAATTTATTGGGTTGCTTGGACAGTTAAATTTGAAATCAAGATATTATCTGATGTACTACATGTTAAATTATAGCGCTCGAACAGCTTTGAAATTCTTGCTGAGACTTTTTCAACATTTACCTATACATGTAGTTCTTCTGTTGAAAAATACCATGGAAAATTTAAAATCATCTTTAAGAGCTTATTTTGCACAACCTGCAGTCTTCGAATATGACAATTAGCACAATTACCCCAAACTGGTGACCCGTAGAACATAATGGCTTGAAAGATTGCTTTGAATATATGTACATAATAAGTTTTGATTTCCGGTTTATAAATGGATAAGGTGTTGTAATTACAATATTAACTTTATCAATCGTTTTTTGGATGTGTAGGCCAAAGGTTAAAGTTTTATCTAGAACTGGATGGACCCCAAGGTATTTGGCACTGGACCCCCAGTCAGTCTGGATGCCAAACATAATAAGTCTATTACTTGGTAAGAAGCAGGGTTTTCTTTTCCTAGTAAAAAAGATGGCCTGGTTGTTGATAGCATTTATTTTGATTTTCCAGTCACTGAAATAAGTTTCAATGGTATTAGATTGCAATTTGGTTTCTATGTTAAAACTAAGTGCATCTGAGGATCATGCGCAAGTATCATCAGCAAAGATAGCAGTATGACAGTCATTAAGGTGAGGAAAATCCGAAGTGTAGACATTATATAAGATTGGGCCCAGTACAGAGCCTTGAGGTACACCCGCATTTATCTACGTGTTATCTGAGACACAGTTATTTACGGTGACTTTAAAGGAACGGTCTGTTAAAAACAATTGAATAATTTTACTAAGGTAAGTTAGGAAATCCAAGCGAAGAAGCTTATGTAGCAATCCTCCATGCCACTAGGTGTCAAATGCCTTTTCGACATCCAACAGTACCATACCTGTGCTGTTACCTAAAATTAAATTGGTCTTAATATGATCTGTGATGCGATGTACTTGGTTGATTGTATTATGGTGCGATCTAAATCCGAATTGTTCTAATGGTAAGATCTTATTTAGTTCGATGTGAGAAGTCAGTTTTTTCCTTATTAATCTTTCAAAAAGCTTGCTCATTGGGCTTAACAGACTTATGCATGGGCCTATAATTGCATGGCATACTGGCGTTCTAACCACGTTTCAAAAGGGGTACCACTTTTGCTATTTTCCAGTCTTTAATTTTAGTTGTGCACAAACATTACTATGGCTTGCAGCACTTTCACAAAATATTTTAATGCCTATACAATAGACATTTTTTTAAAAGCATAGTCTACGATAGTGTTGAGCAAAAAATCACTACCAGTGAATTATTCACCGTGAACGAAAAATAACTGTTAACGTCTGTTAACGACTTGGAAATAAACAGTGAATCGCTAAAACGTGAATAGTTTCACGTCACATTTTGGAATTCGCTAATAACGATTTCGCAGCAAAAGTCGTGGCTGTGAGTATAAACGTGAGGTGCGAGGCAGAACGCGGTGAACGATATTGTGTATACTATACTGAATAATGCTGCCTTGCGCACACGAACATGTATGTATAGTGTGTTATGCATTTACATGCATTTGATTGTTTGGTGTTTAGGGCTACGTATTTACAAAAAAAAAAGACTTTTAAGATGCCGCCAATAACAAATTGAAGAAAAACTTGTTTTTTGTGGAATTTCTTTGAATTGACAAAAGTTTCGCAAAATGTAATCAAGCATCCGTTAATATCATTAGTTTCTGGGGTAAGTTTATTTTTGAATTATTGCGTCGAAATATTTTTAACGGCACTAATAAGGATAGTATCTATGCATATTTACACATTACATAGTCAATAATTCATTGTATGTAAATTATATGTAGTTTTATAGTAGTTTATGTAGTTTCATAGTCGCATCGTCGTGAATTCACGTTCACTGGTTATATTCACAGTGAATAAAAAATCACGTTCACAGTTATACCAGTGAACACAAATTCACGACTTAGCCCAAATCTAGTCTACGATATTTATTTCACCTTAATTGGTGAACATTTTCGCTGCTTTTTTGCACACATGGAACACATGATGGAATCTTCGATTTTTTATTAGAAATAGGAGGTATTATTATTTCATCACAATCGATTTCATTATCCAAATCAGGGTGACACTGCAGTGGCGCGAAATAGTTTGTTCGGAAATTTTTATGTCCTGAACTTGAACTCATTTTCAGATTTTTTAGGTTGGAAGACACGCTGTCTTCAGAATTGGGTGAATTTTTTCTCTTAATTTTGCTTTAAGTAAGCACCGCTCTCCATAGAATAACATAAGCCGATTTACGATGCAATGCGCACTATCCGCACTATCCAGTGGTTTAACCGGTACTGTACTCACATAGTTTATCTTTAATAACACCTCATTTATTCAAATTCAGTATTTATTTTTTTTTACTTTTTTAATCAAAGCTGGCATTGTAAAAGTTGCTTGATTCCCCTTTTTTTAAGAAGCATCCTCAAGATGTTCAAGAAACATCCTAACTCTCAAGTGAAAACTAGTTCGAGTTGTGTAAAAGAATGAGAGCAGCCAACTCAAGATTACCTACCACAGTTCGCTGCTCCTAGATAAAGACTACAAAAACAAATTAATAATAATTAAGTGCGTATATCTTTTGAGGAGAGTGGCGCTATCGCTCTCGGCTAAAAAAGAAACTAAACATTTTTTATTGTAATTTAATCATACATAATAGTTAACTTGACACTATGTGTGTATGTGTTATTTTATTTAAATTTGTTTCTTTTTTTTGTTATCATCCACCCCGCAGTTTCCCGCCGAACAGCAGCTTTCACAATGCGCCTCTTTAGTCAGTCTGAACAAAACTGAATTCAAAGGTGGGTCATGGCGCACACTCACTCAAGCAAAATCAAATATTTTATCTTGTTCTAATTTTCTTATGAGCTACGGACGATTTATTTAACTCCTTCGGACGATTCAAGGAACCCCCATCGTTCGGTTAAATTAACAAAGGCACCACGCTGAGCATGTGGCAGTTCAGTTAATACGTCGACTTATTTATACTATATTGTTGTTGTAGCTTGAGGAGTGAACGTATTTAAATATTTAATGAACTTAAATATTGTTAAAGGCATTTATGTCATTTGGTGTGGTTCATTCATAAACGTAGAATAATTTCTTTTCTTTTCAGGTTCTTCCGAATGAATGCATGCCTATGCAAGGCGAGAGGAATTCTATTACTGTTTTTTTTTTTTTTTTGTGTTCATATTTTAATGTGATCAGTGAAATTGACTTGAATTATTGTATGCAGCGGGGTTTTATTTATGACATCGTTTACCCAATTTGTAGTAATATAAAGAATTATTACATCGTTTGGTTATTATTATAGTTATGCGGCTCATTGTAAAGGCCGAGGGAAAACTTTTTTTCTCGATACATTTTATTTAATTTTAATAAGAAGAATTTTAGTGGAAAATAATTCAAATAAATTCATTGCCTTTGACTAAATAGGCGTAGCGTGTAGAGGAAAGTGTTATCGAAATGAATGTCTTTGGGAAAGCAATTCAGCTGAATTCAGAATAGCCAAATTCATTTAAAGAATTACTAAAATTATTTTATTTAAATTTGCAAAAAAAAAACGACAACAATTAAGCTACGTGCAACAATTCACTGAGCAAAATTGTGAGCATATCTGAGTAAAATTTTGTCCCATATATATTTGTCCCAATATATTCACATTTGAACCAGTGATGGAAAATGGGTTACAATTGTAACTTTTTGGATACAATCAGAGATCAAAGTTACAGAGTTACAATTGATAAGAAAAAGTTACAATTTACCAAATACAAAAAATCTTTAAAAAAAAGTACCAATTGCAAAGTTTTGGACTGAGATTAGTCTTAAGGTGGGCATGCAAGAATGCGCAAATTTTCGGTTTGCGCCAATTTTTTGCGCAAATTATTTTCCTCATATGACTCACCCTTATCCCTCCACAATTCGGGCAAACTTTCATAAATGTCACCAGATTCATACCAAAACAAATGACGTAAGCAACACAATTTGCGCAATCATTGCTTTCCACAGGCGGGCATGAATGCGCAAACCTGGTTTGCGCACGCATGCAAGCAGATTTCAAATAATTTTAAAATCACACAGTCATTTTTGTGCAAACACCCTGGCAAGGTTATCCACAGGCTGGCATGCGTACGCAAACACGAATTTGCGCAATCTTGCATGCCTGTGGATACCCGGCTTTATTCAAAATGAATGTGGTTATTTTATGTTAAACATATATACAGAACCTTCTACCCTGTGCATGACGAGTAGACAAACAACACAGTAACTCGGCATATAGACTCTGCAGTCTTCAAGGGCAGGTCAAAAACTGCAAGAGGCACAGGGTCTGGTATCTACTACGTGGAACCAGATCTAAAGGTGTCCTTGACTCCCGGATACCTGCAGCGTTTTTCAGGCAGAAGTTTTAGCCGTATGCTTAGAGCTGCAGAGCTTTTGAATATGAAACGAATATTCGGTAAGGATAATGATATTTACATCGACAGCCAGGCTGCGCTTAAGGCGCTAGAATCATGCACTATTAAATCGTAACTAGTCAGGAGCTGCCGCAGAATGCTCAGGGCATTATGCGCGCAGAACCGGGTAAGACTATGTTGGGTGCCGGGTAACTCCGAAATAGAAGGCAACGAGTTTGCCGATGAGTTGGCAGGAGGGGGGAACTGCCTCTACCCGAAGCGTTGGAAGTAGCTCCACCACTTTGCTGCATCAAATCAAAGGTAAAGGATATAATTACGAGATTTCTGACCATAGATGGTCTAACATTCCAGGACACAGGGTTCCCAAGGCACTTTGGCCAGCGCTGGACCGTAAAAGGACCAGCGAAATCCTTAGAATTAGCAGGGCAGAAATAAGTACAGTTGTAGTTGTTATTATCCGGGCATTGCCTTCTAGGCAAACACGCTAAGAGGCTCGGACTCTTAGGCACGGATATTTGCAGATATTGTAATGATCTAGGCTTAGCAGAGGATATCACACATATTCTGTGTGAATGCCAGGGCATAGCACGTAGTCGCAGAAACATTCTAGACAGGTACTTCTTTAGTAACCTGGAGGAGGTAGGCCGAATCAAACATAGACTCTTACTAAAATTTTTCAGGTTAATAAAATGCTTTGAGGAAATTGTGACGGTTTAGGTGCCATCCTTGGATGGATTCTTAGGGGAAAGCGATGGGCGCACTCTGGTGCCTAGTGTTTTGGGATGGCTCAGTCTCTCAGCTCCCCTTAACCTAAACTAACCTGTATATAAAATAGGTCAAGGCTTACTTCCAATACTACATTCTTCGGCCTATGTGGTAAGCATTTTTTTGCATTAAAATTTAATAAAAACTAAGTGTAAATCGGCTACAGGTGGTAACTTGCTCAGCTCTGATTGAAAAAAAAAATTCGTTGTGAAAAATTAAGAGTGTCATAATTTCGAAATTGAAAAAAGTCTTTTAGACACTAATATACTGATAAATTGTAATATCACAGATTATCAAAAGAAAAGTTACAATTCAGTCGTAAAAGTTACAATTTCAGCTTGGGAAAAGTACAATCTAAAAATGTAATTTTCCATCACTGATTTGAACACCTCGTGAACATACGTATGCTCATATCGCGTTCATATAGTCTGCACACTCTTTTGGGACCATATGATCACTATTGTGCAAATTCGGACATTTGAACACAGATATGTTCACGTTGTCCCATTTGAACACTTTAGAAGTTTCAACTATGTGCATATGCCAAATGTATGCTCACTTTGGAGTAGATTTGTTGTTGTTTTTGTTTGCAATTTGAATGGTTGACGTTTCCCGGTTTTGATTCATTTTTATAATACCCCGTTGTAATTTTGTAATTTGTCTTCTCGGCGAACTGAAAACCAGATTTTTTTTTTGACATTGTGGCAGGTAGATTTTTATTCTTTGGTATTTCCATAAAGTGAACATGCTGGTTGGGTGGGCAGATTTTCATTGGGTATGGTATAACTCGCGGTTTTTTTCTCGCATTTTGTTATTTCGCTGCGATCATTTCGCAGTTTATTATTTCGCATAGTAACAACTCGCATTTGTTATTTCGCAAACTTTTATTTCGATTTGTTATTATTTCGCTTTATTATTTCGCTTTGTTTTATTTCGCCCGAAATTCTTAACATGTGATAAAATGAAATCCAAACAAATTAAAAATACAAAATAATATTTTGCCAAATAAAATATAGCAAAACGGGTTAAGCATGCTGCTAAAAAAAAAACTCGGAAACAAAAAATAAATAATAAACAATAGTTTTTGATTTCCTTAACAATTTTCTATTCAAAAAAAAAAAAAAAAAAAGGTATTCAATATAAATAATCCTTATTTACATAAAATTAAATTCAAACACAAGGGAGCAAGCTGCTTAATAGCATTGCATGAATTAACGGTTTGCCGGATAAGCAAATGCAAAAACACCGAATGCCAGTTGATGAAAGCGCTAAATATAGAAATGCGAAAAAAGTAATGCGAGGTAATCTTGCCGCGAGATGAACGCAAGTCGAAATGACAATATGCCACATGAGTTCTGCGAAATAAAGGAAATATACTTAGACAGTCGCGAGATAACAGTTTGCGAAATAAAAACCACGAATTGTCGTTTACCCATTTTCATTCTATGGTATTCCGGTAGAGTATTTCACTGCCTTTAAAGCGAGAAATGCGCGTTGTTTCTTTCTCGGCGACATCATGTAGAATGAAATGTCGTGGCATGAGCACGAGCGAAGAAAAAAAAAACCAGTTTCTAGTCAGATGTAGCTTTGACATAAATATGTCTCGTGGAGACGCGGTGTAAGATTTTGCGCAAGACCCATCTCGCTTTCGATGTTCTAGTCAATTTTTTTTTCCAAACGCTGCGCCGCTTAAACTATGGAACCGATTTCAACAAATGAGGTGTCGTTGGATTCGTCTTTGTCCGGAGAGTGTCCTAGGCTATGTGACGTCACAGAAAAATTCAATATGGCGGGTGCACCAAGCAAAATGGCGGACTCTTCTTTTTTATCCGACTAGTCTTTACAACCGCATTGATATTGGTATCAAATGAAAGGGCTAGGCAAGTAGAATACAAACGATATGACGTAATTCTTAATTCAATATAGCGGGCGGCCATAAGATGACGAATTTCTGTTATCTTTACTACATCCTTAGTATGGGTACCAAATGAAAGGGTTTGACAAGTAGAACACGATATTGCTTACTTATAAATACACTATATATTTTTTGAAACTGAAAAGTTGTAAATAAAAGACACCCAATAAATATATAGCTGGTAAAATAGAAATCAAATATTTTTTTGTTAAGAAATTCATATTGTCAAAAGTTGATTTGGGGCAAAATGGACACCGGAACACATATTCGAGAGTGGGGTCAGATAGACATCCGAACAATTTGGATCTATTCAAAAGCCAGGAAAATTTCTGATGGGAAATACATAGTTATTATGTGTCATTTCATAGCCAAATTCTTAAATTTTTTCAAGGATTTTTTGAGGAGAAAATAACGGAGAATATTCTTTAAATATCCAATTGTATGAATGTCTCTCCCTTTTGTCACAAATTCTTCTTCCTTTGTCCACAATTATATGTAGCTAAGAAGTTTCACTTCCGTCGTGCGTAGGCTTGACACACAATTTTTTTTGCTTATATACAATTTTCTAATATGAACTACATGTTCTGATAAGAAAAATACATATGCACTGGTATTCTAACATAATTTCTCCGGTGGGTATAGTTCTCACACTCGTCTTACTATATTTTTCTACCGACAATCGATTGGAAAAACCGAAACAAACACAAAGCTCCACTCCTCTCTATCAAGGAAGACACATTTCAAAAATAATCTAGTGGATAAAATGTTAACGCAATTGGCACACAGCCTTACATGGCGCTACAGTCCAGGTGCACCAAGGCCTCGACCAACAACCCTTTCAGTTAGCCCAGTTCTCAGCTTGGTCGTTTAGAGAGAAAACACCTTCGTAAGATATTCGATCCCGTTTGCGTTGACGGGTTTCGGGTGAGAAGATTCAACCACGAACTAAACGAGCTGTACAGGGATATCGACTTGGTCAAAAACGACGTCTAAGATGGCTGGGACATGTAGTGGGAATGGACATCAACGCTAGCTAGTTAGCAGTCCTATCAGCATTATGCGCTTTATTATGATCTTTTGATGCATTTGCCAAAAGCAAAACTATTTTTTACTTCTTCGTTAATATCCTTAAAACAAATGAAAATACAGCATCCTTGAAGCGGTTTTAAAACTTAGTGCGGCAGTTAACTTAAATGGGGTGCTTTTTATGTTTCAGATAGATTTTGTTTGGCCGCCATTTCGGTTTCTTTGACCCTTGTAAGTTGGATTTTGACAGTCGTAGATAGTGATCGATAACAATTTATTATGAAGCAGCTAACGTCGCAACACCGTATTGAAATGATTAAACAGGCTGAATTGCAGGGTACTATATTGAGCCATATTGCCGAATAATATTAAAAAGTGGTGATATCGAGTGGCCCCCATGATCCCCAGATTTGAACTCTTCAGATGTCTTCCTTACTTACATACTTATGTAAAAGGAAATGGTGTACACAAGCCGTGGCCGTGGTGGTTAGTGCGTTGGACTACCACGCAATGCTGCCCGGGTTCAACTCCTGGCCGGGTCTAACACCTAAGAGAGTTTTTTCACGTTGCCACCTCTTTCGAATGTCTGACAAGCATCAAAGAGTATCATTTGTCACGATTGAGCTTCTCAACTCGCCGTTCGGAGTCGGCAAAAAACTATATGTCCCTTCCATTCGTGCAAAAATATAACACGCATACACAAATGGTTGCGAGAAGCAGGCCCCGGTTCACCTCGAGCTGTAGCGCCACCTAAAGAAAGAAAAACGGACCACAATATAAAACTTGTTATACGTAGTCTCCACAGATCACAAAATAATGATCAGGTACATTTAAATCGGCGCTCTTTTGCTTTATTTTGTTCAAATATTGCCTTACGTCAAAAAAAAGGAATATTCGTCCTTTGCTTAGCTACCATAGCAATTATTTCAGCTGCTGCATCTATTTATATTCTGCAATGTTTTGTTTATCCATAGATTTAGTTAAATACTCTGGCATCCGCAATTGAATGCGCTAAATCGAATGGTTTCGTGCATTGAAGTCGGCGCATGACGTTTGTCACATCCAGAGTTCAAAGCATAGTTGGCATAGTTGCCACGTGACCATGAATACGAATACAGAGCTTGCAGGCAGAGTTTGATATTTCGTCTTCCACAGTAGCTATCCCTAAGTGTCTGTGGATATCATTGCTTCTAATCCCTTTATTTCGAAATGTAAGATTCGCATAGAAACTACCGCAGTTTGCAGTGATGGTTCTCATATTAGATACCTTATGTTAGAATTAAATATGTTCACTAGATGGCACTTTCGAAAATTTGCAATAGAAACGAAATTAAATGTTTGTTTTGTTTGATCACATAGTTCTCAGCCACACTGTTATACCTATGGAGTTTGCACTGCTATCTATAGAACAATAATATTTTTCAGAATAAGTGTCAAGACGCAAGTCGCCCAAAGCGTCTGGAACATTCTTTGCACGGGTACCAGAGAACAATGGAGATGCGTGAACACTTTTAGTTTAAGTGGTTTGAAATGTGTTGAATATTGTAAAAGAAAGAAGCAATTGATAAAGTGATAAGTAAAAAACGAACATTTTGAAAATGATAAGATACATTGATAAAGAGATTGAATACTGTGCACGATATAAGCGACTGTCAAGCATCGTGAAATAGAAAAACTACAAAGTGATAAGCACGCTGCCTGTTATTTTTATTTAGTGATTTTAATGTCAACTTTGAATTGATTTTTTAGAACGGGAATTCAATTAAAAATTGAATAATGATCACAATGTATCCACGACAAAAACAGAAATCGATGCTGTATTTGTTGGATATTCAGATAAAATACAATTGATTTCATATTTTAATTAGCATAAATCTATTGTTGCATGTCTGGAATATGAATCTGAAGATATGTACAAATTGTACATACCCCTTAATAATAAATCAAATATTAAATGGATGCTTTTATTTCAGTGGAATCTCGGAAAGATGAACTATTCCAAAAGATGAACTATCCAGAAAGATGAACGGAATTATTTCACCATTGCAGTATTCTAAAAGATGAGCGAGTTGATTTTTGAATACTCGAAAAGATAAACGCTCTACCCAAAAATTTGGCTTTTCTTCTTCATTCGTGTTTTAGTTATTCGTAGTAGATTCATATAACCGTTATTCTTTGGAAAACTGTTCTTTTCTGCCTGATTTTGAATTTTTGCATTTCATTTCGTTTGTTTGCATACTAGTGTGAAGTGAATTTATGTAGAGGAAAGATGCCACCAGTGAAAGGCCGAGCTAAGTTTTTAAATTTAAAAGAAAAGTGCAAAGTGTTGAAAGACATTTTAAGCAAAATTAGGTACCTACTCAAAATTAAGTACCTGCTCAAAAAGATGAACGTTGCGAAAAGATGAACAGGGACTGTTTTTTATGCGTTCATCTTTGCGAGATTCTACTGTACTTACTTTATTTTAGGTGGCGCTACAGCTCGGGGTGAACCTGGGCCTGCTTCTCGCAACCATTCGTGTGTACGTGTTATATTTTTGCACGAATGGAAGGGACTTACAGTTTTTTGCCAACTCCGAATGGCGATTTGAGAAGCTCATTGGCAAATGATACTCTTTGATTGCTTGTCAGACATTCGAAAGGGGTGGCACCGTGAAAAAACTTTTAGGTGTTGGACCCGGGCTGGGATTGAACCCGGGCAGCATTGTGTAGTAGTCCAACGCACTTACCACTACACCACGGTGCTCACGGATGCTAATTACACTGGTCAACATTTAAAAACTTTTGAAGTGAAACTTCTTAAATTAAACTAAAATGAAACGAAAATATTCACAGAGGGGAAATTTAAAGGGGTATGTAAAAAATAAAATAATTAAAACAAAAAACAACCTACTTGTTTATTGACAATGACACATGACAATTATTGACAAAAGTAAACGAAAATATTCACAGAGGAGCTTATTCTCCTCGAGGTGGGGAATACATTCGAAGTTTCGGACGGATAAGCGATGGTAGTGAGCGGGAAAAAGAAAGTTGATAGCGCTACCGCTACAGCCTAAACCCTAAACTAATCGACCGATTTCAACAAATAGAGTGTCGTTGGATTCGATTTGACCCGTAGGTTATATGACATCATAGAAACATTCAATACGACAAACACCCCAAGATGGCGGTTTACCGTTATATTCACGACTTCCTTAATATGGGTATCAAATGAAAGGGTTTGACAAGACACACAATAAGCTAAGTGACGTAATTGGAAATTCAACATGGCGGTCCACCAAGATGGCAGAGTACCGTTAAAGTTATAGTTTCACTTCTACCGCTTAAAACAGACACACAATTTTTTTTTTGCCGTAGTTTACAACCGGTTTTTTTCATACCTTGGCATGAGATAAGTTAAAACATGTGTGTTAACAAAATTTAAACACCCATTTTCTCAGAAAAATATATTGATATATCTAGTCTAGCCATAAATACTGAACAACTTAAAATTGCAATAAAATGAAAATAATTTTTTTAATTTTTTTATTTTTTCTTTTATTATACTACCGAATCGATTACGTTGTATGCAGCGCAAGTCTGGGATTACGATAAATATGAAACAGTGAAACGCTATTACATAAAAAGATGCTGTCGTTTATCCAGCACAACGCCCAATTACATGGTATACATTGAAACAGGATTGTCACTGTCAGCTAGTAGGGCTGAACTATATCCCACATCGTACAGACGTACCTATTTACTGCGGTCTATGCAATATGTCGGAAAGAGAAAACGTCCTACATTTTATTGGAAAATGTCCTATCCTAAAGGAAATACGTAGACATAGACACTTTCTAGGCAGCGACGTAAAATCGGAAACGGAGGTCTTAGCACTTCTTAACTGCAAAAATGATGATAATACGCTTTTTAATTATTACAAAACGGCAATAACTTATCGAAAACAAATTATTAATGAAGCTTTTTAAGAACAACACTATCTTTTTCTTTATAAATATAGTATATGATTATAAATTAATAATTCTTTTATTAAATGTCAATCGGACAATCGGCACAGCCATGCTTAGTGATTTTTTGTAATGAAATTTTGTAACATACATATAAAGAATAATAAATTATCAATTATTCGGTACTAGTTGAATCCGTGCTCGCCTTGCTTCGCATTCTAAGGCCTTTCAGTGCGAGGAAACATCAAAGTATTTGTCTAAGTCCACAGAAGTGTTTAGTAAATTTTGTTGATTAACTGCGTTTTATCTAAAACGTTTCAATGTGTAACTTTTAGCCCCTAAGTGCAGATTTCATAGTTCTCAAAAACCGCACCGCACCACCCCTTAAAAACTCTTCCGCCTCTACCAGATGTCGTTGCAGAATTATAACTCTAGGTCGGGTGCCGAAACATAACTAAGGCGGGCTCAAGTTTCTTAGAAGAATAGTAGGTACACCCACTTTTAGTTTTAATTTATGTGATGAAGCCCTGACGTAGATAGAGAATTTAAAAATTCGACCAAATAGATGGTTGTTACTTCTTGGTCCACAACCCGGGTGATTGAAATATATTCTGTAATTTTACCATTAACACGTGAAAATATCTCCCTATTAATTGCTGGAGCTTGATCATTCCGAGGCAACAAAATAGCTCTCTCACAAAGCTAAGAATTCTCTCGGTTTGTTAGTTGTGATATATCACCGTAAAAGGATCAGATAAGTTCTTCGGTGGAAGACACTGTTTGGAACAAATAATGTGATAAATTTACTTTTCCATTTTCCCCCGGAAGCGTTCCTCCACCAATTTTAAGTAAGAAATAAGAAAATTTTGTGCGTTTGGATTGCCGCCTGTTCGTGCCCGCATATTGACGGTCAAGTGCATTTGAGTAACATTGGACCCCAGAGACTTGACTTATTCAGACAGGCATTTACTTCGTCAGCGTTTGTGCCTCGTGGTACTACTCACAACGTTTGCCTAAAGTTTATCCTGTTAGGTTCTGTTAACGATTTCCTGGTGCATTCGTCCCACACAATTAGACAACAGTAACGGGAAACTTGTGCTTTATCACTATTCCGAGGAATAACGTAGCTTGAAGTGCAAGCCATATGATCACGTTAGATCGCGCACACACACGCTATTGCAACAATACCTACTGCTGTCCGGCTGCTGGCAGTGGTCTCTGCTGAAGTATAATTATGGGCGATGCTTTGAATAATTGTTTTGAAAACTGCTCAGCTTCAGGACAACGCAGAAGGATGTTTTATATCGATAAGCCATTATTGAGTAAGGGCTGTATAATCATAATATTCCTCACCGATATACAGTTATTTTGACTATTATGTAAGAACCAGTAGGCTGAGCAAAAAATCACATAGCTTGTGATCATCCCGGGTACTTAAGAAGCATTTCAAAAAAAGTTTCATCGAAATCTGTCCAGTGGTTTTCACGCCATTAGGTAACCAACAAAAAAACTTCAACAGTTTTATAATATTTATTATAGATATAATATATGGGAAACATTTACATTTTTATTCAAATATACGCAACGGTCAATGGCGGCACGAACCCTTTCCATTGAAAAAGTAAGCGCTGCTTTCATAATCCAGAGGGCTCAAGTCTGGGCTAGATGATGGCCAATCTTCGGCCTTTAGGAAGTCTGGTACATTTTCTTCTAACCATTTTTGAGTGGTGACCGCGGCTTATTGTCGAAAGAGAAAGGTTAGATGGTATTACCATTGTCTTTAGTCAACGACCACGCCACGCTGAAAACATCGGTTCTCGTTAGATCACCGAAATCAGCATCGGGCGCGGTTAGTACTTAGATTGGTGACCATTTTGAAACGCCGCGTGTTGTTGACATAGGAGTAGGAATAGGGGAGTAGGGGAGTACCGATAAATGAATCGACTCCATGTGGTAACACAATGGACCTTAAGTGTCTAAGTGATTCCAACCAGAGTGATGGGGATAACCACCGTAACCTAACCTAACCTAACCATTGTCTTTAAAACGGTATTTTGGTACACTTTAACCGAAGTCTTGATGACTTTTTCGCAAAAATGCAGCTCAGTAGGCCCATCATAAAAGACACCCCACCAAACCATACATCGGATGGTGACCCCTCTGAGCTCTGGGAATTATTTGTTCCTTAGAGTTATGAGCATAATTTTTATCATTTTGTTTGTTGAATTTTTCTTCCACAGGAAAAATGTTTTCATCGGTAAATACTCGTACAATTGTTCGGTATTTTTTTCTCGCGTATACCGTGATAGCAGCTTTTTTGATTTCCGCTCTCTATTTTTTTTTTAATGCCACTATAAGCAGAGACGTCCTTTAGATCTGCGGAACGCTCCAAATCCAAAGTCATCTTTAATAATCCTTGAGATCGTTCTGGGAGCAATATCCATATCACGGGACAATACTTTCTGCTTCCGAAGTGGATTCCGACGAATTCGACCGCATTTTTCATTCGAACTGAACGCGGACGCCCCGATCTTTGACGGTCATCAATTCCACTGGCTTCTCCGAATCTTTTAATGGTACGATGAACAAAACACTGCTAATTTGTATCGGCAACAAGGTTTTTAAAATACATATTTGTGCAACGCAATTACTGCAATTCCATTTTCTTTATCTCCCCATTCCATGTTGACACTTCAAAAGTTAAACTAAAACTAAATTATAGTTTTATTATAAGAAGAGGTTCTACTTCACAAATTACTGTAAAAAAAATAACCGAATTTGCCAACCCAAATGTGTAAAGGCTCCGACCCATAGAGTCCGTCGACGTTGTTCCGTTGTATTTTGATGTTGAAGTTGAAGTATTGCCGGATAGAGCAGTCCCATAGAATCCGTCACATACGAGCATCTACGTAGAAATGTCAAACGATTCTTCATTCTCTCTATGCTTCCACTAATGAAAATGCATACTATCAATTTGTGAATGCGTACTGAATATGTGAATGTGTTAACTTTAATGCGTGAATGTTTGTACTGACAACGGGTCGACGGATGCAAAAAGTAGAAAGTAGACCTACTTTATCCGTCAATGTTCATACATCCATTGGTCCCATAAGAATGTGTTCATTCTATCGAGCCGTCAGTTAAAAATGACGGAGCAACGGATCGACGGATTCTAAGGATTCTGGACTCTTAATGGTGTTGAAGCCTTGGTCCATCCCGGACTGTAGCGCCACCTATGTTAGAAAGTAAGTAATTTAGTAAATGTGTAATACCGGGTGTTTCAGGATAATTTTTAGTTTATCATAATGCTGCACTGCGTCAATTGGCTGCTCGAGTAAAAAGAAAAAAACTATCTCCTTTGGTATAAGATTGATTTTTATTGATAAAATGAAACTTCCTAATTTTTTCCAATTGTCTTGCGCACCAAACCTCTTGCAATCACGTTTTTTCCTTGACAGCCCTTTTTTTGCCTCTTGTCTTCATTGACAGTTCCACGTCTTTCACCACGGTCAGTAAAGCAGAATTTTCTAACCCGTACATTAGATGGGTCTTAAGATCGTAACAATGTATTTAAATATTTCGATGTAATAGAATATTTTTATTATTGTTCCGTTAATATTTAGATACCCAAAGGGTATAATTCAATTCGTGTTGACCAGTGTTATTTGAACCGATTTGATCAATTACTAAGCGTAAATGTGAATTTTGTACAGAGGTTTCACTTTTCTTGGATATACATATGGTATGTATATAATGTGTATATGTAATAACACACGGTCATTTATTTTCCTAACTAATTGAGATAAGATAACTCATGATTAGCTATCGATAAGTGACTTATTTACGCCTGAAAATATTTCTAAGATATCACGACTAAATAGTCTATTACTGGAAGTTAGCTAAAAGAGTCTCGAATTTTCTAAAAAAAAACATCGTGACCTAAAAATGGGTGTGCATTTGATTCATGTGATACTTGCTACTGCAATAATATCTGCAACGAGATCACAATCGACTGGTAAGAAATGTATGTACATAGTCGTATGTAAATAACTGTTGATATTTGTGTCTATTTCTATAGAAATACAATGTCAATTCCAGGATACATGTGAACAATGCCTAAGTGCAAATTACAGTTGCGCTTGGTGTACAGATAAGGTAAAATTCATTCAAAGAGACGACAAAATTAACACAAAAACATTGATGTTGCGATAAGCGGAGAATTGCTTGTTTATCTAAATATTTTATTTGCACAGGCGTATGAGGTACGGTATAGGTGTTTGACACGGGATGAGCTGATAATGAATGGCTGTGCCGAGTCAAATATTTGGCAAAATGAACAGAAAACTTCTATAACAAGTAATGCTGAGCTGCGGGATTATCAGGATGAACATCTACGTGCAATACAAGTCAGACCGCAGCGGATTAAAATGAAATTGGTTAAATGTAAGTAAGATATTTTTTTATCAGATTATACTCCATATTCAGTTCGTGACACATTTTAGATAAGAATTAGTTTCAGTTTGAATTTAATTCTCTTATCGTATGCGATTTACTAGAGCACTAGAGCAGTCAATTTTTAGAAAAGTAAAAAAGATTTATCTTCCGATATATGACAGTGGGAGCAAAAAAAAATTAATGAAAAATTAGTGAAAGAAAGAGTGGTTTGTGCTGAACGGGGCAATGAATCTCAAAATTTTAGGAACTAAGCTAACGGTACTTTTGAGACATGTTAATTGAACCGTAATTGTTTGGGCTCGTCTTCTTGTGTTAACCGTGTGGCGTATAGGCTGCAGAAACCGCTGATCATCCGTGTAATGAATTAATGTTGTCATCTGGAAAATTGCTTTGATATCCAAGACCTTAAAAGATGAGCTACTAGGTCTAACAATTTTAACAAGACGATGTTGTAGGTTTGATATATTATCCAGATGAGTTTTCGCCGCGTTTCCCCATGCCAAAATCCCGTATCTTATGCGCGATTCAGCTAGCGAGTAATACACCTGCTTTTGGACTTCTACATTTGAGCATCGTTTAAGATACACCATTGCAAAAATAGTGCTGTTTAGTTGAAGGCGCAGGACATTTATATATTCACGCCACAGAAAATGCTCGTCGATGGTTACTCCGAGATATTTAATGCTTTTGACTACCACAATTGCATTGTTGTTAGTTGATAGTGAACAGCCCTCGGTTCGGTAATAAATCTGTACAGTTTCCTCTCGCTTAGATGGAGTACGTATGTGCATCTCCTTTGTTTTGGCTGCATTTATAACCAGTTCATTATCATGGCACCAATTAGAGACAGTAGGCGTGTTTTTTTGAAACGTAGCTAGCCAGTCGTTCATTAAAACGATTCCCAGCCAGCCGAACCCAGCTGACTTACCTCCAAGTTGGTGTGTGTGATTTCGGTCATATCTGTGTGATTTCGATCAGCTGTTAAGTGTGAACTGTCAAAGTATTCGGCATTCAACCAAATCGATTTTTTGTTATTTTTTGTGAAAACAATTAATTTCGGTAATTTATTCAATGGATAATGTACATAAAGTGATATGAAATCATAATATAGTGGATTATTTCTGTGAAACATCATTTAGTAATTGAAATTATATAATTTTCGTACACGGCAGTCTGTCAAATGTTCTACAAATCGCTTTAAGCGCCACCTTGCCATGAGATATCGCAGCATTCCTAGCCAGCTGCTTTTGGCTGCGGATAAAATCAAGAGTTGTAGCCAGCTGGTTGTTGTATTGGTTTTACGTGTGAAATTTGACTTTGCTAGCAACTACTGGCTAGCTACGTTTCAAATAAACACGGCTAGTGTTGAATTCATCTTGCAATGACTTCACGGCAGAATTCAAGCTGCCACGATCGCTTTATCATCGGCATAGGCATAGGCAGTACATTTTTTGAATAATCTCAGGAGTTCATTGGTATAGAGAATAAATAATATAGGGCTCAATATGGAACCTTGTGGTATACCATACTCGTTTGTTTTTTGTTTGCTCATTAAGTCCGACACTTTGACTTTTATCGTTCTGTTAGTCAAATAACTCCTAAGCCAGTTCGCCAGTACTCCTCTCAAACCGATTCTGCTGACACTTTCTACTAGTTTTTCATGTGCTTGCGTATCAAAGGCTTTGCTAAAATCTATAAATAGCACAAGGACATGATGGTTTTTGTTAAATCCAGCATTAACTGTATTAGTAAATTTCCCCGGTAACGATTCGGTGCTCTTACGTTTTTGAAAACCGTACTGGTTTGGATGTTTGGTGTGGTCAAAAAACAATTAAGTCTATTTACTCGTTAACGTATGCGGTAGTTCGGTTTAATCTTTGCCAACGATTGGTTAAGTCAATGAGCAATACATTGATCATCTAAGATAATATATAATTCTTTTTATTTGAACTAAATATGTATATTTGAATGTGTAATCCCTGAGTTTTCCATTTTTATAATTTTATTCTTCAAAATAATTGTTTTCTCCAATTTGTCAACAGTGTCATGTTCTGTCATAAATATGTCTGTGCTGCCAATTGTTTGTGATGAATTCATTAAGCGGCAATAGGCGTTTTATCTATACGGGACCCCTTTGTTCGCCAGTTACCCCTTTTAGGACCCTTCATGGAAATTTTCAAAGGTAACTCTGCCCAAAAGTTAAATCGCAATGGGACATTTTGTCTAGAAAATCTGACACACGGTGTTTTTCCCTTTTCAACTAGTAACTGACAGATTGGTATCTATAAGAGAGGTTTCCTTATTATTTTTATCATCAGTTTTAGACTATTTACATACAGCTGGATCCTGGCATTTGAATAAACTAATTTCGAACTATTTTCCCCAGCCCGAACGCAACAAATCAAGCTGACCTATCGCTCGGCTCAAAATAACCCGCTCGACCTTTACTATCTAATGGACCTGACTTGGACAATGCGCGACGACAAGAAAACATTAGTCAAAATGGGTGCACAACTCTCTGCAGCGTTACGAAACCTCACCAGTAATTATCGAATAGGATTTGGAAGTTTTGCCGACAAGCCTGCAATGCCAATGATTATGCCTAATTTGAAAGAAAATCCCTGTTCAATGGAACATCAAACTTGTGAGCCCACATATGGATTCCGTCATCATATGGAACTCACTGAAGATATCGATAACTTTATTCAGTCAGTAAATGACAGTCATGTAACGGCTAACTCGGACAACCTCGAAGGCGGTTTAGATGCTCTTATGCAGGTAATTGTTTGTCCCGAAATAGTCGGCTGGAAAAAAGAGGCGAGAAAAATCGTGTTACTAGTCACCGATGGGTTCATGCATTTTGCTGGTGACGGTCTCTTGGCAGGCATCACCCGTCGAAATGATCGAAAATGTCACTTAGATGAAACAGGCGAATATACTGGAAGCTTGATTTATGATTATCCATCACTAGAAGAAATGTACCGAGAACTTTTGAGGCGGCAGATTAGTGTAATATTTGCAGTTACTCCAGACACTCTCCAGACATACCGAGAGATGAGCAATCTAATGAACGAAATAAGTAACGTAGAAAAACTTAGCTCCGACTCTTCGAATATTCTAGAACTCATTAAGACGAGGTGAGAATTGGAACTAAGCTCAGCACCTCATCGAACGTTTTTCATTTTAGTTACGAGGCATTCTTGAAAAGGGCAACGTTTGTCGATGACAGTCCACATTTTCTCCATCTGACATATGAAACGACATGTGGCGGACAGTTTAAAAAACTAAGGCAGCAAAACTACTGCAACGATCTGAGAATGGGAAATGAGATCGAGTTTTATATAAATGTAACCCTGGAGAATTTTCCAGACGATGGAGTTTATGTGAGCTTAAACTAACTGTCTTTATCTACGCATCTAATTTTGGTCGAATTTTTATAGCACAGAACTATCCGCATTCAAGAGCCTGGGTTATCTGAGAATTTGGAGCTAGAAATAGAGATTCAGAAGCCTTGTCCGTGTGACGAGGATCCAATAACAGATAAATATGGCCATGAGCAATGTAATAACAACGGTGTCTTACAATGTGGAATGTGTCGGTGTGATGATGGTTGGTAAGTCCCAAAATTTAAACATTTAAACAGAGATTCCAGACCAAGTGACATAAGGCGAAATTTCCAAATTTGGTCTTATGTCACTTGGCCTTATGTCACGGCACCGGTTCAGGTTCAGAGCACTCTTTGTTACGAATTCGCTATAAGTTTGCTCAGCCCAGAGAGTATTAGAGCGTGTGTTAGTGGTTGAGAGCAGTGCTGCCAGATCGTGATAAATTTAACTTTTCATTGTAAATTTGGTGGTCGCCATGGCCGTGGTGGTTAGTGCGTTGGACTACTACGCAATGCTGCCCGGGTTCAATTCCAGACCGGAATTTTCAGGATATGCTAAAAAGATAAAATTTTCCCTTTTCCATACAAAAAAGGAAATTCTATTGACTGCAATAGTCAGTAATGAATGCAGCTCATAATTTGAAAGGGGTAATTTCACCGATCTCACGTATTGGGTGATTGTATTCGTAGCGATCTACTATTGCTGCGTTAGCAAATATGTCAACAAAAACCTAAGACAGCAAGAGGAAACGATTCCAATCGAGCTGGTTGGAAACTGCAGAGTTCAAGGGTTGACTGAAACTGGTGCCAGACGATGATGCGAAAGCCAAGAGGTGGCTCTGATTTTACTGATTATTTATTCTCTCCATTTAAACGACGAGGTTATGATCAGAATTATAGGGATCGCAACCCTCCCACTTCACTGCATTCCTACTGGTCCGCCTGTGGGGTTCGCCAATTCGACCTCAATAAAATATCTGCAGGTCTCCCGATTTTGAATCACTTCATCATTGAGGCCAATCAAATGCTGGGGTGTTTCTGCATTTGTGTGATCCAGGAATTATTAGGCCTGCCTCTTTTACGCGATTGTAAGGGAATTATAACTAAATAATTTTTTTTTGTGTTTTTTGACTACGAGGTCCTGCACTCTAACCCTCGATATATACATACATACTACGTATTGAAGTAAATATTTTTTGTTTGGTTTTTTTTTTTTTTGCTATCAGTGTTTTTGAGTTTCTTTTTTATTTTAAAAGTTGATATAAAATATATATTGTTGTTTCGTTAGTTTTGTGGTCTTACTTTCATTCCGTTTCTTGCTTTTTGTGGAACTCCGTTGGCTTTAAAAGTCACTTTCTACTTATGCGGGAAATATTTGGTGAAAATGGTAAATTTTCATTCATCATGTGGTATTTTTCCTAAAAAAAAGTCTGGCAGCACTGGTTGAGAGTGCGCAGAAGAGCAACGAAAGATAACTAACGTTTTGTAATTAGAATTTGAATGCGCTTGTGTTGTAGGGCTGTAGTAATAGCATTGACGTTCAATATTGCGGGAAAAGTAAAACTTAAATTTCCAATGAGTTAGTTTAAGTGCGAACTTTTCTATTATAAAGCAGTCTTGCAAAGTTAGGGATAGAAATTGCATCGCTCTCATTGATTTTAAGTTTAAAAAAAAATTACAAGAAATGCAATTAAAAATGACGAGTTGTTAAAACAAGGAACTAACACTATTATAAAAATAAATTTCATACATTTTTTTTTTTTTTTGTTTAACACTATCAGATCTATGTCGTGGTGTGCTTAATACAAGCAACGACCACAAGCAGAGATTTACCAGGCAAATTATGCATCAACAGGCTCATCATTTAGTGCTGGTCTTAGTGGTAACATAAAGTTGTATGTATGTTGTATAATGTAGCCGAAGTATTTGGATATTTACGGGTTGGCAAGATAACCAAACAAGTTTTCGAATCATACTTCATTTCAAGAATCTCTCCATCGGCTGCTCGAATTTATGATGAATTGAAAATCATCAAGTCTAAGGAGATGCAACATGTAAGTATCGCATGTATCCTTGCTAATGCTAGAAAAAATCCCACTGACAAATTAAATTCAGTATAATTCAGTATGGTAGCCGTGAAGAGAGAAGTATGATATTAGGATCTGTTTTGAAGGCGAATTAAGATTTCTTAATTTTTCTAATCAGATGTTCTTGCTAGTTTTACGCAGTTACTCTGGTATGTCACAAACACATTGCTATTTACCAAATCATTATTAAATCAAGGCAAATCTCTGTGCTGTACAGAACAGACACATTCCAGCGCAGCGTAAACTGATCTGATCACTGAGTTTGAGCTTAGCTGATTCCGAGCGAATTCAAAACAGAGATTGCTCTGATCCATACTGGCATTTGTGGTATTGGAATGAAAATATCGAAAAATAAACCCCAGTACACTACAGCGCAGTGCTTTGAGTTAAATTAGGTAAGGTTTTCGGGCTGATGAGAATGTTAGCATCCTCCACCATTTGGACCCATTGTGATACCCATAGCGTGATCCTACCCGTGGTATCAATGCCTATGTTTTCATCCAACCCGAAGCCTTAGCAAACTCAAGCAGGTTAGATGGTGATCCATCAGATAGCTCGTCGATATGATCGAAATAGAATTTGCTTAGGGTGTCTCTCAGTTGACAGAGGTTAGGGCAGTGACAGAGGAAATGGGTTGTTTCCTCATGTATCTCTTCGTCACCACATTCTCTGCATATGTTATCCTCATCATTAATCAGTCGTAATTTCTTCATGTGGTATCTTAGAGTATTGTGCCCAGTTAGCACTTCTATTACCATTGGCAACGACTTTCTGTCTTTTTGTAGGAGTTTCCTAATTCTTGTTTTGTCGTATTTTGGCCATAATCCTCTTAATAGCACACAGGTGACTAGCGATCTCCACCTGTTGTTCGCTTCAATTACTGATTTTTGTTAATTTTGGCCCGAAGGTTGCAGAGTGGAGGTTTGACCATCCCGTCTGCTTGTTCTCTATCTAGGATTTTCTGGCCAGTTTATCTGCGGCTTCGTTGCCTGGTATCCCGCTGTGACCAGGGACCTAGCAGAGTTTTGCATTGTGCTGCGTGCCGAGAACATTCAGCTCTTCGCAGCAATACTTTACAAGCGTCGATGTTGTTTGTGTAGCAGCTATTGCTTTTATGGCCGCCTGGTTGTCAATGTAAATATTGATAGAAAGTAGTAAAAACTAGAATAATCCATTATCAGAAATCATCATTTTTCAACGAGAATCAGTTTTCGAGCCGGAAAGTCAACTGAGGTTGCGCTGTTTAAGTTTTGCAGCTTTAACTATGATAGTTTGAATACGAAAAATTATACTGCTGCCCTTTTCATTGATACAACAAAAGCCTTTGATACCATAGATCATGTGATACTGTTATCAAAACTAGAGAAAGCTGGCTTCAGAGGCTTTATGCTCAGGTGGTTTCTTTCCTACCTCAATAACCGTAAACAGGTTGTTAAGATTGCAGATAGTTTTAGCCAATCTTTGGGTATTTTAATTGGTGTACCGCAAGGTTCTGTACTTGGGCCTACTCTATTTTTAATTTATATAAATTCAATTTTTACAATAAAATTTAAAGGAATACGAATAGGTTTTGCTGATGATATTGCATGCTCTTATTCTAATAACTCTCCCTTAGACATATTTGCCGATATAAATTATGATTTAGAACAGCTAAGGCAGTGGTTTTGCATGCACAAATTAGTCATAAGTAACAAGACTAAAATAATGTTCTTTAACCTTTCTTCAAATGTTATAAACATTCCCTCATTGATTTTTCATAGTGCTAATTGCCAACATTTTTTACTTAGTCCTGATACTTGTCCAACAATTCATACTATCTTATATAACTATGAAGTATCATGGTCATCACAATGTTTTGATATTGATAGGGCAGAAGTTTTCAAATATCTTGGGCTGGAAATAGATCGTAAGATGAATTGGAGTAACCGTACGGATACATTGCGTTCTTATTTATTGAAAACAACAAAGATTATGTACCATTTAAGGCAATTCTGCTCTAGGAAACTTTTGGAAATAATATATTATGGACTAGTGCAATCAAAGTTGCAGTATGGTATAGTTTGCTGGGGAGGTACCCATAGAAATAAACTCCATCCTTTACTTATTGTACAAAAACATATTATCCGTATCATCTGGAGAGAGGGGCGCCTTGAAAGCAGTTTTCAGCTTTTCGTCAACTCCAAAATCCTTCCTCTTAAGCATCTCTATTTTTATAAAGTTTTGAAAATATTTTTTGTAAAGCCAGAACTACATCGGAACAAAAGTGATAAAAAGTAGAAGTGTGCACACACTGAAAGCTCACTCAATTCAAACTGACCAACAGCGCCATTAACGGATGAAATTATTATTTGTTTGACATTTGAAAGCTCCAGGAAATGTATTTCTCCGCAACCATGCACATTTATTCGTTAATAGTGGATGAATAATAAAAAGGAAAATTGGTTTCAAACCTAAAATTCTAAAAAATTGTACGGGAATAATAAAATCGGTATTTGCTTTCGTGAATATACACCTAAAATCATCTTTTAAATTCATCGGAAATCAGCTGGTATGCAAAAAAGTGAATAAGCGCCATCTATTGTCGAGGATTTTATACGAAATCCAATTATAACTACTTGAATTGGTTTTTGTATTTGGTTGGAAGAACTACTGGAAAGCTTTTGTGCAACATCACCGCGGCGAAAGCTAGGGTATGCTCTAGCTTTAGCTGCGGTGAGTTTTATTCATTTGAGAGGAAATGATACAGATGTGCCTGCGATGGAAGAGTACAACCTATTGTTTTGACTTCGTTGTACTTTTTATCACTTTTGTTCCGATGTAGCTCTGGCTTAAGGAGTGGCTATTTAATTAATAGAAATCCTTATTATCATAGACTTCGTAGCCTCAATAGCACTCTAGCTGTGATTCCTAGTTTCAACACCACTCACTTTCTTAACTTCTACTCCTCTGTTGCTCCTAGATTACATAATGCATTGCCGCTTGAGATTAGAACAATCAGAAACTATAGATTCTATAATAGACAAGTTAAAAATTGGTTTTTTAATTTTGATTTAATTGATATAAACCATTTAATTAGTCGCATAATATAAATCAGTTGTAAAGTTGATTTACTGTAACATTTTGATGAATGATAATACTTGCTTTTCATCACCCTCCGAACACCACTTCACTGTTTTGTTTATATTTATTTATTTTTTTTTTAAATCCTCGATGTATTCGACACTGGTTATTTCAAACCACAGAATGCATCTATTTATATTTCATTTAAGTATAGATTTAAACTCATTTCTTATAAACTGTCATATATAATTTTCAAACTTTCTGTTTTATGTCTATAATATATTTAAGATCTGATCTGATAGTATTGTACCTATGAATTGTAATTAAATTGAAATAATAAAAAATAATAATAAAATAATAATAAAAATAATAATAATAAATAAATAATAAAATAATAAATAAATAAAATAAACAAAAAAATAAAATAAAAGTTTAATAATAAATAAAAATGATATCCTCACGTGATATTGTCCTCATTGATACCAATTGGGCATCGGCAGCCTTTGTCACTGCTAGAACCTCAGCTTGGAAAACACTGCTGTGATCTCTGTTGCTTTATAAGTCCAGTGCATTTACCACTACACCACGGCCACGGTGCTCACGATTCGCGCGAAACCTTAGATATGTACTTTAAATTGTTCAGTATTTAATTTTTGAGAAGTTTATAAAGTAATAGTGAAAAAATCGCGCGAATTTTGCATATATATATGGCTTCGCGCGAATCGTGAGCACCTTGGTGTAGTGGTAAGTGCGTTGGACTACTATGCAGTGCTGCCCGGGTTCAATTCCAACCTGAGTCTATCACCAAAAAGTTTTTCCACGGTGCCACCTCTTTCGAATGTCTGACAAGCTTTCATTTTTCAATAAGCTTCTCAACTTGCCGTTCGGAGTCGGCGAAATACTGTAGGTCCCTTCCATTCGTGCAAAAATATAACACGCACACACAAATGTTTGCGAGAAGCAGGACCAGGTTCACCCTGAGCTGTAGCGCTACCTAAAGAAAGATATATGTAAGTAATAAGAATAATTGTGGACTTATAGCCCACTTCATTTTTCAAATTGTGGAATTATGACCCGAAATGTTATGAACTTTTGACCCACCGGGTCACCCACAATCAGTTTGTGAACTTATAACCCACCCAGGTGGGTCAAAAGTCCATTGTGGACTTTTGGCCTGTGGACTTATGACCCTGCGCCGCTGAATACATTCTAATTTACGTTTAAATGCATAAATAACATTATACTTTAAAATGAATGAATTCTATAATGCATTTTTTAAACACTTTCAGGGTAATCGATTATTTTCCTAGGACATAATCTGTGTGTATAATGAATTCTGGAATCAATATTGTATACAAGCGATTGATTTCCTGTTCGATTCCAATAGATTACCTTTTCCTGCTGGGTGCTTGCTTCGTTCGACCGATGATGACAATATCAAGCCAAAGCCTTTTGCTTCCTTGCTATCCTAAATTGCTAACTTACATATAAATTATGTCTTTCAGGGGTGGCGCATTCTGTTCCTGTAATTTGAGAAATGGATCGACAACACAGAGCATTGAGAAGCAATGCCAACAACCATTTTTAAATCCGGTGGAACTCGGACCTATTTGTTCAAACCAAGGTGAATGTGATTGCGGGACATGTAATTGCTTCCCAGGATATAATGGGAAGTATTGCCACTGTCGCGAATGTGAGAACTGTGATCCGGACAAGGCTGATTGCGTCTGTGGACGCTGTGTTTGCAAATATGGTTGGTCTGGAAAGCATTGCAATTGCAAGCCATCCGATAAGGGGTGTAAGGCTCCAAATGGTGAAATTTGCTCAGATCGTGGTGAATGCCAGTGTGGTAAATGTACATGCAAAAAACAATATGCTGGCCAATTCTGTGAAATTGGATTGCAAAATGATAATAAGCTCTGCCAATACTATGAGCCTTGTGTCAAATGTCTAATTCATCAGAAATTGGGCACGTTCTACTGTGAGAACGTAACTGATGTTTGTTCAAGTAGCAACAGGGAAATGTTTGGATACGCATTTGTTACGGAAAGCATTGGTATTTTTTTTTTTATTCAAAGTTAACATATTCTTAATATTGTCATTTTGTTTTTTTAGCTCCTGACAGACGATGTGTGGTGCGTCTTATTAACTCTGCTGAAGTTAATTGTGAACATTTCTATTCGTATGAATTAGAAACGGGATCAAGTAGTTATCTGAAAATATACGTCAACACAGATTGCACTCCGTTTAGTGCTTTTGTCATGGGTGCATTTATATCATTGTTTACATTCCTTATTGGCCTGATAATCCTTGTTGTGATTGTTTGTTGCATGAGACAGGCCGATGCAAGGGAGTTCCTTAAATTTGAAAGAGAGAAAAAGTTCGCCACTTCAATGGAAAGCCCTATTTATAGAAACCCCCTGGTGGAATATAAAGTTCCTAATTTTGATGAGGATGATGACGTTTTTAATTAAATAAAATAAAATAAAAATAATGTACACACGTATGTAGTGTAAACTGGGGCACATTTGACTTTGCGATTTTCGACATGAACGTAGCCTTTAAGAAGAAAAGTTGGGATGGCGAACGAAGCCTCATTTAATATAAAGAAACGTTATGAACTTTGGCAGTTTTGTTTCAATTCTTCTTCGAGTAATTCGTGTTTTTTTGATTTCTAGATTTTTGATGTAATTTTTGACCATACCGGTGGTAAGAGATTTGTAAATTAAATAAAAGAGTTTTTTTTTATTGTGAAAGATTATTATGATAGCACTGTTCTTAAAATGTTAATATTTTTAAGCCAGTTTTGTGAAAGTAAAACATTAATATAAAAAAAACATTAACAAAGTTATATGGTTAGAAACTACAAGAGAAAGACAAATAGGAGTGCAATCGAGTAAGAAAGTGTGAAGGAGGCTTTTTCAGACATACGTAAAAAACTTGAAATGCCAACATCAGCAGCTGAAAAATATGGGGTAATTAGAACCACATTGATAATGCATATGAAAAAGCAGGACCACTTAAAAGATTGGTCAGATTCGGGCAATGGAAGAAGCTCTTACGAAGGTTTCACTTTTCAATATGCCACCACCACACAGTGCGGCAGCCTTTGGACAAAAATCGAAAGCATGATGTTCACTTTTAACTCAATAAACGATATATTTCTGTAGGGAAATTACTCAATCAAACAAATCCAGACTTATTTTTTCCAAGCCATAACGGTGCTTGTGAAAAGACTCCATTGAGTAGAACGATAGTTTAACAATTTATTTAGTTTCAATTCTGTTTGCTGTAAACAAGTTTTGATTTGATTGAGTGCGTGGAAAATTTGAAACTAAAATCAGGTCAGATTTTGAACAAGGTATGTTTAGCTATTAATTAGTATCAATATTTTTTTTTTTAAATATATTAAAATATATAAGGTGTTAAAGTGAATTTCTTAAAATAAAATAAAAATTGTTTCACTTTCAGTAAGCTTTTAAAAAAAATCGGCGCAATATGTTCTGTAAATTTAATTGTAATGCACAAGCCATATATCAGGCTTTGTGGCTGCTTGGTTTTTTGTTTTGCTACAAATTGCTACTCTAATAATAGTGAATTTTTTTCTAGTCCAATATTCAACTAATCGAAATTGCGATTTGCTCGACGATTGGATTTTAACTCCAAATTCAGAAAAACTCTATTAAGTTATTCAGAAACTTAAATCTCTTTTGAATTGAAATGGGTGTTCTGATGATTTGACTGCCAAGACACTTTAGCGAAATTTATAGTCAAGCATTGAGTAGAAAGTTGAAATATTGCTCTAGAAACCACAACTATTTATACAAGCGACACTCACAATTGTTACAAAAATAAGTACTGATACCGATTGCAAGAGAAATCAATGTGCAAGCAATACCTCAGAGATCCACTGAAGATCTGCAGAAAGAAACTCGTCGCGGGAGGCCTTTAGTCAGGTTTGAAGAAGCATCAATGAAGACAAAAAAACGTAGAGTTCAAGAATTGATAAATTTACCCTCCGTTGAAGAGCTTAGTTTTGCATCCGACATTTCAAGAGAAATCAATAAATCAACATCAGCCCACTTTAAATCCTCATCAAGTCCTTGCCTTATATTTTGACCTTGACCTAACCGAAGGAAAGAACTATTTTCCATCCAAGGCAAGCTAAGAAAACATTTTTATCAAATATATATTTAAAAGTGAAATATCTGCCGATGGTAACCTTCAGGGGCTATTAGACATTATCCTAAAAAGCATCTTAAAAATCATTCAAATTGAAATCGTTTCAGATTTAAAGCTTATTTGCAAATGAGGATTTGACTGCAGTGCAAGTCACAGCCTTTATAAACAGAAATTCACACAAAAACACCTCTCAAACTGATAAATTTATATTCTTGGTAGCTTTGTGCATCTAAAATTAGTAGATGCCAATAAAAATGTGTTATGGGACATAAGGAAGTAAGAAACAATCGATAACATCATACGCGTAAAATGAGAACACGGATCCTATGAATGTATTATTACTTACTTCCGATCCTTTAACTTCGACCCATAGAAATATTTCTTCACGGAAATCTAGTAGGAATAGTATTTCAGAAATAAGTACAATGTACTAACAAACTGAATTTTTTTTAAATGATTCACGAAATGTACATATCTGCTTCCTCATTTTCGAAAATCGATTTGGGTAATACAGAGTTTGAAGATAACGATAAGCTTATCATCCGAATAATTAAAGTAACTCAATTGTTTTCTTAATTTTATGTTTTGTATTTAAGAAATAATATTCAAATTATAATATATAAACTAAAAACAATAAAATTTGTGTACAAGAATTTGAACTAACGATGTTTGTCCAATTTTCCATACAAATGCCGCACTGTGCGCCGCGACAAACGTTAAGGAGTGAAATCAAATTCAAACTGCCAAAACCTACAAATCAGGCCTCAACTTCTCGCTGTCGTCAAAAATATTTATTTAACGTTGACTTCGGCAAACTCTATATTAAATTAGATATTTAAAGATGTTCCTATGTATTATTCTTCCCTTTTTATGCATACTATTATGAGTTAAAACTGCAATTGTCAAATGTCCCCCTTATAAAGTCAACGGTGCCTGGGCACTTTTGACAAAATGACTTTTTTTGAAAAACAAATTTTAAAAAAATTATGAAGTTGTTATAAAAGTAACATGTGTCTGTGAGTCTTATTTTCATGGAATTCATCTATACATTTAAAACTTAAAAAACATTTCGGATACCTTAAAACCTTCAACTCCAATTAACAGCTGTTGCAATTGCAACCTGTCATTGAGTCTAACAGAAAAGAAAATTCAAGTAAATAGTTTTTGCTTTCAACCGATATTGCCTTCGGAAATTTTATGATTGTGGGTTTGAAAAACAAAAATTCTTCTACCAGTGATGGCATTTCTGGAACACTTTTGAAAAAAATTGCATGGGAAATCATAGATATTTTGAGTTTCATTTTTAATTTAAACATTAATAGCGGAATATTTCCAAAACAATTAAAATGTGCTGAAGTTATTCCTCTTTTTAAAAAAGGAAATAAATATATAGACCTATATCACTACTTCCAACCTTTTCAAAGATCTTCGAAAAATTGGTTAAATCACGAATGTTGTCCTTTTTAGAGAAACATAATTTTTTCTCTATAGATCAATTTGGATTTAGATCGGGTAAGTCAACAGAAGATGCTATCCTAAAAGTGTGCTGTGATCTATATGATGGAGTTGAAATGGCCCTTTTTATCGATATGACAAAAGCATTCGACATGGTCAACCATGAATTACTCTTAAGCAAGCTTTACAAAGCAGGATTCAGAGGGTCAATCTATACCTGGTTCCAGTCGTATCTGGTGGATAGAGAGCAGAAAGTGTTAGTAAATGGAAGTTTTAGTACTTCACTTACGTTAAAAAATGGAGTTCCTCAAGGATATGTGCTAGGACCAATACTGTTTCTTATATATATAAATTATCTATTCTACCAGAACTTCCATGGTAAACACAAAGCTTTTGCTGATGATGTAGCATTCACCTACACTGAGCTAACATCTTTTAACTGTATAGTTAAAATAAATGAGGACTTGCAATTACTTAGATCTTGGTTTGCACTCCATAAACTTAAAATCAGCGAAAAAACGAAAATCATGAGTTTTAAGCAATCGGGACTTAAACAAGAAGAATTCGAAGTTTTTATCACTCTTATGACTGTAAAAAATTCAGCTTACCAATACATACATATATGTGGTAAGAACAATTTTGAAAGAAATAACGTTTGCTCGAGCAACTGCTTTAAAATTGAATTCGTCGATTCATTTAAATATTTATGTATTCATATTGATAATATGTTGAATTGGAAGGTTCATATTCAAGCTGTTAAATCATACATGACGCACACAATTCGAGAAGTATACCTTCTAAAACCTTTTTGTTCCTCAAGTCTCCTTTCTAAGATCTACTACGGCCTTGTGAATTCTAAACTGCAATACGATATAGTGAGTTGGGGTGGTTCTTATATGAACACTATTAGGTCGCTCATAATTGCCCAGAAGCACATAATACGCATCATGTGTGGTAAGAATCGCCTTACAAACAGTTGTCCGCTTATTTGCGGCTTACGTATCCTACCTCTAAGAAGGCATCTTTACATTTTTAAAGTATTTAGAGAATTTTTTAAACAAAGTGGAAATATTCCAACTGGAAACTCTACAATATATAATTTACAGTTAAATAACTTGGCACTTGTTGACATCCCAATTACACATAGCACATTTTTTATGAACTTCTATTTAATAACCACACATAACTTGTTTAATGAGCTTCCGATTTTTATAAAAACTAATCATTACTTTTTCTCTTTTGTTAAAAGCGTAAGAACCTGGCTCTTTACTACAGACCTTCGTGATATTGAATTGCTATTAAAAGTTTTATATTAAAAAGTAAAAACAAATTTATAATAATAGAATTACTTAGATTTAATCATTATTTGAAGTTGAAATGTGAGTTATACTTTTTTTCCAACTTAAGAAAAGCTGAAAGTACCCCACATCAGTTATTCTTAGTAGCTTTTTTTGTTTTTATGTGGTCATTCAACACTAATTTCAGTGTTACAGAATGGCCTTACTTTATTCGTATCCACTTTTTATTATTGCATTTAATTATAAAATAGCTGTAAGTGTCAGATGAACAAAAGATTCATAAATAAAATAAATAAATAAAATAAATTAAAAATTTAGTATCAAAAGTGCCCCAGTTTCCCATACATGCATATGTACATATATGTTATATTTTTTCTGACGGTGATGTTTATGAATAAATATATTGTATTTATATTATTATTATTATTATTATTTTGTACATCTTTTATTTATTTCATTTAAGCAATTTGACTATTTTTTAGTCTAAATAAACATTTTGTCTTTTATTTTAATAATGTTTATGGTACTCAATATTTTTTTTTATGTATTATATACATAAATTATTATATACATATGTTGTGTTATTTTTTTTTTTTATATATATATTAATTTTGATTTGATTTAAGGAAAACCCTTTTTCTATGTATTATATACATATTATATTTTGTTTATAAAATCCCTTAAAATATAAAACAAAGTGAACATTTCTTTGTATGGACCTACACAGCAAACGGCTAAGCGGATTTTGATTTTTTTTGATAATTTCGTGCATTTTAAGCGTGAGAAACCAAGAAATTTGAATAATAAGACTTTGAACCCAAAAAAATTAAACCTCTTCTTCGTCTATTTGATTGAAATTTAGTTCAGTCTTAAGAGCTTTAAAATACGCATCTTTTAAGTCCAAAGTTATATTTCTGCGTGCTCTAAGAGCTGAGCAATACTAAAAGCATCTTTGCAAAATTCCTTTTTTTTATTAATTTTATTAATTAATTTTTTTATTAATTAACCAAGGTTCAGAAATCAATTTCAGTGATGTTTTCTTGTTATAGTTTTCTTTCGAGGTCTATTCGTAATTTTTTAAGAGAACAAGAGCAAATGATATCTCTTTTTTCCTATAAATATGTGCAAAATCTGAGTGCAATGGATTTGGGTATTGTATATGTGTCTGCTCTGCTCAGCGCTCAAGTGCAGAGGTTTTGTCAGTGTGAATTTTTTGCTTTCTGTTCTGTTTACATTATGTTCATGTATGTTATGTGTGTGTTAAATATTGTATCGTTAATATTGTAATAGTATCTTAACTGAATTCCTTAAATATTAAAATAATTTGTTTAAATTTAATTAAATCCATATATTTAATAACTTGAATTGTAAACTTGATTTATCTTAAGCTATAATTGTGAATTTAATACATATTTTTTAGTACGAGCAGAAAAAGAACAGTCGTTCTCAAACCGACTTATTGCTGAATTTGAATCATGGAACAGCTAGTTGGGTTCCTACGAGAAATAATGTAAAAGGATGAGAAGTAATTTTGAAGTCGTTGACGAGTAAAGGTGTTAGCATCCAATAAAGATTTTTTATAACGTGGTTGAAATTAATTGAGTTTTAATTTACTTTGCCCTCATTTAAAGTTGATTTTGTCGTTAAAACAAAATAGTTGAATTTTTCGTAAAAACGCTTACGAATAAACAGTGTGTATATACCACGGTTGCCAAATTGGGCATCGTATTTTGGGTTATCTTTTTTCAAAACTTACGATGAATATTCAAAAGTTAGTAGCCCAATGCAATTTGGGCTACAAATATTTTCCATTTGCGATCTTGGGTTACTTTTTATTTATAATTAAAATTATTTAAAAACGACATAATATGTACATATCTACAAAATTGATTTTAGTGACGTCACACGCATTTGTACATAAGTACCATTGTAAACAATTTGGGATATACTGTAGTGAGTTGCTGATCGCCTTCAAAGTATCTTTTGATCACCTCGGTATTGGCCCCTATAGTTGGTTAATAGGCGTAAATGCCGCAACTTGAGGACCAATGAAAAGTCAGGCAGTAACGCCGAAGATCGTTCAAATAAGTTCTGATTTTATTCTACACATAATGTTAATTAAATACTCTTAACGCTAACTGTTTTAATTACTTATATCTTACTTCTAATTATATTACATGATATGCATAGCTTATTCTAGTATCTTATTGGTAACATTATTTTTGTTAGGATCTTATTTCTATTGAGTGACGTTCAGTGCAATTGACATGACTCATTCACTTGATTGCACTTCACACGTTTTCGTCACTCTATGCTTAGTCTGTGTTTGTGTGTTTTACAGTTTACAGCGGTGGCATGGTTGATACTACACGCACCACAATACGTACTGACCAACGTGAGAAATGCTGCAGGTAAGTTGATTTTTAGAGATACTGGTCATTTTGCTATGCAGCTTTTATCTCTACCAGTAAGTAATGCTGTTGTCAAAAGGGTATTTTCAGTTTTAAATGCCGTAAAAACCAAACCTAGAAATATACAGTCTTTGGCATGTCTTGGTGCAATTATACGCATAAGTATTGTTTCCACCGTTAAAAACTTAGAAATACCTTGCAATAACTTCACCACATACATATGGTATGGTAGCAAAATGTACATCAGAAATTTACAAGAGTGATGATGATACTGCCAGTGATTATTAATTATTAATTAATTAATTAAATATTATTATTAATTATTTCTACTACTTTTGCAAAAAAAAAAACTAAACATGTTGCCTTCAAATGTAACTGCCAACACTTGGCTAATTTGTCGGCATACAATATTTTCAAATAATTACAGCCTGACTATATTAAATAATTTATTCATTCATATTTAGCTGTTTCTAAAAAGAGGTAAATTGTTTATTTTTATTATTTCTATTAGATTTTTTCTGAATATGATATAAAGGAATTTTGAAAAAAAATTTTATTTCATATGATATTTGGGCTACTTATTAGGCAACGATTTTGGGCGACAACATTTCTAAAATTGGACTCTTAAAGCTTTGGAGTTTCTGGCACCCCTGGTATATACCACAAAAGTTAGTTGAGTCAAGTGCAACTGGTAAAGTTTTTTAGAGGCGTGTGTCCTATTCGTGTTTTGTGCGTTATACTTGAGTGCAATTTTAATGTTATTGAGTTGTTGTTCATTCATTTTTTTGCAGCGTTCTGTTCTGTTTAATCATCTACTCGCTTTGCTTCGGCTGCCTACCACATTAGTGGGATGTAGTTGGTTGATGGGATTTTGATTTACTTTGTTGTCCTCATAGACCAAGAGCCCGCAGTAATTTTGTGTTGTGAAAGGTAACCAAAAGACATGCAGCCTCTATGAAAGGGATCTCAAATCTAGGACAACAAAGTAAATCAAAATCCCATCAACTACATCCGAAAGGTGGTCGACGAAAAATGAAGAAGAACAGGACTTTTAAATCTTTTGAGATTAGGGATTGATTTGATACGGGTAAGCAAAGAGTTCCATAGTTTGGAATTAAGGCACGTGTGTCGAAAAGTGATAACATTTATGGTTCTGGAAGATTGTGAAAAATTAAGCTTAGTGAACAGATACGTACGGCATTGGTTGTATATAATGTTATTAAGGAATTAACAGTTTCGGGCATTTACGTAATCTTGCAGAGAGCAACCCAGTAGCCTACGGGGGTAAACGGAGATGTGATCACTTCCACGCAGGCCATGTACATATCGCACCGCATCATTGAAGGAAACCTGGAGTTTACATTGCAATAATGGCTCGAGAGTGCAGTAGACAACCTCAGCGTACGTAATGAGAGGTAGTACAGAGGTAATTATGACCTTACGCCGAATTTCAATAGGAGTAAAGGCAGCAATAAACAACCATGTTGATGTGATTGTAACTAGTTAGGCTACTGTTTGTTATGAAGCCTAAACTAGTGACATATTCTACTACTTTAATTTTACTGTCGTTCAGCCATATACCCGGTACAAGATTAAGATTACATTTTTTGTATGATATGAGGACTTTTTTGGATTTAGTTGAAGTCCATTCACTAGAGACCATCAAATGTTCGATTACTTTGAGAAGTATAGTATAGTATAGTATAGTCATTATACTGTCAACATACTGCATTCAAATTTAAGATTTTCAATGCCACTATTAACGGTTGTCTCTGCTATGCAAATCAAATCTTCGGATTTAAAAAAATCGAACAATTTGAAAGTTTGCAACGTTTTTTCTTTAAACGCATATTTAAACTCCCTACAATAGTGCCTAACTATGCCATTTACGTAAAATCAGGAATCCCGCAGATCTATTATAAAAATCTGAAGGCTAATGCTGACTATATTTTTAAGGTAATAAACTATTTCAGTAATGAATTGATAACTTATGAAATTAGCACAATCTTCAAAATCAGAACTGAGACTTTGGGCCTAAATCTTATACCGTACAGACAGGATCTTCGAACAACTTGCAGCCTCTGTAATTTAAACGTGGCTTTCTTGCAGAATGTCCAACACTTCTCTAAATTAGAAGACTGTATTTCTCCAAGAGCTTTCTCACACTTCAGGAATCGAAAGAGCTGTTAAACGGTTTGTCTGGTTGGAAATTGCTCTCAAAATATATAATGCATGCCAATAAGTATCGTAATGGCTTTGTGAATTTGTAAAATTGTAAAAATTTAACATATCAAATGCGGAAGTAACTTAAACAAGTATAATCAGAATTATTTTTTTCTTGATATCCATGAGTTGTATACTAAGTTAGCTTATTGTTTTAATTATATCCTTTATTTTTAATTTATGAAACAAATCATGAAATGTCAAACTATCGGTAGACGGCAATATAAAGCCATGCTTTTTCTCTTTACGTTATCTTATTATCTTAACTAGTATGTACTATCTATCATGTAAATTATACCAATAAAGAGATGAATAATAATAATAATAATAATAATAATAGTAAGTCATTAAGGGAACCCAAATCGTGCACTGAAATTTCTGTCCAAGATGAATTTAAGGCATTAACTAAGTGCTTTTTGGTTTAAACTGTTTCCCTCCTTCTTAAACTTTCCGTGAGAGCCATACTCAACTATTTTCCATTATGATCAATTCAACTGAGTATGGCGGCTATGGCAAAAGTTCTACCCAGGCTTTAATTAACTTTGCATTATGTATGGGAATGTTGTTCTCCTGGAAAGTCCATCAGTGTCGACAAAAATATACATTAAGAATAGCTCGCTCCAGTATGTATTTCTAGGTTGCAACGGTCATTCGTAAGTATTCAAAAGGAAACTCCCCTACATTTGTTTATGACCTAAATTGATAAAAGTGCCATAAAACTAACAAGTTTTTACCTGTATTCAAATTTCTTCTTGAAACTTTATCCCCAAATTACCTTCGATAAATTCTGTAATAATATTTTTCCTAAAGGCTAGTATGGTGCTCGCGCTAAACTAAATTTTCCAAATAAACATTTTTTATTCTACTGGCAGTGCTGGGGAAATCAAAGAAAATTAAAAAATTAAAATAATCAGGAGCACAAAGAAGGATGGATTTATTAATTTCTGCAACCAACTCTACAGACAAAATTTCTCTGGCATTTATCTTCGGTTTCCATGTGAATTTTTGGAGATCGGCGGAAATTTAGTTTAGCCCGAGCACCGTATAAGCCTTTAGGATTTAACTCTAAAACGTTCTAAGTTTATAAGAAAAAGTGGATTTAAACAATTGAAACCCAGTGTAAGTATGTGTGTATGTGCATATGTTTAATATGAAAAATACGAACAACGTTTAAATAATAGATGAAAATATCGCTGCACTCTTATGTACGATTTACTATAAAAAAAAATAAATTGTGCGTACATAGAAAGCTGCGCGATACAAGGAAACTTGACTTGAAAAATACGATGTAGATCACTTGGCATATTGTTTGTCTTGTCAAACCCTTTCATTTGATACCCATATAATCCATATAATGGAAGTCGGGAAGATAACGGCAGTCCACCATCTTGGTGGACCGCGATGTTGAATTTCGAATGACGTCACTTAGCGTATTGTTTGTTTTATCAAACCATTTCATTTGATACCCATATTAAGAAAGTCGTGAAGATAACGGTACCCCGCCATCTTGGGGTGTCCGCCATATTGAATATTTCAATGACGTCATATAACCTAAGATACTCTCCGGGTCAAATCGAATCCAACTCTCTACCATCGCTTATCCCGCCGAACGCGTCCCCCACCACGAGCGCTCATGATTCACCTCTGTGAATATTTTCGTTTACTTTTGTCAATAATTGTCATTTGTCATAACAAGTAGGCTGTTTTTTTTTTAATTATTATTTTATTTCTATATCCCTTTAAATTTCCCCTCTGTGAATATTTTCGTTTCATTTGAGTTTCATTTTACTGCCCTATCGCGACATAAGAAGTTTCACTTTAAAAAATAAGCAATGAAGAAAAAACATATGAAATCAAAAGTTAAAATAGTACACATACGACACCGTGCATTGCAATATCAAACAAGCACAAAACAAAAACCAATTTTTTATCATATCCATTTTTGCACATCAAAATTTACCGTTCACAGCATTGTTATGGTAATTCATGTGTCATCAACACTCCATACTACAGCAGAAGTAGTTACATGTAAACATATACACTGTTCGACTCCCAATCACATGGCAGCAATGGTAGCATGTCTATATTCTAAAAAAGACGCAAACATGTTCACCCAGCCACAAGAAGTACCGCAACATCACAGTGCAATAGCCAAAATAGCAGCAAGTTATTCCTAAGTTAATCAAGATTCAAATAGTTTAAACTTAAATTAGCTAGTGACTAAGATGTGTGACGTCTAATAAAAAGTCACAATTTTATAGTGAAAGAACCAATGGAGTATTTGTTTTTCCTTGGACTATAACATAATCAATTGCACATAATTTTGCTGCCAGACTAAGTCCACTACTTAAAATACTATTTTTTTGGCCGCCGCACAGTGGTCGGATTCACCAATCTAGCGGAACAAAATTATTTTGAAAAGCAAAATCATGTTTTAAATTAACTGTTTTATGTTTTATGAGTACTAATAGATAGACTGTACTATTCTTGATAGAAATAATGTTGTTTTTTTGAAAAATAACCAACAAATTATCAATGTCGTTATACATAAGCCAAAAGCAGATTTTTTATATTGGGTCTATAACTTAATTCGTGCGGTTTGCTAAGAGATGGTGTAACGGTACGGTGTGAATTGGCTATTGTATTGTTGGTACAAGAAACAGGGACAAGGAGGAGGAATCATCTACCAAGAGACGGGTCTAAAATTGGTTGGGAAAGGGAGTCATAAGGACGAAGGGGAAAGGAAGAGGGGAAGGAAGAGGGAAACGTTTGGCCACTAAGACGCGGGTTGCGTGCCTTGTTCGGTCTTCGGCTGGAGCTCGACGGATCGGGGTGGGATCTTGCATCTGTGGTCCAAACACACCATTACAACAAAATTTATTGCACGCGATTACGAAAAGAAGTCGAAACCTATATAGCAAAAAAAAATGAAACAAACTACTCCAAAACGGGCTACCATTACCGAGGGAGGACCGGTGGACATCCTCCTAGCGGGTCTATACCCTCCCTACCATGTGCAAGTATCCGCTGAAAGTTAAGGACTTGCACCCAAAAAAAAAACGAGATCGCCCCCTTACTAGGGATCCCCTACCAGGACCTTAGAAATGAGACCAGATACGAATCAATTACAACCACATATTCATGACTTTATTGAACGAACTCGTCCTAATAAAAGAAAACTTATTACAATATTCAGTACATGCTAAATAATTATTGGTACGTTATATAAAAACGAAAAGGAAAGAAATAAAGATATATACTTCGGTATTGTGCGATAAGGCAAAAGGGACATTTTCAAATATTAATCACACTTACCCGTCTTCCCGCGTCGTCAGGCCTGCCGATGAGGGGGGGGGGGGTGTACCTAGAAAAAAAGTTACCCTACAGAAGCCTCAGCTGTGGCCTCACGCACTATACCTCACAGTACTCGGAGAATTCAAATAAAAACCATACGTTATATATAAATTTTCACAGGGTGATAACGGCGAAGCCGCATAAAAAGTTAATCCAGAAAAATTAACGGTCGAGCCGCATATAAAGTTAATCAAAAGAAAAATTAACGGTCGAGCCGCATATAAAGTTAATAAAAAGCAATTGGAATCTACGCGAGAATTAGTTGAGAGATAAAGAAAAATTAGATACTTAATTCTAGTCCCACGTCCTGATGCTCCGGGGATCTGGTGTAACAACTCGCCGACGACTCCGCTGGGCCCTCAGTAGGGTGTTAGAATATGAACGGTAAATGTACCGCTTCCGCCGTTAGGGGACCGGATCAGCACCAAAGCCTCAAAAAATTGGTGGCGTTGAAATTCGGTTACGATTTAAAAACTTTGCCAGCAAAAAAAAACCATCTAGCATTAGGGGGTCACTGCGCACAGGGGCTTGGGTAAATCTTTGTACGCACGGCACTGCACGTGGTTACTGTGGCTTGGAATTTTTCCTTTTGCCGGGCAGGTGATTCACAAAAAAAACTATGCACGTTCGGGAGTCACTGCACACAGGGGCTTGGGTAAATCTTTGTACGCACGGCACTGCACGTGGTTACTGCGGCTTGGAATTTTTCCTTTTGCCGGGCAGGTGATTCACAAAAAAACTATGCACGTTAGGGAGTCACTGCACACCGGGGCTTGGGTAAATCTTCGTACGCACGGCACTGCACGTGGTGATTGTGGCTTGGCTGCGGTACCCGAGCAACAAAAAAAAACAGACAAATTCTCGCGATTTACTAAGGTAATACAAAAAAAACTTGGGTCGGTGGAAGGTTCGGGAGTGGTAACTGCCCACGGGATTAGGGACGAGATTTCCCGCGCACTGCACTCAAAAAAAAAAAATAATCCTTCTAGTCTAGAAGGGACCACCTAGGGTCCACTGCCACTCTCCAACTCCAAAACACGACTCCTCTGGTCGGATGTAAATCCACGACTGACTAAAATATTTTCTTACTTTCCACATTAAACCTCGCGAACGTAATTCTACTGCGCAACAAAATAATCCTCTTGTTAGTTGCCTCCCCGTATGTATAATCTTTGCCGATATTGTGCTGTGCTACACCCATACCAACAAATCTGTCCCTCATCTCGTTCTCGTTATTTTCTCGTTTTACCAGCATATCATGTGTGTGCCTGTGTCAGCGAAACCAAACAAAAAAAAATCTACCTCTCATTTCATTCTCTTTATTTTCCTTTCTCGTTTTACCAGTCTATTCTGAGTGCCTGTGTCAACAAAAAAAAACTACTTCTCGTTAGCATTCTCGTTATCTTCTCGTTTCTCTTTCTTTCCTTCTTCGCTTTGTTCTGCTGGGCTGCTGTGTGTGTGCTTACGGGAGAATCGACAACGGTGGTAAAAGGGTGACAATTGCCTGGTCACGTACGCCACGCAGTCAGTTGGTTTGCCGGTTCATACTCCTCGCCCTGTCATACGATGCTTCCCCCTCAATCCCAGGTCAAAGGAGTTTGGGATTGGAAACGAAAAAAAAACATACAGACAGTTTGTTACAGTGGCGTGACCAGGCAATGGAAAGTTCCCAAACGGGGCGTCACCCTAAAGCAACGTAAAAAAAAAAGATCGAGAAAAAAATTGTTTGTGAAGACAAATCAACAGGAATGCCGGCGCGTGGAAAACGAAATGTGTGCGCATTGGCTTCGGCCGGGACTTCACTTGTCGGCCATACTTCATGCGTTGGGTGGGTGGATGTGGCGCTGCTAGGGAAAGACATGTTGGTACGAAGATGTTGTTGTGTATGGGAACACATATACGGCGCAGCTCGACTTCGTTACAATGGCGTAACTTGTACTATTCCATTGTTATTATTCCATTGGAACATGCTTTGGAAAGTCACTGTCACTGTACGTCATTTCAGTATATGACATTCATTTGAAGCGTAAACAACAATAATTTTTCTTCACTTAAATATGTCGAACTTTGTGCCTAAAAAAGTGTTTTTGAGGGGAGTTCTTCTTCATTACTAATAAGAAGAAAACTGCTGCCGAAAGTCATCGTATTTTGGTGAAAGTTTATGGTGAACATGCGCTAGCTGAGCGAACGTGCCAAAAGTGGTTTGCACGATTTAAAAGTGGTGATTTTGGCTTGGAAGACGATGAATGTCCTGGGCAGCCAAAAAAGGGGGATCAGAAGGGTGTGCTGTATTATGAGCTGCTAGAACCGGGTGAAACTATCAATGGACAACGCTACCGAACACAATTAATCCGTTTGAAGAGATCAGTAGCCGAAAAACGCCCGGAGTATGCGACCAGACACGGGGCAATAATTTTCCATCATGACGACGCTCGGCCCCACGTTGCTATTCCGGTTAAGAACTATTTGGAAAACAGTGGATGGGAAGTTTTATCCCACTCGCCTTATAGCCCAGACCTTGCCCCTTCTGACTACCATTTGTTCCGGTCGATGCAGAAAGCCCTCACTGAAATACGGTTCACATCAGAGCAAAATATCAAAAATTGGCTTGATTCATTCTTGGCTGCCAAGCCGGCGCAGTTCTTTTAGGATGGGATCCACAAATTGCGAGAAAGATGGGAAAAAGTCATAGCTTCAGATGGGCAATACTTTGAATAATACTATTGTACATGTTTTTCTTAAATAAACGTTCAAATTTTGAAAAAAAAAAACCGCACGAATTAAGTTATAGACCTTGTACAGTCAAATGGTTTTTCGGCTGCTCCTTTGGAAAATTTGCTTCAGAATTGTTGCAGGAATTTTCCTCGGATGAATTTAATAGCGAAAGTTCGATTTCAAATAAAACGACTATTCGTTCTATGTTTTTTACTCGAAAGAGCCCGAAAACCAACTTGGTTCAATCAGAGCGACGGAAAGCGAAACGACGAAAGAGCGAAATGACGAGAAAAGAAAAAAGCTTTGCTGCTTAGCTAGTGCCAATTACAAGTCCAAAGTGAGACTGATTTTTATTTCCAATTGGAGTTTAAAAGGAGAGTTATTTAGTACATTGATTTCAGTTTTAGTACAACAAGTAATTTCAAAAATATGGCGAACATTGGTTTTTTGGCGCTAAATTTAAATGACTTGAATTCACAAAAATGTTCAATTGAACTTAATAAGTACAATACATTAATTTAACAAATAATATAGAGAACATTTTAAAGTACATTATGTATGTAAGTTAGTAAATCCATTTGATTCAAAATTCAATAATAATAATAGAATAGTGTTTGGTGTTCTTTTTCTGTTTGGTGTGTTGTGTGTGATCCAACAGACCCGATATTTTTTTTAATTTTTGATAAAATACGTTATTTTCGGTTTAAAATGTTATTTATTTTAGTCTTAGGTAAAAATAAATATGTTTTGATTATTCGCCTTTATCTCCATCAGATAAAACTTCCTCTTCGAGATTATCAATTGATAACAAGGAAAGGACTTTTTTTGGTATCATACCACGTACTCGTTTTGGAACGTTTTGTAAGCTCGTGACATACATACATATGTATGTGTCTAAATAAATCAACAGCCAATTCAAAAGATCTGTATTTGTATTTAATCTAGAACTTTTCCGTGTGAACATAATCTCTAAACTTTCTTGTGTCCCAATTCCTAGCCTCTTGTGCCTCTTCCTACACCAAGAATATAGGATACAATTATGCCTTTTGCATGAAAAAGCAGCTTATGAACGCTCACTGGCATAGTGTAGGGTAGGGCGAGGAGGTTCTGACACGTTAACGGATATTGTCAAAAATTAGGTACATCCGCTTATAAACAAAAATATATATATGTAAATTTTACTTTATTAACATTTAATCCATTACAAGAATAACTTTAAGGGGCTAATTAATTAACCGTCTCCTAGTTTTTAGGAGGTTCCGACTTTTAAGAAGGAGGTTTCAACATGATATGCTTTTACTGCTTCTTTCATGGCTTTCTTGTCAAATGTCTTTTCAGGATACTTTCTTTTATAAATGTTAGGCATTTTGATATAAACCTATACAATTTCAATATAAAAAAAAAGCTAAAACTAAGCAAAAAAGTGAAAGGAGGAGGTTTCGACAATTTGACTTAAACGAAACGTTGAAAGAACGAAACGAAACGACTTAAGCGAAACGTGTCGAAACCTCCTCCAATGCATGCATTATATTTACGCTTTAAAAAAATTAATTATTTAATACTTACGTAAAAGGGTCACAACTAATAAAAACACTATTAATCTGTTCGTTTAGTTTTTGTATTCTCACTTTCAAACACTTAAAACAAAAAAAGTTATAGCTTAGGCTTAGCACTGAAAAAAAGTACATGCAAACTTACCAAAAGTGAAAACACGACTGAACTTGTTACGCGCTGATCAGAAACTGAAAAGTAGAGGTACCTTTAGACTGTGGACATAAGAAAACATCATATCTGTCATATTTAAAGGAAGTGAAAAATTTGAGTTTGATGAAACCTCCTACATGTCGAAACCACCTCGCCTTACCCTACCATGAATATTCCCTTAGATAAAAGTTTTTCGTTTTAGTTACATACTTTTCAAGGAAGCTGTCAACAAACTGAATTAGCTTGGGCGATGTAATACGATCACACTGGTCTGGGTCCCGGGACATTCTGACATCCCGGGAAACGATAAAGCTGATGCTCTGGCTAGAGCTGGATCAGCGACCCCTTTTATTGGTCCTCAGCCTGTTATTGGCTGCAGTTCAGCTTATGCTAAAAACAAGCTTCTTGAACTGCTGCGACTACAGCATTACAACCATTGGCACGAACTTAGGTCATGCCGACAGGCCAAAATGTTAGTAGACGCGCCCAGGGCAAACAGAACTAAGTTTCTGTTACACCTTCATAGAAATGACCTCAAAATCCTCACAGGACTGGTCACTGGGTTCACTCCCTTAAACGAGCACCTGAACAAAATTGGAATCAGAAGCTCGGGCCTCTGCGAGATGTGCCTGGAAGAAGATAAGATGGCTGAGCACTTCATTAGCGAGTGTCCGGCCTTTGCTCGAATCAGAAAGGCCACTCTAGGCAGCTACGTCCTACGGGACGTTGATCTACTGGAGCTCAATCTTGCCCTATTGCTTCGCTTTGCGAAAGCGACGGGCAGCTTTAGATCGACATATAGCTCAGCAACAAATCGCTAATTCAGCGAATGGTGTGGTACTTCACCAAAGTACAATGGGCCTACAAGTCTACGTGCTTGTGTCTCTAAGGAGACAACCCCCTTCCAAATACAATACAATACAATACATACTTTCCAAGTGCATTTTCCTTTACAGCATATCCACTAAAAACGCTTTTTTGTTCTTCTGACCTTTTTTTGAATGTCCTCCGTCCGTTACACAAGGTAAAGTCCCTCTTACCAGGAGGAGTTTGTACCTAAAAATCGGTTAACATGACTACCGCTTTTCAACCACTTTTCACCAATTTTGGACACCAAATTTTTGATGGAAGTATTCGTTTTTTTTCCACCATCTTGAGACAGCTCCGAAAGTTCAAATTTGCCAAAAACAAACGCTCTTACCACATCAATCCTTTTTGTTTTAACAGTTTGCGCCCAAATTCGAAAAAATTGTTGAATCGTTATGTGGGGAGACGTTTCTGAAAAGTGCAAATATTTGTATGGGGGTCGCAAAAACGCGCAGAAAGTTTTTCTTTTACCTAAAAGCCAATACTCCACAGATCAACTTTTTATTAATTTCGACCCGGAACTCAGCGGAACTTTTTAGTTTTATTCTAGTTGAAAATGCAAAACTAAAATTTCAAGCTCAATTTTTCGCGTTCTATTTAAAAAACTACAACAAAATTATTTAATAAACTTATTAATTGGAATGGAATCGTTTTTTATTACCCATAAGCAATTCTCTTCAAGAAAAAAAAAATATTGCAATTGATGTACCGTTACACTTTTAGTAGCTAAACGAAATTTCATAAAAAATACCATTTTTCTGCTATCGCTAAGTGGCTTTCATGAACTACTAACTTCTAAGCTTAATATTTTCTGACCAGTAAAAGAGATCAACAAACAAAATATGAACTACAGTTACCTATTGTATTGCGAAGTTAGCCATATCATTTTGAGGCATATCACTTTGATTTTTACATTTTGTCCCGCTAGATTAGTGAATCGAACCACTGTGCGCCGTGATTTTTGCTATTTTCACTTGCTAAACAGTTGTTGAACAATGCTGACAAGTCAAGGGAAGTTAATTCTTTTGACAAGTGCAACGGTTTGAATTCTGTTCCAGAATTATTTTGTACTCGGCGGACAAGCATAGTTCGACAAGTGAATTTAGACTTGTCAACTTGTCATGTTCTGTTACAGCTTACAGGTCCCTGGTTGTCCAACTACTGCTTTGCTTCTCTCCCTTCTTTCGAAATTCTTTCTTGTTGCGTTCCAAGTGTAAATGTGTAATAGGTCGGAATGTCTGCATACATCAAAGTTCTTGCAAAATCATCCGTTTGACATAATAAAGGGTGATTTTTTAAGAGGTTGAGAACTTTTTTTAAAAAAAAAAACACAAAAAATTCGAAAAAATGAATGAAATATTTATTTGAATCGATAGTTTGAACCTTGCAATTTAATGTTTAAAGATAATTTCATGCAAATGTTGACCGCGGCTGCGTCTCAGGTAGCCCATCCGCTGAGTCCAATTTTGGCATACTCTTTCACACATATCGGCCGGTATCTCACGAATGAATGCATGGATGTTGGCTTCCAGTGCGTCAATCGAAGCGGGCTTGTCCCTATAGACATTAGCCTTGACATACCCCCACAAAAAATAATCTAATGGTGTCAAATCGCACGATCTAGGCGGCCAATTGACCGGCCCGAAACGTGAAATTAACTGTTCACCAAACTCGCCTCGCAATTGCGCCATTATTTCGCGTGCTGTGTGGCATGTGGTACCGTCTTGTTGAAACCACATATCATGCAAGTCAAGAACTTCCATTTCGGGCAAAAAAAAGTTTGTTATCATCGCTCGGTAGCGTTCACCATTGACAGTAACGCTGCGATTCGCATCATCTTTGAAGAAATATGGCCCAATAATGCCGCCGGCCCATAAACCGCACCAAACAGTGGCTTTTTCGGGATGCATTGGTAGCTGTTGCAATGCTTCTGGCTGATCTTCACTCCAAATGCGGCAATTTTGCTTATTTACGTACCCATTCAACCAAAAATGAGCCTCATCGCTGAACACAATTTTTCGATAAAAAAGCGGATCCTCGGCCAGCTTTCCAAGAGCCCATTCACCAAAAATTCGGCGTTGTGGTAGGTCGGCTGGCTTTAGTTCTTGCACCAGCTGTATCTTAAAGGATTTACGCCCAAATCCTTCCGCAAAATTTTCCACGTAGTGCTGTAACAAAGGCCTAACTGCTGGGAACGGCGCCGAATCGACATTTCGCGGTCTTCTGTCACACTAGCTGATACGGCCGCAATATTTTCTTCACTACGCACAGTACGTAAACGTGTTGGTGGTTTAATGTCCAACAAAGTAAATTTGGTGCGAAATTTGGTCACAATCTTCCGAATAGACTGCTCAGAAGGTCGAGAATGCCGATCATAAAATGGAAGCAGCGCGCGATGAACATTTCGAACCGAGCACGAATTTTGATAGTAAAATTCAATAATTTGCAAGCGTTGTTCATTTGTAAGACGATCCATGGTTAAATTGCAAACCAAACTGAAGCTGTTTGACAGTGACACAAGGTACTAAACACACGTCAGCTGTCAAAACCAGTGTTGCCAAAACCAAACCAGCTAAGAAATCACCCTTTAGAAAGAACGCTGTTAATATTGTGTTCTGTGGATATGTTGCTCTGTCCTGTACATTTTGTTCCGTGAAATGTACTCTTTGTCCGTTTTCAAGATGGATGGCAAGATAAACGACAGTTGGATCCCTCTCGTGGATTGGAAATTGTAGAATACACCACACAGCTTCATTGCTGCTGATATATTATCTGCCGATTTGATATTGAGAGATTTCAACTAAATTACTTCTTGTTGCAACTCCAAACACTGGATTTCACAGAATTACAATCTCAACGTTGATATGTACCTTAAAAGTTATCGATAAAAGTGGTATTTACTATTTACAGTTCTAACGCAGGCTGAATTTTTATATACTAGCTGAACCCGGTGCGCTTCGCTTCACCTATCTTTTTAAAATTTGCCCGCGCAGTTAGTTATAAGGGTAAGAAAGAAAGCAAGTACATAGTAGGAAGCAATCACTGCAGCTGTTCTATTTTTCAACTTCAGTTTCCATTTTTTTCTATATTTCTGTCTGTCTGTCTGTCTGTCTGTCTATCCGCCTGTCTGTCTGTCTGTCTACCTATTTGTCTTTCTGTCTGTTTGTTTGTTTGTCTTTATCTCCACCTATTTGTCTGTCTGTACGTCTGTCTGTCTGTCTGTCTACCTATTTGTCTTTCTGTCTGTCTGTTTGTTTGTCTTTAATTCCACCTATTTGTCTGTCTGTACGTCGTCTGTGTGTCTATCTGTCTGTCTGTCTATCTGCCTGTCTGTATATCTATCTATCTGTCTGTCTGTCTGTCTGTCTGTATATCTATCTGTCTGTCTGTCTGTCTGTCTGCCTGTCTATCTATCTATCTACCTGTCAGTATTTCTGTCTGTCTGTCTGTCTGTATGTCTGTCTGTCTGTCTGCCTGTATATCTATCTGACTGTCTGTCTGTCTGTCTATATTAACTGACCAAAATGATTCACATTCACATTTCACCTGAAAATACGATATTTTGTATGACAGGTATCAAAACCACTGGTTGTTGAGTAACCGCACTGATGCTATGTTGTATTCTATATTAAGAACAACGTACTCTGAAAATTGTTCCAAAATCGGTTGCTTAGTTTCTGAGTCTATAAAAGACGAACGTGCATACATACATACATGCATTCGCTTTTATATATATTTATATATCTAATAACTTTACTCCAGCGTCACCTATCGGGTCCATATTTTATTATATAATTTTCTCTTTTGCCACTGAACCAACATATATTGTGAATATGAGCATTTTTGGTCCATAAATATAGAAGTTGACATGAGATTTTTATATATTAGAAAGATATAAGCAATTTTGGTCCATAAATATAGAAGTTGTTAATAACTTGACTCCAGTGCCACCTAGCGGGATAAAATATGTATATTATACAAAGAATTCTCAAGCCTACCAAATATACACAAAAAATTTCGTAAAAATCGGTCGAGCCGTTTCGGAGGAGTTCGACCACAAACACCGTTACATGAGATTTTTATATATACGATTACATATACATAGATAGATCAGTAATTTTGGTCAATAAATTTAGAATTCGTTAATAATTCGAGTCCAGCGCCACCTATCGGATCCAGATTTTTTAATTTGATCTCTTGGCACTTAGCCAACAGACATTATATTGTGAATCGCTATCGCGGCGCACAGTAGTTTCCCCCATAGGCCAAAAGGTGAAATGCAAAAGTTAAGTGTCCAGGTTTTTTTTAGCAGATGATATCTATAATAATGCTACAACCTGATAACGGTATAATTCATCATCTGAGAGTAGTTGTTCATAGTATGGTCAGTCTCAAAAGTTGAGTGTTTTGTTGCAGTAATTTGTGATAAGTTTTTCTGGTATTTTTCACAGCGATTTAATTCATTTTGTTGTTGTTTTGATACATATACTGTGCAGTTATAGTGATGAATATTGGATAACAAGGTCTGTAGATGATTGTTAAATAATTTATCCTCATTATTGAGGTACACAATTATATTAAAACCGTTACTGATGTTAGCGCTAAATTTGGGTCGTTTTTTTTTTAAGTCCGAATTCGATAGGACATAAGTTTTGATTCGTGTATTTCGCATCATATAACTTTCATGACTACTTAGCTGATTTCTTCCCTTTTAAGAGCATATGTGTTAATTTTTGCGAAAATGTGCTAAAATTTACGAAATTTTACTACGTATGAAACTACTAGCTTAAACCCCGCCCGCTTCGTCAGGCATTAAAAAAAAACATATAAACTACGTTTTTTAATTCTGAAATTTGCCTATCACCTTTGTACCGAAGTTTAAAAAAAAACCCCAAGCTTTAATTAATAGTTACATATTGGTCACTTGGAAAACAATTATTTTTTACTTTTTAGTTCATTAAAACTTATTTTAAAAATTATTTTTTATCTTGATATTTTTTATTATATAGAAATAGATTAATAAAATTTTATAAAGTGAAAAAAAGAACAAAGAATTTACATACAAGTATATACAATTATAAGTTACTGTTCATGACTACATAACAGCACTCTAATAACTCAATCATTCACATAGCCAACGAAACAAACATATCCAAAATGTAAACAATGCCTAATTTAAATCTAGATTATGTCAATAATTTTCACACTCTCTATGTCAGTTTACGTGCTATTTTAATCTTAAAGAACAGAAACTAACTTATATTTATAACGTGAAAATGAGTGTTTGCTTTTATTTTCAACAAACCCAGTACAAAGTGTTTCTCTCTTTTCTATAGTATACATATTTTCAAGTGCAGATCTTCATAAATTCACGCCATAACCTTTGGGAAAAATAGTTACGGTATCTATCTACATATGTATGTATATTGTATAATAAAATACAAATCACCAATTTATTAAAAATAAACTATTAAATACTCTTTTTTTAAATTAATCGCCTAAATAAAAATGTCCCTAAACTACTGATTTTGTTGACCTCTTTTCTACTTTACTGTTAATTCAAGTTATTTCTGTAGGAAACATTTTATTGTGTCTCCTGAATGATTTGCGAAATATCAGTTTTGCGGTGTTCTCATACATATACACATATAAACGACGCAATAACTGTACTCTGTTCAACAAAAATGGTCAGTACAGGGCTTATGGGGGAGCTTTTTTGTAAACACTAGTGCCGGTACATATATTCCTGGCACCCAATCACGAAAATTGCCACTGAAATAAAAACGAAACCACTGACTTACACAGGTTTTGTTTTTGTAATTTTTGTTCAATGCGCATACATGCTACCATATGTTCCTCATCACAGAACAAATTATAGAATACATGAGCCAAATAACTGCGTGTGTAAACTCTATAATTTAAATGTAAACTTTCTTGACTTTAATCTTTATATGGTCACTACGAAAAATGTATTGCATATATATTAATAATGTATATTTTTTGTTATTATTTATTTGTGTAATGCTGTGGTAGTGGTAGTGTTGTAATGTAGTGCAGCCTAACCACTAAAACCAGCACTAAATGATTAGCCTATTGATGCATACTTTGCCATGGCAAATCTCTGCTTGTGGTTGTTTCTTGTATTAAGCACACCACGACACAGATATGAAAGTTCTTTAAAAAAACACAAAACAAGCACTAAAATATCACGATTAAACTTTTTCGAAAAAATGCGTCAGGATCCAAATAAAAGTCTTCGGCGATTTCCTTTTTTGACCGTCTTATGTCTCGGAAAACTATTGAATTGAAAGGGTTTTGGATAAAATCGTAAGGCCTAAATGGATTTAAGTTGTGCGATTCGAGAAACCGGTTTATATTAAGTAAGCTCTTTTACAAAAAGAATAAATATCTGTATTTTTTTTTTTTTACATTAATATGTCTAACCGCTTGATCTTTGTACTGAAAATGTGCGCTAAAAAAGTTTTACCAGAGAAATATATACCAAATTGGATACTCATGTTTTCAGATCGGCGGTAGCTCAGTGTATGGTATGTCGGCTTTTAATCTTATAGGTTCCCGGTTCGTCTCCTTTTTTTGTTATTTCTTTTTTTGGTTTCATTTTGTTCTATTTTGGATCGTGATGATAGAAAAGAAAGTTGTTTCCTTTGGTTTTATTTTGTGTCTTTTCTATGTATTCCTTTGGTTAAGTTGTTGTTTTTGCTTACTTAAAATTTTTTAATCGTGGAGATAGGACTTACTGTTCTGATAACAAATATAAAAGTGGGTTTGCAACGGTTCTAATTTTTATGTATTTTCTATTTTTCAATTTCTGATGACAGAAAAGAAAGTTGTTTCCTTTGGTTTTGTTGTTGTTTTTTGTTTCTTTTCTATTTTTACCCGGCTATGGCAGAGCCAACAAAACCCTGCATGGAAAGAGTGGACGAATAATAGTAACTCGGCATACAGACACTGCAGTCTTCGCGGACGGATCTAAAAATGTTAAAGAAACGGGGACTGGCATATTTTGCATGAACACAGGGCTAAAAGTATCCTTACGACTCCCCGATGCCTTCAGCCTCTTTCAGGCAGAAGTTCTAGCCATACTTAGGACTCCAGTGGTCCTGATAATGCAACGAATAGTCAGGAACTGCCGAATAATGCTATGGGCATTATGCAGAACCAGGTTAGACTATGTTGGGTACCTGGTCAGTTTGTTGTAGAAAGCAACGAGTTTGCCGATGAGTTGGCAAGGAAAGTAGGGAAACTGCCGACTATGGCTAAAACTAACTGAAAAGTACGACACAATAGTAGCCCTGATCTCAATTTGTCTCAAAATCTTTTACGATTATTTTAATAAATGATTAAAAAAAATAACTACAATGGCATATTAATGTTCCTTATGCGCTTCCGTGCCGCGGAGGTCTTTGTCTTTTTTTTTTGTAATAATGGCTTATGATGACATAAAGTGTCTAGCCGTACTTCCATAGTGAATTTGCCCCCAGAAGGAATTATATATTTATGCATATCGTTTTGCAGGTGAGATCAGTAGTTATTAATACACATAGATATTTCCGATTTGTATTGAATTATTTAGGAGATATTTGAAAAAAACCGTCCGAGAAGGACTTTTTTTCAGAACGCTATATTTCTATAACTATAGAAGATAGGGCAATAAAACAAAAAGCTATAGTTAAACCATACTCTAGAGTTTATATAATAATTTTTTTTTAAATGGCACGCCTCTGAACAAATATTAAAAAAAAGCAATTAAAAATTTGCATGATCGATTTTTACTGGTTCTTATTAGTTGGCCACTCTGAAAAAAACACAGAATAATTGTGTATGTATATTCTAACACTGTACCAAATTTCATTCAAATCCATTCGGTGGAACATATCGAAAAAAAAATGCAATGTAATTGCGCTGCAATAACATATTATAACACATTGAGAAGTGCATAACGGTTATTTAAAATACATACCTTATGAAGAAATTGCGCAGATAAATATTATATAAGGACATACATAGCTTACTTATGTAAGCTAAGTAATAAAAAATATAAACTAAGTACAAGTAAGCTCAATATAGCTAAAATCGTTGTTTGTTTCTTAAGTAGTTTGCTATATTTTCGTTGAATTAACTGTACACGTTAAGCAAAGGACGATCGTGTTTCGACGTGCTTGTGACTAGCACGTAACTATGTAGCTTTAAATTATTGTTTTTGTAACTTGTACATACGTTGCACCTTATTCTGTTTTGAACGTTGATAATTGAGAGATGTGCTTTAGTATTTGAAAAGTCATATATATTGTAGTACTAATTTTAACCTTTAGAGTGTTAAGGATAGTGTTGAAGGATTTTTACCATGTCTAGCTGTAATAACTGTGGCTTTCATTTTCGAAAAAATGGAGCACAAAAAAAAATATTAAAAACCGAAGATGATGTGCAAACTTATAGTGTTTCTCGAATGAAATCACTCAAGGTTGGTGATGTTCTATGTAATAGATGTCGACACATCAATAGCAAAACCTATAGATGTTACATCGTGTATACAGTATACCCCTAAAAGGCAAAGCTATGAAGGTGTTCGACGGTATATTGTTGTGATTGTGCTAATGGAAATCGTATGGTCGGATGCTGTTCCCATGTAGCTGCAATTATATATTATTTGTCAAACGCAAGATATAAATCCCATATAGTTCGACCAGCAGAATTATTATCCAATATTTTTTCTATGAACAATGCCCATATTGTTATTAATGAGGACAGTGATGATGATTTATAACCAAAATATTTTGGTGTATGAAAATGTTAATAAAATAGTTTATTAATGAACCTTTACTTACTTTTATTTATCTACCGTTCATCATTGCACAGCTCTAAAAACTATACCATGTTTGAGCAGCGAACAAAATAAAAAAAATGCAATGGCGAAGTTTGTGTTAATTACTGGCACTCATCGAATGCGCGCAACTTACATTGCATTTTTTTTCGACAAGTTCCACCAAATGGATTTAAATGAAATTTGGTACAGTGTTAGAATATATATAGACAATTATTCTGTGTTTTTTTCAGAGTGGTCAACTAATAAGAACCAATAAAAATCGATCATGCAAATTTTTAATTGCTTTTTTTTAATATTTGTTCAGAGGCACGCCCTTTCAAAAAAAATTATTATATAAACTCTAGAGTATGGTTTAACTATAGCTTTTTGTTTTATTGCCCTATCTTCTATAGTAATAGAAATATAGCGTTCCGAAAAAAAGTCCTTCTCGGACGGTTTTTTTCAAATATCTCCTAAATAAATCAATACGAATCGGAAATATCTATGTGTATTAATTACTACTGATCTCCCCTACAAAACGATATGCATAAAGATATAATTCCTTCTGGGGGCAAATTCACTATGGAAGTACGGCTAAACCCTTTATTTTGTATAACATTCAAATATGGAAACACGGCTTTAGTGGACATAACGATTTTGTTCCATACAATAAATTTTGAATTTTAAAAAGTGACCTAAGACATCATAGTTCATTTTTATGAAATTAAATTTTTCTAAATATAAAGAGCGGCTTTGATACACGTAGGGTAACTTCGGGCATTATGGCGTAGGGGGCATTATGGCGCACCTTGTAAATACCACATTTCCGGTTTACTTATAGAAAATAAAACGATGGGAAAACTTGAGTCTTCCTTGATAGAGTGTCAAGTTAAGTTGTAAAGCTGTTGTGATTTTTTTTACAAGTGAAAAAAATAATAAACAAAAAAATTTCCCACTTTTGTCATCTATGTACATATATTTTTGGCTCTTTTTCATTTGCGTGTAGCTCCTTAAGTATAAAACGCATGGGGTTAGTGTACACAGTGAAGTGAAGTGAATCATATGGTGCCGTGACATAAGGCATGTGGGAACACCTAAACATGCTTCCTGTCGTTATCGTTCTATACATTTTTTTTTACATACTTTACATGCGAACTCCATAAGGGCCAGAGTGCGCCATAATGCCCCTACGGCAAGTGCGGCATATTACAAGAGCACAAAAATTTTTTTTTACTATTACTAATCAATGCCACCAAAGGAAAACGAATATGATTGGTGCCGTGACATAAGGCCAAGCGACATAAGACCAAATTTCGAAATTTGGTCTTATGTCGCTCTATGAAAGTGACATAAAGCCAAATTGGATCATTTGGCATTATGTCGCTTTCATAAAGCGACATAAGGCCAATTTTAAAAGTGACATAAAGCCAAAAATGATTTGGCATTATGTCGCTTTCGTAAAGTGACATAAAGCCAAATGGTACCTACTAGGAGCAGACTTTAATTATTTCGTTTGAACAACGAACTGTTAAAGCTGCGTTCTCACTATTACTCTATTTTAGTCTCAAAACCAAAAGATTTCATATAATTGTTTGAGCATTAGATAAAGTAATACATAGTGTGAATTTCGCTCGTCTTATATCCCACCTTACATATTAGTTTTAGATTAGCTTGGAGAATTCAAATACACAGAAGAGTATGCAACAAGTAAGTCTAACTAGTTAATTATGTTTTTTGCTCTTTTATCTTTGCTTATATTTACGCATTACTTACAATTACAACTAAAATACAGTTACTAGCAATTTGCGAAAAACAATGCAAACCTTTCAATATTTGTTCCTCTATCCCTATCGTGTGGGTGTAGGCAAGTACATTTGTGTACATAGCCAATGTGAAACATGTAAGCAGCAAGCTGCATTCTTTTAATTGTTCATAACCTCTACATATGTACATATATACAAAGCTAATAAGAAAACAAACAAAAAATTCTAATATTTGAGAAATTGACAAAAGAAACTTATAAAATTTTAGAAGTTAGTTAGACGTTAGTTTTAGTTTTTAGTTTTTGAGAATTTCAGAATTTGAGAAAATAAAACTAACAAAATCGCGCGATTTTTTTAGTTTTATTTTCTCAAATTCTGAAATTCTCAAAAACTAACATTTTATAAGTTTCTTTTGTCAATTTCTCCAATATAAGAATTTTATAAGTTTCTGTTTGGGAATTTCAGAATTTGAGAAAATAAAACTAAAAAAATCGCGCAATTTTGTTTGTTTTATTTTCTCAAATTCTGAAATTTAGTTTTTAGTTTTTGAGAATTTCAGAATTTGAGATAAAAAAAATCGCGCGATTTTGTTAGTTTTATTTTCTCAAATTCTGAAATTCCCAAAAAGAAATTTATAAAATTATAAAAAGAAATTCTCAAAAACTAACATTTTATTAGCTTCTTTTAATACATTAAAGAAGCTTATGCAATTGTACATGATAAAATGAATATGTCCATTATGAAAAAAGAAAAGAAAAATATAAGTTTTTTGTTTTTTTTTTGTTTATATTGTAAATTCAGTTCTTATTGTATGAAATAATAAATGAATATTATAATTATTGTAATCTATTAAATTGTTTGTATAATTTTCTTACATCATAAATACATACATACATTATTGTACATATGTACATTAGTGGATGATAAGGATTTGGATGTCTAATGGAAATCCACAAAGCTTTTTTTAAATTCCATCTCTCCGAAATTTTGGATTTGTGTCCCAACTTAGACAAAAGAAATTTGGATGTATGTATGTCCCAATGGGGTGGGACATACATAAGTAAAATCAGATATGCAACAAAAAATTTAAAAGCGACTTAGAGCCAAATTGGCCTTATGTCGCTTTATGAAAGCGACATAATGCCAAATGATCGAATTTGGCTTTATGTCACTTTCATAAAGCGACATAAGGCCAAATTTCGAAATTTGGTCTTATGTCGCTTGGCCTTATGTCACGGCACCAATCATATTCGTTTTCCTTTGGTGGCATTAATTAGTAATAGTAAAAAAAAATGGTTGTGCTCTTGTAATATGCCGCACTTGCCGTAGGGGCATTATGGCGTACTCTGGCCCTTATGGAGTTCGCATGTAAAGTATGTAAAAAAAAATGTATAGAACGATAACGACAGGAAGCATGTTTAGGTGTTCCCACATGCCTAGTAGTAGAAAACGAGCAAAAAATTGTGGCTCGGGTAAGGAAACTACAAGACTCATGTACATTCATTCAGTACATATCTATAAATAACCAAAATTGTTAAAAACTTTGATTTGAATAAACGATCTATCTATCTATCTATCTATCATTCAAAAACACTTGTGATAGCTGTGACTAATCAGACCGCGAGTACAGCATCACACCATATTGCCCAAGAGGATGCGCCATATTGCCCTATGCATAGGGCATTATGGTTTTTTGTGAAACATTTTTAACTTAACTTTTTCTTTGTTTAAATCATTGAATTACTGTAATTATTTAACGTATTTTTGTTCTAATTTTCCTTTATTTTCTAACTGTTTTTGTTTTTTTAATAAAAAAGCTTTTTTTGCTGAAATTATTTAAGAAACAAAAAAAGTGCGCCATAATGCCCGAAGTTACTCTAAGTTAAAAAAAAACTGCACAGAAATAATAGTCCTGACTTAGGACCTAATTCCAATTGCAAACTTTTTCGCTGACAATAATTAAGTCGTTTTATTAAATTTGAAAACAGACTTACAGGGGAGGGGGCTAGAAATCAGCCGACTAGACTGAATCTAAGCCAATTTTTTTTTTTTTTTTTTGTTTTTGGCTTATGGTCGACATAAGGCCACTTCACCTTGTTGGTAAAGATATTATATAATTATAATTATAATTATATTATATAATTTAATAAACATTGCGCTTACAGTTGTCCAATTTTTATTTAGCTGTTTCTGTTTCTGAATTGCTAGCATCATTGCAATTCCGTTTTGTCTGAGCTTGATAATTTTCAATACTTTCAACCGCCGTTTTTTGCGGTGGATATGGGGTGTGTGCTTGAAATATTCATTAAAGCCAACATTTGCTTTTGAGATTCAATGTAGCGATCGTATACTAAATTAATATCACTGGAATCCATAGTTGAAATTGTTAACTTACGATATAAAAAAAACCTTCACAACAATTTGTCAACTTTGAACATGAAGTGTCAAATGAAATCTTTCTTTCGGTGTTTCAAGATTTCAACCTCGTAATCTCAGATTTCGTTTTGGTGTAAACTTAGTATAAGCTTCAAATCGCTGAACTGCTTATAGCGATATCTTGCCTATAATTTGTGAAGGTATATGTGTAATTTCTTTTTCATCGATAAACATAAGTAATTAGATAATTAGCTATCGCATTCGATAAGCGATTCATTCTATACTCTTAACGAGTATGTTATATGTAAGAAAAAGTCTTTCTAGGAGAATGTAGTCTATTACGGGAAGTTACCATTTGAAATACAGTTGTCCATTGTTTATTTTTTCAAAAGCTTGTTACTGTTACAAAATAGTTTTATATATTCGTAAAGGTTTTATTTTTATTTTGACGAAGAACTTGGTTTTTTTTTTTTTGTTTTTGCTGTGACTTGTGTTTATATGTGCATGTAGCCAGTGCTGCAAAAAGAAAAACCCCCTGATTTTCACAATGATTTATTTTCGACATTAGCAAAATAACCTAGGTACATTGAATAAAGTACGTAGTCGATTGGTGTGTATTTTAATGAGTACTTTTTTTCGAAAAAAGAAAATCAAGAGGAAGTGCGTGTGTGAAGATTAATTATTATTAATCTAAAATAGTTTTCAATGTCTTTCAATGGCGATACTTGCAATTGCAAGGATGTCGGGACTAAACGGTAAGAAATCTTTATATGTGCATATGTCTATCATATGCATATGTTGGTATGTGTTGCTGATACTATTTTAGAAATGAAATGGAATTAATTATTATGTTATTGTGAATTAGCCACGCTTTCAAACATGTCTTATACATGTTGCAGATAGCTTATAATTTGAAATTTAATTTTATGTTAAAGTTTGTGAGAACTATAATCAAATTATTTTCTATTTAAATTTCCATAGAGAAGGTACCTACATATAATTTGACACGGCCTTAACATCGAATTTATGGCAGTGTGCCAATTGCGTTAAATGTTATATGTTATTTGTGTACATTATTTCTCACTCTATCTACAAATGTCAAAAATTAGTCATTTGAACGGAATTGGCACACAGCCTATGGCCACACCCGATATTTTATTATTTGTTGTCATTCGTGATCGTAGGTAAATTTTGAAAGTCAATTTTGCACCAATTTTTTTTTTTTGTTCTCGATGTTTTACTGATAACACGAGAGAATAAACTTTGGTTAAACGAAAAAGGTTTTATTAACCATTTGATGATACCGAAACCAGCCATTCATCAAAGAAAGATCCATATTCATTTGCCTTTCTATGTCACTCACGCTGAGGGCAGCATAAGAGAGAGCCAAGTCATCAGCGAAGGCAACAATTTTGCCATTTAGAGGAAGCGTAAGTATGGAATCTATATAAATTACAAACAGTAGAGGTCCAATAACAGATCCTTGTGGAACCCCAGCTGCGGTACATAAAAGAGGTTCGCTCAAAGTTGAATTTATCCGAACATGCTGCTTCCTGTTACAGAGATACGAAGAAAGCCAACTAAGAATATTATCTCGGAAGCCAAGCTTATACAGTACCTTCAATAAAATGTTATGATTGACTAAATCAAAGGCTTTCGTTAAGTCAAGAAACATACCAGCGGTTTTTTTATTTTTGTCGACTGCATCATAGATGTTTTCTAAGAAGGATACTATTGCATCTTCAGTAGACTTCCCTTTTCGAAAGCCAAATTGAAGTGGGCTGATGAGCTTATATTTTTCAATATATTTAAGCATACGAGCAGTTACTAATTTCTCAAAAATTTTAGAAAATACTGAAAGAATAGAAATCGGTCGATAGTTATTTGGATCGCATTTATCACCCTTTTTATGTATGGGTACAATAATTGATGTTTTGAGACAATCAGGAAAAGTTCCAGTTTCAAAACTCCAATTTATTAAATATGTTAATGGGGTAATTATTGCACCGCATATTCTTTTTACCATCAAGCTACTGATTCCATCATATCCACAAGACTGCTTTGGTTTTAAATGCGAAATTATATTAGCTACTTCAGCTTCATCAACTGAACTAATGAAAAAAGATGATAACATTTGAGTATTTGAAAGAAAATCTGGGGGAAGGCGTGTTTCATCTGGTTGAAAGTTACGAGATATGTCTTTAAAGAATATATTCAAACCGTTGCTCATCTCTCTTTCATCGGAAGTAATATTACCATCAGATAGCTTTAGAGATTTAATTATATTCTCGCTTGAACCTTTACCTAACAAATCATTCACTATAATAAAGTGTCAGTTTTTTTTGCAATACCCATACGGCTTAGCATAGTCTCAATCCACATATCGTCGTGTATATGAAAACACCGCATAGTTGACATTTTAAAAATCTTTCAGGCTTCAATATAACACACCTAATCTATATGTACAAAAATGGTGTGAAAAATGTATAGTAATTCATCAATTGAGAACGGCTGGGCGGATTTGGCTCAGAGAAGGTTTTTAGGAAAGAACATTTTGGGAAAACCCTCCGGCAAAGTTGGGAAATTGGAAAAATCGAAAAGTGAAAAAAAATCACTGTGAAATAAAGTGTAGCAACGCACGCCGAGTTAGCGAATATAATAAATAACTATAAAATAAATTAAATAGAAATGTTTCACACTTTGACACCTTACCAATTGCATAATTTGACAGTTCTCTTTTATTTTTTGTTTCGTTGTTAGTGGTTAAAGCGAAATTGTTATAAAATATACACATAAATACATATATGTGGTGGTGCTTAGGTTCTCTTTAGTGCTCTTGCATTACCGCATCTTCGAAATGTAATGATAGAAGCCGCCTGAAAACAACCAATAGGGGAAAAAAAAGATGAGATCCAGTCATTCGACGCACACAAAACACCCAGCTGTTAGAAAGTCAAATTTAAAAATAGACCGTTGTGAGCAAACACCCAAAAGATTTTTCACTTTGCCAAGTCTTTCGATTGTCTGAGGGCCGGTGATATTCTTGTTTCTAAATATTTATTTATTTATTTATTTAATTACTTATTTATTTAATTACATATTTATTCACTTATTTATTTTTTCTTGTATTGATTTATTTAACTATTTATTTATATATTTATTTCTTTATTTATGTATTTATTTCTTTATTTATGTATTTATTTATTTATTTATTTATTTATTTATTTATTTATTTATTTATTTATTTATTTATTTATTTATTTATTTATTTATTTATTTATTTATTTTATTATTTTGTAATATTTTTGAATGTTTTTGCAGTCTATCACCTTTGTACCGTAATTATCTACATTTAATAAAAAAAACCAAATAAATTGGTTGAAAATTACGAGTGGGAGAGGGAAACATACACATATTGCGACTTTAATTATTTATTTATTCATTTATTTATCCATTTATTTATTTACGTATTTATTTATTTTTTTATTTATTTATTTTTGTATTTTTTTATCCATTTATTTATTTATGTATTTAATTATGCATTTATTTATTTATTTATCTTTTAATTTACTCTGGTGTAAAGTTTGAAAAATAAGTATTGTCTGCAAGTCGCAGAAGGGTGGCCTATTTTACGGCAGGTTTGAGAGGATGGCGGTTGGTTTTGCTCAGTGAGGTGTGCCCTACAAACTTGAAATTACAAGCTTAGCAAATGGGTCAAGTACTAGAGTTTTTATGTTCTCATATACATACATTACATACATATATATATATATATATATATTTGTATATTTTTCCTTTTGAAATCGCTTTTAGAATCAAAAGTAAAACATATTTTAAAAATGAGCAGTTGTGTAACGATAGTTACTCAAATTTTTATTTTAATTACTTTTCAGGCCGAACAACTCTCAGAACCTTGTACATAACAGAGCAAGACCTTTAAAATATAATGAAGAATTCGAATTGTTAGGGATTAAACAGCCAAAAGTATTTAATAGAAAAATTATCAAGTTCAAGTCAATAAATAACATTTCTTTTAAATTTATTTTCGAAACTCAATCATATTCCTTACATCATTTCATATGTATAAGAAAAAGCATTTTTTTTTTTTTTAAAAAGTGGGCGTTTTGACGGGTTTGTCCATAAGTGAACTCAAAAATTTATTTGAATTGGTGCCAGGAAAAATCATTCCACATTTCAAGCTCCCAGCTTTGTTGGTTGATTTGATGTTAACTGTTAGGCATTCGCTTCGCAAATTCAAACGTTCAAGTCCAATTCATTCGCATTCACATTGTAAATGGAAAACGCATAAAATCATCATATTTTGGAGTCGTTTTTGTTCCAGGAAATTGTAATCCATTGAATTAAATATGTAAATCATTTTAATCGTTAAAATTCAATTGTGTATGTATATAAGGAAAAATGTTTTTATGGAATAGTGTATACAAATCGCCAATTTATCGAAACATAAAATTGGCTTAAGACATCTCTACTCAACTTACCGTCTCACGTCACAAGTAAGCACGCACGCACTGCATTTTTGTAACAACTACATATACTGTGATACGTGCGGAATATATGTGAAATAGACGACGGATGATTATCAACTGAACTTTATTGGTTGTACATAATGGAGTTACCATAGCTTATAACTACATAGTACCTAGTACAATATGGTACTATGTTACATCTCCCTTTTTATATTTATTTTAGAATTACCTATATAAAATTTTAAGATATGCACGTGTACATGTCTACTTCAGTTTATGTATGTATCTATATGTCTTGACTTCACTTTTTTTTTTTTTTTTTTTTTTTTTTTTTTGTTTATAATAATATGCGTGTCTGTTTACATTCACATTTCTTTGTATAAAAATATATGTTTATAGTACTTCTGTAATTCGTGTAAATTCAAATTAAACAAATTGGTTCAAGTTCTACGCAAACAAATTCGAATGTTACAGAAAAATTCAAGTTCCAAACGTAACATTTGACAAATAATCATAATAAAAAAAATAATACGAGAAAGAAAATGATAAAAATTATTTGTGATAAAAATTATTTACGTGAGGTGTACCTATCAACTGGTTTTATTGTTCTGCCAAACCTGGTTACATAAGGTTTGGACTCCGAGGTGTTCGTTGGTGTGGGTTGAACATTGCCTTCTGGTTTCTTTGTTGGTTGTTTGTCGGATGTTGGATCGACCACGACATCTTTTTCTGGATCAATGGTGGCTCTTGTCGTATGTAAATGACTGCTGTTTCTGCGGTACAGTGATCCGTTGAGAGTTCGTACTATATACGAGCGCGGTGTGTTAGCTGGTTTGACAACCGTGCCGGAGATCCAGTTTCGATTAGGCTCTTGAATTCTCACTTTTTCACCAGGTTGAAGGGGTTGTTTTTGGTGACTTCCTCTATCAGCATAGAATTTGGTTCTATTTCGTACGTCAAGTAGGTTGTGGTGCACGTTGTGTACTACATTTGGTATGAGAGATTGTCTGCTGCATGGTATTGTGGTTCTGGTTTTTCGGCTCATTAAACGTTGGTTAGGTGATAGTAACTCGTTGTTCCGAGGCGTGTTGCGGTAGTTGAGTAGTGCGAGATAAACGTCCGAATGGTCTTGGTAGCACTTTTTCAGTAAAGATTTGGATACTTGCACGTATCTCTCCGCAAGGCCATTGGATTTTGGATACCTCGGGCTAGATGTTTGATGAGTAAAGTCCCATGTTTTTGCAAAAGCTTGGAATTCCTTAGAGGAAAATTGGGGACCGTTGTCCGACTCCACCACGAACGGTATACCATGAATTGCAAATAATTGTTTGAGTACGAGTATGACATCTGCTGCTGAAGACCGCTTTAATTGGAAAAAGTCAAAGTATCCGGAATAGCTATCTGCAATGAGAAGATATTCATTATTTTTAAAATAAAATATATCTACAGCAATGATTTCCCAAGGCAGCTCCGGAACTTTTTTGATAATAATTGGCTCTTTTGGTTGAGATCGCTGTTTGCTTTGGCAAATACTGCAAGATTCGACGTATTTGGTGATGTCGCTCGTCATGTTGATCCAAAAGAGTTGTTCACGTGCACTGCTGAGTGTTCGATCAATTCCGAAGTGACCTTGGTGCACTTTCTGCATCATCTCCTTCTTAATGACATCAGGGACGACTACTTTGGATCCTTTGAAGAGTAGACCTTCGTTACAGCTAAGCGCTTCTCTAAATGTCCAATAGTTCTTAATTTCGCTGGGACAGCTTCCAATTAGATCCGGCCACTCAGTGTTCACGTACTGTAGAACGAGTTGAAGACGTTTGTCGTTCTTTGTTGCTTTTTGTAGACGTTGCTTTGTAATATCTGTTAGTTGTAAAATTTCGTGTACCTCTAGCTCGTCATCTTTTTCTGTGTTTTTTGAGTTTTGACAGTCGCGGCTAAGGGTATCTGCAACAGGTATGTCTTTGCCTTTTGAATAGATAACCTTTGGTTGGTACTGTAGAACCTGTAGCATGATTTTTTGTAGGCGAGGTGGTGCGTTATGTATGGGCTTCTTAAATATCGTTTCAAGTGGTTTGTGGTCGCTTTCGATTGTAAGTTGTTTTCCGAATATTAGATCATGGAATTTTTCGCATGCAAATTTAATAGCGAGCGCTTCTTTTTCGATTTGTGGCGCTAATTTTTGAGTCGCTGTGAACGCTTTCGAAGTGTATGCCACTGGCTGGTTTTCTTGCAACAATACGGCGCCTGCGCTAGATTGACTTGCATCTACTTGAAGCTTAACGGGTCGATTCGGGTCGTAATACTTTAATAGCGGTGTCTTTGATAGAGCCGACTTAAGCTCATTAAACGATTCTTCTTGTTTTGCGCTCCATTGCCATTGAGAATCTTTTTTGAGAAGTTGTCGCATAGGATTTGTAATTTCGGATAAATTATTTATAAACATACCTAAGTAAGTTGCCATTCCGAGTAATCTTTGAAGTTCTGTTTTGTTTGCTGGCTGCTTTAAGTTATTTATCGACTCGATCTTTTCGGGGTCAGCTCTGATTCCCTCCGAAGTGATTATGTGCCCTAGGAATCGAGCTTTCGTAGTAGCAAATATAAACTTCTGCTTGTTCAGCTTTATTCCCGCTTCCGCTAGTTTCTTAAGAACCTTCTTTGTCAGAACGCTTAGTGTTGTAAGATCAGGTGCATGAATTAACATATCATCCATTGATACTTCAGTATTTTCACAATCCTCTAGTATATCAGTCATAACTTTTTGATAGATTTCTGGGGCAGACGCTAGACCAAATGGTACTCGCAGGAACGACACTCTTCCCCAAGGTGTAGCCATAGTCAGATATCCTTTGGTTCGGTCTGTTACTTTTATCTGCCAAAAACCATGCTTGCAATCTAAGATTGTGAAAAATTTTGAGTTTTGAACCTTGGTTGCAATCTCTTCAATTGTTTTGAGTGGGTGAAATCTTCTTAAAATGTTTTTGTTTACGTCGGTAGGATCGAGGCAGATTCTTATTTTTCCTTTCTTGCGCACGATTACCATTGGCGATGTTGTTGGAGTGGCACCATCTGTTTTTTCTAAAACACCCAACTGAATCATTCTGTCGATTTCTTTCTTGACATCGTCTTGTATTGCATGTGGTATCTTACGTGGTGCATAATTTTCAAACACTGGATTATCTATCAGATCAATGTCATATACAAATTTTTTAATACAACCAAGGCCTTCGAACATATTTTCTTCGATTTTAAGTTCATCTATGCGCAGTATTAATTTTAATTGTTCGCATGCAATTTTACCTAATATCGGACTTACTGCTTTGTCAACCACTTTAAATGATAATTTGAATTTTTTATTTCGCACTATACAGGTTAATGTTACTTCACCAAGAACACTGATTTTATCATTTGCAAATGACACCAACTTTTTTGTGCTCGATTGCTTTAATGTGACGTCGTTTAGCTTATCGATAATCTTTTTTGGCAAAACGTTGCACTGGGCACCCGTGTCTAATTTTACGTTTATTTTTATGTTTTGTATGCTAATTTCTTCCATATAATTATTTTTGTCATCTTTGTTTGTGTCGACCGATAGCACTAGTAGACTACTGTTGTCACTGTCTTCGCTGTCACTTGTTTGGTCGTTTGTAATTGCATGTATTTTTCTGTCACGTTTCTTTGTCCTTGTTTGGCAGACTGTAGCTAGGTGTCCCTTTTTGCCACATTTGTTGCAGAATTTATTAAACGCTGGGCAATTTCTTCGTGAGTGAGTAGTTCCACACCTTTTGCAGTAGAACTTATTGCCGTCATTTTGGTTATTTATCGGTCTCCTCGTTTTGTCGCCTTTTCTTCGGTATTTAGTGACTGCATTTATCGTTTCTTCGTTTCTGTGTAATTCTTTGAGTTGACTTGCCGCTATTTCACTCGCCCTACAAATTTTAACTGTATCGTTTAATGAAACTTCTGCTTTTTCCAGTAATTTCTCTCTTATTGCGTCACTTAGAATACCTACTACAATTTTGTCACGTATCAAGTCATCCACCAATGTACCGAACTCACATTTCTTGGCCTGATTTTTTATTCTCGTGAAGAATTCATCAAAAGGTTCATCCTCGTTTTGAATCATTTTGTTGAAGACATATCTCTCGAACGTTATGGTTACTTTCGGTGCAAAATGCTCCTCGAATTTGGTCACTATGACATCCAGCTTGTTACTTTCTGCTGTAGTAAGCGTGAATGAATTAAATATGTCTGCGGCGTCCGAACCTAAGACCGACCCACTTCTGACACCATGTGATACGTGCGGAATATATGTGAAATAGACGACGGATGATTATCAACTGAACTTTATTGGTTGTACATAATGGAGTTACCATAGCTTATAACTACATAGTACCTAGTACAATATGGTACTATGTTACAATACGCATACGCACCTACACTCAGAAAAAAAACGAGCTAAAATCAAGAATATCAGTGACATTTTAAGCCTATTCGTTGACGAAAGTCTGGTAAACTCGGAAAATCTTAACCCAAGTACAAGAATCTACTCTAAGTTAAAAAAAAACTGCACAGAAATAATAGTCCTGACTTAGGACCTAATTCCAATTGCAAACTTTTTCGCTGACAATAATTAAGTCGTTTTATTAAATTTGAAAACAGACTTACAGGGGAGGGGGCTAGAAATCAGCCGACTAGACTGAATCTAAGCCAATTTTTTTTTTTTTTTTTGTTTTTGGCTTATGGTCGACATAAGGCCACTTCACCTTGTTGGTAAAGATATTATATAATTATAATTATAATTATATTATATAATTTAATAAACATTGCGCTTACAGTTGTCCAATTTTTATTTAGCTGTTTCTGTTTCTGAATTGCTAGCATCATTGCAATTCCGTTTTGTCTGAGCTTGATAATTTTCAATACTTTCAACCGCCGTTTTTTGCGGTGGATATGGGGTGTGTGCTTGAAATATTCATTAAAGCCAACATTTGCTTTTGAGATTCAATGTAGCGATCGTATACTAAATTAATATCACTGGAATCCATAGTTGAAATTGTTAACTTACGATATAAAAAAAACCTTCACAACAATTTGTCAACTTTGAACATGAAGTGTCAAATGAAATCTTTCTTTCGGTGTTCCAAGATTTCAACCTCGTAATCTCAGATTTCGTTTTGGTGTAAACTTAGTATAAGCTTCAAATCGCTGAACTGCTTATAGCGATATCTTGCCTATAATTTGTGAAGGTATATGTGTAATTTCTTTTTCATCGATAAACATAAGTAATTAGATAATTAGCTATCGCATTCGATAAGCGATTCATTCTATACTCTTAACGAGTATGTTATATGTAAGAAAAAGTCTTTCTAGGAGAATGTAGTCTATTACGGGAAGTTACCATTTGAAATACAGTTGTCCATTGTTTATTTTTTCAAAAGCTTGTTACTGTTACAAAATAGTTTTATATATTCGTAAAGGTTTTATTTTTATTTTGACGAAGAACTTGGTTTTTTTTTTTTGTTTTTGCTGTGACTTGTGTTTATATGTGCATGTAGCCAGTGCTGCAAAAAGAAAAACCCCCTGATTTTCACAATGATTTATTTTCGACATTAGCAAAATAACCTAGGTACATTGAATAAAGTACGTAGTCGATTGGTGTGTATTTTAATGAGTACTTTTTTTCGAAAAAAGAAAATCAAGAGGAAGTGCGTGTGTGAAGATTAATTATTATTAATCTAAAATAGTTTTCAATGTCTTTCAATGGCGATACTTGCAATTGCAAGGATGTCGGGACTAAACGGTAAGAAATCTTTATATGTGCATATGTCTATCATATGCATATGTTGGTATGTGTTGCTGATACTATTTTAGAAATGAAATGGAATTAATTATTATGTTATTGTGAATTAGCCACGCTTTCAAACATGTCTTATACATGTTGCAGATAGCTTATAATTTGAAATTTAATTTTATGTTAAAGTTTGTGAGAACTATAATCAAATTATTTTCTATTTAAATTTCCATAGAGAAGGTACCTACATATAATTTGACACGGCCTTAACATCGAATTTATGGCAGTGTGCCAATTGCGTTAAATGTTATATGTTATTTGTGTACATTATTTCTCACTCTATCTACAAATGTCAAAAATTAGTCATTTGAACGGAATTGGCACACAGCCTATGGCCACACCCGATATTTTATTATTTGTTGTCATTCGTGATCGTAGGTAAATTTTGAAAGTCAATTTTGCACCAATTTTTTTTTTTTGTTCTCGATGTTTTACTGATAACACGAGAGAATAAACTTTGGTTAAACGAAAAAGGTTTTATTAACCATTTGATGATACCGAAACCAGCCATTCATCAAAGAAAGATCCATATTCATTTGCCTTTCTATGTCACTCACGCTGAGGGCAGCATAAGAGAGAGCCAAGTCATCAGCGAAGGCAACAATTTTGCCATTTAGAGGAAGCGTAAGTATGGAATCTATATAAATTACAAACAGTAGAGGTCCAATAACAGATCCTTGTGGAACCCCAGCTGCGGTACATAAAAGAGGTTCGCTCAAAGTTGAATTTATCCGAACATGCTGCTTCCTGTTACAGAGATACGAAGAAAGCCAACTAAGAATATTATCTCGGAAGCCAAGCTTATACAGTACCTTCAATAAAATGTTATGATTGACTAAATCAAAGGCTTTCGTTAAGTCAAGAAACATACCAGCGGTTTTTTTATTTTTGTCGACTGCATCATAGATGTTTTCTAAGAAGGATACTATTGCATCTTCAGTAGACTTCCCTTTTCGAAAGCCAAATTGAAGTGGGCTGATGAGCTTATATTTTTCAATATATTTAAGCATACGAGCAGTTACTAATTTCTCAAAAATTTTAGAAAATACTGAAAGAATAGAAATCGGTCGATAGTTATTTGGATCGCATTTATCACCCTTTTTATGTATGGGTACAATAATTGATGTTTTGAGACAATCAGGAAAAGTTCCAGTTTCAAAACTCCAATTTATTAAATATGTTAATGGGGTAATTATTGCACCGCATATTCTTTTTACCATCAAGCTACTGATTCCATCATATCCACAAGACTGCTTTGGTTTTAAATGCGAAATTATATTAGCTACTTCAGCTTCATCAACTGAACTAATGAAAAAAGATGATAACATTTGAGTATTTGAAAGAAAATCTGGGGGAAGGCGTGTTTCATCTGGTTGAAAGTTACGAGATATGTCTTTAAAGAATATATTCAAACCGTTGCTCATCTCTCTTTCATCGGAAGTAATATTACCATCAGATAGCTTTAGAGATTTAATTATATTCTCGCTTGAACCTTTACCTAACAAATCATTCACTATAATAAAGTGTCAGTTTTTTTTGCAATACCCATACGGCTTAGCATAGTCTCAATCCACATATCGTCGTGTATATGAAAACACCGCATAGTTGACATTTTAAAAATCTTTCAGGCTTCAATATAACACACCTAATCTATATGTACAAAAATGGTGTGAAAAATGTATAGTAATTCATCAATTGAGAACGGCTGGGCGGATTTGGCTCAGAGAAGGTTTTTAGGAAAGAACATTTTGGGAAAACCCTCCGGCAAAGTTGGGAAATTGGAAAAATCGAAAAGTGAAAAAAAATCACTGTGAAATAAAGTGTAGCAACGCACGCCGAGTTAGCGAATATAATAAATAACTATAAAATAAATTAAATAGAAATGTTTCACACTTTGACACCTTACCAATTGCATAATTTGACAGTTCTCTTTTATTTTTTGTTTCGTTGTTAGTGGTTAAAGCGAAATTGTTATAAAATATACACATAAATACATATATGTGGTGGTGCTTAGGTTCTCTTTAGTGCTCTTGCATTACCGCATCTTCGAAATGTAATGATAGAAGCCGCCTGAAAACAACCAATAGGGGAAAAAAAAGATGAGATCCAGTCATTCGACGCACACAAAACACCCAGCTGTTAGAAAGTCAAATTTAAAAATAGACCGTTGTGAGCAAACACCCAAAAGATTTTTCACTTTGCCAAGTCTTTCGATTGTCTGAGGGCCGGTGATATTCTTGTTTCTAAATATTTATTTATTTATTTATTTAATTACTTATTTATTTAATTACATATTTATTCACTTATTTATTTTTTCTTGTATTGATTTATTTAACTATTTATTTATATATTTATTTCTTTATTTATGTATTTATTTCTTTATTTATGTATTTATTTATTTATTTATTTATTTATTTATTTATTTATTTATTTATTTATTTATTTATTTATTTATTTATTTATTTATTTATTTATTTATTTATTTATTTTATTATTTTGTAATATTTTTGAATGTTTTTGCAGTCTATCACCTTTGTACCGTAATTATCTACATTTAATAAAAAAAACCAAATAAATTGGTTGAAAATTACGAGTGGGAGAGGGAAACATACACATATTGCGACTTTAATTATTTATTTATTCATTTATTTATCCATTTATTTATTTACGTATTTATTTATTTTTTTATTTATTTATTTTTGTATTTTTTTATCCATTTATTTATTTATGTATTTAATTATGCATTTATTTATTTATTTGTCTTTTAATTTACTCTGGTGTAAAGTTTGAAAAATAAGTATTGTCTGCAAGTCGCAGAAGGGTGGCCTATTTTACGGCAGGTTTGAGAGGATGGCGGTTGGTTTTGCTCAGTGAGGTGTGCCCTACAAACTTGAAATTACAAGCTTAGCAAATGGGTCAAGTACTAGAGTTTTTATGTTCTCATATACATACATTACATACATATATATATATATATATATATTTGTATATTTTTCCTTTTGAAATCGCTTTTAGAATCAAAAGTAAAACATATTTTAAAAATGAGCAGTTGTGTAACGATAGTTACTCAAATTTTTATTTTAATTACTTTTCAGGCCGAACAACTCTCAGAACCTTGTACATAACAGAGCAAGACCTTTAAAATATAATGAAGAATTCGAATTGTTAGGGATTAAACAGCCAAAAGTATTTAATAGAAAAATTATCAAGTTCAAGTCAATAAATAACATTTCTTTTAAATTTATTTTCGAAACTCAATCATATTCCTTACATCATTTCATATGTATAAGAAAAAGCATTTTTTTTTTTTTAAAAAAGTGGGCGTTTTGACGGGTTTGTCCATAAGTGAACTCAAAAATTTATTTGAATTGGTGCCAGGAAAAATCATTCCACATTTCAAGCTCCCAGCTTTGTTGGTTGATTTGATGTTAACTGTTAGGCATTCGCTTCGCAAATTCAAACGTTCAAGTCCAATTCATTCGCATTCACATTGTAAATGGAAAACGCATAAAATCATCATATTTTGGAGTCGTTTTTGTTCCAGGAAATTGTAATCCATTGAATTAAATATGTAAATCATTTTAATCGTTAAAATTCAATTGTGTATGTATATAAGGAAAAATGTTTTTATGGAATAGTGTATACAAATCGCCAATTTATCGAAACATAAAATTGGCTTAAGACATCTCTACTCAACTTACCGTCTCACGTCACAAGTAAGCACGCACGCACTGCATTTTTGTAACAACTACATATACGCATACGCACCTACACTCAGAAAAAAAACGAGCTAAAATCAAGAATATCAGTGACATTTTAAGCCTATTCGTTGACGAAAGTCTGGTAAACTCGGAAAATCTTAACCCAAGTACAAGAATCTCATTTGAAGCTCATTTTTAATTAGCCTAACATTCTTACTTCAAAACTATTTCGCGATTATTTTAAGAATGTGGTTCTTAAATTATGCCTGAAACAAATTTATTTTAAGAATACAAAATCTAGGTTTTGGACCATTGGTAACTTAAATTAAGTTCGAAAACGCCGGGAATGAGAATGAATCTACCTTAAAATGAGTAGGAAATTCTTTGAGCAAGAGCAAAAATCTAATTTTGAGATTTTGTTTAGTAAGCTTAAGCGGCTTGTTTCAATACTATTTCGCGATTTTTTTTAAGAATGCGATTCTTAAATTATGCCTGAAACAAATTTATTTTAAGTATTCAATATCTAAACATAAGATCACTGTAAGAATATCTGGGATTTATTTTCTTCATATCTGTACTTTCAGTCTTTATGGAAATTAGAAAGGAAATACATTTTTCAACATATCTTATAAGATACCTATTAAAAGAACAAAGAAAGCCATGCAGTACAGTCAACAAGAAAAGAAACAATTTCTTATTCAATATATCATTTATTTCAAATTTATCTTATAAACTATTTACATTGTATACACAAATTCTTTTCCCTAAATAAACTGTTCTCGAACATAGGTTTTTCCATTATTTAGAGGATATAAGTGTAGGGGTGGACTTGTGAAAACAGATATTTTTTTTATTTCGAAATTATTTTGTTATCCAGCAATTTCAAAGGATTGAAAATGGCAGTCGAACCCATTAACGTAAATAGGTTGACAAGGAACATAAATATTTTCATTTTCAATTAAAAATTCTTTAATTTTATATAATTCAAAATCATTTCTATCGCTATTATTATTATTATTATTAAATGCTAGGTAATAGTTACTTTTATAACGTCTTCCTTTAAAAATAATTTCATTGGATACTTCAATGTTTTCAAAATTAATATTATAAGTATTATTTACATGACAAAAGTATTTTTCTGTGGTTACGTTTTTAGTTTTTTTAGAAGGTACTTCAAAAATTGGCTCAAAAGAGTTTTCGTGATCAAGCAAAAATTTAGAAAATTTGATTCCAGCCTTAAGTGCTAATGAAAATGGAGGATTAACCCTGGATGTCATGTTATGCAAATATGTTTCTGCCTCTTTATGTTTAGCCTCGAAACGCATGCCCCAAAGATATTTCAAAGGTCCACATTTTCTTATCGCAGCAGGGTAGTAAACAAGAAAATGGTGTTTTGGTTTTAATGAACCATAAAGATCGGTATATAATGAATGATGTCTTTCTATTAAAAATTCTAAACGGTTTAAGTCTTCAGTTTTATATTTTGATAACAAAAGTCAATTATTTCCAAAAGAGTGGTAATAACCCTACAATGTTCATTACCAGAACGTATTAAATCGCCAATTATCAAGGTCAAAAAATTAATAAAACATCCAATTTCACTTGCTGTCATTCTGAAGTTATAGGCTTTTAGTCTGCCAATGTCTAAGTCTATGGAAACATTCCCAACTTGCGTTTCCCCATAGTGAAATAATTTATTTCTGGTATTTATATTACTCAAAGTTAATACTTTATCTTTGATTAATGCAAGCAGTACATAACAAATATCATATATACAAACGCCTTCATAAATATCGTGCATAAGATCAAAGCAAACGTTTCCTGTAACATGAAAGTTGCGTAAATTTTCAAAAATGCATTCTTATTTTATTCCTGTTTTCTGGAAATTACATTCTATTAAATATTGCTGATAAGTATTTTCATTTCTTAAAGATTCTAAGGTCTCAGTTAAATCATGTTGCATTTGTTCTCTTGTTCTTGTGCAAGCGCGACAATATCTTTTTGAATTAAATGACTGCACAAAACCCAGAACACTATTTACAGCTAAATTATCGCCTATAATTAAACCCAAGACAAAATATACTTTTCGTACTTCATTTTCAGTTACGATGTCAACGCCGCCTTCTAATGTTTTGAGCTCTTCCACTGAGTGATAAAACGCCTTTTCATTTCCCATAGTTTTAACATTTTCGGAAGATATGAAAGCAATTGGAAATATATATTCTAGCTTTGACAGTAGATATTGCGGCATTGATGGGAAATTTATATAGCAACCACAAATGGAATATGTGTGACTACCAAGTGGGTTGTTTATTTGAAAATCGTCAGTGTAAAGAACAGATGGGAAATCTCTAGTTTTTTTTTTTAAAATGTCTGCACTTTGAAAACTGCATAGTTCTTTTTCAAATAGGCTTCTTTCGGTATTTTTTAGCGTACTATCCAAAAGCATAGGAATTTCAAAAATGGATTTAAAAGTGAAATATAAAGGCATGATATAAATACTAGCTGACTTTGGAGCTAAAGTAGGATTACCATGAGAAATTACTGCAGAAATTTTTTGAGTAATAGTAAAAGATTCCGGCTCTTCATATAAATTAAGTTGTTTAAGAATTTTAAAAAAACCTGTGCTCTGTTTTAATGTCTTCAAATGGATTTTTGCAAACATTTAATAGGTATTTTAAATCTTCCGGGATTTCAGAGAGCAATCCCTCGATTGCAGTACATATAGCTTCAGTTAACGATGAAATTGTGTTTTGCAATTCAAGAACTTGATTCCTGGGCATGAAATTTTGTTCATATAATCTTAGAGATAAAACTAATGCCTTTTTTTTAAATTATTCACAATTTCCGTTCTATTATGCGTCTTTTTATCAATTGAAACTGCTACTGAACTTCTACTACTACTTTCTCGTTGAATTTGAGGGACTTTCGAAGATGATGAAGGACTACAATCGTTTGGGTCTAGTGAAATTTTTTCAGATCTATGTTTTTTTTCTAAATGTAATCTTAAATAGGTAAAGTAAGTAAATTATTGGTTGCAATTATTTTGAACACACAAAATCCTTAAAATTTTTGTTGATAATAAATGGTCTACTTTGTAATGGGATATTAAAAGCCTCGGCTTTGGAAATGTTTTGTGGCATTTGCAACAAATGTAGGTACATTTTTATTGTTTTTGCATATAATCGAGAAGACAAGTTATATTTGAAGATTTGGAATCAAATTTGGTGCTTATTTCAAAAAAATACTTCTGTATAAAAAGCCAAGGTTCTTGGCATGCTTTTGGGTACTCTATTGACAGTGTTTGAAAAATTTTAAAACAAATGTCCAACCCCTCCAGGAAAGAACTAAATGTAAGTAAGTTTTTGTCGAAGTATATATAAAAACCTTTTATGTCTGATTCCCATGATTCAAAAACGACCAGAAATGGCTGCACAGTTAGCCCAGCTGAATAGTACTTGTTTACAACCTCATCTAATTGCTTTTGATAATCATTTAGGGTCATCAGTCACAATACCATACTCTCCTGCGCATCCACTATCGTAGCTTTTTTGTTTTTTCTTCCAGAGGTGTCTTTAAATCTTACTGGTGATGGTAAAATTGAATTTAGAAGAATGGTATATATGTAGTCCTGTTATTTTTTTAAAAATAATTTAATAAAATAATCGTGAAAGATTTTGAGAGAAGTTGAGACCAGGGCTAAGCTCTTAACATCGTTTCATTTAATCATGCGCCGTACTTTTCAGTTTTTCCCGTAGTCGGCAGCTTTCCTTGCCAGCTCATAGGCAAACTCGTTGCCTTCTAAAGCAGCCCATACACAATTCAATTCAATTGTCAATTGATTTTACAACTGAATAGATATTCGGCCACACATTGCACCAACTGAGTTGAAGAACTTTGTATTATAAAATGCCACAAATATCTGGAATTTTCTTTATGTGTGCGTTTAAAGTCATCTTACTGTTTACTTTTCGCTCACACACACTTTCACAGATTTCACAAGCCTAATACAAATTCCCCTCAATTTGACAGCAAATCAAATGACTTCCCCACACACAGTTCAACTGAGTTGAAATCAACATCCAAAAATTAAAATCTTTTAATTTTACCCCAACCAACTCGTCAACCGTCAAATCGATCACTTGATAGCGCCACACACGGGTTGATTTCACCACGAACCGGCTAAGTTGAAGGTTGAGTTGAATAGTGTAGGTCAGCATAAGTACCTACCACAGACTGACCAGGCACCCAACATAGTCTAACAAGGTTTTGTATAATGCATACAGTATACCTAACGCTCGTATCTTTTTAAGGACGAAAAACAGTATATTTCACCCAAAAATTAAAAAAAAAACAGTATATCGATTTTAAAAAAGCAGTATGTTTTTGACTCTTGTTTTATTTTACTCTTTTAAATTAATAAACAAAAGCAAAATCGAAGTAACGTGCTCTGAACAGGAATGAATAATGATAAGCCAATTATAAAAAAGGGAAAGAAAGAGATAAATTTATATGACATTGTTGCCATGAACACTTCGTTGTTTGCATGTGTAGTAAAACTTGTGAACAGTGGTATCTGCTAATAAAAGAATCTTGTGAAAATTACAACTGGACATTTTTTTTGCCAATTTGGATTTTCTTCGTACAAAATCACTCTTATATAGTGGAAACTTGCGAAATCTGAATTACGGAACTTTATCGATGGATCGTTTTTTTACTATGCGAATTCAATATTCAATAGCAGAATCGAGAAATGTACCTATGCGCCCAAAGTCATTATCACATTGCTATTGCTTCTTTCCGGGTGTCTCATTCTGCGAGCATCTACATTCAAAATGTTTAAAAATGTTTTTGTTTTATACCTATACACATTCTGAATTCCGATAACAAAATGCATCGAAAAATAATAAACGAAATAACATTACCGACTGCGGAAAAAATCCGAATAGTAAAAATGTTGCGAGTTGTAGAAAAAAAAAGTGCACCCAAACATTTCACTATTCACAAGTCTTACTGTATTTATACTCGCTACATGTTGCTATTGTTCTCTTTGACTTTGAATTGCGGTTGATAAATTTGAATTTCGAAGCGTTAAAAAATTAAAGTTATGTATACTCGTATACCTATATTTTTGCAGTATTTTGCGGAAAAAAGCAGTATGCAGTTTTGGAGTCTAAAAAGCAGTACAATACTGCGAAAAACAGTATAGATACGAGCGTTAAGAACACCTAATACCCTTAGCATTATTCGGCAGCTCCTGACTAGTGTCATTTGAAAGTGAACTATTTTAGCGCATGAAGTGCAGTCTGACTGTGACTGTGTTAATTTCATTATCATGAAGTACGACTAGAACGTCAGTCTTAAATATGCTACAGGCACCCGGGCAGGGCCGGACCAACCATATGTGCAAGATTTGCAAATGCACAGGGCGCCAAGTTCTGGAGGCGCTTTGCTAGGAGTAAGAAAAATTAATTTTATCTTGCGCGAACAAATGCTGCCATTTGCATTTTAAACAAAAAGCTTGTTTAAATAAGCCCAAAATAACGACATCCATCACAGCTCTGCTGAATTATTTCTTGCACGTTAACTCACATCACTTGCAATGTTGGAGCTTCAAGGAGAATCTAACTCAAAATATCGCAAAACAAAAGATCCCACTAAAAAGACCTATGCAAGTTCATTTCTTACCTACCTAATCTCAAAATATGCTACCCTGTTCATGTATGTAGGTGTATTTTTTGCACATCCACCTACATTTTACAAAAGAATCTAGTTCAAAAATCTCAAAACAAAAAAAGTTCAAACACGTATGTACATATGTATGTGCAGGTTTTATTTCTTGCACATTCACTCGCAAAATTTTCATAGGAAAATATGTCAAACAAAAAAAAATCAATATGGAATCGTTTGTGTTTGAACGTGCAGGTTTTTATTCTGCACATACGTATGGGATTTCTCATCTACGAAAAAAAGTAACAAATTTCTCTTACAAAGAGAACAAGTAGCTTATTGTATATGAAAACAAAGAATTCTCTTCTAAAATAAGAGCGGGAAATTTATTTAGAATGGAAAAGATGAATAGAAAAAAAAACGAAAAAAATGTGCAATGCCTCAATAGGCTTTCAAGTTTCAACTATTGTGAGAAAAGGAAAGCTGCGAGGGATGGACTCATAGTGGAATCGTTCTTGCGCAGGCGGTTCTGCATTAGGAATTTCTTTGGCTTCGACAAATGAAATTTTTGTTTTGTTTTTTTTTTTTTTGTCTCAATAAAAAAAAAACGCATTGAAAGTCTACCTCCTGGGTGATGTGGAAAAGATTTATACATGTGTGCAAATATGAAAAAGGGCGTTTTCTGTAAATCTTGCACAGGGCGCTCGTTTGGCTGTGGCCGGGCCTGTCCCCGGGAGTCTTAAGGAAACTTTTAGCTCTGTTTCCATGCAGTAGTCCATGAGGACTAGAAAGATGAGTCCATGAGACTAGAAACAAAAAAAGCAATAACAAAACCAAAGGAAACAACTCTCTGTTCTATCAGCACGATTGAAAACTAGAAAGGAAACCAAAAAAAAAACCACTGAGCCAAAGCTCTATAAAAAAATATGAATCCAATTCTCATATACATATGTTTCTCTGGTAAGAATTTTGAAACGAAATACGTAATCAAAAAGAACACAAAAAAGTATGTATGTATACGAGTATACATTACCTACCCACCACTTCCAGCCTGATGTCTCTCATAGTTGGCGCTTATTATCGCGCCAACCCATTCGTTTATTTTACTGGGCTTTTCATACGACAAATCAAACACCAACACTATGGTATAGATATAGATATTGTATGGAATTGGTTGGCGCAAATTTTAGAGCCAAACCATATTTCAAGTAATATTATTTGCATGGGAGTTTTGTATTGCGTGCAAGAAAAATTGATTTGAAAATAGGTAATTCTAGTTTTCATGCACTACTCTTCATAATTACTGAAGTTCGTTACTCGTTTCGTATAAAATATATTTGATGGCATTTATTCATCTAAAATCTTGGTTTGGCGCTGCCAACCTAGCCAACTGAGAGAAATCGCCACTGGTGTAAGTGAAAGGTGTTGTTTGTGAAGATGGCAAGGGAAAAAAATGTCCAGTATTTTGTGAATGTCTATGTTCTACCGCTACCGATAGGACGCGGGATCCCAGGAGGTTAAAATAGTTTACCAAACGTTTTTGAAAAGGTGATTTGGATGGCATTTAATATTTAACTATCGCCTTCCCATCAATAATATTCAAGACCTCCTATGTTTTATGGATTCTTGAACTATCCATTGTCAAAATGAGATTTTCTATGGCTGATGCCAGAAATATTTAATAAGGCAACACTTACGTCAGTTGATTGATATGCATTGAATGGCTCTATAGCAGTTCACTTGTGAAAGAAAGAAAGAATACATTTGCTGATCTAACGGAACAACGGAACTGAGTATGTGTACTTGACATGCATATAAAAAGAAAAAAGTCGATTTGGTAGTCAGTTCCAGTGTTCCGAAGAGACAGCTAATTCAATTTGCAAAAAAAAAAAACGAATTTAGAGTGGCAATGCTATTCATACATATGCACATATACAATATACATACATATATGTATGTACATTACATAACGTTTTACTTCTAATTTAACATAGAACTTTGTTTTTTTTTTGCTGTTGCTATTACAGACAGTGGTGCCAACAAAAAACCGCCCGATTGCTTTTTCGGACATTTATTATTACTCGAAGACAGTTTTCAAAATGCATTGGATTTGTATGGTGATACTCCCAATTGCATGGACATTGGGTACACAATCGCATGTAAACGGTAAGAAGTGTATATGGATGTATATAGTTGTTCTTTCTGTATATACTTGTCTGTATTTTTATAGAAAAACAATGTGCATCCCAGGATACATGTAAGAAATGCCTAAGTGCAAACTGCGATTGCTCTTGGTGTACGGACAAGGTAAATTTCATTCAAAACCATACTGATTCTCGTAACATAGTGCGATGCTTGGAGAGTTGTTTTACTAAATACTTTATTTGCACAGATGTATGATGGACGGCATAGGTGTTTGACACGGGATGAGCTGATAATGAATGGCTGTGCCGAGTCAAATATTTGGTTTAATGCACAGAAAATCTCTATAGAAAAGGATGCTGAACGGCGAGACTATCAGGATGACCATATACCTGCAAGACAAGTCAGACCACAGCGCATTCAAATGAAATTGGTTAAATGTAAGTGACATACGTTTTTATCATTATACTCCATCGCATTCATATCATATTCAGTTTATATAGTATCTTAAGTTTTTTCAATTAAACAGACAGCAATGGTATTAGACAGATTAGCTGAATGAATTTGTTTCCGAATTTGACTGACACACTTGTACATCTCGATCTTAGATTGCGTTTCTTCTCCGACAGCGTTAAGAGTCCTTTCTATTACTAACGATATAACGTATGTAAAAACGTTCGATATTTACTTCAAGGAGTCCACGCTAGTTGCAATGAACAATATCGCTCGATGGAACAGAGTTTCAATTCGACTGTGCGGATTCTGTGAATTTCCTCACACATATTTTCTTAATCATTTTTCATCCCTTCTATGTACATCCGGCAACATTTTATTTCTCCCGCACGATAACATGTAACATATTAGGTCTATTCCCGTACCTGATCCCCAAAACTACGAAAAACTACGAAAATCAGTTAAATCCTGTTCCCATTCGAAGATTTTTCGTAGTCTTTCGCGCTTACAAGAGATTACGTAATAGATTTCCCCGTGCTGCAAATTTTAGTCCAAGAAATTTCTTTGGGCAGCATTATGCAAACTGTCAAATGTCATAACATACATTTTCCATTTTTTTGTTGTTCAATGCGTTCCTGTGCACACGTTTACCTCTCCCTGGCAGCTTTTTCCTCCACTCCTTGAAATTTGAGAATCTGTGAGTTTTTGTGCAGAAAGTACGGGAACAGACCTATTACGAGTAGGTATACGTGTTACCATTCCCCAGTCTCCACGAGACATTTCATATGGCAGGATTATTACCTAATGCCGATAGCACGCCATCTATAGCAAGATTCTTCGCAAGCTATTGATGGCTTGCTATTTTTTGACATTTGAGTGAAAATATAACTAAGATTGATTGAATTCGTTGTTTTTGCTGTAAAGAAAAATACAATTGTGGAAGATGGCACAGGAAGAAATTTTAAAATTAATAAGAAATTACCGCCAATTCCAATGTTTGAAAAGCTCTTTGCTATATGGCGCGGCGCGGCGTCGACATTCTTTTTATAAACACTTTTAGATCTGTGCCGTGGTGTGTACATTGTACAAGCAACAACCGCAATCAGAGATTTGCCAGGCAAAATATACATCAACAGGCTCATCATTTAGTGCTAGTGCTAATGGTTAGGCTACGCTACATACAGCACTACCACAAGCAATAAATAAACAAATAATAAGAATAAATGAACATTATTAGAATTTATGTGCGAGGAACTACATTACGCAATAGATTTTTTAGAGTAATCTTGTTAAGATTAAAGTCAAGAAAGTTTACATTTAAATTATAGATTTTACTCATGCGGTTAATAGGCTCATGCATCCCGTAATTTGTTCTATGATGAGGAGCATGCACTAACTCTATACTACGCAGGTAATGTGATCCCCCACGGAAGTTTAATCCTAAACAGGATAATAGGTCAGGTGCATCAATCAGACCTGAGATCAGTTGATGCATTCAAATGATATCATTATTGACCCTTCTTTGAGCCAAAGGCTGCATTTGCAACAGTTTTATTCGATGCAAATATGGGGGGAGGTTAAAAGGATCGTCCCAGGGAAGACCTTTCAATGCGAATCGAATGAAGCGTCGCTGTACGACTTCAATACGAGTATTGAGATTTTTCTGATAACTGGCCGAACACAATGGTGACGCTGTAGTGGAAGTATGACGCTCTGTCAAAGTTAAAACACACGTAAACCCTATAGCGCGAACACAATGCGAAGCTGTTGCTGTAGTATAAATTGTATGGTGAAGCGCAAAGTTCAGCCAACTTCAACTTTCTACTACCACTACAGCGTCACCATTGTGTTCGGCCAGTAAGGTGTCCATACTTGCGAAGCAAATTCGAGGTGAGGACGGATAAGACTGTTAAATAGTGAGAGAGTGACATAAGGATATTTAGAATTTTGCGATTTTCTGAACTACAGTTAAAATCGCTTACAACGACATCGGTTATAACGACATATCGCTTACAACGACCGATTTTTCCCTTTTTTAGAAATAAGATATTGTCAATAACGACTGGATCGAAACAACTATTGACTGGTTTTATTTAAACGGTAAACTGTTTATCTGTAGATGCGATATATCTATGTACACATAGTTTCGTACATGTTACAGCTTACCGTTTGTTGATGGTATATTTTTTTTGCGTTTATTATTGTCTTAAAGTTTGTTGTTACAGAAGTTTGGAAAATTACTTGGTGCTTGTTTCAGTGTAAAGAGTGGTCGTAAAAGTTTTATTTTGTTCGGTTCGCATAAAATTGAGTTGGAAAATGAATCAGAAACGAAAAATCTTTACAACTGAGGAGAAAGTAGGTATAATTTTTAGATGGGACGCTAGAGTGCAGAATAAACCTTGCCAATCAGTATTCTGTTTCACACTCCACTATATCCACAATTCTAAAGGATAAGGAAAACAACTGAAGCAAGCAAAACTTACCGTAAAAAAGAGTACATTGCACACTGAGGTTGAAAGGGCTTTGCTAATATGGTTTAAGACACAGAGAAGCTCTAGTATACCCATCAGTGGACCCATTTTGCAAGCTTAAGCAAATGACATTGCCAAGTAGACAAATAAATTTACTCCTACATACATATGTATGCCTCAAAAATAAATATAAATTATAAAACAAATATAAAAAGGGTATTTAATTTACTTGAAAGCTGACTAATTAACCTTGATATCGGTTATAGTGACCTATCGCTTATTACGACCAAATTCGTCGGTCCCTTGAAGGTCGTTATAACCGATTTTGACTGTAGTTTACTTAGTTCAGCCCGGTGAACTGTTTCTTCTGAACGGCAAAAACCTGTAGGTCCCTTCCATTCGTGCAAACACATGGCACAGTACTGTCCGGTAATCGTTTTTCCCTTTTCCAAGTAGTTTATGAAGATTACGCCATGGGAATCCCAGAAAACCGTTGTCCCGTCTTTTCCGGACGACGAACCCGTTTTTGCCTTTTTGGTGCACGTTCGCCTGAAGAAGTCCGCTGTTTTGATCGTTTTTTTCATTCCTGGCGTGAAGTGGTGTATCCAAAATTCATCAAATGTTACGAACCGTGGTAAAAATTCACTTGAATTACGCTTGAAGAGTTCCAAATTCTGCTTTGAAAACTTCACTCGAATCCGTTTTTTATCAATCGTCAGCAAACGCGGCAACCATCTTGCTGATAATTTTTTCATGCCAAGTGATCATGCATGATTCGAATGACGCTTTTATTTGAAATGGCTACTGTCTCAGCTATCTCACGAACCTTGGTTTGCGATCGTCCATCACAATATCGTGGATTTTGTTGACCACTTCTTCCATTGTGGCGTCATTTGGACGTCCTGGGCGCTAAGTGTCTTTTAAGCTCGTACGAAACTCAGTGAACCACTTTTGTACCATCCCATGCGAGGGAGCAGAGTCTCCATAATATTTTTTAAGTCTATCTTCAGTCTCCTTAATGGTTTTACCGCGCAAAAAGTAGTGTTTTATCAAAACACGAATCGATCGATCATTGTAAAAAAATCAATGTTTGACAGATCTGTCTAAATTTTTTTTCTATGCCTAGAAAGAAACAAGAATGGTGGAAAAAAAAACTCAATGCAAACCGAGCCCCATCTTGCATCAAAGTCACTGACTTATCAAACAACCCTACATCAACTGCCACTTCCATTCAGTAAAAGTTCGATTAACATTTAGTTTTAGACTATTTAGAATCACACATATCGAAAGATCCTGGCATTTAAATAAACTAATTTCGAAATATTTTCCCCAGCCCAAACGCAACAAATCAAGCTGACCTATAGCTCGGCCGAAAATAATCCGCTTGACCTTTACTTTCTAATGGACGCGACTTGGACAATGCGGGACGACAAGAAAACATTAGTCAAAATGGGTGCACAACTCTCTGCAGTGTTACGAAACCTCACCAGTAATTATCGAATCGGATTTGGAAGTTTTGCCGACAAGCCTACAATGCCAATGATTATGCCTAATTTGAAAGAAAATCCCTGTTCAATGGAACATCAAACTTGTGAGCCCATATATGGATTCCGTCATCATCTGGAACTCACTGAAGATACCGATAACTTTATTCAGTTAGTAAGCAACATGCGCGGAACAGGCAACTTGGACGACCGGGAAGGCGGTTTAGATGCTCTTATGCAGGTTATTGTTTGTCCGGAAAAAGTCGGCTGGAAAAAAGAGGCGAACAAAATCGTGTTGCTACCCACCGATGGGTTCATGCATTTTGCTGGTGACGGTCTTTTGGCAGGTATCACCCGTCGAAATGATCGTAAATGTCACTTAAATGAAACAGGCGAATATAATGGAAGCTTGATTTATGATTATCCATCACTGGAAGAAATGTACCGGGAGCTTTTGAGGCGGCAGATTAGTGTAATATTTGCAGTTACACCAAAAGTTCTCAAGGAATACCAACAGATAACCGCTGTAATGAACGAAATCAGTTACGTTGTAATACTTAGCTCAAATTCTTCAAATATTTTAGAACTTATTGAGGCGAAGTGAGAATTGAAATTGGAAATGAGTTCAAAGTTCAGCATCTCATCGAACATTTTTCATTTTAGGCTTGGGCCTTTCTCGACGGGGGCAACATTTATCGATGACAGTCCACCTTTTCTCCATCTGACATATGAAACGACATGTGGTGGACAGTTAAGAACACTAAGGCAGCAAAACTACTGCAAGGATCTGGAAATGGGAAAGATGATAGAGTTTTATATAAATGTTACCCTGGAGGATTTTCCAGACGACGGAGTTTATGTGAGTGTAAAATAATTCTCTTTATCTACGCATCTAATTTTGGTCGAATTTTTATAGCACAGTACTATCCGTATTCAAGAGTCTGGGTCTGCGTATTTGGAGCTAGAAATAGAGATTCAGAAGCCTTGTCCGTGTGACGAAGATCCAATAACAGATGAACATGGCCGTAAGCAATGCAATAACAACGGTGTCTTACAATGTGGAATGTGTCGATGTGATGATGGTTGGTAAGTGCCCAAATTCTAAACATTTATACAAAAACTAGCTGACCCGCGCTTGCTTTGCCTCGCCCCTTGCCACTGTTAATGCAAACCAAATTGTATTGAAGATGAGTGCCGAAGAGCATTATTTAAACACATACAGTCCTCTCTGTCATGATCAACAACAATCGATGACCGATGAAAATTCGATTTATATAATTAAGGAATTTTATTTTTCCGAATTCACACGGACGTCTACGTCATTATAGGAATGTGTTGTCCAAATTTCAGCCCTCTAGGCCCAGCGGTTTGGTTTGTGCGTTATCTGTCAGTTAGTCAGGGAACAGTTTTATGTACATGTATAGATTGCATAAATAGTTAAGGGTTGAAAGGCTTTAGTCAAATTTGTCGAAATTATTCTACACTGCATTCAGATAATTGAGAGAAACAATGTACGAAAGTTTTACCAAAATGTGCCAGGGGAAGAAGTCCTGTACAGAAACTTGTGGAGATGACTAGTAGAATCACAGTCGGTGCTAAGAATATGGAAAAACTTCTTCTGCAGACTTTATAACGGCGACAAAGACCAAAAAGCTGAGATAAACGATGATAGGAACGGGATCCTGGCGAATTGAGAAAAACAATACACAAACTTAATTCCAACAACGCTCCTAGGCCTGACGCCCTACCCGACGAGCTACTTAGCGATGACTTGGTGGATAGCATACACCAACTTATCTCTAAGATAAGATAAGATAAAGTTGCCAGATGAATGGAATCAACAATGGATCCACAAGAAAGGAGACCTTCTCAACTGCTCCAACCACAGGTACAGCGACATAAGTCTCGTCAACATCGCCTGCAAGATCTTATCTGCCAAATTGTATGAACGCCTGAAATCTTTCGTCAGCAACCTGATTGGCCACTATCAGTGCGGTTTTAGGCCAGGAAAATTCACTATAGATTTTCACACTTAGACAGATCCTGGAAAAAATTGATACTCAATACCGACTATGACAGCATCAGTAGAGATGAACTTTAAAGAGGCATGTCTACTTTTGACATATCTGCCAAACTCGTCTGTCTATTCAGGATGACGATACAGAAGAATGCTAACTGCTCCATCAAGGACGGGAACAGAAATGACTCATTAATACCTTTGATGTCTAAAAAGATTCAGACAATGTGACACACTGTCAATCGACTTTTTCAACATCATACTTGAAAGTATTGCTCAAAACCCTCAAGCCAATACACGAATTAGGGTCTTTCAAAAGTCCGTTTAGTCCGGCCGACGACATTGACATTATTGGCACTAATGACACTAATAAATAAAATAAACAGCTTATACTTTGAGGTAGTAAGGGACTTTGTCTACCTCGGCTGAGCTATATCATGACAGGGGTTATTTTTCGTTGGTTTGTTTACAAGACTTCTTTCTCGATGGGCTTGGATAAAGTTAATCATAAAATCCTTGTTGGAAGCTTATGAACAATTTCGGACTCAGTGAAAGGGCAGTGACATTGATGAGATGAGTAGTTATCTTTCCGGCAGATCGGTAATGGGTAATTTCCAGTGAACGTTGTTCATCCTTGAAAGGAATCAGACAATGAGTACCGGAGGGCTCAATTTTAGGACCGATACTCTTCTGCATGTTCATAAATGAACACTTATAGCATTTTCACTTTAAATTCGTTTATTTGCAAATTTAATTCGTTATTTTTCAAATTAAATTCGTAATTTTGCACTTTGAATTCGTTTTTTTTTATTCTAGCATTAAGATTTGACACATAAATAAATGTAATTAAATTACTCTCACCTTCTTGCTTAGATTGAGCTGGTTCTTAGCCCTTAAATTTATCAGAAACTAGCTGACCCGACGAACTTCGTACCGCCTCAAAATTAATAAATACTGTGTCAACTTATAAGCTGAATTAAATTCAGTTTTTTATTGATAATTTTTATTTTGTACTCAAAGTTAATTACATAATTTCATAAATGATGTACAAAAATCAAAATGAAATGTCTGTCTGTATGTCTGTCTGCCTGTATGTCTGTCTGTATGTCTGTCTGTCTGTTTGTCTATCTATCTATCTGTCTGGCTATCTGTCTGTCCGTCGGTCTGTATGTCTGTCTGCCTGTCTATGTGTTTGTCTGTCTGTCTGGGGGAAGGGGGAACCTTCCATAGGCACCGATTCTCCATGAAATACGGTAGTGTGAGATTCTTACTCACTAAACCTAACCTCCGCTAGCTCAGATCCTCGCCCCGCGGGACTACCGTCAGGTATTACTTCGCGGGGCGGATTTTCCATTTTTAAACGGTCGATCTTGTTTGTGCCTGTTCGCCTCTTCTGTGACTCTCCTCCCGTCTGAGCTCTTTTTGTATGCGAACTAAAAAAGTAGCTATCGCATTCCATCTGCTTTCCGATTTCAGCATCTCCGCTATTACATTTCCTGTATTAAGTTCAGTACTTAATTCATTTTCTAAGATTCTTTTTTCTTCAATGAACCTTAGGCAATTGAACACCACATGTTCTGGGTCTTCGTCGCATCCAGCGCATGCAGGACATTCTGATGAGTCCTCGAGTTTGAAGCGATGAAGGTAACGGCGATAGCCGCCATGACCTGACAGAAATTGTGTCAGTTGGTAATTCACTTCTCCATGACCTCCGCTTATCCATGGTTCTATGCTCGGAATGAGTTTGTACGTCCATCTGCCTTTTCTGAGACATCCCATCGCTGCTGCCACTTTCTCAATGACACTGCTCTTTCTTGCCTTCTTATTTCCTCTGCTTCGGTGCTTTGGGCTCTACCATTTTGAATTCGTTTCGCTTCTTCAGCTAGTATATCTATAGGGATCATGCCTGCAATAACACACGCTGCCTCGTTTGAAATCGTTCTATAAGCACTTATAACTCTTAGTGCAGTCAATCTATAGACCCTAGTCATCAGCGAACGGTTTTTCTTAATGCTCAACGCATCCGCCCAGATTGGAGCTGCATAGAGCATTATTGAGCTAACAACTCTACCCAATAAATGTCTTCTGCTACTTCTTGGCCCCCCAATGTTTTGCAACATTCTCGATAGTGCCGAGAATACCTTAGACGCCTTCTCCGCGATATATTCCATGTGGCTTCCAAAGTTTAGTCTGTCGTCAATTATTACACCTAGGTACTTGATATTTTTTTTGGAGTGTACTGTGAAACTTCCAACCTTAACTTTTATAGACTCTCTTATTCGGCGGCTACTAATAAGCACCGCCTCCGTCTTGTGCTCCGCCAATTCCAGACTCATCGATTCAAGCCATTGTTTGACAACAGCAATAGTCTCATTTGCAATAAGCTCTAGCTCCTCTAGGTATTTGGCCGTCACCACTATCGCTATGTCATCGGCGAATCCTATGATTTTCGCCTCGTCGGGGATTTGTAGTCTCAGTACACCATCGTACATTATATTCCAGAGAACCGGTCCGAGAACGGAGCCCTGTGGAACGCCAGCAGTGATAGTGTACTCTTTGGTCCCTTTGTCGGTTTTAAACTGTAGCACTCTCTGGTGTAAGTAGTTGTCAATTATTATCCTAATGTATGCGGAGGTATTTATATTTCCAAGCGCGTCCATTATATTGCTCCAGTTGGCTGTGTTAAACGCGTTTTTGACATCAAGCGTTATTATACCGCAGTATTTCTTTTTTCCGGGCACCGTAGCGCAAGTGGTTAGTGCGTCGGACTACTGAGCCAGCGGTCTTGGGTTCGAATCCCGCCGCAAACACCTAAAAGTTTTTCACAGTGCCCACCTCTTTCGAATGTCTGACAAGCATCAAAGAGAATCATTTGTCACGATTGAGCTTCTCAACTCGCCGTTCGGAGTCAGCAAAAAACTGTAGGTCCCTTCCATTCGTGCAAAAATATAACACGCACACACAAATGGTTGCGAGAAGCAGGCCCAGGTTCACCTCGAGCTGTAGCGCCAACTTAGTAGTATTTCTTTTTTCCCTGTCTCCAACTGGAACCCTGTATCGATTGTTTGGCAATAGATACCACTTTACCAATGGCATCGATAGTGGACCTAGCTTTTCGAAATCCGTATTGTTGGTTAGAGAGACCTCCTTCTGATTCAGTAAACGGGAGCAGTCTACTGAATATTATCTCGAGCAATTTTATTTTTTGTTATTTATTTGTTATTTATTTATTTCATGACATTAAGTATAATAAGACAATGATATGAGTCTTTTAAATCTATACCTAATACAAAATTGTGGTTAGGTTAATAATAAAGATATTAAATTAAAATTAAATTAAATAAAATTTAAAAAAAGAAAAGTTAAGATAAAAATAAAACAAATAAGCAAAAAGAAAAGTGAATAAAAATAAAAGAAAAGAGAGAATAGTGCATGTTTTGAGTAAGATGAAGAGTGAATTTATCTTCCGTAGTGACTTGAGAGTGCCTTCCTAAAACTGCTACTGCCGTTCAATCTTCTTAGTTCAGCTGGTAGTGAATTCCACAGACTGATAGCGTATACAAAGAACTGTCTCTTTGAGACATTATAAATAAATGCAGGTAGTATCATAGCTCTGCTTCTTTGTGACACAGGGAAAGACAGTCTCTCGAAGAGGTACTCAGGTGATTTTGTTTCCATTATTTGAAAAAGAAAGTTTAAAATACCGAAGTTAAGGTAGTTCGTTAGACTCATACCGAAAATACTGTCAGTGTATCTGGAAACATGATCAAATCTGCGTAGGGCATATACAAAACGAACCACATTATTAAACGCAACTTGAAGCCTTCTTTGGCTAACACTATCAAGGCCGCAAACAATTAAATTTCCATACAATAAGGTTGGAAGAACAAGCGATTTTGCCAGCATTAGTTTAATTTTGATTGGCAGACAGCTTCCAGACAGGTGAAGAGCTTGCAATGCTCCATATGTTTTCCCCACGACACGGGATATGTGGTCACTCCACGTCAGAGTTTGGTTGAAAGTTACTCCCAAATTTCTTACTGTCTTACAGTATTCGAGTCTTGAGTCATTTATAACCACACTGGGCAGCGAAGAAGTGTCAATAACGTTTTTGCTGATAATTATAGCGTTACTTTTCCCAGAATTTAGTCTTAGCTGATTTCGCTCAGACCAATTTACCACATTTAGGAGGTCCTCATTGATACGAGCTGTTGCATCTTCTACTAATCCGATGGGGTAGCTGAGATAAAGTTGGACGTCATCAGCGTACATGTGGATATTGCAATGCTCAAGTACCAATGGAAGATCGTTGTTGAACATGGTGAAAAACAATGGGCCTAAGATTGACCCCTGCGGAACACCAGCATAAGTAGGAAGAAAATCAGACAAGGTATTGTTGACGGTCACAGCTTGACTTCTTCCTCTTAAGTAGTCCTGAACCAGGTTCAACGCAGTGGTGACGAAGTGGAAGTTAATTTTTAACTTGTTCAAAAGTATGTTATGCGGAACAGTGTCGAACGCTTTGGAAAAATCCAACAGCACCAAGGTGGTCACATTCCTTTTATCAATTTGTAGCCGTATGTCATCAACGATTTTCAGAAGTGCGGTGGAACAGGAATGCTGAGGTCTAAAACCAGATTGATGTGGTGTGAGTAGGCGATAAGTGGACAAAAACTCAGAAATCTGCTTACTCATTAGCTTTTCAAATACTTTTGAGATAAATGGAAGAATAGAAATAGGCCGGTATTCTTTGGATGTAGAGCTGGAAGTTTTTAATATGGGAACAACTTTTGACAATTTCCATAGACTTGGGTAACAACACGTTGTTAATATTGTGTTAAAAATGTGGGTAAGATAAGGTGAAATTTGAAGAAATATTATTTTAAAAAACTTCGGGTGCATATTATCTAGACCGATAGCTTCGGATTTTATAGCATGGACCGCATTGCTAACTTCAACTTGATCTACCCTGTTAAACCGGAAATCATTTGAACTACTAGGAATGTTATTGTTGGTAGTGTATGCTACCTCATCTCTTGGGGGGTCCCCTGAAGATAACCTGACAAATTCTTTATTTAGCTCATTGGGATCGCAGCCATCGAGAGCTTGGTTTGGCTGTTTGGATAGAAGGTTAAGCTTCTTTAGGTTTCTCCAGGTTTTTCGAGTTGAAGTATTGCGAAATTTAGAGGTAAAGAATTTCCTTTTCGATTTCCTTATCTCGAGGATTACATGGTTTCGCAGTTTTTTGAACTCCGTGTAGAGAATAGGCAATTTAAAGCGTTTCCAGCGTTGGTAAAGTATGTTTCTCTGTGAGATCAGGCTGTCAATTCTATCGCTGTACCACTCACACGGACTATTTCGTATTGTTATTATTTTCATCGGAACATGAGTTTCGAATAAATGATTAACAGCCGATGTGAAAAATTGAACCTGCTCGTTGACTGACGCTAAGGAATAGATCATGTGCCAATTAAAGTTAATTACATGACGAAGTAAAGCTTCCATGTTGATGTCCCTAAAGTTTCTAAACTGAATTGTTCTTCTTTCTGAGGTTCGTGTTAATCGATTTAAATTGAGATTATAGAAAAGAACAACCATATCGTGCTTTGAGAAACCCGGGACTTCCAACTGGCCATAGAAATTTGTGAGAAGCGGTTGGTTAACAAGAAAAACATCAAGAAGTGTGGAGCTGGTTGCAGTGAAGTGAGTAGGAATGGAGACATTAGTGGGAAAGAGATTTAAAGAAAGTATGCTATCCAAAAAGTTTTGCACGTTGGTATTACTTTTGTCTAATAGATTGATGTTGAAGTCCCCTGTTACCAAAATGTGGTTATATCTTGGTGTAACTTCTTCAAGAATGTTTATAATGCTGCTTGAATTTGTAACATTAGGTGGTTTATAAATAACCCCAACCAAACACTTGTCGGATTCACCTAAAATTTCGACAAAAAGGAACTCAACATCGCTATTCAAATCAGACAGACGAATCAACTTAGACACAAAGCTGTTCCTGACATACACTGCAACCCCTCCACCTCGGCGGGTTCGGCGGTCCGATCGGTAAATATTGTAATCACCTGTCGCTATTTGACAGTTGTCTATTGCAGGGTGCAACCATGTTTCCGACACACAGACAACATCGATGGGAGTATCCTCGAAACTTGCCTTGAACTCATCTAGATGTCTACTTAGACTTTGGGCATTTATATGGCAAACTGAAAGACCCGAGTATCTTTTTTTAAAAACATTTAGCATGACTCGCGTTTTATTTATGATACTACTACCACCACCACCAGTCGATGAAAATTCACGCACAGCCTCCATAACTTATGATGTGTTGACTAGTTACAAGAACAACACCAGGAGAACAAAAAAAGAGAAAACAACCAGACCAGTCCAGGGGAGGCACATAGTCAAAAGATTCCAAAAACACTCTATCGATCCAGTAAACATTGCACTTTGAGAAGGAAGGAAAATTTAAGTATTTACAATCATGATATACAAATAAGAGAGAATATAGCATTAAATAATATATAGAATTAGAAAGAAAAATTGATAATTTTAGAGATTTTAAGAATTTTAAAGTTTTTAATAATCTGAAAGTTTGAAGGCGCCTGTTGTCTTCAGGTGTGTGTACTTGCTGCAGTATTAGTAAGATGATCATCGATAACATTGGTGGAGACTATTTCGTTCAGTTTTTCCAAGCTGGGAATGGTGACAGCTGCTGTGTTTACATCAGTTTTCACAAATACATGGCCACGAACAGTGAAAACAGAAACAAACCGACTTTGACGTTTATGTTGAATCGCATGGCGTAAAATAGTTCGGTTGTTATTAGTGAGGCTTTCATGAACATAAATTGCTTTATCAGAGTCAAAGCCGGCGTCTCTTAAATTGATTTGTCGCGAGTGTGTTTTTCGTAGATTTTTAACCTTTTTTAGTATATCATATTTATCGTGCAGTGTGCAGAACTTCATAATGATCACAGAATCATGATTTGGTCTTGCACGGAAAATTTTATTTAGTGGCGGTGGCTGGAAACCGATCGAGTGACACAAGTGATTAAATATGTTTTTTAAATTCTCATCCGGAAAAAATGGGATCCCAACAAGAATTGCATCCGTTTCGAAGTTTTTGTGGTGAAGTGCTTCTAGTTTAGTTTTTAAGTCTGCAATTTCGTTACACACGTTTAGTTCAGGTTGGTGTTGCTGGGCTTGTTTTTGTTGGAGTTGTGTTTTAAGCATATCAACTTCCAGTTGCAAGCAGCTGATATTGCCTGAGCAGCCTTCAAGTGCAGAAATACGACATTTTAAAGCGTCAAGTTGAATATCAACTTCTTGAAACTTCTCGGAGATTTGGTTTTCGATGTAGCTAATTCTAGTTGAGATATTTTCCTCCATGGCAGTAAGCCTATTTAAGATGGACTCACCCTGATCCTCGATTTTTTTGGACAACAGAAGAATGTTTTTGTCTGTTTTTGTCGTCAATCCAATTGGCGATTTTTGATGTGTGGGTGAGGAAATAGGTGTACTTTTGGACGGTTTATTCAGCCTGGTGCCATGTGAATGAGACATTGTGCTGATGTATTGAGTGTAAATTCGTTGAGTGTTTATAGTGTTTACAGTTGAGTGCTTTTATATGTAGGTACATATGCTTTTTTTGTACTTTTGTTGAATATTAGATTATTTTTATTTTAATATTGTTTAAAGGTTTAAAGGCAAAAATAAGAAGAACTACGTTCGCGGTTTCTTAGTGCAGATGTATGGTGTGGCGCAATGCATTAAATGTAAATTAAGTGTATCAAAAACTTGAATTACTTTGCCGCGTTACAACAGACGTCTATTCCATTTAACTTTCGCTCTAGTACAATCCGTTCTAGTAACTTCCCCATTGTATCAAGGAGACAGATTGGGCGATATGATGAAGGCTCACCGGGGTTCTTTCCAGTTTTTGGTAATAAAACTAGTCTCTGCTTTTTCCAAATCGAGGGGAAGGTACCATGTTCCAGGCATAGTTGCACTGTTTTGGCAAAGATTATAGGGTTACACCTTATTGCTGCTTTAAGGGCTTTATTCGGCACTCCATCTGGACCTGGGCATTTTTTATCTCCTATCTTTTTGCTGGCGTGCAGTATTTCATCTACGGTAACTTCTGGTATCGCTGATATTTGATAGCTTCTATGTTCTTCACGTGGTATGTGCTGCGGGAACAACGCTGTGATAATTTTTTTTAGTAGATCTGGACATTTCTCCTGTGGTATCTTATGGCCTCTGATTTTAGTCATCACTACCCTGTACGCCGATACCCATGGTGTTTTATCTGCCTCCAGGCATAGTGACTTGAAGCTCTCTCGTTTACTTCTTCGGATTTCGTTGCGAAGTGCTTTTCTCGTGCGTTTGTACTCTTCTCGTTTTCCCTCATATTCTGGCCTTCCAAAAGATCTCTGTGTTTTTCTCCTGGCTCGAAAGCAGTTGGCCCGGAGCTCTGCAATGCTGTTGTTCCACCAGAAGACTGGGTGTCTTTGGTTTGTCCTTGCTCTTCTTGTCATCGAAGCATCGCATCCCTCCTTAATGCTGTTCGCTAAGACCCGTGCCGCGTCCTCAGCCGAAATTTCATGAATCTCTTTGTCCCATATAATCTCGCAGAACAGTTCCTCGTCGAAGGATTTGTCTGTCCATCCATATTCAATGTTGTGGTGTTTTATGGGGTTAGTGTTATTGTTGGGCACTAGCTCGCATATAACCGCTTGGTGGTCACTGTGTGTATACTGCTCGCTTACGTGCCAATTAATTTGTTTAATCAACGAGCTGCTTGCGAAGGTAATGTCGATGACAGACTGCCTTCCGTTCTTGCGGAACGTGGTGGTGCTACCTGTATTGTCCAGAGTAATATCAAGGCACGCGAAAGCTTCTAACAGTGCTTGTCCTCTGTCATTTGTGGATCTACAGCCCCATTCAGTAGCCCATGCGTTGAAGTCTCCGGCGATGATAACGGGATGTTGGCTTCTTGCTTCGGTTACAATTTTGTTTAACATCTCTTCATATTTTAAATGTGGCCAGCTTGGAGGGGCATAGCAGCTATATATGAATACTCCTTTAACTTTTACCCATATAAAACCGTCTTGTTTTTGTTCCATTTTTCCCTGGGGAGGATAGTTGCCACAGGTCCATATTCCTGCCTTACCTGTATTGTCGGCGGCCCATACTGTGTTTTGTGGAATTTTGTATGGTTCTGATAGTATAGCTACTTCTGCTCTCTGTTCATGGACGGATTTTGCCAGGAGATCCTGCGCAGCTTCACAGTGGTTAAGATTTAGCTGTATGAGTTTCATCATCGGCTCTTATTTGCAGCTCTCCAGTATTCCGGACACCTTCGGCTTCCTGCAATGTGTTCTCCTGAATCTTTACATAGCATGCATTTGGCTTTTTTATTGCACTCTTTCACTTTGTGGCCTTCTTCTCCACATCTTAAGCATAACTTTGATCTGTCTGGATTCTTACACTCTCTTGACAGATGACCAAAATCTAGGCATCTATAACATTTTTTCAGCTGTATTGGCTCCCTTAGCCTACAGATCACCCATCCGATTTTAACTTTGCCTGCTTTTAATAGCTTGTTGGCTGCTTCCACTGGTAGACTCAAAAGCGCTGTTTGGGTACCTCCGTAGGCCTTTCTTATGCTCCTAACCGCCGATAGCTGCAGGTCTGGTATCTCAAACTGTTCCTTCAAAGCAGACAAAATGTCCGTTTTCGTCGTAATTTCGTCAAGGTCCTTGCATTCCACTGTTACTTCGTGGGTTAGAGATTTTACTTCGGCTTGTTCACCCAAGGCTTTTCCTATGAGTTCCTTGTACTTAAAACTCTTTTCGCCTGTCTTCTCGTTGAGTTCCAGCAATATCTCGCCCTTTTGGGTCCTTCTGATGCGTGCTACCTTATCCCCAATCTCCTTTAGGGCAGCATCGCTCTTTATTTGTCTTAGGATATCCGCGTACGATTTCTCTCCTCGCGTTGCTATAAGGATAGCATCTGATCTCTGCTTCTTTAGGGTTTTTGTCTTGTTTTCCCCTATATGCCTTCGATGGTTGTCCTTACCTCTAGTGTTCATTGACCACTGCGTAGGTGTCTGTTCAATCCTGTCACATATAGGTTTTTTGGACTCCTGGGGTGTTCGGGATCTTTCATCTTTGTTTCTTTGTTGAGGCTGTGGTCCTACTTTCTCTTTCTTTGATGTCTGCCCTATTGGGTCGTCATTGATTTCTCTTCTTCTTTTTGCCGAAATCGGCTCTGTCAGATTGAGTTGCTTCACTGGTGGTGAAGTTGTGGATCCCTTCGGGGGGCATAGAATAACCATAGAGGGTTGGTTGAAAGGTACCTCCGTTTGCGTAGCCTGTGTTTTTTCTTCTTTTTGCGATTTCCGATTTAACGGTAAGCTCGCTCTAGTTTCTTCTTCTAAATCTGCAAATGCAGTCCTAAGTTGTCTAATCATCTTTTTTATTTCATGATGGACGTTGTTCCTGTCTTTTACGTAGTCCGCTAGTCCCTCGATGACTTTCTTCATGTTCCCTAGTTTTTGGTTGACAGCATCACTTATGTTCTCGTCCACTAGGGCTGCAGCTTGTGGTGCACAGATGACGAGTGGCAGGATAGAAGCGTGCTGCTGTCGTGTTGGGGTGCCTCTAACACGGTCGCTGACAGGACTCTCCTTTCCGTGCCTTTCAGTGCACACTTGTTATGCGAATTCCTTTTGAAGGGGTCTAGATGATTGCTTGTAACTATATCTACTACTCCAGCCAAGTCTTCCACTTTTGTAGTATTGCAGTCATTGTATATCGACGACTCCGAGCCTGCTCGCTCACTCTCGGCCGCCGGTACTGGGGATCCGACTCCCTGCACCGTAAGGCTAACTCCATTCTTACTATCCATATTTGATTTATTTTCTGGGTTTCTTCCCATAGCCGTTTTTACCTTCAGCCAGGTTTGGTTTCTGCCGACCGCTTCGGTTCAAACGCAGACCAGGGAGCCGCCCATTTTGGGTCAGACGCGTCTGGATTTCATTTTATTTATTAGTATAGTATATACGCATACTACTCATACTACCTCTAACTAAGTGTTAGACACTTCTTCACGAGGATTTCTTTGGGTTTCTGGGTTTTTTCCGCCCACCCTCTGTCCCCGCCGCTCTTGGTCGGGGACTGCTTATTTGTTATTCGCAGCTAGCCTACATATCTGTAGGCCTTTCAGCTATCCGCCACCTGCTGACCCCCATGGTAGCCTGAGCCTGGCCCCATGGAGCCTGTCTGTCTATCTATCTGTCCGTCTATCTGTCTGTCTATCTGTATGTCTATCTACCTGTCTGTCTATCTGTCTATCTGTCCGTTCACTAATCCAATCGAGATTTTTATAATTTTGTGCAATGCCGGGGAACACTTTGGTGATGAGTTTCTCTTTCGGCGATGTGAACTCGCAAAAATTTCCCGGAAACGATATGAATCCAGTCGAAACATCAACAGGAATTTGGCCATTGCCAAGCGCCAGCAGTTGTCTCGAGAATTCAGCAGCCGATGGGTCGTTCTGCAATGCGACTTCATGTTCGTGGCAACTTTCAACTTCTTGACATGCCGTCACAAAGACGACGATTTCAGGCATGCATTAAGTTCATCGGCAGCAATAGATTTCGGGATGACGGGAAGCGTTTGACGAAAATCTCCGGAGAGCAATATCATAGACCCACCAAATCGTCTCGTGTACGTCGTCCAAGGTTTGATCGTCTTATAGGAGGCATTAGTCAAACAAATAACTCTCCCTAAAAAACAACAAAGTCGTTTTTGACTAATCCTATTCAAAAAAAAAAAATAATAATAATAAAATACTTACGTAATCAATGTTTCGCAATGAATGCCCGCAACCCAATTGGATAACCTCACTTTTTACACGCAAACTTATTTTCTGAAAAAATGATCGAATTGATAAATATCGCATTGAGTTTCAATTTATCGTAACACTCGAATCAATTGCAGCAATAAAAATAGCACATTTGCTCAATAGAAAATGACAGTGCGAAAAGAATACCTATCAAATTGCGCACAGCCTAAATCAACGTATAACGCCATTTATCGGGTTGAGGCATTGATCGCAGCACAGCGCCATCTATTATTTATCTCGTTAACTTCTCCACCCAAAATGCACGCAAAACGTATTTTATCACAATGAATTTCACAATTATCCGAAATTTTTCAAGCTTCACAACGAATTACCTTTACATCAAATCATGCGAGCGGGCTGACGGCAATAGCCAATGCTTACATATACATATTGTGAAACTTGTAAAAATAACGAAATTACGATAAAATAAACTCACATTTTAATCTTTAAAAAAATCTTAAAATCATGCGATAAAATGCAAAATTTCGTCAAAAAAAAAAATTTTAATTTTTCGCGTTTTTCCGGGATTTTCCGAGTTTTCCGCTAAGAATTTTATATTTTTCCATTCGGAAAGCTATACCGGAATAATTGCACACAAAATTCCATTCATTTCGATTTTTCCAATTTTCCGACTTTTACGGAGGGTTTTTCCAAAAAACCTTCTCCTGGCAATTACGAACAACTGAAAAAAAATTTGAGCCAAATCGGCCCAGACGTTCTCAATTGATGAATTACTATACATTTTTTTAACACCATTTTTATATACATATGTATATAGATTAAAGTTTCCAAAGCTCACCAGGAAGAGGTGCAGGTTTGAATTTGAACTTCATAGTAGGGTGCTGGTTTACTGAGTCACCTTACCTCTCACTGAAAAACATCTCACATTACAGACTTTAATGGAGTTTCTGCTCATTTGCTGCAGCTGGTATTTTTAACAACTTAGCCATCACGTGATTAAAACAGTTAGATCTTGTTATCTGGCGAAAGGCTTTCTCTATATACTACACTAGGCAAATTATGCTCTGATAATGGAACTGGGTATGTGTACTTGACGTATGAATTACAAAAAAGAAACGATTTGGTGGTAAATTCCAGTGTTCGGAAGAGAAAACGAATTCAATGTGCAAACAAACGAATTCAAAGTGCAAAAATACGAATTTAATTTAAAAAATAACGAATTTAATTTGCAAAGAAACGAAATTAAAGTGAAATGCTATGTATGCAGATGATGTCCAATTACACTTTGCGAAGCCATCAAGCAACGTCAATGGACTCGCGCTTCTTATTAACGATGAGTTGAAACATATGTATGTATATACCTACTCTTAGCCCTTACTTTAGAAGCTGCTGCTCATGGTCGGTCGCCATCCGAGTTTGCTGCTCGTGGGAAATCTGGAAGTAAGGAAGTAAGAAGGAATATTTATCGGAAATCATCACAAAATTTCCTTCACGTTAGCAACATATCTTTTAAGAATATGAACTAAACTCTTAACAAAAAAAATTAAAAATTGCATGTTTTTGAGGTGTTTGAACAAAATATCCAGCCTTATTTTGAGATTCGTTTTCATTCGAAAGTGAGAAAAAGTCGAACGGTGGGTATTTTGATATTCGTAGGAATAAAGAGTTTATTTGACGAAACGAAAGTTCATTCATCATTTCTATTCTGAAATTCTATTCCTTCGAAATATGAAACTGTCATTATTCATACGTCTGCAATTTTGAATTTAAGTTTATTCCATTACATCTTTCGTTAATGAACTTTATTCCTTAGAATGTCAAAATACGAAGAAAAAATCGAAGGAATAGACACAATCGAACGAATTGACTATTCTTTCGAATCTCAAAATATGTTAAGGCTGATCATGTTTTTATACCATGTTTTTTTCACTTTTTTTTTGCATTTAAAAACAAGTTTTAGATAATAATGTCATCCCAGAGTTTAGTTCATTGTATGTAGATTATAATTAAATAAAGAATATCAACACAACTTTTCAAGGTAGAAGAGTTGAAAAAAAGTCGTACCGCGCACCTCGACACTGAACCGACGCACACACCAGCACGGCGTTCACTTTAGTGCTCATAACATTGGAACAAATCGAAATTTTGTTTTGAAACTTTGGCAACATATTCTCGAATAGTTTCACTAACAATTTATGAAATAAAACAAGGCGATTTTTTCAATCGTCTAAACTGGTTTCCCCCCTTAAACACATCTTCACTGAACCAACATATCTCCGCCCTTCTATCATCTCCTACCACCTCCATCATATCGAAGGTTTAGCTACTTTTTGTAAATTAGTTTTAAGACATCAATTACAATTTGTATGTACATACATAGTTCAAGATACTAAGTGCTAAAAAAGATTATTATCTAATACACAAACCTTTTAATGAAATAAATGAAAATGAAATGAAATTTAACTGGAGATGCGCAACTGTCAAATACCAAAAATGCCAAAAGTCCTTCCTCAAAACCAATTAGGCGTGTTTTTTTTCAAAACTATATAGGCTTAGAACATTTTTTCCATGTTAATTACACTAACAACTAAGCCTATATAGGCTTACGAAAATTGGATAATTATCCAGTCTTAGGTGCTTAGCCTGAATAGAAAAATGTGCTACCAAACTGTTTTTCCTCGATAGCTATCGAAATTTCTATCGAAATGTCAAATATGACATGAAAGTGAGGGAGAAATATCAGCGCCTCCTAGATGTGAAACAGGCCGTAATGCTCTGCGAAAATGTCAAATGCCACGTGCACCTCTTGGCTTATATGGGATTCACACTAGCGTCGAAATGAGATAATTTCGAGTTTCAAATAAAAAGTGTTCATACCTACGCTTGCTAATTTCGTGAATGGATGCATTCAGTTCCGATAGTAAATCTATGACGGTGCCATGTTATACATTTTTTTTTTTTAAATTAAATTATATTTTTATTTACATAAGTAAAGGTAAGTTAACACCGCGCGAACGAGCCACGAGCGAGGAGCGTGATCGGTATTCGCTGATGCAGCATTTCAACTTCATTCAGGTGCAAACATGTTCCCACAGTTGTGGACGAACGCATCGTATTTCATCTCCGTTGCACCGGATACACGCGCCGGCCCATAGGACGGAGTCAGCAGTTTTGGTTGCAGTAGACATCGGTTGGCGGTGTGATAGTTTTTAGGAAATTAAGTTAGTCTTAAGGGAGACATAAACTTGTGCGGTTGCAATTGATAACTTGGTATAATATAGAACATTGTGAAAGAGTGAAAACGGTGTTTCATTAGTAAGTCGAACGGTTGGGCCAACCCCTTGGTTGGTGTTCGCGTTTTTTTTATGTCCTCTTAAAGGACACGTGTTAACTGGCGCCCGAGCAGGGACAGGCTTGCAATACCATATCCTTTCTTCCTGGCAATCGTTACACTAGGCACGAGCTTGAGCGTTCCAAGGAGCGTAAAAATTCTGTACCCATGGGAACACAGTAATTGTTCAAGTCTCGTGGTAACTTCCGTCGTTCCCGTGAGAACACGTCGGAGATTGCAAAAGGATTAATCGATAGTGGTGGTGAAGTAAATCGTGCCATGAGTAGGTTGCCAACAATTATCAACGTTGGCGACTAAAAGGGACAAACACGATCCTTCCCAAGCCTGTTCCAGTAAAAGAAACTAACCAATTTCTTTTCTCTAGAAAAATCAAACAGTAATCAAAACCGAACACTAATATAATCATTTGAAGAATAATAACTGCTAATTATTAATAACCATGAGAAAGTGAGTGAAACATCGAATAATTAAAAAGGAAATAATAATAAAAAAATAAAGGGAGAAAATCCTGTATAAGTATATAAGAAATTAAATTGTGAATATATTGTGCATATTCTAGAAAAATCCTGTATACGTATATAAGAAAATAAATTGTGAATATATTGTGCATATTCTAGAAAAATCCTGCATAAGTATATGAGGAAATAAATTGTGAATATATTGTGCATATTTTAAAGAAGCAGAAGTGTAAAGTCGTTTTTTAAGTTAATTCCAAGTGCGAATATGGAAGATATCACAAAGGCTCTAACGGAATTAACCGGTGCTGTTAACCGTATAATAGAGCAAGTGAAAAGTATCGAATTTCGTGTCGCTCGGCTTGAGACCGGGAGTGTTGTGACGGGGGCAGATAATGCGAATGCATCTGGTCCTCCTTTAGTGGGTCCGAGCACGGAGGCCGATCTCAAGGAGATAAGCCGACTGCCGGATAGTGTTAAAGAATTGCAGATTTTCGACGGCAATCCCACTCGGTACATCTCGTGGATTCACGCCGTCGAAGGTATTCTGGACGACTTCAAAATCGTAAAAGGTAAGCCGATTTATCGGGCAATTTTACAACACATTAGGCAAAAAATACGGGGTAGTGCGGATACAGCACTTCTCTCGTATAATATATATGACGATGATTGGGGAGCAATGAAAAGTTGTCTGTCTCTGCATTACGCGGATAAAAGAGACATAAGGACGTTGGAGCATCAGCTCAACCAGTTGTCCCAGAGGGGATCAAAATTGGATGAGTTCTATGCGACAATCAATCATCAATTCTCCCTGATCATAAATAAGATCAAAACGGAAAGCTATACGCAAGAGACGGTGAATGCGCTAGTCGAAACCTACCGCAATCGCGCTCTTGATGTGTTTATTCGTGGTCTGAATGGCGACTTATCGCGTATGTTAATCATACAAAAGCCAAAGACGCTGCCCGAAGCCTACGCGGCCTGTGTAGAGATTCAAAATCTCAATTTTCGTAGTCACACAATCCATAACCCCAATGTGTCTAACACGGTGACGGCACCAATAAACCAAACATTCAGATCTCCAAGGGGTAGCGCTGAAACAAAACCCGCTCTACCGCCTAGGAAATTTCAGCCGCCTTTTCAGGGCCGATATATTCCGAATGCTGCTGAGGTTCCTCAAAGACCTAATGTTCCTAAACCTCCAGAAAAAATGGACGTTGATCGTTCTGTGCAATCGCGTCGTATCAATTATATGAATCGTCCACAGGGCAATAATCCGTTTAAGAGAATGGCGAGATCGGACGGTTACCACCATCCATACCCAAAGCAGCAGCGACTGTACCATACGGAGGTCGTAGATGACGACTATGATGAAGAAGAGTACAACCAACTGGTTGAAAACAATATCGAAGATACAGTAAATTTTATGACGGGGGCCTCTCCAGCGTTCCATATATAGAATATGTGACGCGGGATGGCACCAGACTCAGCTTCCTTGTAGACACCGGTGCCAACAAAAATTTCATCAATCCTTCAATCGCCCAGAAAGCTACACGCTTAGACAAGCCATTTGCTGTGCAGTGCGCAGCCGGCAACATAATTGTTAATCACAAAATCTCAGGAAAATTCTTTGAAAAGGCTGGCAATGACGCTATGCTGACATTTTACGTTCTCCCAGGGTTAACATCGTTCGATGGAATCATCGGCGATGACTCGCTTAAGGAACTAGAGGCGGTAATAGATCGCAAACAGAATACACTTGCGCTTAAACCAGGTATCGTTATTCCCCTGAGAGCTAAGGTATCCGGACAGGTAAATGCCACTCTCGATAGTTCACTTCCTGAACACGTTAGGGCTAAACTCCACGAGATGATCGATAAGTACGCTCCAATTTTTGGCCCCATTGATACAAGTGAAATGATTCAGACAGCAGTTAAAGCGGAAATAAGAACAACCACAGACGAACCGATATACGCCAAGAGCTACCCATACCCAGCAAATATGAGAGATGTCGTCGAGAAAGAAATTCAGAATTTGCTTAAGGAAGGAATCATCCGCCCTTCCAAAAGCCCGTACAACTCTCCGCTATGGGTAGTGGACAAAAAACCTAAACCGTCTGGGGAGAAACAGTACCGGGTCGTCATAGATTATAAGCGTCTGAATAATGTCACCATCTCCGATGCATATCCCATACCTGACATTAATTCCACCCTCGCAAGTCTCGGTCATGCGAAGTACTTCACGACGTTAGACTTAACTTCGGGATTCCATCAGATCCCAATGAAATCCTCCGATATTCCAAAAACCTGTAGTATTACCTATAGGTGTATGCAAAATAGGAAAACAATGGAAAGTTGTATTAGGCACCCTATGGTATGTAACCCGACCACAACATCGCCTAACATCTCACGTTTAGATGGCGCATTCACGAATGATTTTCGAAGATCAACTCATTCGAAATTTGAGTACAGGCGTGCGAATTTCCGCCCGAACTATCTTTTACTCAGCAGTTCTCGAAACATTAGGTTTAACTTTAATAAAGTAAGATAAACTTGAGTATATAGTATACGCCTTCCATACCAAGTTATAAGAAACAAATTAGTTTAAAGTTCTGTATCAAGTGGAAATTCGATATTAAGTTAAATAAAATAAAACTAAGTGCCTAAGTATACTTAAAAATTAATGGGAGTAAAACTTATTTTAAAAAGGTAAGAAATCACGTGGTGAAAATATAAGATTTGAACTGAAAGAAATATATATTCCATTAGGAGCTGTACTCGATAGCCAGGAGAGAATTGTCGAAGATTGTGTTGCCTTCTCGCTAAAATTGTGTGTAACTTGCTTCTTCCCTGGTCACACCATCCGACCACATGCGTTTTGCATATATGTGCACAGACACATAAGCAAGCACATAGTCAAGAAGAGCAGTACCACAATCCATTCCACCAGTTGATCGGCACGCGGCTTCTAATCGACACCTTATTCTTCCTGCACCAAACCAAGAAGATAACCTCTTAAATCCACCTCAAGATACCATACTGGCAGCCCTGTAATCGGGTTCGAGTGAAGTCACCGCTCCATCAAAAGAAGAACGGAAGCGAAAAGTGTTCTCCACATGTGCCTTTAACATATAAAAACGAAAGTTAAAATAAAAAGAATCTAATAGAAATAGTACTAGTGAAAAGAATTATATATGCTAAGTTATTTTTCATGTATTGGCTTACATACATACAAATTCACATAAGTCACAATAGGTTAAATTGATTTGTTCTTTCTTCATAATTCATGCTTATTCTTAAATCATAATACATAATCATAATGCACACATACCTACCTAACCTATATACAGTATTTTTTGTCATTCACACTTTGCTTATTTTTATTCATTCATGCTTTATTCATCATAATCCTATTTGTAAATTCGCCTAAAATGTTTAATTGTATCAAGTGATATAGTGGTTCTTAATTTCAATCTAAAACACACTAAAAAAAAAAAAAAAAAAAAAAAAAAAAAAAGTATATAATAATACATTCATACATAAACACCAAAGTACAACAACATACAGCAGCGGATCATCGAGACATGTCCCGAGAATCTACGCGCAGAAAAACAGGTAACGAGATTGCATTTTTATCTATAAAAAAAAAAAAAAAGGTACCATACACATTACACATATAACCACTATTACACAAGTATATACATATCAGTCTTTATCAAATGAACATTAATACTTCATTCATAAGTTTAAATTTGCTAAAATAATCCAGATAAATTGAAACTATAATTTTCATACGTGCAATCAATATGATTCATTCACTCTTAATTGTTTAAACTGTCATTCATTCATACGAACATTCCGAACATTTTATTCTTATCTTGCATTTACACACAAATCAAAATTCATTCTTACATCTCTTGCCTTATTTGAATCATAATTTATATAAACAATATAATTTCACTTTCAAGTTTAAATTTAGTTGTTATCATCATGCTGGATGAAGAATTATTATGTTTTGAAATAAATCCTCTCATGTTTAGAGACATGTTTTGTTAAACACTTTCTTCGGTCATTCTCATCATGTTGCATCAACCCTTCAACAGCAGCCAGTATGCATTGCAGCTGGCAGCAAGCGAAAATGACTCCTTTCAGTAGCCACTCCTCATGTTTCATAAACATCTGATTAAGATGCACTTGTCTTTCAAATAGTCTGACAAATCAGCTGTGATAGGAGTGTAGACCGCAATATTATGATATCCTCTCTGAATTACGTTGACTTCTTACTCTCTAGCTGTAGGTATGATCTCTTAAGATCAGCATGAACGTTATTTGTTTTCTTCTCTTCCCACACCCAGCCCTGAGCAGCCGGAAAACCATTGTTAGAAAGGAGGCACAATGAGAGAAAAGGGAATAACGTGTACTTAGTTTTTTTTTACCTCCGCTTCCTTCAATTTTAATGGCAGTAGTCATATGGATGCAGTGGAGTACACACTCCACAGCTTTAAATATGCTACAGCTATTATGGCGCCCAAATTTAACGGACGGGCTATTGCAGCCCAAACCCAAATACATTTTTTTTGAAGCAACTAATTTATTGTCAGTGATATCACTATGATGTACAGAGATTAACACCAAATGCATGTTTCGTTTCATCAGAAGTTTCGGCTTTTGGATTAAAATACTTGGAATATGTTTATATGTTGCTCTATGAGTTAGATTGGCAGAGAAGCGTTTTAGTTCTTCTCATTGCTTTCCTCATAGTAGCAGCGAATAGTGTTAGTATGAGATGTTACAAGATGTGAATCTTCTGAATCGTCTTGACATTCCTAATGCTATAACTGGGCGAAGATTAGAAGATTATTAAGATGATTTTTTTATAATTTCTTTTCGCTTAGTATCCAAGAATTTCCGATTGCAGTGTAGTCCGAATCGAATATTGCATGGTATCATTTATGGTTGGTTTACAGGGATATATATGGTGACTACACAGCTGTTTAGTGTAAATTAGGAGTTGATGGGATAGATGAGAATGACTGAACATAATGAATGATATAACAACAAATCAACCAAGATAAAACATATAACTGTTTTTTTTTAGTGCAGTAACAAATTTTTCTTTTATTTTGTTTGCGCTTTATTGCATTTTTTTTGCAATATTTTTACTTTTTCTTTTTTTTTTGGTAAACAGTAATACTTTCTGAAAATGGTGGACTTAGATTTTGCATTTTTAGATGCAGATGAAGTTAGGTATGAGTGTCAGTTAAGAGGATTGGATCTAAAGGGAAGTCTTAGGCAATTATCGTCGGAATTAAAGAAGATTGCTATTGAAGAACAGACAGGTAATAGACAGTTTAAGCCGGTGGCAGTTTTAAGCCCCAATCGTGAAATGGAAGCTTGTCAGGAGAAATTTTCTAGTTTGGAATCAATTGTCATAGACTGTTATAGATCAGTAGATCACGGTCGAGACCAAAAGGCCATCGCAAAAGCAATCCATTTAAGAAATCGTCTTAAAATTTTGGCTCTAAGAGAACCAAATTTTAAATTAACCATCGATTCCTTGGAAGCAAAATTAAGTAGTCTCATTGACAACTTATTGATTGCCAATCGCGGTGCTGGTCCAAATTCTCCTTTGCCTAATGTTGAGTTGGAGGAAAGAAATAGTCAACCACTCTTAGAGATGCCAATTGTTACCCAAAACAAGTTGATTACTCCTGCACATGTTAAGAAAACTGGCTATTCGTCTAATCTTTCCTTACCACCTGTTCCAATTAGTTTCGGTCATGCTAAAACAGGTGCAATTCCCAAACCAGTTTCAGGTAGGGGTAAGCCTAGAGGACATTTATTTAGCAATAATCATCAGGGAAATGATAAATTTTCCGGAAGGCAACAACAAATACCCAGAGATGAGAGTTTCGTTATGAGTGGGATGAGTCAGGCACTTCCAAAAGAAGTGAATTATGGAAATCCGATAATTTCCAATACTCCTTTTGATACTTCTGCTCAGGTGTATGAATCTAGAGGATTGAATGCGCGGGTGAATATAGCAGAACCTTTCAGTCATACTGGTGGCTATTCAGCAGATTCTTCGAACAGACTACGGAATGTCAGTAATTGGAAACTGCGCTATGATGGTTCCACTAGTCCTCTCACGGTAGAACAGTTTGTAACGCGTGTGGAAATCTTGGCCAGAAGTGAAGGCATTGTTTTGGACCAGCTGTGTCTCTCAATGCACTCGTTGTTGTCTGGAAATGCAAATGTTTGGTTCTGGATTTTCGTTCAAAGAAATAGGAATCCTACATGGCAACATTTTCGTAGAACCTTCATTAGCGAATTCCAAACATACACAACCGACCAAGAGATAAGGCGACAAATTGAAAATCGTAGGCAAAAACATAGAGAGACATTCGCGGAATTCAAATTAGCCATTGAATCAATGGATTCTATGTTAAGGATTCCATATTCAGAGGCAGAGAAAGTTAGCATTCTGAAAAGTAATATGCACCCAGCATTGCGTAAACGTCTCATTCTCGAACATATAGTTTCTGTTGCCGACCTGAAAGAAAAGTGTATGTTAATTGAGAAAGGCTTGGGTGATATAGGAGAGTCATTGGATGATCAGGTTTTTGCAAGAAGGAGGCAAGTCAACGAGTTTTCCTACTCGTCACCCTCTAGTGAGCAGTTCCACTATTATGAGCAGCCAGATATCTATCATGGAAATCAAGATGGTTGTACCTCTAACGCATTCCAAGTCGAGGAGAATAATTTCGTCATTTGCTGGAATTGCGAAGATATTGGACACAATTTCATCGATTGTCCAAAGCAGCAACGGAATCTGTTTTGCTATTCATGTGGCGCGAAAAATGTAACGAAACCAAACTGCTTCAGGTGTAATAAGTTAAACCGCAAATCGGATGTCCGCAGGGAACGGGGAGTGAGACATCCGAATGCAGGTCCGCCGTATCCCCAAAACCAAAATCAAACCCGTGTTCTCCAAAAACCAAATTGCACGCAATTGCGCACAGGCGCAACCCAAACAGATCAGTGATCTATTTTAATAATCGTAAGCAAAGCTCAAATAAAGTAAGACAAGCTATGCTATTAAGTGATGTGAGTGGTCGTCCATTGGCTAGTATACAGATCAGACAAAAATCGTTATCCGGTTTATTGGATAGCGGAGCTACCATTTCCGTCTTAGGAGAAGGAGGTCTTGAGCTCCTTCGGGAACTTAAGATTCCTCACCTATCCTTAAAATCTAATTTGTGCACTGCCGATGGATCACCTCATAATGTTATAGGATATGTCTACGTTCCGGTAACATTCAACAAGATCGAAAAGACAATAAAATTTTACATTTCCCCTTCTCTGAAAAGGCTAGTGACACTCGGCATTGATTTTTGGTATGCGTTTGGATTACAACCTGCCATTTTGGAAGAAATATCCACCCGTGATCCAAACGACAAAATCCATTTTCTATCTGCAGAACAGCAGCAGATTCTTGCTAAAGTCATCGAAGGCATTCCCTCATTTGAGAAGTTAGGGCTAGGGAGAACTTCAATTATAGAGCATGACATCGATGTGGGAGGGGTAAAACCCATCAAACAGCGTCATTTTGCGATTTCGCCACCCATGCAAAAACTGCTGTACGAAGAGATCGACAGAATGCTCGAACTTGATGTGATCGAAAAGAGTGAAAGCAGCTGGTCGTCTCCTGTTGTCATCGTTAAAAAGTCAAATGGCAAAACAAGACTTTGCTTGGATGCGCGAAAGGTTAATGAGCACACTCTCAAAGATGCCTATCCCTTGCCAATCATCGATGGTATATTAGCAAGACTAAAGAAAGCCAAGTTCATTTCGTCACTAGACCTTAAAGACAGTTTTTGGCAAATTCCACTGAGTTCGTCGGCAAGGGAAAAAACAGCTTTTCCAGTTCCTGGACGTGGATTGTTTCAATTCAAGGTTATGCCTTTTGGGTTGAAAAATGCTACACAGTCCATGTGCAAGCTGATTGACAATGTCATTCCATACGAACTGCACGAAGATGTTTTCACCTATGTCGACGACCTCTTAATTATCTCAGAAACGTTTGAGGATCACATGAAACTGCTGGAAAAAGTAGCTTCTTATTTGAAAAAGGCAAATCTTACCATCAACCTCGAGAAGAGCAAATTCTGTCAACGTGAGATTCGCTACCTTGGCTACATCGTAGGGGTAGATGGATTAAAACCAGATCCTAAAAAGGTGTCAGCTATTGCAGAGTTTCCTCAGCCGAGGACTATTAGGCAACTAAGGCGATTTCTCGGTATGTGCCAGTGGTACATGAGGATGGTGCCAAATTTTGCTGCTGTAGCTGCTCCGTTGACTTCTATGACAAGTAAAAACGCATTCTCGAGGGAGTGGTCAAAAGAATCGCTAGATGCTTTTGAGAGTCTTAAAACTAGTCTCACCACAGCTCCTGTTTTGGCTGCGCCAGATTTTGAACGCCCATTTCAGATTCATTGTGATGCATCAGCAACTGGTGTTGGAGGTGCCTTGGTTCAGTTGGATGACAGTGGGACTGATCGGCCGGTAGCTTTTATGTCCAAGAAACTGAATGCTGCGCAGAGAAACTATAGCATAACTGAATTGGAATGCTATGCTGCTGTGCTCAGCATTCAAAAGTTTCGAGCGTACATAGAAGGTACCCGGTTTGTCGTTGTCACTGATCATGCCAGTCTAAAGTGGCTGATGTCTCAAAAGGACCTCAACGGTCGATTGGCGCGGTGGTCTTTGAAACTGCAACCTTTTGATTTTGAGATCATCCACAGAAAAGGCAAGGACAACATAGTTGCTGACGCACTGTCTCGTGCAATGATTGAAGAAATTGAAATTGGAGCGAGTTTTAAAGATTCTGATTTCAGTAGTGATGAAGAATATGCTAACATGATAAGAACAATTGAGAGATCACCTAATCAGTACCCTGACTTGAAGGTGTACAACAACAAGGTATTTAAGCGTTTGAAATTTCGTGATGCTAACATTTCCAGAGAGTCTGAGTGCTGGCGTTTGTGGTTGCCGAAAAGTAAGCGTATTGATTTAATTAAAAGCGAGCACGAACCACCCAATTGCGCTCACCCAGGTGTCACAAAGCTGATGGATAAGTTGAAACGTCTTTATTATTGGCCTAAAATGATTGTTGATGTCACAAATTTTGTCAATTCGTGTGAAAGGTGTAAGGTGTGTAAAATTCCCAACGTAGTCATGAGACCGCCTATGCAACCTAGGGAACAGCCTCTGCGACCTTGGCAAGACTTACACATCGATTTTGTGGGACCCTTTCCGCGATCTAAAAAGGGCAATACACAAGCACTTGTCATGCTTGACAACTTCTCGAAGTATTTGATGGTGAAACCATTGAAGAGTGCTACTTCGAAACTTGCGATTCAGACGCTGGTTGAAAATGTTTTCGATTTATTTGGTATCCCAGAGAAAATTCTCTCTGATAACGGTTCGCAGTTTGTGTCGCACGAGTTTAAGAGTTTCCTATCACAAAACGGAATACGACAGGTGTGCACAGGCATATACTCACCACAAGCCAACGCAGCAGAGAGGTCTAATCGAACTATTTTCACAGCCGTACGACTATATATAGAAGGGGATCATCGAGATTGGGACTCTCATCTCGGATCGATAGCATGTGCACTTCGGAACGTAGTTCATGAATCCACGGGATTCAGCCCATTTTACCTGCTATTTGGATTTCACATGATTACTCATGGTTCCAATTATGCATTGTTGAGAGATTTTGAGGCTCTATCTGGTGATTCTCCTGAAATATGTGGAAGACACGATCATCTTATTAAGGTAAGAGAAAAAGCATATGAGTGCCTTAAGCAAGCTCAGCTAAGACATGCAAAGGGATACAACTTGCGCTCTAAGCCGATCGATTTTACGGTTGGACAGACCGTTTATAGAAGAAATTTTGTTAAGAGTAGTGCCCCAAATAAATACAATGCCAAGTTGGCACCAAAGTTTAAAAAATATAGGGTGAGAAGGAAGATAGGAAACTGCCTATATGATCTTGAAAATTTTGATGGGAAATTCATTTGCAGGGCTCATGCAAAGGACATGATTGCATAGATTACATCTTTGCCCGGCTAGCTCAGTCGGTAGAGCATGAGACACTCAGGGTGTGAGTCTGCCCCACGTTTTACTTTCTCGTTCGCAACGATGAGGTTGTTTCTTCAATCATGACGCCTGACTGAAGTAGTCGTCCTGTTTGCTTTGTAGTATTACCTATAGGTGTATGCAAAATAGGAAAACAATGGAAAGTTGTATTAGGCACCCTATGGTATGTAACCCGACCACAACATCGCCTAACATCTCACGTTTAGATGGCGCATTCACGAATGATTTTCGAAGATCAACTCATTCGAAATTTGAGTACAGGCGTGCGAATTTCCGCCCGAACTTTCTTTTACTCAGCAGTTCTCGAAACATTAGGTTTAACTTTAATAAAGTAAGATAAACTTGAGTATATAGTATACGCCTTCCATACCAAGTTATAAGAAACAAATTAGTTTAAAGTTCTGTATCAAGTGGAAATTCGATATTAAGTTAAATAAAATAAAACTAAGTGCCTAAGTATACTTAAAAATTAATGGGAGTAAAACTTATTTTAAAAAGGTAAGAAATCACGTGGTGAAAATATAAGATTTGAACTGAAAGAAATATATATTCCATTAGGAGCTGTACTCGATAGCCAGGAGAGAATTGTCGAAGATTGTGTTGCCTTCTCGCTAAAATTGTGTGTAACTTGCTTCTTCCCTGGTCACACCATCCGACCACATGCGTTTTGCATATATGTGCACAGACACATAAGCAAGCACATAGTCAAGAAGAGCAGTACCACAATCCATTCCACCAGTTGATCGGCACGCGGCTTCTAATCGACACCTTATTCTTCCTGCACCAAACCAAGAAGATAACCTCTTAAATCCACCTCAAGATACCATACTGGCAGCCCTGTAATCGGGTTCGAGTGAAGTCACCGCTCCATCAAAAGAAGAACGGAAGCGAAAAGTGTTCTCCACATGTGCCTTTAACATATAAAAACGAAAGTTAAAATAAAAAGAATCTAATAGAAATAGTACTAGTGAAAAGAATTATATATGCTAAGTTATTTTTCATGTATTGGCTTACATACATACAAATTCACATAAGTCACAATAGGTTAAATTGATTTGTTCTTTCTTCATAATTCATGCTTATTCTTAAATCATAATACATAATCATAATGCACACATACCTACCTAACCTATATACAGTATTTTTTGTCATTCACACTTTGCTTATTTTTATTCATTCATGCTTTATTCATCATAATCCTATTTGTAAATTCGCCTAAAATGTTTAATTGTATCAAGTGATATAGTGGTTCTTAATTTCAATCTAAAACACACTAAAAAAAAAAAAAAAAAAAAAAAAAAAAAAAGTATATAATAATACATTCATACATAAACACCAAAGTACAACAACATACAGCAGCGGATCATCGAGACATGTCCCGAGAATCTACGCGCAGAAAAACAGGTAACGAGATTGCATTTTTATCTATAAAAAAAAAAAAAAAGGTACCATACACATTACACATATAACCACTATTACACAAGTATATACATATCAGTCTTTATCAAATGAACATTAATACTTCATTCATAAGTTTAAATTTGCTAAAATAATCCAGATAAATTGAAACTATAATTTTCATACGTGCAATCAATATGATTCATTCACTCTTAATTGTTTAAACTGTCATTCATTCATACGAACATTCCGAACATTTTATTCTTATCTTGCATTTACACACAAATCAAAATTCATTCTTACATCTCTTGCCTTATTTGAATCATAATTTATATAAACAATATAATTTCACTTTCAAGTTTAAATTTAGTTGTTATCATCATGCTGGATGAAGAATTATTATGTTTTGAAATAAATCCTCTCATGTTTAGAGACATGTTTTGTTAAACACTTTCTTCGGTCATTCTCATCATGTTGCATCAACCCTTCAACAGCAGCCAGTATGCATTGCAGCTGGCAGCAAGCGAAAATGACTCCTTTCAGTAGCCACTCCTCATGTTTCATAAACATCTGATTAAGATGCACTTGTCTTTCAAATAGTCTGACAAATCAGCTGTGATAGGAGTGTAGACCGCAATATTATGATATCCTCTCTGAATTACGTTGACTTCTTACTCTCTAGCTGTAGGTATGATCTCTTAAGATCAGCATGAACGTTATTTGTTTTCTTCTCTTCCCACACCCAGCCCTGAGCAGCCGGAAAACCATTGTTAGAAAGGAGGCACAATGAGAGAAAAGGGAATAACGTGTACTTAGTTTTTTTTTACCTCCGCTTCCTTCAATTTTAATGGCAGTAGTCATATGGATGCAGTGGAGTACACACTCCACAGCTTTAAATATGCTACAAACCGCATTCTCAACGATGAACGGGAAATACGAGTTTGTTAGATTGCCGTTCGGACTAAAAAACGCCCCGGCGATCTTTCAAAGAATGATTGATGACGTACTGAAAGAATTTATAGGAAAAATCTGTTACGTCTATATAGACGACATAATTGTCTTTGGGCGTAGTGAAGAGGAACATCTTAAGAACATAGACACCATTTTCAATAGGATTTTAGAAGTGAACCTGAAAGTTAACTTAGAGAAAACTCACTTCATGAGGACAGATGTAGAGTTTCTAGGCTACATAATTTCGTCGGAGGGCATACAGGCCGATCCGAAAAAGGTGTCGGCGATTCAAAAAATCTCACCCCCTGAAACATTGAAAGATTTAAAGAGTTTTCTTGGACTCACTTCTTACTACAGGAAGTTCATACGCGATTACGCGAGGGTTGCAAAACCACTAACTGCTCTAACCCGGGGTGAGAACGCACAGGTTAAAGCGAATGAATCCAAGCGCGTTCGAATCGAATTGAACGATGATGCTTTGCGTGCCTTTAGCGACCTTAAAACTCTACTCATGTCATCCGAGGTCTTAGCCTTTCCTGATTTCGAGAAAGCTTTTAACCTTACCACCGATGCTTCCAATTTCGCCATAGGCGCTGTTCTGTCGCAAGGCGAATGGGGAAAAGACCGTCCAATAGCGTACATTTCCAGATCTCTGAATAGAACAGAAGAGAATTATGCTACCAACGAAAAGGAGATGTTAGCCATTGTCTGGGCTTTAGATAACCTCCGCTCATATCTGTATGGCGCTCGGAAGATTCGTATATACACAGACCATCAGCCTTTGACGTTTGCGTTAGGTAATAAAAACCATAATGCCAAGTTAAAGCGCTGGAAGGCCCGAATTGAAGAATACAGCTGCGAGCTTATATATAAACCTGGGAAGTCTAATTTAGTTGCAGATGCGCTCTCTAGGCTTAAGACCGAGGTTAACCACTTGACCGACTCAGAACATGTTAAGACGGAATCTAACGTGGAAAAGGCAGCGGATGAATCCACCGAGACCGCCAGTGAGCACTGCGATAGCGATTCGGCTACTGTTGATGCAAATGAAGCAGAGGAAGGTGGGGCAACCGAATCCGCGAGCGAAGTCCAGTCGTCGGGTCAAACGGTCCATAGTGCTGATCAGGATAGCACTGACCTGATCCCTCACGTAGAAGCCCCACTGAACGTTTTCCGTAACCAGCTGGTCATAACAGTGGCAAAAGAACCGAATATGTATGAGGAACCACACCCCGGTTACTCAAGACATTTCGTTGCCATGACGTTTATAAGCAAACGGGAACTAACAGAAATCCTCAAGACAAAGCTTAGGCCAAATATCGTCAATGGCCTCAAAGTCCACGAATGCCTTATGCAATTGCTGCAAGAGGTATATGTGGAGAGCTTTGCCAGTTATAAGATCAGACTGACCCAAAGAATGGTGCAAGATGTAACAGATCCTAACGAGATATGTGAATTAATTATGAAGGAACACAAAAGAGCTCACCGAAACCCTCGTGAAAATAAAGAACAGCTCTTGGAAAACTACTATTTCCCGCGAATGTACAGCCTTGTGAAAAATTATACCAAAACTTGCGAAATCTGCAACACCAATAAGTACGACCGACACCCAATTCACCCTGAATTCCAATCAACCCCAATACCTTCCTATCCCTGCGAAATTCTTCATTTGGACATAATTGAGGTCCAAAATGAGAAATTCATTAGTTGCATAGACAAATTCTCAAAGTTTGGTAAATTATTTCACATCAAAAACAGATCTGTTCTTCATCTCAGGGAAAAAATAATTAAGATTCTACACTTCTTCACTGTCCCCAAAATTTTAGTAACCGATAACGAGTGTAGTTTCTTAAGCCCGATCATAATCAATTATATAAAATTACTAGGGATCAAACTCTACCACACGCCTGTGCGTCGTTCCGAGGTAAACGGTCAGGTTGAAAGATTTCACTCAACGATAATAGAAATCTACCGATGCCTTAGGGCGGAACACAAAGACTTAAGGTTGAAAGAACTTTTGGCAATAGCGGTCGACAGATACAACAACACTTTACACTCGGTCACGAAACGAAAACCGAGCGACATCTTTTTCGATCGATCACAAAGATTTAATTTTCAAAATTTACTTAACTTCCGCACTAAAGTAAATAAAGAGTTAAAAGGCGAAATTTTAAGAAAACAAAAAGAAAGTAATGTCTATAGAAATAAGAAGAGAACACAACCTAAAACATACAAAAAAGGTGATGTAATTTACACAGCCTCGAAGGGCATACAAGCAAAAAATAAGCCACTTTTCCGCAAGGAAACAGTAGCAAAAAATAATAGAGTAACTGTCACCACCTCAAGTGGTAGAAAAGTGCATAAGACACATATAAAGAACTTGTAACGTAATTATAACAAAAACAAAAAAAAAAAAAAAAAGAAGGGGGGTGAAACATACTTCTTTTAAACCTTTATACTTTCTTTTATGCTCATAAGCATGTATTGCTAATAATTTTATACTTAATTTTAGATGTACTGCACTAGAGTAAGCAGATCATGTATTAGAATAGATTGTTTGTAGAATTAGTCATTGCATTTATAATTTTCATTTTAATTACTTATACATTTCATTATCACACGCCACACGCCACAAGAACCAAGACCAGTCTTCACACGTTAGTCTATCTTATCTGCCTGGCAATAGCTGATGGATTGCAGATCTACAAATATACCGAACCACTAATTTCCATTAAGGAGGGCAAGGCCTGGATAGTCAACGGCAACTTCAACCTCGTCCACATGATCAACTTGGAAAGGTTCGAACGACAGTTAGCAGAAGCCACCAACGCCATCGAGAAGAACATCAAGGACCGAGACAAGAAACAACTTATAAATTTTCACTTGGCCCAAGCAATTGACCGTATTGGCTCATTGGGAGGAAAACGGCAGAGAAAACCAAGATCGATTGACTGGATCGGCTCCGCATGGAAGTGGGTCGCAGGGAATCCAGACGCCGCAGACTGGGACAAGATCTTGAGGAGTCAACAGCAGATAATCGAGAACAACAACCACCAATACAAGGTCAACGAGAAACTCTTCGGCGTCATTGAAGACATTACGACGAAGATCAACTGGGTCATCAGCAAATCAAATAGCGAAATCAGGGTAGCCGACATCCAGAAGCTAGAGCAAGACATTCTTAGTCAAGTCCTGACAATCAAAGGGGAAGTCAATGAGATAGTACGAGCCTGTCAGATGGCAAAAGGCGGCATCATCAACACGAACCTGCTGGACCATGACGAAATCAACCTTTTGGTGAACGAGCTTGAATTTCTCCCCTACGGAAACGAAATCGAGGCCATCGAGTTTGCAACACCCTCAATTTACGCAAATGGCTCAATGCTTCTCTACACTTTGTCAATTCCGAAGGTGAGAGAAGAGCATTACAACCTGCTCCTAACGAGGCCATCAATCATAAATGGAAAACAGGTCAATGTCGACTTCACCAGGATTTTGATCAATCAAAAATCTACCTACGGCGTACTGAAGGATTGCCTTACCATTAGTAACTCCACCATCTGTAAGGAAGAAGCACTAGAAAAAATTCCAGTAGACCACTGTATGTCCAGATTATTGAAAGGAGGCCACGCGACTTGCACGTATCGCACAAATACCGCCGAAGTCATGGAACTTATTGAAAATGACACCATTTTTCTGACCAATTTCAACGGCGAACTTACATCAAGAAACTCCACGCAGAGGCTAGAAGGGACATTTATACTTCAACTGAACAACGAGACGATTCTACTAAAAAACAGAACATTCACGAGCTCACGTGCAACGGTACTCCAAGCTCTGCCTCCAGCTTTGTCAAAAATCTCCAGCGGAGGGCACAGAGTGGATCTACAATTTGTTCACAGTCTAAGTCTCCAGAATATAGAGCGTCTCAGTAACCTAGCAAGAAGAATGAAGATATCCACACTCTCGGACGGGCTCATCATCATGATTTTGATCATCTTGGCATGTATCATATGGCGAAAAGTTAGCGGAAGGCTGAACCTCCCAGTCGTGAGATCGTCCGATGCAACATCCGTTGCGATCCAAAACTAGGACCTGCCAAATTACCAAACGCTGACGTCATTGATCTACGGGACGTAGATTTTCGAAGGGGGAGGAGTTAACACCGCGCGAACGAGCCACGAGCGAGGAGCGTGATCGGTATTCGCTGATGCAGCATTTCAACTTCATTCAGGTGCAAACATGTTCCCACAGTTGTGGACGAACGCATCGTATTTCATCTCCGTTGCACCGGATACACGCGCCGGCCCATAGGACGGAGTCAGCAGTTTTGGTTGCAGTAGACATCGGTTGGCGGTGTGATAGTTTTTAGGAAATTAAGTTAGTCTTAAGGGAGACATAAACTTGTGCGGTTGCAATTGATAACTTGGTATAATATAGAACATTGTGAAAGAGTGAAAACGGTGTTTCATTAGTAAGTCGAACGGTTGGGCCAACCCCTTGGTTGGTGTTCGCGTTTTTTTTATGTCCTCTTAAAGGACACGTGTTAACTGGTATAACGTATAGTAATAATAATAGTTGGATGTTATTGTTAAACAGTTGGGTAGCTAAAGTCGACATTAAACATTCGATAGATGCGGCGCTGCCTTGGGTTAATATCTTAAAATATCACTTTTCGGGTTGTTTTGCCATTCCGGGTATATCAACAATTGTCAGGCACTCGCGTGGATATTAAGTCGACTACAGAGCCAACTGTAGAAAAGTGCCCCAATGGGCGCGGAGCTCAAATAAATGGACAGATACTGTGTATGTACGAATCCTATGGCCGACGCTCTTTGGCTCCACATGCAGTTGATCAGAGTGCCTCTACAACTTCAATTTCTTTTTTTCAGATAACATTCCATTACTATTAAACCATTCTGTGAGATATCTGTGTTTTGTATGTTATTCCATTATATTTTTCGTTTTTATATCACTTTAATTGTGCTGAACGCGGCCAGTAGCTTTGACAATTGTAATCTCAACCACATAGTTTATTTACGGAAATAACTACTAAACACTAAATTTCTCCCAAATAAGCGATATTTTTTTTTTTTTAGTACTGAATAATTTTTCTTTTGTGTTTAGATCACCGAGATCAATAAGAATCCGTTGTTTAATCTTTGCGCAACGAAAACTTTAATATTACCTTATTAATTTGTTCTGTCATTGTCATTCAGAATCATTCAACTGCATTCAAATTAAGTTTGTTCGATTTTATTTTTACTTAATTTTGAACGAATTTCAACGAAATTAAGTTGAAATGAGATAATCTCGGTATGTCAATTCGTATGGGAAATTATCTCATTTCGAGCATAATTTGTAAATTAGCAACGAAATTACCTGTTTTGCCCTGGTGTGAATACCGTATTACAGAAAATGTAAACAAATATGCTGAAGAAGCCAAGAGAAATTCTATAATTTATTATGCCACATTTCTTCAATGAAAAGTTAGTAGATGTGATTTACAAATACTTCAATTTGCAATGAAATAAAATGGTTTATATGTTTATATAGAAGTTTAGTGCATTATTTCAAAGAATGTGCTGTATTTCGGGAGTGAATTTTCTTGAAAAATATGCACCATCATAATGGAAGCCAAGAGAATTTTTTGATTTAATTATTGTACAATTCTTAAATAAAATATGCCGTAATGTGTTTTGATATATTTATATTTCGCAACTACACAAATTGGTCTACATTATTACATAAATTGTTTCCTCGATATTTAAAGGATTGTGTACGAATTTGATTGGTAAATAATACACCGTGGTTTATTTTGCCGCATACTGCTGTAGGTTCACATATGTATGTACGTATGCTCTATATAGAAATATCTTCCGTACATCAAATTTTCAAGAAAACCTTGACTGTGAAAATTATCCCATTGAGCACTTATAAACCGCAATCTTGTAGGTGAACAAAATGATGCAAGTATCATACTTACTTATTACCTATATGTGCGTACATTAACTGAAAAAAGCCACCTTCTAAGACGAGAGTCTCGGTCAAAAAAAATACAAAAAGCATAGAATAAAAGACATGTCTGGTATTTTAAGTACATACATAAATATATGCATTTATTTTAAATGTTAATAAAAACGAGATACAAAACTTTGTTTGAAACTCAAATTACAATAGCCGTGTTTTTTTGAAACGTAGCTAGCCAGTAGTTGCTAGCAAAGTCAAATTTCACACGTAAAACAAATACAACAACCAGCTGGCTACAACGCTTGATTTTATCTGCAGCCAAAAGCAGCTGGCTAGGAATATTGCGATATCTTATGGCAAGGTGGCGCTTAAAGCGATTTGTAGAACATTTGACAGACTGCCGTGTACGAAAATTATATAATTTCAATTACTAAATGATGTTTCTCAGAAATAATCCACTATATTATGATTTCATATCACTTTATGTAAATTATCCATTGAATAAATTACCGAAATTAATTGTTTTCACAACAAATAACAAAAAATCGATTTGGTTGAATGCCAAATACTTTGACAGTTCACACTTAACAGCTGATCGAAATCACACACATATGACTGAAATCACACACACCAACTTGGAGGTAAGTCAGCTGGTTTCGGCTGGCTGGGAATCGTTTTAATGAACGACTGGCTAGCTACGTTTCAAAAAAACACGCCTAATTACAAACTCTTAAATTGACACTACTTGTAAAAGATAATAATATGCATTTCTACTCTATAACATTTTGAATACAATTTATTTAAAACGTATATTTAATACATACAATTAAGCTACGAGATTTACATACAAATAAATATATCCATGCAACTCTAATAGATCCTACAATAATATAAAAAAAAATCTTTTTTAGAATAGCTAAATATAAATAAGAACTACATATAAGTATTTGAACATGAACGGAAATTAGAAAATTTATTGTTAGATACAGTAAAAAACTCAGTAAGAGGGTATAATATACATAAGTTAACAAAATGTCCAAAACAATAAGTACAAACATATGTTTTTCTAGTTCATTAGAATAAACAATTACAAATCTTCATTTCTAATTAATAATAAAATCATTGTATTTATATCAATAGCATTAATATGTATTACAAAACAAAAACTTAAAGATTCTTCTTACTGTTTTAGAACGCGCAAACACATATGATAAATGAACACATATTATTATTATGATACATATACGAAAACATAAATGAGACATAAATAATCTACTTATACTTAAAACTCTTCTTGAACATATCGAAGAACAATTTAAAATAAGAACAATTAAGAATATGCACCTCAAAGAAACGAAATAGGCATGTGAAGTGCACACTGTGACAAGCAAACAATCTATGACTAAAATGTTCTTTTCGATTAAAAAAAGGAAGCAGAATAATTTGTTCCAAAATTAAACAACATGAACCGGATCCGGAACACAGTTTATTATTCACTCACTATTCACTTTTGGCATGTAATTTGCAAAATAGACATGCAATTATTATTTATTGAAAATACACAAAGGGAATTACATACACGCGATGGCGGCCATTAATACCCGAAACAAGCCTTACATTCAAAAAAATATAAGAAACACAAATATTTGGGAATAAATTTTAAGTGCATCGTGTGCATCTGTTATTAAAGAATAATATGAGATCACTTTCACTATTTTCACTAATTCATAACACTACTAATTTTTAACTTCTTTTTCCCGAAAGAATGGATTTCCCGATTTTTCTGTACGATTTGACGTTTGGCAGACGAAATTGTAAGCCAAGAGCTCCACTTGTAGTTTTGCTGCATTACGGCCTGTTTCACATATAAGGTCTGTTCCCGTACTGTTGAAAACAGCCGAAAACAGCCGAAAACTACACTCTCTTCTGTCAAAACATATGAAAAACCTTCGTACGGGAACAGGATTTGACTGATTTCGGCTGTTTTGGACAGGTACGGGAACAGACCTATAGGAGGCACTGGAAATATGAAGGCCGGTAGCTATCAAACGAACTCTGCTGTCATTTCAAATTTAAATTATTACCGTTCATTTTAAAATGGGTAGAAAAGAAAGAAATACGAATTTATCCGACAAGGAAAAGAAAATTATAATGAATTAAGTGAACATGCTCCTTATTTTACTATTTAATTGAATTGAATTTGACGAAAGAAAATTCTATCCACCAACTTATTAATGAGCGCTTGATAACTACCGGCCTTACTTACAATGAAAACAATGCCGATGTGAAACTGTCAAACGTCAGCATAGTCCTGCCAAGTCACTGTTCAGCGTTTTTTTTTTAATTTTCCGAAGCCTATATAGATTTGAAAAAAAACACGCCTATTAACCATATTGACATTTGACCATCCATTTGATAGCAGCAATAAGGGGGGTACACACGATACGACCGATCTGACGGACTTGGTCGGATGGATGTCTGACAGACCGATGTCGTTAGCGTACACATTGTCCGACATGTTGTCCGACCTCACTTTGCAAGTGGATTTGAAAATCGTCGGACGTACTGAAAGCAGCGCTTATGATTGATAAAATTTTTGAAGAAAAAAATTTAAGAGAGAAAAGAAAGAAAAAGGAACCGAATTTGGGTACAGGAATGGATGAAAAAGCTAAGAAATTTTTTTTTATATTAATTTATTAACAGAATATTACAATATTGAATTCTCCAGACGATTATCAGAATTTTTTATATTTCCATTTTTTTTCCCCAAAATTCAAAATTTCCATACACAGCCATCATTAATTCTCCGCTAACAACCACACCGCTTGAAACACATTTCAGAAATGAAAATTGCTCTAGGTCGGACGGACAAGTGTACACATTATCAGATATGTCCGTCCGACCACCAAAATATCAAAAAAATTTGAAAACCATCCGACATGTCCGTCCGGCCGTCGTTTCGAGCGTACACACACGTCAGACCTGGCCGGACAGACCAAGTCCGTCAGATCGGTCGTATCGTGTGTACCCCCCTATAGGCGATAGGTCTATTCTTACAAAGTATTAGGGATTCATAATTTGTTTAGACTCTTTTGTTTGCTTTGACGGCTTACATACAAATAAATTATATCTTCCAGGGGTGGCGCATTCTGTTCCTGTAATTCGAATAATGGAACCACAACACAGAGCATTGAGAGGCAATGTCAACAACCACATCCTGAAAATCCTTTAAAACTCGGGCCTTTTTGTTCGAATCAAGGTGAATGTGATTGCGGAACATGCAATTGCTTCACAGGATATAATGGGAAGTATTGCGAGTGTCCCGAATGTGAGCATTGTGATCCGGACAATGCTGATTGCTTCTGTGGAAAATGTGTTTGCAAATACGGTTGGTCTGGAGAGCATTGCAATTGCAACCCACTTCTAGAGAAGTGTAAGACTCTAAATGGTGAAATTTGCTCAGGTCGTGGTGAATGCCAGTGTGGTAAATGTATATGCAAAGACCAATATGATGGCCGTTGCTGCGAAATTGGATGGCAAAATGATAATAACCTCTGCCAATACTATGAGCCTTGTGTCAAATGTCTAATTCATCAGAAATTGGGCACGTTCTACTGTGAGAACGTAACTGATGTATGTTCAAGTAGCAACAGGGAAATGTTTGGATACGCATTTGTTACGGAAAGCATTGGTATTTTTTTTTTTATTCAAAGTACATATTCTTAATATTGTCATTTTGTTTTTCAGCTCCTGACAGACGATGTGTGGTGCGACTTATTAACTCTGATGAAGTTAATTGTGAACATTTCTATTCGTATGAATTAGAAACGGGATCAAGTGGTTATCTGAAAATATACGTCAACACAGATTGCACTCCGTTTAGTGCTTTTGTCATGGGTGCAATTTTAGTATTGTGTTTATTCATTATTGGCATAATTCTTGTTGTAATTGATTGTCGTAGAAGACGACAGGCCGATGCAAGGCAATCTTTAATCAAAAGCCCTGTGGTGGAATATAACAGTTCTTATGGTGATGGAGGGAGGAAGATGGACGAAGAAGGCGATTTAAAAGAAGTCACTATTTCTAATATTGATGAGGATAATGCTGTTAACCAATTTATTCCCATGGTCAGGGCCGGCCCAAGCCAAACGAGCGCCCTGTGCAAGATTTACATAAAGCGCCCTTTTTTTTATTGAGGTATCCCCTGTAGGCTTAATCCTCAGTAAAAAAAACAAATATGTATATTTACATACATATATGTTTATATGCGGTAAATAAATGGAAAATAAATAAATTAAAAACAAAATGAAATGAAAACATATTTACAAAATAAATAATATATAAGAGAATTCAATTAAGGAACTTAAGTTATTTTTTTAAGGGAAAAAAAAAGATTTCAATAATTCCTTTTCTATAGACATAGATAAGCCTACCAATCTCTCTTGAGTCATAGTTGTCCTGAGATAATTTTTAATAATTTTAAGTTTAGAAAAACTACGTTCTCCTGGCTTGAACTGAATATAAAATTTAACACATCTAAAGATGAGCTTTGTGGTATAACAAGCTGCGAAATGACTGTTAGCTCTTGATACAATTCTGCTCCATCTAAATCTTTAAAATTACCAAATGTTAAAACATTCTGCAAATTAAGGCATGAAGAAAGTAAATTTTTATTTTTCAAACATTCGTTTATGTTACTTAAAAATGAAAAATTGATACTATATGTGTCAAGCTGCTCAAACCTTTCTGTAATTGATTGAATCGCTTGATCAAGTATTTTGAAATAAAAATCTACTTTAAATCTTTGTTTCGGTTCTAATATAGTTTCAGGACATTCATCAGCATAAAGTCTTTTTCTCCGTCGGGATCGCAATGATGAAGCTTCAGGAAACATATTTGATATTTCAAGGGAACTGGCAATATGCTCAGTTAACTGAACATAATCATTAAGTTTTTCATCGGAACGCATTGCAATCAAACTATTTTTGGTATTTTCTAAGACTTTTATGCCTGTTGACAGATTAACGGATGGACTTTGCAAATATTTACTAGTTTTATTAATGTTTTCTAAAATATCAAACCAAATAAGCAGGCAACAAATAAATGTAAAATCAAAAATTTTATTTCCTAAAGATTCTGCAATGTTTTTCGCCTCCGGATTTCCTATTTCAGATATTTCTATAAGGGCTTCATATATGTCTTCTAGGTTTGTTTTTAAAGGCTTTAATGCGTCTAACCTGCTCTCCCATCTTGTTTCAGAAAGGGGTTTCAAAGTAAGATTTGGCACTTTTTTTTTATAAATATCCCACCGTGTTGTGGAACTTGAAAAAAAATTATATAAACATTGAATTGTATCAAAAAACTTAACAGCATATAATGAGCACCGAGCAGCATCGTTAACTACTAAATTTAAAGAATGCGAACAACATGGAACAAAATATGCTCTTGGTTCCAGGGTTCGAATTCGATTCTGTATACCCGCTTCTTTACCTTTCATATTGGAACCATTATCGTAACTTTGGCCTCGACAATTACTTATTAAAATTCCATGCAAATCAAGTTTGTCTAAAATTAACTGTGTCAGTCCCATTCCGGTCTTGTCTTCCCCCTTCAAAAACCCTAAGAAATACTCTTGCACTGTAAAGGTTTTCTGATTCTTGTGCACAAACCTAACGACAATAGTTACTTGTTCTACGCGACTTTTATCGGTTGTAGAGTCTACAATAATTGAAAAATACTTTGCTTCTTTAAGCATTGAAACAATTTTACTGGTAATGGTTGTGGCAAAAATACTTATTATTTCATTTTGTATGTTTTTGCTTAAATATTTATTTTGGGTTTCTTGATTTGTTATTCTCCTCAAGTGCTCTCCTAAAACCAAATCAAATGAAGCTATTTCCTATACGAGTTGTAAAAAGTTACCATTATTGAACTCAAACAATTTATCAGAAGAACCACGAAAAGCTAATGATTGAGAACCAAGAAATTTTACAACACTGAATAACCTTTGTAAAACCGCTCTCCAATGCTTTGTTTCAGATTCGACTGAACTTTCAAATATTGTGTCAATTGCTGTGCCTGATGTCAAACCTTTTTCTAAAAATTTCCACGATTTGAAATTTTCTAAGTGGAAAATACTAACCTCGTGACTTTTTAATATTGCGCTTAAATGTGGCCAATCGGAACTCCCTGTACTTGACAAAGCATGATAATTTTTATTTCTTGCAAATAAAATACAACAAGAGCAATAAACAGAATCCCTTGATTTCGAATAAATTAACCAGTCCTCGGAACTACCTTGCCATTGGATAATGTTCGTTGATAACTTAAAATTGAAAATTTCCTTTTATTTGTTTTTGGAAAATGATGATCCTGAATTTGCATTGGACCCTTTAAAACTAGTTTTTTAATAAACTCATCAGATAAATTTTCCCAATTATTGGGATCATTAAAAAAATCATCTGTTAGAACTAAAGATAGGGTAGGTGTACCAATACCCGGCCAGTCACTGGTATCCGGCCACTCTGCGTTAAATAGCTGAGAATAAGTAAATTAATCGTTATTTCCATGGGCAACCAATTATGGCTTTAGTTTTTGACCTATTTAACATGCTGGTAAAATTTGACAACTGTGAGCATTACTAAACCTCCAAAAAAATATGCGCAGTCTGTGTAGTTCGTCGAGAAAGTGAGAAGTGCGTTTTAAAGTAAGCGAGTGTTAGCGGAGGTATCAAACAAAAAACGTAAATTTCTATGTTTTTTTTAATTATTTACCAACTTATCTTTTGTTTTATCTGTTAAGTTATAATAATTATTAGTCATAAAACGTGAAAAAACTGGGAGTTTTCATTTTTACATTATTATTAAACGGTGGCCGGTTACTAGAACTTTTTTTAGTTAGGTGTTCAAGTGTCCGGCCAGAGTGACCTTGTAGGTATCCTTGTGGAATTTCTTCATAGGCTTGGAGTGATATATACGAGCAAGAAGAGTGAGCTACGCAAAAAAAAATCGATGCAGTCGAAAATAACCTGGCCGGATACTGGTGCAAAAGTGGCCGACTACTGAATTTTAGCGGCCGGGTACTGGTGAAATTTCACTTTTTTCAAGAAACAATTTTTAATTTCAGATGCATGAATCCAATAACATTCAGCTATTTTTTTTTTTAAACTTAAAATTGCCATTTATGTGCAAAAAAAAAAATAAATTGTTTCACTGATTAGGTGAATTAGTTATCACGGATCAAAGTAAGAAAAAGTGTTAGGTGGCCGGATACTGGTACACCTACCCTACCTCTTCTCCTGGCCCTAATGTGTTTCCTAGTTGCACCTCATCGATATTATTTAAATTACTTACATTAGTTTCATTTGCCCCATCTGAATTTTCGTCGCTGCGTTTTAAAAATTTGATGAAATTTTGGCTTTGTTTTTTATTATCGGCTTCAACAAGCCTTCGCCTTTTTCTAAATTCTGCCCCCGAAGCCTTTTTTTTGTCCATATTGGAAGAAGGAAAAGAAAAACACAATTTAGAAAATAAATTAACACTTGCACTTCGATTAAAAAACACGTAATTTCTATTGAAAATTGATATGTTTAATGTAAGCCGACTGAGTGAAAAACAATCAAAACAATCTGCACCAGAGTATATCTAATAGTGACAGTGGGTATAGGTCATTGCCCGTGCACTTTTTTGAAATTTGAATTTGCTTTCACAATCATATTTATCGTAGTAGGCCGGGCACAAAACATGTAGAATGCTATTTCAGTTAAGACGTAGAAATTCAAATGTGCCACATATACACACAATATGACGTCACCCACAACCCACTGCTGGCTGTTGGCTGTTGGCTTCGGTCTCCATTGATAGAAAATCGTAGACCTGCACGTTCAAACACAAACGATTCCGTAGGATTGAACTTTTTTGTTGGACATATTTTAGAAGAGAGTACTATATTTTCATATACAAATATACAATACAAAGCTACTTGTTCTCTTTGTAAGAGAAATTTGTTTCTTTATTTCGTTGATGAGAAATCTCATACGTGCAGAATAAAAACCTGCACGTTCAAAGGTCAAACAAACGATTCCGTAGGAATGAACTTTTTGGTTTGACATATATTTTAGAAGAGAATACTATATTTTCATATACAAAGCTACTTGTTCTCTTTGTAAGAGAAATTTGTCACTTTATTTCGTAGATGAGAAATCCCGTCCATATGTGCAGAATAAAAACCTGCACGTTCAAACACAAGCGATTCCATAGGGTTTTTTTTTGTTTGACATATTTTCCTATGAAAATTTTACGAGCGAATGTGCAAGAAATAAAACCTGCACATAGGTGGTGGAACTTTTTTTGTTTTGAGATTTTTGAACTAGATTCTTTTAGTAAAATGTAAGTGGATGTACAAGAAACATACCTGCACGAACAGGGTGGAATATTTTGAGATTAGGTAGGTAAGAAATGAACTTGCATAGGTCTAGTGGGTTTTTTTAGTTTTCAATATTTTGAGTTAGATTCTTGTTGAAGTTCCAACATTGCAAGTGATGTGAGTGAACCTGCAAGTAATAATTCAGCACAGGTGTGATGGATGTTGTTGTTTTGGGCTTATTTGAATAAAGTTTTTGCTTAAAATGCAAATGGCAGTAGGTATTTGTTCGCGCATGATTAAATGAATTTTTCCTACTCCTAGCAATGCGCCCCCAGAACTTGGCGCCCTGTGCATTTGCACATCTTGCACATATGGTTGGTCCGGCCCTGCCCATGGTTGCTTTAACGCAACATTGAAAAAATATGTTTTGTTAGAACTAAAAACTTAAAATGTTTGATGAAGTTTTACTTCATTTATGGATATCTGGACATTTAAATAATCTTTTTTTTGAGTTCGTTATAGGCTCTTGGAATTTGCAACAAAAATGTTAAGTTTTTAGTTCGAGAAAAAATATTTTTTCAATGTTGCGTTAACACAACAATGGGCATAAATGGGTTAATGAAAATAAGGATGATGATAGACAAATAGCGGGTATACTTTAAGCTAAATTTAACACTTAACTTAAGCTTGCTGCAGGATATTGTATTGTATTTTATTTCGTTTTTAAAAATGTATAATACGTTATCGCACAATTTACAGATATATACAGAGATTTAATATAAACATAATAATATTTTTCTTCTGAACCATTCTATGTAAGATTTTAATAGAAAAGATGTTAAATGTAGTTTTTGAGGAAAAAAAAAACGAGAAAAAACCTCAATTTAAGTGTGGTACGCGTACCAATATATAAATATGTATTTATAAATAAATGATAAATAAATAAATAGATTTAAGTTAAATCATGTCCTTTAAGAGGGCATAAAAAAAATCGCGAACGCTAACCAAGAGGTTGGCCTAACCGTCCGACTTACTAAAGTAAAACACTGTAGTCAAAACAATATGCTTTATTTCTTTAAGTTAAATCTTAACAACTCAAATTCCCGCTTAAGACTTGTTGTGATCTTATAAAGATGAAGTCGAGGTGTAGCCTAACATTTACCTTTATTACAAAATACATAGAATACAATATACATATATACATTAGTGAACAAATAAAATATAATTAATATTACCGCGTATTAACACTGGTGTTTCTTCGAAGGCGGTTGGATACAAAAAGAATTAAAATATGACTTGCAAGTTCTTGATGTTTCTTGACAGTTCTAATATTTAACGAGACTTAGTCGGTGTTGCCAACATCTCTCCTTCTTTTAGAAAAGTGATAGTCCGGTGTCCAGGCAGGAGGTCGTTTCAGCCTGTTTGATCGGTCAAATTACCGTTTTAAAGTATCCACAAATCTTTCCGCTTGACCATTGGATTGTGGATGGTACGGAGCTGTGAATTTATGACTTATTCCATGGCTTCTACAAAAGTCAGAAAAAATTTTGCTTGAAAATTGAGTACCGTTGTCACTCACAATAAGTTCCGGGTTTCCAAACTGCGATATGAATTCCGTAATGCATTCTAAAATTATTGTTGATGAAATTGATTTGATTTCATATATCTGAGGCCACTTTGAATAAAAATCAACTATTACCAAGTAGTAGTAATTCCGCATTGGACCGGCAATATCAATATGAATTCGTTGCATAGGATGATCAGATTGCGGCCAGGAAGATAATGTGGTTTTCGATAATGTTTTAGCCACTGAAGCACATCTTTCACACGATTGTACCAGTTGTTTTGTCGATCATGGGCCAATAGACATAACTTCGCGCTAGTGCCTTGGTGCGCTCAATACCCTGGTGACCTTTGTGTAGATCCTTTAAGATGCGTTTGCCAAAGCATTTAGGAACAACCAGGCGATCATTATACATTAAGCATTCGTCGCTTACGCTAAGTTCATTTTTCTTGCATAAAAATTTTGTAAAATTTCTGAATTTACATTTAGCCACTTTCCATCTCGGAGATGCTTGATGACATCTTGCAATACTGGATCGGCATCTGTTGCGGCACGAACCATGTTGAATGTGACAGGCAGTGCTTGAATGATGTCGTCTGCAATGTGCTTGATATCTGCTTCCAGCTGTATGCAAGCGATGACTGTATCTTCATTTGGTTTTGTGGTGTTGCTAATGAGACGTGATAGAATATCCGCTGCGCCAAATTGGTTAGTTGATACGTATTCCAGTTCAAAATTGTATGACATTAACGTAAGTGCCCATCGCTGAAGGCGATTTGCTGAATGCGCTGGAATTCCCTTTTTGTTGCCAAATATGGCCAGCAACGGCTTATGGTCAGTTTGCAATTTGAACTTTCTTCCGTATAAAAATTTATGAAATTTGATTACTGCAAAGACTAGAGCTAAACCCTCTTTCTCAATCTGCGAGTAGTTTTTCTCAGCAGGGGTGAGAGCTCTTGAACAATGATAAATTGCTTTCTCATTAACGTTTGGAAAAATATGGCAAATATACGCTCCTAATCCTACATTAGATGCATCCGCTGCGACTTTGATTGGCAGCCTCGGATCATAATGCGTCAATAGTAACTTGGACGACAGCAGTTCTTTAAACCGTATGAAGTGCTTTTGACACTGAGGTGTCCAATTCCACTTTGTGTCGTTCTTGAGTAAGTAGTCAAGAGGATCTCTAAGATTACGCATTTCGCTAATAAATTTTCTGTAGTAGTTAATTCCACCTAGAAATGATCTTAATTCACTTTTGTCTTTCGGTGTTGGAAGCTCCAGAATTTTTAAAATTTTGTTTCTGTCTGGGCGTATTCCATGCTTATCGATGTGATAACCCAGGTATATGCACGACGTTTTGAAAAATGTGCATTTATCGAAATTCACTGTTATGTTATGTAATTTGAAACGATTAAATACCTGTGAGACTGCTCGAATATTTTCGTCCTTGATGCGGGTGGCTATAACCACATCGTCTAAGTATGGAAATACCCCGTTGATTCCAGATAGTATTGATTCCATTACTTGCTGAAAAGCTCCAGGTGCGGATTTTACTCCCGGTGCAAGACGGTTAAAAGTGAATAATCCTCGATGTGTGTTTATGACTAAAAGCTTCTTAGTATCATCGTCAACTTCGATTTGCATGTAAGCATTGTTTAAGTCGACAATTGAAAAGAAAGAACATCCCTTGAAATTGATAAATATATCGTCAGGCAGCGGCAGTGGGAATGTGTGTGTTTCGAGCTGGTCGTTGAGCCTCTGCCTCTGTCGTTATACTGCTTACCTGAAGTTTGTTACAAGTTGTGTAGGATGTTACTGGTGCATCGAACAGTTGAAATTGCTGCATTAAATCTGAACCTAGCAAATTTAGATGGGGGACAGCTGATACTGTGATGACTGTTTGTTTTTGCTTTTTGTTGATCTCCACCATTGCATCGAATTCGCCCATTACGTTAATTCGATTCGCTGAAGCATCCCGTGGCATGTGTCGAGATGTTCGCAAAGGCGGGCTTCCAATGTTTATCCAATTTTGTTTTGATATGATCGTTATATCAGAACCAGTATCGTGTTGCAATTTTAGCAAATTATTGTTTATGTGCATTGACACGAAACGTCTGTTTTTGGATATAGAAGTCATTGTATATACGCTTTTAATATTGGCCCGCGTTGTCCTACTCTTTTTCTTCTTATGGTGACGGAAATCTGAAGATTTGTTTGCACTACGCATCGAGAAACATGCACAAAAGCCTTCTTTATGACCTACCTGACCACATGAGTACATTTGTGGGTTGCGAATCCACACTCGCGCACAAAATGCATACTACCACATTGCCAGCAAGGTCTTCTCGGTAATTCGTCTCTTTTTGGTTTGTTCTTCGAATACTGCTTTTGTTGCACCTCGATTGCGTGAACTTTTGGTTGATTTTGTTCTACTGTTATTGCATCCCGTTTCAAGTTTGCGTGACGATGTATTTCTGCAACTAAATGGTCGATAGTTAACGGTGAACCCGCAGTCTCTGCATCCAGCATATTTAACAATCTGGCACGAATGTCCTGATCTTTCGAAGATTGTAAGCCGTTGATGAACATCAAGCATTTGAAGTTATCTACAGTGCATTCTTTAAGCATGAAATGATCACAATGTCGGTTAACATTTGCTGCATAGCTTATGATATCTACATTTTCTTCGCGATAGTTTTTCATGCATTTAACTCTTATGCTGAACTGGGACTCTTTCTTACCAAAAAGTTTTGTTAGCGTGGTAACTGTATCCTTGAAGGACACATCACGTGGTTGTTGCGGAAGTATATAATCTTTATATTTGTCAAAGACACATGTGCTTACCTTCCTTAACAACAGGCGTACTTTCGCTGCATCGTTGAGCTGTTCTGCTTCCACTTGAAATACATCTTCGTACCTATTAAACCATTGTGCAAACGTTTGATTATCATCTGGATCGTACACAAATTCCCGTATGCTTTTCGATAGCACATCCATCAAATTTTCTGTGCCATTTGTCGAACCTGTTACGCTTGGTGGTGGTGACTGTTTCGAATTTTCAGAATTTGCTGATTGTTGTGTATCGACTAATTTGCTGAGTAGTTCTTGCTGTTTCTCTGCAGATTCCTGTTGCCTTACGAGAAGTTGTGCGACCACCTGCTCCAGAGTCGCCATAACCTCAAAAAAATGTTTAACTCGTCGCCAAATATGTTGTGATCTTATAAAGATGAAGTCGAGGTGTAACCTAACATTTACCTTTATTACAAAATACATAGAATACAATATACATATATACATTAGTGAACAAATAAAATATAATTAATATTACCGCGTATTAACACTGGTGTTTCTTCTAAGGCGGTTGGATACAAAAAGAATTAAAATATGACTTGCATTTTGACAGTTCTAATATTTAACGAGACTTAGTCGGTGTTGCCAACAAGACTAATTCTTAAATCTAATCCATGCCCGTAGAAAGGCATCGTTCCCATCGTCCAATGTGCTAAGTCATTAATTCTATCTCAGCGCGTGTATCCGGTGCGGTGCAATTGGATCTCAGTGCACCGGCACTGTGAGAACATATTTGCACCTGAACAAACTGACTCAGCGAATCCCGTATGATTCGCCGGCATGCACTTAGTGCGTGACCCAAGTGCATTGTGTTAACTCCTCCCCCTTTAAAGATCTACGTCCCGTAGATCTAACGTGACGTCAGATGGCCAGGCTCGTGTCGTCGTGGGCTCTTGAACCCGGTGGAGCCCTTCGTCACACGCAGGATCAGTTCTTGTGCCAAGTGCATTTATGGATGGAAGATTTAGGTCCAGGTTAACTTTTCGCCATATGATCCATGTTATAACCAATACTAGTATGATGATTGATGCGTCCGCAACAGACGAGATCGTAACGTGGTTGGTAAGGTTCCTCAGCCGTTCTATGTTTCTTATACCTATGCCGTGCACATGTTCCAGGTCAATTTTTTGCACCCGACTTGTGATGTTCGTGTGGACGGGTGGGAGTACCTGGACATGGGAATACGTGGAGCTCGAAAATGTTCTGTTTCCTACTTGAATCATTTCGTTGTCCAGTTGAATCACATAGGTACCATTGAGTCCGCGTGATGCTTTTGGAGACCAGTTGACCTTCAAAATTCGTTACGAACACCATGTCTTCCTTGATGAGCTCTACCACTTCCTTTGTGTTTGAACGGAAGGCACATGTCGTATGTCCTCCCTTCAAGAGTCTGGCCACGCAGCTGTCTTCCGCTAGTTTTTCTAACGACTTTTCGTCGCAGATTACTAGGTTATTAATGGAGAGACATTTTCCAATAATGCCGAACGTCTCATGCTGGTTGATTAGCATTCTATCGAATTCCATGTCGATCTGTAGACCATTGGTGATTGATGCTCTTGTAAGAAGCAAATTGAATTCCTCATTTTTTACCTTTGGCATTGAGAGGACGTAGAGTAATAGTGAACCGTTCGTGTAGATGGATGGTGACCCGTATTCTACGGCTTCAATCTCGTTAGCATATGGTAGTGTTTCCATTGCGCTAACAATTCTCCCGATTTCTTCCTTATCTAGGAGATTCGTATTTATTAGTTCACTCTTTGCTATTTGACAGGCACGTATCATTTCGTTGACCTCATCTCTTACTATCAGGATCTCGTTGAGAATGTCTTGCTCGAATCTTCCGACGCTTGATGACTGGACCTCATTCTTAAATTGGTCTATCATCCAATTGACCTTCTTCGTTGTTTCTCCCATAGCACCGAAAAGTTGACTGTTGATTTTGTACTGATGGTTGTTGTTTTCGATGATTTCCTGCTCGCTCGCAAGGATTTTGTCGCAATCCGCTGCGTCGGGGTTTCCTGCGACCCACTTCCAGGCCGATCCTATCCAATCGATGGACCTTGCGCGCCGACTTTTTCTTTCCTTGAGCAGGGTCAGCTTTTCACCGATCTCCTTCAGATAGAACTCAATTGTGGTTCTTTTTTCCGGGCTCTTAAGGCTCTCTGGGTTTATCGATGTGTTTAGCCTATTCAGCAAGCTGTCGAATTGTTTTAGGTCAATCACGTGCACTAGTTTGAAGTGCCCGTCAATGATCCAACCCTTGCCTTCTTTTATCGTGACGACGGGTGATTGATAGTTAAAAATTTGGTAGCCATTGACGGTGGCTAGGAAGACAAATCTGAAAAGGTGAACGTTTCGAGTAAAAAGGATACAGTGATGTGTTGGTGGATACATTAAATCGTTTGGTTTTTACTTCATGCAAAATTAACTCTAAATAGGTGAAATAGAAGATGACATGTTTCACAATTTTCGATTATACGTTTAGTTTTTAACGCTATCAAAGTGATAGTAGTCTTATTTTCTAATTATTCTAATTACATTATTAATATGTTAAACTGTGCTCTTGATACTAATGCTAAGATGTTACAGTAGTGTGTGCAATCATTAAAAAATTGTGTGCTGAACCCTTCCCCTTTTAATTTTTTTTCTTTTTTTTTTTATTAATTTAGAATCATGTTACGCACTTGGTGTGTTTTTAACATGACTTTTGTGAACTCTGCGTCCGGAGGCTGTAATTATGGTTACTTCGTTATTCTTGGCCACTGTTTCTTTTCGGAAAAGGGGTTTGTTTTTCGCGCGGATGCCTTTGTAGGCTGTGTAAACTATGTCGCCTTTCTTGTATACTACTGGTTTTTCTTTCCTTTTGTTGAACCTAATGTTGTTCATTTTTTGCTTCCTATCGATCTTACCCTTTAACTCCTTGTTCACTCTGGCGCGAAATTCTAATAGTTTTTGGTAATTTATGCGCTGACATCTATTAAAGAAGATGTCAGAAGGTTTCTTCTTGGTTACGGAATGGACGGTATTATTATACCTATCCACCGCAATGTTCAGTAATTCTTTAAGACGCAGACCCTTGTGTTCTGCCTTCAAGCATCGGTATATTTCTATTATATTCGAGTGGAATCTCTTCACCTGACCATTTACCTCGCTACGGTAGACTGTGGTCTGATAATGCTTGATGCCCTGCATTTTGATAAAATTAAGAATGATCGGGCTCAGGAAACTGCGTTCGTTATCAGTCACCAATACTTTTGGGACTGTGAAGTAGTGCAGTACCTTCGTGATCTTGTTTCTGAGATAGAGGGATGACCTATTTTGTACATGGAATATTTTTCCGAACTTTGAAAACTTGTCGACGCAAGTGATAAACTTTTCACCCTGAATTTCCATTGTATCCATGTGTAGGATCTCACATGCATATGATGGCACTGGGGTCGGTTGGAACTCAGGTGTGTTTGGGTGCCTGTCGTATTTATTCAGTTTGCAAATTTCGCAGGCTCCCGTGTATTTCTTAATCAGGCTAGTCATGCTAGGGAAATAGTACTTTTCGAGAAGTTGTTCTCTGTTTTCTCTAGCGTTTCTGTGGGCTCTTTTGTGTTCATCTGTAATGACCTTGAATTTCATATTCTCATCTCTCACATCATTGACGACTCTCTGTGTGATACGTAGCTTGTAGTTGGTGAAGTGTTCGAGATACACCTCCTAGAGTAATTTCAAATGTGATTCCGGTATCTTGATACCATTAACAATATTGGGTCTCAACTTTGATTTGAGCAGGTTGGTTAGCTTTTGTTTATCTTGATTTTCTATTGCAAAGTAGTGTCGGGTGAAGCCCGGATGGGGCTCCTCTAAAATTTCGAGACCTTTACCAATATTGATAATAATTTGGTTTCGAAATACGTTGATGGGGGCCTCCACGTGAGAAATCAAGTCGGAACTGTCTTGTTCAGCACTATGGGCGGTGCCGATAGAAGATTGCTCTTCGCTCGCAGTTTCGGTTAACTGTGTGTTATCGGGACCGCTGTCAGATGCGACGCTGACAGTTCTTGTGCCGTTTTCGCTAGCTGTTTCGGTATGAGAATCGCTGTTGGTGTCCACACTTTGTGCCGGTTCGACATGTACCGAATCGGATAAGTGGTTGACTTCTGTCTTGAGACGCGATAGGGCATCTGCCACTATGTTCGATCTGCCAGGCTTGTATACGAGCTCATAGTTGTACTCTTCGATACGCGACTTCCAGCGTTTCAATTTAGCATTGAAATTTCTGTTGCTCAACGCAAACGTCAAAGGCTGGTGGTCGGTATGAATTCTGATCTTTTTTGCTCCGTACAAGTATGATCTTAGATTGTCTAAGGCCCAGACAATGGCCAACATCTCCTTCTCGTTCGTCGCATAGTTTTCTTCGGTGTTATTCAGAGAACGTGAGATGTAAGCGATTGGTCTGTCGCAATTTGCCTCACCTTGTGACAATACCGCTCCTATCGCGTAATTAGAAGCGTCGGTGGTAAGGTTAAACGGTTTATCGAAGTCGGGGAAGGACAAGATTTCTGATGACGTTAGCAGAGTCTTCAAATCGTTGAAGGCCTGCAACGCTTCTTTGTTTAACGTAATTGGGACTTTCCTGGATGCATTAGCTTTTATCTGAGCATTGTTTCCACGCGTGAGGTTAGTGAGTGGCTTGGCGACCTTTGCGTAATCGCAAATAAATTTCCTGTAATAGGATGTTAAACCGAGGAAACTCTTCAGTTCTTTTAAGTTCTGTGGAGGAAGGATTTTGTCGATAGCCATTACCTTTTTTGGGTCGGCCTTAATTCCTTCACTCGTAATGACATACCCGAGAAACTCGACTTCTGGCTTCATGAAATTGGTTTTTGTGAGGTTCACCTTCAGGTTGGCCTCTTGAAGTCTCGAGAAAATCGTATCGATGTTCTTAAGGTGAGTGCTCTCGTCGTTACCAAAGACTATAACGTCGTCGATGTAAACGTAACATATTTTCCCAATATATTCTTTGAGCACGTCGTCAATCATTCGTTGGAAAATTGCGGGCGCATTTTTCAGCCCGAATGGTAGCCTTAAAAACTCGTACTTCCCATTCATAGTCGAGAATGCAGTTTTCGGTACGTCGCAGGGTTTCATCGGGATTTGATGAAAACCCGAGGTCAGATCCAATGTCGTGAAGTATGCTGCTTTGCCTAGGCTGGCGAGCGTGGAGTTAATGTCGGGGGTCGGGTACGTATCCGAGATGGTGACCGCATTAAGCCTTTTATAATCAATCACCATCCGGTACTGTTTTTCCCCTGACGGTTTTGGTTTCTTTGGAACCACCCAAATTGGCGAGTTGTAAGGGCTTTTTGAGGGGCGAATTATGCCTTCATCTAAGAGGTTTTTTATTTCTCTTTCCACCTCTTCCCTCATACAAGCCGGATATGGGTACCTCTTACTGTAAATTGGTTCATTTGTGGATGTTCTAATCTCCGCTCTGACTGTCGTTTTTACAGCCTCGTTCAGGTTAATAGGGCCAAAAAGCGAATCATACTTCTTAATTAATTCGTGAAGTTCGAGCTTCACATTTTCGGGCAGGTTTTCGTCCAGCTTGATATTGACTTCCTTGGATAGCTTCGCCTTCAATGGGATCGTTATATTTGGTTTAAGGGACAAAATATTCTGTTTTCGGTCAATGACCGCTTCGAGTTCTCTTAGCGTGTCATCTCCTATAATCCCATCGAATGAAACGAGACCGGGAAGGACATAAAAGGTGAACAACGTGTCGTTACCTAATTTCTGGAAAAACCTGCTGCAGATTTTTTGCTCTATTTTTATCTTGCCTCCTGCTGACTGAAAGTAAAAGGGGTGAACAAGTGGAGTTGGGGGAGATGATGTTTTTTTAATGACGGATGGACTGAGAAAGTTTTTATTAGCACCCGTGTCAACGAGGAAGTTGAGGGTGAGCCCATCCTTTGTTACATATTCTAAATATGGAACGCTGGATGGGCGTCCGTCATAAAATTTATCTGATCCTGGGCTTCCTCCATGTGATATACCCTCTGTTGTTTGTGGGCATAATTGTCCGATCTTTTGAAAGGGTTTGAGCCGCGGGGATGGTTCATGTAATTCACGTTTCGTGATTGCATTGAACGATCAACCTCCATTCTTTCATGGGGTTTTGGCGCCATTGGCCTCAAAGGTGGGTCGGTTTCGACTCGTGGGTCAGAGAAGCGCTTCAATTGATTCGCAAAATGAGCGGAGAATTTCCGCTGTGGCATGGATGGCCTGAATTCACCTCTAAATGTAGTTTGATTAATCGGGGCCGTTATCGTATTAGGCGCGGAAGGATTGTGAATCGCGTGGCTTCGATAGTTAAGGTTTTGTATCTCCAGACAGGCCGAGTAGGCCTCTGGCAAGGTCCTTGGCTTCTGGACGATCAACATCCTGGACAGGTCGCCGTTAAGGCCGCCGATGAAAATGTCCAAGGCCCGATTTCTATAAGTGTCCACGAGTGCCGTAACCGTTTCTTGGCTGAATGTCTCAGTTTTGATCTTGTTGATCATTAGGGACAGTTGGTGGTTCACTGCAGCGTAGAACTCATCCAACCTTGAGTTTTTTTGAGACAACTGATTGAGCTGATGCTCCAAAGTTCTCATATCTCTCTTATCCGCATAATGGAGGGAGAGACACTGCTTAATTTGCTGCCAGTCATTATCAAAGATGTTATAAGAGACTAGTGCGGCATCGGCAGGGTCTCTTATTTTTTGTCGGACATGCTGCAGAATAGCTCGGTATATAGGCTTTGTCTTAACAATCTCGAAATCTTTCAGGATGCCCTCCACTATGTGCACCCAGGTCACATACTGAGTAGGGTTACCATCAAAGACTTGTAATTCTTTTACGCAGTCCGGCAATCGAGATATATCCCGCAGCTCTGCCTCATTTTTTGGGGCGCACAGCTCGACCGGTTCATTTATTGGTGGGCATTGCGATGACTGCCCATCTTCGAGCGTCTTGAGCCGTCCCTCAAGCCCTTTCAATTGCGCGAGAATGGTATTTACCGCACCCGTCAGTTCGGTTAAAGACTTGGTTACCGCATCCATATTATCAATCGATTATGCAAAAAGATTTCTTACCTTAGAAACAGTGGGGCTTATTAACGTTTTCAGTGGTAACTTAATTTCAAGTGGCTTCTCTTTTTTTTTTTTTTTTTTATTCAGCTATATATTTTTTCACACACCAAGTTCGCACTTACAAGGGCACACTTATTTCGACTTTACATTCACAATTTTCACAGGGTTGCACAGGTATTAATATTTCACTTATTTCAATCGAATAATAATAATTAATTTCACAGAATTTCAATTACAATATATGAGCTATTCTTTATCGAATTTCAATTACAATATATGAGCTATTTTTTATCGAATTTCAATTACAATATATGAGCTATTTTTTCCTTTTTTTACAGGTTTGTTTGATTTTTTCTTCTTTTTTTTTGTAAATTATCACGTTCAATTCACGGATTCTAATTTTTATTTGATATTATATAATATATAGATTACAATATATCACTACTTTCTCCTTTTCACGGGATGGATTTTTTCTCATCGGCACATTAACTTTTTTGAGTGCTAATTATATTATAATTAAATAACTTGACGTTAAAGGTTTTTCTCCCTTTCACAAATTTGATTTTCCTTCTTTTTTAGATTTCTGGCTTCCTCGGAACTAACAAGAAATAACTTAAGGGAACTAGTATTCCTTTCTTTTCACTGCTTACATTAGCACTAAGTTTTTCATCACGAATGTATTTGTTGAGAGAATTTTCCTTTCTTTTAGTTTTTCGCTAAGGTTAAAAAAAAGAAAAAAAAGAACGTTAGCGAATGTACTCGGGTACAATGTGGGTACGGTTCTTTTTGGAAGGATCTTGTTATCCGTTTTGGGTAAAAACGTTAACGATTGTAAGTACCCTACTAAGGCACGATTTGCTTCACACGAATCCTTTTGATTCCTGCGTGATCTCCATTCGTGTTCTCATGGGAACGATGGAAGCTTTTTTCGAGAGTCTATGTGTAATCACTGTGTTCTCATGGGAACAGTGATTTGCGTTCAACAGAACGTGTAGACCTCGTATCCTGGTTAGAGGGTAAAAGCGATCACAGGAAAAAAAGGATATCGTCTACGGAACTGTCCCTGCTCGGGCGCCAGTTAAATCATGTCCTTTAAGAGGGAATAAAAAAAATCGCGAACGCCAACCAAGGGGTTGGCCTAACCGTCCGACTTACTAAAGTAAAACACTGTAGTCAAAACAATATGCTTTATTTCTTTAAGTTAAATCTTAACAACTCAAATTCCCGCTTAAGACTAATTCTTAAATCTAATCCATGCCCGTAGGAAGGCATCGTTCCCATCGTCCAATGTGCTAAGTCATCAATTCTATCTCAGCGCGTGTATCCGGTGCGGTGCAATTGGATCTCAGTGCACCGGCACTGTGAGAACATGTTTGCACCTGAACAAACTGACTCAGCGAATCCCGTATGATTCGCCGGCATGCACTTAGTGCGTGACCCAAGTGCATTGTGTTAACTTTTATAAGTGAATAAATATATTAATAAATAAATAAATAAATAACTTAACAAATAAATAAATAAATATATATATATATATAAATATATTTATTTAGATAAATAAATAATAAATTGGAACAAATATTAAATGACTAGATTTCAAAATTAAAATTTAACAGAAGTATATAATAAATAAATTAACATAAATTAAGCAAATTAAAAAACAAAAAAATAAAATAAATAAATAAATATAAATTATGTTAATATGTACATATAGTTAACACGCCACACATCGTTCACGCGCCATTCGAATGGATAACGAATCGGCACAAGTCGCTGACTCAACACATCATGATTATTCAGGTGCGAATCTGTTCCCACAGTGCAAGTACGGAGGAATCATGTTGCAGATGCACCGAACCGGATGCGCGTGTGGAACCGACGGGCAACTTGCTGACTCGACAACATGAACCACTGGAGCGTTGAATGATTGGAGCGGGTTAAGGTATTTTTAAGTTAGTTCTAAGTAGAACCTGGTTACGTGTGGTAGCAATTAGAAAATATACGACTCAAATAGATTAATACGGAGTTTTATTTAAAAGCGAACGAGTTGGACCAACCTCAGGTTCGGTTTTTTTTGAAAGAGTCCTAAAGGACATCTTTAACTGGCGCCCGAGCAGGGACCGGCCTAAAAATCGCTCCATTTTTTTCATCGGTCAATTTGTTGCAAGTCCTTACATATAGGACGTGAATTGGAAAGCTTAATCTAAGTGTACGTCTCTGTACCCGTGAGAACACAGTTGACTAATCCAATCTCATAGCAACACATTCCGGCATACCCATGGGAACATGCTCGGAAATTGACCAGATAAATGGACCGATTGTGAAGTCATTCGTGCCATGAGTAGGTTGCCAACAATCTCAACGTTGGCGACGAAAAGGGAAAAACACGAACCTTCCAAGGCCGGTGCCCAATAAGAAATATAAAACGGTTTACGGTTTTTATTCGATTTCAGATCCCCGAACAATCCTTGACATTTAAAAAGAAGAAATTTATTTAACTATGAGAAACCTCCTTATGTGAGTGACTGTGAGAAAAGTTGAAAAAAGGAAAAAAGAAAAGAAAAAAGAATAAGTGCAAAAGGTTTTCCTTTCTTAAGTGTAACTTGCCATCCCTTTTTCAAAAATAATTTAGAGAAAATAAAAGTGTATAACTGTGCAAGAAAATTGTGAAATAATCGTGCTTAACCCTCTGGGACTGACGTGCCCTAATTTTCACAATTACGCTGACGTGGTAGTATACCAGACACCACCATTTTGGCAGCTTGTATTTTCAAAATTCGTTTTATATTCCTACTTTTAACTATTATATTTGCAAATTGAGAGTATGCTTTATTAAAGTATGCATTATTAAAATTAATAAGACATACATAAAAGTTAAACATACATTTTTATTGATATGCCAAATATCGACGCAACGCTAGTTTTTCGATTTTGTGGTGTCTGTCATACAACCACGTCAGTCCCAGAAGGTTAAATTGTGCAACAAATTTAGAAAAATTGTGCGTAATTGTGCCCTCTGAAGGTGTGTGCCAAATTACAAAGATAAGTTTAACAAACCACGCTTCCGAATCCAGGTGAGAGTTTTTATTTCCATATATATTAAAGAATAAATAATAAAGATGGATGCAATGACAAAGTCGGTAACTGAGATGACAGGTGCCATAAATACAATCATAGCTCAGCTGAAAGGGTTTGAGCATCGTATCAAATCACTTGAAAATATCCAGGCGCAAGCATTTGAATCCGCATCTGACGAGAGTCGTGTTCCACTTGTCGCGCCACGGAATGAGGCAAATTTGAAGGAGATCAGTAGGTTGCCCGATTGTGTGAAGGACAGGTTTTCGATGGTAATCCTACGCAGTATGTGTCGTGGGTGCATGCTGTGGAGGGAATCTTGAGAGACTACGATATAGTAAAAGCAAAGCCAATTTACAGGGCTATCCTTCAGCACATTCGCGGCAAGGTTAGGGGTTCCGCGGACGCTGCTCTCGTATCGTATAATTTATTTGATTGCGAATGGCAAGAAGTAAAACAATGCCTTTCTCTGCACTACGCAGACAAGCGCGACATGAGAACGTTAGAACATCAACTAAATCAGCTGTCGCAAAAGAATAGTAAATTAGACGAATTTTACGCAGCGGTCAACCATCACCTGTCGCTGATGATTAACAAACTCAAAACCGAATCCTTTGGTCAGGAAACGGTTAGTGCCCTGGTAGAAACCTATAGAAATAGGGCTCTCGACGTCTTTGTCCGCGGCCTTAACGGCGATTTATCTAAAATGCTGATTATATACAAAAGCCAAAAACTCTACCAGAGGCTTACTTTGCATGTTTAGAGATCCAAAATCTCAACTATCGTAATCATTCTATCCATTCCGCTACAGGATCGAATACGATAACTGCACCGGTCAACCAAACATTTAAAACCGACACGAAACCAGCCTTGCCATCTAAGAGATCTATACCTATGTATTTGAACAAGTTTGAACAGCAGCCAGGCTACTCCCCCCCTCGCGATAACGGCCCCCCCCCCCCCCGAGGCTCGGACCGAAACCCAGCGAGAGAATGGAAGTAGATAGGTCAACCCAATCTCGGCAGGTAAATTATATGAATCACCCCAGGGGCAACAATCTGTTCAAACGTCAGGTTAGGTCCGACGTCTATCGCAATAAACAGCAGAGGCTGCACAATGTGGAGGTAGTTGACGAGCAGTCGGAAGAAACCTATCATGATGTCGCAGGTGACGCTATAGGCGATGAAGTAAATTTTATGACGGACGCCTGTCCAGCGTACCATATATAGAGTACGCCACAAAAGACGGGACTATAGGTACTAAAATTCCTGGTTGATACGGGGGCCAACAAGAACTTTATTAGTCCTTCAATAAAACAAACCACATCCCGTCTGTCCAAACCATTTCGTGTCCAATCTGCTGCTGGGAAGATAGAAATTTCAGAATGTGTCAAAGGGAAGTTTTTCAAGAAAATGGGTAATGACACGCTTTTAACATTTTATGTCTTACCCGGCCTTGAATCCTTTGACGGTATCATTGGAGACGACACATCGAAGGAACTAGAAGCAGTAATCGATAGAAAAGAAAACATATTGAAACTTAAGTCAGATATTAAAATACCTCTGAAAGAAAGAGTTTCCGAATACGTCAATACAACCCTCGACGAAAACCTCCCACAAAATGTCAGAAAAGATTTACATGAGCTAATTAGGAAATACCAACCGCTTTTTGGTCCCATTAACGCTAGAGAAGTAATCGACACCTCCATTCAGGCCGAAATTAGAACAAATACCACAGAACCAATTTACAGCAAAAGCTATCCCTATCCGGCGTGCCTTAGAGAAGTGGTAGAGTTGGAAATAGAAAGGCTTTTGGACGAAGGTATCATTCGCCCTTCCAGGAGTCCATACAACTCACCTATTTTGGGTCGTGCCAAAAAAAACCCAAGCCGAATGGTGAAAAGCAATACCGTATGGTGATCGATTATAAACGATTAAACAACGTGACAATAGGGGACGCGTACCCGATCCCTGATATAAACTCGACCCTTGCCAGTCTGGGTAAGGCAAAATATTTTACGACCCTTGACTTGACCTCGGGATTCCATCAAATCCCGATGAAACACTCGGACATACGGAAGTCGGCGTTCTCAACCATGAATGGGAAGTATGAATTCACTAAGCTGTCCTTTGGTTTGAAAAACGCCCCGGCGATTTTTCAACGTATAATAGACGATATACTGAAACCGTACATAGGCAAAATCGTTTACGTCTACATCGATGATATAATCGTCTTCGGTGACAGTCAGGAGAGCCACTTGAAAAACCTCGATACCGTGCTAAACAGACTTGACCAAGCTAAACTAAAGGTCAATTTGGAAAAAACTCACTTCATGAGAACAGAAGTCGAGTTTCTTGGGTATATAATTACATCCAACGGGATACGACCCGACTCGAAGAAGGTCGATGCTATCAGAAATATTCAACCTCCGGTAAATCTAAAGGAACTAAAATCCTTTTTGGGCCTGACGTCCTACTACAGGAAGTTCATTCGCGACTACGCGAAGGTAGCTAAGGCCCTGACCAACCTAACTCGAGAGGAAAACGCCTAGGTTAAAGCTAACCAATCTAAACACATCCACATCGAACTCGATGAAGGTGCGATGAAAGCTTTTAACGACTTAAAAATACTATTAACTTCCGCTGAAGTCTTGTCCTTCCCTGATTTTGATACGGCTTTTAACCTCACGACAGACGCCTCGAACGAAACCATAGGGGCAGTCTTCTCCCAAGGTGAATTGGGAAAAGACAAACCGATCGCTTATATCTCTCGTTCCCTCAACAAAACCGAGGAGAACTATGCAACGAACGAGAAAGAAATGTTAGCGATTGTTTGGGCACTGGACAATCTTCGTTCTTACCTATATGGTGCAAAGAAAATTCGTGTGTACACAGATCACCAGCCTCTCACATTTGCTCTGGGCAATCGCAATTACAATGCCAAACTGAAACGCTGGAGAGCTAGGATAGAGGAGTACAGCTGCGAATTGATTTATCGACCAGGTAAATCCAATGTCGTAGCCGATGCTCTCTCTAGGCTAAAAATCAAAAGAAACCACTTGACCGACTCAGCGCGTACTGAGGCGGAAAGCTAAGTAAACGTACTAAAGAGCAAATCCTCAACGGAAATAGCTACTGGGCGCATATCCTCAACGTATACAGCCCATTCGGTGACAGACACAGTCACAGAGCACGGATCCTCTACGGAAACAGCCAGAGATGATGATGGTTCTACTGATACGGCGAGTGAGACTGTCCACAGTACAACACAGGATGCCACGGACCTCATTCCACACGTTGAAGCCCCACTTAACGTCTTCAGGAATCAGATCATCATCAAGGTGGGAAAAGGCTTAGACATATATGAAGAACCGCATCCTGGTTATTCTAGGCATTATGTAGCTGCTGAGAGCCTAGACAAAACAAAATTGATCAACATCCTTAAAACGATTGAAACCCAGTGTTATAAACGGAATAAAAATTCCCGAATCCCATACAGAGTTTTGCAAGAGATTTATGTAGAGAATTTGATAAACTATAAGATAAGAATTACCCAGAGAATCGTGGAGGATATCAGAAACGAGGAAAGGATATGGGAACTAATAAGTAAAGAACACAGAAGAGCCCATAGAAATGCCAGGGAGAATAAAGAACAACTATTAGAAAATTACTATTTCCCTGGAATGAACAGCCGTATCACGAAATATACAAGGACATGCGAAGTGTGTTTAGAAAACAAATATGACAGACATCCGGCAACTCCCGAGGTTCAACCCACTCCTGTACCATCATATCCATGCGAAGTGCTACACATGGATATCATGGAAATACAGGGGGAAAAGTTCATTACCTGCCTGGACAAATTATCAAAGTTCGCTAAACTGTTTTATATTAACAATAAATCATCCCTCCACTTACGAGAAAAGCTCATTAAAATCCTGCATTATTTCACTGTACCAAGGGTACTGGTCATTGACAATGAACGGAGCTTCCTTAGCCCGATCATGGTTAGTTTTATCAGGATGCTAGGTATTAGAATGTATCTCACACCCGTGAACCGCAGCGAGGTAAACGGCCAGGTAGAAAGATTTCATTCTACAATATTAGAAATTTACCGATGCCTGAAGGCTGAGTACAAAGATTTGAGGTTAAAAGAAATTCTAAATATCGCTGTAGACCGATATAATAACATAGTCCATTCCGTGATAAAAAGGAAACCGACTGATGTTTTTTTCAATAGAACCAATAGGATTAACTTTCAGAACTTACTAAATTTTCGATCAAGGGTTAATAACGACCTCAGGGGGAAAATCGAAAAGAGGCAGGAAGCGTATAACAAATGGCGAAACAAAAAGAAATCTGCACCTAAGGTTTTTAAAAAAGGGGCCACTATCTACACTCCCTTTAAAAGGATACAGGGCAAGCATAAACCCTTGTTCTGGGAAGAAATCATTGCAAAAAACAATAAGGTAACGGTGGTAACAACCACGGGGCGGAAGATACATAAAGCCCACATCAAAAACGTGTAAGAGCACATATATGCGAAACGCACACATTTATATTATATCATTAGAATTATAGCACAGCACACATACAATGCACAAAATGAATAATAAAAAAAAAAAAAAAAGGGGGATGGCACAAGCACTAATCAGCACTTCTTTGACCGAAATTAATGAATAAATTAACTAACTAATGAGTAATGAATAAGCTAAATGAGAGCTTAGGAAAATACGGACAAGAGTTAAATTGTTACATTGTTACTTTCAATAAAATATTAGAATTATTACCTTCCGTAAAAATATTAGAACGGTACATGAAGCGTCAAACGAATAATTCAATCACAAGAATCTTTAAAAATACGTATTAGAACTTGAGAAACATCATGTATAAATAAAACTACATCATGTATAAATAAAACTGTTACATTTGTATGGTATAGACACAAAAACTTCTGTAGAATTTTAGCTTAGTATAAGTCAAGTACTGTAATAAAACTTTTCATTAATAATTTAAGATTAACCAGACTAATGTAAAGAATCGTAATACCAAGTATCGTAGCAAAGTCTTTTAACTAATAGATTGAGTAGAATATATTATTGCAAGGAATTGTAACTGTAACTCATATTAATTTCAATTCACATAGAAAGTAAGAATACAAATAACCGCTTCATGTATATTATGAATTACACAGTTTTCTGCTGGCAACGGCTGCGCAAGGATACCAGATATTCAGCTATCGAAGACCTATTGTCCCAATCAAAGAGGGCAAGGGTTGGATAATAGATGGACATTTCAAGTTCGTGCACGTCGTAGACTTGGAACAGTTTCAGCACCTGATTGAAGCCATGGGCAAATCACTGAACGAGAATGTGAAGGAATATGGGAAGAAGACTACAATCGAATACCACTTGCTACGGATGAACGATAAGTTGAAGTTACTCAAAGGCAAGCCAGAAAGAAGGGCGAGGTCAATAGACTGGTTGGGTTCTGCCTGGAAATGGATAGCAGGTAGCCCCGATACGGCAGACTGGAACAACATTCTCCGGAGCGAGCAACAGATAGTGAACAACAACAACCACCAATATAAAATTAACAGCAACCTCTTTAACGTCATCAGAGATATCTCAAGGAAGACTAACTGGATGATCGACCAATACAAAAATGGAATTAAGACGTCTTACGTGAGCGACTATGTGCAGGATCTCATAAATAGCGTCCTAATTGTCAAGGAGGAAATAGACGAAATAGTTCGCGCCTGCCAGGTGGCGAAAAGCGGGCTCATCAATACCAATCTCCTCAACAGAGAGGAAATCAACAGAATCATCAGCGAAATCGAGACGCTACCGTACGCAAATGAAATCCAGGCCGTAGAATATGGATCCCCATCTATCTATACTAACGGCTCACTCCTGCTCTACACCCTCTCGATACCGAAAGTAAGAAATGAGGAGTTTAACCTTCTTTTGACAAGACCATCAATTATCAACGGAGCCCAGATCGACTTAGATTTCCACAGGATGCTTGTGAATTTTAAGGAAACCTTTGGCATTGTGGGAATTTGTTTTTCAATAAATAATTCAACGATATGCGACAAAAATCACTGAGGAAACTTGACGAAAATGACTGTATGCCAAAATTACTGAAGGGAGGCGACACGACATGCACCTTTCGACGAAATAGTGAGGAGATAAGTGAACTCATCAACGCGGACACGATTTTCCTAACAAATTTTGCAGGACAATTGATCTCCAGGAATTCCTCAATACATCTCAATGGCACTTACGTTATCCGGTTGAACAACGAGGCAATACAGCTGAAAAACAAAACATATTCTAGCCTGTCGACTACAAAACTGCAACCCCTGCCCCCTGTTCTGACGGATATCACGAGCCGAAGTCAGAAAATAGACCTAGAACACGTACATGGAATAAGTGTTATGAACATAAAACGACTGAGCGATCTGGGCCAAAGGATCGAAATTTCCTCATTTACGGACGGTTCCATCATCATCGTAGGCATGGTCATCGTCTGGATACTATGGCGCAAAATTAGCCTGGACCCCAAGATCCCACCTATAAGCATGCCAAACGAAGCACCTGAACCAGTTGCTGAGGAAAGACAACCAAGAGTTCCTCGACCTCGCTTAACCCAAATTTGGTCCTCTAGCTCTGACATCGTCGGCAATCTACGGGACGTAGATCTTTGAGGGGGGAAGAGTTAACACGCCACACATCGTTCACGCGCCATTCGAATGGATAACGAATCGGCACGAGTCGCTGACTCAACACATCATGATTATTCAGGTGCGAATCTGTTCCCACACCGAACCGGATGCGCGTGTGGAACCGACGGGCAACTTGCTGACTCGACAACATGATCCACTGGAGCGTCGAATGATTGGAGCGGGTTAAGGTATTTTTAAGTTAGTTCTAAGTAGAACCTGGTTACGTGTGGTAGCAATTAGAAAATATACGATTCAAATAGATTAATATGGAGTTTTATTTAAAAGTGAACGAGTTGGACCAACCTCAGGTTGGTGTTCGGTTTTTTTGAAAGAATCCTAAAGGACATCTTTAACTCATATGTATACAAATAGATAAACATAAATATTGTTGGGGAAAATAATAATGCTCAACTTTGTCCGCAGAATTCTTAGATTTATTGTCAAAAATGAAATTATACATTAAGCAAAGAAATTAAGACATGTGCGTCTGCTGAAGAACAAAGTGAGAAAGGAAAGAAGAAAAGAAATTTAATTGTTAGAAAGGTAGGTAGAAAGTTATGCGTAACCGCAGCAAAGAAGAATGATGATGACAACAGTGCAGAGCAGCCAATGTGTAGAATGTAAATGTTGACAGGGATGATATTGAATCTTATACATCCTGCCCGGTCGAACCTCCAGGTTCGAAAGATTCTGCCCCCAATAGCAGACACAGCTTTTGCACTGCCCGGCTACAGGTCCCCTTCGAAGTTTTGAGTGTGACATTACGAGCCAGTCCATCACTGCCCGGATGGACCTCAGTAACACGACCCAATCGCCAGTGGGTTGGCGGTAGATTTTCTTGTCGAACGATGACGATGTCGCCCGTCTTGATGTTTGGTTTTCGCTGTTGCCACTTATTCCTTGTCTGCAATGTAGATAAGTACTCCTCGCTCCAACGGCGCCAAAACTCCTGGTGTACCTGTCGCAACCACTGCCAGCGTTTAAGGTGGCTGATTGGCAAAGAGTCGACCTTGGGCTCCGGTACGGCGATTAATGGGGCACCGATCAGGAAATCGCCAGGTGTAAGTGCAAATTTATCATCTGGGTCGTCGTGAAGTGGTGTAAGCGGACGGGAATTGAGGCACGCCTCGATGCGTGTGGCCAAAGTTTGCAGCTGATGATACCATAGGACCTGTGCGCCGATCAGCCGAATGAGGTGGTGCTTCGCCGATTTGACGGCAGCCTCCCATAGACCACCGTGATGCGGGGTGCTGGGGGTAATGAAGTGCCATATGGTTCCTCCATTAGCAAGTGATTGTTGAGTGTGCTCGCTGCGCCATTCGATGAGATCTTCTTGCAGTAGGCGGTTAGCGCCCACAAATGCTGTGCCATTGTCGCTGTATAAATCGAGACAAGGTCACCGTCTGCTCACAAATCGTGTAAATGCATCCAGAAATGCCGGTGATGAAAGGTCCTCGACGACCTCAATATGTACGGCCTTCGTTCCCATGCAGATGAAAATTGCTAAATACGTTTTGACCACTGTACGAGAGCGCTTGGTGCCAATGCGTAGGGTGAATGGTCCGCAGTAGTCCACTCCAGATGCCAGAAATGGGCGGGCGGCCGTAACTCGTTGACGTGGCAACGAGGCCATTTGCTGAGCCAATGTGGCACCACGATGACGGCTACAGATCACGCAGTTATGTAGATAGCTCCGAACTGCTTGCCTGCCATGCAAAATCCAGTAACGGCTGCGAAGAGTCTGGAGCATAAGTTGTGTACCACCGTGTAAGGTTTTACTGTGAGCGTATTGAATCAATAATCGGACCAGTGCACCAGCCTTCGGAAGGATAATGGGAAAGCGTTGATCCGGAGGTACCGATGACTTGCCAATTCGTCCGCCCAGCCGCAGGACACCTTCTTGATCTATAAACGGATTTAAGGTTTGTAGTCGACTGGAACTTGAAATACTGCAGCCGCTTTGAAGTTGGACAAGGTCAGCTCTGAACGCGCTGTTTTGTTCCATGCGAATGAGTACCGACAATGCATTATCCAGCTCCTCAGCGCCAACAATTCGCTTTCGTCGGTGACGTTGAATCGGGCACCACCGAAGTATGTATGCAACTGTATGTAAAAGGCGCGGCAGTGTTATGAACACTGACCAACTCATCCTAATCGGTCATGCACCCACAACCTATGTTCTAAAAGTTCATCAGCTCCTATGCTCCATTTTTTCCACGTCTGCAGTAAGAGCTATTTGATAGCGTCGAAAGCGAAAAATTACGTTGACTAATGAATCCTGAATGGTTGGACCAGCAATTTGGATGTCATTGAGTGAGACAACATTGTTGCTGCGAGCTGATGCATTGAACACAACGCGAAACTTTCCAGTAACTGCGTGGTGTGGAATGTAATAGGAATTTGCCTGAGTGACTGGTTGCCGAATACGTTCCATGTGGTTAAGCTCAGCATATTCGCGCATAAAGGCCACATACTTCCCCTTCATCTCTTCATTGTTAGCGAGTCGCCGTTCTAAAGTATGAAATTGTCGCAGGGCATTCATGTATGAGTCTCCGAGCTTCGGAGCATCGCGGCGAAATGGGATATGCACCACATAATGACCACTTACTACTAGAATGCTTACTTACTTACTTAGGTGGCGCTACAGTCCGGGGTGGACCAAGGCTAAGCTAACCGCTTCCAGTTGCGCACTCCAAGTTGGTTGAGGTCTTGTTCTACTTGGTCGCGCCACCTTAGGCGAGGTCGTCCTCTGCTGCGCTGACCCTTCGGGTTAGAGTTGAATATTCTCCGAGCCGGAGCGCTGATGTCCATGCGCTCTACATGTCCTAGCCATCTTAAACGCCCAATGTGCAGTTTTTTGACCAGGCTGATGTCGCTGTATAGCTCGTACAGTTCGTCGTTGAATCTTCTCCTCCAAAACCCGTCAACGCAAACGGGACCGAATATCCTACGAAGGATTTTTCTCTCAAAGCGACCAAGGAGATCTTCATCCGCTTTCGATAAAGTCCATGCTTCAGCTCCATATAGCAAGACTGGGATGATAAGGGTCTTATATAGAGTCTCCTTAGTCGATCGGGAAAGGACTTTACTGCTCAATTGCCTTCTTAGCCCAAAGAAACAGCGGCTGGCAAGAGTAATCCTTCGTTTGATTTCCGATGAGATGTCATTTTTTGATGTTATGGCAGAGCCGAGGTAGACAAAGTCCTTTACTACCTCAAAGTTGTGCGAGAATGCGTTGCTGAAAATATACGATCGCACTCGTCTTCTGCAATGTCATATTCGGGCACCTCTTCTAACCGCCAGAAGTTGCGGACGAGTTCCTCTAGACTCAAGTTCTCCTCATCCACAGAAGCACAGAGGGTGTGTAGGGGTGGGGCCTTTGTTGTTGAAGCTGGACCAAATACCACCCAGCCAAATTGGGTGCGCTGTGCATGTGGCTCGTTAGGTTCTCCACCGATGACTTCACCCTCAACAACCAGACCCCATACATCCGCGCCAATTAGAATATCTATGTTGCCAGGTGTTCCAAAGTATTTGTCAGCTAGTTGCAGACCATTTAAATGCTTCCACTGCTTCCCATTAACGTGCACCGTTGGAGTTGTGGAGGTAATAGACGGCAGCACCAGTGCATTGACCTCTAGCGCAAAATCCGAAACTGTAGACTTGATCACAAAAGCGACGGTACCCTTTGTCCGAGTGTGAGCGAGAGCGCCGATTCCCTCTACAGTTACCTCAAAGCGAACTCTGCGAAGATTCAAATGATTAGCTAAGCGATCAGTGATGAAACTTACCTGCGATCCTGGATCGCAGAGGACACGAGCCAAGCGCTGTTCTGATGTAGCCCCACAAGCAAGTACGCGCGCTGTAGCAAGTAGGACTGTACGGTCTGCTAGTCATGAGGACGGTTGCGTCGTGTTTGAGGAAATTGTCGGCTTAACTTCATCTGCATTTACTTCCGTTGATTGTAAGCTGATTGACGGCTGGGCTATTAACTCACGACAGAACATGGTGTGATGCTTGCGACCACACTGTCGACATCCGCCGGAGGTACACTGCCTTGAAGTATGTCCACTCTTCAAGCAGTTAAAACATACACCTGAACCCTTTAAAGCGTTGAAGCGTTCTGCGGGTGCCATTTCGGAGAGCAACTGGCATCGCGTAGCTCGATGAGGACCTTGGCAATGTGGGCACTTTCCATCACTTGCCGTAGCGACATTAGTTTTGATCATATTATGCGACCGAGAGTGGCGTGTGGCGAGAGGAAGTTTCGAGACAATTATCGGCACTGCCAACGCATCCCAACTATCCACCGGTGGTTCCATAACACGTAAAGCTCGTAATGACTCCTGAACGGTATCTACTATCGTTAAAAGTGCCTTCGCTGTCTCTTCCGATGCACTTTTCATGGAAAGGAAACGAGAGACGTGGATTTCAGCCAATAACCTAGGGTTATCGAAGCGTTCCTTCAATGCTTTCCATACTTCCTCGTACCCGCCGGAGTACATCCCACCTATAAGCGGCACCTTTTCCGAACTAATGGCCTGCCGCAGTTTACCAAGCTTATACGCCTCTGGGAAGTCCAGTGTCTCGAAAAGCAAGCCAGTTATGCAGAGCGCCATCAAAAGTGGGTATGGTTACTGGGTCTAGCCTCATCTCGAACTTATGCGCCAATGTTTTAGAGCTACCGGCTGATGTATCATCGCTACCGGAATCCTTACCACTTGGTTGGTCCTTGGAAGAGTGCTTGTCAGGTGGAGGTAATTTAGGTTGAAGTTGTGCTAACTTGCGGCGAAGTAGAACGCACGTCGCATTGTAGGTGTTCTCCACCTGCTCCCAAAGCTGGTCATGAACTGGTAAATCATCGGCTGACACCTCTGCCATCAACGCCTCGTGGAAGCGAATGAAACGAATGATAGTTTCCCGTTACTGACTTCAGTTCTTGTTCCAATTGTGCCTCGTTTGCTAATCCAAGGTCTGCCCCAGACACGCGGTCATGTTCGCGTCGAATAGCATTGGTTGCAGTCGTGCACTTGTTTAGCTCAGCCATTGCGTGGACCAACGAAATATAATTTGGAGAATGTAAAAAACAACCAAAATATTGAAAAATGCGCAGAAAATGCAATGATCGAACAAACCAAATTTACACAATGTAACAGGGCGCTGTTATTCCTTTAGGCCCTGGCTACACGGTCAATGGCATACTAGGTATTGAAAATCTCCCCGTGGCTACACACAAAATATGTTGAGGGAAACACTTTGAAAACAGAACACACAACCTCCGTGCTCCGTCCTGCAAAGAGAATTACTTTTTTGAGTTTTCCGTGATGTGAACCCTCCGACGGTCGGAATAAAATTAAAAAATGTATGTGAAATGAAACGCTTTGAGACAAGAACATGCATCTTCCACCGAGAATTATTATCAAATCGGATTTTCGGTGTGCTTTTGGTGAAATCAACCCTTCTCGTTTTAGCTCACATAAAATCTACCTGTCCCACTGAAAAGAATCGGTATTGAATTGACCGTGTAGCCAGGGCCTTATATCTCAACCACGAGGTAGGAATTCCACCAATATTCGCCCAAAGTGCGATATTTTAAATTAAATTATTATTATTCCTCACAGGAGGCACCAAAATGTTGGGGAAAATAATAATGCTCAACTTTGTCCGCAGAATTCTTAGTCAAAAATGATATTATACATTAAGCAAAGAAATTAAGACATGTGCGTCTGCTGAAGAACAAAGTGAGAAAGGAAAGAAGAAAAGAAAGTTAATTATTAGAAAGGTAGGTAGAAAATTATGCGTAACCGCAGCAAAGAAGAATGATGATGACAGCAGTGCAGAGCAGCCAATGTGTAGAATGTAAATGTTGACAGGGATGATATTGAATCTTATACAAAGATAATAAATTAACAAGAAGTATATAAATTAACAAAGAAAAATAAATAAACAAATATGAAATAAATTAATAAACATAATCAAAATAATAATAAATAATACATAGAATAAATAAATTAAGATAATAAATTGTACTTATAAATGGTTTGACAGTGCATAAGTATGGTACATCATGTCATATTGTGTTCTAGAACATTTAGTTGATTTATGAGTGTATTGTCGGACAATTCACACCTAGTCATGATTGTATTATTGAGTTTTCTTATTCTATCGGAGATCAAATCAACACCTGCTCTCATATGTAAGTCTACTGTGGAGTGATGCCAGGGTAGCTCCAACATCATTTTCAATAATTTATTTTGGGAGATTTGCAGCTTTTTAATATAACAGTCAGCGCAATCACCCCAAACTTGGCATCCCTATAGCAAAATCGACTGAAAAATAACTTTAGGAATAATAATTTTATTTTCATTAGACAGTAGAGATTTTCTGTTTATAAACGGATAAAGCATTTTCAAAGCGATATTTATTTTACTAAGTGTTCGCCTGTTATGTTCTCTAAATGTCAGTTTTGGGTCAAGGAAAATACCCAAATATCTCACAGAAGGCTCCCATGTTATTTGATATCCCATAATTGTTAGAGGGTTTGCCGGAAGAAAGCAAGATTTTCTTTTGCGCGTGAAAAAGATAGCTTGCATTTTTTCAGCATTTAGTTTGATTTTCCATTTTTTGTAATAATTATATAATATTGTGGCCGCATTTTTAAGATTCGTCTCAATGTTGAGACTGAACTCATGCGACGACAATATTGCGGTGTCGTCAGCGTATATTGCCGCTTCACATTGTGGTAATGTTGGAAAATCTGATGTATATACGTTATACAGCACTGGCCCAAGGACTGAACCTTGGGATACGCCAGCGTGGAATTCAATAATACTAGAAACACTACCATTAACGTGATCATCAATGATCTTAAGCATTTTCTCCTTCAAAACTCATTCATATATTTTACTTAGACTACTAAGAAGGCTTATTGGTCTATAGCTTTCTGGTCTATCAGGAGGTTTACCTGCTTTTGGTATTGGTACTACCTTTGCTACTTTCCAGGAATCTGGAAAATATTGGATTTTGAGACAAGCATTAATTAAAAATGTTAAACATTTTTTTAATACAGAGTCCGCCTGTTTTTCTAATATTTAAGTTGTCCAAAAAATATTGTATGTCTATTTCGGATGCATATACGTTGTTGGGCGTTTCAAAACAGACCGCATTAAAGGCCTCTACTGCTTGATTTACAACGATGGTTGTACCAGTATCTCCTAAATGTTGAGATACAACGTGATTCTGCGAAAAATTTAAGGCAAGTGCTTTGGCTTTGTCAAAATCCGTGAAATAGGTGTTTAAGTTTGAATTATTTTTAAGACAAGGCATTTGTTTGTTTTTATTTTTAACAATTTTAGCGATATTCCAGAAGGGCTTGGATGCTTTCTCCAGAGCTTTAAGTTTTTTGTTCCATATCTCATTTCGTTGAGCCTGAATACATTTATTTATTAATTTGTTAAGGTGTTTTACCTGGTCTCGGTAAAAGGGCAAACGATATCTCTGCCAATTCCTCCTGAACATATTCCTCATTTTGATCAGTTCTAAAACGTAATCTGGTAATTTTACACAAAAGTACTTTTTTTTTACCTTAGGAATACTAATGTTAGCAGAGCTCATGACGTCATCTGTGAATTGTTGAATAATGGCATCAACGTCATCTTTAGTTGAGATAGTTTCAAGGGTAGTGGGTATATTTCGAAGCTTTCTCTTAATTTCCGAGCGAAAAACTGTCCAATTGGCGTTTTTCAGGTTTTGAGAATATTGCACTTTTTCCTCACCCGACCAAAGAAGTTGACAAATAACTGGGTTATGGTCAGAATTTAATTCATTAAGAGAAATTGGCTGAGATACGAGACTAGTAATGTTTGTTATAAATAAATCAATGACAGAAGGACTTCCACGAGAACTGGCTGGGACATACGTAGGACTGGGTGGAAACAAAATAGAAAAAGGCAGCATAACTGAAAGGTCAGACAATATATTACCCCAGGAATTCGCTCTGATGCATCCCCAATCCCTGTGTCTGCAGTTAAGATCGCCCCCCTTTAGAAAGGCTCCTCTAATACACAATAATTTCCTAAAATCTGATTTTAATGTTTGCCTTTTTTCATCTGATGTATTATTTCCAGGAATATTCCCTGGAAAATATACACAGTATATCTTTATAGTTCTTTGGTTTCTTAGTTTCACCTCAATTCCCACATTTTCTACACATTGAGTTTTTACACTAGCTACGAGCATATGCTGAATCGATATTATCTTTCCTTTGACACCCCCTTTTCTCCCTTAACACATTTCTTGCCACTGGTGCATTTTTGCACCACTGACTTTGAAAATTTTTTAAAGTAAGAACATCCGGAAAATCTGAAAGGTTTTTGGTCTTAAATTAAACCTCTCTTTGTGTAGTATATGGAACCAATATTAAAATATAAAATTTTATTTTGTAATAATTTATTTTTTTATTTTTATTTTTATTATTATTATTATTTATTATTTCAATTTAATTGCAATTCATAGGTACAATACTATCAGATCAGATCTTAAATATATTATAGACATAAAACAGAAAGTTTGAAAATTATATATGAAAGTTTATAAGAAATGAGTTTAAGTCTATACTTAAATGAAATATAAATAGATGCATTCTGTGGTTTTAAATAACCAGTGTCGAATACATCGAGGACTTAAAAAAAAAAAAAATAAATATAAACAAAACAGTGAAGTGGTGTTGAGAGGGTGATGAAAAGCAAGTATTATCATTCATCAAAATGATACAGTAAATCAACTTTACAACTGATTTATATTATGCGACTAATTAAATGGTTTATATCAATTAAATCAAAATTAAAAAGCCAATTTTTAACTTGTCTATTATAGAATCTATAGTTTCTGATTGTTCTAATCTCAAGCGGCAATACATTATATAATCTAGGAGCAACAGAGGAGTAGAAGTTAAGAAAGTGAGTGGTGTTGAAACTAGGAATCACAGCAAGAGTGCTATTGAGGCTACGAAGTCTATGATAATAAGGATTTCTATTAATTAAATAACCACTCCTTACAAAAAATATTTTCAAAACTTTATAAAAATAGAGATGCTTAAGAGGAAGGATTTTGGAGTTGACGAAAAGCTGAAAACTGCTTTCAAGGCGCCCCTTTCTCCAGATGATACGGATAATATGTTTTTGTACAATAAGTAAAGGATGGAGTTTATTTCTATGGGTACCTCCCCAGCAAACTATACCATACTGCAACTTTGATTGCACTAGTCCATAATATATTATTTCCAAAAGTTTCCTAGAGCAGAATTGCCTTAAATGGTACATAATCTTTGTTGTTTTCAATAAATAAGAACGCAATGTATCCGTATGGTTACTCCAATTCATCTTACGATCTATTTCCAGCCCAAGATATTTGAAAACTTCTGCCCTATCAATATTAAAACATTGTGATGAACATGATACTTCATAGTTATATAAGGTAGTATGAATTGTTGGACAAGTATCAGGACTAAGTAAAAAATGTTGGCAATTAGCACTATGAAAAATCAATGAGGGAAAGTTTATAACATTTGAAGAAAGGTTAAAGAACATTATTTTAGTCTTGTTACTTATGACTAATTTGTGCATGCAAAACCACTGCCTTAGCTGTTCTAAATCATAATTTATATCGGAAAATATGTCTAAGGGAGAGTTATTAGAATAAGAGCATGCAATATCATCAACAAAACCTATTCGTATTCCTTTAAATTTTATTGTAAAAATTGAATTTATATAAATTAAAAATAGAGTAGGCCCAAATACAGAACCTTGCGGTACACCAATTGAAATATCCAAAGATTGGCTAAAACTATCTGCAATCTTAACAGCCTATTTACGGTTATTGAGGTAGGAAAGAAACCATCTGAGCATAAAGCCTCTGAAGCCAGCTTTCTCTAGTTTTGATAACAGTATCACATGATCTACGGTATCGAACTTCTATTACTCTAATGTCTTGATTACTCGAATTTTTTTTGTAGCCAGTGATGTTTCGAGTTATCGAAGTTCGACTGTATGTCACTTTAAGTTTTTGAAAAAAATAAAAAATATTTAAGCACTTGAAAATTTCGTCCATATTTGCGAAAAATCTTGAAAAAAAATTTTAATTTGGAAAAACAAGTTTTTCAGCTTTTTCATCCGGGAACACTGGATACAAACCCAAACAAGCTTATTCATTTATTAGGGCTTCTAAAATCGACATCGAATCGTTGGTGGTGCAAATTTGCACCATTTGGCGTTTAATCAAGATACTTGTACGTGTGTACATACAATGTGTAGGTAAATTCTACATTCGAATATAGGTTTGATTGTTTCCCTAAATTGTGGTTTGGTTTTTGTATTTTCAAGAAGTAACTTAAAAATATTAAATACTTAATAATAATTACATATGTACATACTACATATATGTATGTAGGTGTACAAATGTATGTAGTATATAAACATTAACGCGGCATTTGAGTTGTAAGTGTTTCATTTGGTTTTTTTTTGTTTGTGAACCAACAATTATTAAATTATTCTAAAGGTATGAGTATGAAGTATGATGCTTTCACAGTTCAAAAAACACCATTTGAAATGTTTCGCAGTTTATTCAAAGCCAAGGTACTTCATTTGCACCTTAAAAAAAACTAATCATTTTACATCCTTTCATCCTATAACAGAGGGCACGCCAGAAAACTTTCAATGAATAACCTTAAAATGTACAGGATTAATGGACTATATGACTCCGCTCCAAAATTTCAAAATCAAATATAAGACTGATAGTCGCAGCCGATAGGAATAGGTAGTTAATATCTGTCTAAATGACAAATCTGTACTGGAGATCTACACGTATGGATCGAAGACAGGTGATGGTACAGGAGCGGTTATCTTGTCAGGCCAGCTCAGCCTGAAATTGTCTTTCAGACTTTCATACCACTGTAGTGAGTGTAGTGTCATCCGGGTGGAGGTGATGGCTATTATTGAACCCGCTGTCAATGAAGTCGGTTCACAATCGGGACATTGCACCGATAGCCAAGAAGCTTTTAAAACCCTCGAATCACTAACTATAAGATCGGAATTGGTTAGGCACTATCGCGCATCTCTAAACGAGATACCGAGCAGATGGATGCTCACGTTGTGCTGGGTTCCTGGTTCCGCTGTCGTACACCATCTAACTGTGAAGCAGACGAATTAGGCAGAGAAGGTATAAAACTGGCGAATTTTACCACAATTAGGCACAAAATCTCTACGCAGGCACTGCAACAGGCTAATAAAAGATGGCATAACCTTGATTCGTGTAGTCATATCAAGCAAACTTGCCCTCAGTTAGGTTAGGTTAGGTTATGGGGTGGCGGCTTAGCCTCACATTGACCAGTGTTGGTCCATAGTGATACAACAACTCCTCAGAGTAATCAGTTAATTTCTGTTGCTTTGTTTAAACAAAATGAGTTTGTCTGTTGAGCAAATTTAATAAGAAGGTGAAGTTTTATGTCTGCCACTTCTACGAGTGACTTGAAATAGAATTTTCCCATTAGTCTGTGCTTTATTTTTGCCAATGCAGGACAAACGCACAGGAGGTGCTCTAATGTTTCTACCATACCCGGTTCATTGCAGTTTCTGCATATGTCCGACGAGACTAGTTTGAGCCTACGAGCGTGATAACCTATAAGGCAATGCCCTGTGATGACGCCTAGTAGTAAATTGCATTCCACTCTTGATAGCGAGAGGATGTATTTGGTTCTATGGCTACTGCAGTGCGGCCAGAATATTTTCGTTATTCTGCAAGAAGTGGATTGATTCCACTTATTGTCAGCTGTGCTTTGTAATTTAGCATCAATTTTTGAGAAGTAGTGCTGGATCGGTGCTACTATGATTTCGGGTTCTGAACTAAGTAGAACTCCTTGTTTAGCCTGTTCATCAGCTTTTTCATTGCCTATGATACCTTGATGACCAGGAACCCAATATAAGCAGACTGTGTTGCTTCTGCTGAGTTCCTGAAGTAAAGCGTAGCAGTTTAGAACTGTTTTCGATTTTATCACATTACTTTTTAGTGGTTTGAGCGCAGCTTGACTGTCAACATAAATGTTAATGTAGGAGCCTTCTTCGCAATTCGTTAGATGCTCTGCGGCTTTTTGATTCGCCAAAAGTTTAGCCTGAAAGATGCTGCAACCATCTGGCAATTTGAAGCATTGTTTGTAGTTAGATTTTGGATTGAAGACTCCAGCGCCCATGCCTTCGACCTGTTTCGATCCGTCCGTGTAAATATTTATGCTGTCGAGTGGATCAGCTGTACGCTATATCCAATATTCTCTAGAGGGAATTTTTATGGAAAAGTTTCGGTCAAACAGGGTTATTGGCTTGAGATAATCTGTACTAATATTAGCAATATTGATTACGTTACCATGTCCAAATAGTCTAAACTTGAAACCATTAGACTCTTTAAGCCTTAGCACTGTTTTAAAAACGTCACTCTTAGCAAATAGGTCTATTGGTAACAAGTTCAGTATGATGTTTAGTGACATCGCTGATGTTGTTTTAAGTGCTCCAGTGATTCCACTACTCTAGTTGTTTTAGAATGTGTGTTTTCTCCAGGGTTCTCCACCATACCACAACTCCGTATAGTAAGATCGGTCTTACTATGGAAGTGTAGATCCATTGAGTCACTTTAGGTTGTAATCCCCATTTTATTCCAAACATTTTCTTGCAAGCGTAGTAGGCATTTTGGCCCTTTTTAATGCCGTCTTCGATATTAGGTTTCCAGTTGAGTTTTCCGTCAAAGATAACTCCAAGAAATTTGGCCTGGTTTGAAAACGGTAAAGTCAAGTTGTTCATCTTAATGCCTCTAAATTTAGGTATCTTGTATTTCCTAGAAATTATAATAAGCTCCGTTTTTTGCGAATTAATTTTCAACCCTTTTTGAAGCGCCCAGTGGCTTATAGAAGAGAGTGCTCTTTCCATTAGCTCACTCATAGTGTCTAGAAATTTGCCTGACACAAGTAAAACTATGTCATCAGCATACGCAACTACTTTAATACTATGTTCGCTGAGGGTATGGAGTATCGAGTCGACCGTGAGAATCCACAGGAGAGGTGACAAAACGTCCCCCTGCGGTGTGCCCCTGGTTGCAAACTTTTTAGCCCGAGCCAAGCCCCAGTCCACAGTTATGGTGCGTTTGCTTAGCAACTCGTGAATCCATCTGCGGAGATGTGAATTAATTCCGGCTCTCGATAGCGCACTGATAATTGCGTCACTAGTGATATTGTTAAAGGCGCCTTCAATATCGAGAAAAGCACCGAGTGTGTATTCTTTATAGTGAATTGAAGTCTCAAGTGTACTTGTGACCTCATGGATTGCTGTCTCAGTAGATTTACCTCAGTTAAATCAACGCAAAATTAACGACCTGCTAAAAATATGCGGAGCACATATCGGCGCCCTAGTTGGCGTACTGAAAGGTCATAGTGCAATAGGCAGTAGGCTGAGAATTATCGCCAATAACTGTCACATATGCATAGATGAGGAGGAAGAGTATTCCACCTATCACCTCCTCTGCAGCTGCCCAGCACTCTCCTCCTTAACGCTTAAAAAAAAGATTTTGGGAGAATATTTCTTTATAGACCTACAAGATATTTCCTTAACGGATATGAATAAAATATGAAAATGTATCCAACTTTCAAAATGGTTCCAAAAGTTCCGATAACAATGGACCCACTCTGGTCTAAATGAATACTACCGAATGCAGTTCATAGCCATCTAGCCTATCCTATTACGTGACTACCTATAATGTCGCTTAGCCACCAATGCACAGTGGTTCCACCGTAGGCCAAAAGTCGAAAAATTCATTGTACAAGCTTTCACCCAAAACCACTTAAGCTAGCTGAGAACAATCCAAAGCTTATATTAATGAGAAAAAAAATGATCCGTTAAGTCAAAACCGTTTGATTTTCGTCTCCAAAGTGATCTCATTCCCACCCCATCGCTTTTGAGTTTTAGTGCTCTGCAAGTAAGTGTCACTGGATTTTCTATTTTTCATCTACTTTCGTTAATGCAAACAATTTTTTTTGGAATGGATCTATTAGTAGAAGGTAAGAATTCTGTTGTTGATTTTATTTTAGGTATAATTATGTGTAACTGTACAAGTGGTGGCACTATGAAAAATTCAAATAAAATTGCGTTCTGTGTTTTGTGTTGAACTTTTAACTGTGTTCCCCCCACGACCCCCCGGTATGCTATATATTGCCTGATTTTTGTACTTTTTGATGCAAGTTAAATCAGCTGCGGAAATTTGCGGATTCAGAGTAAATGAAGCTAAAGGGTGATTTTTTAGCTGGTTTGGTTTTGGCAACACTGGTTTTGACAGCTGACGTGTATTTAGTACCTTGTGTCACTGTCAAACAGCTTCAGTTTGGTTTGCAATTTAACCATGGATCGTCTTACAAATGAACAACGCTTGCAAATTATTGAATTTTACTATCAAAATTCGTGCTCGGTTCGAAATGTTCATCGCGCGCTGCTTCCATTTTATGATCGGCATTCTCGACCTTCTGAGCAGTCTATTCGGAAGATTGTGACCAAATTTCGCACCAAATTTACTTTGTTGGACATTAAACCACCAACACGTTTACGTACTGTGCGTAGTGAAGAAAATATTGCGGCCGTATCAGCTAGTGTGACAGAAGACCGCGAAATATCGATTCGGCGCCGTTCCCAGCAGTTAGGCCTTTGTTACAGCACTACGTGGAAAATTTTGCGGAAGGATTTGGGCGTAAATCCTTTTAAGATACAGCTGGTGCAAGAACTAAAGCCAGCCGACCTACCACAACGCCGAATTTTGGGCTCTTGGAAAGCTGGCCGAGGATCCGCTTTTTTATCGAAAAATTGTGTTCAGCGATGAGGCTCATTTTTGGTTGAATGGGTACGTAAATAAGCAAAATTGCCGCATTTGGAGTGAAGATCAGCCAGAAGCATTGCAACAGCTACCAATGCATCCCGAAAAAGCCACTGTTTGGTGCGGTTTATGGGCCGGCGGCATTATTGGGCCATATTTCTTCAAAGATGATGCGAATCGCAGCGTTACTGTCAATGGTGAACGCTACCGAGCGATGATAACAAACTTTTTTTTGCCCGAAATGGAAGTTCTTGACTTGCATGATATGTGGTTTCAACAAGACGGTGCCACATGCCACACAGCACGCGAAACAATGGCGCAATTGCGAGGCGAGTTTGGTGAACAGTTAATTTCACGTTTCGGGCCGGTCAATTGGCCGCCTAGATCGTGCGATTTGACACCATTAGATTATTTTTTGTGGGGGTATGTCAAGGCTAATGTCTATAGGGACAAGCCCGCTTCGATTGACGCACTGGAAGCCAACATCCATGCATTCATTCGTGAGATACCGGCCGATATGTGTGAAAGAGTATGCCAAAATTGGACTCAGCGGATGGGCTACCTGATACGCAGCCGCGGTCAACATTTGCATGAAATTATCTTTAAACATTAAATTGCAAGGTTCAAACTATCGATTCAAATAAATATTTCATTCATTTTTTCGAATTTTTTGTGTTTTTTTTTTAAAAAAAGTTCTCAACCTCTTAAAAAATCACCCTTTATAAGTGGCTATACCTCTTATTATTTTACTTCAGGTGATATCACTAAATGCTCTTTTACTGGAATGTTATATTTACTTGACCATATAGCCAGACGTCTGCTTGAGTATAAAAAAATCGAATCTGCAAACTTTTTCGCCTGATTTTTCTAATAGCCTGGCATTTAGTCTGATGGAGGACACGGCATGCAAGGTAATACTCGTTTTTGAATGATTCTTTTGTTTCAATTAACTATATACCAAGAAAACTGTAAGTCCAACGTAAAAACTTTGTAGGGTTAATTTGTAGGTGACATTAATACGCAAGAAAATGATACTAATAAAAAAAATTATAAGCACACTCTCTTGATATAAATGCGATGTTCACAGAAATTGGTACAAAAACAAAATAAAAAAATCTGTGCTTGAAGAGCACAATTGTGATAGGCACTAATCAATCAAATATGAAACGAGCCTACTTTGGTTGCTCTAAGTTTAATACGCTCGAAGTTATAATTGCATAACTGTTGGTACCTTTTTCCCTGAAGGATATTTTTTAAACACCCTGTAGCTCAGTGGGTGTTCAAGATATACCGCCAGTCCTGTACGATTTTTTTCATATCATTAACCAGTGAATCATATCCCAAAACATATGTATCGCAAACCAGACCACCCTGTATACCGTACCGTACCGTAACGCACCATACCGTTATCTCTAAAGCGTGACGTGATAGAGCAAAATGGATTGCAGATTCGGAATCAGCTCCCCCAAATTACCCTAACACAAATTCATTTTGGTTATTTTTCAATGAGCAAATACTTATGACCCCCTTTGTTCGAGAGTGGAACCAATGGTGCATTTTTGCACTATAATTTTCTGATGCATCGGGTGATGAGAAAAAAATAAAAATGGCCAATTAAGCTTCCTTGAGGTCTCAATAGACAGTTTATAAAGTATCATCAAAAAATTTCAATTGGTTTAGGTAGTGGCCAGAAATGGGTTAAACGGGTTGGGTACGATTGACAGCATTTTTAAAACTCGTTTTCAAAATCTCGCAGAACAAAATCTTGCATTATTCGGAGTAAAAATAAGCTTCCAATAATCCTAACAACCTCAGATTGAAAAATGTATATAATAAATAAGGGCATGGTATTTATAACTCGCGCTTTTTCTCGCATTTTGTTATTTTGCTGCGTTCATTTCGCAGTTTATTATTTCGCCTATCAATAACTAGCATTTTGTTTCCTCGCATTTTTTGTTTCGCGAACTTTTATATCGATTTGTAATTATTTCGGCATAAGTTATTCTGCATTCATTATTTCGCTTTATTTTATTTGGAAACTTTTGTTTTTGTATTTCTAATTTGTTTGGCTTTCATTTTATCACATTTAAAATTTGCGAAGTTCTTAATAGCAAAACCGGCTGAGCATGCTGCTTAAACAAAAACCTGGATGCAAAAAATAAATAATTAACGATAGTTTTTGATTTCCTTTACAACAATTTTCTATTTACAAAAAATATTCTTATTTAAACATACAATTAAACTCAAACACAAGGGAACAAGCGGTTAAATAACATCACGAGAATTAAAGGTTTGCCAGATAAGCAAAGACAAAAACACCAAAAGCCGGTTGATAGAAGGGGAGCGCCACGATTGACCGCAAACCAAAATCTCTAATATCGAAATCTCGCATTTTCTACATAAATCCCGAATAACAATATCCCCCATTTGAAATACTCGCACTATCAAAATCTCATTTTTATATATATAGATTTAATAACGTTCTATAAGTTAAAAGAACTTTAAGAATTTAGTATAATTTGGGTCAATTTAAGAAAAAAAAATCATGTGAATCAAAATATATAAAAGAAAAAAAATATGGACTAAAAAATTAATTAATTTTAAAATTGCTCCCAGAGTATTATAATTGCTAAGATGGTACAAAATCCACCAATTGCGAAATATAGTCACCACGGAACCAGACCGTAAAAAAGTTTCCATTTAGTGAAATTTACCACCTATCGGTAACCCTGTTTTTCACTCGGTTTCCCATCTCACGTAACTCTGTGTAAGAAAAACAATGAAAACATTTGAAGCTGAGTGACTATTGGGGTCCATTTCATATAATACTAGCTGAGCCGCCCGGCTTCGCCCGTGCACGCAAACAGTCGCGTCACTCACTTTTCCAACCATTTAAACTATAAGTCATGAAAAAAATGAAAAAAAAAATTCCACATACAAAATGTAAAGAAAAACGATTTTTCTGAATTTTCCAATTTTCTGGAATTTTCCTCCACAGTGTCCTTCCTTGGGCCAATATGAATCCATCAAGCCCAAAATCATGAAAATCGAACGATCCGTTGTCGAGTTATGCGTACACACACGGACGTCAGTCTATTTTATATACATATATATATTTACTCTTCACCCCTTTTCATAACTAAGGGACGATCTTCGTAAATTCATTCATTATTTACATATCAATAGAAAAATGCGTTTGTGTTTACTTTCAGATTTCGCATTTCATACCCAACCTTGTGGCTGAGACGAAATATTCCTTTTTGAGAGGGGACAGGTTTCTTCAATATAAAATGAAATATAGGATGAAATGTATTTATTGTGTGCGTGAAAACAAATAGCCCGATTTCTGAAAGCGATTTTTTAATTGATTTCAGAGGATTTTACTGTCATGCGTGTATATTCGAATACAGTCGAAACCGGATATAGTCACGCCGAACTTTGTGACTATAAGCGGGTTGTGCTCTTATCGGGAAAGGAATTATAACTAAATTTTTAACAGTATATGAGGCACATAATTTCATCCTGTTGATTTCTAATTAGAATCTAAACATTTTTTATTCAGAGAGCAACAAAAACTTTTTGAATTTGATATTGAAAACAAGAATCCAATAAGTGACAGTCCTAAGAAAAAAATACACAGAGGATGTAAAGTGAAAAGTGAAAGTAGGTATAGTCGTTTCAAATCACGGTGTACTTTTGAACGGATGTTTTCTTTTTTTTGCGCACTAGGGTTTACTGGAAGAGAAGGAGCATGCGCGTGGAAAAGAGATAACATGCGGACAAAAGTTCACCATGATATGAAAGCCAGTGTTGGCATCGCGAAAATGTGAAAAAAACAGGAGATCGTCTGTTGGACTTACCAAAGTAACAGGAGATTTAAAATTTCGTCAAAAAACATCTAAAATACGAGGTTTTTTTTAGTGGCCCCGTTTAGATAGGGCGGGAACCGTGCGGTTTCAAACCGGTTTCAAACCGCGCGGCTCCCGCTGCAGTTCCTATTTACACTGAAGTCATTATATTCGTTCAAATCAACCGCCCGAAAATAGAACCGCCCGGAAACCGCGCGGTTGTAGTTCTATTGCGTTATATGAGACTGTTCAGTTTATTTGCGGTTTTCGTGCGTTTTGGATGATTTTTTAAATTTTTATGATATGATTCGTTTGTACACAATGTTTTAATAGTGTTTTAATACTAATGGATGGACAGGGCCAAAATGTCTATTTGATTAGGAAAAAGTTTTTTGACACTACATTACTTGATTTTGCGCTGGCTGACTCAATTTTATTGATACGTCGTTTCCCTTCAGCATGTCGTATAATAGTCCACTTTTGTCAGGTTCGCCGAAAATTTTTTTGTTGCGTTGCAAACAACGCTTTTGGATTCCATAAAATTATCTGGATTTTCACTGAGCCAATTTTTAAAAAGCGGTTCCTCTAGCCATTTCTTCCTGTTTATACTTTGTCTTTTACCTGTGCATAGCCAAGTAAAACTAAAATCACGGAAATTAGCATCGGTTAACTTTGCTTTATTCAAATTTTGAAAAAAAAATTAAATGCACTTCAAAGAAGTGTCAATGTCAATGTCACTAGGTCCGTTCGCGTACTTTTTGCACCAAATATGTGTTTTGTGAAATTCTCTCAAAGATAGGAAAATTACGAAAAATTAAACGAACGCGTTGAACAACAAAAAATGCAAAATGTATGTGATTTGACAGTTTTCATGTAATCTGCCCCAAGAAATTTCTTGTGCTTAAATTCGCAGCCTGGGGAGATTTCTTACACTCTCTTTTACGAAAAACTACGAAATTTTTGCGTAAAGGAACGGATTTTCGTAACTTTTCGTAGTTGTGATATTCTTCGGGTTCGACTGTATAGGCATAATTAGGCCAAATGACGATACATTATGTAAATACATAAGTACATAAAGTATGTGCATATATATATTTATATTATAATGCTACTGTTTAGTTTCTGAGCGTCTTTAATCATATTTGGTATAGAATGTAGCTTTTAATTATTATCTACTTTCAATAAAATTATAATGGAAATTATAGCAGAACTAGGTATGCATACATATGCATACTTTTTGAAAAATATTTCTTTCACATACATACAAACATTACATATGGATGTATGTAGGTGCATTTGTTTACCAACAACCACCTTGCTCAGTTCCGGGAATAGCCAACGTCATCTTCAAAATGTTCCTCAAGTTGGGTTCATCAACATTCTTCTTCTTTCTTTAGGTGGCGCAACAGTTCGGGGCAATGGTTTTAAAGATCTCGGTAGGTATTTATGTAGTTTCGCCCAAAATTTAAACAAAGCATAGGTATAAACCACATGAGTAAATCATATTCAATGTTAGGCTTTGTGATAATAGTGTAAAGTATTTAAAGGTCATTATGTCACTCTTTCCCTCTTTAACAGTCTTGTCCGTCCTTCGCTCGAATATGTAAAATTTGGACACCTCACTGTAAGAATCACAATACTCTTATTGAAGCCGTCCAGCGAAGCTTCATTCGTTCTGCAATAAAAGAGCTTCTCTGTGACGACACTTTTACCCTAGTTTCATATTTGAATCGAATAAAACCTAGTCTCAAAGACAGGTTAATAATGACATCAATGTTATGCATCAACCTATTTCAGGTCTGATAGACGCCCTGATATGCCTACCTACTATACCTACTTTGAAAATCTAACTTTCGGGGGGATCGCATCACCTTACTGCATGCGTCTCAACCGCATGAGTAAACTCCATAATTAAAATATTAACTTTGTCGGCTTTAATTTGAACACAATTATAATAAAAAAAAAAAAAAATAGACTATACTTCATAAAACCAAAAATTGTTTTCAACCATCTTACATCTAAACAGCAATTTTATTTTATTCTCGTTCAAATATAGTCAATAAACAATGTACCTACTTTGCATTTTTGGCACAGGACAGATCAACTAAAACACAAAATTCACCATTTCACCAAATGCAGAAAAAGAAAAATATAACCTGCGCAATGATTATTATTTTTGTTTCGGCTTATTCACTGTATGTGTTTATACACATACACACCTACACACATACATTTGGTTTTACTCATGGTTTCATTCAAATTTCTACCAAACCAAACCAGAAAAAAGACATAAATCCCTCACAGTGCTGGGGGATCGTGGGAAAAATCCCTTTTTGTGGGAATTTGGACCTCAAAAGGGATCGAGGGGAAACCCTATGGTTTTGCGGGAATTTGTTAATTGTGTGGGAATTTTTTTTATTTATAAAATTTAAACCAAGAAAGGGTATAAGCAAGAAAATTCCAAACCATTAATAGTTTTTATTCACTTATTCCAATTCGTGAAGATAAAAATAACGAAACTCGCTTTAAAGTAACTCGTTTGAGGCCTTAATTTCTATTTTTTTTTTTGTTTTCCTCAACACAATGTTTTAATAACATTACACAAAAGTAAAATATTTATTTATTTATTTATTTATTTATTTATTTATTTATTTGATCTACCGAGCTTATCTCTAACAGATTTAAGAATATAAGAATAATATAATGATAATAATAAAATTTAATAATATAAAAATAAATAATTGAGTTATAAAGTATTAATTTTTAAAATATTATTTGAAATATGTAATTTCAACCAATTTTAACCTGTTTGATCATGTTGAATGCAAATTCATTTATAATAGGTATTTATTAGGTCAGGTTTCCGCCATTCCAAACGAAAGATATCGATTTGATCGTTGGCATTATCGTTATGTTGGGGTGAATTCATAATTGTAAAAATGTTGTTGTTAATTTACCGCAGCAAAATCTGTATATATTAAGAAATATAAAAAAAGCTGCTAATTTGCACAACAAAAGGGGTAATTTGACATTTATGAAAACAAATCGAGAGTCGAAACACAAGTGCTGCCGGAACGTTTGCAATGGTAAGGCAGTTTTTCTACATTTGTGAACGCAGTAACTGCATTGCTGCGGTTTTTTTTTACAATTATGAACTCAACCTTGATGCTACTCAAATCATAAAGGCGTACTTCTCATACACAATTTGTTCGTCATTCTCCAGTTAACAGAGTTATTTGTGTCAAAATGTGTCAAAAACCCAGACAACTTTTGTTACTGATTTAAAGTGAAAAAAAGTGTTCCATAATGCCATTAGTACAAAATGTGGATTGTTTCAACTTCGCCACTAAAATTGGACAGCAAGATAATTATAATCATAGTCCACGGAAAGCCGAAACCTCATTTAACGTGAAGTAAGGTTTATGGATATGTCATCTGTCATTTAAGTGAAAGCAATTCGTAAAAATATTTTCGATATATATGTATTTTACGAATTTTTTCTCACTGAAATAACAGATGAAATAATCCTAACTCACTTTAAATTCTTAATATGACTTTAATTTCGTCACGAGGTGATAACGATATTGTGAACCTAAAGTCGCCTATAACTATCAAAACTTTTTGTTACGTGCTAATATAATTTTAAATTGTACTCTATCCGACTATAATACTGTGCCATTTTTTTTTCTTTAATTATAAAACCTATTTATCTACGTTATTTGGCTTTGGAAATATGTATGTACAAATTAAAAATACCAAGTACAAACTTAACGGAAATTTTGTTTAATTTTTGTTCTGCGGGAAATAAATAGGGAAAAACGAGATGGTGTGTGGGGAAAAAAGGGAATTTTCGGCTCGGGTGATGGGACTTCTCTGAAAAATGACCACCAGCACTGATCCCTCATACTCGTAAGTTTGTAACATTCAAATCTCAATTTTTTTTTGGGCTTTTTAGTTAACTCTCCTTGCTTTTGAGTGAACATCGGAAGGCAATGCTAAGCCAGTGATGGCAGATTGTGGGTAATTACCCATTTTGTGGGTATTTCGCATCGCAAAATAAGCTAAAAGGGCGAAAGGGTATTTTCATAGCACCCAGAACCAGATTTGGGGATTCCACGGTTTGTGAGGCGACACTGTTTGGAAATGCCATTTTGTAAGTCTCGATAAGCACAAAATATAGAGTTACAAACAATTATTAATCGCTTAGTTTTAGGAGATATCGAGGTTTAAAAAATTAATTTTTCTCCTATGGAAATTCCATTGAAATTAATAATTATTTTTCCTCGGTACAAAAAAAACTTCACTCAAATGCCTGGGCAGAACGAATTTTTTCAATTGTAACGGATGTTAAATGCAAAAAAAGAAATCGGTTAGGAAAATACATGATAAACAGTATTTGTCCAATACGATAGTAATTTCAATCAAGAAAAATTACTTGCTTCAATATTGTTGCTCCTTGCACGTGTTCCTACACAATTCAATTCCAATTACACAATTGTACATTGTATACTTTTATACATTGTATACGGATACAGATATTTTGGGATCTGATTCATTGGTTCATGCTATTAAAAAAATCGTATGGGACTTGTGACTAAATTAACTTAATACCAGGAAAACTGTGAGCCCAAGGTAAAAATTGTATGAGATAAATTTGTGGGTGACATTATGGCGCACAAAAATAGTAATAGCAAAAAAAAAATTATAAGTACTTTAACGAGATAAATGCAATTTTCACAAAAATTGGTTAAGAAAAATAAAATAAATCTGTGTTTGAAGACAAATATTATGAAAATAAAAACACGAATGGTTATAATTTATAACTGTTTCAAACACTAATGAATTGTCTATAAAAGGAGTCCTTTTTGGTTGATCTAAGTTTAATATTGTAGAAGTTATAATTGCATAACTGTTGGTACCTTCTTCTCTAAACAAATTTTTTTAATACCCTGTAGCTCAGTGGGTGTTCAAGATAGACCCCCCCCCCCCCCCCCTATACAATTTTTTTCATAACATGAACCAATGAATCAGTTCCCAAAATATGTGTATCCCAAACCGGACCACCTTGTATACATTCATTTCATTTAAGACTGAATTTGTTTCTTTTTTGTTATTTGTTTATGTTTTTTTGTATGTATATTTTCGTGGGTAATCTAGTGGGTATTTTCCAACAACGGCGTGGGAAATCAAAAAATCTTGCTTGATGATAGTACTATTAGATTCATATACAATGATAATAGTCGACTTTATCTACCCAACTGTTTAACAGTAACAACTAACTATTATTATTATACGTTATACCTATACTTACATATGTATATAAAAAAATAATTTAATATTAAACAATTTTATAACGTGGCACCGCCATAGATTTACTATCGGAACTGAATGCATCCATTCACGAACACTTTTTATTTGAAACTCGAAATTATCTCATTTCGACGCTAGTGTGAATCCCATATAAACGTCAAAATTTATTTACTCTTGCAAAATTTACATTGCACTAGAATTGTTTAATGTCGATTTCGATTGGGCAAAAAAAGCACTGTTTTATCTCGAGCACTTTTTATCGCTCAGTTTTCATTTTCCAACCGACCAAAAAAGCACTTTTTTTGCTCTAGATCAATTGTTGTGAATCTTGGATTCAGCTCGAGATCTACACCTATTTGCACTAACACCAGAACATTTTAAATGAAATGTCAATGCAGTACATCAAAATAAAGGCCCCGGCCCATAGAATCCGTCGACCTCGTTCCTTTGTACTTTGAAGTTGAAGTTGAAGTATTAACGGATAGAGCAGTCCCATAGAATCCGTCAACGGTCACATATCTACGTAGAAATGTCAAACGATTCTCTTCACTCTCTCTATGTTTCCACTAATGAAAATGCATAATCTCAATTTGTGAATGCGTGAACTTCAGTATGTGAATGTGTGAACTTAAATGCGGGAATGTGAGTAGAGTACTGACAAAGTATGGACGGATGCAAAAAGTAGAAAGTAGACAAACTTTATCCTTCGAAGTTCATACATCCGTTGGTTATGGGCCATCTCTCATAAGAATGCGTGTATTTTATCGAGCCGTCACTGTGTATCAATGAAGGAACAACGGATTGACGGATTCTATGGGACGGGGCCTTAAATATCACTAGAGCTAAATCTGAAAAGCCTAATCGAAAACGACATAAAATTGAATCTTGGTAGGTAGGTAAGTAACAAATGTGCAAAAAAATAGAACGAAAGCTTAAAATTTTTTAAATTATGGCAAACTCAAACAGCCCTATTCATAAAGCATAATCAACTGTGAATTACCTAACCTTAATTTTGGTTTAGTCATACTTTAATTCGTCATTCGATATTCATTATATTTTCCGTCACTAATCAACGTTGATCAAGTCTTAAATGCCGATTTCTCTCTGTTTGATGTCGTCAGCCCTAGGGTACACTGGCTAGTGTCAATTATTTTCGTGGTTGTCAAAAAACCCAGTGCAACCCCCATTTCATCGAACGCAAATACCTTGCCCTGACAACTGGCATTCTTTGAAAATTTAACAGAAATCAAATTTGGTTAATTTTCATATATTTTTGCACTTGTTTAGTTTGTTGTTTTATTAAACAACTTATCTGAACACAAAAAACACAAGCACAATGAGCTAAACCAACGCAATGAAAAATAACCAAATGACAAATCAGCTGATTTAATGTTTTGACAGCCCTTTTTTCTTGCACTGACGAAATACTCGGGGTAAATCCAGTGAAGAACCAGTGTCGACAACGAACGCAGGGCAGCATATTCAGTGCGTTTTCAGTGTAGCACTGGCGGACATAAAACGCTTCCAGTGCACCCTAGTGCGTCCTAGGGCTGACATCAAACAAACCTAAAGCTTAATTAAAGTGACAGATGGGATTTTTTTTTATAATTTTATAATTTCATTTTTTTATTCTTTGATATGTTGATTTAGACACACACCGTACAAAAAGGTATAAAAGATGGACTGCCCCTTGTCAAGACCTCCATTACAATGAATTTCGGAGAAAATACAGATTTTCCAAGAAAAATATGCAAAAATTAATTCGCAATTTCTATTTTTTTGACACTTTCAAGTCAAGTTTTCAAACTGTGTTTCCAAAACCATTAATACTACGTTTACACCAAACGAAACCCCGAGATTTCGGCAAATTCATCCAAATCTCCGAGATTTCGCCATACATTTTCGAGCTTTCGAAATCTCGAGATTTCGGCGAAATCTTCTTGAAATCTTTTTGAGTTCATCCGTCCGTGAGAGGTTGTCAAAGCGAACAAGTCTACAGCGTGAACTTCGGTTTATTTTGGTGTTCATTAATAGATGTCAAAATATTAAATGCCAAAATGATTGTGGCCAATTGACAGGACACAGGTAAGTTTGCAAGAGAATATTTATTTTATATAATTTGTTAATCTTTTCAGGCAATGGGCAACGAAAAAGTACAAAAAAAAACACATTTTGGTCGCCAACTGAGGAATGTCAACAAACAATTGTTTGCCTAGAGATGGGCAATTGCGAATAAAAACAATCGAATAATTCGATTGTTCTCCGCTCTCTGTCTCTGTTATATTTTTCATATTTTACCCGTTTCTCTTATATTTTTATACTCTAAATGAGTCAAATAAAAGAAAGTCGGATTTATTTTCAGTTTCAATAAAATTTTGACAGGCGGTACGCGGTCAACGTAGCTTGCTGCGGTACAAAATTGTAAACCACCTCAGTGTGTGCACCTATATTTACGGCAATAGGATTTCATACCATTATACCGCTACCGCGTAACGCTCCGATGTGTGACAGGAATCGACAGGAGTCGATTGTTCTAGCGCGATTGTTCAGGGCGATAGTTCGATTGTAAATGAGGTTAATAAACTTAAATTGAAATTGAAGAAAATCTTTTTATTTTAAATATCAAATTGCATGCTATAAGGCTTATAGTACGTTTACACCGAGCCGAAATCTCGAGATTTCGATGAACATTCACCGAAACATCAGTAACCCGTTTACACCGAGTTGAAGAGGTTCCAGCTGTCAATTTTGAAGTAGCTGGCAAAACTAGGGATGGGCGATTGAGAATTAGTTTCATAATCGAATAAAAAGACAATTCGGTGTTAGCCGAAAACAATCGAATAACTATCAAATCGTGTTTCAGAAAATTTATTTTACTAGGCGAGTATACTAATTGGTCGATTGTAGAAATGCATGTCTCAATTTATTCATCGTGGTACCAGTGTGACTTGAATTTGGATCTGAAATCTGAACGCATGCAATTTGATATTTAAAATAAAAAGATTTTCTTCAATTTCAATTTAAGTTTATTAACCTCATTTACAATCGAACTATCGCCCAAAACAATCGCGCTGGAACAATCGACTCCTGTCAACTAAAGGAGCTCACACATCGGAGCGTTACGCGGTAGCGGTATAATGGTATGAAATCCTATTGCCGTAAATATAGGTGCACACACTGAGGTGGTTTACAATTTTGTACCGCAGCAAGCTACGTTGACCGCGTACCGCCTGTCAAAATTTTATTGAAATTGAAAATAAATCCGTTTTTCTTTTATTTGACTCATTCAGAGTATAAAAATATAAGAGAAACGGGTAAAATATGAAAAATATAACAGAGACAGAGAGCGGAGAACCATCGAATTATTCGATTGTTTTTATTCGCAATTGCCCATCTCTAGGCAAACAATTGTTTGTTGACATTCCTCGGTTGGCGACCAAAATGTGTTTTTTTTTGGACTTTTTCGTTGCCCATTGCCTGAAAAGATTAACAAATTATATAAAATAAATATTCTCTTGCAAACTTACCTGTGTCCTGTCAATTGGCCACAATCATTTTGGCATTTAATATTTTGACATCTATTAATGAACACCAAAATAAACCGAAGTTCACGCTGTAGACTTGTTCGCTTTGACAACCTCTCACGGACGGATGAACTCAAAAAGATTTCAAGAAGATTTCGCCGAAATCTCGAGATTTCGAAAGCTCGGAAATGTATGGCGAAACCGCGGAGATTTGGATGAATTTGCCGAAATCTCGGGATTTCGTTTGGTGTAAACGTAGTATTACACACACCGCCGCGATAGCGATAGCGATAGTGAATGAGACCAATCAGCATTTGAGTTTCGATAAGTAAGTACGTTCACATTAGCATTTTATATCTTACTTCATCGTTTTTTTTTTTTTTTTCACTGAACGCATCCAATGGAACTCACTCTTGTGGGGTCAACGAAATAATTGTGACGTTTCTGACAGTACCTACCTTGTGCGTGGATGTGTCGAAAACTTTAATTTTATCTTGAAAAGGTGACAGTTTTTCTGCACTGCTTGTGATTTTAATTTTGGTTTTGAGACTCAGCAGAAATAAAGTGGCTAATTGGAAGTTTTCAGTTTAAAAAGAAAATTGTGAATTTTTTAATATCCAATGTGCAATTAAAATACTTTTCTGTTTTTTTTATCCGATATTCTCCGATAAGTGAAAGTATTACAGAAGTTTCCAACTATGTAGGGGAAAGACAAAATCTACATGTCCGCACCCTTGCTCGCTGTATTCACCTCTTTTTTCACGTAATGTTTTATCTGCGGGGCTTTGAATAGATTTTTATTATCTGCATACTTAATCAATTTAAATTGTACAATTTACATTTAAGGATTTAAGCCTTTTTCTAATGAAACGAATTAAGAAATAAAATAGTGCTCGACAATTTTGTACATAAGTGAAAAAAAACTTCAATCGATATTAGACGTACACATACGAGCTCGTAGAGGAAAAATAAAACCTTAAAAACAAAATAAAATCACAAGAAATCGCGATTTTATTATATACATACATCCATATGTGCATATATGTATATATACGCTTGTATTAAACCTAGAAATTGTGAACTTGAACCAAATGTTATTAATCATGTTCATTGTTTAGAAATTTATATTTTGTTTAAAAGTTAAAAACCTTTGGATGACTGCATCTTCAATTTTAAAATCACGGTAGTAGTGTAAAATAGGAATAAGATGTTAGTGAGTAATTGACATGTAGGTACTTCGCACATTAAACTTGCGGCGTTATCAAGAAAAAAATAAGAACCCTATACATATATATGTACTTAAATAATGGGAAAGAAAACAATTTTTTTTTTAAATAAATAGACTTGAATTTCAACTCATGTAGATTGGTAGATTGGGATTGGGATTTGCAATTTTTTAAGAGCTACGTAATAAAATAAAGAAGGGTGTGGCAAATTTGCAACAACTTTACGAAATTTATGTAAAACAAGTTGAAAAATCGGGGCTGCATTCACATTGAGTGCGCAGCAACCACTTGGTAATTACACTTATATATTTTGTTATATGCATACATATGTAAATCTAAATGTAAATACACTAACTAAACTCGCCGATATAGAAAAGGTAATGAATGTCATTGGGTTGAATAAATTAAGTAAATTACTAATTGGAAACAATTTAAATTTGTTTAAGTGTCACGGACCTTTTTAATATACATAGTTTTGAAAGAAAAAAAAACAAAATATTAACCGTATTGTCATTGCCGACAATATTAAACCATATGTCATCATCAATGCATAACTTTAGCCAAGAAACTAGTTTCAACCTTTCATACTTGTTGTCATCCATCTAAGTAGCATGCTCATGGTCGTGATCGTCATGCAACTGACAAACGCGTAAACAGGTGCTTGAGATAATGAATCATACAAATTCAAACCTTAGACAAATTAAAAAACAAAAAATTCAAATCTCATGTAGCCTGTGGACAGTGAAGAGTCTGCCTGAGGGAGTCTCAAAGTAGGTATAATTTGCTAAACATTACTTTTTTGGGCGTAGGTTTTAAATCGTATAGCATTCCGCAACGCTCAGATTTGAGTGGAAGTGGTTGGTCTGATTTGTTACTTAAGAGAACAGACAGACAGACTTGCTGAATAAGATCCCCTATCTAAATGAAGAAACATTTAGAGGCAAATAGGATTTATGAACATCTGCTCTAATGGCAAAGCACGTTGGTTACTTTCAGAGTCGCCTGGGAAGCTTTCAACAAGTTTCACTGAATAAAAAGATAACAATATGAATTATACTCGATTGCCCCACTTGATAAGGAATTAAGAATACCCCGACTGAGGCCGAAGTGATTGTGAAAATAAGTACCACCTCACCAATCAATATACAATCTGAGCAGCGAGTAATAACATTTCTGATGACCTTGATAAGGCACGCAATTGACTTCCGATTGATCCATTAAAATAAAAAACAAACGGAGCTGCTGCCACTGAATCATTTAATTGCCCTTAGAATTCCGTTAAGCAGATGAAAATGGGAATAGCGGAGATGCATAAAAATAGAAAGAAAGAAAGACACTGCCAGTATGCATACATACGTCTTTTTTTTTTTTTTTTTTGCTTATGTTTATGTAAGTCTTAGGCTTAGATAATAAGATATATGCAGATACCTTATATGTATATGTGAAAAAGTGTTTAGCTTAATAAATATTATTTTTTTCTTGCAGATTGTTAATTCTGACTGAACTGTCCTAAGGATATTATGTTTTAAAAACAATTTCATTACTGCCAAACAAACAAAACAAATACAATGCCGCTTCCAAAACGCTCAATAGAACCGGTGCATGTAGCTCGGTCTGTGTACCAACAAGAAGAACTTCAAGCCACTGAACTTGAGACAGTTACAAATACCACTCTAACAAACATCATTCGTCAATTGTCATCGCTGTCTAAACACGCTGAAGATATTTTTGGTGAGCTGGCACGAGACGTTGGTGGTATCGGTGATCGAGCAAATTCATTGCAAGCTCGTATAGATAGATTGGCCATCAAAGTAACACAATTAGATAGTAATGTCGAAGAAGTTCCATTGACCGATATTCAGCGTAAGAAGGCATTTAAGTCGGCCAAAGTGTTTGATCAGCAGATATTTTCACGTGGCACAATGCCTACTCCAATGTTAGAAACATACGCTCAGTGCGATAAGCCACCACCACTAGACAAATTAAATGTGTACAGAGACGACGGAAAAGATGGTCTCAAATTCTATACAGATCCGAATTACTTCTTCGAATTGTGGAGGCAGGAAATGCTCAAAGATACCGAGCGAGTAATGCATGATAAGGGTAGGAAAATGCATAGACCTCGTCAGGATGGTGGCAGTGGTAGCGGCGGAGGTGGCGGTGTAAGGGGTCATAAAAAACGAGTACGCATTCCGCATAATACACGAGAAAAACAACGGCAGTTAGTTATCGGACATGGAGAGACCCTAATGCCCAACAATGTAATTTATAGAACACCAAATTCAGTTGTAACCGATGAGTCAGGATATAGCAGTAAGTAACGTATTTATATGTAAATTTAAAAAGAGGTGCGTATATTTTAGTGCAATAGGAAAAGCGAATGACTAGCAAAGAAGCATTCATGCGAGTACTTTGAGAATGTTTATCATTCAAAATCAAAAGAAAAAAAATCTAAAGACTAAACCTCCATCTTTTATCGTTTGTTCAAGTTCAGGCGAAATTGAACGAAGTTGAAACTGGGTCTATGTTTAAAGCTTCAGTTCGCACTTATGCACAGGGTCGTCAGAATGCATTTCAGCTCAAATTTGTGTCCACGGGAACAACAGCACTAAGTCAGTATAATGGAAACTTTAAACAATGTCCGACGAACGATGTAACACCGGGCGGAAGATTAACGCGCTCTTGCTTTTATTCCGAACTATACGCTATAAGTTCTTAGCCAGTAATCTCGACTAACCAAATAAGTTACTTATCTCCTCCTTATCAACTTGGAAATTTTAGTTGATAAATTAAAATCACTGGGTTTATCCAAAAGGCTGTCGGAGAAAGAACTAATTTGATTGCAGATAGCATTATGTTTTCTTTTCTATTTTTCTGTTTAGCTGCGGTGAAGTTGTTTATAAATCTGCATTAAAAGATCCCTAACATAATATGTAGCTTGGTTGGAAGATACCTCGATACAGATGGTTGTTCTGTTTATAGTTTTTGTACCCACTATCGATTTATATGACTTTTGCGTCATCTTCATAATTCAACATCATATTTATGACAAAACAGTGTTTTGTCTTTTGTAATTAATTTAAAAAGAAAAAAAAATCGATTTATTACTTTCTTTCCTAGGTATGGGAATGTATGACACAAGACCCCCTCGACCTAGTTCAATTGAGTTGCGACGCAGTTACCCAGCAGATACAGTCGATATGTATGGTCCATTGACACCACATTCTGCAGCATCAGTAGCTATGGGTGGAAATGGTAACGGAATGCATCCATCACAGCATCAACAACATCAAATGCAATTACCACAACAGCAACAGCAGCAGTACGATGAAGGTTCTTATAATTCACAAACTCTTTATGGGCACACTAATCAAGGTTCAATGTCATCAGAGGTCCTGTATGCCGCTGGTACACCATCGCGAACGAAACCTCGCCCATCACAACCGCCACCAGCACCTCCTTCAAATGGAAGTGGCGCCGGAACACCAAACACTTCGAATGCCAACACTCCAACACGAGGACGGAGCATGTCGACAAGCCGAGATGCTTTACCGCCGCCACCACCAATTCCCGATGGTTTAACATCGCCTACTTTAACCAATCTGAATGGCGGCAATGTTGCGGCTAAATTATTGGCCCGCACTAATAGCACTTCGCGAGTAAGCTCACCACAATTGGCACCAAGCAGTAGCGTACAGGATGCTAATGCGCTGGTGATGGCACAATTGAGCAATCAGATAAATAGTTTCAACAGTACCGGTTTGTCACAGCAATTGAATGATCTTCCACCGCCGCCACCAATTCCAGATCAGGTTAGCATACAATATTCAAATCAAATTGAACACAATTAAATGAGAAATCTATTTTTTTCTATAGCACTTACCAAAATTACAACCAGCACCACCACCACCACCTCCGCCACCACCGGTAGAGGCTCAGACAACACATCATATTTTAAAACCAATTGCCAATGGTGATATTCCCTCATCTTTATCGGCTGCAAATGGTGTCATTCTGTCAACTGCTGGACACAAGGCTGGCGCAAAGAAGTTATTACCACCATATCATGATTCAAGAAACGATTTAATGAAAGCTATTCGAGATGGTGAGTTATCAGTTTAGGATTCCGTCTCAGAAATACAAAACCGCGGAATTATTTTATAAAATCCCTCTTCTGTCTGCACGTCGGTATGTCACATGCATTTAATATATCGTACACCGTTTGACATACAAAGAAACTTGAAATTTAGTATAGTATAGGGGAGGGTAAAAAATATCTGAACAAAAAAAAATTCATGAAAATAATGTCCTTTGTCTAGAAAGTGCTAGAGATAAGGATTCGGAATATAAAAATGCATAAAATATAATTGCCGCAAACATCTGAAAAAACATCATTCTTATCTGCGAAACTATTTACTAAAATTAGAAATACGAAAAAATCAAATTAAGTTACAATCTTGCGGAACCCTTCGTACGCGAGTCCGATTCGCACTGGGTCAGTTTTATACTATACCGTACTACAATGTTTCATAAATTACGAATGTAGAACAATAACTATGCCGTTTCGCTTGTAAGCAAAGGACTTAAGCACATCACCTCAGCAGATTGTGCTCACACCTAGCGCAAGTCAAAATTCCATAGGTCATGGCACCTTATCCAAATTCCAAACCAATTTCTTTGAGAAATCGCAGTAGATGATTGGTTGTTAATATGTTTAATTCAGTGCTCATTACTGTGCTCGGGAAACTGGCGATGTGCACGGAGATAGGGAACTGATAAATGTAACAGTCTCCGTTGAAGCAGTCCATCAATTCGTTTTTATTGCATATTGCCTGCCTAATTAGTATTATGGCGGATGTCACGATTACTTTAGGTAATAACTGGAGTTCTGGACGTCGAAGTCGGTGCGAAAGGAAGTACTTGCAACGCGAATGTTTCTTCTTCTTAACAGAAAAACATCAACTAATCCAGCAAATGGCTTTGTTTTCCTTTTCACACTCGAGTTTAATAGTCTTAATCCTTTCGTAACGCATTGTTTGCACTACTCCACAGGTATCACATTACGAAAGGTTGAAAAATCAGAGCAAAAGGAAATTGAGCGTAACACCGCATTACATGACGTAGCATCAATTCTCGCACGACGAGTCGCAATTGAGTTATCTGAATCCGAAGAATCTGAAAGCGAAGACGACAGTGAAGGATGGATAGAGCCCAATGAAACATCTGCCTAAAGCTATGGTATTTATGTATTAAAACTGTAACAACCCATAAGTATATCTGATAAACCATGTTATTAAAGAAATTATTAGAGAGAGAAAAGTTAAGTATGTATTGAAAATTAACAAAATAATGAACGTTTTGAGAAAAAAAAACACGTCTTTTCTAACAATATTTATATTTATTGCACTATTTAAATGTTCTTTTTTTAAGAAAACAAAAATTCCGAATATATACAAATAAAAATAAATAATTATCCAGCAAATAATAATATATTTAATAGGCTGTAAAATAATAAATACAAATATACAATTACTCTGATGTAATTGCATTTAATTATTTTAAATAAACTTATTCGTACATATACATACATACAAACATACATATTACCGAAACACAAACTTTAAAATATGTAAAGAAACTCTCAGCGTTTCCCTTTAACTAAACATAATAACCTTACACTTATTCTTGGCGCACATCCTACTTTTTGTCGCATAGTTAATTTTAATTTTAGTTATTTTTAGACCAACTCTTCTTGCCCTTCTTCGTTACAAAATTTATAAGCATTGAAACGAAACTCGAAGAGTTCATGCGCATAAACAAATGCATTTTTCTTGTTTAAACTGCTCGCACAAACATAAAGGCGATTAAAATGAAATTGAAGCAGTTTCGTTATTGAATTTAATGTTAATAAAAGAAAATATTTGAATTTATGCGACAAAAAAATCGCATGTGCGCTTCCGGTTTTACAGAAAATAGTCTTATTTGTAAATAACAGAATTGAATTGTATAATTATATTTAATTTTACTATCGGTTATATTTTACTAGTATGTACCTATTTTTTGTAAACCTTATCAATTTTTTTTATTAAATATTTTTATTCGTACCATTTTTGTTTTGGTAAAAACAAAATACCTAATTATAATCAAAATGGTATGCATATGCAATAAAAGAAAACCCAATATGAAATAAAAAGAACATATTTTATTATTGAATTTAAAGCAAATAGCGGAAGCGAATACAGTAATACAAAAAAAAAATTAAATCCGCTACAAACAGACGATATCCCCTAACGCATATTTTTGATTCAGATGGTGATTAAAAATAAGATTTGATATCCAAGCATCTAATTCGGAGACATCACAACAATCATTAGTCAGTCGCTGGCAGGATGAGCAGCCACTAGGTAACTTAAGTTACGCCAACAACACTATCGCAAGCCACTGTTGCTCGTGCGTCATGGACTGCACTGCACATTGAAAAACTGGTGTTTACAATCCAAGGGATTCTCCCTTTGGGTAATATCAGCTTGCACACTTAAGCCACTTAATTTTAAAATCGATTTAAGATTTGTCGGTGAATACCGCCCTTAGAGCCCAACTTGGAAAATGTAGACTTTTAAGGTGGTATCCACAGGCATGCAAGAGGGGCAAACTGCACTCGGAGGTTTCGCCATACATTTTTGATGTTCGAAACCTAGTTTAATACTACGTTTACACCAAACGAAACCCCGAGGTTTCGGCAAATTCATCCAAATCTCCGGGGTTTCGCCATACATTTTCGAGATTTCGGCGAAATCTTCTTGAAATCTTTTTGAGTTCATCCGTCCGTGAGAGGTGAGAGGAAGAAGTCTACAGCGTGAACTTCGGTTTATTTTGGTGTTCATTTATAGATGTCAAAATATTAAATGTCAAAATAATTGTGGCCAATTGACAGGACACAGGTAAGTTTGCAAGAGAATATTTATTTTATATAATTTGTTAATCTTTTCAGGCAATGGGAAACGAAAAAATACAAAAAAAAGAACATTTTGGTCGCCAACTGAGGAATGTCAACAAACAATTGTTTGCCTAGAGATGGGCAATTGCGAATAAAAACAATCGAATAATTCGATTGTTCTCCGCTCTCTGTCTCTGTTATATTTTTCCATATTTTATCCGTTTCTCTTATATTTTTATACTCTGAATGAGTTAAATAAAAGAAAATTGGATTTATTTTCAATTTCAATAAAAGTTTCACAAAATATTTTGACAGGCGGTACGCGGCCAACATATCTTGCTGCGGGACGAAATTGTTAACCGCCGTTGGTTGACAGGAGTCGATTGTTCTAGCCCGATTGTTTTGGACGATAGTTCGATTGTAAAAGAGGTTATTAAACTAAAATTGAAGAAAATCTTTTTATTTTAAATATCAATGGTTGCATGCGTTCAAATTTCAGATCTAAATTCAAAAGTCACACTGATACCACGATGAATAAATTGAGACATAGATTTCTACAATCGACCATTAGTATACTCGCCTAGTAAAATAAATTTACTAGAATACGATTTGAGAGTTACTCGATTGTTTTCTGTTAACACCGAATTGTCTTTTTATTCGATTATGAAACTAATTCTCAATCGCCCATCCCTAGTTTTGCCAGCCACTTCAAAATTGACAGCTGAAACCTCTTCAACTCGGTGTAAACGGGTTACTGATGTTTCGGTGAATAGGTCTGTTCCCGTACTGTTGCAAACAACCGAAAACAGCCGAAAACTACACTCTCTTCTGTCAAAACATATGAAAAATCTTCGTACGGGAATAGGATTTGACTGATTTCGGCTGTTTTGGACAGGTACGGGAACAGACCTAATGTTCATCGAAATCTCGAGGTTTCGGCTCGGTGTAAACGTACTATTAGTCTTTTGAGTTCATCCGTCCGTGAGACGTTGTCAAACCGAACAAGTCTACAGCGTGAACTTCGGTTTATTTCGGTGTTCATTTATAGATGTCAAAATATATTAAATACAAGGTTAATTGCGGCAATTGGTAATATTGATATAATGGGCGCATTCAAGATCTTAGTTGACTAGATTTGCAGTCAATTCCACGGCCTCTGATTGGTCGAGAGCCCGAAAATTGACAGAACAGCTAGTCAATTTTTTTGAGGTCGGGGACTGGATTTTTAGTCAAGAAAATCTTGACTAGCCCACTAACAACCACCAACAACAGCTGACTGGTTGGTGTGGTTATACTGTGTGGCTGTTGTTTGCTTGTTACAAAAATACAAATCCAAGTAAATTATGAAGGAGTATTTTTATTTTTTCTATTTTTTATGCAGTTCATATACTGTTGGATTATGTAGAACAATCGACGAACTCAGCAAATCGTTCACAGCAAAAAATGCAACTTGCCCTATGAAATAACTAATTTACATTCCGAAGACATGTGTTACACATGTTACTTGCATAAAATGTCATCCTCTAATTCGTGCATTCTTATTTCTAAGTTTGTTTTTGCTCTTCTTTTCTTTAAAAAAACAGATTTGTTGTGCTGCAATAACAATTCTCCAAACAATCCCAAGCGAAAATAGAAAGTAGATGACGTTTTTGACATCTGAACTGTCAACTAGATATGCAGTCAATTTTGGCATTCAAGATCTTAGTTTGACTGCAAATCTAGTCAACTAAGATCTTGAATGCCCCCAATTTTTTAATCTTTGCAAACCCATACACAACAAAAAATACAAAAAAAGGAAATTATAGTTGAACTCTGGGAACAGAAGATTGGCCAGCTCCGTGGCAGCAGAAAAAATGACCACATTTATGACGAAATGGCTAATTTTTATGTATTGAAATTAACATTGATTATACGCTGTGGAGTTGCCAATAAATTTATATTTGTTTATTTATTTATCCACTCTGCAATAACCTTTTTAATTTCTAAATAAATCATTTTTCATCATTTATCTTAGCAACACTTATTTTGTGTTTTGCCAGCCACTTCAAAATTGACAGCTAATGACATTTGAAATCCCTTCAACTCGGTGGGGACGGGACTGAGGTTTCGGTAAAAGTTCATCGAAACCTTGAGGTTTCACTTCGGTGGGAACATCGTTGTCGCCTACTACTACAGCGAACAAACTTTATAGAGATACCTCACGCCCATACAAAAGAAAAACTGTCTTGTATTTGTAATAGCCGACAAAGATTTTTTGTTTTGACATATGCGATGTATGCTGCGCCATAAGCAAGTGTGCAATAATCGATATTTATTCGGTGTATGTTGACCATGTATTTTCGACAACCAGCGATGAAGCGCATCGAAACAAAAACATGTACTTCCTTTTGCCTGCTTTGGTGTGTGTTGGCTGTTGGCTAATAAAAATCAATGTACTGTTTCTTCATTGGTCACAAGAAAACGGATTGACTGATCCTGTGTTTTCAGCCTTTTTTTACTACTTGGGAAACAACACCACATGCACGATTAAGTTTTTTACACTTACTTTTTCTGTCCAGTAAGTAAGGAAACAGAACCACACACTAAATCCCTGGGTTGTCTCAGATAATTTAAGAGTGTATTAGTTAACTAACACTGCTAAAGTAATACTGGTGCGCGAAGTATAATCTCTTTTTAGTAGATTTGTGTTGCCCGGTATATAGGCATAGTTCTGTTTTTTGTTTACCAAGTGCCGAATGATGGCCGAAGGTCTGTGTAGTAATAATGTGATAATTTGTAATAAAGGTAATAAGTAATTTTATTTCCTTTATTTAAGATCCGAATAGCATAAGCCTCCTTGTAATAGTGCTAGATACGAATCCGTCCTTGCGAATTCTGCGACAAAATCCTCAAAATTTAACACAACTAGTGGACTCGACCATTGCTTTTGGAAATGCTCATTTAATGCAAAAAACTCAAAACAGATTAGCTGTTCTCTCATGCCATCACAATGGAAGGTAACTTTAACATTAATTGTTTCGCAACTCTAAAAACAAAAATTACCTATCTTTAGTGAATACCTTTACCCTGTCTCATCTCCTATGGAATTTCGTCAAGCCGATGGCCAATACGAAGCTTTCACATTAGTTGAGAAGACCATAAAACAGAGGCTACTGGCAGTAATGAATTCTGCCCCAAAAATCACAACATTATGCGAGTCGAAACTTGCGGGGTGCATGACTATTGCTTTGTGCTTCATAAATAACGTTAGTATCTATGAAATAAGAAACTCGAATTTTCTGTATATAGGTATTTCATTTATTGCTGATAGGCACTTCGGCATAAGGACGACAACGTTAATATAAATTCCCGAATCTTAGTCATAACTGGAAGCAATGAATGTGCCTCACAATACCTAACATACATGAATGTTTTCTTTACTGCTAGGAAACTAAAGATAACGCTTGATGTTTGTGCCATTGATAAAACATTAAAATTGTTTCAACAAGGTTGCGATATAACTGGTGGACACTATTTACGATTGCCACATATCGATGGTATGTTACAGTACTTGCTTTGGGTTTTTCTACCAGATCCGCCGACTAGGAAGAAATTAGTACTGCCACCTGCTGAGAAAGTCGACTATAGAGCAGCATGCTTCTGCCATAGAGAGGTGATAGACATTGGTTACGTGTGTTCAGCATGCTTATCGAGTGAGTATTTTAAAATGTATTTTTATTTTAATCGTTAAGATAAAAGAAGATACAAACGAGGATGTAATTTAAAAACCTAACTATTCCCAACTTAGCAGAAGGTCGAGTTATTTACTACTTTCATATACCTATAATATGTCGCTGAATTCATATGTAATGGATTCATTTTATATCAGATTAATGATAAATATTTTTATTTTAATTCCAGTTTTTTGTAAATTTAGTCCGATCTGCACAACCTGCCAGTACGTATTAAATGCTGTTCTTTTATTCACAGTTTATATGCTAATAATATTTATTTTCTTGTTCTAGCACTGTTTTCAAAACACCAGGACCACTTGCACTGAAAGCGAAAAAGAGAAAGAAATTTTAAATATTGTGTAGGTATTTGCTAGGATGTACAGACTGTACACAATTTCGATTGTTTAATTAAATTGTTTACACATTGGGGTCAACATAAACATTACGATTACATGTTAAATATTTTTCTCATTTGGATCGAATTGCTGTATTTCTTGGACTAACAGCGATAAAATGTCTATGTTACCGGCCAAACCCGATTTCAGGCAAAACTAGTTTGTCCTGTCATGTCATGTCAGGATAAACTAGTTTGGCCTAGGATAAACTAGATAGGCCTAGGCCAAACTAGTTTGTCCCATGTTAAATATTTTTCTCATTTGGATCGAATTGCTGTATTTCTTGGACTAACAGCGATAAAATGTCTATGTTACCGGCCAAACCCGATTTCAGGCAAAACTAGTTTGTCCTGTCATGTCATGTCAGGATAAACTAGTTTGGCCTAGGATAAACTAGATAGGCCCAGGCCAAACTAGTTTTCAATTATTATTCAAGTGATCGAACGGTTAAAATGAAAAGGCAATCCATTAGATGAGTAATATATATTCAAATGAAGTCTACTTAATTATTAAAAACACAGTATTTAGGGTAATTTTCGTTTTTTTTTTTAATAAAGGAGACCTAGTGCAATGAACCCACAGCAGCTATCAATTCATTTATTATATCGCATACCAACAACTCGCATTTTGTTTCTTCGCAGTTTTTATTTGGCAAACTTTCGTTCAGGTTTGTAATTATTTAGCCATAAAATATTCTGCATTCACTATTTCGCTTTATTTTATTGGGTAAAATATTATTTTGTATTTTTAATTTGTTTGGCTTTCATTTTATCACATGTTAAAAAATTTGCGCGAAGTTTGGCCTAGGCCAATCTAGTTTATCCTAGGCCAAACTAGTTTATCCTGACATGACTAGGCCAAACTAGTTTGGCCTAGGACAAACTTGTTTTGCCTGAAATCGGGTTTGGCCGGTAACATCTATAGGTATAAAACAATAGGCGTGTTCCTGGAAAATGTTTCGTCTATATAGATTTAAAAAAAAAGCCTAATATTCAAAACTCAATCATAAAATAACGGAACATTATCAATTAAAACACGGCAATTGTAGTGGAGGTACTTGACAAAACGAACAAATCAATCACCTTTATTTTACGGCAAGTAGGGTCTGATATGTGCTTCGAGTAAAAGACTTGTTTTCATAAGTTTATAGTCTACCCTCTAAAGTTCGGACATCTTCGTTCTCTATATCAGGCGTTCAAATAAACTCCCAAACCATTCAGGATTTAGGTGATACGAGTTTTCCAGGCACGACATTCTGTTGGTGAAGGGGTTGAAAAGTGTGGGGAAAGAAATCGGATGGACCGCAGAAATTCCATCCGATTTATCTGTTCTTGTTCGTTTTCTTTCCAGTTTTTGTCATTTACTTTATTTTGTTCTCATATTTGTTTATTGTGTTTGTTCAATTTATCCGAGCACAAAAGAGAATCGAGTAAACCGTACCTGTAAATCCTGACAAATGGTATAAGCTGAAGTCAAAAGCCATTTGCTTTTCAGCGTAAAACAAAATAACATCTCTGCGTTCACGCGTATTAACAGTTAAAGAAGAAATACACAAACTGAACGAAAATCAAAAGTGTATCTTCTTCGTATCAAGTGATCTTTGGCAGAGCACCATGTGTGCTTCTGTCAAAAAACATTTTATTTTTAGCCAGGGATAGGTTTTTGACAGCAGTGCTTGTTTTTAAATAACAATAAAATGTTAAAAACGCGAAATATATTATTTAATCAACGGAGATGGAAAGGTGGAAAACAGCGATGGGTAATTTGCAAAAGTTTAGAATGTAATCCAATCGGATTTAACACTTTTTTGCCAGTCTGTTATGCAAAAGAAAAAAACGGTTACAGACCGTGTTCTGGCAAACTTTGACGATTTCTATGGCTCGGTCTTTGGGATACGTTGGAACAATATGCGAGCGGCACTGCTTTCTGAACACAAATACATTGCCATGGTGAATAACTTTGGTGACACGGAAAAAACTTGTGGTCTACTGGAAATGGACGGTAAGTACTATCTAGCCTTAAAAAAAATCAGAAGAAATGGTGAAAACCAACAGGTTTTTCCATTGCACCACTAGCCAAACCACTGACAATATTGCTAATGTGTTATTTTTGTCCTCATATGTTCTTCTAGGAGCTATCAATATAAAATCGCTTATAAATTTAGCAAAAGAACGGCGTGAAATAGAAAATGCTGGCACCCTAGCCAATCAAACGGTTTACAAGTTGGATGATCGTCTGGAAATTATCATTAAAAACCAAGAAGAGAGAGAAAAACAATCTATTTATCCCGAAACCCCCGAACAGGACGATAATAAGCAAAGTCTACATTTAACTAGAACAGAAAGTCATCCAAGAAATGAAACATACAGCAGTAACGAAGAAGTCACAAAAAATAAATTCGATTCAAATCAATCACTTCAAGGGGCAATCAATGAAAACACTGAACTAGACACCAGACGAATCGTCGATAGTGAATATCAATCTGCCGGCTTATATGACTACGTTCCAGCGACTAAAATCAAAGGCATGGAAGACTGGATACCAGAATCTAACTATTTCAAGTATTATCAAACCACAACAGACTTTCCACTGAAAATCGAACAGGAGACCGAACTTGAGTATCCCGATAATCTTTGTCTTTATACATATGAAATGGGAAACTGTTCCAAGTTCAAAGCGCCTTTCAAGTGCCTCACCGGAACGCTGTCCCATTACCTAATGGATGGAGCTTCAATTCTGCCACCACTGTTTTTAGGTATCAAGCATGGAGAAAGGGTTCTCGATGCGTGCGCTGCGCCAGGTGGCAAATCGCTCTTAATGTTGGAAACAATGCATCCGGAGATTCTTATTTGCAATGACGTACAAGAAAGCCGAATCAATCGTGTTCGCAAGGTAATGAATGAGTTTCTGTTTGATTTCCAAGAACGATGGGAGGGCGAAAGGTGTTTGTTAACTCAGCGTGACGCTTGTGCTATCGACGACTATGAAATGTACGACAAGATTTTGGTTGATGTCCCGTGCACCACAGACCGACATTCACTTATGGAAAATGACAATAATATCTTTAAACCGGCGCGATTGAAAGAGCGTTTAAGAATACCGGAGCTACAAGCTGCTATATTAACAAATTGCTTAAGACTTCTAAAGCCTGGCGGAAGTTTAGTCTATTCTACCTGTAGTCTAAGTCCAATTCAGAATGATGGTGTGGTACACATGGCAATGCAAAAAGCATTCAACGACTATGGAATTACAGTTACTATTAAGGATTTGAGTTTATTAATTGAACTGTTTAGCGATATTTACAAATTTGAAAATCCCAAAGGATTGAAATATGGCCAAATGGTTATACCATTTCTGCCAGCCAACTTTGGACCTGCATATTTTTGTAAAATCACAAGAAATTAGTTATTTTAAATAAAAAAAAGGATCTGACTAAACATAATGTGCGTACTTGTTTTTTTTTTCATAATTTACGTACGGCCAGCATCTAAGGATTAATAATAAAAGTGAAAACAACATACCAATTATTATTACAGGGCACATGTACTGCGGCAGGTTAACAGACCGTAATAACCTTAATTACGAGAGACTATTTATTTATATACCTTTGAGCTTATTCCTTAATAAGATGGAAATTTACCCAGCTCTCAAAATAGTCTTAAGAGCATTGGTAAGAATCGGCTCACGAGGCAATACAAAATACCTTGTTTAGTCTTAACTCAATCCTAAAGCTGGAAATACACGATACAATCGTACAATGGTGCAGGTGGCGTCGAATATTGCGATAAATATCTATGGTTTTTGGTAAAGATGTAACGGATAGTAATTTAGCCGGATACCGGATATTCGGCGCCGGATATCTGGCCAAACGAAAAATAAAAATGGAAAAATGACTCGGCCATCTCGTTAGCTGGATGTGCAGGAGATGAATGAAAGAAAATGTACAGTGAACAAATTTACTGTTAAAACGAAGTCACGGAAATTTAGTGAACGTAATCGGAACACTCTAACTGTTTTCGGAAGCAGCCATCGTTTACGAAAAGGAACGTTATCGTTTATTACCTTTCAATGCCGAAAAACTTGTGTTTATCCACAGTAATTTTCCGTTAGTAAACGTTTAGTACAGTAACTATCCGGCAACCAGACCGATACCAAGAAACTATTCGGCGATGTGCCGGATATCAGAAAGAGAGCCGGATGCTAACCGGATATCCGTTACATCTCTATTGTTTGGCCACTAACGCCTAACTAACTGAGCTATTCGTGGACACGTAATTTCTTTAATATATTAATTAATATACGAGTACACAGCTACCCCTTAGGCCGTAGCTGATTAAAAAAACAATTAGCAGTTAGAAGCAGTTCAGCTGTTTCGTAATTGCCATTTCCAGGCAACAAATAAGAACAAAATATTTATTTGCTCTCTCTGCGCACATTTTCTTGTCCACCTTGATTTGGAATAGCCTATCAAAAAAAAAAAAAACAAGCTAATTCTTTGGAAGATATACATATGTATATATGTGTACATACATATATATTTTATTATACAAACATATCTTTTCTAAGTACAATTGTTGCGATAAATAAATATTTGTAGCTTAACACTGATTTGATCAATGAGAGAATTTCTATTTATTATTAAAAAACAAACTGATTGTTCTTCTTATTTCGTAAAAAAGGTTTATTGGAAAATAAAAATAGAAAACTTTAATTTGACATTGTACAAGAGTGTGCATTATTTAAGTACAGCAGTTTCTTAAGTTTTTAATACATTTGAAGTACATTGTTAATTATATTAACTTGTGTTAGACTCTTACAACATTATATTACTAAACATAAAACTCTAATTTATATTACGAGCCAATCTGCAGGGCAGCTCACTTTATTTTAAGTGTCTATTTTGGAGCTGGATTAGTTATAGTGGTGGTAGTATTTTTCAGTGGTGTATTTTCGTCCTGATCCGCACGTTCACTGTCAACCTTTGTGGGCGTTTTGTTCCACGATTGTTCCTCGCCCGAGGCAAAGATCACAAACACAAGGAATTCAATGGCAAACAGGACGATGGTAACGAAGAAAATTATTCGCCAAGCACCAATGGTTTGCTATTTAAAATTTAATATTTAATCAATAAAATTATGAACATGTAGTAGTGATACTAGTACTTACATTTCCTTTCGTTACGAATCCTACAAACAGCGGGACAATAATACCCGGAAGGGTTGCTACCGTGTTGGTTATTGCCACCAGAGTTCCTGCATAGTTTGGTGCAATATCAATGTGATTGGAGAGGAATCCAGAGAACATTCCACCCATTCCGATAATTCCCAGTGCCATTAAAACGACAGCTGCTGTGTGGCGGCAGCCAATGTAACACAGACTGAGTAAGCATATTCCAGGGATTAAGGTGGCAAAACTGGTTGCAGTCTTACGGCAAGTGGTCGTGCTTATTTTACCTAGACATATTAAAAATTACGTTCTGATTTCTGTAGTAACTCGTAGTTCATAAATACCTTTCGCTTTTAATGTATCCAAAATCTTTCCCAACACAATACTGAACAGAAACATGGGATAGTAGGGCAGTGCACTGGCCACAGCATTACTCGAAACATTGAATTCTAGCACCTGCTTCATGTAGAATGGGATCTCAATTAAAAACATGTACCAGCCCCAGTTACTGCATGCATGCGCGATTAAAATTGCCCAGAATGGAATCGAGGTCAACACCTTTTTCCATGGTACCGGAGGATGTTCTTCTTTGACACCTTCACCCTGTGTTGTACCCAGCTGTGTGTTTATCATTGTTCGCTCCTCATAACTGATAAGTGATTGTTTATTGGGGCTGTCCTGTGCCAGAATCACCCATAGAACCAGCCACAGGCAACTCAGTCCACCCATCACATAAAAGACTGATTCCCAGCCGTATTTTCCCGCCAGAACACCAGCCATCAAGATGGACTTAGCCGTCCCAAATGCTGTTCCCACATAAATGATGGTTGACATAACACTTCGTTCATTGGGTGGGGCCCACGCAGCAATCATGCAGTGCATAGCAGGGAATGTAGCACCACCGCCAATACCTTCAAGCACTCGTAAAACAATTAGACCAACATAATGGACTTTGGTCAAAACTGGAGTAAGAAGTGTACAGATGACATTGATCACAATGGAGAAAAACATCACCCATTTCGCGGAAAAGTTCTCAGCAACACGTGCCCCAGGCATCTGCGATACTATGTAACCCCAGAAATAGCAACTGAGGAGAGTACCCTGCAGAGGTTCACTCCATACAAAAGGTCCATCCTGAAATACAATAAAAAAAAAATTAAAAGTTTCGCCCCTAAGTGTTTACAAGTTTTATGTATTAGGTACTTACCTCCATTACAACAGCATCCTTATCGTCTCCAGATGAACATGAAGCATGGGTTACATTTTGCGTACCATTACCCATGCTAACTGGGCCACCATGTCCTCCATCATGTCCAATCGCAGTGTGGTTTAACATCGCAACCATAGCAACGCTAAGGTTTACTTTTAAGCCATATGTAATGGCCATACCAATGGAACCGAGAATGGCTAGAATATATCGAGCGGGAACAAATCCTTAAAGAAAAACACAATTGAAATAATAAGGAATTAATATTTTCAAGAATATATAAAAAATTTTAAAGTTACATTGCTGGGTAAGGTACATAGAGCATTTTAATATGACTGGTTTAATATAATTTGGGTTGTACAGTAGGATGCCCCTCCTAGATAGTATGGAAACGAATTACTCGTACCTTATCTAATTTTTAAAATTTTGAAAACGTAGATGAGATTTGCTTCAGTTTCACTTCATCCGAAACTAATCTATCTGGCTCTGGAGTTTCTGTGGAATGGGATAGGCTTGGTAGAAAAGGCTCAGAAGATGATTTCTCAGGACGTAAACCCACATTTGGTCTACCAGCAAGTGAGCCAGCGCCTTCGGTTTGTGCTTTCATTGACTTTAAGGCCTCTTCCGGAGGCAGGCAGCCCAAACAAATGCTTTCCGCCAAACCGCAGCATTGTTGCTGTCCTTCAACAGAAGAGACTGTCGAGAACTCACTGGCGTTCTTACAGGCCATTTCTCTTTGCAAAACACCTCAGCGTGCTAGATTTAGATGACAGGAACAGCCCTCTCTGCGACTCCTGTGGAGAACGCGACGACACCGTGACCGTAGAACACTTCCTATGCGACTGTTTTGCAGTTTTCTTACTTACTTAGTTGGCGCTACAGCTCGAGGTGAACCTGGGCCTGCTTCTCGCAACCATTTGTGTGTGCGTGTTATATTTTTGCACGAATGGAAGGGACCTACAGTTTTTTGCCGACTCCGAACGGCGAGTTGAGAAGCTCAATCGTGACAAATGATACTCTTTGATGCTTGTCAGACATTCGAAAGAGGTGGGCACTGTGAAAAACTTTTAGGTGTTTGCGGCGGGATTCGAACCCAAGACCGCTGGCACAGTAGTCCGACGCACTAACCACTTGCGCTACGGTTTTGCAGTTTTCGGTTCTGATATAGTAACTGCTGTAAACCTAAGGCTAATGAAACCTAATTGAAGAAAGAATCTAGGTTGGGAAACGATTATTTTTATGACTTGCTCTACCTAGGATATTTAATAAAGTACGCCGACGTATAATATTCTACTCTTGTACCTAAGCACTTTATTCTGTTTAAAAAGATTCAAAGTAGCAGCGCACGGTCGTAAGTTTGGCAAAACATTTAAAATAAAAATATCAAGGCTGGCGACAGTTTTAGAACGATTTTTTTAACAGAAATGGGACTTTGTTATGTTCTTAAATTCTTTGTCAGTGCCATGTATAGGCGGCCAACAAAGCGAAGGTTTTATCGTACAAACTTATGTATGTATGTACAATCAACAAAAAAAATGCGACTCCACGTCCACGCCCGACAGAAGTGAAACTTTGTACTTTTAGGTACAAAAAGAGATAAATTATTAGTATTTTTTTATTGAACAAGAGAAAGTAAATGATAATAATAGTAAGGATGCGGGTATGATCTCAAATGGACCGGCTCTTTTGCTGCGAGAAGCTAGTACATACATATCTCCACTTCGTTGACATTTCTCCACTCTACCGTAGGTATCACGTGATGATAAATAAATAAATAAATTAATTAATTAATTAATATGTAAATAACTAAATAAATAATGGTATTCCGCCATATTGGTGCTTCCGCCGTATAGAATTTCGAATAACGTCACTAAGCATATCATATTCTACTTGTCAAACCCTTTCATTTGATACCCATGCTAGGTATATACATTTGTTAGGTCGTGAAGATAACGGTAATTCGCAATCTTGGGGCGTCCTCTGATGTCATATAGCCTAAGGTAATCTCCGGTCAAGACGAATCCAACGAGACTCTATTTGTTGAAATCGGTTGAGAAGTTTCCCCTTTACAGCCCCCCCCCCCCCCCCTTAACCTAGCTATTCCCCTCTTGCGTTTATCAGCGGTTTATCAGAGATTCAAGCTTTGTTCAGCTTCTTCAGTAGAACATTTCAAATATCTGTTAGAATAGATCAACATCTAAGCTGGGAAAGGCAACTTGGTATTCTAAAGCAGTATCTTCTCTCCGCAGGTTTCTTTAGGTGGCGCTACAGCTCGGAAGGGACCTACAGTTTTTTGCCGACTCCGAATGGCAAGTTGAGAAGCTCAATCGTGACAAATTATACTCTTTAATTGTGTCGTGTTTTTTTGCACGCGTAATATAAAAAGTGCACAAAAAACGCCTATCGCCGCTTAACGAATTCATTGGAAAAATTGGCAGCACAGACATGACAGATAATGACACTTAAGCAGTTAGTTGATGACAAAATTTAAAAAATATATATATTTTGAAGAATAAAATTATAAAGATGGAAAACTCAATGAATGCACATTCTAATATATTGAATTCCGACAGAAAAAAATGATGTACTTTCTGCTCAATGTATTGCTTTTTGACTTTACCAATCGTCGGCAAAAAAAAAAAACATAAGAGATGGAAGAATTGTTTTCAATTGTTTTTTTTTTTACGTTTAGGGTTTAAAATGACTGGGGCAAAGTTGTCTTTTTGGATGAAAATAGATTCAATTTGGATGGTATTCGACAGAACAAAAACCGTAACCGTCTGGTCCGTCCAAATTGAATTTATTTTCATCCAAAAAGACAACTTTGCCCCAGCTATTTTAAACACCTGTAGTTTGCACATTCGGAGTCATCTTATCTTTGCATATTGTAGTCGCTGTTGCTTAGTTGCAGGATTAAGCGGTGGTTTTTTTACTACCTTTCTTAGCATTCAGTATTGAGGACTCATAATTGGGCGACGAACAGTTGATTTGCTGGCAGTAACCACAGCTAAAATGTCCTGATGTTGTTTGTAGAGTGAGCCTAATTGGATGCTGACCTCTGAGTTTTCCGCTTGTCTTGAGGCGTTAACGGTGTTAAAATTTTTTCTTTGTAATTGCTCCCATAGAAATCACGATTATTAATGTAATTTCGCACAGCATTTTTACATCGCTCTTTTTGACAGGCGATTTCGCGGTTTGAAAGACCTTAGGTAAGCATCTATTTTTGCTCATTTCTTTCCTAAATAAAGGACAAACACTTCCTCTAATTACCAAAAAATGATGCGACTGTATCCAACAGTCCCGAGCTATGTGTAAACATCACGCGAATGGGGTTTGTAGCTCCACTTTATTGGAAAGACAGTAAATTATAACTAGTCTATGTTCGATAAAATTCAAGCCAATTCGCAGCAGTCGACGCCAGGAAACGAACTTGGGACCCCTAAACTCAGTTGTATATTGCGCCAAAAGTAGAAAAACCGACGCGCAACACACTCAACCGCCGCGGTTATAAAAACTTTTCATCCAAGTTCTTACATAAATAATATCAGCTTGTAGGTATGATTGAAGGCTTCATCAGTATAAGTAACTTTGAAAAAAAGCATATGAATAAAGTAATTATGGAAAAACATTATTTTAACGTAACTACATTCACGAATGAGGTGGCTAAACAAAATAATGTCTTGGAGCAATGACGAAACGTACTCTGATTTTATAAATATGTATAAGCAATTTTTTTACACTTAATCTTAATATTTATCAGGATCTCTGTCACGAAAAGTAGCTCTTATTTTTAGGAACAAGGTGCCACTAGGACAATAGAGGCCAGTAGGTAGCCATTTTATTCGTAAATAGGCTGTAGGTTTTCTACATGCGAGATTGTTAATAATATTTATAAACTAAAAATCCAAATCACTGCTTTAGAAAATCCTCCTTCTTTTGACTCCTCATTTGTTAAGATTGGTTGAGTGGGAGAGCCGCAAATGGTGATAATGATTGCAGAATATTGAAATACAAAGCATTATGATCATGTAAGAGCGCGCACATATACTAGCACACACATTATCGCAACGATACCCACTGCTGCCCGACTGCTGGCAGTGATCACCACTGAAAGAAAATTGTGGGCGATGCTTTGAACAATTCTTTTGAACATTGCTCAGCTTCAGGACAACGCACGAGGATATATCTCAAATGAATCAGCGACAAATTTACTAATTTCACCTATTTTTTTGTTTTTCAATCCGATAAGCCATTATTGAGTTAGGGCGGTATAACTATAATTTTCCCTCCCAATATGCAGTATTTTCACTATTTTCTGAAAACCATGCCATTTTCCGGGATAAAAAGCGTATATATAAAAGTTGACCAGGAACATAAGCAATCATTATGTCAATTTTTCATCGTGCTGCTATGAAATTTGAGTTACAAGTAGAAAATTTTCTAACGCGCGCTTAGTTGTTTACACATCAATAAATATTTCACTGCAGTTTGCTCCATTACTCTTTGCCTATTAACTAAATTTGCCCGTGCGTCTAATCAAGTGAACCGAAAAAATGCTGTTATTTTGACATGATTGAGAAAAAAGAGTGCAAAAGTACCGTTAGGTGTCTCTCACCAAAATTGTTTTATGTCATTTTACGGAGAAATTACTAACCTTTCTGCTGAATGCAATTGTTTGCTTATTGATCCAAATTAGGGAAAAAGGATCAAGATTTAAGTAAAAAAGATATGTGCGTCTAATCAAGTGAATCGGATTTGTACAAAAATCAAAATCAAATGTATTTTAATTGCATTGAAATTAATCGAAATGATTTGCGTAGCATTGTTGCACTACTTTCTGTAAAACTATATCCTTTGAGTATAGTCACGTGAATCACATTGCCCATAAGTTTTCCAAAAATATAGGGATCGTTTGTATAAAACCTTTTTCTGTATCAAAATATTTAAACACAATCCTTTTTCCAACAACTTTATCCTTTTATTAAACACTTTATAATAAATTTTCCAAACATTATTCGCACTGTATAGCTTTTTAAATTAAAAAAAATAATCATAGAAGTCAGTGACAAAATATTTACGAGAAAATTAATTTTCTTCGAAAAAAATTTTTTTTCATGAATTTTTCCAATGTTTTAATTTAATAGTTATTCTGCTATTTGGGGCGAAGACACGTCCAGCAAATAAAAGATCATAACAATTGGTCCAGCCGTTCTTTAGTTAGAAATGGTGTAACTAACCCGACTTTGTTTTATATATAAAGACTTCTTTTTTTTTCTTGTAGCAAAACTTTTTTTAAGATTTCAATAATGCCAAATTTAATTGTTCACCTCACTATGAACTATGAAATGAATGAGTTTTTTTTGCATAAAATATGGCTTTAACTCTATTTCTTCTCCTACCTACTCATAGTCATATACTCGCATAGTTAAGGCTTATAAAAAATGTTTGGTTACTGAGAATAATGAATAAAATTGAATTGAAACAAAAAAAAAATTAAAAAAATTACATAATAAATAAAATATGAGTGAAGAAACACACTAAATTCACCTGGAGAATATAAACCATCCTAATTTGGAAACTTACTTGCATGCTTAGTGATTAAGAGTTTGGATCAATAATACCTTAGCTGTATATCTATCTATTCGACACTTCAATATTCTGAATTTCAATATTTTTTTCTTTCGTCAAACAAATACATGCTATTTTTAGCTAAAAATGGCTTCATGCATTAATTTCTATTTTCTTTTTTGTTTAACGAGATGACGTCGTAATATGTATACAAAATAGGTAATCAATATAAATATTACAATGAACTGGAAATCGATTGATGTCTGCCAGTGAACATACATACATATGTACCTACATATTTTAATTGTTGGACCACAGTAAAGAGTCATTAATTTTAGAATTTATGTCATGATTTGTTTTACTTTTTTATCTACATACATATGTACATACACAGTGAATCCTCTAACTAAAAGGGGTTGTTGGTTGAACCCTTGGTTCATCCCGGACTGTATCGCCACCTAAATAAGTTAATAAATAAGTAACAGTGAAACCTCTCTTAGCCGGACAGTGAAGGTGACACAATTTGTGTTCGCCTAAGGGAGTTGTCTGCTCAGAGGTAAAAACACCATTTTTTGAAAATAAATTCTCTTTATTTACCTAAACAAAAAAAAAACACTGCTACTGCTACTTTATTTGAAGCGGTTAATGTAACAAAAAATTAAACAAAACAGAGCAAAGATTGGGAATATAGCAATATTGGGAGAAGAATCCCAGCCCGGCACTCTCTTCATAAAGAAAAAAATATTTTGGGAGCCCTTCAAGATATCTCCTCAACGAATATCAATAAAATATGGAAATTTATCCAACTTGTATTCACGGTACAATATTTCTGTTTTCTGCAACGTGCTTCTGTATTTAGTACTTGTTTTTGTTCGCCTACCCAAACATTTAATGGGGCGAACAGTTTGGGTATTTACGAAATACAGCAGTGCTGTGGAAAACACGTCATACACATTGCTATGCATTCATTCTTACATGTACAGAGAGTAATTTTACTACACACATGATATTTTTTCTGTTTTTGTCCGTCTATTTTTTTTTTTATATAATTTACACACGCTAAAGAGGATATGATACCCTTATAATGTTTACACACAGAGCACATGAAGAACAAGAACGAGAGACAGACAGGTCGGCGTAGTGATATGAAACTCAGATGTTAGGTGTATGCAATCTGAAACATAAAAGCTTGGTTAGGAAAATGTGTCCGTCTAAAGGATCGATCCGTCTAAGGGAGCTGTCCGTAATGGGAGATTTCACTGTATATGTATTTACAATATTTAACCTACTGACATCTTTATATAGCTTTTTATGGCTGCAGAGCTCTGGTCCCTTGGGTCATACATACGTTAAAAAGAACTATCGCAAGACGATTCCTGGTGGTGACCATATTGTGAAAAGCAATCTCTGAACAACTGCATATGTACTTATGTGCCTATAACTTGCACGCTGGAGCTCAAAGATGTTTACTTACACATAACATATGTGTGTGTATGTTCAAACGCTGTACCCGGAGAGAGAAGTTTGGGGGAACACATTGCCCGCACGGCAAACACACATTGCGGTCTATACGGATGTGTCGAAAACCGACAATGGTACGGGCTCTGGTATCGACTCTAGAGAACCCAAGCTAAATACGTGTCTTAGACTTCCAAACAATTGTAGTGTATTTCAGGCAGAGGTCGTAGCTGTGCGGAGAGCGGTGGAGCTGTTGGTGATGAAGCTAATAACAGACAAGGTTATCATCATCTAGATCGACAGTCAAGCCGCGCTCAGAGCACTTGAATCGGGTACCGTTAAATCGACAATTGTAGAAGGTTGTCGCTCTGTGCTTTGATCATTAAGCAGACACAACAGGGTCAAACTATGTTGGGGGCTTGAACACTCTTGCGTAGAGGGAAATTAGCTTGCAGATAAGCTAACAAGGAAGGGGGGAGGGGGCACTGCCTTTAACCGAGATGGTGAACATAGCACCGCCAAAATGCAGCATCATCATCAACTTAACAACACAATCATAAGTTTGGCGGACCACAGATGGTCAAGAATAGAGGGTCATAGGGTGTCCAAAGCTCTTTGGCCGACCATAGACTGCAAAAGGACCAGGGTAATCCTTGGACTGAGTAGGGGACTGTCTCCTGAGGAAACATGCCAAAAGAATGGGACTTTCAAACACGGACGAATGCAGATACTACAATCACATACATACATAAGTATGTAGGTACATCGGAGGATATCGAGCATATTATTCGTGATTGTCAGGCTATTGCTCGCTCTCAAAAGAATTTTTTAGGGAATTACTTCTTTAATACACTGGAAGAGGCTGGTCAAACTGGCCACAAAAAAATTTTACAGGGAAATTAAATGTTTGGACGGAAATGTTTCGGTTTAGGCACCATCATACGATGGAAAATAAGTATAATAAGGACACTCATATGTATGTACATACATGCGTACATATGTACACACTCGTATACTCGTAGGTATTTTTGTAGTACATATTTGTTTATTTTTAAAGATAAGCAAAACAAGTTTTTCAAGCAATTAGTAAATAATATAAGCATAAAATCAAAATTGTAAAGCGAGTAAAAAAAAACTTAATCTATCCCACAAGGAAGCTTTTAGAATTGTTTAGGGAATCATAACAACATTGGCGTTGGGCAAACTACCGTAAAATTTACATAATTGAAGTGAAACTATAGAGATTTTTGAAATACATACATACGTATGTATGTATATAAGATGCTCATAGTCGATAAATGGAGAAAAATAAGATGGAGTCAAATTTGTTTTCTATGCAAAACTTGGCCTTCAAAGTTTTATTAACAATTGATAGAGATTCAGAACCCAAACCAAAGGAGGAGCACATAAGCAATTTACACACTTGCGAATGTTACAAAATAAAAAAAAATACAAAAAAACAATCATTCAGAATCTAGCTCGTGACTAGTGAGTTGCCCATTAAAATACCACCCCTATTTTTATTTATTTAATAAGAAAGAGAAAGTGTTTAAAAGTGAAAAGCGAAAACAGAGTCTTTTTTGAATGTAGAAGATGCAAAACGAGCAGGATTCCAAACATGATTTTCTAACTGTTTTTAGTATAAATTGAATTTGGAGGGTTTTGGTAAATTTGCAAATTTATTAAATTTAAATTTACAAAAATAGAGTTCTTCTTAATCCAAGAGTTCAAAACCTCGACATCCACATGTTAATAGATTTTTGCCACAAGCGAGTTTTTTTTCTAACCTACATACATACATATGTACATATGTATATAGTATAGGCTAAGAAATAGTTCGCATGTAAAAACGATTATCTGATTACCTTATTCCCATCAGTTTTTAGTTCAATTGTCAGTTAAACTGCTCAAAAGTAAAATAAAAGATCATCTAAATGGGGCTTCAGAGTCTTAGTTTGAGTTTCAGTTAAACGTTTCAGTTTTTGCATTTACACACCAGTTTAAATGAAAGCCCAACTGATAGCTCAACTGAAACTGAAACTGAACTGTTCATCTGAATGTAAACCTGGCAGCTGGCACCACTTTGCATAGTGGCACTTCAATTGTAGTATTTATTTTTCGCACTCAAAGGGCTCCGTAGTTTTAAAACTAGTTATATTTTGTTTAAATAAATTTTTCGTTTCGTTAACACAAAAAACGAAAATGACCCAGCTCTATGTTCACTTTACAAACTTATAATAAGTCATATTATCCACTATGAGAAATTGGATAAACATTAAAAACGCGGCTGAGTGTGTACTACTGAATTTAGAGGTCTCAGGTTAGTTTCCTCGCAAAAATCCGTATTTTTATTTATTTTTTTATATGGCAGCACAGTTTCGGATAGCCTTTAATATTTCCAAAATTATTGTTAATCAAATAGTGATAATTTCATTGAAATTGGTGTAGTCTTTATAGTAGTTAGTTTACGCCTCGTCAAACAGAATGCGTTTTCTAACGCCGCGTTTAGATTATTTTACGCAGCGTATCGGTTAAGAATTTGAATTTTTCGACATAAAATTGAATTTTTCGGAGTCAATTTCTCAAAAACTATACAACATACGAGATTCGCTATCTTTTTCTTTAAAAATATAGTTAATCATATACAAACTATGATTTTTTTCATATTTTTGACTTCAGTAGCTTCCGTGAAAACACTCTGGTCCTTTTTGTATGATATTTTTCACAGATTTTTGGCAATAACTCCCAAAGTTTCTAACGGAAAACACTAAGCACAATTTTCGGAATCTTTGTTTTGAGCCCTTTCGAATGATGTCCTACAACCTACATGATATATTTTTCAGAATTTTTTTTTTTTTTAAATTACATTTTACCCACCCTGTATAGTTGTTTCACTTTTTCTTGAGTAATATGTTGTCCATGGATGTGGACAACCGTAATGTATGAGTGTGCCAAATGTCAAGTTTCTAGGAAGAACGGTTCTTGATGTTTTTATCGTGACAGAGATTTTTGTCGAGTCTCGATATATTTCTTACTTATTGGATAATGTCAAATAACTAAACCGTGAATAGCAGGAATAATATTGTTATGAATTTTAAAGGAAGAATTTAATGGAATTTAAAGGAAATTGTATTCTGTATTCACTTCGGATGGACGAAAAAACAAGTGAAGAACGGATTGACCGGAAAATTATACGGGACAAATCAGATCGGATCGGTAGTTTCGGAGTCTATAGCCGTCATACAAACAATGCATTTTCAGGTACTTTTAAATCCTTCCGCTAGCGAATTAGTTGTAGAAATAAATTTTCCGTTATTCAATGCTTTTGACATTAGGAAACGAGTTACCAGGTACCGGAATTCCATTTCGGAATTGTGAATCCGAAAGTAGTAGATATCATTCCGCCATCGAAATAGATAGTACAAAATATTGGTTTTCAAAAAATTTCACTTTCGAAACGAAATACAGAGTCGGGCCCCTGATCTGAACCCAATCAAAAACATGTGGGGGATATAAAACATTTTATGGAAAAAAGACAAATAGCCCAGTCATAGATCGAGATCAATGGAGAAGTTCTGCAGAGCTTGGCATATAAGTTGCCTAATAGAATTTTCGAAGTTCATGAGTGCCAATGAGGTTGTACGAAGTACTAAGTTACAATTTCATAGGTAAAACCCAAAACTTTGGCAAAATAAAATAATAATTGCTAATGCTTGAATATTGATGTTTGACACAAATCTTTCTTATACTCCTCTCAGACACAAATTATAACCCTGTATATGTCTAAGATATTCCCATTACAACTTTCAAAACGGCAGCCCTGCTGCCCCGTCTTGGGTGAACCCGGTTGACTAATTGCGCCACAACTCATCCAGAAATATGTATATACATACATACAGACATATGTGTATCACACATCTACAGCAGGTGTTTTTATAAAGATTTTGACAAGAACTCGCCGATAAGTACTGATCACTGACCAATATGATTAAAATAGCGTCCTCAGTGTTAATTTTTATTTTACTGAGTACACCACTTCTACCTTCCTACGGTCCAGATAGCTAGTTCTCTACTATATAATGTGTATGCAAATAGTCATTTTTCTTCGTCACATACAACTTATCAACGAAAAGAACAACGATTCTCAATACTAAAATTCGATAAACGATAATCGAATTCGCAATCAAAACATAATAATCGGAATTGGGATCTATATACAAACATACATACATATGTATATACCTTGACACAATAGGCTTGTACAATATCATAGTACCTACCCCAGTAGTTCAGAGCATTAATCATTAAAGAACCTAATCTAATCTATTTACATAGACATACATATGTATGTACGTAGATGACTTGAAGTGAACCCAGCTGCTCCCTTATTTACTGCTATTGTCACTTGACTTGCAAAGTTTATCCAATTGCTTTGACATTTTATTTGTTGTAATTCAAGTTCAACAATGGATTTTCTCCTCTTTTGCTAAAGATACAGAAATGCAGAGCTTTGTATAACAACTTTAACCAGCAAAACGATCAAGCATTTCATTTTCATTATCATCAGTAAATATGTTCAAGTATGTAATTCATGAATAAATTTGTGAATTAATCGAATATTATTAATTTGTTTGGATAAACATTGCTCGTACTATTTATATAAAATATACTAACATGTACCTTTGTGTATGCCTTTACGAATACATTCGTATAAATACGACTCTCAGTCCTCACTACACGGAGGGTTGGCTGTATACAATGTACAGGTCCAGGTCATGTCGTCTGTATTGACATACAAGTATGTATGAACATAATCGAATTGGTATTTCGTATAGCAATTAAAACCAATAATGCGTGCTATCTAAATCTAAACGCTTTCTTTTTTTCAAGGGATTACCCCACCTGGGCGCCCGGAAAATCAGGTATAAAAAAAAACATATTTTTTTTTTGCAACTTTCAAGTATAAAACATTTTTTGTTATTAGCACTTAATACAACTAATGAATGCCTATATTAACATAAAAATTATTTAAAAATATTAAAAAAAGGCGGAGATATAACTTGTTGTATGGAATAACTTTCTCCGGGTATTCCTATAGCTATTCTCATTTGTGCCCTGCTAAGTTTAAGGATTTCACCGGTCCAATATCGGCCAGAGTGCCTTGATGACCCTATGCCATACAATGTTAGACCATCTATGGTCAGCCCTTCTCGTAATCGAATCCATTACCTTTGATTTAATGCCTTGTCTTGTCCTTCATGTGCTCGCGCTGTGTGTAAACATTATAAGGGTATTCATATCCCCTTTAGCGTGTGTATATTATAAGAGCGCTTTTCAATCCATTTCATTTACGAGTAGGTATATAGACTTGACGGAGTGCTCACGGCCCACGTGCGAGAAAATACGATTCTCCGAGCGCTTTTCAATCCATTTCATTTACGAGTAGGTATATAGACTTGACGGAGTGCTCACGGCCCACGTGCGAGAAAATACGAGTGCGAAAAAGTACGAAATACAGTTATTTGTGTAATCACTAACACTGCCCTGATTTTAAAAATGGGAACTTATGTAGATATCACTAAAAAGAATAGATTTGGTACAGCAAATAAATGTCAAAACAGTTAAGAATTGAAATTCATACTAGCTGGACTGGACTTGGCTGAAGACACTGATCGGATCATTTCCTATTTTACAAAATGATGTCTTTGGTCGGTTAGGGAACAAACTTAGTTAATACAAAAGTACCTACAACATTTGGATAAAAGAGTAAAGCAGCTTTATTTTTAGATCAAACTGCCAGCGACTATTTAATTGCACTTTAAGATTGCGAATCAGTTATATTTTTTCTCTCACATAATCTTTGTGAGATACTTCAAGTTATTTAGGTCTATAAATAGCGTATTTTCTAGAAAATAACTATGGCTGAAAAGAAATGAACATTCCTGTAATATTGAGTATATGTAAACATATTTTTACTTACATGTTCTAGTGCAAGTTTTAGCATTAGAAAAGGAAAAGGTAAGGAAATACATATGTATGTATGCATAATGTATTTGAACCCATGAAATCAAACGTTTATAAACGATATGTCGATGACTAAGTATACGATTTAAAACTAAACCCCCTCTCTTCTTACTTCTCGTCATTTTCAAACTCATACGCAGGTCAAGAAAAATTCACCGATTTCCAGTATATTAAGACCGTTGGCGTACGATCCCAAAAGTACGAAAATCTACGAAAAGTTACGAAAACCCGTTCGCGTACGCAAAAATTTCGTAGTTTTTCACAGAAGAGATAGCTAGCAAGAGAGTAAGAGATTTCCCCATGCTGCGAATTTTGGCCCAAGAAATCTCTTTGGGCAGCTTTATGAAAACTGTCAAATCTGTCAAATATCATACATTTTTAATTTTTTGATGTTCAATGCGTTCAATCTGAGAGATTTTTACCCTCATTCCTTGAAATTTGAGAATCTGTGAATTTTGGTGCAGAAAGTAGGGGAATAGACGTATTGTCTCTCAGGTTACAGCAAGGAATATATAAATATGTACATATTATATTCTTTGGTAACAGTTTCAAAATATATCACTGTGACCGATGTCGTTATAAGCGAGTTCGACTGTATTTTATTTGGAAAAAAAACCGATGTTTATTTTTTATTAGTATCCCGTCGAAAAGTTGCAATTGCACATCTACGCCCGAGAATTACATATGTAATTAGATCACATTCTATTTCTGTTCTTGCGCGAATTTTTTATTTCAACAAATAATTCTGATTGGCCATACTCGTAAGAAAGAACAATAGATAGATACTTGACAAACATAACGATAAAGCAACTTGCACGGAGATATCATACAATTGATTGAGTCATTTCTGTTTATCCGCTGATTGGTTGAGATTAAATTAAAGAAAACATAGTTCGATTCAAATGCATCAAAATTTGAAATTTAAAATGTCTACTAATTGTCCAATTCATTTAATGGTGGACGCCTTAGATATGGCGTATGACGTTTCCTTACGATCGATGGAAGGCTATATGTAAGGCGTCGCGTCGCCCATTGAAAGAATTGGAACATAATTTCACCAAGAAAAGTGTCAAGCCTGGTGGCTCATCGGTTATTGTCTGGGCCCTGGGGATGCTGGTCTGGGTGAGATGTATAAAAACATCATAAGCAATCATTTAAATGGAGAGTACGCAGACAATTCGCCACCAGCATGGATCTTTCAACAATATAAAGATCCAAAGCATTGCTTCAGGATCGTTAAACCTTGGTTGGAGTCTCCTTCAGTGGCTAACTCAAAGTCCCGATTAAAACCCCATAGAAATTCGATAGGGTGGTTTAGAAAGGGTAGTTGCTGCAAGAAAACTTGCAAACAAGGCCTCTGTGGCAAATTATTCAACAGGAATGTAACAAGATCACCCCCACTCAATGTGCAGCACTGGTCAACACTATGAACGATAGATGCGCCGAAGTTATTAAACAAAATGGTTTTCCTACAAATTACCAACTCTAACCTCTAAGAGATAGGTTATATTTTAATAGCTACAATAACTAATGTATGTATATTAAATTGTATATAAAGCGACAAAAGCAAATAATCTGAAAAATTTATATTTTTATGGTTTATCAAAACAAAATTTTTACAAATAACATACTTATAAACATTCCGTTTAAAGTTAAACAAATTAATCTTAATTTGTTAATAAAACTTTGTTTTACCGAAAATAGTGTGATCGTGTTTATGTTGCTTAATTGTTAACATATGAGCACAATTGTACATTACATTATGTATGTAATTGCACGTGTGTGTGTGTGTGAACAACGCTACTTCCTTTAAGCACTCGCTCTAATGGGCATAGAACTCGAATTATTTTGACAACACACTAAAATTGTTCTGGCAAATTTTATGTTTGGAAAAGCATAAAAGTGACCCATAAAAGTGGCCATTAATACGTATAAGGATAATAAATAAGTATTCGGCGTCAGGAGTCCTATGAAGAGCCGAGCCTTGCTTTTCGCAACAATTTGTGTGTGCGTGTTATTTTTTTGCTCAAATGAAAGTGACCTACAGACAGTGTGAAATTTTCGCATTCTAGCGGAACTTAATTCCAAATCTTACTATTAGGCGTGTTTTTTTTTTAGCCTATATAGAATAAAAATAAAAATTTCAATACATAATACAACAAAACCTTAGCCTCGATAATTATCCAGGCTAAGGTTTTGTTGTATTTTCTATTGAAAACGTGTTTCTGAAACATGTTTATTCTATATAGGCTTAAAAAAAAACACGCCTATTAGCATCTCCTGTAGCCTTATTTAACCGAAAAAGCCATTTTGTGCTATAGCAATGCAAGTTGTGAATTTAACTGTACTTATAAAGTTGTTATAACCAATCTAGATGTTGTTCTTGGGTACCTTCTATTATTTTTTCTCTCCCAAATCAGACTACTTACAAACATCTCTAATTCTCTAGTAGAACTCACTTTATCGTTTTGAGAAGCAATTAGTTGCACTATCTTTCGGGGTCTTTCTTCTTTCGCAGTTTGTCGTTATAGCTCAAAAACACCTAGCTTCTTCATCTCGTAGTAATATGTAATTGAAAAAAATATATATCGGGGTTGCAAAAAGGTGCACGAGACTACCTTTTATTCTGATTTTAAAATAATCAGAGAAACGGAAAATGTAGAAATTGGCTTGTCTATACGTGTCTGAAGTTTTAAAACTCTATCCAAAGTGTATTTGTTTTTCTTTAGCCTGAGTGGAAATCGAACAAAAATGTTTTAAAAAAATTAAAAAGAAATAAAATCTACTTACTTCCGCGTAAAGTGTAAATATTGTAGATATACAATTTTTGTCAATTTTTTTCAAAACCACCCAGGATTTAAAACTGCAATATTCCGTATATTGTTTCAATAAATTGAAAAATTCTATGTATAATTTTTTTTACAGGGAAAACTGACTTTAACGACTTCCTGCGCATTAAATTATGCAAATATAAAGCAAGATAGGCTTTAACAAACGGTTCGTTATATTACGAGCTAAAAGAAAAGTTTTCATTCATGGAAAACCAACTTAATTTTTTGAATTAAGTTCCGCTAGATTTTGATTACTGCACACTGTGCAACGGCCCGGCGAGTAAATAAGCTTCTCACGACAAATGATACTCTTGAATGCTGGTCAGACAGTCATAAGAGGTGGCACCGTTAGCAAACTTTTTGGTGTTTGCTGGGATTGAACCCAGACTCCAGGCAGCACTTTAATCAGTAATCACTATACACTACGGCGCAGTTCTTAAGTCCAGTACCAAGTCAAAACAATTTTTATAAAGTATTCATACAGTTCTGTGTAAAAATTAAGACCAGTTGGGTAATTTTATAATATACTAGCTGTCCCGTCCGGCTTCGCCCGCGCATAATAGCAGTCGCGTTACTTATTAGGCAAAACGCTGCTCTAGTAATGTGGTTCTGGGTAGATATAAGAACCGCGAAATCCGACAAACCTTGTTGAATCACACCATATGTTCAAAGTGTGAATGATTAACAGCATCATTTTTCTACTATTATTTGATTGTACCACATGAAATGTTCGATTTAGGAGCAAACATTTAAAAGTCAATAATACTTTTTTATACTTTTTTCTCTAATCAAAATAATATAAGGCATTGGCATCTACAACGCTCTTCCGACGTCAAATGTCAAGTATTAATTTTTTTAGAATTTTTGAATTTTTAACGCAATGATATCTTCAAAGGATTTTATGGGCTTTTGCTTGGCATTGGAAGACTTCCTGGTGGCTAAATGACTTCAGACTGACTGAAACAGTACCGTGGATGGGGAAGAATTTCCAGTCCCGAATATAAGAGCTTTTGTACTGTTAAACGTAAGGCATGGGGTTTAGCATTGACATGTAATAGTATCGTACCATGCCATTGTATGCACTACTTATGACTATTTCCTTAGAAAATTGTATGGGGTTTATCGTTTCTCGTGGTTAATGAAATGAAAAGTCTATCAGACAGTCTCCATAAGCTTTCCAAGGTGAAGAGAGGAATTGGGCATGTGTTTTAGTTGCGCATATATGTATGTACATATGTACGTCCAACCACTGCCTAGGTCCATACATATTCTACTTTTCACCACAGGTTACTATTCGGTGCAAATATTCTTTAATTAGAGCATACCTTCTCCGTCTTGCAGTTGAGAATTAGATAAAACTATTTACCATTCAACATGAAAGAAACATGTCCGTTAGATCCAATTTTTTTTGTTTGCTTTTTGTTTCCCTAAATATTGAATTTGTTAATAACTCGACTCCAGCGCCACCTATCGGGTCCAGATTTTGTCATTTTTTCTTTTGGCACTATACCAACCCATATTGTGAATATGAGACATTTTGGTCAATTAATGTAAAAGTTGTTAATAACTCGACTCCAGCGCCACCTTTTGAGTCCAGATTTTGCATTTTTCTCTTTAGGCACTATACCAACATATATATATTGTGAATATGACTTATTTTGGTCAATTAATATGGAAGCTGTTAATAACTTGACTCTGGCGCCCCCTTTGTTTATTTGCCTATGTCCTTCCTCAGGTCCCAAAATATCTCTATACCAAATTATATTACAATTGGTTCAGCGGGTTAGGCGTGAAAAGATTTTGTTGATAACTTGACTCCAGCGCCACATTGCGGGCAGTTTTATAATTTGCCAAATTACATTACAATGGGTTCAGCGGTTAAGGCGTGAAAAGATTTTGGCAATAACTTGGCTCCAGCGCCACTAGCGCTAGACTATCTCCATACTAAATTACAATACGATTGGTTTAGCGGTTTAGGCATGAAAAAGTTTTGTTAATAACTTAACTCCAGCGCCACCTAGCGGGCGGCTTGTCGCACCTACCAAATATCCAGTTTTGCACGGTTTTAGTTTTTCCTGCTTTCTGTCAAAATACCGTTAGTCCTTGGTATGTTTTGTTATTTTCCCTATAATTTGTGTGTTTATAAGTGATTTGTTAGGTGGTAACTAATCTTAAGTGATGGGGTTTTATTATTTTCCGCCTATTTTCCACTTTAAGTGAATTCAATCACCAAAAGTTGAATTAGGTATTCTGTATTCCGAACGAAATTATGAATGGTGGATTGTACGTTCGAAAGTGAATATTTTGGTGTTCTACATTCCACTCGAAATGAAAACTGTAAATTCGTGTTCTGCATTCCGAAAATCTTTTATTTTTAGTGAATTGAATTCACTTGAGTTTCTTGACGTGAATTTAATTCACATGCCGTTGTAAAGTGAATTCATTAATTAATTTGAAGATCCGAATAATTTTGAAAATTGTGAGTAGAATAATAAGACTTTTCATTAGTTTATTAAAATAATTTGTTTGTTTATTAAAAGAAAATACAAAAACTATAGGCAGGAGAGTATTCTCTTGGATTACATATGTACATAGAAGAACATCAAGATTTGGCAAAGAGTTTTGTTAAATGGCACAAAGCGTATGCTAAGGATTTGTGGAGCAAGTAAGTACAATGGTTGAAAAGTGACTGGATCGAAAAAGATAAGAGATTGTAGCGAACAATTTTTATTAACAAAATAAAACATTTTTAAGTGGCGAAGGTGAATGTTTGTACCATCCAAGCAATCTATAATCCTCGGAATCACTTATTTTCAAAAATTAACATCTTTCTACTTCCATCTGCGTACTTTGCAGTTTAGTCCACTTCGAGCAGAACTTGTATTGCAAAATATTTAACATCTCGCCGAGAATTTCGCTGACTGTGGATCTACCAAGGCCAAGATCAAAATCCTCTCCCACTGACCTTTGCTAACATTCTTCAGCCTCGCGGTTTTCATCAATCATATAAAACAAAATAGAATCCATTTTTAATAAAATGATTTGTTTGCTAATTATTAATTCACTTTCACAAAACCAAAACAAATAACTGAAAATCTCAGCTAATTTTGACATTTCAAACAAATGAATTCGAAGTGGATTCCTAAAATTCGAAATCACTCAGAATGAAGAACACTGAATTCCATTTCGAGTGAATTCCAAATTCGATTTCAATTCACTTTCACTCGACATGCAGAGCGGCGGTTTATAATGAAATTGTGTACTTATCCAGAAATCCAGAAAAAATGCCCAAAATTCCGGTTGATACTGAAAGATCTTGCAAAACAAAAGAAGGTCGCCCATTTTGTTAACGGATAGAAATGCTAGCCTGGCTTATGAAAAAGAAAGACGCCAAAACACCCAAAGCGGCACCAAAAAACCTTAATAAAGAGTCAGTGAATACACTGTTAGAAGAGCACTTCGTAGGGTTGGTATCTGCAGCTAAGCAGAAAAAGCCAGTTTTATCTGAACAAAATATCAATTCTATGTTGAAGTTCTGCAAAGTGCATTTGGTTTGACGAAACTAAAGTCAATAGATTCTTGTCTAATGGAAAGCAATATCTTTGGTATCGACCACACGAAACAATTCAAAGGCACCAAGTTAAAACAAACCATAAAACATGGTGAAGGCAGCTTACTGATGTGGTGTTGTTTCACTTGGTGGCATGCTGGTCCAATCGTAAAAATTGCCGGAAATTATGAAAAAGGAGAATTACCTTAACATATTACAGTACAATTTGTCTGAGTTTATTGAAGAATGTGTCTATCCGAATGTCGAAATAGTTTTTCAGCAAGATGAGGGCTCGAAATTCAAAGATTTCAGACCATGAAAGCAGAAAGCCCGGACTTGCATAAATCCATCAATCGGAAATTACGTATCCATTTTTGCTCTCCACCGTATGTATGTACATATGTATAGGTATATGTACATCAGAGATTGGAAAAAACGCTCATGGGTACAAAACGCACCCTGTACAAATCTCAGTCTTGCATAATGAACTTAAGTTTTTGAATAATATTCGAACACAATTAACAAAACGGCCTTAACCATCTAATATTCTTACTGCAGCCTAAAGATAAAATAAACTATAAGTACTTAATGATCTTAATTCTTTAAAATGATCGACTCTATTATTTAAAAACATTTATGTACGTATTTGAATATAGCTTCTTTCTTCAAACTCTGTCGATAAGTGGAGTCTCCTGTGACATATTTTTAAGTCCCAAATATAGAGGTATTCCAGTTATGTACCTTGTTTCCTGTTTATAGCGATTTGAAAACGCAGATTAAAAAATGTTAACTGTACGTTAGAATAAGAGATTTGAATAACTAATTAACCAAGTTCGACTGTATTAACATATACACTGGTCCCTCGCTTTGCGCGATTTCTTTTTGCGCGGTTTCACCTTTGCGCGAAATGCATTTGTCTACCAAAATTCGATTTGCGCGGCGATAACATTTCATTTTTCAGGAACGCAACCCCCTAAATTACATTAAATTCCTACTTCGCTTTGCGCGGTTTTGCTTTGCGCGATTTCGCATTGCGCGAGACTTTTCATTCCCATAACCACCGCGCAAAGCGAGGGACCAGTGTATTACAATATTCTTAATTTGGCGATACCCGATCCAAATCACAATTATAAGGACATCAGCCGAAAAAAGAGATGTAACCTAGCTATTGGTTTTTTTTTTCTTAATGGTAATTTGTAGCTTTGCCAACTTTAATCCGGCGACACGGTGGTTGGGTCAAAATTACCCGGCGTATTTTAGATTGCTTATAATTTTGAAGCTATTGACGTTGCCGTTCTTCTCAGTAGCTGGAGTTGTTGAGTTCTTCCTTCCTTGAGCACGTGCTCAAAGCTGAAAAATATTATTATGACCCATCCCCCTAAAACGATGTCAGGATGCAACAAACATATTTGTCCTGAACATATCATACCTTTTTATGGCGATTGTATTTGTAGCCATGATTCTGACTAAGCTTTTATTATTTATTTTTTAAGACACTTTGAGTCTGATTTAAGTCAAATCAGGCTAGAAGAGGCCAATTTTGTTCCTTTTGGTAAGTATTTTTTCATAAATGCTCTATTATTATGATTAATAAATTCTAGTAATAAAAAATTGTGTGTTTAACTTTCTGACAAAAACTACTAAATATCCTCATACAAAAATTAATCATTCCTTGAGAAAATACATACATACGTAGATTTCTGGAGTTAAATATATGCGTCACTCATAATGACCCACCCCCACGACCGTGTAACAATTTTCCACCCCCATGACGCCGGGTTAAGGCTTCAACCGCGAGAGCATGGCTTAGCGTACCTATTTCCAGTCAGCTATCACTTGTTATTTAGAAAAAAAGTAAATATTTTCTTAAAAACATCGCAGAAAACACGTTTGACACCAAGTCCATATAAAAAATAGTCCTGTCAGATGGCTCTCCTTCAAAACTAATTTCTTATGATTTTATGACCTACTAATATTTCATACCTAAATTTATATAAACTTATTAATTTTAAAACGCAACAATTTATTTTTGAACGTAACGTATTTATTTTAAGTTAACGCATTTCACAATCAGCACATACTTTTCGAACCACTAACTGAAGACTTTTAAATGCCCTTGAAATGAATCTACTGTGGAGAGTGTACCCAGCTAATCAGTAAAAATATTTCGCATCATGTTTCATACATGACAGCATGGGAAAGTACTCGTACTTAAATGTATCCTCAGGTACTCATAACATCTTAATCAAGTTATTATGGATACATGAATTATTTGATTGTACCGGGAAGACTTTTAAATGACCTTCAACCGTTCAAAGAAAGGAATCTTCAGGAGAGTTTCATTTATTTGATATCACCTCAAATGTTTTATGTCATTTCATATTTTTATATATTTTTTTCTTCCATATTTCCAACACTGACGATTTATGAATTAAAGGTTTATTGTTATATTGACGTTGTTATTACTCCGCGACCTTTGGTTTGTTAGAAGGTCAACCGAACTTTAGTCCTTATGGAATTCACACACAACGAACAGATACTTACTTCCCAGAATGTTCCCTCTCGCTGGCACTTCTTCAACCATTTCGAAATGTTTAAAGTTACACTATGGATATCTTTAAATTAAACAATAACATATATCGACACTCTGTACTAGAATATGAATAAAACTGTTTATGTTATGTGTTTGAACTTTACATTTCACGAAAAACAGAATTCACTTCAAATTTTCTAACAACGTTGTTTTTTCTCTTTATAGTGTTTATCCACGCAAGTACACCAAACACCAAATCCAACTCAACAGTTCGGCAGATGGTTACGAACTGATGCCATTACTCAAGAGCATTTTATTTTTTCTACGCATGACCAGTGTTACCACGACATGTTGTAAAGTAGCGAATTCAAACACTTTTTCTTTTTTTCCCTTATCAATGCGTGTAATGGACCAATTTGAATTGAATTTTGGCGTTAGGTGAATATTATAAAAATTATTAATATTTTACATTCAAGGTGATTAGGATATACGAGTAGAACTGGAGGATTTAATGGCGCTGCAGCTGATTTCAAAAGCATGTCCATCATTTCATAGTGGATTGAGAAGTAGAATTTTTTTTTTTAATAAAACGGCCCACTAAATGTCCTGTGTGATAGATTGCACGGTACTAATGGAATTTAGTTTTCACAGGTCACAAGAGCTCGGTCATCATGGTGCGGTGGTACCGTACACGAGAACTGAATTTCCAGCATAAATACGAGTTCAGTGGCTCGTCAATGATGCCTCAATATGTAAATAGTTACCTAGACTAGAGGATTCTCCGTACATTTATGTTCCTATGCAAATTAATAAAGTTTTGAAATAAAAACATGTTTAACTTATGTAAATGTTATCTAGGGTGGAGGTGGATCGAACGTAGACACAAACAAAAAAATTTATCCAGCCAGCTTGATATATTTGAACACCAAATTGTTTGAAGGCTCCGTTTCTATGTACGCTGCCTGGGGAGAATATTATTGCAGGTGATTGAAATTAGAGATATACCTACCGGATATCCGTTATCCAGCCTATCCGGCCCTTTTTTCGTAATAAATATACACTAGTGTGCCCGTGCGAGAACTCTCGCAAGAGAAAATCCAGCCCCCAAAATCAAAACTTATCATCCAACATCCAGACTTCACATATGATTTCCATCTGAAGTGTTTTCTTTATTTGGATAGTTCATTTTGGGTAGAATATTTGTTTTGATCAGTTTTATTTTTATTTGTTCAAATATACTACAGAAATAATACATATGTATATGATAGGAGTAAATTATGCCATTCAGAACTGAAAGTTTACTAAAGGCAAATGATGGTAAAAGAAAACAAATTTGTTTGCATTGAAAAGTAATAAACGATTACACATCTTTCCGTGAACGATGCCTGCTTTCAAATATAGTCTCTCGCTGTATACGCTACTACACGGAGTTCAAAGATAAATCTTGGCAAATTTAGACAGAATTGGGAATTGTTGGGTATCATGGCCGAGTTATTTTTTTCATGTTTATTTTGATATTTTTTGCGGGATAAAATATGAATGCATTCGTCACAATAGGTACAGATTTCGTTCGGCCAGATATCCGGGACCCGAATACCCGGTATCCGGCTAAATGACTATCCGTTACACCTCTAATTTAAATACAGTAGAATCCGCTTAAGACGCTCTTCAAGGGACCGACAGAAAAAAGCGTCTTAAGCGGGATAGCGTATCAAACGGGAAAAACTTAAAAATTACATCCAGTTAAAAATATGGTTATTTTATGAAAATAGTTGAAATTATACATGTATTATGCTAGTTTTCCTTTCCTCCCTTGTACTAACCATTGTACGCAATCAAATTCGAATGCACTGACACCACCTGTACGTAAGGCGCACACAATAAATGAAACAAAATTGACAAAAGTAACGACCACAAAAACGACACGCTTCATATGGTTTGTTTGCGAAAAACAAAAAAAATTCCTATAAGAACGGCGGTAGACTTCGCGTCGGCGCCGCCGTATATCCAAATGCGCCGAATGGTTTTTCTGGAAAAAATATTAAAAAACAAGAAAATACGAATTTTAGGAAATGTATCGTTTAGCTGTGTGAGCGTATTAAGCGGGAAATAGAGCGTATTAACCGGATTTTTTTTCATACGGATTCTTATCAAAATGAAGGGACCAGAGAAAAAGACCTTTAAAAGCGGGATAGCGTCTTAAGCGGATTCTACTGTACTTATACATACATATATGTGTGCCATAAGATCCCATAAAGCATCTCTTCTTCCGAGCGCAGGTTATAGTAAATTACAATAATAAATACTGTAATCAAATCCAGTTTTGATGACTCGAAATGTAATACCAATCCAAATATTACAATTGTGCATTGCTTGTCGACCTAACTAACGATTCAATACCAAAGCATTAATAAATAATAATATTTGGCTTCAGCAGTCCTAAGTAGAACCAAGCCTAGCTTCCCGCAACCATTTGTGTGTGCGCGTTATATTTTTGCACGAATGGAAGGGACCTACAGTTTTCTGCCGTCTCCGAACGGCGAGTTGGGAAGCTTTACATGACAAATGATACTCTTGAATGCTTGTCAGGCATTCGGAAGAGGTGGGCACTTTTTAGGTGTTTGCGGCGGGATTCGAACCCAAGACCGCTGGCTCAGTAGTCCGACGCACTAACCACTTGCGCTACGGTGCCCACCAAAGCATTTAGAGCGCGTTAAAAATAAAATACCTTATGCGAAATATCCTTAATTTTGGTTTGGGTGCGAAATGTGCAATTAAATAAAAATTCTCTTGTGAAGATGGCTGTAAGCTGGTAAACTTTCTAAAAAGCAAACAACCCAGAAACGCTTGGCAAATCATATTTACTCGTAAGTATTTATGTCAAAGAGCTGTAACAACTTTGAATCTCAACAAGTCAGTTAATCTATGTAGATGAATTAAACTATTAATATCAAAGACGGGACAGTCCCCAGCTAAATGACAAAACTACATACACTGCATTTTGCACTGTCGACTGTAGGGAGTTTCAAGGTTGATCTTAGTTTAGGAATTGAAATTTGGGTCTCTACAGAGCGAAGAAAGCTATGTTAACTTTTCTGTCAGCTTATACCAAAGATACGAGTATTGTAGTATGAAGAAGTGAAATACGACAAAAAGCTTGTGTTAGCTGTTTTGAAACAAGAAAACGATATTTTCTTTAAATAATATTTTAAGTTAAAATAAATGTCTTGAGATTATTTCATTTCGATATTAACTTGTTTATTAAAAAGTTAGCACCGTGGCGTAGTGGTTGAAGCGGGCCCTGGTTCATCCCGAACTGGAGCGCCGCTTAAAGAAAAAATATTGAAAGGCTAAACTTAACATAAGAAAATTCACAGACTTAAGTTATTTTAAAAAGAGCACAAATTGAGATTAAAATACAAGCGCTTGAGAAATCTGTTTTCACTTTGTTGCTGGCTCTTCTCCAAATAGGAGTTGAATAAAATTATGCATTTCATAATGGAGAGCAACACTAGCATTAGACATCAATGTACTACGTAGTACTACCAATTCACGTCAATATATGTATATACATACATATGCACATAATACCTACTGTGAATATAATTATTTATTTAATTTATAGAGTTAATTTCGCAAATACTTAAATTGAACCCCCTTAGTTCAAAATGGAAAAAAAAACAAATTTTTCTTAGGACAATATTGTTCAAATAATTGTTTTAAAATTGAAACAGTGCAACATTATAAATACCTGGGAGTGTTAATCGATTGCAACTTAAACTGGAAAGATCATATACAAACTGATAAATCCCATATCTTATTAGTGACATGAAAACTTTTTCTTCTTAAAACTATATTGCTCAAAAATATTTTTGAAGAAAATTTGCTACGGTCTTGCTCACTCCAAACTGCAGTATGGAATCGAGAGTTGGGGTGGTTCATATACGAACTCTTTTGGACCTTTACTGATAGCTCAAAAACATTTAACTCGGATTATTTGTAATAAAAATTGCCTTACTCAGAGCTGGCTCCTATTTAGAGACATGCGCATTTTCCCAATGCCATACCAAAATCAAAGTTTTTCTTACGTTATAAAATAAATTTTTAGTTTTTGCCTAAAGATATGGAAAAACTGGTTAGTTTAGAATAACACTAATATGTAAATATTGGTCAAAATTTTACCACACAAATTGCATTTTTTTGCATTTGTATGAACAAAGGAATTTTAAGTTTTTTTAAGGAAAACAATTTAATCAGAAATTCATTGCGTACAAGTGTAACTATAATTAATTATTAATTAATTTAATGTATCATCATCAATCCTTTTTGGTATCGAATCAAACAATTTTTTTATATAGGAGATTACCAGGGGCCTGTACCACAAAACAACAAGCATTGTTAAAAAGGCGAATTTTAAAAAGTAGCAAGCTGTTCGCCGTACAGTAACTCGTGTTACTTGTTAAAATTCGCCTTTTTAACAATGCTTGTTGTTTTGTGGTACAGGCCCCAGACAGTGTTGTCACTTAACCACAATTGTGGTAGATCTACCACAATTTTGAGCGTTTTTCAAATCTTCCACATCTACCACGGAAAGCAAAAAATCTACCACGTTTTTAAATTCTGTCCTGCCCATATTAAACCAACCAATTCAATCTGTTCCTTCGGAAAATTATGTATATAAATGTTTCCAATCTGTTTCGCACATTCAAAACATACTCACTTTCAATGAATTTTTCATTCAATTGTATGGAAACCCTTTACGAAATCCTCATCCGCGCATCATTTGATGCAATGTATTGTACATACGCTTATAATAATGTCAATGTTATCAAATCTACCACCATTTTTTTAAATCTACCACATTTTTTTGTCCAATCTACCACATTTTTCAAAATCCAAGTGACAACACTGGCCACAGATGTCTCATTATGTTTTCTCTTACAGATTTGGGGGTTTTCTCTCAAATTTGTTTGCTCATGTAATGCAAATGGTTAAGATCCGGGCTATTATCAGGCCATGGAAGAGAAAGAATCCCCAAAGAATCCTTGTAGTTTTGTACCTAAAACTAGAGTAAAGTAAAAAAAAGTTTATAAAAATGTTAGTTTACAGTTCATACGCAGCAGAAAAACTTATCGATTTTGCTCTATATAGACAAGACCTGAATCGTCCTGAAAAATTACACTATCGCAGTGTCGGAATAGTTGCTGTAAAGTATGCATAACGTGTTTTTTTTATAATTTTTGGTACTCCAAAGCATTTACTGAGCCCCTAGCATTATAATTTATCTAACACCAAATCTTGTTATCGCCCCCATATCATAATATAAGGGGAATGCTTATCGGTGGGTGAAATGCAATTATCTGAATATCGTTCTTCGGCGAACCACCGCGTTGCCGTGTGGGCCAAATAAATTGAATTTGGACTCATCCGAAAATGTGATTCGTGGTTCGTGCCCATTCGGCTTGAGTCCAATTTTTATAAGTTTTTAGCCATTCGAACGTTTGTTTTTTATTCGCGGCGTTACAAGTGGTCTTTTTGCAGGATACTTTGCATTAAATTTCATTCCATTAAGCAACCTCGATATTGTCCGATCACTTATTGTTTCCCAGTTTGCTCCTAGAATGACCGAGTAATATCCCCAGCATATGCAAACCGGTCAGACGCTGATCTCTAGGAGAGATGTCTTTTGGGGTTTTCCGCTTCCAGGTTTTCGAGCAATGCAGCCCTCTAATTGAAGTTTTTTTTTTAAACGTTTTGCACACTCCATTCAATAGTCCGCAGTCGACGAGCAATATCGCGATTTGACACTTTTTTCTAACGAAAATCGACAATATAGGCTTTCTTTTTCTTAAGTGTCAATACCATTTCAAATATTTGATAAAACGAACCATTTCTGACTTACAACCAAATTACAAAAATACCGAGCACTTACCAGGAGTCTTGAAGGATATTCAGATAGTAAAAGTATTGACAATAACTAAAAAAAATATGCTTATAATTCATTTCACAATAGGTACATAAATTGGCTCCCGTCGGAAAGGAGGGAATACAAATTATTTCAAATGCGAGGGTTTTGTTTTCACGAGTGTACATTAAGATTATAATCTGTTTATGACTGAAATATTACCGTTATATATTTCAAAAGTGCTCTTTATTAATACGCTGCTACATTATTCTTTATGTTGTCACTTGATTTTATATACACCCGCCTATAATAATATGTTTACTACCTCACAATTTGTTAATCTAGTACTACCAATAAATCGCTACGCTACGTTCTACCACGATAACACTGCTCTCAAGTTCTTGCGTGCAAATAAAGTAGAATTAAATCACTTTATGTGAAATTCGTTGAAATATAAGTGTGAGTATTAAGGGTTAAATTAAAAAACTAAATTCGAAAGTAACCAGTACTTTATTGTTAACAGGTATTGGATCGGTCGGTTTCGGTTAGGGATACGTGACCGTGGGTAGTGCACTGATTATTCTTCGACACACATTCTGTTTTCATATTACCAACGCAACGATGCGGATGCCTATGCGATCGGGATCACGTTCGCAGAAGTGCATTATGCAGTTTTGGCGATTTCGCCCGTTTTTTGTTTTGCTCAAATTATTTTTTTACTAATGATTTAATGGGGGGATGCCTTCTGGTATCTGCTATTCCAAGTTATTTTATTAATGAAGATTTGATATTGTTTTAGGAGGCATCATTTGTTTCCCTTAAATTATCAACACAACATCATCGCAAATGAGCTCTCGATTTTGTTTATTTCCCCGCAGCATCTGTTTTGTTTACCAACGACACTTGCTACGAGTATGTTTTTTTCTAACAAATATCGCAGCCGAATTTTAAAAAATTATTTTTATCACACATTTTGACTTAAGCATTGCAGTCTTAATGACGAAAGCGAAAGTTAAGAATTTCAAAATTGTTGTCAATAGATAATCAGCTAATGTGTGACTGAGAATTTAGTGGGAAAATGCATGCGACGATAACATAAATTGTGGGATATGCCGGATTTATCACGACTCCCGAGTATACATATGTGTGTACTATGTACCTACATATGTAGGTACATATATCAGCACGTATGCACATACATACGAATGTATATTAAACTTGATGACGTTATGGCTATGACAAAGTTTGATTGCTGCTTGAAGAAGCACATGTGTATCATGAGTAATGTAAACATTTGTATGTACATATGTATGTACATATGTAGATCGCGAATAGGAGGTCGATGATGATGCATGAATAATGTAAATGTTGAATAATACTTGTACTTGTACTCGTTATCTTTCGCATGTTAGTGAATCTGAAATTGTATACTTTTGCATTTTGGAAATGTGCTTAGTGTTGCTGATTCAATTTATCCAGCTGGACTACTGTTACTTTTAGTTTCTACTCACTTTTAGGTCTACTCGTATTATGGCCATTTTTTTAATTCCCCTATATCGTTGTGAGCTGATGTTTTAAAACTAACTATAGATTTTTGTTAATAAGCTTTTATTTCTTCCTAGTCAATGTAGCGCAAGTGGTTAGTGCGTCGGACTACTGTGCCAGCGGTCTTGGGTTCGAATCCCGCCGCAAACACCTAAAAGTTTTTCACAGTGCCCACCTCTTTCGAATGTCTGACAAGCATCAAAGAGTATCATTTGTCACGAATGAGCTTCTCAACTCGCCGTTCGGATTCGGCAAAAAACTGTAGGTCCCTTCCATTCGTGCAAAAATATAACACGCACACACAAATGGTTGCGAGAAGCAGGCCCAGGTTCACCTCGAGCTATAGCGCCAACTAAGTAAGTAAGTAAGTCAATGTAGCTTCTTCAGTAATAGTTATGGATTTCCCAGGGCCTCCGCATGAATACCGATGGCGCATTGTTCAGTGCCCATGGCAAGGTACTCGCGCAAATGTAAATATAGTATGTACATTACATATGATTTATTTTTCATTTTCAATACTAACTTACATACTAGATCATCCGTGGACCACTGGTGGTCCCTGAAAGCAACCGAAGTGGTCCGCGAAGTCATCCTAAAATTAATACTGTAGCCGTAGCCAGCCAGTGCATAACAGCTCAAATTTATAATGACGGTCCACGAAATGTTTTAAAAATGTATGAAAATATGCCAAACGCAAAAAAAACAAATTCAGGCGAATCTCTATGCCTAGGTAAAGTTAGAATTGTGAAATGATTTCACATCCGATGTAAAATGTAATCGCTGTCCCCTTATTTTATTACACATGAGATCTGTGAGATCAAACCTTTTAAATAGAAGCGATATGAGTGGAGTGCCTTCAGCCTTTTTTCGCCCGTACGAGACTTATCGTAACTACGGGTCAATCGCAAAGGACAGCACCAAATATTCAAACATAAATATGTACCTACAAGGATGTCTCATAATTTCAAAAATTCATCGAAATTATTAGATACTCTAAAATACTAATTTCACGAAACTCAAGATTTAAATTTACGGTCATAGGCCAATGGAATAGGCCAGCGTCAAAGTTTGGCTAATTGAGTCCTTGTTACCTAATCGGTATATCGAAGCCCTAATTTAATATTACAAAACAATGTCTTAAATGGCAAAGTGCGTCTATGTAATTGTGGTCAACCCATCTTCAAACTTCCATTAAGTTGGCAGATAATTGCTGTGTCGTGTTGTACAAATTTTAGATTTTTGCTTCGAAAATGGGCAAAGTAGACACGTGTATTGGTCCATTCAAGTCCATTAAAAGCTTCTAGTCAAATTTCTTTGCATTCCTAAAGAACAGAGTAATTTCGACTGGAGGAAAGAGAATGAACAGATTTCATTCCAATGACATCGATTCCCAATGGAAATGATACTTTTTAAATTGATTTTATTCCGAAAATATTAATAAGCTTCGCTAACGACGCCAAACTATGTACGACTATACGATCTGCGTGCGTACTGGGGGCTAGGGCTATAATACAAAATAGAAAAAAAATTACAAAAATGAAACCGAAAGAAAACAATAAGACAATCAAACAAATCAGCTGTGGCGACAAAAGTAAGTAAAGTCAAACAATTTGCCATCGGCTATTTCATTGAAAAGTACTTCATATAAAAAAAAATTCTTCTAAATAATTAAATATACTGTGGGATACAGTCTGCGACGAAGTTAAAATATACACTTACAGCCGTATTCATTACATTTCTTTATTTGCCTTTTAATTCATGTTTAACTAATTCTCGATTAAAAAGTTGATTATTGTGTTATTCAGAACAACATTGTGAACTGATAATAACTAATTTTGCTTTGATTAACGGTTTTGGAAACACTATTTAAAAATTGTGATGGAATAGTGTCAAATTATTATTACATAAGCGTTAATCAAATTACAAAAAAATGGAAATTGCAAACTAATTTTCGTATATTTTTCTTCGAAAACCTGTATTTGCTCCGCAATTCATTCTCATGGAGGTCTTGAGATTTTCTATACTTCTTTGGGCATTGTGTGTCTAAATCAACATAATCTAAAAAAAAACATTTGATTTAAAACTATCCATTTCCATAGTTTTTAGTGAAAAAATAATTCCCAACTGTCACTTTAATTAAGCTTTAAATGGCAATTTCGGCATTTAAGTTAATTAAGACGTCATCAACGTTTATTAGTGATAGAAAATGTAATGAAAAACGAATGACGTACTAAAGGATACTTAAACCAAAATTAAGGTTAATTCATAGTTGATTATGCTGATTAGGGCTTAGGGTTAATTATTATTTTCTTTTTAACTAAATTAGAAAATAACGACAAGCTAAATTCTCTAAAGACCGTCTTGTTTATTATAAATAAAATACTTGAAAGCCTTGTTAACTGTACCACCGTTAATTTAGTTGTAAACATATTCTCTTCTTAGGATGGAAGTCACCACAGAAATCTGGAGATACCACACCAGTTTGTCAGTCTTCTAAACTTATGGTGTCGTCCATCAAAAATAGGCGTCATCGGTGGTTCGCGGTTATGAGCGTAATGATGTTCACATATAAGCATATTAAAGCTCCACCCGTCAAATGGATTCACAGAGTAGATATTGAGAATGAGCTTGGTTTCATATACTAAGCTGTGTTCTTACTTAGTAACATGATTCACATCCAGCCTTAATGTGCAGCATCCAATAATTTACAAAATTGAGCTTGTTTGCTATCAGGAATTTGTCTTGAAGAATCCATTTGAAGAATCTTGAGAAAGTGGTCAAAGTGCAACTTGAGAGCGTCTAAAAACATGTTTGGCATTCCAGTCTCAATGTATAGCATATACAACATTATGGGCTGAGAGATCACTTTAAACAGCTTGCATTTTTCTGGGTGGCCAATAAACCTGTTTGATATATGTACAACTATTTCAAGATGTACAAATGGCATATTTAACTTCAGACAGTTTAGGCTTGAAATATTTTTCAAAGCTTATGTTGCTTATAATGGTTACACCTAATACCTACATAGGTATTTAATCCATTAACAAGCAAAAGTGCATTTTTTTTCAGGTATCGCAAATGATGCACAGATATCTATTAACCAATTTTAAGCTTCAATCAATCAATCTATCAATAGCAAACCCATACCAAGAAATACAAAGATTTTTATTTAAAACAAGACATCATGCCGTAAAGCTTCCGGGCAAAGGCTCAGTCAATAGGTTTTGTTTTTTTTTTAAATCCATATAGACTAAGCATGTTTCAGTGTTATGCAAGTGATATTTTTCTAGGCAACATCAAAAGCGCCAACTACCCCAAAATTACATGGCTTCAGTCTTGAAATATACAATTCAATGACATTAGGTATCGAACTAAATCGATTTGTCCATCAAAAAAATTTCATCATATAACGAGTTTCTTACATACATATGTACATATGTATATAGGTACATCACACCAAAAGATGTCAGCATGTGAGCTTAAGATATGTATATCTCAATTGTAACTGTACTGTTCAATTAACAATATAAAAATTCTTATTTATGTATATTAATTTACTTCTTTAAAAAAAAAAAAAACAAACAAACAAACAAAGCACATTAGGTACTCCGCCGATCTCGCCAACATGTGTGTGGTTCGAAGGTCAAAAAAGGCCCAAAATATCTGCGCTGCTTCGTGTCAATAAAAAAAGAAAATCCATTAAAGTTAATAAAAAAGAAGCCAATCAATTTAGCGAAATGACGACAAATTGGGAAAAAACATTAACTTATTAGAATAACACTCAGAGGCGGAATAAAATATCACCAACTATGTAGTAAGATCAAAACTTAATAAACTAAAGATATATGTTCATACGTACATATGAAAATACACGTAGGTGCATATATTATGTTTGCTGGTCAAGTTTTTGATAAGTCATCAGTTCATCACCAAAGGATGGATCTACAAACAAATAACGCTCTCTAATGTTGATCGAAGTAGCATCATGATTTAATAAATTGTTTGAAGTCCTGCAATAATAATCGGAAATGATGCGATCAGTTCAAATATGGATTCTGTAAGCTAACTTCAGAGAAATAATTTTAATTAATTTCAGTGGGGCGAAAGCCTCCATTTATTCAGCTTATTACAAGCTAAACATAACTTAAACATTAAAACTTAAGAACTAACATCTAAAAACCATGGTTGAGGGGGCTGAACGAGATCAGGGTTTAAGTTGAGAAGACCTACGGTTGAATTCGAAAACAGTAAAGTTTGAGTTGACATTCCGCAGCATACGGGGGATTGGTTCATTGGAGCCATATGAGGTGCGGTGGGTGGGTAGATAGAATAAACGAGGACGTCGTACATTATGAGAGTTAGTATTGAAGTAAATAGAGTTGTAAATTGATGGGTTGACTTTTACTATTGTATCAATATGCGAACGGAAATTTAACTCCCTGTCGTACAATATGGCAAGGTCGCGAAGACGGTGAAGTCGAGGAGACGACTGGTTATTCTCACTTGACAAGGTTATAGATTGGCATTTAGCGATCTTGAGCTCTAAGCAATTTTTGGGGCACCAAATAGAAAAACTATCGAGGTCTTGTTGAAAGAGATTTGAGTCATGGAGTGAAGAAATCACTGAAATTTAGTATCGTCAGCATAGAGGGAGAGAGAGGAGTATTTGATGACCTTTTCAAGATCGTTTATAGTTAGGACGAAGAGAATGGGGCCTAAATGGTTACCTTGGGGAACACCAAAGGTGGCCAAAAAAGGAACTGAGAGGGCGGATCTGAAACGGACATTATAAAAACAGTTTTCCAGGAGAAATCCATTTTAATAATATGGGTTCAAAACCGAGGGCAGACAATTTGAAAACTAATAATTGATGATATATCTTATCAAAAGCTTTGCTGAAATCAGTTGCAATAACATCGACTTCGTTGCCGTTCTCTAAGGATGAGAGGGCAAAGGACACGAATTTGACGAGATTTGATATGGTTGATCTACCTTTCAGGAAACCATGTTGGCTTGGGGAATTAAGAGACTTGCATCGAAAGCTCAATACATACCTTCGTTTGGTTTCTTAAATTTACAATTAAATACAGTATATCATGAAATTTTTAATACGTAGGCAGAAAAAAATTCAAATAAAAAATTGACAAGCGAATGTTGGGCGCCATTAATTTATTTCATTTGAATCGTAATATGTTGTTTTCAAATCAAATCAAATCTAATCTTTATCTGTATTAAACTTACACGGTAAGATTAGATATGTTTCTTTTTATGAAAGCATATTATAATGTTCTACTAAATATAAATAAGAAATATAACAAAAATAACAACAATTTAAGGTTAATGGCGAAAATTCATAGTCAGATAAAGCCGACAATAAAAGAATGTTTTCACCTATGTAGTCACCTACCTTATAGTCGACTTTAAACATAAAGCCGGCTCGAAATTTAAAATGACCCAAACGTCACTTTGAATAATTATAGTCTGCTCTAAATTTCTCATATATCTTGACGTTTGGGTTTGTTCGTTGAAATCACTTTACAAAAACATACCAAAGTCGATACTAACTAATACACAGGCAAAAATGTGTTTATGAATAACGAAAAGTTATAGCCGGCTTTTTCATTTAGTGTCGGCTGTAACAGCAATATAATTCATTAGTGTATTGGTGCATAATTAAAAAAAGGTTAAATAAGTTAATAATTAATTAAATGGTTTAACTGGTAAATCATCATCATTAAAGTATCTAATAGTAGTGACTGAGTTTGCTTTTGAACAGTATTGTGCAGCTCATTAAGAGGTTAGACCACCCTAGAGAAATCGAGATTTTAATAAAGATTATTTATTATACATATAATTGAGTGTATACAGAAAAAAATTTGAAGCGATTAATTTCAAAATGGCGGCTGTGCAGCGTTTTGCGATGACGTCTCCGTTTTTTTAAGGGTCCACGGCCGGAAACATAAGTCAGACAATTTTCAACCAATTTACTTGAATATATATTGAAAAATACATTGTCTATAGAAGTACCTACGTAGGATTTTTCGATATATTCATTTTTGACCAAATGGCGCACTTCCAAAGTGAAAAGTGATAATATTGCCTAAAAAATCATCAGATAATTGTTAAATTCTAAGTACTTCCATAGACGATGTATTTTTCAAGATATATTCAAAATTTCAAGTAAATCGGTTGAAAATTGTCTGTTATGTTTTCGGCCAACTTAAAAAATGCAGTTTTGAGATACACGCGTTTGAAGTTTTGATTAGTAGAAAATCATAAGGAAATTTTGCAATACCTTTAATTTGCGATGGCTTCACTGAGTACTTAGAGATTCTTCCCGACCATAATCTTTTGGGATATCATTTTTGAGGTCTTAAGGTACAATTTAAAAAAAAAAAATCAAACTACTACTAAATGGTGAGCTTAAGAGTCGTATTATCAGTAGCGGATGTTCGTTAACCGTAATAAGGTGATATCACATTTCGCCATTTTGTTGTTACCATTATTACAATGGCCAACTTTTCCATAGGATACGCTTACCATAATAGGGCTCTACCTACATCTATCATTATAAAGTTGAAAATACAATGATGAACTTTACTGGTCAAAAAGTACAAAACCTTCTGCAAATATGGCTAGAAAATGTCGAGTGAATCGCACCACCGCACAACCAAAGTCTTAAAACCTTGTGGGTGGCCGTGGCGTAGTGGTAGTCGTTGTCGCTTGTCACGCTGGAGGTTCACGGTTCAAATACAGATGTCGTCGAAACATTTATTTCTCACGAAATAAAAATAAGTTGATCAGTTTCAGAAGCTAAGTAATATCAAAACCAACTGCGAAGGCATAACACTGGCAGTAGGATGGTGGTATGGCTGTAGAAATTGATCGCACAAACTATAATAGGAAACATCTGGAAAAAAAACTTCTGTGAATCATAAGCAATGGCATAGCTTTCAATAATACACAACTCTCCTGTTATCTTGGGCGCCACCCATAGAGTTCGTTGAAATCTAACATCTGAGTTTCCTATCACTACGTCGATCTGTCTGTCTCTCGTTCTTGTTCTTTATGTGCTTGCGTTGTGTGTAAGCATTATAAGGGTATTCATATCCCCTTTAGCGTGTGTAGATTATAAAAAAAAAAAAAAAAGGAATGAAGAACGCGATTGAAACTGACGTGATCAATTGGTAAGGGATCTCGGCCAAATTGGTGTGCAAAAGTAGGAAAGCCTGTGCGTTAAAGCCCAGGTACTCCACAGACTGTAGCGCCAGCCAACGAAAATAAAGCGGGTTACCTACACATTTCCAACACAAATAATTAATATTATCATCGTCCTTCACTTTTTATATTATTATATTTCATTTTTCTTTTAGCGTTAGAATTCACGTACATTTGTATTTATCATTACACTAACATTTTTTAACATAAAATACTATGCATATATGTCTTATTTAAATATTTTCTCGAACTAAACATACATATATTGTCAAAAAGTGTTTTTGTCTTCATGTTTTCCTTACTGCAAGTTGCGCTATTTTATTTTTTTTTTTTAATTAATCATAGACGATTTGTATTACAAGGTCTCGTTATTTACTGGCTATATATACTATAATTTACATTTGCCCCAGTTGTAAATCCGAAGTTTATCATAATATAAAATGAAATTATTCAGTTTTAACTCTGTTTTATTCTGTACAAATATGAATACACTACATTTTATTTTTAATTTAATTCGTTTTACTATTAATTTCCATACGAAACGTTATAGTTTGTTTTTTTTTTTTTTGTTAAACATTTAAGACTATATATTTGAACGGCTTATAGTGAGTTTTAAATATTTAAAATTGTAAACTTTTTTTCAATTTATTAGATATACAAATACATACATAAGTATATACAGACATTTAAGCAGTTAAGTGTAAAATAATCAGAATATTCTGCCAAGCCTTAGCGTTACTTAAAGTTAGTATAATTCTTACAAATGATTCAGAACTTTTTCGAATGCTTTCTTCAAAATTTAGATATATGTACATATTTAGATATATGACACTATCAGCCTTATATAAACATTTAATAAACAGTTCTTTTAAGAATGTTTAATCCTGTGAATAAGTTGAAGTTCTTATTTATAGAAATTCTAGAGTTAACTGGCGTTACGTAACTTGCGGCTTCTTAATGACTCAAAACATTCGAAATTTAAAGAATTGCGCGCATAAAATTGTGCAAATTTAAAATTAAAGGTCGTTTTCCTTACTTTCCTTCGCAGAGGTACAAGTTCCTCCATATTAAAGTCATTTACTGTTCTTTTGTATATTTGTTTTTATTATGGAATCCATTTTTGGTTTGGACGAAGTGTTCGCGAAGTAAGAAATTAAATAAACGAAGATTTTGAATAGTTTCAGATTTTACTCTAAAAAGCGATAACAAATATGAGTTCACGTCCATTCAAACAGGAATATTTATTCCATCTACCTGGATAAGGTAGAAATGGTGGTATGTATATGTTTTTGAAATGATGCTTTACGTGTTGAAAAATTTATTGACAACAATTACTATTTCCTTTAATTAAAAAAATCATGTGTATAATTTACATTTTGAATCCTGCTTTCTATAATACAAATCGAAATTATTTTATTTAAAAAAAAAATGTATGATAAGTGTATGTACATATATGAAAAAGAGTGACCTCTTACAGACAATCGTCTATATATGTTAAAACTTAAAAGACGTTAGAGAAGAGTATATATTATAATGTATGTACAAAATGTGTTTACGGTTATTGATTTGATTGTTTCAAAGCAAAGAAAAACTGTTACTGATTACGCTTTGTAAACATCGGCGCAACTTCATAGTCAGATAAAGCCAACATTATATGCTTCGCAGGTACCATTACTATTATAACGTGTTTCATGAAGAATAAAATAAATAAATAAATAATTAAAAGAATCTATTCACCTACATAGCTTGAAATAGACTTTTTGCTTTTAAAGCCGACTCAAAATTTAAAATGAGCCAAACGTCGCTTTAAATAATTAGAGTCGGCTACTAGATTTCTCATAAAATATTTTGACGTTTGGGTTTGTTCGTTAAAATCACTTTACAATAGATTTGTTCAATGAGAAAAAAGGCAGATCAGAACAGCACAGATTTTTCAAAATGTCAGATCAAGTCGGCACAGAAATGAGCAGCACAACTGATTTTAACATTTCTCACAAATCTGTTCTACCTCAAGAGTAGGTTCAGAAGAGTTGTCCATCACAGAGTCATTGAACACAAAGCAGATCAGTCTCGGACAGAAACTTTTCTCATTGAACACGTAAACATTGTACTTTCTGTTCTTTTCTGTCCGGCAAAGCTTCATCGAGCAGTCTACATAACACTCTAAAGTCGAAACTAACTATACAAGTTTATGAATAACGAAAAGTTAAGGCTTTTTTATTTAGTGCCGGCTATAACTAATGTCGGCTCTAGGAACCATTCATGTGCTGACTATGAATTTGCGCCATTAATTTTTATTTTCTGTTTTCTTCCATCTTGAAATGTGTCTCTATCTAGTGTCGATGAATTATAATTAACTTCCAATGAATATACGAAATTACAAAGGGTAAAATGAAAAATTATTTATTACTAATAAATTAAGTAAATTAAGAAAGTAGATTTATTCGTTGATTAGTAAGCTTGTAGATGCTGCACGAATGTTTAAGATGAGTGGGTAAATGGTTGTATTGTTTATGACGAGGAGACATACATATGTACATACCTGTGTACCATATATACATTGCGTTCATAATGGAGATTATTTGAACTCCTTATTCCGGAAAAAGGAAAATTTATTTCTATTTCAAACGTCCCCGGCTTAACTAACAGCTTAAATTGGTTCGACGTGTTAGTACAGAATTTCCCTGATGAGCATTGACATCACAATGGACCTCTATCTGTTCCGTGTGTAGACCGTGTCTTGTTTGTATTAATATATTCAGCACTTCAGTGCATTATAAATGCAATTTCTATATTACTTTGTGTTCATTTATAGAACATGACGAATTTTAATAATGACCTGAGTAAAACTTCGAACTAAAACCATGCATGAGAATATTACACTGTTATTATTATGTGTGGATTGATTTTTTTATTGCTTGTAGTAGCGAAATAAACTTGAAATAATGTTTAACAAGATAGATGTTCTTACTGTAAACAGTTTAGTGAAATAATTGATAATATTCAACTGTGCGTAACTTTTGGCTACTGACATATCGTAGAATCAAAACAAAAAGGCTTAGAAAAGCTATTATGCATATGTACAATTCAAATATTTATCTTACTCCATTTCGTTAATATTTTCAATAAATGATCAAGTTTTAGATGTAGCTTTTGTTTTTGGAAGGCGACAATGGCCGGGATGACAAAATTAGTTAAATTTGACGGAGTTTTTGAAGGGATACTCTATTAAATCCCCACAAATCTAGGGAGGGTTTCGAAAATAAAATTGAACGCTAGTAATCCAAGTTACTAAGCCACGATCTCTGGTCAATATATCTCTGGTCTCATGTAAATTAAAATACATTCAAAAAAGCATGAGACGTTCAAAATGTCAGGAGTTCTAAATATGTTACTTTAGTTTCAAAGCATAACACTAGAAAATATCTTATTGATCAGTGCTATTAGACCATAACTATCAGAGATGCAAATAAAACCTTTGGCAAATAACAACTACATACTATGTACATTTGGATAAAACGCCATTCTAGCCCACGTTTGCTGAGCCGTCCGTCACCATTTATTAAATACAACTGATTGGCTTTCTACCTACATGTCGATATACATATGTATGTGTCTGTATGTAAGTCGGCTGTAATAAAATATAATTCATTTTGAAATGTTCTATAGTTCATCTAAAAAAAAAAAAGCAAAAGAAAAATAAAAATCACATCGAGTACAATGAAGTAACTTCATCAGTATTTTATTTATAATACAGAACTTATTTTTCTATTATATATCAACTCTATCTATACTCGTATTACCTTAGTTTTGTGCAATTCTATAAATGTATTTTTATTAATTTAGTTATTTATTTTTTTACACGCTATTTACATAAAGAGATACAGTACAGGAAGTAAATGTTGAGGAATGCTTCACTTGTTTTACTATTATACAAACTCACCTCTTATTATTTTATTCAATTTCGTTTCTGACAGCTTTTTCGCATTAAAATTACAGTGTATATCATTATTGATAGTGGCAGCATTCGAATAGGTAATGATGTTAGGAGATGTCGATACCGATAATGCTGATGATGATGGTGGTAAGGGTAATGGTTGTATCTAAGTTGATAACAATGCCAATAGTTATCGTCAAGTTGTCGAACGATACTCCTTCTGTGGTTTTCTACTGGTGCTGCTGCGATGCGATGAACAACAACAGTACGTAAGGGTGAAGAATTATCGAGCAACAAATTCAGCACTCGTCATTCATCCCAAAGGCATTGTTGTTTTTGCCGGACATAATAAATATATTGTGAACATTTTCGACATGTTTTTATGCCGCAGCGAAAATTTGCTGTATTTTGTCCATTGCCAACTGATTGATCTGGTTTTCCCTTGCAGTATTTTAGTCCACATGGATACCAGCCAATACACATTTCCAAAGTACAAAGACAAGGCGCCCAAAAACTAGATACCTCACTGCAATGCGATATTAAACTGTCGGGAAATAATTGAGTCGCGGCTTCTAAGCTCGACATCGATGATCCTGTTGAGAAACAAAGAGGAGAATCAAAATAAATAAGTTCATTATGTACAATTGGTACAGAAACAATGGTGCAGTCCACACGTAATAGGATAATTGTTATCGTCTGTATCATGCACGTAGCTTTTCTCTGGCGAAAATGAATGTGGGTAATACTAACTTAAATATGACAACGCAATGCACTAATATTTAATGTCTACAATCATTTATATAATACTACAAGTATGTAATTGTATTGGATGACTGTTATTAATAAAAATAATTGATCACATAAACTGACCAGGAAGTTCTGCCCACGCCTTCACGTCAACGTCTCGCACGTATGTTGCATCGGCTGCTTCCATACATAATCCACTTAAATGCCTCGATATCGGCGTCGATTTATTCAAATGTATCCAAGAGGTCATGGTCAAAGTCTCCTTTCCTTTGTCCTCCTCCGGTACCCGAACTGTACTCGGGTTCTTTTGACGCAACTTGGCCATAGCATCCGCCGAAATGAAGTCGCTTTTAATAAATTTGGTCACAAAGCACATCACTTGGTACTGGCTCTGGCCACGCTCTTCTTCCCCCAAGACCAGTGCTTTAAGAATTTTCACTTCCTACAAACAGTCGAGAAAAATTTATTTTTCAAAAAGTGTAAATTTGATTGCTCTCATAACAGAACAATGAGACGAAGTTTAGTAATAAACATAAAAAAAATATGCATTCACTTACATTTCTAAAATCAATTAATTGCGATATAAGTGTTCCGTCAGTTCTTTGAAATTCTAAAGTTACTAAGTCGTCGCTCACATTCGATGTAATGGTTTCCTGTATAACTTCGCCACCCTTGAAGAATTAAAACACAAAATAGTTGTTGAATAAAAAAATAATTCAGTTTTATTTTATTTATTTATTCGTTTTTATCAATAACAAATTAAAATGTCTTATTAATAGTGGCAATGAAGAGCAGTTATTTTGTTAATAAATGCCTTGGGAATGTGGAAGTTGCATCTCATGTGTATGTCGAGGTAAGCAAATTAATAGGAAATAACTATTTCAGTTCTAATTTCTGGAAAACCAGCCTGAGCCAAACCGCCAAACCAAGTTTAATCGTTGGCATGAGTTCATGACAACATTGTTACCGAAACCTAAGGTTAGTCGCTGTGACTATATTTTATATGTGCATTCATATTTATACTGAAGAAGTATGCCTGAATAGTTATGTATTTCAAAAACAACAATTCACATGCCAGATGGTTCTTTGATTCAAATTAATTTCATGATAAGAATTTATAAAATTTAGCAAAAAATTATAAAAGATAACATCAACTTATTTAACGAATAGTTTTAAGTATACAAATGTTATCTGAATACAAGAAACAGAAGCAAGCAAATAAGGATCTTTTCTCGAATTAATTAAAGCGTATAAAATACATTATAAATCAACTTTTAATAATGAAAGATGAATGAAACCACAATATTTTTTGTTGATCTTCGATCTCCATGCATTTAATTAAGAGTACAACTATGCATCTAATTAGAGAAGAGTAAGAGTACTATTATTCATCTAATTAGAGAAATGTCCAGCAACCATTAAATTAATTAATAAACAAGTACCTACTATAGAATATTTGTTTAATTTGTTACCTGATTTTGCACATTAATCAAAAGCTGACTTTGAACATTTGACAGCAAATTGAAAATTATTAGAACCCCATTTATCATAAAGCTAAACGCTGTGGTTAAATGTACCATTGTTTCACTTGATTTTTATTTATTATCAAGCACTAAATAAATGGGAGATTTTTTCTTTTATTGCGTGAATATAATAAGAACATTGCAAGCAAAACAAAAACTTCTTCACTTATTTTCTACTTCGCACACATCGTAAAAAAAAAACAAAGTAGTGACAGCGCCGACCCATTTAAACATCATCCGAATTGAGCGTTATCTGACATAACGATTTAGACGACTAGTTGAAGGTATGATACATATCGAGATGCGACCGTTTCAGTGTAATTATGACCTAAGTTTTTTAATGAAAGATTGGGTAGGTACCTACCTACTTCTGGAACAAATCGTAAAGGAGCTTAAGCAGCCCATACACAATTCAATTCAATTGTCAATTGAGTATACAACTGAATTGATATTCGGCCGCACACTAGGCCAACTGAGTTGAAGGACTTTGTATAAAATGCCACAAATATCTGGAATTTTCTTTATGTGTGCATTTAAAGTCATATCTTACTGTCAGCGTTGCCGCTATGCGACTTTGGTCGCAATTTGACCCTTTCTTGACGCAAAGAGACTATAGGCCCCGGCCCATAGAATCCATCAATCCGTTGCTCCTTCATTTTCAAGTGACGGCTCGATAGAATAAACACATTCTTATGGGAGATGGCCAATAAACAACGGATGCATGAACTTCGAAGGATTAAGTATGTCTACTTTCTACTTTTTGCATCCGTCGATAATTTGTCAGTACTCACATTCACGCATTTAAGTTCACACATTCACATATTGAAGTTCACGCATTCACAAATTGAGAGTATGCATTTTCATTGGTTTCATTGGAAGCATGGAGAAAATGTAGAGAAACTGTCATCGCCATTGACATTCGTTTGACAGCATTTGTTCTGTTGTCTGTACACACTTTCACGCATTTAACTTCACACTAGCCGTGTTTTATTATCCCCGTGATCTGATCCGGATCAGATCAACTCATAAGTTTGTGTGCATTACAACAACAAAACGAGATCTTGCTTTTTATCAGCGGGGTACACACGATACGACCGATCTGACGGACTTGGTCGGATGGAGACCGATGTCGTTAGCGTACACATTGTCCGACATGTTGTCCGACCTCACTTTACAAGTGGATTTGAAAGTCGTCGGACGTACTGAAAGCAGCGCTTATGATTGATAAAATTTTTGAAGAAAAAAATTGAAGAGAGAAAAGAAAGAAAAAGGAATCGAATTTGGGTACAGGAATGGATGAAAAAGCTTTTTTTTTTATATTAATTTATTAACAGAATATTAAAATATTGAATTCTCCAGACGATTATCAGAATTTTTTATATTTCCATTTTTTTTCCCCAAAATTCAAAATTTCCGTACACAGCCATCATTAATTCTCCGCTAACAACCACACCGCTTGAAATACATTTCAGAAATGAAAATTGCTCTAGGTCGGACGGACAAGTGTACACATTATCAGATATGTCCGTCCGACCACCAAAATATCAAAAAAATTTGAAAACCATCCGACATGTCCGTCCGGCCGTCGTTTCGAGCGTACACACACGTCAGACCTGGCCGGACAGACCAAGTCCGTCAGATCGGTCGTATCGTGTGTACCCCCCTATCAAGATCAATTTTCGTGATCCAAAAATTAGTTCAACTATTTCTCACTATGATACACTTTCGTTTGTGAATGCTGCTGTATTGTCGACAATTGTCAACGGTAAGTGTTACCAGATTAGAATAAAAAAATATTATTGGCAATCCAAATATCATTAAATGTTATTTTGTTCGAATAAATTAATTTTTCTGCTCATAATGATATCTAAGTGATGTGAAACTAAATTATAGCTACAAAATATTATTCTCATTCAGTAACTGCTAGTCAAAATTAACAATTTCCTCCTAAAAAAATAAACCACGCGCATTAAATTTTCATTTAAAAGAAAATATTCATTCGCATGGCAACTTCGCACTAAATGTCAAAATTAACTTAGCTTGTACAATCACCACAACACAGAACTTTGATCTAGTTTGTTTTATTATTCTGATCTGATCCGGATCAGATCACGGGGATAATAAAACACGGCTACTGTCACATACTGAAGTTCACGCATTCACAAATTGAGATTATGCATTTTCATTGGTGGAAACATTGGTTTGACATTTCTACGTAGATATGTGACGGTTGACGGATTCTATGGGACTGCTCTATCCGCCAATACTTCAACTTCAACTTCAAATTACAAAGGAACGAGGTCGATGGATTCTATGGGCCGGGGCCTTATGACCCGACTTTTTAAAAAAAACACCTCTTTTTTACCCTTTTCAGTTTTTTTTTAGACTCTTTCGTACAAAAAATATATTTCCAACAAAAATTGCATTTATTTGCTCATCAGCAATCCCTCATAATAAAAAAAAATCAATTCATCAGTAATTTCAGTACATATATTACACAAAAAAAATTCAGTATATTACACATCAAAACAAAAACTCACTAATTTTTGTTACGCGTGACGGCGAGAAACTCGTGAGGCCCAAACCGAGAGCTAAGATGTTTACTCATCAAAACAAAATTTCGTTTGGCGCAACTTTTGTGATTCAACGCGTTCCTTTACTTTTTCGTAATTTTGCCTCTGTCTGAGAGAATTTTACCCCGATTCCATGAAATTGATTACCTTATTATTTTTGGAGTGGAAAGTAAAGGAACAGACCAATTATTGGTTTTTGTTGCGACTTTTTTTGCTCCATGACCCTTTTTTTGCGACTTTTTCAAATTTTACAGCGGCAACCCTGCTTACTGTTTACGTTTCGCTCACACACACTTTCAACGATTTCACAAGCCTAGTACAAGTTCCCCTCAATTTGACAGCAAATCAAATGACTTCCCCACACACAGTTCATCTGAGTTGAAATCAACTTCCAAAAATCAAAATCTTTTAATTTTACCCCAACCAACTCGTCCACCGTCAAATCGATCACTTCACAACGCCACACACGGGTTGATTTCAACAACAAGCGTATGGTCAGCAATAATCGCGTTGGAAATGTAATGAAATTAAAGGTGGGTATCCACAAGCATGCAATGCCGCACGCATGTCTGTCGATTTTATTTAATTTTGATTTTAAAAATTTTTAAAATCCGCTGGTATGCGGATTCATGCCCGCTGGTGGATAGCAAGGAGTGCGCAAATATTATTTCTTACGTCATTTGTTTTGGTATGAATTTAGTGACATTTATAAAAGTTTGCCCGAAATGTGGTAGGTGAAGAGTGAGTCATATGAGTAGCGCGTGCATGCATGCTAGTGGATAGCAAAATAAATTTGCGGAAACCGAAAATGTTCGCATTCTTGCATGGCTGTGGATACCTACCTTAAGCTTAACATACAATTTATATCCTAGACATCAAGAAAAAATATACATTCAGGCTAATTGATAACGGAGTTCTTTTACACAAGCTTAGACCTGTGTAATGAAAATGTTTTCTTGTGATGCATTGTCGTCCCAAAAATTAAAGTTACTCTTGTCATTTTGATGGTAGAAGCAGAAATCCGAAACAAGACATGCCTATTTTTACACAACCTGTGGAGAAACAGTCGAATATATGTAAAAATATGGGTAGGATTGTGGCGTAGTTGGGAAGAAAATTCGGGCCGACTGTGCTTGCACCCTTTGTGTTCCTTTTTAAATATTTGCGATTTCCTTCATTCTTGTTTGTTCGTTAGCGAACAGGTTCTGGTGGAAAATATGTATTTTTAAAGCGATTTCTGTGGAATAATGGAAAAATCGCCACCATCGCCACCTGAAAAGCAAATAACGAAGGCAGACAGAAGCAGAGACGTTTATTTTTCTGTCATCAAACAAGACAGCTTTTTATGTACCTATTTGAGAAGACTTAATGGGATCACATCCACAAGGTTCAGCTCAGCTATTCGTCTAGTGCTCTGAATACGCCCAACGTAACTGCCCAGCCGATTACTTTTTTGACAGTCGACAATTGCAATTATTGTGCATGAGTGTGTACCCAACCTATCAAACACAAAACAGTTGGAAATTGGAAATTTTCATAGTTTACTAGCCGCATGAGTGAGACCTCCAGAGTCTGATACCCCATTAATATAGTTTATTTCTGCTGTTCGTTTGGGGTTGAAGAGTTGCTCGCCTCGTCAGTTTCTCAATTTCTCAAAAAAACATAAATTCTATTATCGTCTGTTATGTTTTCCAGTTTAATTGTTGTGTTTTCGCCGACGTACAATGTTTTCGCCTCAATTAGCTAGTGTATAGAATGCTAATTAATTTTGTGACAAAAGCAATGAAATAGATAAAGTGGCCATTATCAAAGTATTCCAAAATATTTTTAACTAAGAAAAATCCATTAGCGTATAAATAACATAAAATGGCAGTAACACTTCACTGCAATCGAATACATAATTCCACAACCACGGGCCATTCACAGCTGGTTAGATCGCTAGAAAGGATTTTAGAGGAAGCCAATCTCAGTGGGGAGTTAATTTTAACAAATCGCAAACTTAAAGATTTTCCAAAAGCTGCAACCAAATATAATTTATCGGATACTGTCATTGCAGGTGGGTGTGTTTTCCGTTGATTGGGTGTGGTGTCTGAAAAAAAAGTTTTCCTGTTCTTTTTCAAACAATGTCCAAATGTTGATGTTAACACCCGAAATGTTTGTAAATATTAAATTGAAAATTATACAAATCAATCAGAATTTTAGATAAATATTAAAGCCGGTAATGTTGGAAAGTCAATGTGTATAAACACTACGTCATGTCCGTATTAGCGATCCATGCGCCGTATCCTGGGCTCCGCCTAGTCTGCGCCGTTTTGAAAAATTAAATGGGAACATTTTATATTTATCTCTACAATATTTTATTATCGGCATAAAAGATTTTATTGGATTAAAACTGTCACAGTATAGTCAATGGTTAATTAGATATTTTGGTAAAAAAGAATAAAAATGCGCATTTTGTTTGCCCTACGTTCATTGTTCTTTAAAATATAGCCCTCTGGTTTACATATATACATACATATATGTACTATGTCTGGATGTATATACATTACGTATTATTATGAGCATACACATATGGTAAAGTTTTATTAATTATGTTGATCACGTTGTTGTTATTCTCAAAGATTTGGATACTTATGATTTTAAATACGAACATATGATAAAATCATTCATAGCTGATAGGGGTCTACTACCTTTGCGAAGGGAGAATGGGGTCATTATTCTTTCGCTATATCAAAGTATTCTGCTGGCTGTTGACCCTATGCCCAGCGACCGCACTTGAGTGACCGGTGATAACGTTTTTTTTAAGTGCCTACTACAATGGGCAAGTGGTTATGAATTTGTATTCCCATTGCATTTAACCCATTTAAGGAGTCAACCACTTTTTTTTGAGCACATCCGACATCACTTCCTAATTTACAAGTTAGTGCTAGAACATAAAGTGTAAATATGTAAACTGGCGTTTGAAATTCATTACATAGGTACATATTTGAAAACGTTTCGATTGCAACCAAATACATTTAATTGCATACAAATTTTACTTTGAAGGCTAAAAGTACTAGGTATGTGATATGTATTTTTATGCACGAAGTAGAGGCACTTTTATATCTCCTCTTCAATTGTATATTTTTTATGTTGTCGTTTGGCCTGTTTAATATATGCAAACATTAGCCGTGATAAAACGAATTCTGGCTTGCTTTAATTGAAAAATGGACTTGTATGCGACGTCGTTTAGTTGCACAGCAATAATATTTCGTTGTTTTTCGCTATGAACAATTCGCCTCAAGTTGCCAAGCCTAACAATTGGTTAATTTCAACTTACGGCAAAACCGATAACGCTTATATTTGTTTTTGATAATATCATTTGTATTTTTTTCTTTTAGATTTATCTCGAAATAGATTCTGTGAATTACCTGAAGAGGTTACGACATTTGCGTTCCTGGAGACACTCCTCTTATATCATAATACTATTCGGCATATTCCTGAATCAGTAAAACATTTAACTTTACTTACTTATTTGGACTTGCGTAGTAATCAACTTTCAACACTACCGAGAGAATTATGCTTTATGCCTCTACAAGTATTATTGGTGTCCAATAATAGACTAGTATCATTGCCCGATGAATTGGGTCGTATGGATAAGCTGACGGATTTGGATGCTTCATACAATCAGTTGACAGCATTGCCCGCTAGGGTTGGCGAATTGCGCAGCTTGAAGTCGTTTTCGTTAAGAAATAACCAAATACTATATCTTCCAAGAGGTAAGTAATTTCTACTATTATTTAGTCATTATTTTAATTTATAGATGGCTGTCTGCTGTCTAGAGCTAATGAAGCAAAAACAAACAAAAATGAGGTGCTTGCAAACAGTATATTTCATTCAGATGCTACCTTGGGTTACATATGTTTGTATAAAGTACATACAGTAGACGCTCGATATAGTGAAATAATAAAAACCAGGCCTGTTCACTGAAGCGAGGTTGTTCATTGTAACGAGCGTGGACTCCTTGAAGCAAATTTTATCAAAATGTGTACGTACAATTCATCGAAAATAGAATATAACTACAATTTTTCTTTGCGATTACTAAAAAACAAGCCAATATTTATAAGAAAGAATATCATATTTTTAACAAAAACAACTCTTCCGCAAAAAACATAATACATTCCATGTACTTAAAAAAACAAAAATACAACAAGCTTAATACGGTATTCACACCAGGGCAAAACAGCTAATTTCGTTGCGAATTTCCAAATTATGCTCGAAATGAGATAATTTCCCATACGAATTGACATATCGAAGTTATCTCATTTCAACATAATTTCGTTGAAATTCGTTCAAAATGATCGAACAAACTTAACTTGAATGCAGTTGAATGACAATGACAGAACAAAATAATAAGGGAATATTAAAGTTTTCGCTGCGCAAAGATTAAACAACGGATTCTTATTGATCTCGGTGATCTAAACACAAAAGAAAAATTATTCAGTACTAAAAAAAAAAATATATCTTTAATTTAAGAGATATTTAGTGTTTAGTAGTTATTTCCGTAAATAAACTATGTGGTTGAGATTACAATTGTCAAAGCTACTGGCCCCGTTCATCATAAGTAAAGTGATATAAAAACGAAAAATATAATGGAATAACATAAAAAACACAAATATCTCATGGAATGGTTTAATAAATATGGGATGTTATCTGAAAAAAAGAAATTGAAGTTGTACGCCGCGTAGAGGCACTCTGATCAACTGCATGTGGAGCCAAAAAGCGTCGGCCATAGGATTCGTACATACACAATATCTGTCCATTTATTTGAGCTCCGCGCCCATTGGGGCACTCTTCTACAGTTGGCTCTATAGTCGACTTGATATCCACCTGAGTGCCTGACAATTGTTGATATACCCGGAGTGGCAAAATCCACCCGAAAAGTGATATTTCAACATATTAACCCGAGACAGCGCCGCATCTATCCAATGTTAGCTATATAATAGTCAACTTTATCTACCCAACTGTTTAACAATAACATCCAACTATTATTATTACTATACGTTATACCTATACTTATGTATATAAAAAAATAATTTAATATTAAAAAAAATTATAACATGGCACCGTCATAGATTTACTATCGGAACTGAATGCATCCATTCACGAAATTAGTAAGAGTAGGTATGAACACTTTTTATTTGAGTCTCGAAATTATCTCATTTCGACGCTAGTGTGAATCCCATATAAGCTGTGCTTAAGTGACATGCTCACAAAGAATCGGTCTGTTTGTTATATTTTCTGTGTAATGCCCAACATCGCTGTCAAATCCTAAATAATTTGAGAAGTGGGGGAACATACTCAGCAATGGAAATTTGTTTTTGTTTTCCACTAAAATGAGGTTTGACAGTGTTGTTCAAGCTTACCCAAAGAAAAAGACAGTGTAGGAATTCGTAAGGTGGGGATTTTTTTTACTCTTTAATTTTCCCCTCACAAGACAAGAAATTCGTAAGAACTTACGAATTCGTGAGTTAATAAAACAGACCTAATATCGTTCAAATAATAAGAAAATAAGCAACACGCACTTTGTTTTTGCACTAAAAACAACCACAAGCTGTGAAACAAACAAATATTCTAAAAAGTGAACAAACTTGTTCACTATTTAGAATAGCCTGTATAAAATATTGTGTGTTCACTATATTGGATTGTTCACTATATCGAGCGTCCACTGTACTTTTGTTAACTTGAACCATATTTTACTGATAAGGAAATGGTACATGCTTTTTTTATCTGATTTAATCTGTCCACCTTTATTGCACGCTGGGTCAGAACATATTCCAACTAATTGTGACTTATTTCGTTTATTAACTCTTCATTGAACTTTTATTTTACAGACAATCGTTAATCAAATGTGCAGTTAATAAAACGATGAAATTATGCTACACACATTCCAAATAAATTCATTGTATATTTTTTTTAGAACTAGCATGTCTCACATTGGTTTCACTAGACGTGAGTAACAATCGAATAGCTAGTCTACCATTAGAAATACGCCAAATGACCTCTCTGGTGGAATTTAATTTGGGAAACAATCCATTAACATCACCTCCAGCTAGTGTAAGTAAAATCGTTACATACCAATGAAATAAAATGTAAAATGTGAATGTTATTTATTTTAATAGCTCTGTGTCCGAGGACTGGTACACATTTTTAAATTTCTAGAAACTCAAGCAACCAAAGACGAAAAGGGTTGTCGAGCAGGTGGTAATTACGATGGATACACAACTCTACGCAGAGCACCAAAACAAAATGCTGGCAGTATATTCGAATCGACACGAAATCCACGATATCAAATCGATTCTGGTTACAGTACATGCGATGGAATGGATAAGCGTTGGTCTCACGATTTGCCAAACAGTTAACTATAGAAAATGATTTGTATTGCATTTTAAAGTGTTTTAAACAGTCCTTTACCATTAAAGGAAGTGCCAAAAGTGACTTAGGATCACCGAGAAAAGTTATTGGACCTACTTCTGTGGATAACTTTCTCTTGGATGTTGACCCAAGTGATGCGAGTATTTCCAAATCTATACCCATAGAAGAGCTAACAAAAGACCAATTACCAGAACGTATTTATTCCCAGCAAAACGACATATCGAATGATGAAAATTTAATATACGCTCACTCGGGTTCAACCAGCAGGTAAATTCAAATTTAAAATTCCTTCAGTCCTGTTTTCATTTGTTTTGAATAGTGGCTCCACACCTGAGGATGACATGCTTATTGAAAACCATACTTTTGTTGATAAGAACAACAAACATCTGGGTAACGTTCAAACGTACCGAGAGTACAAAGAAGCACTCAAACAACAACGAAATCAAGAGATTTCGAGTGTTTACAAGGTTAAGGCCAAAGCACTTTATGATATGAATGAGGCCAATGTTTACGAAGAATATGAATCTCGTTGCAAGGAGGATAAGGCTAACATAAACAATTTAATTGGAACACCAGATGATCCTGTAATCGTGCCAAAGAAGCCAGTTCAAAAAGTGATTCCATCTCGTAATACTGAATTAATGACTGCTGTATTTCAACCAAAATTGAAGGAAAAAAATTCTAGTCAACATGCGAATGGTGAATGTTTGGGTTATGTGAAACCCAATAGTCCTATGAAAACATTAGCGAATGGTGATATCTCTACGAATAATAATCCAATTCCTACAAATGGGGTAATTCGCAATAAAATTGTGTCTGAAATGATAACCAAACAGCAGCAACAACAGCAACAGTTTCTGGTACAGAATAAGGCAAACAGGTATACATAGCCATCAATTTGAAGTAAAAAATTTATGATTTATTTGATTTGCTCTGACAGATCTGTTACTTGGAATCATGATGTACCTCCAGAAAAACTGAGCTTCACAATGCGGAGAGAGTTTGATAGACAGCGTGAAGAAACTGAACTCATGACACAGCTAAGAAATGTAATTATTAATTATTTGTTATTGACGTTCGTTTTCTTTTCATGCCACATACACATTTTTACAATAATATTTTTTTTAATTATTTATTACAGATCATTCAAGTCCGTCTCAAGACGATCCTACCAGAAGACATGGCATCTGCTTTGACAGATGGTGTTATCCTATGCCATTTGGCGAATTACGTTCGGCCAAGGTCTGTGGCAAGTATTCATGTGCCGTCCCCTGGTGTTGTAAGTCCATGTTTTTGATTTATAATTTAAAATCAAACAATTAAATTCGTCCCTTATTTGCAGTCAAAATTAACGATGGCTCGGTGTCGCAGAAACGTGGATAATTTCCTGGAAGCATGCCGTAAAATTGGCGTTGATGAGGTAATTAATTTGTTCTTTCTCTCTTTACTTTTTTATGTAAAAATTTAACGTCGCGAATTGTATCTATTCCCTTAAAAAATATTATTGTCGAAAGATTTTCATTTAACGATTTTGCTTTAGATTAATATATGTAACTATGTATGATTGCCTAATAACAGTTACCATTAGTCATTCTCATTACTTTAAACTTTAGTGATAAGTTTGAAAACATCAATATTATACTCGTATGTAAATAATAATATCGTTGTAAAAAGTTTTCATTTGTGAGTAAGAATTTTGTAATATTCGTCATCTTATATGTTGGCTATACAAAGAACAAGTAAATTCGATTGATACTGCAAATCAGAAAATCATGTTTTACCGTAGACTAACTTGCTTTAACTAAACATATAGTCTTGTAGATGTAAAATTAACGCATGGTCAGTTCAGCTGTCAATCTAATCTCTAACCTTCGCCTATAGGTTGTCACTAAATCGCCACTGGGTTTTATTACATAATTTAAATAAGACACACTTAAATGCTGTAAGTCCTGTCAAAATTCTGTCTGACCGCGTTTTTTTTTTAAACTCTAAACTGCCAATTATGATACAGCTAAGATAACTATGCGGTTGCTGTGGTTACAGTGGGAACGATACAAAACGTTAAAAAATGTGACCTTGTTATGTAATAATAGGCACCGCGCTCAGAAGATATTATTGTAGTAAAGATTTTGATTATCATTAGTACTCTTCTAGGTTCCATATATCTTACGAGCCCAAAAATGTTTTTTGCATATGAAGTGCTCTGCCTTTGCCAGTCGGGCAGTCGTAGAGCACGCGCTCCGTCTATCACCAAAAAGTCGACAGATATTATCTGCAGATAGTTCCATTTTCTAAAGATGGTATTTGATTGGTAAGAGTACAAGTTGAAACTTTTTGTCTTTTTTTTAGCTTTGTCGAACTTAGCACAGTATTCAGATGAAAACATCTGTCAATTTCTTGACTTTTGAGTGCACTAAGACCTTACGTTCTATGTGCGATTTTTATTATTATTATTATTATTAGAAAACAGTTGGTTTACATCTTCTTTTTTTTATCGGGGTGTGCATAGGAGTTTACATTTTGGTTTGGACATCAGGCAACATGGTCAATCTGTGTGAGGGTTTGCTATATCAATTGCCAAAGCCCAAAAATAGTTTCTCAATCTATCGTTTTACTTTCTGGGGCCGTGCTGAAACATTTTAGAGCACGGCAAACGATTGGTGAGTTTATAATTGTAAACGTCTTGCTGTAAATTTACCGCAGCAAAATCTGTATAAATTTATGAACGCAACTTCTTAAGCAGTCATGTCACAGCCATGCAGCAAAATAAAATAAGCTGCAAATTTCTAAAACAAAAGCGGTAATTCAACACAATTGTAATGCAGTTTTCCTACATTTGTGAAGAGCAATATTTGCATTTGTGCAGTTTTTTTTTACAATTATGACCTAACACGATGTTGCTAAGCGTTGAATTGCGTAAACCATTATTTGTTAGTTGAGACTGTATGATGGTGTTTTTATGTTATCGGCTTTTGTATCCGGCTAGTAATATACTGTGACTTAATGGCTTCAATGTTCAACGGTTAATGCAATGCACTGCTGGGCATTCTGTACCATGTCCAAACCGCACCAACATCGGCGTGGTTTTTCACTTCGAATGTCTGACAAACATTCAGCATGTCATTTGTTCTGAGAAGCTTTGACATCCGGAGATGGAAAAAATCTGAAGCATGCATACAAAGTGTGTTTTCTTAAGAGCTTTTAAAAAGGTGTGTCGATATTGTTATCTGATCTTAAAAATGCTTTTATTTAAAAGATAATTCTTTATCACTTGCCATTTAAATATGATACCGGGTATATGAGCACCGCGACTGGCGATTAAGGGATTAGGCCAAGATCCTTTCGTAAAATCTTCCAACTTGTGGACGGAGAAAGCCCAAGGTCCTGTGCACGTCTGACAATTTCGGGTCTTCATTAACACTCGCTTAAACTGCGGCAATATTTTCTTCGGAACGCTCTCCTTTCGTTCTTTTCGTTGGCCTAACGTCGTGTAATGATAAATTAAAGTTAAGTCTATCCACATCAAGACGAAGCACGTTCAGATGGGCAATTATTCGTTCTATAAAACTGACGGAGTGCTCGATAAGTTTGTGTAATTGAATACTGATTTCAGATATAATAGTCCACGATTCCGTGACGTTCTTGCGGTGTTAATATATCCATGACTTTACTGGAAAAAAGACAGCTAGTATGACAGTTATCCTTATCGGAAACCCGGCACAAAAACATCCTTCACAAATGAGCTAGGTGCTCCATACGCATTTTCCCTTCAACAGGAAGCCAACATTTGATTTCTTATTGCACGTTGGAAACTACTTCAAAAATAGTCTGCCAGCACTAATAGAGTTTATGTGATCTGTATGCTAGGACGCAGCGGCTTTAACGGCAATGAGCAGACATAAGCTAGGAAAGGACCTGCTGTATTGTTTATGATGGCAAGATCATTCTGTGACATCATCTTCACAAATGATTTCGTTGAAAAAATGGGCACCTTCTTAGCTATGGGAAGACGAAGAAACAGCATAGTGCATATTCTATTCCACTGTAACTGGTTTGTACACGTCTAAACTTTATTATTCAAACATTGTCTTGAGGTAAATTACATAATTATCAGTTCACCCAAAAACCAATTCCGACTTGAGGGCTGAACTCTAAGTCGGATGATTAAAGTCAGTAAATGAACTTAATACTGCCTGGCTTACATCTAATTTTTTAACGGTTTTAAAAATTAGAGGTCTGACGGCACTGCAGGCAATTTTTTATTTTTTTTTTAGTGGACAAAATGTTTATCGTGCTCTCCAAATTCAAATATGTATATATGTATTTTAGAATTGTCAAAATAACTTTTGTGGAAAGAGATCAGATTTAATTGAAATTAAATTTAGTGTTGTTTTAAAAGAAAAATTACGAGTTACTTATTTTTGATCAAGTATTCTCAAGATATATTAATCTAAAGCAATCTCTTTAAACGTGAAGTATAATTAGTCTTAAAAAATCACAATTCCAACACATTATACACATTACAAAAAAATAAAATTAGAAAACGTTATTGCTTATAACCCATCTGTAATTGGTGTTGGTTGCAGGAGTTGATATGCTCTTGTGAAGATGTTGTGCCACCCATAGATGAAAGTTGTTCATCGAACGATGCATTTCAACCGACGCTGCTGCACAATCCATCAGCTGTTTTTAAAACAGTCTCTGCTCTTCTACTTATCCATTCAAATCATCATCGAGAGTCACATCAAGCTCATCACCATCAAGATCAACAACATGTACAATCGATGGAAGAACATCAAACACCTGCAACCAACATGCAATTAACAGAAAAATGGGAAAATCAAGTTAATGCCATACGTGAGAAGACAACAACTAGAGAACAAATAGATGACGAAATTGTTGCTACCAAAGAAAGCCATTTTGGCAAATTCCTTCGTCATGCTAAAACCAAAACATTCCAAAAGATTAAATTAAATCTAACAAATAATAATAGTAATTTCAAATCGATTGGCGGAAGCGGTGGTAAAGAATGTCCACTGCAAACTATCGATGAAACTGAAGCCGATAGTTATCAATTAGTGAATGAGAAGATATCACCAGTGGTCCTCAAAGTGAACGATCTCAACCACATGAAATTTAATAAATTACACACAATTACTACTTCGAATAATAACAACGAAAATGTCGAAGAAACAGTTGTGGTTGCACAGTGCCTTTCCAAAAGTAATAATGATACTGTAATCAATGATTGCAGCAATACGCGTAAGATTGTAACGAAACGAATTGAGTTCTTCGAAGAGCGAATTAGCCCAGGTGATGATGTTAATACTACGGCAAAAAACATTTACAGCATTTACCAAGCACGTAATGACGATGGCCAAATAAAACCAAACAAAGATGAACGTATTCTGAACCGAGAATTTAATGTTCTGACGATTGTTTTATCGTGTGTCTTTATTGCGACATTCGTTCTGCTTGTGATATTTCCACTTCCAGACTAAGATGTTATTATAAAGAGGAGAGAATATGATTTGTACTTAATATATTTAAAAAAAATGAATTTCCACAAACATATAATAAGAAGTATTAAGAAATAATTTTCTTTAGCAATTTTATACATTTACTATCATCAAAGTGAAAATAAAAATTAAAAAAAACCTTGATTATCCGACAATTTCTGCATTCACTGGGTCCACGTACACGAACAATTAAAATAAATAAAAGAAAATAAAAGCCTGGCTTTTCAGGCTATACAATAATTATTATTATATTTATTTACACATGATGGATGGATGTAATGGAAATGATGGATTCTTATGTCTCGGATAATTAATGTTTTAAAAAAAGAAATGACTACAGCTTATTATTTAAAAATACGTTGTACTAAATTTAAATGTGGCTTAATATTACATTGGAGTAAATTAGCTTTGCTAAATCATTAATTAATTTAAGGTCAGCGAAGAAAATACCTTAATATGTAGTAATAAATGAAATGAGTAAAATATTTTTTATATGTCCTAAATAATACATTTAATATTATTTATACTTGTTTTAGTTTCTTCGTTTAAATTAAATTGTATTTATTTACTATATTTTTGAAACTTAAATTTGAAAAGAAGTTTTATTTTTAATTTATTTTTTTATTTATTTTAATCAAGTTTCAATATATGAATATGTTCACTTGAATTTCGTTATTTGTGTTATTTTATTTTTTATTCGCTTAATCTAATTGATTCTTAAACTAGAGACAATCGCCTGATATTAACATCAGTAAAAGCACTCAAGTCGATTGCGATTCCCTTAAAACGCCAAAGTTGTATATCATTTGTTGATCTTAGATTATGTTTAATACCTACAATAGCGAGCATAGAAACTGTAACACGAAAAAAAACCCACATCTCTCTTCATATCTACCTTTTTTCTCAATGAAAAAAATCAATAAAATCATAAGTCTTTTCCGGAAATTGTTTACCACTTGTGGGCAATAAAACAACATATAGAACCATTTGTTACAGGAACAGAATCCGAGCAAATTAGAATTTCCCAGAAAGTGTTGAAAAAACCATATATGTATTTGTGACAAGCCTTTTAAATGTTTATTTATTGTTTATGGTCATCCAACTTGTACATTTTAGAATTCTCAGGCAAGAGCAATTACATTTATAAAATTTAGTGGAATATTAATACTTTGTAGCGCCTCCTTTATTTTGTATGGCCTCCTAAGTGAATTACTTAGCCACTGAATCCGCTAAATTTGAAGATGTCCCATGGAGATTTCTTTATCCCAAAATTCTTCAATTACTTCATTGGGCATTCTCATCGCGGTAGGCATTTTGCTATTTATTTTCAATGCCATAATGTGCCAGAGATTTTCGATGAGGCTGAGGTCCGGTGAATAACCTGTCTAGAGTGTGGAAATTCCCTATCAATCATAAATTCTTTAATCTGTGAAGAAAGTAAATTTTATTAATTTTCGTTTGTTGCGTAGAATAACTAAGGGATTAGAATAGAAATAAAAAAAGAAAATATGTAGCTTACCATGTGTCGTCTTAAAAAATCACATCGATGGCCTCTGAAGAATGCTTTTCAATTGACGATAAAAGTGATTGACTACAATATTTTTGTAAACTTCCGAGCTTACAGTTCCTTTAACGAAGCATACATCTCCAACTCCATAGTAGGAAAAACATTCTCATATCATTTGGAACGCTGAATCTTTCACTGTTCTCTCAGGGCAATTTTTCCTTAAGGGCTCTCCAGCTCTTCGGCGCACGTACTGAATTTCATCGGATCCATAAATGTTGAATTTGCTCTCATCGGAGCATATGACTTGTCTACAATCAATTTATGTCCACTTTTTCATTTTTTTTCCCCAAATTGGCCGAGATTTCATCATTGTCTAAACATCGGTTTTTTTCTCGGGTGGACGAGCCATTAAGCCAAATTCTCTTATGTCTTCGATCCACTGTATGTACACTAATGCAATTGCATTTGAGTCCACAAACTCTGCTCTTATTCGTACAGCTGTTTGACAACGGTTCTTCAATGACATGCGGTGTAAAACTCGATCATCCGCGGTAGATGTCTTACAAATCCCTTCTATTCCTTTTTGTAGTTCAACTGTGCTCCTAAGTATTTTTTTTTAATAATCTCATGAGAGTCGACTTGCTCCAACCAAACTCTTTACTTATTTTGGTAATAGTCAACCCTGCCACTTCAAAACGCGCAATTATTTGATTTTTTTGGTCCTCCATCAATTGCTCGTAATTTGGCATTTTTTCAAAAATATTAGTTTTTACACCAACGCTGATTGATAACTTTAAAAACAAAAATGACACTGAACTACTTGTAGCACTCTTATATACCCAAGAAGGATGAACTTGATTTAAAAAAAAACTGTTACCAAAAAGTTATTAAGGATTATTCTGTAAAAAATGGGTGTTGCACTTTCTATACTCGCTACTGTACATACCGAAAAGTTTATTTTTTCGGGGATAGAAAAATTACTCTTTCAACTTAGTACATGTACTGATAGCATTCGAATGAACTACCAAATTCTTAACCCACTACGTTGAACCTTTGATTTTTGCGTTAGTCATCAGCTAAGATTTCATATTTACATCTTTATTTATGGTACAGCATAAAAAACTTATTTTTAATCCATACACTACCCTTTCGAACCGGCAGGATCATTGATTTGTAGATATTTTTCGTCGAGTTAGGAGATTTGAACGCAATTTTATTTTTTTAATATAAGCCTCTCCCAGATATTCCTGGTTCGCGATGCGAACGTTTTGAGCGAATCGTCGGACTCAGCTAATATTGTGCCTTTGCGTACTATCTTAAGCGAATTTATTGAAAGCAAACAGAGTTGTGTTGTACGATTTTGGATTTTACAACAGAGTCCATCTTGATGATATTCCAAAACCAATGTAGTATGGAGAAAGCTCTAAAGGAAAAAGCGATGCAATATATTGCGAAATGCAAATTTCAAAATTCAGAACATTCAGCTGAAATTCGTTGGGCAAGAATTCGTAAGATTTTTCCGTGAGGGGACATTTTTATTCTCTCGTAGCCTCTCTCTTTTAGTATTTTTTGTGTAAACGAATGCGGTTGGTCTAAAATTTGTACAAATTCAAACGAATTCGCAACAATTTTTAGGTAAAGGAACAGACCTTATGATAGAGCCCTTAACCAGTTTTCGTCGAATCTTCTGTGGGGTGTCGTTAAGGAAGTTTAAGTAACGCCGCTAATAAAATGGTCCATGAAACATTAATTCTATTTTGCTGAGGAGGTGTTCTGTTACTTCGAGAATGCTTTAAAATGTTTTAGTGAAAGCTATAAGGGGAATATAAGGAACCATCACAACCACCAATGCTCTGCTCCCGTGTTCAACGTTTACCCGGATTGATTGTGTTACGCAAGTTGCTCCCTTGAACGTATGTATTATTATATTAATTTACTTAATTTTGTTTCATTTTGTTTTCATTTTAAATAAAAAGACAAAAAATTACGACACCAACGCACTTGCACTCAACTATATTTGTAAATTAAAAATAAATATGTATGTATGTATTTGTCGAACTATACACTAAACACTTTTCTGCAAATTACATCTAAAGTACATCATAATTTTTTTTTTTTTTAGTTCACGTACATTCATATTTCAAAGTATTAAAAAAAATATATGCATACATTCATTTCAATACAACATACATACAATGTATTCGAAAATGTATTCCAATCATGTAATGTAACTTGAATAACTAACTATTGTAAGTGCCTTAAAAAGCATGGTAAACGTTTCAGCAATCAAAACAAAAAAAAAATTGGCAAGTTATGTAACATTTACCATAATTCGAAATAATCACAGCCTTTTTTGAAATACAATGGAAACAGCACTGGACAAACAATAGGATTTTACTTATTTCGAATGTACTCATATGTACATACCGTACGACCTCAATAACAGCAACCCTCGATACACGCAACTCCTCGATAAAAGCAACACTTAAAATCTTACCATTGTTTACTCAGTAATTTCAACTGTTGTGACACGATAAACGCATCTTTTGTTTCATTGATTCTTACATCTTACCTTATTTGTATCTAGTCTTTCATCAAAAGCAACTGCCCGAATTTCTATTAGTTGCTTTTATTAGGGTCGTACAGAATAAAAATATGACACATATTGAGGAATTCGTGAAACACACTTTACCTCTATACTCTTTGATATATGTATGTTGTCGTTTATCCCTTTCGACATAAAGAGTTTTGAACCAAAGGATAATGTTAGACTTAAGGCAGTTTTTGTGTTATAAATGCAACTTCTCTTAAGATAACTGCAGCAAGTTCAATCTTGCCAGAAATAACTGCAACAGTATATTATAATACAACCGATGTGGGGATGATTGGGCTTCATTAGCGTGCTAGTAAAATTCTAATTTGGTTTCTCATTAACGCAAGCTGTGGGCATCTGGTTTAATGCTAAGGCTTAAGCCGTAATCGGACGCAAGATTCTGCCACTCAGTCACGAAATATGTTTTTGTGCTTAAGCACAATTTTCGGCAACTTTTTTTCATGCGCACTCTAACTTGGCTGAGTTCCACTTGCACTTGTGTATTCCACCTTTGGCAAGATCTTCCTCTGCTATATCGACTCTCTGGGTGGGATTCGAAGACTCTTGGCCAGAGCATTGGTTTCCGCTCGCTCTACATGACCTAACTATCTAAGATGATCGGGAAGAAAACATTAAGTATTCTGTTAAATTATTAATTCCAGATTATACTTTGCCCTTGTCTGAAATTAATAGTGTCGAATACTCTATGGGACAGACAGATCAACAGCATTCACAGTTGCAAGAGTACTCGTACTTAAGAATCCAACGGATGGAATATCAAATATCACCCGTCACACTCACTCTTATTTTTATTTTTTGAAAGTCTTGTCCAGTGTATGTAAGAAAACATTTATCATATGCTTTCATTAAGAATAAAGTTATATCAAATAAATTAAATGTCGTTCCTAATTCATATGTTATTATGACTTATATAACCTTATAATCATATTCTTTATAACTGTAATTATTGTATCCAACACATTATAAGATCTTGTGATCAATTTTAATACATAATAATAGAAAATGGTGTTTGTGTCTTCTTGTTTTGATAAAATACAAATATTTTATAGACTCTAATCTGTAACACAAAATTTATTTATGTTCTCGTTTTTTTTTTTTTTTAGTTTGGGAAAGAGTTGTTTTTTCACCATAATTTAACATTGAATAACCGAAAAACAATATTATGTTTATAAAATGTGTAACCACAAACAAGTATATAATATATTTTGATATCCTGTGAAATATATATTAAAGCAATTTTTCTAAAAGAATTTTCTTCTTTATTTTTCAAATTATTTTTCGCACTTTATCCCATTCTAGAATCTCATTTGTTGTGCAGCAGATGTTCTCGAGGGTAAAGGAGTTGTACAAGTAGCTATAACAGTTTGTGAACTTTTTCGAATGCAAAGAGGGCCAAGTGACAACACCGGATCACCAACTAGATTAATAAGAACATCGTTATCACCATCACCAGTTGTTTAAAGGAAATAGGGCATAAGGACGACAAATTCTTTAATGTATTGAACTTGTTTTAGATGTGTTATTGTTTTAATTGTAATTTTATTGTAGTTTTCATAGTTTTGTACATATATGCGCACATCATTGTAATTTCTAACATGACGTTTGTTCAATCTATACACGGCATGATAAGTTTGGTATAAGTGAATAATTAATTTTCATCCATATTTTGCAACACTGTTTTGCAAAAGTTACTGTCAAGTACGTAGGCAAGACTTCAAATTTCCAATGAAAGTGGGATATCCGGCGCCGGCATTTTAAGTATCTTGTTTTTTATAGAATTAGAACTAAAAAAACCATCCTGAATTCGGAAACGCGTCACGGTAGCAAATCAATCTACCAAATTTATAAAAAATAATGTTCATCAAGTTAGGCAAGATGATGTATGTACAAGCGACAACGAAGAAACAAATTGTGGGGGGAAACATAACCTAAGATGTACTATCAAACGGCAGGAATTCTTTGAGTTGTAGCATATAACTGATAATGTATGTATATCTATATACCTCGGACAGTATAGGAGGTATGATTAGTTTTAAGTACCAATTAGGGAGTCTCAAAGGTTTTCTTTGCATTCACAGAAAGTATACAAACATTGTGGAATATTTTCGTACGATTAGTGTTTGTAGTTCGTAATCTCTTTCCGTCTTATAATATTTATTTCATAATTCCTCGAATGCAGTTTGTATTCAAATTTGTTTAATTATATGTATTTTGTATTTATTTGTTATTATCATTATCAATATTATGATGATCCACGTTAGTTCTTATAAAAGCAAATGCTATGAATATGTAATACTTAACTGCGTTCAATATATACGTAGTACACATCATATTCGGATTAGAGAAACATATTTGAGAAAATGTACATATGTATGTACTTCTAAATTTGTACAGCAATTTTTATTTTCTTCAAAGTTTTTGGAATAATAAAATGAACCAATTTAATATTTTGTGATTTATTGTTTAATTTTTTTTTTCGATGGAACGAGCTATTTGTCGTTTTGGAATATTTTTACAGATAGACTAAAGTTCCATCTAGAGGCCGTGAAAAAATGTGTATGTTTCCTCGACGGATCTTGGGGATTTATGTCAGATGCATCCTGGGAAGTGTGTTTCAAGACGTAGTTAATATACTACATATTTTTCAGGATTCTTAGTGAACTGTGAAAACGGTTAAAGCTTTCTTTTAGGGACACCAATTGGTATTTTTCTAAGCTTTATTGAGAAGTGTTCTTGCCTTACGTTTAAGGTTCTCTTTAGAATCTTGTTTTACCAGTGAACACCCACGGATCTTAGGAGTCATAAGAACACAGCTGCTCGCTGCTTTGCTTGGACAAAGAAAATTCTATTTCTATGTAGACTTACTACATGTGACCCAAAACATAGAATTTCTGTAAATTATGATTATGATGAATCCGGGGTACCTATTGTTTGATAAGCAGGTACCCCGACAGATAATATCCGCCCCTCCGCGGCTCCCTCTGCGGCGTGGGCACTTCACAGGTCGGAACTTAATCGTCTCGCAAGCTGTACACGTTTTGTTATCGGTGGCGCCGACCGACGCTCATAGCGAAACAAAGTGAATATTTCATGTTACACAGTGCAGTGTCATAAGTTTAAGTGATGCATATGGATAAACCAGGTAAGTTACTTATAATATGAGATAAATTTCAATTAGAAATGTAAAAATTCAGTACAGTAATAGCGTTTTGAAGACTACCCTTTTTAATGGATAATTTCTCACCATTTTTTGTTTTCAATACCAAAAATTTTATGCTTCCGGGTCGTGCCGAGTAAAATTTCTTATTTTATTCTATAATATAACTCCTTGGCTTGATAACCAGAAATTATCAGACACCTACTTTGCGAAATAAATACATTTTTAGTCTGAAAGCGATAAATTACCTTTTTTTTTCTTTTGTGTCAAAATGAATTTGTTTTGTTGTAGGTTCATCAGGCTGCTCGGAATTGAAAGCAGTGGCTCGTTAATATCTATTTGATAAGATGAATGAGGAAAATTTTCCATCCCTAAACAAAAAATTGGAATACATACTTGGAAAATTATTTGTTAGTATGTTTCAGGGACAGATAAAGACAAAAAATTCCTGAAACATAAATTTTAAAACAGAAGTAAAAAGAGCTTATTTGGGGTCTAAGATACCCGATTATTTATTGTAGAGCTGTTTATTACTGAAATATAACATAAAATATTTTGACCGCCTAATTCCTAGAAATCGACCTATGTGCAGCGTTTAAAAAAAAACTCCCACATAAGGCCTGTACTGACAATTCGATTGGAACAGAATATTTTTGAATTATTTGACTATTGAACTGTTTGCAATCTTGTTTAGCTAAACCGCTACTGCCCCAGGACTTACTGCAATTTAATGTTAATGCTGTTAGTAAATAAATTTTAAAAATAACATATTTTGCTTCTTAAATAAATATATTTCACTACTGATAACGAATAAAAACATAAATGGTTGATTTATTGTTTTTCATATTACAACTAATTGTAACTATAATATTTTTATATTTAGACAAAGGCAACATTAAGTAACTCTAACTACGAACTATTATCATTCCAAACCTCCAAAGCAATCCTCGGTTGTATGATTTCCGAAAACTACAAAAAAGACGCAAATATGACTAAAAAATTTAATAACATTTTGAAAAGCCATACCTTCACAATTTTCGCAATACTTTCTCGGTTCTGGAAGTACTCTAGGTTTATTATTGTTCCTTTCTGCTTCAATCGATTGCAATGGCAACAGTTCTCCACCATCGGACTCTTGCAATGGACAATCTTCAGTTTCATGTAAATCAAATTGATCGCAGATATCACAGAACATGCGAGGAGTTGGTTTTCTGGCTGCGATATTATACAGATAAGATCTTGAAAGAAGGAAAACAAACACAATATAGTGAGTTGGAAAAATTAACTGTTTTCAAAAGATCCAGCTGATAGATACTGTCGTTTGATTTTCGTATTAAGGGGAGAATAAACGACCAAAAAACATTAGAATAACTCACAGTACTGTTATGTGTACTGTAAGAATAACTTACTTTTGATAATCAGTTGAAAGTGTTTCCAGTGCTGTTATTTTCGCTTTCAATGTGTCATTTTTCTGTTGCATGTCCGCAATTATAGAATTTAGGAAATTTATTTGTGCTGTTTTGTCTTCCACGTTCTCTGCCTGCGCAGAGCGAATAAAACAAAAATTTCAATAAAATTATTCACATTATATGTAAGTACATATGTATGTCTAAAATGCAAACCTTAGATTCCACTGTTGATTGCGATTTATTGGTTTGACTTTTCTGTGTTCGGTCTCCTGTAACCGATTTCGACTGAAGTATGGTATTCTGGTTTCCCAACACATCCTTTTTGTGAAGATTATTTACATGTTTGTCCGGTTCACCTGGCATATGTTCCTCGACCGCTGATAAATTCGACGTTTTATTCATAAAACTCTCTGTTTGCAGTGAGACTCCCATCTTTTGAAGAAGTCTGATTTTCTCAGTTAGCACATTTGACATCGCAGAGTTAGAATCCGCAAGCTCATTCATTCGTTCGACAAAGCCTTCGATATACGACATTTGCAGAATACTTTTGTTTAGTGTTGGTTTTAGTTTATCAAAAGATTCGTCGGTACTGTCGAATGGTTCCATAATATTAGCAAGAAATTCGGTGAGTTCAAAGCATTCGGCTTGAAGCTTTTTATTCGCGTCTTCAAACTGCGCATAAGTCTTTTCCAATCCAAGATCATCTGCATCTTTTTTGTTCACTTCATTCAATTGGTTGAAGACTTCACTTACTTGTGCATTACTCTTGGCAAGTTTAAAGTGGGAATAACTTACAGATTTTAAGGAAATTTTGAGCTCCTCTATCTTCGCAATAAAACTTCTCGTAGTCTCTAGATCGATCTGAAGATTATTCGACATACATTCGATTTCAACAAGTTCCTCAGAATTAGGTTCGAGAATAAGTTTATAGCTAAGATCACTTGAGTCATTTGAGAAATTAGACAACTGCTTAGCTAGTTCCATTTCTTTAGCCTTAAATACTAATTGGTAATTAGTGGCTTTCTCCTTCAATAGTCCCAACTGTTCTGATATGCTTTTAGTGAGCTCATCTAAGGTATTTTCATCCTCCCACTCATTCTGCTCTGTGTTTTCGTTAGCTTCTTTTAACTTGTGAACAGATATTAATTCCTTGAGAGAATAATAATTTTCGTTATTAAACTTCGCACAATTCACTTTCAGAGTTTCAAATCTCCGTGATAAATCATCGAAATCGAATTGTAGTTTGCACGATTTCTCCTCCGTAACACTTAAAAGTTCAGCTGGTGTTTTACTTTCCGGAGAAATAGAACGAATATCTTGATCCAGACTTTCCATTTGCATTGTGATTAAGTTTAAAAGTTGATTAACTTCCTGAAGTTGGTTATCTAGATGAAAACGCCCTGAGATGGACTCATTGTGCATGTTTTGATAGACTTTCTGTCTCTCATTTATGCTCTCAGCAGCTTTAACGATTTGAGCGTTGGCACCTTTTGAGCTCAGCTCTTTTTCCAAAGGCGCGCATGGCGTTAAAGGGTCGTTCATAAGTTCCGATTCAATATTGGAAAGCTTCTCTTTAAATTGCCGCAAAATGTCATTGTTTTTCAAAACCTCTTCAAAATATTTAGTTTCTAGTTCTGATTTCACTGAACGAATTAAGGCAACCAAGTCTTTGTTTGATCTTTGTTTAGAGACAAATTCTTCAGTCGAATTCAGAGGATCACTGCGAGATGATATTAATTCTTGTGGCAGTCCATCATTGTGCTCAGAAAAGCTCTCACAATTGGATGTGACGACATCGAGCTTTCGAGATATTAGTTCTTGCTGCAGTTTGATATTAAGTTCTGACAAACTGTCGTAATTCAAAGTGACGTCTTCAAGCTTTCGCGAGATATCAACATTTTCCAATTCGAGTTGTTTGACTCTTTCTTCTGTGGTTTTCAACTCTTGCTGCAGCTTTTCTTTTGCCTCTGATAAGCTCTTGTCTTGAATTTGATTCGATTTTTTTTCATCTGCTTGGAATTCTTTCTGCAGTTTATCATTAAGCTCTGACAAACTCTTGCAATTTGCTGTGACATCTTCAAGCTTTCGAGAAATATTTAACTTCTCAACTTCAAGTTGTTTAGTGTTTTCCTCGTTAGTTTTTAATTCTTGTTGCAGTTTGCCATTTAACTCTGACATACTCTTACTATTAGACGTGAGGTCGCTAAGTTCTTGAGAAATGTTCAACTTCTCTTGCTCAAGACTTTTTAAGTTTTCTTCGTTAGTTTTTAATTCTTGCTGCTGTTTGCCATTTAACTCTGACAAGCTCTTGCAATTAGACGTAATGTCTTCAAGCTTTCGAGAAATATCAAACTTCTCTTCTTCCAGTCGTTTACTGTTCTCTTCATTAGTTTTTATTTCTTGCTGCAGTTTGCCGGTTAGTTCTGTCAAACTCGTGAATTTTAATGTGAGATCTTCAAGTTGTTTTGTCACATCAAACTTCTCCAATTCAAGTCGTTTACTGTTCTCTTCATTAGTTCTTAATTCTTGTTGCAATTTGTTATTTAGCTCTGTTAAACTCTTACAATTAGAAGTGAGGTCTTCAAGCTTCTGAGAAATTTCAAACTTCTCAACTTCAAGTCGTTTAGTGTTTTCCTCGTTTGTTTTATATTCTTGTTGCTGTTTGTCCTTTACACCTGACAAACTCTCGCAATCTGATATGACATCTTCAAGCTTTCGAGAAATATCAAATTTCTCCACTTCAAGTCGACTAGTTTTTTCTTCATTAACTTTTAATTCCTGTTGCAGCTTTTCATTTAACTCTGTCAGACTCTTGCAATTCGAGGTCACGTCTTCAAACTTTTGAGAAATATCGAACTTTTCTAGCTCAAGACGTTTAAAGTTTTCCTCGTTAGTTTTTATTTCTTGATGGTGTTTATCATTTAACTCTGACAAACTCTTGCAATTAGACGTTATGTCTTCAAGCTTTCGGGAAATATCAAACTTCTCTTCTTCCAGTCGTTTACTAATCTCTTCATTAGTTTTTAATTCTTGCTGTAGTTTGCCGTTTAGTTCTGTCAAATTCATGCACTTTGACGTAAGATCTTCAAGCTTTTGTGACACATCAAACTTTCCCACTTCAAGTCGTTTAGTGTTCTCTTCATTAGTTTTTAATTCCTGCTGCAGTTTATCATTAAGCTCTGACAAACTTTTGCAGTTCGATATGGCACTTTCAAGCTTCCTAGTATTATCAAACTGCTCTAGTTCAAGCCGTTTAATATTTTCTCCGTTAGTTTTTAACTCCTGCTGCAGTTTTTCATTTTGCTCAGCCAAATTCTTGTAATTAGTTGAAACATCATCGAACTTTCGGGAAATATCATACTTCTCCACTTCAAACCGTTTGGCTTTTTCTTCTATAGCTTTAATTTCTAACTGCAACTTGTTATTAAGCTGTGATAAACTTTCGGAATTGGATGCTTCACCTTCAACCTTTTGAGACGTAAGCTCTAGTTGCAGTTTGTTTTTATGATCGGACAAACTTTCACAATTTGATCTGAGATCCTCAATCTGCCGCGAAAACTCGAAGTTCTTTAATTCAAGTAAATTGGTGTTTTCGTCGTTATTTTTTAGGTCTTGTTGCAGTTTGTCATTTAAATTTGACAAATTCTCGTAATTTGAAGTGACGTCTGCAAGTTTTCGAGACATATCAAATTTCTCTACTTCAAGTAGATTATTTTTTTCTTCGTTAACTTTTAACTCATGCTGTAGTTTATCATTAAGCTCGGACAAGCTCTTACAATTTGACGTTAATTCTTCCAGATTTCGGGAAATATCAAACTTCTCTAGTTCAAGTTGTTTCATGTTTTCCTCGTTAGTTTCTATTTCTTGCCGTTGTTTCTCAGTAAGCTCTGTTAAACCTTTGCAACTGGCCGTGGCGTCTTCAAGCTTGCGCGAAATCTCAAATTTCTCCACTTCCAGACGTTTAAGATTTTCCTCGTTAGTTTTGAGTTCTTGCTGTTGCTTTTCATTAACCTCGGCCAGGTTCGTGCAATTTGAAGTGACGTCTTCGAGCTTCCGTGAAATCTCAAATTTCTCCACTTCCAGACGTTTAAAATTTTCCTCGTTAGTTTTGAGTTCTTGCTGTTGCTTTTCATTCACCTCGGCCACGCTCGTGCAATTTGAGGTGACGTCTTCAATCTTCCGAGAAATCTCAAATTTCTCCACTTCCAGACGTTTAAGATGTTCTTCGTTAGTTTTTATTTCTTGCTGTTGTTTCTCATTAACCTCGGTCAGACTCGTGCATTTTGACGTGAAGTCTTCAAGCTTTTGAGAAATCTCAAACTTCTCAACTTCCAGACGTTTAAGATTTTCTTCGTTACCATTTATTTCTTGCTGTTGCTTGTCATTAACCTCGGTCAGACTCGTGCACTTTGACGTGACGTCTTCAAGCTTTTGTGAAATCTCAAACTTCTCAACTTCCAGTCGTTTTAAGTTTTCCTCGTTACCATTTATTTTTTGCTGTTGTTTGTAATTTACCTCGGTCAGACTCGTGCACTTTGACGTGACGTCTGCAAGCTTTTGAGAAATCTCAAACTTTTCAGCTTCCAGACGTTTAAAGTTTTGCTCGTTAGTTTTGATTTCGTGGTGCTGTTTATTATGAACCTCTGTTAAACTCGTGCAACTTGCCGTGACGTCTTCAAGCTTCCGAGAAATCTCTAACTTTTCAATTTCCAGTCGTTTGATATTTTCCTCATTAGTTTTTATTTCTTCTAGCTGTTTCTCACTTACCCCTGTCAAACTCATGCATTTTGACGTGACGTCTTCAAGTTTTCGAGAAATGTCCAACTTTTCCGCTTCAAGTCGTTTAGCATTATCCTCATTATTTTTGATTTCTTGCTGGTGTTTGGCACTTAGTTCGGATAAACTCTTCAAATTTGCCGTTACATCTTCATGTAAACGAGAAGCACCAACTTTCTGAGCTTGAAGCCTATGTATTTCCTCTCCATTAGTTTTTAAGGTGTTTTCCAAGTCTTTACACTTTGTCAACCAGATTTCCTTTTCCGATTTTATTACATTAAGCTCTTTCAGGGCGATGGTTAGACTTTCACATAAATCAGTGAGAAATGTACCTGCTGTTTGAGGTAAAGACGAGTTGTCTACCAAGTGAACTCGACGTATCTCTTCAGGATCTGCAACATAGCGCTTTAGTTTTTCTTGAAAATCAGTTTCGTGATTTTCGAAATCTTTTATTTTGCAAATTAGCTCTCGAAAACTGCACAAAGCTTCATGTGCTGCATGATTATTTTCAGGGATATCAGTTTTACTTGGAAGGGTTGGGGAAGTATCTCTAGTATTACCGGATTGAGCGTTTAGGGTATACGCGGATGTTGGAACTACATTTTCACCGCTCGGTGGCTGAATTTGATTTTCTGTTGAAAAGTGTAATTAATTTAACCAGAAATTATTTAAAATTGTTACAAAGAGAAATAAATCAAACTGACCTTGTTCGGATACTCGATGGACGATTAATTTTGAACTATAGGGAAATATTTAATGCTTAGTATGCGCTATTATTTAAAAACAAAAACAAATGACCTTAAGTGGAACATATGTTTATATGTATGCACATATCATAACTCTTACTATTTTTTTCCTATGAACACAACACAATTTCTTTTTATTTAAATTTGAAGAAGAGCATGAAAAGGCATATTTGTGCCAAAGAGGATTACACCATCTCCTTTCTTTTCATGAACCGATTGAATGTTTTAGTTCTGACATGAAAGATATGAAATATTTTTAATATGCTTTTGTTCTTGTTTATTTATACGGCCATTGTGCTTTAAATTGCAAGCGCCTGCTCCTTCCTTACAATTACAAAAGTAGGATTATTTATTTATTTTTTGAGACTGTCAATACTCACGAGTGTAGTCATTCCTGTCAACACAGAACTATGAACTTTCAGACAGAAAATGTCTTCGAGATCTGGTTTGTGTACAGAACTACAGAGGAGCAATTTGGCATTTTAAGTGTAAAGGTGCATGACATGAAAGGTTGTTAGATCCAGGGGCCAAATTACCGCATCCGTTATTGAGTGAGTGAGTAGGACTCGTTATCGAATGATCGAGTAAATGATACGTAAAATGATACTCGATAACGTGAGCAGTAATGCCAAATCGTGACATTTTGAAAACGAGTACCTCGTTAACGGATGCGGTAATTCGACTCCAGTTGTCTGGCGAGGTTTGTTGGTGTAACCGTAGTTGCAAATTTTGTACCAAAGACCTCGACATCGATTCGAACCTTTGTAAGGAAGGCAGCTTATGACGTCACTACTTGTGGTCACATAAATATATAGATATATATACATATATGCAAGAGTTTCTACGTTTATCCTAAGATAAACAATAATCATTAGACCTCGTAAAAATCTCAAAAAAAAAATTACGAAAAATGCATGTAAATCTGCATGGAAAATACGACGGTAGATGCTCGAAATTATGCCCAAAACAGCTAAATATGCTTCATTTTTATTCTAATTCTTCTTCTTCCAAAACAAGTGAAATCATTCACATTTCACAATCACATACTTTTTAAGGTTTTCGAATAAAAATGATTTGCGCCTTTCACTGAAGACCAGCTTGTGTGCAGAGCATGAACGTTCAACGTCGATAGAAAGTCGTTGGCGAATACTTGAAGATCGCCGTCTCTGCCGGAGAGTTTTTGGATGTGCTCATTCTTGCTGATCTTGCCATCGTACAACACATCTCGTATTTCTCTGATGGTTTTGTAGCCAACATTGCGTACGTGGACGGCCTTCATCTTGCCTACGAATTCTTTCCATGGGAGCATGTTAATTTTCTACATTCACTTCAACGCTCTCGTTTAATTCCAGTCCTTGCGTTTCCAGTTTTGTTATTGCACGGACAATCACAGCGAAGCATGAATAGCAGGATTCCTACTCGCTCACTCGTACGAAGCATATTGTAGGTGTAGTGAAAGCACATGCGACAAATCGTTCAATACACAAACAAATCCGAAGCTGGCGACAAATCGAAGTTGTCGTAGTACGTTGGTATTCTTTTTTAATATTGAAAATCGGTTAAAAATAGACGGCCTGTATGTCGCTAGAATCTGCAAAATCTGCCTGCTTGCTATTTGAGCTAATGTTAACGAGGTCTAATAATCATATACAACTTTTTGCCATTATTAGTAAATTACTACAAGAAATACGTAGTGTTCTTCTTAATATAATATAATATTATATTAGTACCTAAACTGAGAATTAAATGCAACAATAATGACTCATTCAAAGAACTGATTATAACTGAAAGCGCATACAATTTTCTGGTCACTCACTTGTTCCTAACCTCCGTACCTAACAAAATTACACATAGAACTTACTATTGCATTATCGTGAATGCATGCATACACAAATGGTTTAATAAATCATCGTGTTTTTCTATAGTTTTATATAAAGTGCATATTAACATGTAAATCAAAAACAAATATCTGCTCTCAGCAACAAGTGGCATATTTTCAGTTGGCCCATTAGCATATTCTGTATAAGAAAGCTTTTGTCATTTCATTTAAAATGGCAACAAGAACTAATTTTATAAAACTTTTTCAAATACGTTTTCATCATAACAAAAGCAATGTTATTCAATTTTAAAATTTGAAAAAAAAAAAAGTTTAATTCCCTAGATCGCTACCATTTTCTTTTTTTTTTCGCTAACTACTACATTATTAACTAGCTTACACATATACATAGATATGTACTTGCAAATATGAGATCATTACCCGAACATTTCCGAACAAGACCATTAATTAGTTATACAATAATTACCTAAAGTCGCTGCATTCAATCTCTGTTCTAGATCAGTAATTTTTTCTTTGTAAACTTGAGTTTGTGCCTGAAATGATGTTTCTGGAATAACTTGTATAATATATTTGGTTATCATATAAAAATCTAAATATAAGGTCAAATTATAATAGTTTGCCCTTAGGCAACAGGAACGTCTACGAAACGAACTTACTATAATACAAGACTTGCCACTCAAAAACAGAGGCTATATCAGTTTGCAGAATTATACTCTTATACATATTTTCCAAATTTCCATCCACGAACTGTGTGAAAGGGCATATTTTTTTTCGGTAATTCAAATGTCGTATCAATCAGAGATAAGGGATCTATGATTACCAAAAAAAAAATGTAAACATATTTACTATTCATTAGTTACTTAAACATACATCGATTGGGCCAAGGAGAATTTGGACAGAGATGGGAACAACGTTATTTTTTCGGATGAAGCTTCTTTTTGGGCATGGTCTCCTATCACTCGTACCTGGTGTACACAATCCAATAAATTAATCCAGCGGACCGTCAAAGACCCGGCAAAGGTGCACGTTTGGGGATGCTTCTCAAAACAAGAATTTGGCAATTTGTTCATGTTTACAAATAACTTAAACGCACCCAACATGGTCAAAATTTATAAGAAGGCTTTATTACCATCTGCCCAAAGGTGGTTTAAAAGAAGGAATGAGAATTGGTTACTGCAAGAAGATAATGACCCGAAACATCGCAGTCGTTTGTGCAGTGCGTGGAAACAAGAAAATGACGTCGATGTTTTAGATTGGCCATCACAGTCGCTGGATGCTAATCCCATTGAAAATGTTTGGGCATTCATGAAGCTAAAGCTCCAAGGAAAGAAGATCTCGACGGTCAAACAATTATCACGAAAAATACGAGTTTTATGGAGATCTTTGCCTCAAGATTATGCTATAAATTTAGTAGAAAGCATGCCTCGAAGACTCCAAGCAATTATTGATAATGAAGGAGAGTGGACAATTTATTAATTGAAAAGCATTCAAGTAAATAAACAAAATAAACCAGTACAATTGATTTTTTTTTATTATTATAAGTTCTTCTTTAATTTTTGTCGTGTACGATGTTATCAAACAGACTGTAGTTAAGAGCTAGTAAAGTAAGTATTTCCGAATTAATGCATTTCAATCGTCAACGGCCAGGTGTCGTGCAGGCGTGGCATTTGTTTTATTTGAAGTGGTACATATTGTCCAAAAGATAAAAACAATGAATGTCATAAATTCTATGCGAGCGGAAAAAGTAAACCGCATTCAGAACATTCAAACTGAAATACATACTCGTATGTATTTTGTCCTTTGAACCATATTTGAAATACGAAAATCAGAATTCGTTAAAACAGACGATATAAATCCCACTTACATGTTGTTATTCTTTTTTTAATATCTAAGAGTAGCAATTTCTATCTTTGTTTTAGTAGCATTATAATCAACTAATATATAGATAAAACAGCTGTCCAGCTAAATAAATGCCCGTATGCATACATATGTACATATATTCCATATAATTACTATTTCACGTTCCCAAGCCTTTAAGGAAGCCTACACGATTTTATTTGCGGGTAATTAGAAAATCTTCAAAGTGATTTACTCAAGAATTAGTTTATTATATAAAATATGCATACATGTATATACATACATATGTGGGTACAAAAACAACACTTTAAAATATTTCTGACTCACTAGAAACCAATTAATCACTTATGGACTGTCAAGGTCACATGAAACAGTATCGCTATAATAACCGTTGATGTACATTATGTACGATTATTTAAGTTTAAAAATTAAAACAGTAGGAGGTATGTTGTTTACCCATTTACCCATATGCGCAGTGAAACATGTACGCCTCGATGTTTTCTAGATTTGTTTTGATATTAATAATATTGATTTCTTCCTTTTTTGTTCTCAAGGTAATTACGGTATGTGGGTTTCGTATCAAGCTGTGATCACTGCGTTATTAAATGATTTAAAGTGATCGAATAAACTTGTCATCAAATTGGCGCTATATCTGTTCCTCAGTCGTTAGTTAAAGGCATAACGTGTTAGACACATTTGAAAATAAATTCTAATCAACTTTTTTTTTAAATTTTAAATTAACGTTTGAATTTAATATTACAATACAATTACTTCTTAACAATTGTTTTCATGTAGACTTTATTTTAAGAACTGAATGATAAGCCAATTCTGTTCCTTGTCTTCAAATATACCTAAGTTTGATATTGAGCTGCAATTATGCAATGCTGGAAGTGGCAGAGTATGTACATTAAGTACACATTCCGAGCAGGTCATGACAAATTATACTTTTGTACAAAATTTAGTGGGCACCGTAGCACAAGTGGTTAGTGCGTCGGACTACTGAGCCAGCGGTCTTGGGTTCGAATCCCGCCGCAAACACCTAAAAAGTTTTTCACAGTGCCCACCTCTACCGAATGCCTGACAAGTATTCAAGAGTATCATTTGTCATGTAAAAGCTTCCCAACTCGCCATTCGGAGACGGCAGAAAACTGTAGGTCCCTTCCATTCGTGCAAAAATATAACGCGCACACACAAATGGTTGCGGGAAGCTAGGCTTGGTTCTACCTAGGGACTGCTGAAGCCAAATATTATTATTATTATTATAAAATTTACGATATTGTGCTGTTTTACTGTTTTACTGTTTCGCTTTGACGTTATTTTTCGCTACCGTCATTCATGGAATCAATATTTTATTATTATTATTTATTCCTATATAAATAAATTTACATTTTAATACATTTTAAACAGCACTAGCTACCAGGGCTTTCGGCTGGAAATTAAACATAGGATACGGTGTCGTTCAAATGTGGGTCGTCTTTACAAAAAGGTATAGTATGTAAGTATGAATAGGTATGCCTTCGACGTTCACATATGGCGTAATTATAATTTATTGGAACAACATCGATAATTCGATGTCAGAGATAAAAGCTTGGCAATATGTGATGGAGGTGTAAGAAAAGACAGATAGGTATATTGAAAGTTAGCCAAAAATCTGCTACCGAAGCTATTAAATTCATGCGTGTGAAGACCCACAATTGCAAAAACAAATTTTACTTTAGGTCTGTTCGCGTACACTCCTAAATACCAAATCCTGTTGGAGGACTCAAAAACTTGTTTGTTTTTCGGAGAAGAGAGTAAAAAATGACGGTAGCGTACGGTAACCCAAAAATGTCTTTGGTCAGATATGTATTATGTATGAAATCTGTCAAATAAAAACATTTTTTCGTTTTTTGTTGTTCAATGCGTTCGTTTACTCGTTTACTATTTCGTAATTTTATCTTTCACTGAGAGAATTTACCCCCTGCAGTAATTTCATTAGACTAGATCTCCTTTATTGAAGAAAAAAAAATCGAAAATTTCCCTCAATAATATTTTTTAAATTAAGTAGAATTTATTTGAATAAATATTGCTCATCTAAATGATTGCCTTTTAATTTTGCCCAATAGATTACTTGAATAATTCAAAACTAGTTTGGCCTAACACGCTTAGGATAAACCAGTTTGGCCTAGGCGGAACAAGTTTGTCCTAGGCCAAACTAGTTTTGCCTGAAATCGGGTTTGGCCGGTAACATATCTATTTCTATATAATTAAATCGCTAGCGCAAGATCTTGTGATTCCTCCTGAGAGTTTATTTCTGTATCGATTTCAATGATTCTAACATTGATCGAAAGTTTATCAACTGAATTTTGTTCATCAGTATAAAAAAAGTGTACTACGGAAAAACATTATTACCTATACCTACTTTTTTTTTTCATTTGTAAACCGTTAACGTTTCTACATGCAAGATTTCTCGCACTGGTCCACTAATTTGTTCTTATTATTTGTTTGTTTAATGCTTATGATAGTTTTGTAATGTAGCGCAGCCTAACCACTTAACCAGATCCAGATCTCAGTCGGCCAACATTTTTAGCAACAAGATCTGCTGCGTACAAAACTTCTTCTTTAGTTGTAAATCGGCCTAGGCCAAATCTAATTGATGAATGCTCAAGGTCATGGCCATTATTTAGTGACCGTACGACATATGAAGGCTCAAGAGACGCAGACGCACTAAATGAACAGGCTTGTTGATGCATATTTTACCCTGGCAAATCTCTGCTTGGGGTTGTTGCTTGTATTAAGCACACCACGCACAGATCTGATAGTGTTATAAAAAAAAGCATATACGAAGTAGATGTAAAACCGATGCAGATAAGAAATGCAACAGAGTAATACTACATGAATGCCTTTGTATTTGCGCTAAAAAGCGAGTTTTCTAGGTTTTGGAATTGTCTGCTTTACTACAGCGCTGGCAAACTATACAACAACATGTTAATGTAAATGTTCTTGCTTCTTGGGTAGTCTGAAGTAGAGTTTATCTTCTATTGCGATTAACGGAAAGAAAAATGTATAGAGAAATCCAATGTAAAAGGATTTTACATTTTTTTTTTTTTTGCTTATAGCTTATACCATTGGAGAACTTAAATTTATTTCATTGTATACAAAATTGGAATATGTATTAACTGCACAATGTACACATAAACGATGCTGTTTGCCTAAGTGCGATTACTTAAGGTGTTTTTTCTTTATTTAATTTATACTACGAGAAAAAATATAAAAGGTCTTTTCACGGACTTTAATCAAAAATTTTATAGATTCAGTTACGATAGTAGGTAACAGTTAAATTTGCGCAAAGAAATGGGAAAACATTACACTAACTCACAAGCACGTGAACAGACCTAATATATTGTAAAGAAGTAATATGAATACTAAACAAAAGGATACTACATAAACCAACTAATAAAAATATACATTTTTACAATTATTTTTTTCTTCGAGAATACGTAAAGAAAACAACCTTACATTTAATTCATCGCCACAGAATGTTGCTTCCTCAATTGATAACTGCAAATCTTCTGTTTTACTTTTCTCTTCTTCTAATTTGCTTTCCAAGCTAACGACTTTTGATTTAAGCTGCAAATAAAATTGTAAATAATGGAGAAATTATATTACTTGAAATGAAACAACAAAAACAAACTAACAACGGTATTATAAGAATGTATATATTTTCCAAATTTATTTATTTTAAAATATTATTAATATGTAACATGTTTTGTGTGTTTCATCGTTGTATTCACATTGTTGGTTACGAAAGCAGTACCACGTTGTTATATTGTATTTAGTTATAAGCATATTATGGCGGAATACAAATGTTGTTGGCACAGGTACCATCATTCTATCCATAGGAGGGTTTGCCAGCCAATCTTAACGTGCGCCGTTCGAGAAGCCGTGCCCAATGTTCTCGGTCATACAAATTGTCTAAATTTATAATTTTGTGGGTAGCAAATGGAAATTGTTTTTTATTTACAAAATATATTTACAGTTTTGTTTTTAATATTTTCAAAAACTTAAGCAGAATGTTAAAATAAGCAAGTAATTTATATGCTAAATTTTAATTGTTAAGGTAAATGTATGTATACATATGTATGTACATGTGTTCATGGTTAGCCGTGTAACTTGATGTGAAATTTACTTTCGAGAAAAACAAAAACAGATGTTTCAATTAAACTATTCGGCTAATGGTCAATATGCACCGTGTTTGTAAAAAACGAGCAAATTATGCTTCGGATCGGAACTTAAATACCCTAACGTGAGCTTATTACTTGATATCAATTTAATTTACAAGAATATTTAATTTCATTGTATATAATTGATGAAATAATGACAAATATGTATATATAATAATTACCTCGGTTATAATTTTTTGCAATTGCAAAGCCTGATTTTGGGCATCCTCTTGATCCAAATCTCTTTCAATCATAAGTTGTTCGATGTGATTTTGTTTCTCCCTAATAAGATCCTTGAAAAATTGAAAATGTATATTATTTAAAATTTTATTCAATAGCAAATTAATTGAAAAATAAATATGTAATTAATAACAACTTTCGGGATGAGTACTTAAAGAATGTAGATGTGAACTAGCAACCGTAGATTTATTTTTTTTGTTTAGCTCTATACAAATTTGAAAGGACTTTTATTAGTTTTATTAACTATTACATTAAAATTATTTAACAATACTACAATTAGAATGCTATTTGCATGCGTAAGTCGATGGGCAGTTAGGAATAGAGAATAAGATTTGGCCTGGAAAACACAGACTCTACAAGTCACTGACACATCATTTTGTGGAATTGTGGCATGTTCTGTATTTGGATGGCGTTAGAAAAACTAAACTTAAATTGAATTAATATTGTTTTGTCATTGAAAAAAATAACTCTATTGTTGTAAGTTATATTCCATTGTTATGGTTGAATTTTAACCAGCTACTCTCCAGTTAACAGACGAATACGCTACCACTTCTACATCACCGTCACCCAATAACATCTTTCTTTTTGGTCAGATATACCTGCTCATACTCACTGCATTTTCGAACTCTTTCAGAATTGTTTTTATTTATTTTTTGTTTGTAGCTTTTTTCGGTAATTATACTATGTGGGCCTATTTATGTTGTGCTGGATATACAAACGTACTACATAAAATGTAACTATACATGAAATAATAAAACAAATAATGCACACAACAATAAACAACAAATGAGAGATAATCAAAGTATGAACTCGTAAGTCGTTAAAATAAAATTGTTTTTTTATTTTACCTGCATGGAAAAAGTGCTCTTCGTAGCATTTACTGGTTTAATTGCTGATGATCTCCGCTAAGGCAGCAATTCCCAAATATTGAACAAAAGGTGAAATAACAATATTTATTAAAATAGGTTCCATATTTTTAAATTTATAAATTCTTACCTGCATTCTTAGGCGAGATGTGTTTGTTGTAGCAATGCTGTTCATTGTCCCGACCGATGTTAGGGATTCCCTTGAACCAGCTCTTGAGAGACGAGATTTTTTCGATGATGGTGACAATGAAACTTTTGCAATTGGCACAAAAATACCGTACTTCGGAAGGCAGTCAAAATATCTTAAAATAGAAACATTCAAATTAATTATGAAATCAGAATTTCGTTTGTTTTTTACCTGACACCGTCCACCGATCCGTCGTTTTTACCACTTGAATCGTCTAGTTCAATGCCGCACCAGTTGCCAGAGGCAAATTGAGTTTCCCCAAGAAATCTGAGAGTTCCCGCTCGACTTCCGAAACCAGATGAGACAATAACTCGATCACCCAATGTAAAACCATGTTCTACAAAAAAAATCTCATATTTTAATTTAAGGAGATACCAGAGGTTAGAAACTATTTATATTTATTTGTTCGGAACTGAACACTCCATTGAAATCAAAATATTTCCTTAAAAAATCACACCACTGTTGAGACACCGGGCGTTGCAATGCAGAAATTACTACCCAACTGGCAACTACATTATGTATGTATGTATGTATACCTGGAGTGCGAAGAAATCTATATTGACAACTAAACTAAATGTCCTGCGCTTATTAACTTATTAGTAAAATCATTACATCGTTGCAGCATCTTGAATAGGCTGATAAATAGCAAACATACGTAAAAATAATATACGTAAATATATATAAAAATATATATATAGGAAATGCGAATATTTCTTTAACGTGCAATTATTGTAGTTTTGTGTCTGATATATTAACAACGGATTCGTTCACTATTTAACAGACCAGTAAACTCAGTATAATTACTAAGAATAATTCAAGTATACATACTTCCTGGGGTTTTGCTGATCATGCTTCGTGTACTTGGTGTCGGCGAAACTGTACTTGATCTATCTGGTGACATTTTGGACAATCCTTTGGTAATAGCACCTTCCAAAGGATAAAGCGTCAATCTGGTTAGCCGTGAAAAGATTCCCTTCTTGGCCTCACATTGAAAGTAGCGTTTGCCAGCAACACAACCATCGTTTTTGCCTTTAATAGAAACTCATTATAAAATCTTCAAAATTCATCTTATTATATATTTACCATTTGGTCCATCTAGGACAACACCAGCCCATTCTCCTGGTGCAAAATGTGTTTCACCAATATATGCAATTTGCCCGGGGCTAAGACCACCGACCCAAACCCTTTGTCCAATGATAAACTGTGCTGTGTCTGATGTTAGGACAGTTCCTTGTTCTGCGAAAATATAAGAAATCGTTAGTGAAACAAAACAAAACACGTAGCAATAGGCACATATGTATTTTCTTTACACATATTAAAGGATAAATAATTCTAGACATTTTAAATCGGGTTTTAAGAAAAACCGGAGAGGGGTAGCCGATTTCTCATCAAACCTTACTTCCGAAACAACTTTAATTTCACTTTATTTAGTAAAAAAAGATTCGAACATTGTAATCATGCGATATCTGTCTCTTTTTGAGCCAATTCGGAAGGAAGTGAGCCGTGTAATGAATTTAATTTTGCACCGTTCCAATTTGTATATTCAAGGGGCGAATTGTTATATTCAAGGGCGCAGAAAAACATTTGGTCGATTGCACCTCGCTCACTGCCTTGTACTTTGGAAACTTTGTTTGATGCAATATCCCCGCGTTGCAAAAAATGTAAGAGATGATCACATGCAGAAGAAAACGGATGCATATTGACTTTTTCGAATCTAAAACAATGAACACAAGAAGATGGTAGGCAGCGGGCAATCAAAAGATGTTCAACTATAGTAAGCTGATTATTTACGGACTGTTAGGGACCATTAATCAAGGATGATACCTACTCATAATAGTAACTTTTTCGTCGCAATATGAATGATCTAGTTAATCCCGCTGATTGCGTCGCTACCCAATCCAAGGTATTATACAAATATTATTCGTAATAAGAATAGCGCACGATATTGAAACCTCATGGATTGATCGCAAGCAATGTAAGTCCGAAACTAAATCCCCTAGGCTAGTAAAAGTAGATATGTAGGTAGAATATTACGCCTCTTAGTGCACAACGAAGCTCAGCTATTAAATTAATCGATTATTATGAACGCCTACAACCAGTTCTGAGGTAAATAAAATATGCCAAGGCGGCAACTTTGTTTTCATTTACAACAGAATACAATTTAATATAATTCATTTCAAGTCACTGTGAATGATGCTTATTGAATAAGATAGATGGCTTGTGCTTGCCTTCTATCTTTCTTATTATATGAGAGGATTCTTATAAAATCAGTCACTTATATAAAAAAGTAACCTCTTTAAACAATGTTACTAACATCCATCCCAACAATCTCAAACGTTTTTTTGTTTTTTTTTTTTTAAGAAAACTGTCGTTGCGTATACGTGGTACTTAGTTTAAAGCTGGATCTGTAATTTATGACTGAACTAGATAAATGTAAATCAATTTATGATTCTTTTTTAAAGCTTATTCTCAAAAAGAAAACTAGAAATACAAAATCAAAATATCAATAAAAATACAATACATTCCATCTGACGACATCATAAGGCGAATTGGAAAACAATTAATCTGAGAAACCAGTTTTGGAGGCATAGCTCATATAGCACCTACGCTACGTACTGAATATATTAATCCACATACTTCATTTAAGTTTGTCGATGATATAATTTGCTCAAATGATGATATTACCTTTTGAAGAAGTTGAAGACCTTGGGGATGAATCGTGCTGAAAACCAGGACTGATTTTCGATGCAGCATTGGTGCTATTCGCGCTAAAAACCGGACACTTCAGATGACTTACATTTTCCTTTGAACTAGTTTTAATGTCGAAATTAGTCTCGACAATTGAAGAATCATGTACCTCATTCTCACTCATTTTCACTAATTTGTATCACATATAACTTATAAAGAAAACGAGAAACGATATTTTCGACACAAAGTTTAAAAACGTTCGCACTGAATATCACAATTGGAGTTAAAAAATAGAAGTGGCCGAATTATAATTGTGCTTTAGCACCTACTTATTAAAAGGGAAACTACCTTTCTACGTTGAACAAAAATCCTATGTATAATTGATTTCATAGACAACTATAAAGTAAATACAATTAAACAATTAAAAACGGGGTGGTAGAAAATATATTTATTCGAGGAATCTCTTATTTACTTTTGGTGCGCAGTAGAACCAGAACAATAATAAAAAAAAATGTAAAGAAAGTGTCAAAGCCATGGATGAATGAAGTTGTGGAATGAAAAGTACTAGCTTTCCAGTTGCAATCACATGCTAGTTCTGAAATCACCTATAATGGAAGATTTTATGGAATGGAAAACATGCAAATTGGAATAATCACTGGGTAACAAACAAATAAATATTTATTTTATTATAACTAGATTTTCCTGAAGAAGATGTATAATAATTCATGTAGACAAAATCATTTAAATTGAAAAATATAGAAAAAATTAAAACGGGCACAAAACGAGAAATGTTCGCCAAGAGATCGTTTTATTGAACTAAAATTCTCATATGGAATTTGCTGGGTATCACCACACCCAGATGATTGTTGTATATTTTGGTTTTTAATATAAAAAATAGTTCTGGTGTTGCAACACGAAACTCTATTCCAAGATTTCGTCTATCACGATTTTCTATTTCTCTTTAATCAAATTTCACTACGGAATTTCACATAGACCAAGATTACACGTCTCCTTTTTCTGTGCGTTACGTCATTAGTAGGTATGATCCCGTGCATATCCAAAACAGCACAAAACTACGAAAATCAGTCAAATCCTCTTCCCGTACGAAGATTTTTCGTAGTTTTCGACAGAAGAGAGCGCTAACAAGAGAGTAAAGTGATGTCATTTGATTGACCGTGTAAGGTCCATATAAGAAATTTCCCCATGCTTCCGATTTTAGCCCAAGAAATTTATTTGGCTTTATGAAACCGTCAAATCTGTCAAACGTCATACATTTTTCGTTTTTTGTTGTTAATGTGTTCCTGTTGCACACTTTTTCCTCTCTCTGACAGATTTTTACCCCCCCCCCTTGAAATTTGGGAATTTAAGTGCAGAAAGTACGGGAACAGACCTAGACAGAATTGGTGAGGGGTGTAGAATTGTAGGGGGAAGGAAGTAACGTAAGAAGGAATGCAAATTATGGTTTTTGAAGTTAAATTTAGGGCCATTTTTTATCTGCTAGCAAACACGATTTTTTTTTGTACGAATTATCCTCCGTAATAAGTAAAATTAGTTTAGTTCCACCTGAAATTTTACTTTCCCCTTCAAAAAAATGGATTTTCCACTAAACGTCAGAATCACGAATGGACGTATCCACGTCGGATCAGATCAACAAATAAGTTTGTGTGCATTACTTAACATTTCGTCCTTAATAAATCATTCTCGTAGGTTGGAGCTCCCTAAGATCCTCCAACGAAGTGACGCACATTTTGCATTTATCCAAGAAACACACCTAAATAGTCATCACAAGGTCTGTATAGATGACTTTAACTTTCTTCGGAATGACCAACTTCAGGGTGTTGCCATTGCGGTGAGAAAAAACATTAAATACGATATTGTAGAATGGGCTCCTTCCCAGTTTCCAAGTATCTTCATAAGCATCAATATCAAAATAAATAACTCTATAAACAAAATCCTCCTGGGGTCAGTCTACTTTCCATCAAACAGTCCTACCAGCACCATGGCTGCTGAATTATCCAAGTTCGACTCACTTGCCAATTCATTTGATGGGGCCATCATCGGCGGTGACTTAAATGCGTAAAGTCCCCGATGGGGAGATTCCATGCTGAACCTAAACGGCAGAACTGTGGAAGCCTGGCTACATTCTCAAAACCCCTCTTTATCTAATATCACCTCGCATACTCCAACCTTCCCGAGGAGCTCATCATTTCTGGACCACTTTCTAGTTTCAAATCACCTGCTGAACCATATTGATCAGAATTTCTCCGTGAATACACTTCCTTCATTTTCAGACCACTTCCCTCTTATGCTTAATATTCATATAGAGGAAGCTAATTTATGCACCCAGGATACATCTCCCTCGAGGTCATTTAAGGACACTGACTGGGAAGCCTTCAGGGAAGACCTAGACTTACTACTTTTAAATGTCCAACCCCCTCAATCTCAGTGCCTCTCCAACTCGCAAATCGATAGTTACATTGGTCGCTTTAATGAAGCTCTCCACGGAACAATAGAAAGGCACTCGGCACTGGTAAGAACCTCCTTTAAAAAATATAAGAACATCCCCAGAGATATTGAGCTCCTCTATAAAACAAAACACCAATGGCAAAGAAGATTAAAAAATATATTTCATTCCCAATACAATAGAGTTAGCCCCCTCTATAGAGAACTCTCTAAGAATTTCGCTACTAAACAAAATTATTCAGGACAGAATAAGAGTTTGGCTTAACAGACAATTCAGCGAAAGACTTTCCAAAATCAACCCTGGTCCTAGGGCTTTCAAAGAAGTTTTTAAAATGGTGGGGAAAAAAAAACAGTTCTGCTGTGGAAAAGTCACGGTCAACAATGTTAACTTCACTGATGAACTAAATATTGTCAAAGCATTTGAAACCCATTTCAAGGAGGTCTACAAAGAAAAGACCCCTAGATTTAATCAAGCCTTAACCGAAAATGTTATACAGTCAGCGAGGGTGATTAAGCATTCAATACCACAACACATTTTTCACTTTAACTCAACAAATACAGCTTTTCGTCCTGTAGTTGCAAATCTCTATACTGACATAGAAGAAGTCTCTTGCATTATCAACATTCTTAAGCCTAAAAAATCAGCTGGCCCTGACGGGGTAACGAACTTTATAATCAAAAAATTATCTACTTCGGCCATAAGTTTTCTGACGGTACTTTTCAACCATTGCATAAACAATGGTTACTTCCCTGACGTATGGAAAATCGCCAAAATTATTCCTATCATAAAAAACCAAATGTACATGACATAGATAATTTTAGACCCATTTCCCTGCTCTCCAATATAGGCAAGATTCTGGAGAGGATAATGTTGGCGAATATGAGCTCTCCTTTCGAAAACCCTATCGATCCAATATCGGACTTCCAATTTGGATTCCGTAGAGGTCATTCCACGGTGCACGCACTACTCAAAATTCACAACGACGTCACCCTGAATCTAAGAGAAAAACGTTGTACCGTGGCGTGTTCACTAGACATCGAGAAAGCTTTCGATAGTGTATGGAGAGATGGTCTTCTAACGAAACTAGCGGCTATCAATTTACCCCCACATATTATTAACCTACTCTACAGTTTCTTAAATAATAGACAATTTTTCGTACAGATCCAGGGTACCAAATCAGATATCAGTGCTTGTGACAGTGGTGTCACTCAGGGTTCTATATTGGGCCCACCTCTTTATAACATATTTCTTCAAGACTTTCCACACACATTCTCCGAAGGAAATCTAGCTTCTACAGGATTGCTATATGCAGATGACACTATAGCTTACACCAGCCACGAACACCCAACGGTGGCGCTTCAACACCTTGAAAAGCACATCAAACTCATTAACGATTATTACAGCACATGGGGCATAAAAATCAACAAACCGAAATCAGAGTTGATTTGCTTCCGCAATGCTAGTGGGAAAGGCCCCCCAGGTGTGGCTGGGGTAAGCAAACATCTTTCATTGCGAATCAATGATTGTGTCATTCAGGCTAAAAATAACATAAAATATCTAGGTGTACACTTCAACAACTTATTCAAGTTCAATAACCATGCTAGACTGACCTTAGCAAAAGCTAGGAAAGTTTCCAATTTGCTTACGCCTTTTCTAAGGCACAGATCGCTTAGTAAAAAAACAAAGCTACTCTTTTACAAAACCCTAGTAAGGCCAATTTTGACTTATGCCTTCCCTATCTGGTTTGCAATTTCCCCCACAGTAGCCCTGGAAATGGAAGTACTGGAGAGGAAAATTCTTCGGCTATGCGCAAACAAAAATTACATATCCAGAACCAAACGTTTTTCGAACTCCTTCATCTACAATGACACAAACATCATTCCGCTTCTGAGGTACGTTTTATCCCACATGAAGAAAAATATCTCGAAACTTAATTGTATTGAAAATGACCTGGTGAATGAAGTCCCAGACTCCCAGGCAGGTTCCTCGTGGGATAATGAAATTTATCCCTCACCCGTCGGTATTTCCCTGATAGATCTCGAATCAGCTTCCGATAACATTCCTCCCCCGTTTTACCTGAAAACTACTTCAGGGCAAAATCGTGGTTAATACAAATACGCTGAACTAAGCTTAGCTAATCTCTCTTTTATCACTTTAAATTTACCAGACTTACTACTTTGTGAAGCAACAAACTCCAAAAAAAAAAAAACAAAATTCATAATTATCGGAGGACCGTACTTTCCTCATATTTAATTTATGATTAAGAGACCTAAGTTTATCTTATATATATGTTTATATGTTCATATGTTCTATGTTAAAGAATCAATTCAATGTATACAAATTTAAAAAACACATTCTGTGATATATATTTATATATATTTATTTAACATACTATACTTTACAAACAGCATACTCGATTTAAGAACATAAACTCAATTCACAAATGTATAAACTCATATTTCTCATTCGATTCACTAAAAAAAAAAAAAAAAAAAAAAAAAAAACTAAAGATAATCATCAGAAAATCACAGAAACCTATAACTAAGATACTCTGTTAAGTTAACCTAATCGTTCAATGTTACATGTTTCAATTTATGTAAACAAACTCAAACACATTTTGTGTTATAAAAGTATTATATGTATTCAATGTAGTACATATTCGCCCTTTTAAAAAAAAAGAAAAGGAAAAAAAAAAAAAAAAACCATCACAAAAGACAAAAGATAACCACAAGAAAATAATCATTTTGTTTCGTTTCGCAAAAGAAGGAAACCATACGTATACCACGTATACAATCGACTCTTTCCTCTTTTGTATTAGGTTAAGTTAGATTAAGAAAATATTGTATCTACTCATGACAACAGTCATAGGTTATCGCATATATATCGCTCATGAGCAAGAGCAGTCCAACCAATGTTAATGACAGCCATGTGGCATTCCAAATTTTACTTGATAGAGCAGGCAATACATTATAGCCGCAATTTTTCTTATTCTCCAAATGAAATGTTCACTCTATTGTAATATCTATTAAAGTCTCAATAAAGAAATTCAAATTCAAATTTGTGTGCATTACAACAACAATCCGAGATCTTGCTTCTTGTCAAGATCAATTTTCGTGATCCAAAAATAAGTTCGACTATTTCTCACTATGGTACACTTTCGTTTGTGAATGTTGATGTAGTATCGACAATTGCCAAGGGTAGATGTTGCCAGATTAGAATATAAAAATATTATTGGCAATCCAAATATCATTAATGTTATTTTGTTCGAATAAATTAATTTTTCTGCTCATAATGATATTTAAGCGATGTGAAACTGAAATTATAGCTGCAAAATATTATTCTCATTCGGTATCTGTTAATCAAAATTAACAATTTCCTCCTAAAAAATAAAACAAGCGCATTCAATTTTCATTTAAAAGAAAATATTCATTCGCATGGCAACTTCGCACTAAATGTCAAAATGAACTTAGCTTGTACAATCACCACAACACAGAACTTTGATCTGGTTTGTTTTATTATTCTGATCTGATCCGGATCAGATCACGGGGATAATAAAACACGGCTAATATAATATTTGGCTTCAGCAGTCCTAGGTAGAACCAAGCCTAGATTCCCGCAACCATTTGTGTGTGCGCGTTTTATTTATGCACGAATGGAAGGGACCTGCAGTTTTCTGCCATCTCCGAACGGCGAGTTGGGAAGCTTTACATGAAAAATGATACTCTTGAACAGTGTTGTCACTTTACCACAATTGTGGTAGATCTACCACAATTTTGACCATTTTTCAAATCTACCACATCTACCACGGAAAGCAAAAATTCTACCACGTTTTTAAATTCTGTCCTGCCCATATTAAACCAACCAATTCAATCTGTTCATTTGGAACATTATGTATATAAATGTTTCCAATCTGTTTCGCACATTCAAAACATACTCACTTTCAATTAATTTTTCATTAATTTGTGTGGAAACCCTTTCCAAAATCCTCATCCGCGCATTATTTGTTGCAATGTATTGTACATACGCTTATACTAGTGTCAATGTTATCAAATCTACCACTATATTTTTAAATCAACCACATTTTTATGTACTGTGAACAACTTTTTAGATGTTTGCGGCGGGATTCGAACCTAAGACCGTTAGCTCAGTAGTCCGACGCACTTATCACTTGCGCTACGGTGGGAACAATACGGTCATGCATTGAAAACTTTACATTAATCATATTTTGTTAATTTGCGTATATTTTTGCACTTGTTTAGTTCGTTGACTTATTAAGCAACCTAGCAACAAAAAACACAACCACCATGGTCAAATCCAACGCAATATAAAGAAACCAAAAAATAAATCAGCTAATTTCATGTTTTGACAGCCCTAGCATACCCAGGGCAAATTCTACAACGAACGCAGGGCAGCATTTTCATGTCCGGTTTCAATGAAGCACTACTTTCAGTGCGTTTCCAGTGCGCCTTAGGGCTGACATCAAACAAACCTATTGGAAAAGTCAAAAAGTCCATTGATAGTGCTCTGGAAAGTTTAGCTTCGGAATGGTCGTGTCGCACATAAGGAAATCATTTCCAAAAGTCAACGAGCAATTGTTGACGTAAGCTGATTTGAATGAACTCAATAATCAAAATCAACACTCCCCGATTTAATTTGTACAACTTGTGGTGTCGTGTCTGAGTTTCAAAGTTTTATTTTGTAATTTATAAACAATTTATCACAAATAATCATTCCACAATGACTGATATAAAGAATGTAATTGGAAAGTTTTACAACGAATATGTTCATCATACGTCGAAGAAGCTTAAAATGATTGACGCATATCTTTTCTACATTTTCGTTACCGGCGTTATTCAGTTTACATACTGCTGTTTAGTTGGGACTTTTCCTTTCAACTCGTTCCTGTCTGGTTTTATTTCAAGTGTGAGCTGTTTCATACTGGGTGTCTGCCTGAGGCTACAAGCGAATCCAGAAAATAAAACTATTTTCTGCAAAATTTCACCAGAAAGGGGTTTTGTAGACTTTATATTTGCCCACGTCGTTTTGCATTTGGTTGTTGCTAACTTCATTGGATAATTTTCATTGTTAAAGTAAACATTTAATAATTAGTTGGAACCTTTGTAAAAGCACTAAGTTTGAAATAAATAAAGTCACTAAAATAAATTTGTTTGTCTGTTAGTTCATTTTTTAAGATTTTTTTTTTCAGAATGGACAAATATTTCTGGGCGGCGCTTAGTTTCGCTGTTGGGTTTATTTGTTATCGGTCGATGAAATCTTTGAACAGAGGAACTCACTGTGACGCAGAGTTCTCTGCACTACCTTTCAGGGTTTTCCCACATATACTATGTTTATAATGATGAAAATACGTTGAGTTAAGGTTGCTCGACTAGCTCTGATATATGCAACTCCCCAGACAACTTTTTGATAGAAATTAGCTAACGGGCAGAATTATTTTGCTGAAAAACTTCGTAACTACATACTTCAATGATACATGTACCGAGAGAGCTATAGTTCGGAAAGGTATTTATCATTCACTTGTAAAAAGCGTTTATTTTTTATTTTAGAAATGTATGTATACATATATACATTCTAACATAGTTACTTCCGACGAGTTTATTTTGTTTGATTATCAGTCGAAAACTTACAAAGAAAAAAGGGAGCAATAGCGTTTTACTACTTATGTATCTCTGCAGATTTTGCAGTAGAATAGAATTTCCACCTAATGGATGGAGTCCGGCGATAATATTCTCGACCTGTCTCCCATCCCATACTTACTTTGATTTTCAATTTCAAACAGTTCTCATGCTTATGACAATGAGAAAATACTGAACTTTACAAGATGGTTATACTTTCAATCATATCAGTTAAATAAAACAAAATTCAGATATTGTAAAAGAAGTGATACTGTTATTAAATTAAGAATATGAAAGAACACTAAGCTAAGCAGAGTTAGTCCCCACCCTCCTTTTTCTCCTTAATCGCATCCTAAGGAAAAGATAAATTATAAAAGTTGTAAGCTAATACGTATATGAAAATTCTACCTTGAACCGTTCTTCAAACAGCGAGAGTTCTGCCAGCAAATCAGTGATTGCATTCATAAATGCTTCTTGCGGTGAATAATCAGGAGTTGTTTGTATTCTGATAACAAATTTATGTTCCAGTGGATGGGGTACCTTATATCCGGCAAAAAGAACGTTGGGATCCTTCAGTAGTTGACTATAATACCGAATAAAACATAGTATAGTAATGTATGTACTTTCTTAATAACGCCGGTTGGTACTCACTTTCTGATCATGTTGCCCAACGTATGGTCCTCTTTATTAACAGTGAAAATGGCTGCATTCGTTACTTTTGTGTCCAACTCTTTTACAATTCTAAAGTTTCCAGCACAATTATATTAATTGACTTATTTATATAATAAAATAACTTACTTCTTTTCGCCTTCGTAGAGAAGAAAGGATTCAAAAGTTGGTGGCGCATTCATATTTCTCTATTTTTCAGGATCTAGATGTTACAAACAGAAAAAGCACGGCAAAACAAAAATGCATGTTTCAAAAAAGTGTCAGCTGTCAAAGCTGCCGTAATTCTAGTTCAGCTTCTTATTCAATGGTCGCGTTCACTTTGCACAGCCAAAATTACGTCAGGTTTCTATTTTTGACATACCTAATTAGGTCTGTTCCCGTATTTTCTGCACTAAAACTTACAGATTCTCAAATTTCAAGGAGTGGGGGTAACAATCTGTCAGAGAGACTGAAAACTGTGCAAAAGTACAGGGACGCATTTACAACAAAAAAAAAAAAACCAAAAATGTATGACGTTTGACAGTTTTATAAAGCTACCCAAAGAAATTTCTTGGCCTAAATTCGGCAGCATGGGGAAATTTTCTACTCTCTTCTTAGAGCTCTCTTTTGTCGAAAACTACGAAAAATCTTCGTACGGGAACAGGATTATTGTAATAAGAGTTATTAGGTCTGTTTGGGAACCTGTGAGAGTGTCAAAAAATGTCCCCTCTTGCGAAATCGTGCTACATCTATTTCATGGAGTCATCGAGGGACATCTATCAAACAGAAATTGGACAATTTGTAAATGTCAATCACTTCTTGTTAACAAAATAAAATAAAATTATTTTTTCGTAAAAATATTCAATAGTTAAAAAAGAAGTGAGGATTTTCCCCCACTTTTACTATTTGATAGATTAATGTTTATAAAAGTTACCAAACACACCTAGTAAGGTGTAAAATTTACTTAAAACTGTCAAAAATCAAGAGAAGACACAGCCAAATAAGTCAAAAAATTGAATGAGAGTGTCTAAAAATTTCCCCACTTCCGAAATCGTGCTACATCTTTTCCATGTAGTAAGCGAGGGACATCAATCAAACAGCCATCTGACAATTTCTGAAATTTCAAACACAATTCGTTAGCGAAATTAGTTTTTCGTGAAAATATTTAATAGTTAAAAAAGAAGAGAGAAGTTTCCCCCACTTTCCAAATTATTTACTATTAGACAGATTTCCCCTTTTTGATCACAAAAAGTCACCAAACAGACCAAATATTTGATACATTTTTGTTTTCACCATTCTTTTATTTATGAGAAACTTTTCCTTATACAACTGGGAATAAATGTTTCTATAACATGAATTATTTATTCAAGTATGTTGTAAGGATATTTGCGCAGTGGACAACAAAATAAATTGTACTCACTTCCTTTGTGTCCATAGATAATCTTACTAGATGGCCGTGTTCCATACATTTTATTCATTCAGCCACCATAGATAGATAACATGTAGGTATGTATATAACGATGCTTTAGATATTCGTGTAAGGATAAGGATTGTCCTTGTGAAAGATTTTTTCATTGAGAGTAAAAATATTACCAATTATCAATTATACAAGCACCGTTTTTCAAATACATAGCTGATAATATGGTATACCTACAAATTAGATAGATTTATTTAATTTTTAAATGTACAGTACCTAATACATGTATTTTTTACCTTTTTATTTTTTATTTTTTAAATTTTAGTGCGTGATATACTGGACTAAATAACATATCAAAACTGGAAGTGTATTAGATCGTGCACATTTCTTTTAAATGTAAGTTTAAATACACCTTAATTTTGTTAAAAACATTGCCATTAGCTTGTGTTCTCACTGTGTTTGCGAAAAATCGATATAAAGAAAGATGCATTTAATCTTTTCTACATCATCTTTTCAGTTGGTGGCGCATTCATATTTCTCTATTTTTCAGGATCTAGATGTTACAAACAGAAAAAGCACGGCAAAACAAAAATGCATGTTTCAAAAAAGTGTCAGCTGTCAAAGCTGCCGTAATTCTAGTTCAGCTTCTTATTCAATGGTCGCGTTCACTTTGCACAGCCAAAATTACGTCAGGTTTCTATTTTTGACATACCTAATTAGGTCTGTTCCCGTATTTTCTGCACTAAAACTTACAGATTCTCAAATTTCAAGGAGTGGGGGTAACAATCTGTCAGAGAGACTGAAAACTGTGCAAAAGTACAGGGACGCATTTACAACAAAAAAAAAAAAACCAAAAATGTATGACGTTTGACAGTTTTATAAAGCTACCCAAAGAAATTTCTTGGCCTAAATTCGGCAGCATGGGGAAATTTTCTACTCTCTTCTTAGAGCTCTCTTTTGTCGAAAACTACGAAAAATCTTCGTACGGGAACAGGATTATTGTAATAAGAGTTATTAGGTCTGTTTGGGAACCTGTGAGAGTGTCAAAAAATGTCCCCTCTTGCGAAATCGTGCTACATCTATTTCATGGAGTCATCGAGGGACATCTATCAAACAGAAATTGGACAATTTGTAAATGTCAATCACTTCTTGTTAACAAAATAAAATAAAATTATTTTTTCGTAAAAATATTCAATAGTTAAAAAAGAAGTGAGGATTTTCCCCCACTTTTACTATTTGATAGATTAATGTTTATAAAAGTTACCAAACACACCTAGTAAGGTGTAAAATTTACTTAAAACTGTCAAAAATCAAGAGAAGACACAGCCAAATAAGTCAAAAAATTGAATGAGAGTGTCTAAAAATTTCCCCACTTCCGAAATCGTGCTACATCTTTTCCATGTAGTAAGCGAGGGACATCAATCAAACAGCCATCTGACAATTTCTGAAATTTCAAACACAATTCGTTAGCGAAATTAGTTTTTCGTGAAAATATTTAATAGTTAAAAAAGAAGAGAGAAGTTTCCCCCACTTTCCAAATTATTTACTATTAGACAGATTTCCCCTTTTTGATCACAAAAAGTCACCAAACAGACCAAATATTTGATACATTTTTGTTTTCACCATTCTTTTATTTATGAGAAACTTTTCCTTATACAACTGGGAATAAATGTTTCTATAACATGAATTATTTATTCAAGTATGTTGTAAGGATATTTGCGCAGTGGACAACAAAATAAATTGTACTCACTTCCTTTGTGTCCATAGATAATCTTACTAGATGGCCGTGTTCCATACATTTTATTCATTCAGCCACCATAGATAGATAACATGTAGGTATGTATATAACGATGCTTTAGATATTCGTGTAAGGATAAGGATTGTCCTTGTGAAAGATTTTTTCATTGAGAGTAAAAATATTACCAATTATCAATTATACAAGCACCGTTTTTCAAATACATAGCTGATAATATGGTATACCTACAAATTAGATAGATTTATTTAATTTTTAAATGTACAGTACCTAATACATGTATTTTTTACCTTTTTATTTTTTATTTTTTAAATTTTAGTGCGTGATATACTGGACTAAATAACATATCAAAACTGGAAGTGTATTAGATCGTGCACATTTCTTTTAAATGTAAGTTTAAATACACCTTAATTTTGTTAAAAACATTGCCATTAGCTTGTGTTCTCACTGTGTTTGCGAAAAATCGATATAAAGAAAGATGCATTTAATCTTTTCTACAACTTGAATATTAGCAAATAGGTTTGTGACAGTATAGGTATTCAATTAAAAAATATTCTTTAACATAAATTTACAACAAAATAGAAAAATTGCGTGCATGCTTATTAGGTGTAATGGAAATGCCTCTATTAAATCAAAATTTGGCTGCTGTTGTCGCTTGAATTGCTGTTGCTGTCGTTTTTGTGGTTGCTGTTGAAGGAGTCTTGCTCTATGTTCTCTGCTTCGTTCAGTCAAATTTTTCGCCATGCTTAATCTACATACACATGTATGTTTTGAAAAGTTGAAGGGCTTAAATAAAAATAAATTAATTGCCTTATTACTGTTCTTGAAACATGGTTTGGCTAATTAATTGTACTTTTTTTTTATCAAAATAATAGAATTTTCACCAAAAAATGAAAGAGATAGCAATAAATCAAAAATTGCGGCCATTTTTCCCGCGCAATATATTATACGGTATTCACACCAGGGCAAAGCAGCTAATTTCGTTGCGAATTTCCCAATTAGGCTCGAAATGAGATAATTTCTCATACGAATTGACGTATCGAAATTGTCATTTCAACCTAATTTCGTTGAAATTCGTTCAAAATTATGTGAAACTAAAATCGAACAAACTTAATTCGAATGCAGTTGAATGATTCTGAATGACAATGACAGCACAAATTAATAAGGGAATATTAACGGTATCCATTGCGCAAAGAGTAAACAACGGATTCTTATTGATCTCGGTGATCTAAACACAAAATAAAAATTATTCAGTATTAAAAAAAAAATATCGCTAATTTAAGAGATATTTAGTGCTTAGCAGCCCATACACAATTCAATTCAACTGTCAATTGAGTTTACAACTGAATTGATATTTTTTGGCCACACATTGCACCAACTGAGTTGAATGACTTTGTATAAAATGCCATAAATATCTGGAATTTTCTTTATGTGTGCGTTTAAAGTCATCTTACTGTTTACTTTTTGCTCACACACACTTTCACAGATTTAACAAGCCTAGTACAAAATCCCCTCAGTTTGACAGCAAATCAAATGACTTCCCCACACACAGTTCAACTGAGTTGAAATAAACTTCCAAAAATCAAAATCTTTTAATTTTACCCCAACCAACTCGTCAATCGTCAAATCGATCACTTGACAGCGCCACACACGGGTTGATTTCACCATGAAGCGACTAACTGCCCGACCCCGAACACAATGCATGCCGCGGCCGCGTAGTATGCCGCGCTGTCTGTGCAGGACGGAGCACGGAGGTTGTGTGTTTTCAAAGCGTTTCCCTCAACACATTTTGTGTGTAGCCGCGGGCAAATTTTCAATACCTATTATGCCATTGACCGTGTAGCCACCGTCATAAAATGTACCTGCCTTACTGAAAAGAATCGGTATGGAAATGATCGTGTAGCCAGCCACTTAGATACGTGTACTGTGGAAATAAACCCCTTTTAACTGTGATTGGGGGCACCGTAGCGCAAGTGGTTAGTGTGTCGGACTACTGAGCCAGCGGTCTTGGGTTCGAATCCCGCCGCAAACACCTAAACATTTTTCACAGTGCCCACCTCTTTCGAATGTCTGACAAGCATCAAAGAGTATCATTTGTCTCGATTGAGCTTCTCAACTCGCCGTTCGGAGTCAGCAAAAAACTGTAGGTCCCTTCCATTCGTGCAAAAATACAACACGCACACACAAATGGTTGCGAGAAGCAGGCCCAGGTTCACCTCGCGCTGTAGCGCCAACTAAGTAAGTAACTGTGATTGTATTTTTTCGGACCAAAATATTTTGAAAGTACTGTATGTATTAGTTTCCTACTTCGTTCAACCGCTCAGAATCGGTAGAAGATTTTCAGCCGTTTCTTACCGCAGAACTCGGTCCCTTCGCCTACAAAACCGGGTTTCTGCCGGCAGAAATTATCTCGTGTACCTTGGCCCACGGAATTATACCGTTCCTCTTTTCCTGTCTTGAACTCCTTAAGTTAGTATGTTGGTTTGTAGGTTCATAAAAATATTCGAACTGAGTGATTTTTCTTTGTTCTGCGGATTAATGGAATGTATTTATTTTTATTTAATTCCAGACAAAGCTGGGAATTCGTCATATCCAACTATTTACAGTATCAGACAAAATTTAAGTGATCTAAGAGAATGGTATATTCTTACAGTATTCTATTGGTAATATTTGGAGCTGGAGTTGTGTTTTCGGCACCAGGTCTACGAAATAACGACACTCTAAATTTAAATATTTCAGAATCTACGCGTGATGGTTTGTATACTTTTTTAATAATTAAATATCGTCGGAGTTTCAGTTATTTAAATGGTTGGGAATACTTAGATTATATGCAAATAAATAAAAAATAAGCGACTACATTGTAAGCTCTATGGTTTACCATACGAGCTACAAGCGTATGTTTGTCGCTACATGGTGGATATGCCTATTGGGGAAGCCAGCCATGACAAAAAAAAAATGGCACAACGCGCTTACGTGCAATACCTCATGGGTGGTGTGGAAACTTGCACTTTTCAATTTCAAACACTAACGTACAGTACACTACGAAATGAAACGAAAAATTATTCCAATTTCAGTGGCATGAATGGAAAATTATACGTGCTGTAGATCCGGAAACGGAAAATAACGAATAAAGAAACAGAACCTGGGAAAATTAAAAATAATCAAATCACCCCTTTGATCAATTTCGGCTGAATTCCAAGCCGCTCGGTTTTTGTTACGTGTTGTTGTTTTCGCAATTTTTCGAATTCATCGCTTGTAATTCAGTTCGTTTTCAATCCGCTCGGAATTGATCACAGGCATGATTAACTCAAAACCATCTACAGTTGTTTTGTTAAACCCAGTTAATAGGTAAGTATGTAATTAAATTAATATCTAGTCAGTTTTCTACGTGTATACATACTTTATTAAAAACTTTATAATTACTTATAAGTATTGCCTTAAATGAAATATAATAGTAATATTTACTAAATAACAATATACATACATACATACAATTCCCAACGTCGTGACCTGACAAAGGTAAGTAATTGTGTGACGAAGCCTATATCAACATTGTTAAAACAGAATGATGCTGATGAATTTACTGAGATCCAAGAAAGAAGAAGATATGATTAAATTCAAGATAAAATAATAGTGATTTTTTTATAACAAGATACAACACAAGTAATGTTCGTATTTACATCGTATTATGTTATTATGGATATGGCGATAAAGACGTTTAAATCATTGAAATTGAAGCAAAAGTTAGGTCAGGTTAAGTAGCAGTGGCTGACGGTAACACGGTAATACGAATTGGGGATGTGTATCCCCGCTAATCTTGAGAACCATTTGGAGCATTGTATAAAGCGAAATAGCCTTCCAACTTTTTTTTGTACTATAGGTCACTAAGATCGTTGAAAAAGTATTCTCCTAGGACCCTAGGTTTAGTTTTCTGATGCGGGAAAGAGATGGGCATGAACAGAAGAGATGTGTTGGGCTTTCCTACTCTACTTCGTACAGAAGCCGTTTAAAAGAACGGCAAGCCTATTCCAGGGATGATAGGGATAGAGTGAAATGGCCAACTTTGAGAAAGCTTCCGACTTCCAAGATCGGATGATCTTGACCGGTGAGGATGAACATAATGCATGTGGTTCTGATAGTTGGGTCTGTGGACAAGTTGAACGAGTTGCACGACAGTTGAACTCCAGTAAGAAAAAAGACACCGAGCGAGTTTGTGATGTGCAGAAGAGTGTAATTTGTATCAAAAAAATAAAAAAACTAAAAAGTCCTAACACACGGAATTAGGCAGTACATATACCATACCTTAAATTAAATTTACATATAATATTAAGTGGAAAAAGCCTAAACACAAAAAAAAAGTCCTAAGATACATTTAGGCAGTTTCTTAAAGTGCGAATAGTTAGTGTAACATTTTTGGGTGAGTGAATGTAGTGAAGTTAGTTTTGTTGTTTTTTTTATATAGGATATGTTTCGTTTTTTTTTATATAGTACATGTCGGCGGGCACCGTAGCGCAAATGGTTAGTGCGTCGGACTACTGAGCCAGCGGTCTTGAGTTCGAGTCCCGCCGCAAACACCTTAAAGTTTTTTCACAGTGCCCACTGCTGAAGCCAAATATTTTTTATATTTATATTTTACATGTCGGCGGCCACCAATTATATTTCGAATGCGATAGTGGCCGCCGCATTTTCAAACATACATATAATTCAACTATAACGTAAGTTGATACACGAATGATATATGTACGTCGAAACCAACCAAAACTGTAAAAGTGAATAGAATTAGTAACCCATAGTAGAATCATCTACCGGCATGGGAATCACATATTCACATGACCCCCTTCCAATAACAGAACTGTGAGAATTTAAGCCTATGAAGCAGACGCTAATTAATTCAACAAAAAAAGTGTCTAAAATAAAGTAGTAGTAAATTATTTAAAAATACAAATATACGAGGGCGGTCCGATAAGTACTTAGCCTACAAAAGGAAACAAACATTTTGGAGAAGTGGCAATTTATTTCTCAACATAGTCTCCTTTTAGCTCAATACATTCGATCCAGCGATGCTCCAACTTCTTTAACCCATCCAAAAAATAGGTTTTCTCGAGGTCTGCAAAGCACCTCCTCATACTAAAATGACCGCCTCATGAGGTTAAGAGCTGAGGCTAAGAGCTCGTTTTCACGAATGCAGCCATATATGAGATCAATCTTCATGGAGGGAGGGAGATTGCGAGAGTTATGGAGGTATTGTCTTCAAGGCAGTTGTCTTCCCATTGGCTGGGCTGCTATGCTTTAACGACTGCGACCAGGACGATAGCTCCGAAGAATGCGAAGTCACTGGGCCCACGTTTACATCCTGTTTTGGCCTCGTTTTTTATAGACCTTTAGGGTTATGGAGTAAAAGTCAAAGCTTATCACCCCACTAGTTAGAGGAACCAGGGATTCCTGATTGATCACAATGCAGGCAGGCACTCCTGAAGAGACCTCTGGCTTCGTCCAACCATTCAATCTTCCAGATGTGTTGTGTGTAGGAAGTTGGGGATTGCTGTGCTTAATGAGGCTTAGAATATTAGCAGCGTGGGGGGTTTAGTTGGGATCCAGGCACGGGTTCTTGGTCTGCTCGGAACATCCACCTTTGCTACGACATTCAACTTCGCGCCTGGTAATACCTCACCCAACTGGGAGCTGGGGTTTTGCTGCCGGCAGGGGTTAAAGTGGACATGGTGTTAATGCTATAACTGTTGTTATTTGTGTTGTTATTCATGATGGTCCCACGAGTAGCGGAAACAGAGGTCCACCTGCCCAGAGATCCGCAGTATGCAGCTAAGCCGGATTCGCCAGGTATCCGGATACTCCGCGCGTGACTGAGCTTTTTATGGCCCGATTTTCAGCACGAGTTGTTTTGTTTGGCACCTTTTATTAACGCGACGGTATGACGTTGTCGACTATCCTTTGGTTGAGATCTTATCTACGGTTGATAGCCCAAGAATCTTTGACCTTCTAGGCCCCTACACCACGACGAGGTAGAGTCATGTAAGTTACTACTTACGAAAAATATTTTGTTTGTCTGCTAAGGACGTGGGCCGACAAAATACCATACGCAACTAAGCTTACGCAGTTATTTTGTAAGAAAGCTTTCATTTTACATTGGATATACATATGTATGTACATAATTATACAACAAACAAGGACAAACTTACAATTCTGCAAATTTGCGTTGACATTTTGTCCTATATCCGGGTTTCATTGAATATAGGACATTTAAGAACAATTGTAAATACATATTTCGAATATGGGTATGTGTAGCTGTAAAGTGTGTATACTGCACACGACTAGTGTAAATACGATAAATAAGCGCAACAAAAATCATTGAAAAGTTGTAGGATAATGTGACATCTCTATTCTTGAAAACTACAAGAAATAGAGCAATAAATTATAATTGCGGCAATCGAAAGAGTGTAGATTAAAACATAAGATGCCATAAGTATCCAAACGGTCTGTAGGGCAAATACGAACTCAAGTAACGACTTGATAACGCATCTTTCCAAGAGCCGATACAATTTTCAGTTAACTTAGAGGAATTACTTACTAACTTACTAAACGGGCTCCCGACCCGTGAAGAGTCTCTGCCTGAGACACGGCAGCCTTCGACTCTTTTCGATCCCGGGCACGCTGCTTCCAGTTGTCTAGACCAAGCGCACAGGCATCCGCGGTAGCTTGGTCCTTAAACCGGGGTTTCGGTCTTCTTTGTCATCTCGAACCTGGGGGCTTTGAGTCGTAGATCCTCTTTGCTGGAGCATTGTTGTCCATTCGCTCGATGTGGCCGAGCCAGTGTAGTCGACGTGTTTTGACTTTTCGGACTACATTCACATCTTGGTACAGGTCATAGAGTTCGCGGTTATATCTTCTCGTCCATTCGCCCTCCTCGCATACGGGACCGAAAATCCGACGATGAATTTTTCTCCAGAAAGTATTCAAAATCTGCTCTGCTTTCCTGCTTATCGTCCAACACTCGGCCCCATACAGCAGAACTGGCAGGATCAATGTTTTATAGAGCAAGCATTTCGTCTTCTGAGTAAGAAATTTTGAACCCATTTGTTTTGCCAAACCGAAGTAGCAGCGGTTTCCTAGGGTAAGTCTTCGTCGAATCTCCAATAAGGTGTCATTCGTGGAGTTGATATTTCGAGGAATTGCTTCCAACAAAAAGACAACACCAGACAAGTGGCCAGTTAAATGCGATACCCATAAGATTGACAAAGCTGCCATTTACCAACGTTTTCAGACAGTTGCAGACCTGAGTTCTGTAGCCGTTTTTTTTTTTAACAGATCCTTTTACTTTCCTCCCAACACCTATAATAGTCCATGTATAAGTACGGTAGTCATAAGTAAATAATTACGAGAACGGAATTTACAACTATGTATGTCTAGCAGATAAGATGTCCTCGCATACACTGCGACTGATAAATTGTACGATATGAGCACCACCAACCACGTCTGATCCAACTTATGGTATTAATGTAGTAGAATACAGGTAACAAAAATATTAAGTCCTTTAATTTCCAATTTTCTTTATTATTTCGGAATGCGGCTAAGAGACCGAAACCGGTAATGGTAGTATTGAGAGAAACTTAATAGTTAAACATTTTAAACTTCGTAGCCAACAATATGGCGTTTGCCGATACATTCGCCCACATAAAACCAGAAGCACACTTCCATTGTTACTAGGGTATTTAGCCATGCCTCACGAACGGTAACATTTTTCCATGCACCAGTGCGAGCACCAGTCACAATGCGGCTAATTCCTTGGCGGATGGCAGGAATATCAGCAGGAGTAGGTGGAGTCAGCTCTACTTTGGCGTATTTCAAGAATACATCCAATTTTGGTCTGGCTTGAACCAAAAGATCTACAAAATCATGTAAAAAATTATTTAAAAAAAATTACATAACTTATTGGGTTATAATTGGGCATGTACTTACTATTGATCAAACCTGATCCTTTAGTCGCAATACTAGCCATTTTCGATTCAGTTATTCCTGTTGAAAAATATTTTGAAATTAAATTAAATAGTTAGTGCAAGATTATTAAATCTTAATGATAAACTCACTCAATTATCCTCCACAAAAAAAGAGAAATGTTACGAAGTTTACTGCAAGTTGACTGACAGATTGCAAAGTTCTTTCCAAAGAATATTCACACGTCCAAATTTCCAATGTCATTGGAAGTGTACTAACTCAAATGACAGTTGGATAATGCATTCAACTAATAAAGCGCTAAGTGTCTACTGATACATATTTTATTTTGTAAAACTTAAATGTATTGTATCGAATATGTACATTCTGCACAATAAATTGGAACTAATTGCATTACACAAGCAATACGCATCATATTCATATTGAAATTTATTCAGTGTTTTAGCACTCTAAGTTCAAATTTAAACAGATCCGAATAAAATGCTAAAAATTCACAATAATGCATGTTTGCGGGCGGCTAAAAGTAAAGTCACAATCCACACGTTGACTTCTGAGTCATGACTCTTGAAATAACACGTGTTGGCAATGCCGCCGAAACCAGAAACGTCAAACGATGACTTCATGATTGAGCACTCATATTTAAAACGGGACGAACAACGGTCGACTGAAAATTTGCTAAAAGTTATTTTTTTAAAGAAAAGATAAAAGAATTTTGTAGTATATTATACGATCTATAACTAACATTTTACATTCATTTTAAAGAGAAAAGGTCAATAAATTAAGTATACTACAAAGTCTGAAAGTATTTTTCTTAACTAAAGGATTGCGTCAAGCGCAATAACATTTCTACAAAATTCTTTTATTTTGCGATTTAATTTGTTTGTTCAACCGGTGCCACGATGGCGGCAAAAGGAGATCCTACATCTAATGCAGAAAATAGGAGCTGCGAACTATGTCAGGAACCAGACAATGACGACATGGTGCAGTGCGATGAGTGCAAAGAATGGTTTCATTTCATCTGCACTGGAACCACTTCCGATATCGCTAACCACGACTGGTCCTGTAAAAAATGCACGAAAAACAACGATGAGAAGTCCAACAAATCAATTTCATCGACCAAGAGTAGGACGCTTTCTAAACGCAAATCAATTAAATTACAATTGCTTGAAGAAGAAAGAACCTTACAAGAAAAAAGAGACGCAGAGTATCTTAGAAAGAAAATGGAACTTCTTATGGAAGAAAGCACGAGTGATGACGAGGTATGTAATACATCTTTTGAAAGTAACTGTCAGTCATTGTACGAGTCGGAACATGAAACCGGCGCTGAACAGCAATTGTTGAAAATAGCCAACACATCGGCAGAAACAAAAAATGCAACACAGCGGAGTACCAACGACATGAAAGTGAATAACGTACTAAAAGTAGGTCATCCAGGAGAACTCCGACAGGGCGAGATACACCCGGAAGAGCTCACTGTTCCACCTCAAGCTACAACATCAACAAAAATACCTGTACCGCAAACAAATGTCACTTATAATCATCAAGTGCATACCAAAATTCAAGCAGGCAGAAGTCCAATGATAGAGTCATATAGAGCAGAATTTACTTGCTTAGTTGGCGCTACAGCTCGAGGTGAACCTGGGCCTGCTTCACGCAACCATTTGTGTGTACGTGTTACATTTTTGCACGAATGGAAGGGACCTACAGTTTTTTGCCGACTCCGAACGGCGAGTTGAGAAGCTCAATCGTGACAAATGATACTCTTTGATGCTTGTCAGACATTCGAAAGAGGGCACTGTGAAAAACTTTTAGGTGTTTGCGGCGGGATTCGAACCCAAGACCGCTGGCTCAGTAGTCCGACGCACTAACCACTTGCGCTACGGAGCAGAATTTACTCCGCTTAATAGTCAACAAATTGCTGCGCGACATTCGTTTGCCAAAGAGTTGCCTATATTCACCGGCAATCCAGAGGACTGGCCATTATTTATCAGCACATTCGAAGGCACAACTCAAATGTGTGCGTTTAGTAACGAAGAAAATCTCATGTGGCTTCAAAGGTGTCTAAAGGGAAAAGCAATGGAATTGGTAAGAAGCAGATTACTTTTACCCAATAATGTTCCAGGAATTCTTTCAACGCTACGTATGATGTATGGTCGTCCAGAAATCATCATTCACTCCCTCATGGTAAAAGTACGCAATGAGCCTGCGCCACGAGCAGATAAGCTGGAAACAATAATTTCGTTTGCTTTGGCTGTGCAAAAAATGTGCGCTACTATGGAAGCGTCAGGTCACGAGGGCCATCTAGCTAATCCAGTACTTCTGCAGGAAACAGTTGAAAAGTTACCAGCACAGATAAAATTGAATTGGGCTCTTCATAAACGTTCCCTTTGCGTGGTCAATTTATCCAGCTTTAGTACATGGTTGTTTGAATTAGCTGAAACAGTAAGCGACGTTACATTTACGCCATCATACTTTATGGATGTTCGACCAGAAAAACGTCTAGCGAAAGATAGAGCACATATCAACGTACATGCAAAGAGTCGAGAAGCAAACACAAATAACACCATAAGAGCAAGTTCTCGCAAGTGCAAAGTTTGCAACAAAGAATGTTCCCGTACAGAAAACTGCAACAAATTTGTCAATATGAGCCTTAGTGATAAATGGGATACTGTAAAACGACTTCATCTGTGTCGTACTTGCTTGGTGCCACATATTAATTCACGATGCAGATCTAACCAACAATGTGGTGTTGACGGCTGCACCTTCAGGCACCACTCAATGTAACACAAAATAAAAAATGATATAGTTAATCCACCATCAACAGTATCCATTGGAACGTCGACAGACGAACACAACTGCAATACACATAGGTCAGCCCAACGATCTGTTTTCTTTCGAATTGTTCCGGTTGTAATGCATAACGGCCACAAGAACATAAACACCTTCGCATTTCTGGATGAGGGCTCTTCATTGACACTCATGGATAGTTCCCTAGCAGCAGAATTAGACCTCAAAGGACCAATAGTTCCGAATTGCCTGAAGTGGACGGGTCAAACACAACGCGTTGAAGATGGTTCACAAGTTTTATCAGCTGAAATCTCCGCTACAAGCAGTCATGTTAAGTATCCACTGCGAAACATAAGAACAGTAAAAAATCTAAATTTACCAGAGCAGTCTGTCCAAGTAAGTGATTTAATTTCTAAACATTCACATCTGCGAAATATTCCGCTGGATTCCTACAAGCGTGCGGTTCCACGTATTTTGATTGGCCTAGACAACTGGAAGCTTGGCTTCCCACTTAAAGCAAGAGAAGGTCATGAGAATGAGCCGGCCGCGACGAAAACACGATTAGGATGGGTAGTTTTTGGAAGAAACGATTTAGCAGTACATGAGTTCCGCAACTTTCATATGTGTGAATGCGAAAGAAAAGATGAGTCGCTTGATAAAATGATGACGGAGTACTTTTTACTCGATAGCGTTGGAGTGCCGCCAGGTAAAATTGTGAAATCGGCCGAGGAGGAGCGTGCTTGTCAAATGTTAGAGGCACATACAATCAGAAAAGCTGATAGATTCGAAACTGCCCTTCTCTGGAAGTACGACGAGTTTAAAATGCCCAACAGCTGGCCAATGGCTCTTCGACGATTTGAATGCCTTCGTAAGAAACTACTCAAAGATCCTGTCCTGGCGGAACATTTGAAAAGACAAATGGAGAATTATCTTGCGCGGAACTATATACGTAAGCTGTCTGATGAGGACTTAAAGAAAGATTATGAACGTGTATGGTATCTGCCAATATTTCCGGTCACTAACATTAATAAACCCGGGAAAGTACGTATTGTTGGGGACGCAGCAGCGCAAGTCAACGGTATTTCATTAAATTCTTTGCTGTCAAAAGTTCCTGATCAGCTGACTTCACTACCATCAGTTTTGTTTCGGTTTCGTGAGAGACAAGTTGCAGTATGTGGTGATATTCGTGAGATGTTTCACCAGGTCCAAGTGCGAAAAGAGGATCAACATGCACAACGCTTCCTGTGGTGTCACAATGCTACGAGCTTAGAGCCAGACGTCTACATAATGCAAGTTTTAACCTTTGGTGCCACATGCTCACCTAGTTGCGCCCAATATGTGATGAAGAAAAATGCGCAAGAGTTTGACAAACAATTTCCTCGAGCAGTCAAATCCATCATATACAATCATTATGTAGATGATTTGTTAGACAGCGTCAGTACGGAAGAAGAGGCAGTTAAATTGGTGAACGAGGTCAAATATATCCATTCAAAAGCCGGATTTGAAATTCGTAATTGGATTTCCAACTCTCCAAAAGTTATCGAGACACTTGGCGGCAAGCAGCAGGAGGCGATAGACTTTAACATCGGTTCTGAAGTGGAGACAGCTGAACGAGTACTGGGCATGTGGTGGTGCACATCATCGGACAATTTTACCTTTACACTATCGTCAAAACCATCACTGCAAAGACTTTTAAATGCAAACATTTGCCCTACGAAAAGACAAGTACTACGTGTGATGATGACCGTTTTCGATCCACTAGGTCTAATCGCTCACTTTATCATATGCATAAAAATCCTGATGCGAGATATATGGAGGGCTCAGTTAGATTGGGATGATCCGATCAAAGATGAACATTATAAAAGATGGAACAACTGGGTGAGTCACCTTAAAAATATAAGTCAAATAAAAATTCCTAGGTGTTATCTAAAAAGCCCTCAGTTTGATGAAGACGATGAATTGCAACTGCATATGTTTGTAGATGCAAGCGAAAATGCGTTTGCAGCGGTGCATACCTCAGAGTCACCAATGGCAGCAAAGTAGAATGCAGCATAGTTGCCTCAAAAACACGCGTCGCTCCTATAAAGATGGTGTCAATTCCACGTCTGGAACTAGAAGCAGCAAGACTTGGAGCCCGCTTAGCAAAAAGTGTTGTCGAGGGTCACTCCGTGAAAATTGCAAAACAAATTTTTTGGTCGGATTCGAAAACGGTCCTCAGTTGGATACAATCAGACCATCGAAAATATAAGCAATTCGTCGCCTTTAGGGTAAGTGACATCCTCGAAATGACAAATATGCACCAGTGGAGGTATGTGCCAACAAAGTTAAATGTAGCAGATGATACTACTAAATGGACTGGAACACCCGACTTTACTTTAGACAACCGATGGTTTAGTGGACCGACTTTTCTTAAAGGATCAGAAGAGACGTGGCCCAAGAATATCTTCGAATCCGAAGTAACGACAGAAGAGTTGCGGGCACATGTCCTACTCATATCGACAGTAACACCAGATGTCATTAAATTTGAAAGATTTTCAAATTGGAGAAAACTTGTACGTACTCAAGTGAACGTTTATCGATTTATATGGAATTTGTCGGCCACTAAAAAGGGCGTTACAAAAAGAACAGGATACATCGATAAAGACGAATATTTGGCAGCTGAGAATTATTTGTATCGAGTAGCTCAAGCAGATTACTACCGCGATGAAATAGCAATTCTAAATAACAACAAAGAAGTCCCCATCGAACGCAAAAGATATTTTGAGAGATCCAGTCCTTTGTACAAACTATCACCGTACCTCGACGATCATGGCGTCTTGCGAGTCCGAGGACGTATCGATGCAGCGATAGGCGTGACGAGTTCTGTAAAACGTCCAATTTTACTACCCAATAGTCATTACATCACACGTTTAATAGTTTGCTACTACCATCATCTCTTTCATCATCAAAACAACGAAACGGTGATAAATGAATTAAGGCAAAAGTATTCAATATCACGGCTACGAATGGTCTTAAAGACTGAAAAAAGGAATTGCCAAAGGTGTAAAAATCAGACAGCTATGCCAAGAGCACCAGAGATGGCGGAACTACCATCAGCCAGACTTGCTACCTTTACTCGACCATTCTCATTTATAGGACTTGACTACTTTGGGCCTATGACTGTGAGTATTGGCCGAAGAACAGAAAAGCGATGGGGCGTCTTAATAACATGTTTAACGACTCGAGCAGTCCATATTGAGGTGGCGAGCGCCCTATCATCAGACTCGTGTATCCTTGCACTTAAAAGATTTATAGCCAGGCGTGGAGTTCCAATCGAAATTCGTTGCGATAACGGAACCAATTTTCACGGAGCCGAACGCGAATTAAGAGAGGCGATACATAAACAGAATGTCCAGTTAGCTGCACAATTCTCTAGTTCAACTACGAGGTGGATATTCAACCCGCCCGCTGCACCTCATATGGGAGGAAGCTGGGAGCGCCTTGTTCAGTCAATAAAGAAGACATTACATCAGATTATGCCAACTCGAAGTCCCACTGATGAACTACTTCACAGCATGCTGTTAGAAGCTGAAAGAACTGTTAACAGCCGACCCTTGACGTATTTACCACTCGATGAGGATAATGATGAAGCGCTAACACCAAACCACTTCTTGTTGGGGTCATCTAATGGCGAAAAACCCGACAGAATAATGTGCGAGGAAAATGTGCTACTGAAAAAAAATTGGCTCAGGTCTCAGCAAGTTGTAAACCAGTTTTGGAAGAGGTGGATACGGGAGTACCTGCCCAACTTAACCAGACGAACCAAGTGGTATCAGCAAGTAAGACCAATCGAGAAAGGGGACATCGTCATCATTGTTGATGAAACAAGTTCACGCAATCTATGGCCAAAGGGAAGAGTCGTTGATGTAACCAAAGGAAACGACGGGCAAGTTCGTAAGGCGATCATCCAAACAAATACCGGGATATACGAAAGACCAGCTGTAAAAATTGCGATTCTCGATGTTCGGCGTAATGGTAGATCAGACGGAGCATCCGATATACCAGGGGGGAGTGTTGGCAATGCCGCCGAAACCAGAAACGTCAAACGATGACTTCATGATTGAGCACTCATATTTAAAACGGGACGAACAACGGTCGACTGAAAATTTGCTAAAAGTTATTTTTTTAAAGAAAAGATAAAAGAATTTTGTAGTATATTATACGATCTATAACTAACATTTTACATTCATTTTAAAGAGAAAAGGTCAATAAATTAAATATACTACAAAGTCTGAAAGTATTTTTCTTAACTAAAGGATTGCGTCAAGCGCAATAACAACACGACTGCGAAAGAGAAAAACAATGAGATAGAAGTTCGTCTTGATGAGTTGCGGTAGAATTTTCTGTGACTTGTTTTTGACATTTCTCTTATTTGTTAGTTTCCTATTTCGTTCAATTTCTGTTGTAGCGCGTAGAGCGCAGTTGTCTTGATTTACGGAAGACGTTAATTGAACAAAAATATTGTATGTAGGTATGTCACAGATAATTGTATTACCTGTATATCCAAATTTGCTTAATACCTTGTATTTAACCTCCAAAGCTATTTTTTAGGCAAATTTAATTTCGCGCAAGGATTAAAATGTTTCCCTTTCCTTTAAAATTATTCCCACTAAAATTACCAATTATTTTTTTATAAATTTATTTAAAAAAGAAATATCAATGAAATTATCTATGAAATCACTGCTTCACAATTTATTAAAAAACACAATCCAATGGCTAACGTGAATTCAAACATTTGGTAAGTTTCCACACTTCTCCACTACGAACTACAAGAGGGCTTTCTATTTTATTTTTTTTAAATAACTGGATCCTGCCCCAAGGCGGATACTGCGCCCTAATGCGGCCCTTACACGGTCAATCAAATGACATCAATCACCTTGTACGTGTAAAAATCAATCACGTTTTGATTTTCGTCAATCAAGCGATGTGACACATACAATCATATTTTCACTAACACACATGAGTGATTGATGTCATTTTGATTGACCGTGTAAGGGCCGCTTTAAAGATCTATTGTATCATAGGATACTAACTAGCCCAAAAGGCAAATCACCTTTCTAATAAATGCGAGTAAGTCCATGATTGACGCATTTTTTAATTCGTAAGGTTTAAGTTCTTTATGTAGGGTACATCGTATGACCCCGAAATGTACCGGGCAATTACAAAGGACGTGTTCGGCTGTTTCGACCTCTTCCAAACAGACTCGACAATCGGTCTCGCTAGACAGGCCTAACTTGTCCATGTGGTATCGTAATTGACAATGACCGGAAAGGAAATTTGTTAGATACCTAATATCCTCCTTATTGTGGTTTACAAGTTCTCTGTGATGGGTACATCGTATATGGCTTACCTAAGCCCCGGGGCATTTCTCCAATGAGAAAGTCGGAGATTGTGTTCCCAATTGTTAACTAAGGCTGAGGTTGTTGCCCAGTTTATGCCACAAAAGGGTTCTGGACCTGAGAGTTTAGCAGTAGGGCCTGAGCGGGCCAGCTCATCCGCAATCTCATTTCCTTTAATGTCTCTGTGACCAGGCACCCACCAAAGTTTGAAACTCGCTTGGGGATTATCCAAGAGGGACGGAGATCCTAGTGATGGGCCCGATAACCCCAGCGCCAACACCAGAGGCCATTTTCGATCCATCAGTGTACCATATTAGACTTTTTGGGTCTAGGGTGGGTCCTCCGTTTGACCACGTGGTACGTTCCCCAATATGAACTTCGAATTTTCTGCCAAAGCTGTATAACTACAGGAGGGCTAGTGCTTATGTTGGAACCAACGCGAAGTGTGGTAGTCGCAAGCAGACAAATCCACACGTTGACTCACAACTAGCGACTCTTTTGTAGTTTCTGTTTTCAACTTTCATTCGGTGAGTCGCTTGTATCCACACGTTGACTTTTGAGTCACGACTCTTTTATAATTTCTGTTTTCGAAACTTGACAGTTCTCTTTTATTTTTTCTTTCTCTGTTGAAGCTCTGTATCTATAGCCCCGTTTTTTTGAAATTTTGCCAGCCAGTCGTTCATTAAATCGATTTCCACACATTCACGCTTTTAAGTTTACACATTCACATATTGAAGTTCACGCATTCACAAATTAAGAGTATGCATTTTCATTGGTGGAAGCGTAGAGAAAATGTAGGGAAACTGTCATCGCCGTTGACATTCGTGAAAGTCGGGATTTTGTGCCGTTCCCACATGATCGTATCTTCGGAGGTCGTATATATACCGAGCTATGTTGTTGGATGCAACATTAAGCTTCCTTTTAATAGCCGTCTTTTATTATCCCCGTGATCTGATCCGAATCAGATCAACTCATAAGTTTATGTGCAATACAATTGACAAGGGTAAATGTTACCAGATTAGAATATAAAAATATTATTGGCAATTCAAATATCATTAAATGTTATTTTGTTCGAATAAATTAATTTTTCTGCTCATAATGATATTCAAGCAATGTGAAACTGAAATTATAGCTACAAAATATTATTCTCGTTCGGTATCTGTTAATCAAAATTAACAATTTCCTCCTAACAAGCGCATTAAATTTTCATTTAAAAGAAAATATTCATTCGCATGGCATCTTCGCACTAAATATCAAAATGAATTCACCTTGTACAATCACCACAACACGAACTTTGATCTAGTTTGTTTTATTATTCTGATCTGATCCGGATCAGATCACGGGGATAAAAAAACACGGCTACTATTGTAATTAACGTTACAGAAAATTTCACACCCGTGGAGCAAAAAAAAAGTGTTCTTGAAAGCAAAATCCTGGCCGGTGTTGGTGTAAACTTTTGCGTAGTCCAAAGTACTCGAAGGCCATTATATATTTTGCCAAGTTTGGCATTGATAGGATCAGTTCAAGTGAGAGTTAAAGACCATTCCTAATTCCATTCCATTCCTTTTATACAAAAAGTGAGTATAGAAGTGAGTATACCCGTTTTTTTTTTTGTGATTCCAAAAGTGAGTATGTACTCACTTTAAAAAAAAAACACGGCTATAATTTTCGTACGCGGCAGTCTGTCAAATGTTCTACAAATCGCTTTCAACGCCACCTTGCCATGAGATATCACAAAATTCCTAGCCAGCTGCGTTTGGCTGGTGATAAAATCAAGATATGTATTTGTTTTACGTGTGAAATTTGACTTTGGTAGCAACTACTGGCTAATGATAGTTGTCAGTGCGATTTATTTGTTTTCGATGAAACGGAGGTTGCAATGCGTTTTTTGATAACCACGAAAATACACTGTTACTAGTCAATGCGCCCTAGGGCTTTTAATAAATTTCTGTATACATGTGTTTACTTTTTGACGCTGATTACACGACTCTTTTTTTCGTTCGTTTCGTCTTTCGTCTTTTTAACGGATAGGGGGAGGGGCATAGAAACGAGAGGGGTATGAAGTAACGAAAGCAGGAATGAAAATTCTGAGATTATTTCCGGTTGATCTGTGACATTTCTCGTTTGAGAACCAAAACAAAGCAGAGAATTTTAATGATGAATTTTAAAGTTGATTTTGGAGCTGAATTTAGGGACATTTTACATTTGCTAGTAAACACGCAATCATTATTGTCCATAATAAGTGGATTTAGTGCGATTTTAACTGAAGTTTTACTATTCCCTCCCTAAATATAATGTGAATTTCAATAAACGTCAGAATCACATATGCACGTATCAACCAATTATTAGGAACCGTATAATCACTAGCATACGTACCTGTCAAAAAGACGAAAGATGAAACGAACGAAAAAAAGAGTAGTGTAATCAGCGTCTTTGTAGCCCAAAATCGAGGTGAATTTGATTGCTCTAACGCACTTATTTTTTGACTGCAAAAAATGTACATCATTCTTAGGTAGGGGTGAAATAAAATGGCTGCTTACTATTTTGCACTTCGAAATGAAGTATTAATAACAATAATTTTCTTTCTAATTTACACGTCAATTAACGTATCTTTGGTAGACATGCATTTTGCATTTGTATTTATCAAAACCGTTTTTAACTTGAATGGTAGTGTGTCGTAGGCCTAGGAGTTCATGTCATGATTTCTTTGTATGTGTTAGAGATTCCATTACACTAAGCCAACGAATGCACTTCCAGTGGAAAATTATATGCTTTGATTATTTTGGTATTTTCTTTCTGTATCAGACAGAGATATATGTTTGTACAATATACTTAAGAAGGACGCTTTCTTCATTGCGGTCTTTGTAAATTGGTTATTAGTAAACAACGGAGTATTTTAGTTATAAGTTATTGCCAGTGCGGGTTAGTTGGGGTAAAGCGATATTTTTAGAGTGGATACTAAATTATATTATTTTGATTTGCGTGACCGAATATTTGTGTAGTAAAATATCTAAAGGTTATCAAAATGTCTGATAGTCAGAGCAGAGGCCGAAGAACCTCTGGCGAAGAGCGTAAGGAATCTTCTAGTTCTCGTCGTCCTCGTAGTACATTATCGCCACCAGAAGAAGAACCGGTAAGTAGATTATCTTAAAAGGTTTTAAAATGTTTTGCAAAGTAAACAACACCGACTATCCAAAATGAAGGCCCGGTAACATTTACTTAAACAGTAATCCAACTACTTTCGCAATAGTCAACACGTGACAAAACAACAGGACTTTATATTATGAATGTAAAGTGCTTGCAAAATACAAAACTATACAATAAGTTTGCACTTTTATATCTATTTAAATTTGGAAATTCATATTTATACATTTATGTGTAGGTACATGCTCGATTTGCAACCATGTTTAGTTATTCGCTTAAGCAGTATTGCCAACAATGAATCTCTACATTTCTCACCCAAAAAAATTCGAAAGTATAGGTTAGGTTAGGGGTCATCTCACATAATTTGTGGCTGTATACACTTCATTATATTCATAGCGAAGCGAGTTAAAAACGGATTCTTATAAAATTCATAAAATAAAGAACGATATCTTGTTTAAAATAAAAATCTTGTTTATTTTTTGAGTTCAAAAAGAAAAACATACATACATATTGTAACATAACAGAATTCAAGTGTTCCTGTCCCTTTTAAATGAAAATATTTATAATTGGAATTGGAAATACTTGTTACTCGGAATCTGGCTCCGATACCAAGTAACTACTTAATTCAAAGCATCGAGTAAAAAAAGTACTTGGATCGAAACAAAAGTATCGAGTATATACTCATATTTACTTGTTTCCGTTTATCTGAAATAGATGGGATATTAAAATCGTTTGTTAGAATAAGGTACGTCGATAGTATTATATGTTTTTCAGCTTCAATAGAATGTCTTTTCAACAAAAAACACGCCTAAGCAAGGAACATTGTTGAACGGACAATAGGAGTGTTGAAAAACAAATTTAGACACGTGAATTGCACCACAGACCTAGGAAGGCCAATTAAATTGCAAATTTTTGTGCAGCTTTGCGCTGAAATTGAAACAGCAGTTGAAATTAGAAATCGAATACATACTTACAACTCTGTAACTAGTATCCAATGAAAATAATAATAGTTAAAAAAAAAATAAATAAAATTCATTAGTTTATTCAAGTCTTCATGATTCACATTCCCGTTGCGATGTCCTGATTTTCGGCCATCAACTCCACTAGTTCTAATTGTTTTTTTTTATTGCTTAACTATCTTGGAACTAAGGATAAGTAAAAGCATTTTAAATTAAAAGCGTTAAGAAATTAGTAAAACTTACCGTTTACAGAAATTGATTGATAAATAACAACTATCAATTTAAGGATTGACACTCGCAATAGGGGTGTTTGTTTCTTTGCTTCATATATAATTTTTTTGCGAGGAAATTATAATTTTTTTTTAATTATATTCTCGAATTCTTAACTTCAAAATAGCAAAAGTAGCTTTTGCTTCGAGCATTTTATGAGAAAATGGAGTGTAATGCAACTAACAAGTCAATTAAAGAGTTGGATGGATGACGCGCTACGCGCGAAAGTAAAAATAATAACTAGGGGCAGGTGCTCGACTCACGAACTTGAAGGAGTACGCGGGCCCTGCAGTGCTATTTCCTCAACTGGTTTATTAAAATTATCTTTCAAATATAAGAAGTTGGCCAGCTAGCAGGCACACAATTTTTTTTTTGCTAGTTTTTAAAAACGGTGGTTTCTAAAGATAACTAAATAGCCTATAGGCAACAGGGTTGTAAAAGAATGCATTAATTTTGGAATGGTAGAAAAAAATAATGCAACATTTTATAAAGCTTGATGAATAATCATTTAATTATTTTTTTTTTTAAATCTACAAACGAAGTAAATGAAAGCAATTTTAATTGAATCCATTAAAAAATCCATTCCAAAATGAATAGCATTCTGTTACAACTCAGTTATCTACAGGCTATTTAGTTATCTGCGTTCGCACGAACCACATGTTTTTAGAAACTAACAAAAAAAATATTGTGTGGTTTCATAGGACTGATATACATTTTTCTACCCTACTGTTGTATTCGATTTCGAAGGCATTACTGAAAAAAAAAAAAACCAAAACACATTCATTTGCTGGAAGTATCATATTATTTCTTGTTGCAAAGATGCATGCAAAAGTTCAAAGAGTGTCAAGCGATTCAATATTACATTGAACCTAAACAATCCCACTTCATTTTACAAACCTGCCAAATCAGCGTGAAAATTTAGTCATAATTTTGTTCGTTGGTAACCTAATACCACATACCGTACAGGGACGGCTCAGCAACAAGCGCATATGGTGAACACGTTCAAATTATTTATGAGGACAGTTACCATTATAAAGTAGACAAACCATATTTCCTGGATATTACCCGTTTCATATGTTTGGGAATGGGTGGTCCCTGAATAGAAAACACTAATACATATGTACACACATATGTATTTATTTACGATAGGTATCGGGTTTGGACTGTGTTTACATTTGTTGCTTCTGTCTCCGAAGAGGTATGGGTATGACCTTGTAGGTAAATTGCCAAAATCAGGCAGTGTCTTCTGTCCTAAGAAAAAAGAAAATTAAAATATATAAAACGAAATCATCTCGTGGAGCATTAAGGACGGACATACATATGTAATAGAATTTTTTTTTACCTGAAACGTGAAGTTGAGAACTGATAAGTGAAGGTGATAGTTGCAGTTGAAGGTAGTTATACAATTTTCGTTCTTATTCTTATTTTCGTTCTTATTCTGGCAGTATCAAGGATTTTCCCCAAAATATGGTTCAGACCTTTCCACATGTGTGGTTGTCGGTTGGCGTTCTCCGTGAAGTTGATATTAAAATATTCGCAGATATTCGTTATTTGCAAACATTTTTTCTTGGAATCTATTAGATTTGGCTGCATGCGTCTATTTTAAACATACTACATACATATAAGCAGCAATTTATAAGTCGACTGTTTCGAAGAACATAGAAGGTGGTTTCGGTAACGAGACAAATTATTGAACGATTGTTAAGGTGTGTCCAGTTACACAAGTGTCAGCAAGAATGTGTGTACAAAGAAGAACATAATTCTTTGGGTTCGTATTTATTTTAAGATAGTAAGAAGAAAAGATTACTGAAACGAGATAAAAGTAATCGGATGCCTTCGTACGAAATAAAAATAAAAAATAAAAAAACCTTCGCGCGCATACGTTTTGTTTTTGTTTTTAGAATTACCGACCTGATAGTCGTAAGCAAAAGTCGGCAGGCCAGTGGATGAAGCTGAGAAAGCGATAGGAGATTTCGGACAGAAAGAATACGACTTTTTGAAAAAGAAACGCACATAACTTTGATGTTTTCTAATTTTTAGACACATTTTATTTTTTAAAATTAGAAAGGACTTATAAACTAACAAAAAAAATATAGCTTTATTAAGAAAGCGTACAGTAAAAATAAAAACATTAATATTTTGTTACACCTCCTCTTGCAGCTATTACAGACTGAACCCTTTTTGGCATACTTTGAATGCATTTTAAACAATTATTTTTAATGTTTTCGCTCCTATGCCATACATCAGTGCCTGCCTATTTCTCTTTTCATCAGTTTCTATAGATTCTCTATGGGGTTAAGGTCTGGAGAGTTTCCCGGCCATTCCAGAACCTCAACATTTTCTCCTGCAAAAAGGCAGATACCTTTTTTGCTTTATGACAAGATGAAAAGCCATGCATAAACACGAAATTGCCATTTGGAAAACATTTCTGCAAATTTTCGGTATCAAGACTTCAATATACTGGTCTTTACGCATTGTTCCATCAACAATGTGGCGACGTTCAGTTCCTTGTCCACTAATGATTGACGAGACCATAATGCTTAACGGATGTTTCACCCGTTCCACTATGCATTCTTTCTGACACTTCTCATTCGCTGCCCTCCCTACAAACTCAGACTTATCCGACAAAATCTAAACTGTTGATTCATTGGAAAACAGACCCGCAATAAAAACACATGTAAGGAAAATAATAAAAATATTCCTTCAAAAGATAAAAAACATATTAAGAAGTCGACTGAATACGTTCTTAACTTTAGCTGGTCTTCGGACGTTCTAGTCCTTATGTGCCTTAGCCCATTTAAGACGTTTTTTCATCATCGCTTTTGTTAGAAGTTACTTCTTTGCTGGACAGTGGCGAGTAAAAAAAAAAAAATATCTTTAAGGCGATGTCGGGCTGTCATGCCGGAAATCTCAATTCCTGACTCCTGGGTCAAATTTTTCAGGATCCTTTAGTGGCTTCTTTCTGTTTTGAACATAGATTTTCTTTATTTTGCGCTCATCTCGTAGCGTTGTAACTTTTTTCGACCAGATTGTCCGGCTCTCATAGGCGAAAGGACGGCATTTTTGTTGAGTTTATTTTTTATTTTGTCCACCGACGAATTCGCCACTCTTGCGATTGTTGCTATTTTCCTCTGAGAATGCGCAGTGCTTAATATCAGAGTCTTAATTTCGGAAATTTTTGCCGGTGAAGGGTCTTTTCGTCTATTCATGGCTTAAACGGCGTCTTATCAAAAATGGCTCGATAAAATATTTTAAATACAAACTGAATGCACAGAAATTTAAAAAACGTAACGCACAGAGCACGTTTTTATCGTAAATGCCGATTTCGAAACCGTAACCTTCGACATTTCGCGAAATAAACCTTTAAAAAGCGCAAGAAGTAAAAGGCTCCAACTATACCAAAATGAGCCGTGTTTTTTTGCACGCGAATACGAGTAATAATAGAATAACCTATACGCTTATTTTGCAAGTTTGCAAATTAAACAGAACAACAATAAAACAAGCGGATATAAAAACAGTGATACCAAATACAAATTTCTACTTTTGCGATGTACAATTCGACAATTCTTCTATCTCTTATTTATCATTTTGACGACGGTTGATTAGGTCAATAAGCAATAAATTAATCATCCAAAATTATGTTTTCTTTTATTGGAATTAAATATTTTAGAATATGCATTCACTGAGTTTTCCATCTTCATAATTTTATTCTTCAAAATTGTTTCATTTTTTTATTTTTTTTTCAATTTTGTCAACAACTGACAGCCCAAACTCCAGCGCCCATACCTTCGATTCATTTCGATCCTTCCATGTGAATATAATCAAATAAATATGTGAAATCAAAAACATCTACATACATATGAATGTACCTTACTGGCCGAACACAATGATGACGCTGTAGTGGAAGTGGAAAGTTGAAGTTGGCTGAACTTTGCGTTTCACCACACAATTCATACTACAGCATCTGCTGCGCATTGTGTTCGCGCTATAGGGTGTACGTGTATTTTAACTTTCACAGCGCTGCCTACTTCCACTACAGCTTCGCCATTGTGTTCGGTCAGTTAAGGGGGGCAATCCCTTTAGACGCTTCAAAATAAGTCATTTTTTAACAGTGTTTTTAAAGGTGATAAAATAATTCAATCATTTTGAAGTTTTAACATCATTTTATTCGAACTTTTTTTTTAATAAAATGGCGGCTCAGTTCAATTTCTCTTCAGGTGTCTTTGGCGCGAGCGAGGTCCAACAGTGCTGCATTCGTCAGTTTTTTTTCCAATTTATCAGAAACCAATAATAAAATAACGTTCTATTTCTGACAAATGCATGGGAAGGATAAACCTACAAAATCATAAAAAAGTATAAAATTAAAAATTAGGTACGCTCTTTAATATAATGTTCAAATTTTATACTGTTCTTTGGACATTTTTCATCCTCAAAAAGTAGTTTATTTCGATGATATCTTTAAAACTTTAGGTTTATCCTTCCGGTAATGGTATAGAGAAAAGCCTCACGATCGGCCAAATCGATCAATAACTTTTTAAGTTGACGAGCAGTTTTTTTTAAAAAAAAAAAGAGAAACGTGTTTAAAGTTTCAGTTTACAATATGCGGTATATGCGGCGCGCTCGACTATATTGCTTAATTGCATCCTTGCATTTTTATTTGGCATCGAGGTGCTTGTAATCGGCACTGCGATAGTTCCATAAGCACTCGAATTATTTATAGCAATTTATTAGTTTCAGAACATCACTCACACTCCTCCATTCACTCATTTTCACAGTTTTAATTTTTTAATTATAAACTTTCAAGGCTTCGTTCAGACGTGCGGTTCCTATTTACATTGAAGTCCTTATATTCGTTCACACACCACAAATCAACCGCCCGAAAATAGAACCGCCCGAAAACCGAGCGGAAACCGCGCGGTTGTAGTTCTATTGTGTTATATGAGACTAACACAGAATGTTTTTCAAAAATTTCCTGAATACAACCGAATTTATCAAAATCTTCAAACGACATTTTCGTAGCCAGACATGAGCGCAGACGCAGACATTAATAATGTCTCGCGGAGACCCCATGTTAGTTTCGCTAAAACTCAAGGACGGCTCGACTGATTTGGATGATTCTTTTTTTCTTTTGTTTGTCTCAATATAGGGATGGTTTATGGAAAAGGAAAATTCAGAAAAATCCTAAGGAAAATCGAAAAAAGATGTTTGGGTTATGTAAGGGGATTTTTATTTTTTTTATGTACATATTACGTTGAAATAAAAGTCATTTAAAACAAAACAAAAATGTAATCAGAAATTTTGATAAGCTATTCTATTATCTGTTAACAATATCTATCTGTCTGTCTATCTATCTATCTGCCTGTATGTCTGTCTGTCTGTCTGTCTGTCTGTCTGTCTGTCTGTCTGTCTCTGTCTACCTATCTATCTGTCTGTCTGTCTGTCTATCTTTCTATCTGTCTGTCTGTTTGTCTGTCTGCCTGTCTGTCTACCTGTCTATCTGTCTGTCTGTCTGTCCATCTGTGTGGTTGTATGTCTGTCTATCAATCTGTCTGTCTGTCCGTCTCTCTAACTGTCTATCAATCTATATGTCTGTCTATCTATATTAATTGACCAAAGTGATTCATCTTCACATTTCACCTGAAATTATGAAATTTTGTATGACAGGTACCAAAACCACTAGTTGTTGAGTAACCACACTGATGCTGTGTTGTTTTTTATTCTGTATTAACCCATTTCCGGCGGCTACCAGTTTCCCTTGAGCTGGAATCTTGAAATTGTAGATTCTGGTAATTTTTGGTCTAATTAGAGGAAATCAAAAAAATCTTAAAATATTCCGGAAAATTCACGTTCACGCCCACTGTTAGAGGTAGTAAAATTCTTCAATTTCGATTTTCAACGTAATGTTTGAAGGTACTAAAATTTATTTCAATATTTTTCTGAACAATTTTAATTCGCATTTGTTGAATGTCTTGCAAAAACTCATAACAACAATTATTTTTAAGATAAGTATACTGGAACATGTAAAATGCTACCTTAACATTTTGACAATCTCGAATTTTTAAGATGCTATAAAAAAATGTAAAAACAATTTTTGAGAAAAACGCAAAAACAGGTCAATTAGATAATTTAATGAACTCTCAAAATCAATAATTATTTCATTAAAACTTTTTATCAAATAAGATTTACATGCCAAAACTTAGCACGTTGCGTTTTCACATTGCAAGTAACGCGACTGTTTTAGTATACGGGCGAAGCCGGGCGGGACAGCTAGTATATTATATTTTCGAAATATGAGAAAAAAAAAATCGATTTTTTTAAATTTCTAAAGGGATTGTGCCCCCCTTACTATTCCATGGAAGGTTACGTTACAATACATATCTTTAGTTTTTTATTAATTTAAAAAAGAAGTTTATTGTCTTATGGTAAATGAAAAAACAATTAAAATTAACAAATAATTGCAGCGGCATAAAATTCCAAAACGCATTTCTCCAGAAGAAGATCGCCCAACCACTTCCTCGAAACCACCTGCAGCACACGGAACTTCTCAACGAGGTAGGTGTTTATTTGATTAAGTCGTTACCTATTAAAACAAAATTGTCCTATAGTATAATATCACATCCATCTCATTGTGATAATCTATGATTCGTCTTCTTCTAATTTCCCTTCAATGAATTTCAATAATTTTGATTGTATACAATTATTTTTCTAATAGGCGCTAGACCTGCCGAGCCCGAAGGAGGTCCACGCGACAGACGTATACGCTATGAGATTGTACATACTCGTCCAAAAGAAGTGGAGTCAAAATGTGGCAAATCAGGAGTACCGATCAGTCTCCAAGCAAATTATTTTCGACTTCTCACAACACCCACTTGGCGTATATACCAATACCACGTGGACTTCTCCCCCGAAATCGAATTGCGTCGTGTCAGGGGTGGAGTACTCTCCGAACATAAATCATTGTTCGGTGGCTATTTGTACGATGGCATGAAAATGTTTAGCACAACAAAATTACGCGATGATTTGATAAAATTGGAGACAAAGAGTAAATCAGGTGAAATGTACACAATCACTGTGAAGTACGTGGGAGTGATTTCCATGGCAGAATGGCAGTCATTGCAAATCTTGAATTTAGTCCTCCGCCGTGCAATGGAGGGTCTGAAATTGCAATTAGTTGGAAGGAACTTTTTCGATGCTGTTGCTAAGGTTCGTACGAGTATCATTTGCTTAGCAAATTTGTATTGTTTTTTATTTATTTTTTATATATTCTTTAGATCGATTTAAGGGAACATCGCATGCAATTGTGGCCTGGCTATCAAACATCCATAAGGCAACATGAGCAGGACATTCTGTTGTGCACGGAAATAACTCATAAAGTCATGCGCACAGAGACAGTTTATGATATTCTTATGAAATGCACACAAGAGTCACGAGATTATCAAGAGAATTTCAAAAAACATGTTTTGGGTATTTAATAAATGATTACACCTATTACCACAGATTTTAATGAAATAATTTCTATTATGCAGGACTCACGGTTTTGACAGACTACAACAACAAAACATACAGAATAAATGATATTGATTTCTCGGCAAACCCCAAAAAAACGTTCAAATGTAAAGATAAAGATCTGTCCTTTATCGATTATTATTATCAGGTAAGATAAAATATGATATATTTTAGGTTATTGTTAAAGGGTGATACAAATTGATCATAAGGATTTGATTTGTAAATTTAATTGAAAGCAATTAAAAAACCTGCCCCCTATTGCCGATGTAGATCCATATCGGCCAAATGCATTCCAACTCCACTGATGTGTAACCGTGTCGCAATGTTAGTGCGTTTTAGTACTGCGCATTTTTGATGTGCATTTGAGATGTTATTTTATTCAAACGTAAAATTCACTTCTCTACGCGTCAATAGGACTGTCGTTAGAATAGTGTAAGAAACAAAATATTTATTAATAATCCTAATAAAATAAACTATTATTTTTTTATAATCTATAACGGAGTAAACAAGTTTATTTTGAGTTACAACATTATTGTATTATTAGTGCGAAATGGTGGCGAGAAGCTAGGCTGGGTTCTCCATATCACTGCTGACGCCGAATTCTTTTTCACGTTTTATTACTCGTATTATTGGGGCATTGCCTCAGTAGATTGTTCGGCGCAATACTAAGCAAGGAGTAGAATTTGCGCTCAGCGCAAATGCTTCACTTGGTCCTATATAAGGTCCAGCCCTGCTGACGCGTTTACGAATCCGAGCATACACCTAAAATAAGTTTTGCGGCAGCCTCCGATTATTCAATTAAAATTCAAGAGTATCATTTGGTGTAAGAAGCTTTTCAACTCACCTCGGACTGTGGCACCATCGAAAGTTATAATGTTTAAGCTTTCAATGTTAATTTGATAATTTGAAATCATCGATGATTTGCTGTAAAAAATACGAGAGATGTACACCTTGAAGCAAGACTCATTATCAAACGATTATCTAAACAGGATGGTATTTATTTCTAAAGGGTGTTCATGTCGAACGTCATTGACACCCAAAGTTAAAGGAAAAAATGTTCTCCGTAGTAATGTATAGATATGAATTAAATTATGTATATGACTGCTATCACATTATTTTTACAACCACTGAATTATGGACGACTTGCGGGCCACCATATCCTTTTCCTTATCTTCTACATCAGAAAAGTCGAAAATAATGTTTAGCAGTAACTCTTCTAATTTTGGCCACCGATGATTCATATCACTCGTGGTCGCCGTGGCCGTGGTGGTTAGTGCGTTGGACTACCACGCAATGCTGCGCGGGTTCAACTCCGGCCGGGTTTAACACCTAAAAGAGTTTTTTCACGGTGCCACCTCTTTCGAATGTCTGACAAGCATCAAAGAGTATCATTTGTGACGATTGAGCTTCTCAACTCGCCGTTCGGAGTCGGCAAAAAACTGTAGGTCCCTTCCATTCGTGCAAAAAAATATAACAAGCACACACAAATGGTTGCGAGAAGCAGGCCCAGGTTCACCTCGAGCTGTAGCGCCAGCTAAGTAAGTAAGATTCATATCACTCTGATGCATTTATTTAAAATATCAAAACAAAGGTAGAAGACTTATCATATTCCATTGTATACATCGATGTAGAGGCTGTATCTCTGATAGGGGCGTTCTTTAAAACAGTATGCTTTGGACGGCTCTCAATAACCGAAGAAAGAATTTGCCAAATGGTCTGATACTACCAGGAAGAGAAAAACCTGGCTATAGTCAGCGATGATGCATTTCCTTTGTATACTCATGTGTTAAAACCATTTAGCAGTACTTATCCAAAAGGTTCCTTGGAGCTAATTTTCAATTATAGGCAGAACAGAACACTAACTCTGTCCGAAAATTAATAAAAGTAATTTTATCTTCATTACTCATTTCTGACATTTTAATTATTATTTTCACAACCAATGCGGATGGGAAACGAAAAACATTTCAGAAACTTTTGAAAAACATTTTAGAAATGTTTCATCAGCGTCCACACCACAAAAACACATCAGAAACATTTTAAAAAATGTTTCGTTCGGTCTCGACACACCTTAAGACAATGTTCACAAAAAAGTTAAGGCGTGCTCCATCACTTGGGTTCCGAAAATCTTACTGTTACAGTACAATTATAACGGGTAATCACAATCAACTAATCCTAATCTGCTATTTGTAAACTTAATTTTTTATCTCTATAAACATTGTATATTTATAAATAAATAAAATAAATATCTCGCATTTAGAAATATAAAATTCGAATCAGAGATGCCAACCAACCGCTCCTGGTGTCTAAATCAAAAGATCGCATAATTCGAGATGGGAATGAAGAGTTTGTAATACTTATTCCAGAGCTATGCAGAGCAACGGGACTTACAGATACCATGCGCTCCAATTTCCAGTATGTTTGTCTTTTTTTTTTCTTAAATTCCTTGTTGAATCATGTTTTCTTATGTATTTTTAAAGACTAATGCGTGCAATGGCGGACCACACACGAATGAATCCCGATCGTCGTATTGAACGATTACGGGTTTTCAATCGACGTCTTCTAGAAACAGAATCTAGCGTCAAGGTGCTGACTGACTGGAATATGAAACTCGATCGAAATATGGTTGAGTTGAAGGGTCGTGTTTTGGAACCACAAAATATTGTTTTTGTGGACAGAAAAAAGTAAGATTTATCGTCATTCGTGGTTAAGGTATTCAAAATTACTTATTTGCATAGAATATCTGCTGGGGAACAAGCTGATTGGACGAGGTCATTCCGTGATAATGCTATGTTTACAACGCCGTCTCGTGGGCTGGATCGCTGGGCGGTTATATCACCAAATCGTAGCTCCCGCGATTGTCGTAATTTTGTTGACAGTTTACTTCGTGCAGCTGCGGGGATGCAATTTCAAATACGCCGACCCAGAGAGTAAGTATATCTCTTAAAATACAATACTTTGCACAATAAAAAGGCGTTTGAACATTGTGTTTTGTAATTGAATAGAAATGTCCTAATCACTAGAGAATATTATTTAATTCCAGAGTAATGATTCATGATGACCGTAACCACTCCTACATTCAAGCCATTGAAGATTGCGCTAATCAGGATCCTCAACTAATTCTATGCTTGGTACCTAACAACAATGCAGACAGGTAAAATACACTATTATTTGTTATTGAATTTTTAATCAATCAAACACATTTTAAAAACAGATATAGTTCGATAAAAAAGAAGACTTGTGTGGAGCGCGCTATTCCGACGCAAGTCATAACGCATAAAACTGCATCGAATCAACGTGGTCTAATGTCGGTAGCCACTAAAGTTGCCATTCAAATTAACTGCAAACTTGGCTACTCTCCGTGGATGATCGAGCTTCCATTAACCGGTCTTATGACAATTGGCTATGACATTGCTCGAGCAACCAGAGACAAAAGTAAGGCTTATGGCGCACTAGTTGCTTCAATGGATATGAAGACAAATGCCACATTCTACAGTACCGTATCACCTTGTCACAGTGCTGATTCACTTTCCAATGAGCTAACGATCAGTGTAATAAAAGCATTAAGACAATATCAACGAGAGCATGAGAAACTGCCATCTCGTATTATAATGTATCGCGATGGTGTCGGCGAGGGCTCCCTTAATCAACTGGTAGAACATGAGGTCAAAGAACTTGTCTCAAAATTAGAAAAAATCTACAAAGAACAGTCGGACAAACCTCTCATGTTTGCCTACATTGTGGTTTCTAAACAGATAAACACACGATTCTTTGCTCGAGGGCGTAATCCTCCACCAGGAACAATTGTCGATGACGTAATTACCCTCCCCGAACGGTATGATTTTTATCTGGTATCTCAATCAGTTCGTCAAGGAACCGTATCGCCGACTTGCTACAATGTAGTATACAGTAATATTAAACTCACACCTGATCAACTTCAGGTTTTAACGTACAAAATGACTCACTTGTATTACAATTGGTCGGGAACAACACGTGTACCTGCTGTATGTCAGTATGCCAAAAAGTTGGCAACGCTCGTTTCCCAAAATATATTCCAAGTTCCATCGAATGCTTTAGAGAAAAAGTTGTATTATTTGTAAAAAAAAAATGTCTTAATCATTTTGATTTCTCAAATGAGCTTCATACGATGAGAATATCCCTTTTCTCACATGTAATGAAAAAAATCACAAGACAATCTTTATTTTCTCTTCTCTTTTTTTTATTCAAATGAACAAAAAGCAAATAAAATGAATTGTGAAATGTGTTTCAAATGACTTATTTGCTTAAGCATTTATCAATAAGTTTTTTTTTTTCGTTATGTATCAATCAACACAAAGGCTTGAAACAAGTTGAATTGTTTTTTAAACGATTGATGATGGTAATGGCTCTATGCACATAGAGTTACCAAACCAAGGCAGCCCCTGCCAAACCAACTAAAGTTAGTTCTAAACAAAATTGAAGAGTGGCTTGCTGGGTTCTTCCTTCGCCTTGTAGCCTATAGAACTAGTGTTTAATCGAAAATGAAATAAATATATATTTTTGTTGAAGAAAATAAATTCATTATTCATTATATAATATTATAATTGTCGAGTTTTTATTTTTTGTTTTGCTATCGAAATTTATCGAATCCGAAGAAAGTACAAAATTGTTTATTACCCGACTATGGCAAAGCGAAAAGGAAGGGCTATGAATCTCACAGGCAATGTTTGTATGAAAGCATTTACACTACACAGCCTAGAACTACTCAACCGGTTTCAACAAATATAGTGACGTTGATTTCGTTTTGATCCGGAGAGTGTCTTAGAATACATGTACATAGAATTTGATAAGTGAGATCATCCTAAATTCAATATGGCGAACATTGCGGAATACAGGTATCTACGCGTTACCCTTGAACAAATGAGATGGGTCGAAAACAGAGAATGGCGTCGGAGTGGGAATAGTGGGGCCAAAATGTCACATATATGTATGGGTGAATTCGTTAACGTCAATTGCATGACGATGATAACGATCAAGAATTCGAAAACGTGTTGACACGTCCGTCAATTCAATTACAATTACACAAATAAACCAAAACAAATTTGCTTTTGAAGTTCGCAACTGTCATTTAATTTTTTTTTTGTTGTGGCATCAGTTGTTTCACATGCGAATGAAAACATTCGCTAACCATAATACCACGATACGGGTGATTCGCAAAAGAGTTCGCTTCATATCGAACGTTCGATTCGCTAACCATAATAGAGCTTTTAAAAGGATCAACAAGACCATGTGGACATTTTGATTCACTTGAAGATCTAATAAGGAAATGTTAGACTTAGGTAAATGCCGCACGAGCTCCTTTTTCCGCCCTCCCATTTGGTCGCGTGCCATGGGTACATACAAAACCAATAAACCAAAAAGGCGTCTGCGTGGTCGCGCCAACCATTTTACCCAGCGACTTCCCTCCCTGACGCGCCAACTGTATATCAATTGGACGCGCGGTCAAGTTTCTTTTCTTGGTTATTTGTTTTCGTCTTTAATTATATCCTATTATTTATGTATCTTTTTATATTTATGAAATTTGTGATACTTTCTTAGGGCACTATTCTGATGGGTAAATCGAACGTTTGATTCGAATTGACATCCCTCTCGACTCCTATGGCGGTATTATACATAAGGGGTGTTTTTTGTAAATCTTTTAGACTTAAGAAGCTTTCAAAGTTAAATACAACAAAACCCAGACTTCGAAAAAGCTTTCAGAGTAAAAATAAGACGCAATAATTATCCAGGCTAAGGTTTTGTTGTATTTTAGATGGGTGAACATGCTGCTGAAATATGTTTTACAGGTTACAAAAAAAACACGCATACAATTGAATTGGTGAGTGGAAGAATAGTCAAACAACTAACACCAATTTTTTTGCATCGGTTGCGAGAGGAAATAAACAAAAAGCATCTAAAACCATTGATGAGGGTGACGGCACCTTTAATGGTAAAAAAATAACCTCGAGTTTTACCAAGAAACTGTGGCTTGAATAAACCACAGAGCACTTGAAAGATGATGTGCGTTTGAAATTCGATGAAAGCATTTGCATCATTGCCAGGCGCACCAGAATCACTGGTTCAGGACTTACAGTCGACTCAATTAAAGCTCCAGTATATTTATGTACATACAGTGCCGTTCGAAAAATTTTGCTCAAACCTTTTCTTACTCTTTCGGATGGGAGTTCTTGGAATTTATGAGAGCTACGATGTTTTTTGCACCCGGTAGCAGAATATCATTCAGTCAGTCAACGAAAGCCGATGTAATTATAAATGAGAGGTGCATTTAGCTCGCGATTGCCGTCCAAAAGGAACCAGAGTGATTAAAAAAATAAAAAAATGGGAAATATCAGTTCGGAGTGTCTGTCACGTCTAAATTCGACAGCCCGTCAAATTTCTGAAAGATTTAATGTTGTTCAATAAACTGAAGCATGGAATTAAAAAAATATCGTGAGACCGTGACTACCAGCAGAAGGAAAGGCTCAGAGAGGCCAAAAAAGACTACCAGAGTGGAAGAATGTGTTTTGGTGGATATTAGAAGTTATCTATTTTGAGCTTAAGGATAAAGATCAGTGAGAAAAAAGCTCGTAAAAGCTGCGTGCTCTAACGCAAGCAAGTACTGAAACCGGATTTGCCAATAAGAATCAGAGAAAAGCGATTAATTTGGGATGAGACACATCTCAATTGGATTCAAGACATGTGGAACAATAATATCTTTTCCGACAAATCCAAGTTTCAGCTGCACGTGGGAAATGGGAGGTGTTTTGCGTGAAGAGAACCAAAGAAAAGATTGAGCTCTGAATACCTCTTACGAATCCCTCAGAACTAAAGGTGTGATGGTCTGGGGATGCTTCTCTGAAGATGAAAAAGGTAGAATGGCCTCTTCAGAATCGAAAGTCACTGCAGCAGTTTATCTAAGGGTTCTAGAATATCAATTGGAGCCCTCCGTGCTAAAGCTTTTTAGTGAGACTTGCAGATTCATATTTCAACAGGATAATGCTTCTTGCTAAACAGCCAAAATTGTAATTATAAACTCGTTTTTATTTTTGAAATAAAGGATTAATTTATAGCTTTAAAATAAGCTACAACTTCTATGCAGAAAACTAAATTAGTATTTTTTTTTTAAATTTTTTAGGTTAAAAACTAATCGAAGAAAACAGTATTGCTGCGCTAAGCTTGCCTCCCTACAGTCCAAACCTCAATCCAATTGAGAATATCTGGTCAATAATGAAACCTAAGATTACAAGAGAGCGTCCAGAGTCAATTGACATCCTAAAAAATTTACTAATCCGGATCTGGAACACCATACCAGCATCCACATGGAAAAAGCTACCTGAGTCAATGAATGGAGATGTGCAGTAGTAATAAAAGAAAGGGGAGGCTCAACAAAGTACTGATTGAATGGACAATGTTTCTGGGAAGCAATAGAAAAATAAAAACCTGCAATTATTAAGCATTTTTCATTCATTTCTAAAAAATGAGCCAAGTACCCAAAAAAAAACAATTTTCGGTCTAAGATCATTGCTCCCTTAACTGCAGGTTAAAAATTCTAACACTCTAAAAGTGTCATGAAACGTTTGAAAATACCTAATTAAACAAAACCTCATTAAAAAATGTGGTAGTTATTGCAACCAATGCTCCAAAATTTGAAAAAAATAGTTTGAGCAGAATTGTTCGAACGGCACTGTATATATATGGTGAAACTTGTGTAGTCGGCCACCTGACGAAGTTGGCCAATATTTAACTGCACCAAGAAATTTGCATACAAATGCTCCTGAAAATACCGTGATATGTTGTCCAATGTCCACCTGCCTATCTTGGAACTTGGCCACAAATTTGAATGCTTTATCTCATCTCTCATATTAAATAACCTGCGAAAGTTGACCGAAGGTAATATGTGATGGATTTTGTTTCATATTTTCGGTTACCCACTGAACAAAATCCGACACATAGCGGTAAAATAACAAAATGTTCGTTCTAGTTTTATCGTGTGCGTGTGATTTTAATTGTTTTTCTTCAGTTTGTGATTTACTTCAAGCGTAAGGCCCAATACACACGGAGCAACTGAAAAACAACTAAACTGGTTGGCAACTCGAGTTGACAGCTGTCAAATTTATACACGTATCTTTTGTAGGTTGGTACTAACTAAAAATGATGATGATGAATGATGATGGACTTAATTCTAGTGGCGCCCTCTCATAGGAAACGATACGAACTTTTCAGCCGAACTGTTATGTAAGAGAAACATTTTTATAAAAAAAAAATACACCCCTTTATAAATTGGCCCCTCGTACAAGTTGTCCAAAAATTCTTGCACCGATGGTGGCCAACTTAACAAGGTTTTACTGTACATACATATGTATATTATGCAAGTAAAAGAGAGTAAAAGAGATGTAGATTTGCAATTTAAATAACATTTATTTACACAACAACTAGCATATATTATGGTTTTGCACAATGATTATAATAATATGAATAATGAGTTATAGAGTCTTTATTTTTGTCAACATTTATTGAAAACAAAAAGCATTTTCATCGTTTGGTCCCAAGAGTATTACATTTTAAGTTTATTGTAGGCTTTCTGATTTCTTTCAATTAGTATTGCACTTGTTGGCCAGAACTTCGTCAGCTGCAGCACTAACCTCCTTCCAAGTATATTCAATGTCTTTGGTCTCCGTGAAACGAGAACACACAGCCATTCGTAGGAAGTATACATCCCTGATTTTAGCTGGGACCATGTGTACATTACCTCGCCCGTTGATTCTCTTCAAAAGCACTTCATTGATTTCATTTGATGTCTTTAATCTGAAGCACACCAAACCCATGTTGACCTCACCAACAATTTCGAAACGTTCATCTTCCAGACATAGTTTCTCGAAATGCTTAGCAAATCCACAGTGACGCCTAATGTGAGTTTGGATATTTTCCACTCCGTATAGACGCAAAACGAACCAGATTTTCAAAGCTCTGAAACGACGACCCAATGGGATTTGCCAGTGACGATAATCTGGTACAGATCCTTGCATGTCATGCTTGAGATAAAGTGGATCAACATTGAAAGCGTTGACCAACCAACTGGGGTCCTTAAGCCACATGGCGCTACAATCGAAATTAACCAACATCCATTTGTGTGGATTAAAGTTGAATGAATCCGCAGTTTCAATTCCCTCCATGAGGTGTCTGTATTCTGGACAAATGAATGCCGAACCCGCATATGCTGCATCAACATGGATCCAAACATTGTATTTGTTTCCCACAGGTCCACATTCGCTGAGTCGATCGAACGCGCATGAGTTGGTTGTTCCAAGGGTAACGACGGCCTTAGAATTTAACAAAATTTAGTACAACTTTCTAGCAAAAGAAATAAGCACACAACTTACAAAAAATGGAATAAGCCCAGCTTCAATGTCGCTCTTGATGGCTTCCTCCAAAGCTGCGCCCCTTAATCTGTTGTTCTCATCGGCGGGTATTGATCTCAACTTAATGCCACCCAATAGGCCGGCCCTTTCCACAGATGAATGCGACTGTGCCGAACTGTATGCGACCAGTTTAGAAATAATCGTGTTATCATCCCAATCGGGGTGGAGATCCTTTACTTCCAGAATTTTTTTGGCTTTGGCTCCCAAAAGTGAAACCAAAGTCGCCTCACTGGCTGTGCCCTGAATCACACCGCCACCCTTGCCGCCTGAACAAGCCAGGAATTCAGATGGAAGGTCAAGCATCTTGCCCAACCAATCGAGCATAACGACTTCAAGCTCAGTGCATGCTGGACTAGCAATCTATCAAAATGAATTGAATAATTTTTATCATTTATTGGCAACGGTTTCAACAAATTAACTTACCCAAGTAAACCCTATGCAAGCAATCGCTCCGCTTAGCATATCGGCAACAATCGCTGGGTAAGAGTTGGCAGTTGGAAAATATGCATGGAATTTGGGACTGTGCCAGTGTGTAACGCCCGGCATAATAACACGTTCAATGTCGGACATGACATCCTCCCACTTGTCAGGTTTTTGTGGTGCATTATCTGGGATAAGGGGGCGCAGATAGCCTGGCTTTACTTCTGGTAGTACACGTCTGTTTGATAGAAAATTTAAAAATATAATTAAGTCCTAATATATTTATCAATTGTTAATGGGCAGAGAATGATGTTGGCAATTATTGTGTGCATTGTTTCTGGTTAACTTAAACATTGCTGTTTATATAACAGCACCAAAACCAATCTGAAGCGGTTATCTGTATCTGTCAAGACTGGAGAGATAAAGATTTTTAAATGCCACCCGAATCATAAATCTCCTATATAGTCGTTTGGGGCAAGAGTGCACATTTTGGACTTCGGGTTTAAGTATGGAGCCGAGTGTTGGACGATAAGCAGGAAAGCAGAGCAGATTTTGAACACTTTCGAGAGAAAAATTCTTCGTCGGATATTCGGTCCCGTATGCGAGGAGGGCGAATGGAGGAGAAGATATAACCGCGAACTCTATGAGCTGTACCAAGATGTGGATGTAGTCCGAAAAGCCAAAACACGTCGACTACACTGGCTCGGCCACATCGAGCGAATGGACAATAATGCTCCAGCAAAGAGGATCTTCGATTCACAGCTCCCAACGACAAGGAAGACCGAACCTCCGGTTTAAGGACCAAGCTACCGCGGATGCCAGTGCGCTTGGTCTAGAAAACTGGAAGCAGCGTGCCCGGGATCGAAGAGAGTGGAAGGCTGCCGTGTCTCAGGCAGAGACTCTTCACGGGTCGGGAGCCCGTTAAGTATGTAAGAAACAAACAAAAGATCCTATTATTTTGTAGCTTTATATTTTAGGAACAAATTGATACAAACATTTTTTTTTTTTTAATATTTTATATGTTTTGATCAAAAAACTTAAGTAAGTCAAGTTGCGCACTCTTGCCCCGAAGCCAGGGTAAGACTCTTACCCATACCTCTGCGCGTATCGGTAAGAGTGCGCAACCATTTGAAATCACAGTTTTCATAGTTTAAATTGTTTGAAACTGTGATTTCACTCAAACCAAGTTCTTTGGCAGCCTTCCATGGGCGGCTTCCATTTTAAATCAGCTCCATAGCCTCGCAGATTTGCATTTGGGTTATCAATTTCCTTTCCATTTGTCTTTAATATATATGCGGCATTTTTCAGGAAAAACAAAAACAGAAAGATAGAGCTACAACTTACGACTATGATGTGCTTGTTGCATCTTACGACAGAACGTAATAGCCCAAAAATTGTTATTATCTTAATTGTATTCTAATCAGCATATAAAAAGTTGAATACTGGGTAAGAAAGCACAGCGCACTCTTACCCACAGAACGACCACGCACTCTTTCCCTAGACGCTACTTTTTTTTTCATTGTATTTAAAATCTAAGAAGGAATAATATAAGCCATTAAATTTTTTCCTAAATCAAACACACATAATACACTTAGTGTTTACGCCTGCATATCACTTATGGGGTATCGAATTGCCACGCTTTCCTGACACATTTTTTAAAATTGACTTATTTTTTAACAAGATTTGGGTTTTTTTCTTCTTGTTTTTCTTTGTAGGTACTGTCAATTGGAAAATGTTCGGAGAAGTTGTTTTTCATTGGCGGTTAGTGAAGCACACATTTTCTTATTTAGCGATTTCTGCTAATTCTTTCACAGACGGAGAAAATGGTACTGCGTACTCTTACCCCAAACGACTGTACTGACGGTTCGGTTCGCTTTATGAGCCATCGCTCCGAAAATCACCCAACATTTTCAAGCCTTAGTGAAACATACCAAAAGTAGTTAGCTATCTAGGAAGAGTGATACTGAGGTTTATCAGGAGGCTCACTGTCACAGTATAAAGCCACTGTGAATACAACTCTCTATAAAACAAGGTAGTGACCTTGTTCTGCGTTTCTAGAATTCGATTTCCACAAATGCTTATTTTCTATTTGAAATTGTGTATTTTTAAAGGGAATCATCGACTTTGATTTTCGAATCACAATCCAGAGATGGGCGCCAGTCTACAAGCTATTGCTGCTCTGTCATCAAGCTGTTACTGTGAAGATGGAAAGGTCTTTCGTTAACTGCGGATTTCCTGTTCTTTGTAAATTTTGCAGATTAGATTGCCTTGTAGTCTTCATAGAAATTGAGTGAGCCATGGACAACTATACTTTTGAAAGGATTGAATTTACCTCAAAGTTAAAGGAAATCGACTCAACTTTGGAAGGTTGGATCCTTGTGTATGCAAGGCATCGTGGGAACTTAATGTGATAATCTGTGGTCACAAACCATAAAGCCAAAGTCGATTTTGCACATTTTTCAGGAGAACAGTTTGAAGTTGCAAATCGGTCTTGTATTTCATAAATCGACTTAAGCTGTTAGGTTTTTCCTATGTTCCAGAAACCTAAGAGCCAGTTTATTGCTAATATTCTACAAAAAAAATAATCATAATAGCATTGTGAGTCCAATAAAACTTATAACTCAATTTCGTCCTAACTCGACTTTGGCTGTTATGGTTTCTGACCACAGATATATTGCAAATACAGAGTATTTAAAAAAGGAGATTGAAGGATAAATCCATCTCAATCATTTGATAATCCAGCGGCCAATAGAGTCATTTAATTCATAAATCAAAAATGAATCTATAAACAAGATAATCGTCTTAGGCGATGTAACACTTTTACCGTACCTTGGATCTCTGGTCACGCAGTGTTAAAGCTAATGTTCTAGACAGAATATGAATTTGATCAGAAACAACAACAAACAACTCTACGCTGTTTGGTCAAAAAGACAATATAAATTATAAGATGTTCAACAATCAATTAATTAAATTGAAAAAATCGTTCCAAAAACATGTTTTAAGGCAGATATGCTGTTTTGACCAAACGATACTTTGATTTTTTCCAACGGGTTGAGATAAGATCCAGATTGAAAATAATTTTAGTAAGAAGTTTTTTTTTACAAAAATGATTTTATTTATGTTTAAAAATAAAAATCAAAGAAAAATATGAATGCTTTTCATGACAGTTGAGTTACCTGTTGTTTTGGTAAAATGGTGGTTATTTGAAAAATTTAAAATTTTTGTTCGGTCAAAACAACACATGTGGAGTTATGTCATTTTGATCAAACACAATTTTTAAAATAATTGTAATGTGTGTTTAGGACCACTCAATAACTTTGGATTCCGGCTACTGAAACTTATGCGAATATAGATTTTTTTTTCTGAATAGTTCTACATACTCAACTCAATTTCGCAAAAAATGGACTTATATCTTTTTGACCAAACACCGTAAAACTATTGGGACGGACTAAGCTCATGTCGACAGACACAATTCTTAGTAGATACACCAAAGGTTCCTGTTGCACCATAAAATAAGTGATCTTAGAGCCATTACGGGGCTAATCAAGGATTGCACTTTCTTTTCTCATCGGAATTAGTAGTTCGAGTTTTTGAGAGATATGCCTAGAAGCTTGTGCGTTGCTGTTGCAAAGAGCTCCAAGTACTTGGCATGCAGCACAATGTAGAACTCTGCTGGTGTCTGTGGCTAACAAGTCGTATCAGGTAACTAGAAGGGTGTCAGAAAAGGCTTAGTGTTAGACTCGGATTAAGCTGATCCTTTAGTAGAAATACCATTTTGCATTCTCAAATAAGAGCCAAACAGCTCTCTTAGAAGTCAATAATAGGTATGGTAAGGCCTAAACTCTTGCGTTACAACAACAAAGCTATGACAAAAACAGAACTTCCGATTTCCTACTCAAGGTTAGGTGCTCTTCTTCAGTCTCACTGTCTCAGTAGATATAATCATCGGGCACAACCTGCTACCGTAGCACACCATGAAACAAATGAATTGCGCAAAGGCTGCAGTGCAGCGATGAAGAAGTACATGAGGGCACAATCCATTTCCTTTGTCACTGCCCAGCCCTGTACTACACTCGCTTTAAAAATCTTATGTGCGAAAGCTTTTCTTTCAAGATTTAAAGGAAGTCTCCGGAAAACTGGTAAAATTCATCTGTACGGTAGCTACATACAAGCTTCGGCCTAGGTTAGGCAAATCATCCATGCAAACAAGGAACACAACATCAGGCGAGCAACACAATGGATCAGTACTGATCTACATATGTAAGTGGAGGAACCTCCTCAGTGTCAACCCATAAACCTAACCAGAGCTAGAATCTTGCGGGATTAATTAAATTTGAGTCAGGAAGCTTGGTGCTATTTTATGAATTTTGGTATCTTGCTGTCTCATCGACAAGATCAGCTGAAATAAGCGCCGCCGTACCTGAGAGTGTGGAACGAGAGAGTCAACGAACAGTTTTAGTCCTTAACAGCTCACTAGCGGAAATCGTTCATATTCCTATGGGTGCTGGGCAATATACATAGTCGGACACTTCTTAAAGCTAGTTGACTCAGGTGTGGACTAGTCTGTCATATCTATAGAAAGATATGGCCAAGTTACAATAGTTCAATAGCAAATGAGCTGCTAGAAAGAACTCGCGTAGACATCGCAAGAGGAGTGGCAATTAGTACTCGGCACTGGACAATAGGGGACCATACAGCCAACCTAGCAATCCCTCATAACAATAACTGCCGAACTTGTAATGATAAAAATGTGTCACTTGCTTATTTTCTGTGCAAATGTCTGGGTTTAGTGATAGCCAGGCAACGCAAACCTTTCATCGACGACTTTAAAAAGACATCTGAGAAAAGAGAGGGGAGACCAGATCCTCTTCTTAAGCTCCATAGGGTGGATATAAATATCTCAAACTACATATCTATAAACGGGACACCTGAGGTTGTGGTATAAAAACTGCGCCCCTTTGCGCTATTTGGGTTTTCTTTCCATCGAAAGTGTGACTACCCTATCTGAAACCACTTTCCACCGCATTTTGCATAATGATCTTAATTCACATTCTTATAAGTCAGCAGACTACGCAAAACGTTTTTCGATTGATTTAAAAGGACACCTCTTGTTGGATGACTCTATACTTCCAAATAAGAAGAATTATGATTGAGTTTAGAATTCAAATCATATAACATATATTATTTCTGTAGTATAGGTATCATTTGCGGCTCTCACACTTAACCAATCTTAACAAATGAGACGTTAAAAGAAAGAGAATTTCCTGTAAATTTTAACAAATTAAAAAAGAATGAAGTTGGATCTTCTCTTGCAAGAGTTCTCGCACGGGCACACTAATTCTAATTCGAGTGACTTTAATAAATGTCTTCACTGACGAGAAGGGAAAAGCGAATTTAACTAACAAAAGAAACTTATTTCAAGTTTACTCCTCGCAGAAAAAAGAATTATTATTTATTACTCCACTTTACAAATGCTTCACAAATCACAATGGACAACAGATTTGTCCTTGGCATTCGCTGTACATGACATAAAATCAATTCACCGAATCCGTTACGAATCAATTACGACTACGAGTAACTTCAAATAACAAAGCGATTTGTGTTCGTATACGAGTACAATAAAAAACCACTCTCACTTTCATGCTTAATTCTATGTCAAGGTAACACTTTGGTTAGGTAAAAGCTAGTGAACCACGGATGAATCACACTGGGGTCTGCAAGAATTTCCTAAAATACATATATGTATGATTTGAACTTTAAGAGCCCATAAGCCTAACGACCTTTATACTTAAAATAAAAACCGGGCAAGCAAGTTGTATTTATGGATTTCTTCAAATCAGATTTAATCTAAAAATCAGGGTTTTAATGTAAATAATTCAAAGAGAACAAAAGCAAAAGATTTAAAGTCGATAATCGTGTGATTTTTTTTTTATATTTATTGCGAATTATGCCCACACATTCGGACGGCAAACGAAAGGAAATGTAATTTGATAATAAATTACATATACATACAGATGGAAGAACAAACAGGTGTGCATTTATTTAGCGAATGCACTGTAATATCACATGAATACGCACACAAATAGCTCTTGCGAAAGAAAAAACTCTAAATTCATTTTTAACGTGTGCCTATGAACTGAATCATTAAATAAATGCTCAGGTGGGTATTTCTAGTTTATTTTATTTCCTACCTGTCTCTGATATTCTCCAAGTATTCGCCAATATAATCGATCATCGATTTAGCAAAATCTTTGAACTCCGCAACTTCCATGTCGATCTGGATAAATAGATAAAATAAAAATGTTAGAATTAATTAAAAGTACTTGAGTTAGTTATAAACAGGATGTAAGTTTATATATTATGTACATGCATTACTGGATACATAGATTCATGAGGCATGATTCAAGTCAAACAGGTGTTTGGGTTTCCATTTGTTTTCTTTTTTCTAAATACACTCACGAGATATTCAAATAAAGTCAATAAGTTTGAATGTCACGCTTTGATATGAATCTTGCTTCATGGACGTTAAAAAGTATTATATACTAGGGAAGTATTATAGGTACTCTTACGCTCTCTGTCTTTGCATTAGATTCAGTACTATTTATATTAGTATTGCATCTGCCCTCGGATTTAACATTTTTCGAGCTAGCACTCATGTTGAATGTAGTTTTCTAGATGAGATTTGTTAGTACAATCTGATTGCGCATTGAATGAAATGGAAATGGTATTCGTTAGTTTGAGGTGATTAAAAACATGCACATGAAGCAACAACATATCCATTTATAAAATCTTAAATAATAGAAATTACTTAATAATTTTTCTGAAGCAAATAAATAATCACTTAAAGCAAGTTAGAATCACTATATATTCATTCTAAAACCTGAAAATGCAGATAGCACTTCAATCATACATATATCAAACGATCAAGCTTGTGCCCAGTGGCTAAGGCATAAATTAAGTATTGTATTTATAAAGCTAAATAATTTTAATACTGATTATATATTAAAAACTTAAATGAAAAGGGGCCGCGAAATGATGCCCTAGGAAATAAGACCACAAAGAAAAATTAAGTAAGGCCCCAAAAATGCGCATGCAAAACAATAACAACAAAAATTGCTTTAAATTGGGTTGAAATTTCACTCTTTGGGGCTTTATTTCATTTTTTCATGTGGCGCTTAATTTCATAATGAAATAAGGCCCCAATGAAATAATACCCCAACATTATTTCTGGGACCTAGTACCCCAATTTTGGGGCATTAGTTAATTTATTTTTGGGGCCTTACTTAATTTCATTGGGGCCTAATTTCCATTTGAAAAATGGGGCATAATTTCATTATGAAAATTTACCCCAGTTTTGGGCCATTATTTTCCTGGGGCCTTATTTCGCGGAGCCAAATGAAAAGAGTTGGAAAGTAAACAAAATCCCGCCTTGAGTCATGCTTCGGCATGCGGTGCCAAAAAAAAATGTTTATACTTATTTTTTTATTTCACTGTACAGAAAGCGGTTCGTAGTAAAAAATAATTTGCATATACAAATCCACAATTCATTTCCAAAAATATCAACCAAAAAGTTTAGTAAAAAAAAAAAATTGAAATTATTTTACAATCGGCCACACACATTGTATGGAAAAATGTTGACAACAAATTGCCTAGCCTCCAGGCTGTCACATATAAAAAGGGTAACAGGGGGTGCTTTTTTTCAGAATTGGTGCAAGGAGGGTTCGCAGGCAGAGATTCTTCACGGGTCGGGAGCCCGTTAAGTAAGCAAGTAGCAGTAAGGGTAAATTTTACATGATAAAAAACGATTCGGGCACTAGAGAGATACAGTTAAAAGCCAAAACGTATAATCCAAAAAGTTACTTAATTTCATTGCAGTTATACAGAACGCTAGAACTTCAGGAATCTCCAGTTAACGGATTATACCTCTTAACTGAGACACCCTGTATAGTGCTATCTTTATGGAATAGAGGGAAATAAATGTAATCAGATTTGTTACCCTGAGAAATCGTTGTGTTCCATTAAAACAGATTTTTAACTAGAAACTGATGAGTTCATCGGCTATGGAAGAATATATACATAAGGCCCTGGCTACACGGTCAATTCAATACCGATTCTTTTCAGTGAGACAGGTATATTTCATGTGAGTTGAAACGAGAAGGGTTGATTTCACCAAAAGCACACCGAAAATCCGATTTGATAATAATTCTCGGTGGAAGATGCATGTTCTTTTCTCAAAGCGTTTCATTTCTCATACATTTTTTCATTTTCTTCCGACCGTCGGAGGGTTCACATCACGGAAAACTCAAAAAAATAATTCTCTGGGCAGGACGGAGCACGGCGGCTGTGTGTTCTATTTTCAAAGTGTTTCCCTCAACACATTTTGCGTGTAGCCACGGGGAACTTTTAAATACCTAGTATGCCATTGACCGTGTAGCCAGGGCCTAAGTACAACATCTACCTCTACAACGAAGCAGACTACAAAGTTGTCAGCTTATCTCATAGCAGCAGCTTCATCTTAAACTCTGTCAGCTGCATTGATAAGGAACGAGACAAGCTTGGAAAGGGAAGCAAAAGGCAGACAGCCTATTTAGGTAAGTTTAAGTTTTAGATTTTTTTTTTTATCCTGGGCCTGATATTTTTTTTAAAATGTCTGACCCGCAGGTACAAAGTGCACTGCGACTTTAAAGATCTTTTGTACCGCACAGTCAGTTAAAGAAATCAGAAGAGGTTCAATTCTTTTGATAAAATTGAGGATCTCTCTGGTGGAGACTTTAAGAATCTTCCCAGGGGCTAACATTTCTAGAGGAAATGCATTCATATAAAATGTGTTCCGTAATTCCGTCTTCTTCCCTGAAAAAACGATAGTCAGTTTCCTAAATGAGATTTCGAAGATGGCAATGCCCAGTTAGAAATCCAACTAATCTATTGATTTCATTCCTACCTCAAAGCAGGGATTCTACGGATTTATTGTGTAACGGTTTAATGGTTCTTTCAGGCTGGCGACAACCATGGGTGTTTTCCCTCATTTCCATAAATACCCGCCTAGGCACCCACCAAAGTTTGACTTTGTTCTTATTAGAGAGGTCTTGGGGTGTATTGAAACAGAACAGAACTGTCAATGAGGTTTGAGACTAGTGCTTTTACAGCTGCTTGACCATCCGTGATAAAATAAGGTAATAACAAAATTAACTCCATAAAACGATTTTACTTTTTTTTTACTTTAGGTGTCGCTACAGCTTGGGGTGAACCTGGGACTGCTTCTTGCAACCATTTGTGTGTGCGTGTTATATTTTTGCACGAATGCCGACTCCGAACGGCCGGCGAGTTGAGAAGCTCATTGACAAATGTTACTCTTTGATTGCTTGTCAGACATTCAGAGGTGGCACCGTGAAAAAAACTTTTAGGTGTTGGACACGGGCTGGGATTGAATCAGGGCAGCGTTGCGTAGTGGTAGCAGTCCACCGCACTTACCACTACACCACGGTGCTCACTCCATAAAACTGTCAGTTAAGGTCGCGTAGTCAGGCAAAGGCAGATACCATCATTACATAGAAATGGCATTAAATTTCTTTGTTAAAGATGAAGCGACGACTTGCTTGCATGTGATTTTCTTGATATATTTCTGAATAGAATTGGCAGAATCTCTAAAGTCAATAGCCTGGGTATTAATAGTTATTGTTTTATGCAACAGCATCTTACATATGACAACATAAACATGATTTGCTTTTTTACGTAGATGGTCGATTAACACTACGCCTTCTACTGGTGTAGGACGACCCTAACTGTAGCTAGCTATGTATCACGAGTATTTATTATATATCTACGAGTATGTATACTACATTAACAGCACCGTTAGCAGAACAATCAAAATGTAGGTCAAGTCACTGTGCTTGAATAAACCACAAAGTCATGTCAGTAACAGAATTGATTATGGCTAATCTGATAAAACGATAAATTAAAATTATTATTTGTATTAAAGTCGATGAAGTCACATTAACGGAAAGATTTATGCAACAATGAGGCAGCAAAAAACGCACTTATAAATAAATTCAAAGAGCCATAAAGCTTGGGAAGAAAAAATGCAAGAACTAACTAACTTAAATCAGAGCAGTTAAAGAAATAGAACTAATTTATTCACTAGATACATACATATGTATGTACATTATATACATACATATATAGCACATCCGAAATAAAGAGACAGTAGGGGATGGAACGTGGAACTCATTCCAAGACTAAGATGTCAGAAAAGAATTGCTTATTAATCCAAGTGACAAGACCGGAATTATGTGAGAGTCGGTTTTGGTCCGGTAATCGGGATCTAGAATTTTTGGTCTCAGGCACCGTGCAGGGGAATATATATGTATGTACATTATACATTGTAGTGGACCAGTGCGAGAAATCTCGCATGTGGAAACCCTACAACCGTTTACGTTTTACAAATGAAAAAAAGAAAATTGTTTTTTCGTAATAACTTTACTCATATCTGTGGCAACAAGGAAAAACAGCATAAGTCGTTTTTTACAACTTTTCAGGAGAGCAGATGAAAGCTTACAAAAAACTATGGCTCAGTTCCAAAACGCAGTTCTTCCGCAGCACTGCAAAGTCAAGCGTTCCGTATCGTCAATATATAGCAGTGATGCAATTGCAATGTATCGTGTTCCAAAACGCATTATAAAAGCAACCACTGCGCAAACAAAAGCAAACAACGCATCATAGTAGATTGTGATGTATTGTGATTTAATTATATACTAGATAGATAGATGTATGCATGTGTATGCACATGTGTGTTATTCCATTTGGCGTGAGTATAGGAAGCATTTCGGCTGTAGGTAAATTTACCCAAATCGCTAACGTAGGTATCAGAATGGCATGGCTCTGTAATGAATGTCCTTTCAGATGACACCCCACTTGAATAGGCGAACACAATTTTTAAATTGTCACTCCAAAATCTCAGGTCCACACAAATTATTAAAAATGTCATTTTTTTAATGATAGTACTGATTTTGCCGATGGGTGGCGAGGGTTCATTTTTATTAAAATAAAGTCCGCTGCTGTGACATACGACTGAAAAATCACTGCTTTTTGGAGTGTGGACTTCTCAATTTTATGAGTTAGTAATTTTCAATAATCGGAGTAAGATCTTGTATAAAAACCGTTACTCTGATTGTGCTACTTAAGATCCTTTTATTTTTTTCACAAATATGTACCTACTGCGTGCCCCGCAATTTAATTCACAGCAGTCGCAGATCTATCTTCTCTTTTTTCGCTGGCGCTACAGTTCGGGGTGGATCTGGTCCGTGTGCGTTTTTCGCACGAATGGCTTTCAAAAGCGATTTGGGAAATCGACAGAGTATACAATTGAATGCTTGCTTCGATGAGTGGCTTCGTAAAAAATGGATTTAAAAAAATATACTATACACATATGTACAGTACCTGTACATACATATTATACAATATACCTTTAATTTATGATTTTTCCTAATTTTTTTTCAGGTAAAGTTTTATACTTAAGTTGAAAAAATTCTTGAAATAATGCAGCAGAATATACATAAGACCACAATCTATTTTTTTAAGTTTGAAAAAGAATTAAAAATAAATTAAAATGTAAAGTCAATACATATTTACTAAAATTATTCTACTGGTCCTAATATTTTTTACATAGGACTACATGTACATACATGATAAGTAAGTACATACATCAGCAAAGCGAATTTCTGCCGAAAGTAGTTGATTTCATTCTTAACTTTATCGTGTAGCGCATAGGTTTCAAAAACTGAAGTATACTTTGAAAACTAGTCCTATTTGACCAGAATTTTATGATTTTCAAGTATGTACACACATGTAACTCGGAGGAAATCTATTTTAGGTATTTTAAGTAAACATGTCTAATGACAAGATAATTGCTAATTTGTTGTGGTCAAAGAAAGAAAATTTTCTTTTATCAAAAACAGAATACTGATAATCGTAACGCAATTCAAAAAAATCGTTATAATTTTCCCCGATTAAGTTTGGACCCCACCCATCGAGCATAGTTTCAAACCATCACATTTATCTCTCTTGCTCTGTAATCTAATGTCCAACGTTTATAATTTAATTAGTTGCATCAAAAGAACAGCCTCTTAGGCGCAATACACTATTTTTAAAAATAAAGTGTTCCATGAATAAGCCAAGAAGTGCATGAGTTTACTTTAATTGGAAAGCTTAACTGAACTGATTTCGAAATCGTAGACCAAAAAGCTTTCTCCTATCCTTGGGATTGCCAAAGAAATCTTAGATGGTAATTAAATGAATGCTGTGAATTAAGTTCTTCTAAAAATTTAAGAAAAAAAAAGAGTTAATATTCCAACACTTCACGATATTTTCTGGCAGTCGTTAGACTTTAATAGATTGTTTTTTGTTTTATATTAGCCAAGTCATTAGATCCATTGCCAAACCAACGCAATAGACACACGTTCCAATTACTTATTTGAAATACTGCAGCACGAAGGTTTCTTAAATATTTCACATTTGTACGAGTACATGGTAAAATAACCAGTGAATCATGAACTACATAAGTACCTTTTTAGCCGCTTTACAAAAAAATCCAAACAAACAATAATTAGAAACGAAAATCAAAATGGGATATTAATTATCATTAAATCGACCTTGAGTTTTAATTAAACTTGTTTCTTGTTTTGCACTTTATTTCAGACACAAATTTATATCTATGTACATACATGTAGGTATTTAAATTCTTATTCAAATCAATGTTAAATGATTGCTAACAAAAATTCTTTCAACATCCTGCAACTGCTTAGCACTTAAATCAATCAGATGCATGCACATACCACAACCATAGATTCGTAATAAACAAAAAAAAACTTATTTACACTTAATAATAAAAATATAATAAATAAAATTAATTTGAAATTTAATAAAGCACAGATTTTTTTTTTTTACGTGAACTCACTATATTTTATGAAACACGATTTATTAAACAACAAAATGTAAAATTTATTAGGAACTTGATATTTGTGGACAAATTGTATTTTTCAATTCAAATGAAAATATAAATCCAGATTTTAGTATGCGAGATGTTGTCAACTAGACGTTTGAACAGTAACTGTGCTAATAAAGTGTACATTCGAAGCTTTTAAAGTGTAATTCAGTTGGGTGTGTATCTTTGTCCATGCTTTCATCTACCATGCCATTTTGTACGGGTGGTATTGGCAAAGTTAGGTTGAGACTGAGAGGGATTTCCTACAGAAACCTGTAGCCTGTCGTAGGTTGATGCAGCTTAAGCGAAATCCCCCCCGCCACTCGCAAAAAAAAGCACCAGATACATTTGCTAAATGATTTATATTCATACAGACGTACAACGGTATATCTATATGTATATTCATTCATATGTATGATGCTGCTGTTAAGAGCTAAAGTGATAAGGTAGATTGTTGCTTGGTTAATGGTACGAGCACGAGGGTCGTGGTGATACATTTTACTACGGAACTCAACAAGTAGTGATGAATGGTTGTGACTTGTATTTTTGTGGGTGAGCATGAGCAGGCGACAATATGTATACAACGAGGAATAGATACGAATATATTCATTAGAATGGGAAAGTTCTCACTTGAGAGATACGAACGAATCTGTTGCAGATACCTAGTACTCGGATGTATCTGAGAAATTAATTCAATTAGATTTAAAAGCACGTATAAGACACAATGGAGTAAGAATAGTTTAACTTTGATTTACATCATTAGAAGTATGTATCTGCAAATATGTCGATTTGATGTGGTGTGCATATACATGGATATAAATACATATGTATGTACAAATCACAATAGATTGAACTGAGTAACTGAAAAGATGTGTCAAGGACCTTCCATTCAATTTGAATGGTTGAAGATGGGATATATATACATACGTATGTACATACATATGTGTATAAATACAATATATTGGGTAGGCATACATTGGGTAGGCATACATTTGAACCTCTTTTCAAGTTATGAGTTTCTTTTATTGTAAGTAAATCACGACAGTTGCCTTAAGTTGTTTCTGAATAGCTTATAACTACAATTAAGTTTAATGCGATATACATATAAATGTGTAAAATAAAAAAAATAATGGTTATCAAACTAGGTTTATCGATTGTGCGATTAATTAACTTTGCGATTTTCATCACACTTGGGACTCAGTATGCAATTTAAGTCCGCTTATCTCGTTTTATATTTTTAAATGACATGGAGGATACTGTGTCTTTTCAGCTGTAACTACATACATACATATGTATATACAAATGTATTATTGTAGCTGTTGTAAAAATGTTGTTTGTTTAAACATTTAAAAAAATGAGTTGATCATTCTGGCAGACAACATGATAAGCAATGCTATCAATTTGATGTAATCTAATCTGCTGCAGTGGTGGAGTCGAGCTTAGCCAGCGCCAAAGTTAACTTAAGCATGAAAAACCAGCTTTTAACTGAATTGACTTTTAAGGTTATCGACTACCTTTAAGATCTTAAGAAGCAAGTACATATGCACTATGTATTATTATTATTAGTGTGCCCGTGCGAGAACTCTCGCAAGAGAAATAAATACAATACAAATACAAACTTCCCATACACCTTATTTTCATACACCTAATTTCCGTCTGTCAGCTCCAGGAACTTTTCTTTCTTTTGACACCTCATTTGTTAAGATTGGTTAAGTATGGGAGCCGCAAATAGTACTACGGAAATAATATACATATATGATGATTATTACTGAAGAGATGAGATGCACCGCCAACTTAAGGTCTATCCTGCTTTCTACAAGTCCTGGACGAAGAAACATCCCTCTCGTCATCATTCCTGTTGGAATTAGAGAGAGCTTAGCCGACACCTAACCCATGTGAGGTCATAACACCTCATCCAGAATAATTTCCCTGAAAAATTGCAGTAGGAGATTGGGTGGGTATCTCATCAAGAACTTGAGCTTTTTATGGGCTTATGCCCCACAATCCACCATTTTTTGTTTTCTGCGGTTTCACTGGACTCATTGCAGAATCTGCATGAGACCTTTGTAGCTTCCTGAGATGTGCCATGGGTTTGCATGACCTGGATGGAATGCAGTCCAGCTGCAGAGTTTGTTTTTGTCAATTCTAATACAATCTTGAAGTTTTGATTACCTAGAAGTTTCTTCGCTTGTCTTAGACCGTGAGTTTTTGTCCAGGACTTAGTTCTATTAGTCTTCTCCAGTGTTCGAAGCTCCTCTTTTACTGTGTGCTGCCCTATGCTGCAGAAGTGTTCAGGTGAAGAAGCCCCTTTCCTTGCAAATTTGTCAGCCTTTTAATAACATTCTATCCCTAGGTGTCCTGGTATCCAGTAGATAGTGATGTTGTTTCCTTCGCCCAATCTATAAAGTTTACCTAGACAGTTCTGGATTTGATAACCTGAGCTGCGCTGGCGCTGATAGTTGCTTGCATCCGATAGGCAATATATCATATATATATATATTGCTATATCATGTTGCTTATAGTGATTATCAAGATTGAGTTGGGCATATCTGTCAATAGCACAAATTCAGGCTTGGAATATGCTGGTGTAGCTGTATATGGGTAAGAATAGTTTGGTTCCGGGCCCAAACATTCCTGCACCCGTTCCGTTTTGCTCTTCGAGCCTTTTAATTGACTTCCCTATCAAGATGGCCCTAACCTCATCAACTTGAATACACTTAAGGAACGCAAGAACGTAGCAGATTTTCTTCATTCATGGACTCCTCTCAGGTTCGATCGACAGCACATCTCATTTCAACTCTATTTTTTTCCATACTAACCCGTGTAATGTGCGATCCCCTCCTTTCTTCTATCTACCGCATCTCGTATGACTCCAAATAACCGATCGCCCGTAAGCTGCGGAATGTTAACGCAAACTTTACTGTTGTCGACTTCAACCGTAGCACTCCTCGTCTTAGACTTGATCTTCTTCCCCTTCTCAATCTTTGTTTTAGGTCTTAGTTCTTAGTTTATAGTTTTTAGTTATATTCAGGTTGTAATGTGAGTGGTTTCTACTTTCTACCTACACATTACACAAACTACGAGGCCACTAGCACCAGCTCTAATGCTGGTGCATGATACCTTTGAAGTTCTGAACATTCGAATATAAATGTCGAACCATTGACCCAATATGAATCAACTCCATATAACTTACCGGTCGTTAATTTAAACACCGATTTGAGTCACTTGCATACATCTGTATGTGCTAAAATTACTCAGACTTCAATGTCTTTCGGATTGGCGTTTTTTTGTATCGGTTCAACAATTTTAATTAATTTTCGTGCACTAAATCTGTTTTTAAATGAAAATATTTCACAGACGGCTGAGAACTTGTACTCTGAAACTCAAGTATCCAAAGTCCAACCTAAGCTCCATATAAAATATCATGCACGAAAATGTGAATCCCACTAATCACTTTAAAGAAGAAAAAAAGAAACTCGTTTAGCTGATTTCATAGGACCGACATCACACACACCAGCTTGGAGGTAAATCAGCTGGGCTTTGCTGGCTGGGAATCGTTTTAATGAACGACTGGCTAGCAAGATTTCAAAACAAACACGGCTAATATTACTATGTTCCAACCCAGCACAGTCTAACCTTGTGGTGCCTTATGGCAGTTAGTACATTGCGACATTTTTAGACTGACTGGAAGGGCTTATTGGTTGAGGCCTTGGTCCACCCTGGACTGTTGCGCCACCTAAGTAAGCATGTAAGTTAGCTTAATTCAAGCGAATACATAATTCTAAAACTTAACAAACGAATAGTTAAATCTAAATCTTAACTGTATGTTACAGAAACTTAATGACATGTACGTAGTTGCTTCGAGAAAGGAAAGGGTGAATTAGGGTGGTAACTGGATCAGAAGGATAAACATCTCATACTAAGTTTTTTTCTTCAATAACATGTTTCTTAGTTTGAAACATTTGTAAAGATAACTAAAATTCATTAATAAAAGTTAGGTTATACGTCGAAAGACAAAGTATAAGTATTAAATTTAGCTTAGAGTAAGATAGTTGAGTTAGTAAAGCTAGTTTTAAGCACTTTTTGTCTAGCATGTAAGAAATTGCATTCGGAAATAAAAATGCACTGTAAATGAAATGTATTGGATCAAAGGGAGGTAGAGGGTCTGTAAAGTGCACGAAGTGTTGATTTGCTGCAAAGAAAATTAAAGGTGTTAGGCATACTATTTGCCTTATGTAGCATTCTAGATATTGGTTCGTGAGAACCGTAATTGGTGCGCTAAAAGACAAGATAAGAAAGGGGAACAGATCTGAGATTGTGTTCAGGGAGATCATTTCAAGGAGGACTGGACAGTCGATGCTTCCAGTAAATAGCTGATGAATGAAGAGTATATCCGCAACCTCATGGCGTTTTACAAGAGATTGCAAGTTGATCAGTTTGAAGCGATCATTGTATGGCAGAAGGCTGTAGCTGTCTACAAAAGGTAGACCGCGTAGAGTGATAAAAGCATTTTTTATTTTTTAATAATAACATTTCATAAATTCGTTATTTTTACAAAATAAATTAGTTTTTTGTTTATTTAAGCATTATGATGTGATTCCAAATCGCTAAGATTAGAAGGTTGTTATGCGTTATATACACATAAATAAATGTAATTAAAGTACTCTCACCTTCTTCCTTAGATTAAGCCCCTCAATTTATGAAAAATTAAAGTTTCCAAAGTTCACCGCGGATAGGTGCAAGTTTGAATTTGAACTTCATTGGGAGCTGGCTTACTGAGTCCCTATGCCTCTCACTGAAAAACATCTCACTCTCACATTACAGACTTTAATGGAGCTCCTGCTCATTTGCTGCAGCTGGTGTTTTTAACACCTAAGCCACCACGTTATTAGAGTAGTCAGATCATGTTATCCGGCGATAGGCTTGCTCTATTACTCTAGGCAAATTATGCTCTGATAATGGAACTGAGTATGTGTACTTGACTTACATAGCATATGTATAGCAAAAAAAAAAAAAAAGATTTGGTAGTCAATTCAAAAACGAATTCAATTTGCAAAAAAACGAATTTAAATTGAAAATGCTATAAATGTTCATTGCGAAGCAAAATTTAATACTTAAGAAGAATTATTGATATTTCTAAAATAAGCTGACATGTACCAAACATAAACAATGCAAAAATTTGCATAAAAAAACATTTTGTAAATTTTTGTTACACTGTGTAATCTCTGAGCTAGAAGGGCGGCTTCTTTTATCATGATTCATGGCCCAAGATCGTTCATCGGTCGGAAATCTTTTTATCTTTTTTCAGAAGTTTGCAGTTCATAATAGCATTCACTGAAGCTGCTTTAACATACATACATATATTTCTATAGCTGTAGACATTCGAACATAATAGATAGATAAGGGTCGGCCGGTTTGAAAACCATGTCAGATGTTTGTTTTGAAGTACATAAGTAGGCATTCATTGTAACATATGTATGTATTATGTAAAAGAATATATGTACTCTTATATTCTCCAGAATCACTCCAGATTGCAACTTTTGAAGTAATAGGACTGAAAGAGATACCTTCAGTCAAAACAGGACCATGCGATGACACAATAGATCCATATCTTTGGGCCAAAGTGTACTTAACTACTTCAATTTTATTCATTCAAGTATTGACACTTTACATGTATTTATAGTTAAGTAGTATCGATTTTTCATCTCGATACTTCTTTTATAAGTTCGATTTGGCGTCGTTTGTCCATAGCAGAGATTTGCTATAACTACTTTTACCCACCCTCTAACTCAAAGGACTCAATTTAGCGTATGACACTGAAACAATACAATACATACATATGAAGTACTTTAAACTATTACAGATAGAGTTATAAAAATTGCACAGTGATTCAAAATTAAATGTCAAGGTTGTGTAGCCATTGGTTGAGGCAGTGATGAAATCGGTTGGTTCGTCGTGGTACTTTTGGAGCTCGCATTTGGTGGTCATGTGTTTGATGCTCTGAATTGATCTCAACAGTCGCAGTGTGGTGAATCGGACGATTCCCATTTGTTGAGTGTTGCCGCACATCTGTCATGGTTCGTATGCAAACGGTTAAGACTCACTCATGTTTTTCTGTGTATGTCGTATCCGGCTGGCATGGTTGTAGGATCATTTATGTGGATTAAGTCGTTCGCAGAAAAGGAACTCCACTCGTTCTTCAATACTTCATTTGCGCTGAAGTTGCTGGAGCTAAGCTCTAGTGCCATTCTTAGGGGAGGGCGCTGTGATTTACATAAGCCGAGATCTTAAACTACATTCGATGTCGTTGTGGATTGGCATTTTGAAGACGGAGGTATGTCCGGAGGATGTTGCAATGCAATGATAGCAACTCCAGTTGCAGATTTTTAATTATTATCTCAGTACAGAAAAACAGCTATTTTTTTTTTTTTTTGATTTTTGCGAATCAGTTAACATTCAAGTTAACAAATGCAACCACCTATTCCATAAGCAACAACAAGATGATGTTAATGTAACTCAAAACGCTAAGATTCAAATCTGGAAAACTCGATAAAAATTGCTTAAGTCGAAAACGGGTCATGTAATCCCAACCATCATGTTCGAAATGGTAAGCAAGGCTTAAATTCTATTTAATCGATTTCGCATATCAGAACGGTTTCTGCTCGGTGTCTTTAAGAATGATAACCTGCGATATCGTGCACAGGTATGAAGAAAGTAACATAATTACTGTCATTACTGTCATGTTAGTAAGCCTAAAATTAATCTTTTTCTAATTGTTGCTATTTGGCTACCGAGTGAATCTGATTGCTTTATAACGACTAGCTAATATTTTTTATTACAAATAGAATTTTAATTTGATTTTTTGAAAGGTGACTGTTCTGCTGTGACGAAATAAAGGTATGAGGAGGTCTAGTCTGCCAAAAATTTGAGGCAATCAAGTCAGGAAAAGTAAAGAACTATGTGATACGACGGTGTTCAAGGGAGTCAATTGACTCAGTCATGTTTCTATCCCCTATAAGTTCTAAACATGTGCAGCGATGTTTTATAAGCATCTCACCAGATATGAGCACTGCACTCGAGCTTAGGGCGAATCAAAGGGCTAGATAAATGGGGGTTAAGAATCTCTTATATGGTTTCAAAAACTTGGACATTTCACGGCATTTTCGGCGACATTAATTATGTGGTCATTCCAACGTAGGTTGGCATGTAAATCCATACCGATAGTGGAAGGCCCTTCGGTTGCAAAAATGCCAGAGTCATTTATAGCTGATGGGTATGATGCTTTAATGACAGAAGATACATAGCTTTGGATTTTCAAGCACTAAATTTCACTCTATTGTTGTTATCCCATTGGATTATCGGTATTAATTATTCATAAGCTTAGCAAACTCGGCCGTTCTTGTACCACAGCCGAAGAGCAGTGAATCTGGAAATTAATATGTTAAGGTGACGGTGCTGTCATCGGCGAAGGAATATATTGGATTAGGTAGAAGAGAGTGGAAGACAAAGTTGATCAAACTTGAAATCGTCCAAGACAACTTCATTCAACGGCCCGTTCCGAGCGGTAGATTTTAATCAATTCAAGAAAATGTTCATCGAAACACGCATTTGCAACAAAAGAGCTTGATGCAAGACTCTTACAAATGCTTTTGATATATCAAGTGCAACAATCTTACACTCAACACACCACGTGATCTTTTACTTTTTAACATCATTATTTTTTTCCCAAAAACTTCTGGCAGCCACTGTAGGTGCACATGGAGAATGTGCAAGTACTTCATTCCTTAATTCAAAGAAAATGCCCAGGATTTATGTAGTTAGGTAGGCAGGAATGGAATAATTCAACTTACATCTTTTGAGGAATCTGTGGTATCTCAAACCCGTTGATTCCTACTGTGGTAATATACATTGCAAGATTGTAGGTGTTAGACCACCCTTACATTTGTGTTTTGGTCACGTTCCTTCATAATAAGTCGGTAAGGTGTGTATGTACATATGTATATCGCTTAGGAATGATTTATATAAGAATATACATACATATATACATGAATACATATGTGTATGTTTGGTTGTAACAGCATCTTAGAATCAAATCAATCATCTAGGAATATCGGAATACATTTTAGAGAAAAATGGGGCCTTGGGTTCTGTCTTGGTACCGAACACTTTAATTATAGCTTACCAAAAGAGGCCTTAAAATCTGCAAGCGAACAACCAAAAAACAAAGTACATAAATACATACTTAATTACCTACATCATATAAATTAATGAAGTATCTATGTGTTATTAATTGAGTGAATTCCTAAAGATGGGCGGTCCAGAGCATCACAAACCAGTAGTGTGTTAATTTGGCTTAAAAGTTTATCATTTCATGCAAATTGATTAAACTTTTTCTATGATGCAAAAAGCTTCCACTAGCTGCGATTTACATATGCATGTATGCATGTACACATAAATATGACAATACTCAGCTTACAAGTCTGTATCTTTTGTTGGGGCATTTTTAAATCTGGTTTTCTTGAGAAAAAAATAAAACACAAAAACCAAAACGAACTTAATTCCGTTCACTTCATTGGCAATTCTCAGAGCAGCGTGTAGACTGTGACGCACTTGGCGATCCGATGGGATTCCCACTTGGAAATTCACACGGGAGATTGCTTTGAATAAAGTATTTTATTAAGATGTGTCATCTTTGTTTACGTTCGACTGGTCGATGCGTTTGTATCAAAAGAAAGCGTACCGAACTCTGAAACCAGTTCTTAGAAAGCACATAACCTGATGCTTTCAATCAAAGTAGGTACCTACTTATTTATTTGCATTCTGAAAGAAGTCAAGGTCATTAAAATATAAACCCTTTTCGGACATAATAGGCCATGGTCCCCTATTCCCTGCTTGACATTGTGTTTCTATAGGTATATGTAGATCGAATTGCGCGAATAGAAGTAAGACTTTAACTAATATCTAAGGAAATTAGATGAAATAAGTAGAGTCCGACCGAAGGCCATTTTTTGGCCGAAGCCGAAGCCGAATCTGATAAATAAAGCTATTTTAAATTTTCTGCGGGGGTGGAATTGAAATTTCAAGTGCGAGTTTAGTCCTTAACCTTAACGAAACAGCAAGCCTCTCCTCAGCTGAAATTATTTCCACAAAATTGGTTTTTCGTTTTTGTATAATTAACGACGGTATTTTATATAATATACATTCGAATGTTAAATGAGTCATTCGTTAGTATATTTTTTTTAAAATGCGTATCTCAATTACACAGGGTAAGTTCATAATTATTGTAAAAATCGGTCCTTCATAATTTTTTTAACAAGTTTTGAAAATTTCGAGAGTACGAAATAGGTCTGTCTTGTCGAATGGATTTTGGATTACCTTTTGTGAATATAGTTATAACTTCAGCAACTCTCAGTGCAGACGGAAAAATACCCCCCAGCTTACACATATATTTATTAATATGTATCCTTAAATGTGGTTGTGATACACTCAGATGTACATGAGTATTTATTTTCGAGACCGTTTATTCGCTTATACATTTCAACCGCAGTTACAGGCTTAATAGCGAGAAAGTGTCATCAACTAAGTTCGGATATAGGTTGCACGTTATTTTCGGGGGCACAATGTTTCAGATTAGTGACAACCGAAACAAAATAATTGTAGTTAACAATGTCTTTCGTGTTCGAAACTAGATTATTTTCTACTTCAATTTTGTAGACATCATCTCAACTCTTTTCTCTACTAAAGATATTATTAACAAATTTGCACTTTTTCCACTCTCGAAAGACTGTAGCTTCAATATAAATAGACGTCAGACATTTTTGTGGACGCATTCACAAGTTTCGCCAAACGAAGCAAACATTTTATTTTTACAGAAAACAATAAATTCAACATTCGGCTTCGGCAAAATCTTCGGCCTCGTTTAGCCGAACCCGAATGTTTTGCCGAAGGTTGAATTTTCGGCCGAAGGTGGCCGAAGCCGCAGCCAAATGTTCGGTTGGACTCTAGAAATAAGATGAGCTATCTGCAATATCATCATCATATATGTATATGTATGTATATTATTTCTGTAGTATAGGTACCATTTGCGGCTCTCACACTTAACCAATCTTATCATATGAGGTGTCAAAAGAAAGAGAATTTCCTGGAGCACTGACGAATTGCACTTTTAGTTTATAAATTTAAACAAATTAAAAAACAAATCGAAACAAATAAGTATTCTACCCAAAATGAACTCCCAGCGGAATAAACACTTCCCGTATGATTTCCACGGGATTTCCATCAGTTGACAGAAGATGGAAATAATAAGGGAAGTTTAAATTTTGGGGTTGGACGGGCACGCTAGTTTATACATAATTGGCCTTTTTAGTTGGGTAGGTAGGTACATCTGTATGTCGTCCATTTACTGTGGTATGGATTAAAATGTTTATAAAAATGATAAAAACAACTCAAGAAAACAAACTACATATGTATGTGCGATTTTTTTAAAATTAATATTTCAAGCGCCGCGCCGATGCTGTGAAGTTGTCTCTTGAATATCAGAATGAAATGTATACTATTGTGTACAGGAAGTTAATAAAACAATTTTTATAAATGATCTACATTCTACATTGATGGTATACTAACGGCCAATTTCTTCACATTAGTACTAAGTCTGTCTAGTACCCGAACCAGCTAGCTCTGGAGCTATCTCTAGTACTCGGTATCAACGAACAGCTAGTACTTGTGCATTTTATCCCAATTTACGAGTACTGGTACTAAGTTCACGCAGCCGTATTAGCAACATTATACGCAGCGCCGGATTTAGATTTTTTGGGCCCTAGGCAATAGATAATGCATCAAGCCTATCGTCAGCCTGCGTCATCATAATTCGGCACGGACTCTTTAAGCGCTTTAATTGGGAGAATGATCTTTCCGCAAATCAATTTGTCACCTTCAAATTTAAGAATAAACGTAATGCAGTATCTACGTTTGAAAATCAGCTTGTCCTTATCTTAGCTTATCTTCCAACATTATTTTAAAGAAAGTTGCTTGGTTATAGAATTTATAACTATTACGGCCGCAGCTGTTTCTGCTTTACAGTACCTTGTTACATTAAGTCGAAGTGTGCACAGTGAGAAGGACGAACTTCACTCGCTTCATTAATTGTTAGTTTAAATACCAACATGGGTCTCAATGTCCCAACATGACCAATGTCAAAATTTTTTAAAGAGAATATTTTCAGTTTTTATTAACATAGTTTTAAAGAGTGTTTTTAAATTGAAGAAAAATGTTTTTTTTTTTTGTTAAGTTTCTTTTGTTTTGCATTTTATATATATTTTTTTAAATTGCATGTTTTTATGGTAAGTATTTTGAGACTAATTTTTAAAAATTACATTTGTAGTTGTTAAGTTGAAAGTTTAATACAAAAACAAACATTTTAACAAATTAATACGTTTATTTTAATCATATTTTAAAACAGGTGAGTCCAATGGACCCCACGACTATAGAAGCGTCCACTATTTTCACGACATCAGTTAAGGATTAAGGAGTGTTACTATCGTTATCCATAGTTTTTGGAATGCGTTTTCGTGTAGCTGTGAAACTGCCACCGGGTAGATGTTCTTAGAGCGCATTTCAACAATATCAAAATTTTCACGCATGCTGTGAAGCCTGATTGGACAATGATTTATATAAATTCGAGCACGTTAGTAGTGTTAGGTCTTCACTTTGTAAAACTTTATTGACTTTTTGAAAACTTTGTAAAATATTGTAAAATAAAAGCATTAATGCAAATTGCATATTTTATTCAGTAGGTCATCAGCTTCCCTTAGAGCATCTCCTTTTAGTGTATTATCTTCAGTTATGTTGGTTAATGAATTATAGGATTTAGTGATTGCAGAAATAGCTGCAGCATGAGCTTCCCAACGTGTATCCGATTTTAACACATTATCATTTTCCCGGACAGATTTTAAAGTCTACCATATACTAATGGATGCAGAAAAATAATAATGATAGTATAGTGATTGTACGACAGAAACAAAATCAACTGCAATTAGACAGCAATCCACAGCACTGAGGCCAACAAGATTTTAAGAGTGTGAAACGCAGGAGACCTAAATTGCATATGAATTTTTCTGATTTATTTATTTTTGTTGCATCCCTTTATACTAACCAGATACTCGTATATTTGGGATCATTGTCGTAAGTTTGTTATCTTCATTTTTAATATCGGTACATATGTAGGTATGTTTTTTTCGTCACCAGTATGGGAGTTCATCTTCAATAATGTTAAAAATCGTTTAACTGGTTGATCATCTTAAAAATGTTGTGGTGCCCCATCTGTTGTGATGCCCTAGTCCTGGGCCTAGTTGGCCTAAGGGTATATCCAGGGCTGATTATACGTCTAAACTGGTATAAAATCGATTTTGACACTACTTTTTATATAAATTCGGCCGTTTTCTGTCATTTTCTTTATTATTTTGTTCTAACCGATTTGGTAAGAGTGAACTAAAATTTTACAAAATAATTCAAGTATTCGAGAAATCAGGTAATTATGTTAGTTCTTATTTTATTTGCTTTAATTTAATAAATGCTTTTTGTTATCTTAGAATGAAAAAACGACAGTTAACGACCAAAAACGATGATGCAAAAAGCCTCGATGTCCAAACTGGAACCAAAACGAGACTTATTTGCCGTGTGATCTTGTACTGTACTAAACTCCGTTGTGGCATATGGTAGATGCGGCGCGGCGGTTAAATCCACGAACTTCGATTCCTTCATCGTTTTCGACGTCATCGAAATCGCGAAATAAATTCTCAAATTAAATCCATTTTATCAATGTCCACGAAATACACAAATTAATAACAAATTATAGAATGACAGTCAAGAAAATATCAAAATCGAGTACTATTTTTGTTGTGAAGAAATGAAATGGACTTTTTTCAGGTATTACCGCTACTAGTCAGGCAATTTTGAGGGTCCATCTGGTACCTAGTATTAGCTAGTACTCGGTACCAAATTCATGGAGCTAGGCAGTTAGTACCTGGTGAAGAAATTACTTAGTACCGATTTGAGTACTAGCATTTGGTCTAAACCCCAGTTTTAGGGCTAGTACTCTGTCAAGAAATCGGCCGTAAGGGTAACAAAAGAAAAAAAATGGATTATGTAGACACTCCGACCTGTTTTGATAACACAGAAACATTTAGTTCGCATTAACTCTAGTTGCAATCGTCGCACTCGTAGTTGGCCGTTATTTAAAACATTCAACATTTTACCAATAAGGCGCTAAATGTTCAGAGCATTAAAATGACGGGAATTACTTACAAAGGAATATTGGAGTCAGCTTTCTCTAAGTTGAACGAGTTGTTTGCACCTTGGCATTAGATTTTGTAACAAGATAATGCACCAATCCATACTGCGCGCGTGGTAAAGTCGTTTATTGTAAACCAGAAAGTGGAAGTGATGCATTGGCCGCCATATTCACCTGATTTAAAAGGTTTGGGGATGGCTAACTCGCAAATAATATGAAAGGGGGAAGCAGTGCGACAATAAAGAACCACTTCTCCGGGGTATTAAGCCAGCATGGGCCGAAATATCGCTTAATTACATAAAATCTTGGACGACTCACTTCCAGACAGCATATTTGAAGTGATATCAGAAAACGGTGGCTACACACATTACTAACTTCTTTGTTGAATCATTAATTATGGTAGTAACCAACAAAAAAAAAAAAAAAAAATCAAAATGCACAAAAATATTCCTTAATTTTTGCCATTGCCTTTATTCATGTGAACCGATTTTATTGCATACTTTTCCGAGTCTTTTTACAAACTTTGGGAAAAATCCCGTTACTTTGTAAGGTAAAGTAATTTTTGTAAGTGTGTTCTCTGGAGGGATTCCGAAACTTTGTTAACAATCAATAATTATAGTTGTGTATCGATTTTCCTGGCCATAACTCACTGTTTAGTGATATTTTAATATTGCCTTTATTCAAGTGAACCGTAGTGTATGTTTTCCTTCTCTAAGGTTTTTTTTTTTAATTTCAATAATATTGCTAAGTTAGTTTAAGTTGAAATTAATATAAATAAATAACATAAATAAATATATTTTGTATTTCGGGTACTATAGCCCATTGTGCTGCCGAACAGTATCCCCTAAGTAACCAGGCCCTGGGTGAGAATCGAACCCACAATCTCTGTGTGATAAGCAAGCTCGTGATATATGTACTACATATGCACTAACACTAGATTACTGAGGTGGCTTTTTTGGTGCCGAAACCAATAGTTTCGAACACAACTCACATGTTTCAGTTGAACCACTAACTCACGTTTTAAAGCGGCAAGTTCTACATTAATAGCAAACAGTAATGGTAAAGACTATTTTTCCTCAAGATTGTGATTGAGCCGGCTAGCTGTGCATTAACCTTTGAAGAGGGCCAGCTGCCTCCTCCTCATATCCATTTCTAGCCTGCTCCTCTAGCTTCGCAATTAGGTCGTAGTATTTTGGCTTCCATAGTTCCCAATATCACCTTTACTAAGTTCGATCCCGCATCCAGCAGCTATAGTTTCAACAATTCTGTACCAAAACGTTCATGTTTGTATTGCATTTAAAAACTGCCTTTCGTCGCAGGTGGTGGGGTGGAATACTTAGATCTTTTGAGTACATAATCTACTTGTAGCTTCAATGCCTTACTACAAAAAGGTAATAAATCAGTTTTCAGCATAAGAATGTAGTTAGGCGTATTTGACGGGAGGCATACGATTCTTTGCACATAGATTTTTAGCAAGTTTTCCACGGTTTCGTATTTCTTATCGCACCAAACTCGTGGTCGTCGGCACTTTAACCAATATTGCAAGATTGCACTAGTTTAGCGGCAGCAAATTTTCAAATGGTTTAGTAAAATTATTTTTTCCAGATAACATCCCATAATATTGGATGCGATTAATAAAAAATATACATATATACAGTAAAACCACAGACAATAAATATACAGATGTCGCATTCATATGGGAAGAACTGGTATATGAAAACGATATCTGCTTAAAAAAAATATATTTTTTCCTCCTTCCCTCTCTCTACTCCGTCTTCAGTTCGCATCTAAAAAAAACACGTGAGCGAGTAAAAAGAAATATGTAGCTTTATTTGTTATACCTATTCTGAAAGCTTTGTCTGCGGGACACAGTCTGCTGGATCAAAAAATGGAACCATTTTTTTGTACAGGCATGAGACATCTGTATATTTATTGTCTGTGGGAAAACCTTGTATAATGGAATCACCGAATAAAAAAATTTGCGAAACCTGGATAGTGGACATATTTGGATACCCATTTTGATTTTCTTCACACAAACTCACTCGTATATAGTGGAAATTTCTGAAATCTGAATAATGGAACATTTTTCAATGAATTTTGTCTTTTTCCCATGCATATTCACTCTTCAATAACAGAATCGAGAAATGAATGAGACAAAAGTCATTAACATTTTGTCGGCTTCGTTTACTTTTTCGAGAAGTTTGATTTTTTCTTTGCGTGCGTGTCTCATTCTACTAGCGGATACATTCAACAAGTACACATTATGAGCTCCGATATCAAAACTGGTCGAAAAAAAAATAAAATAAATTAGGTTGCCGATTGTGGAAGAAATGCGAACAGTAGAAATGTTGCGAGTACTAGAATTAAAAAGTGCACCCAAGCATTCCACTATTCGCAAGTTTTACTGTATATAAACACATGCATTGTATATATTTTTAATTTGGTTCTATCATTAGCTCAAATTGCTTCAAACTGAGCGAGCTTTAAGTTTAAAGCGAAAATGCGTATGTAAAAAGCTTTAGTTTGAATTCGCAATGTTTCCACAATGGTGTCAAATTGGTTGCTCTATGTGGTTCGTGCAGAAGCTAAAGCGCATACGAAATAAAAGCAAAGTGAATAAAATTTCCCTCGCACATAAAAATTGTCTTCCGGAAATAATGCTTTAAAAAAGGAAATGGAATGGAATACGGAAACTAGAAAAGGATTTCAGTTAAGATTGGATTTATTGGACTTTTTTTGAAGATTTATTTAAGAACAGTCGTGAACATTATGTATATGTAAATAATATTCTTCTTTTTTTTTGTAATTTTTCTTAGCGCACTATGCGGATACCTTCAGAATGCTCCTAAATGCAGTATTTTTGCTTTCTTTGTATGTATGTATGTTTGTATGTAGAGTGACTTGCGATAATTCGAATTTCACCGGACCAAGGAAAAACTTCGAATTACAGAGGTTTTTGAACTTTAGAGGTTTCAGAAAAATAAATGTGTACATGTGTGAGCTAAGCGTAATTTTTATTACTTTGATTTTCATTATTGTATTTAACTACGTATACATACTTACATCAATGAATGTATACACAGGGCAAAGGCATCTCTTAAACATTTGGTTTTCATGAACTACTTTCGTCATATACGCATTTCAACCAACAGTGGAGGAAAAACAAATGGAATTGACTTCAATTCGAAGTATAAATAAGAATAGGGGTAAAAAAGCCATCACGTTCGAAATAGATAGTTTTTCATGTTTTTTTGTACAGCAGTAAATTCAAACTAAGGAAAGGGACAAACATGTTCGATTAACAGAGGGACTCTCATGGTTCTCCTATTTATAGAGGTTTTCGAATTATTGAGAGCTCACTGTATAATGTATTTTTATTACAACTTAATGCAAATGTTCATATTGACAGTTGAAAGTGGCAGTTTGGATTGGGTTACATCGGTTCAAAAGCGTTTCTGTATCTTGTGTAATTTGAGATGGTTTTAAATTTATTTTTGGTTTTTATTTTAAAAAATGTTCATTCATATAAAATTACTCTATATTCAAACAGTGCATGTAATGTACCTACGAGGGCGGTCCGATAAGTACTTAGCCTCACCGCCCGATGGTGCCAGTATCGCAGGAGAGATTTACTATCGTCTAGTACAGTCTCTTAGAAGGCTACTGTCAAAATGTCAGCCTAATCGGACTCGTAGTTTTGTTTTGACCACGTGTAGAAGCCAGCTTGTCCGCGAATTTTCGAATGAGAAGGTCATCGCCGCCACGGAGGCCTACTTTGCAGATCTCGAGAAAACCTATTTTTTGGATGGGTTAAAGAAGTTGGAGCATCGCTGGATCAAGTGTATCGAGCTGAAAGCAGACTATCTTGAGAAATAAATCGCCACTTTTCCAAAATTATTGTTTTTCTTTTGTAGGCTAAGTACTTATCGGACCGCCCACGTACATATGCATGTATACTATCTACATATCTCCGAAAGCGCTTTGATGGTAGTCTTGACATTAGCTTTGATTTGGATGCCTATGATCGAATAATTATATGTATGTATTTTTATTTTAATTGATATCTATTTTATTTTGTTTGTTCGATATTATTTTAGCGACTTTTGACTATAGTGTTTTGGAAAAAAATGATTGCTTCACTTGTTCCTCCATTTAGTTCCAGTCAACCACATTTAACTACTCGTAGATACCACATTGACATCACCTTCGTCGGCGTCGGATGCTTTAATGTCAGGAAGCATAAAGAAAAAGTTGATGACTTTTAAAGTATGTCGAGGTCAAATGACTCCTTGTTCTTCTTCTTCTCCTACTTCTATAAGGTTTTTCTTAAGCTTTGCCATCTCCTATGAACCATGTTCCAATTCTTAGAATATTTCGATAAGATTAATGCATTCCTTGAATCTCCCCAGTTATATTGCTCGAGAAGTACCTCTCTTTGTTTGGTTTTATTTTTTCGTTTTCGAAAACTAACCAAAATTCTTCGGCGGGACCATGCTTTTGTTAGTACTGCGGCTTAGAAATATATGTATGTACATTATGTGTAGAAGACATTGCGCACAAAAATAGAAAATGTCCATTAAATTTCTCAAGAATAGATTGGTCAATGAGCACCGTGGTCTAGTGGGAAGTGAGTTGGACTACTACGCAATACTTCCCGGGTCTAATCCCAGGCAAACACCTAAAAGTTTTTTCACGGTCCCACCTCTTTCGAACAAGCAATCAAAGAGTATCATTTGTCACGATAGACCTTCTCAACTCGCCATTCACAGTCGGCAAAAAACTGTAGGTCCCTTCCATTCGTGCACAAAAATATAACACGCATACAAAAATGGTTGCGAGAAGCAGGCTCTTGTTCACCCCGAGCTGTAGCGCTACCTAAAGAAAGAAAGAAAGTGGTCAATAAGTTTATTTTATTTCTGACTTTATTTATGGTTTCAGCTGTAACATCTGTGGTGAAAGTAGGAACATCAGTAGAAATATATGCATTACCTGAGTATTTCGAATTTGTTTACACGTGTTGTTAAAACTAAAAAGGTACTCTTCGAAAATGATTCAAAATTACTTGTGTTCTTATTTCTTCTGACCGCAGATATAAACCTAAAGAAAGATGGCCAATATCGGTAGCACGCTTTAGACACCCAATTCACGAGTTGAGTTGTGTGTAGCTAGTGTAGTCCTAAATTATTAAATGTAAAGATTCAAGATCCAATTCCCTGGACATGTTAAAAAAAAAAATTCTGCCATATATCGCCGCAAACGCAAAAACACCGAGCTCTTACGCGCTGGGGAAAAAAAGTATTGAAGGCAGAAACGACTTTCTTAAGAAACAAAAAAAAAAAAAAAAACATTTGCCTCTCCAACACTAAAATCGGAGAATATACATATGACTTCAATTTTGAGTCTGCTTGACGATGCCCACAAGTTGCAGAATCGGGAACAAAATGCTGCGAATGGACAGATCTCCCTTTCCCGATCGGGTCATCTGATTGATCCATTGGGTTAGACATAATCAGGGATCGGATTTTGTTGCTAAAAAAGTCAAAATTGTACCGCAAAAAATGCATTCAATAATAAGGGTTATGCATTATTATTAACATTGCACTGTACAGCCAAAAACATTTTGGAGTGCTCTGGTAACAATCGACTGCGATATCTCTCAGGAAAGAATTGAATGAACTGAGGGATCGCTCTTAACATGGCCATAGACATAGACTAGTGGAGCCAAGATAAAAGATTTCAAGTCGTTGACTTTAATATTTGAGCCCAATTTGGAGTTTGCAGCACCGTGTCCTTTTTTTGCTGAAAAAATGCGTACGATTTTCAGCTACTTGCCCTTTAGCTTGCTGTAATTTCCCCTCGATCTTGTTTAAAGTATTTACCACCTGTTCAATATATATATATGCCTTCCTAAATATTACGCATTGCACTAAGATCAAATTTTTGATTTGAAATACACCTACTAGGACTCACCTGTCATTTGTAAACTTTTAAATAATGTGCTCTTTCGGGTCGACCAAAAATCAGTTTCCGATTTCGCTACAAAATTTTGCAATTGGCTGGAATCTCTTCACGGGTCTTGGGTCATTTTCACTTTCAATGACAAGTAAACATATTTATTTTTTTTGTAAATAAAACTGCGGCGAATGCCTGAGATTGCACATACGACATAAGAAGAAACGCATGTACGTGTATATTTTGATACAAAAATGTATTTAGGGTTGTATTGGTGTGTATGGATATTTTTTATGCGCGCTCGTCTAAACCACGGGGGCAATTATGTGCATGTTTACACGAGAGAAAAACCTGCTCTTATACGTGTGGACACTAAAATTTATTTCGTGTGAGCAAGGACAAATCGTACACCCGTGGACAAAAAAAAACCCTCGCACCATTACTTTTCTTCAATTTTCATGAAAAAATCAAGGTTGTTCTTATGCTATAAAATTAATTTTTATATTTTACTTAACTTGTTAGTTTAGACTTTAGAGTAACAAACATATATATTAATCGAAATTTGACCCCACAATTCAAATATATTTGCATTTGTATGATTATTATTATTATTATTTATTATTATTATTAGATTTATTAATTCATGTAATTTTTTCTTATAAATTTATAAAATCAAATGTTAGCATGGCTTTGCCGTCTGCCTGGTTGATTTATTCATACATACAAGTAAAAAAGTTAAATTAATTTCCATACAATGCCTACTACACAAAATAAAAAGGCCTGTCTAGGTTTATTTTTTGTTTTTAAAAGTTTTCATTTAAGATTTGCTGTCTATAGGATAGAGCAATTTTGCAATATCGGTATAATTTACATACATCCGCTTCATTAAGGAGGGATATCACTTGCACCTCCGTCAAGACGTCGAATCCAAATACATGTCTCCTTGTTTCTCGCAGGATCGGGCATCTTCCCATAAAATGGAACACATCTTCTCTCTCAACTAAATTGCACATGCTGCAAAAGATAGGTAAGTCCTCTCTGTGGGGTACATAGTTCAGCTTCAGGAGTTCTCCACGCAGTCTCAGTGTCATCGCTATTTCTTCTATTTTATAATTATCGTGGAAATAATTCCTTTGTTGCAGGTTGTGATTGAGTCTACTGTAGATATCTCTGTGTAATGATCCCACTGCTTCTTCAGCATATCTCATTCTACCCTGCTCGTCTAGCTTGCTAATAAGCTTATACAATTTAGGCTTCCAGTTGCCGATGTCGTCTCCGTTCAACTCGATTCCACATCCGGCAGCTAGATCCAGCCATTCCCTGTACCAGCCAGTTCCTGTTTGTACAGCATTCAGAACTGCTTTTCTTGGAAGGCGATGGGTTGGCATGTTTAAAGTTTTTAAAATATAATCAACCTGTAGCTTAAATGTCTTAATAAATAAAGGCGATAATCCTGTTTCAAGCATTAGCATGTAGTTCGGAGTATTCGACGGGAGGCGGAACATTCTCTTTACATAAAATCTAAGCAGCTTTTCTACGGTTTCATATTGTTTACCGCCCCATACTTGCGCCGCATATAGTAGAACTGATTCCGCCACAGCTTCAAAAACCCTGTATTTAGCGCTATGACTAATATATTTATTTTTGAAAATATTTTTCCAAGCTACGTTGATGGCCGTTTTAGATTTTACGAGTTTTTCTTTAAAGTGTCGTTCCATGTTCATATTTTTAGTTATGAATACCCCGAGATACTTGTATATCTTTACAACTTCGATTGCGTCCTCATTAAAGCGCCATTTTTCGTTGGAACAGTTTCGGCCTCCACCTTCCTTGAAAATCATAATTTTTGACTTGTTAAGGTTTACCACTAGCTTCCATAATCTGGTGTACTCATACAAACGATTGATCATGAGTTGCAGAGATTCCGGGGAGCATGCCAGAAGAACAACATCGTCTGCAAACAAAAGCGCTTTTATTAACATACCCGCATATTCCACACCTCCTGGCAGACAATCAGCTAGATCGTCAATGAACAGAGCAAAAAGATTGGGGCTCAGCGCACATCCCTGTCTTACTCCCGAGTACGTTTGGAACCATGCCGATAGTCCATCTCCGTCCCATACAGCAGCTTTAGTGTCAGCATATAAATTTCTTATTAATCGCCCAAATTTTAGCGACATTCCCAACTCGTATAGCTTATATAATAGGGCTGTCCGATCCACCGAGTCGAAGGCTGCCTTAAAATCAACAAAGAAGGCATAGAGCTTCTTACCTTGCGAAAGAAAAGACTTTGCAATGCTACTTAGAACAAATATATGGTCAATTGTAGAGTATCCTGGCCTAAAACCAGCTTGAAATTCACTCAGCAGGTTATTGGCTCTTATCCATGCATTTAATCTTATTTGAAGTATCGCAGTAAAAATTTTATAGGATGCATTCAAAAAGGAAATACCACGATAATTCTCTGGATCCAGTGTAGAGCCCTTTTTGTGGATTGGAAAAATTAGGGCCTCCTTAAATCGCTGTGGGACACATCCATACTCCAAAATATTATTAAACAAGCCGGTCAGTCTGTCGCGAAGCAGGTTCGTACCATGCTTGTAAAACTCGGTAGGAATCCCATCCGATCCTGCTGCTTTGCCATCTTTCAAACCACGCAATGCTTCGCTAACCTCTAGATGTGTTATTGGGCTGTCAAGAATATCATTCCCAAAACCAGGTGCTGCGTATTGAAAACTTACACCGTGCGTGACTGGGTTCAGTAAGCTTTTGAAGTGCTCTCGAAGAATGCTAGGCTCCAACTCCCTATCAATAACGTACCTTCCGCCATTGACATTTCTTATCTGTCTCCAGAAGTCAGCTGCATTCCTACAATCCACCAGCTTTTGAGCCTCTATCTCGAAGTGTTTCTTCCTCTTTTGCACGCACAAGGCCTTAAACTTACGGTTGGCATCGATATACGAGTCGTGCACCACCCTTCCCTTACAGATTCTAAATAATTTAAGCCAGCAGAATGAGAGATTTCTGGCTCTTTCGCACTCATAATCAAACCATGTTTGTTTACCTTGCCTCTTTTGTCCGTTGCTTCTATTGGTAGATGGGTAAGAGTTCTTGATACCATTTTCAATCCCTTCAAGATTCGTTTCCTGCTGAGCTATTAGATTTTCGTCCAGAAGCCTCAGATACCTGGGTGCCTTCTCCAAACTCCACACCAGCTTAGGGGCTAGCTTCATAACTCGTGATCTATCCACCTGGGTACTAGTAAGCTCAAAGGTAGCCACAATGGGTAAGTGATCCGAATATGGAACTAGTTTCACCTCTAGGTCCGTAACTCGTGAATTCCATTCACCTCCTAGTAGGCAGTAGTCAATAACTGTCGTCCCTTGCTTTCCCACAAATGTATAGTTACCGTTTTTGTCGCTCACACTGGTACCATTAAGAAGACGCATCCCATTTGTATGATAAAAGGGAATTTTACATTTTATTTAGGCAAACTGTTTTATCAAAATTTTTATTACGTACAGGTGCAACTATTAAAAAAAACCTAAGTAAATATTGAATACAACCTTGAAATAATCAAATAACATAAAAAAAGAATTCATTTAATGTGCAATTAACCCAATATTTGGTTATTCCTCTTTTATGACGTCATCAATCCTGTTTGGCATCGAATCAAACAATTTTCATTATACTTTCCAGTTGAGTAACAGATGTTGGCCTTGTCTCTCTAATTTTTTTGTCCATGTAATGCCAACAGTTTTCTCTAGGGTTAAGATCCCGGCTACCACCAGCCTATGGAAGAGAAAGAATTCCCAAAGAATCCTTGTAGTTTAGTACCCAAAATTAGAGTAAAGTAACAAAAGTTTATAAAAATGTTAGTTTACGGATCATACGCAGCAGAAAAGCTTAGCGATTTTGCTTTATGTGCAAGACCTTAATCGTCCTGAAAAATCACACTACCAACACTGCGGTAAAGTTGCTATAAAGTAGGGACAAAATCGTTTTCTATAATGTTTTCTTATTCTGGGCATTTACTGAGCCTCTAAGGATTACAAGTTATCCAACATCAAATCTATTGCCCCCCATACCATAATATAAGGGGAAAGCTTAACGGTGGGTAAAATGCAATAATTTGAATACCGTTCACCTTTTCTTCGGTGAACCACCACGTTCCCGTCTGGGCCAAATAAATTGAATTTGGTCTCATTCGAAAATATCATTCTTGCCTTTCGGTCTGAGTCCAATTTGTATTGCCCATTCAAGCCTTATTTTTTTCATTTGCGGTGTTAACAGTGGTTTTTTAATATGCGGCAAATTGGTATCTCCAGTGCCAAAAGTAACTCAAAATGTGAAATTGATCCGGATGTGTTAAATAATTACTTTCTTGAAAATAATAATGAGGAGATTACTTTAAATTTTTCAGAAAATCCATCTCAGTCCTTCCAGTAAGAGGGTTTGAAATTGAATCGGTTGACGAAAATTATGTTATAAACTATGTTGCAGCTATTAAATCGAATGCAGTCGGTGAAGATGGGGTCCCATTGCGATTTATAAAACTAATTTTGCCCTATATTGTATGCCACCTGACCCACATTATTAACCACTGCATTGCTACGTCAATTTTTCCTAAATCCTGGAAAATAGCTCGAGTTGTACATGTTGCAAAAAAAAACTACTCCGATCTCTGTAACTGATTTTAGGCCTATAAGCATCTTACCGTGCTTGTCAAAGGTCTTTGAGAAACTCATAGCAAGACAGGTTCTTGATCACTTATCTCTTCATAGATTTCTGTATGAGGGGCAATCTGGTTTTAGGTCTAACCACAGTTGTTCTACTGCGATGGTTAATATCTTGGATGATATAAGACAGGAGTTTGATAAAGGCGTTACGCTTCTTTGTCTGCTGGATTTCTCACAGGCCTTTGACAAGGTAAAATACTTTGCTGGAAATTAAAACATCTTTTTGGTTTTGGTGATAGCTCGGTGAAGCTTTTTGAAAGCTTTCTATCGGATAGATTTCAAAAAGTTGTAACTTCCGATTCGTTCTCAGCTCTTCTACCAGTGAAGCAAGGTGTACCACAAGAATCAATCCTGGGTCCCATAATTTTCTGTATGTTTATTAATGACTTGCCATCGGTCTGTAAACAAAACATACATCGATCCATCTATATGCTGACGATGTTCAGCTGCACCTGACTAGGCCATTCAATAATACAGCTGAACTTGTGTATTATTTAAACGAGGACCTCTCCAGTATTTATTCCTGGTCTGTATCTAATGGATTACTTCTAAATCCAAATAAGTCTCAGGTTATCCCAATAACAAGTAAAAAACTAACCATCAACTCCTTACCTGATGTCATGCTCTTTGATAATAAGCTAAACGTTGTTCAGACTGTAACTAGTTTGGGATTTGTTATCAATTCGAACTTCTCAGGATATGACCATACAAACTATTTTAAAAGAAAAATCTATGGATGCCTTCGAAAGCTGTGGGTAACTGCAAGTTTTACACCCATCGACACCAGACGTAAGCTTGTCATAAGTCTTATCTTACCCTTAATAATATATGCTGAGGTTGTATACTGCAACGTTGATTCATTATCCCAACGCAAACTACAAGTAGCATTTAATGACTCGGTAAGATATATTCACGGATTACGCAGATATGACCATATCTCTCAACAGGCAAAAAGCCTTTTAGGCACAACTCTTACACATTGTATTGACGCCAGAAATTGTATTTTCTTGCATAATATTATAAGAATTAAGACTACAATGTATTTATATGGTAGACTTTGTTTTGCTCGTTCCCTTAGAACTCTCTGTCTAATTCCATCACGTTATCACTATCTAAATTCGTCTCGTTAATTTTTTATTTATGCTGTTAAATTATGGAACTCTACCAATAAATATCAGAACTATTTCTAGTGCCACTCACTTTAAAAGTGCCATCTTTCTTCATTTCTCTTAGCTTAACCTCTATCTCATCCTCCTTCCCTTTTTTATCTTCTTAAATAATATTTTGTTAAACTTATTTACTAAGACTAGCACATTGTTTAATCTAAATTAATTTAAATCTTGATTGAAAATCTAAGTACTATAAAAGATTTTTATCTTAATTGTACCTTATAATCTATAATAATAATGTATAATAATAATGTATAATAATAATGTATAATAATAATGTATAATAATAATAATAATAATAATAATAAATTGAAAAAAATTGAATTGAAATTTTTTCTGCAGGACGACTTACATTAACTCCCATTTCATTGCAACCTCGATACTGTCCGACTATTTATTGTTTCCCATTTTGCTTCTGGAGTGACCAGTTAATATCCCCAGTATGTACAAACCGGTTTTTTAAACAAATTTGCTGGATCAGACGCTGATCTCTAGGAGATATCTTTCTGGGCCTTCCGCTTCCAGCTCCATTAATTAGACCCTAGTCGACTAGCAAATTCACGGTTTGACAATTTATCCTTACGCAAAGAATTCAAATCTTTGAAAAAACGAATTCATTGTGACTTATTACCAAATAAAAGAAAATACAGCGCTTACCAGTAGTCTTGAAGGATATTCAGATAGTTAAAATATTGGCAATAACTAAAAAAATATATGCTTATAAATTATTTCACCATACATAAATTGGCTCCCATCGGAAAGGAGATAATACAGATTATTTCGAATGCGAGCGTTTTTTTGTCCACGGGTGTATGGTTAAGAAGAAAGTGCAACAGTAAGCTTGACAAATAGTACCAAAAAGGCAGTGTGTATTAAAAAAGCAAAAAAAAAACAATATGAGTAAAAAAGGCAAAATCAACAAAATCCGTGCCCTGAACATGACATTATTAAATTTATTTCAATTAATGGACGAGTAACCGCTTCTCTGTCATCGAAACTTGTACGAATTTTGACACCTGTCAGTGGGTTTTAACTATTTCTATGCATTCATCAAACACATCCATGAAATATGACAGCTCAGTCTATGAAAGTTTAAAAATACAGTACAATTTAAGAACGGAAGTTTGATTTCCGGAAAGCGGAGCTGAAATAAAGCTTGGCTGCTTATTTTTATGACCAAACGATTGCATATTGACGGGGTTATAAGCATACGCATAAAGTCCTTACGTTAGGTTGCGCAGCGCCCGCTGGTAATTCGGGTACCAGCACACTTGCCATTGCCATTGTGATAGCGTAGATGTAGAATTTTAAGGGACGGAAGGTAGTTAGTGCAGTTAAGATCCAGCCTAGGCCAGATCATTCTTACTTTCCCATCTAACATTGGTTTTATTGACTGTGTCAACTTTAAGTAATAGCTTGTAAGTAGCAAGGAGCATGCCTTACCTATATTCTTCTTTTCCATGAATCCTTAGTTTTACGAAAGAGAAACCCCTTAGATTGCCTCTGCATGCATACCATTGTGAAGGGTTTTGCTGTTCTGTCCTGTCGTCATATAACCGTTTTCAGAATTCCCCCCGGCTACCATATCGTATATAAAACAGCTCACAGGTCCATTTGTATACCCAAGCCCCCAAATTCGGAGAACAAGATCGTGGAGAGTAATTGCTGATGCATAACTTCTCTCTTTGCCCATCATTTATCAGTTTGTACTAAAAGTCTCATGTCTCCTTTTGTTCTCACCCACCCCCATAGTTGTAGGACACACAGCTTGCCTCTTCACTTTATTAGACAAGCTAGAATATGAATACACATGTACACACATATGTGTATACATGTACAAGCCGCCCTTTTTGGTCTGACAAATTTCTAAAATACCTGATGTGTGTATAACAAATAAAGAGGAGATATTTTGTAGTGGTATTATGCTGACTGCAACATCAATCGAAGAAGAAATACTTCCAAGGGGTGATTACTTCATAACAACCAAAAAAAAAAAAAAACACTGTTTCTGTTTCCTCTTCTTCATTTTTGTTTAGTTCTGCGATTGCGCTTTTATTCGAATGATTAAATAGGCTGACATATAAACTTGCGGTATTACATAAAGCGATACTCGTATCAACCTGTATTTTGATACCACCATAATGTTGGGGGTGGAGCTAAGATTACGCAAACACACTTGGAATGGAATCTATCATACCGATTGGAATTAATATTTGTAGACTTGCGCGGCTCAACCTTTCCAATCGAATTTCCAGAAGTCTTTCCCTTAAACACATGTACTCGTACTTAAACTCCTCGAACATCGTAGACAGATACACGTACAATTTCCCCTGTACAAAAATGCAGCACTAGAAAAATTACTTTAAATGTTTAATAAAAGAAATACACACAAATATTACTTCTCGCCATATCGTCTGGTTGGTAGAATACCTACGACTATAAAATTTGTTAATGTTCCTTTAGTTTTGATTATACTGTTGTTGACTTTTTTAACCTCCGATACGAGGGCAGGTAAATGAATAGTATTAGTAGATTCGGGATAAACAAACGAGTGAAGTGCTACATGCTCGTATCTGACAAAAAAAAGTTTACAACAATCAATATGCGGAAAGTTCAGTTCGTAAGATTTTATGCTCCGCCGCCGCCGCCGGTAAATTTCGATTCAATAATAATAGGGGCGTTGCGTGCGATTTCGGATTAAGACCAGTGTAAAAAAAAAAAAACAAAAACCCAATTCTAAGGTGAAGAATATGTATACATTGTATACACACACACATACCTACACGCGAATACCTGTTTCAATAAATTTCCAATTTCTTTTCTAAATTGAAAAGATGGAGAAAGTTTTTCATTGAGATAGTTTTAATCGTTTATTGGCTCATATTTTTCAATCAACAAATTTCCATTTATCGATTCGAATATTTTGAATAACAAGTGTTCTCAATACAATAGAATACACACATTTCTTTGTTTTGCTTAGGTAGTGTTTGAGTTATGTTCTGCATCCGCAGGATGAATTTATGGTTCTTAATACGAGTTCAATGGAATATGGAATAGTGTTGGATTAACTTGTCAACAGACAGACTTAGTTTCTTAACCATTAGAACTCATGAATGTGGCGCCAGCTTTCTACTCCATGTAGCGACGGTTATTTGTAACTTCATATATACAGCACAGCAAACTTTTCACAAGAGAACAATAACGGTCATCACTGCAAAAATTGACAGTACTGTTTCTTTGGCTATGACATACCTAAGTGAAAATAAATCTTTTTTTTTTTTTTTTTATTTATTTACGAGTATTTGTGAATAAGAAGGTACATACTATGCAATTTATCTTTACACGTCATTTATCTTTTATCTTAAGTTGAACAAAACGACAAAAGCTTACCAATAGATGCTTTCTTTTTATAATCTTACACACGATAAACGGGTTATGAATATGCTTATAATGTTTACACACAGCGCGAGCTACATGGATAATCACAAATACTAGCAGAATTGTGCTGGATATAACAGTTCGGCTGAAAAGTTCGTATCGTTTTAAAGAAAAAGACATTCTTTTTTTTTTTTGAAAAATTCGATTTTATTATTCAATATAGTGGCACCGTAGCGCAAGTGGTTGGTGCGTCGGACTACTGAGCCAGCGGTCTTGGGTTCGAATCCCGCCGCAAATACCTAAACATTTTTCACAGTGCCTACCTCTTTCGAATGCCTGACCAGCATTCAAGAGTATCATTTGTCATGTAAAGCTTCCCAAATCGCCGTTCGGAGACGGCAAAAAACTGTAGGTCCCTTCCATTCGTGCAAAAAAATATAACGCGCATACACAAATGGTTGCGGGAAGCTAGGCTTGGTTCTACCTAGGACTGCTGAAGCCAAATATTTATTTATTTATTTTTTTTATAGTGGCCATCGAGGGCGATACACCGATTATAGCGATCTTTCAACTTTTCGATACCATTTCTGTAGTACGATTTGTCTTTTGCTTCAAAATAGGCCTCAGTCTCGGCGATTACCTCTTCATGGTGACATGATGCATTGTTTTGATGAAATAACACTTTCTTCTTCTTCAAATGGGGCCGTTTTTCGGCGATTTCGCCCTTCAAACGCTCTAATAACGCTGTGTAATAATCGGTGGTTTTAGTCGATGAAAATTATTCCACGCGCATTCCAAAATACAGACACCATAATTTTGCCAGCTGACTGTTGAGTCTGTTCATGCTTTGGCTTCGGTTCACCACGTGCAGTCCACTCAGTTGACTGTCGTATGGATTCCGGAGTGAAATAATGGTTTCATCCATTGTCAAATATCGACGCAAAAATTTCGATTTCGCTTCAAATACTGCTCAGAATCATCAATTCATTGTTGTTTTTGATCGATTGTGAGCTCGCGCGGCGCCCACTTTGCACAGAGCTTTCGCATACTCAAATATTAATTAACGATATGTCCAACACATTCATTTGATATCTTTATAGTGTCAGCTATCTTGATCAACTTTTAAATTCAAATTTTACGGTCATCCAAAATGATTTTGTGAATTTTGTTGATGTTTTTGTCCTTAACAGCCTCTTTTGGGCGTCCACTGCGGTCATTGTCTTCGGTGCCCATTTTTTTTTGTCATAAAAAACAGTGTTTCATTAACACGCGAAATTCCTTTTTATCCATTTTTTTTACTTAAATAACAAAAGTTGCTTCACTCAAAATACTATATCTCACAAACTAATAGTCCGGCAGCTGTCAAATTTATACACGTGTCTTTTGTAGTTTGGTACTAAATAAAAATGACATGGATGAAATTCTAGTGGCGCCCTCTCATTGGAACGATACGAACCTTTCAACCGAACCGTTATGACCCATAGCGGTCACAGCAAACTTAGTTGTTGGCAACATATCATATTGCAGTTTTTATTTTGTATGAACATTTCGGATGTACTTAGTGTAGATAGGTAGAAGTGGTGGTTTCGGTGTATAGAAAGCCCAAATAGCGCAAAGGGGCGCCGCGCCGTTTTGATACCACAATCTCAGGTGACCCGTTTATTTGGATGAACATATGTAGTTTGGGATATTTATATCCACCCTTTGGAGTTTGAGGAGAGGATCAGTTCTGCAATCCTCTTCTCGGATATCTCTTTAAGGTCGTCAAAGAAAATTTTGCCAAGTATAGGTTGCCTGCCTCTGGCTAAAGCCGGACACTTGCACAGAAAATGGATAAGCGTCTCTTTTTCATTTTCATCATTGCAGCTTCGGCAAAAATTGTTGTGAGGAATTGCTAGTTTGGCTGCATGGTCCGCTATTAGCCTGTGCGCTGTACTAATTTCAACTACTCTTGCAATGTCTACGCAAGTTCTTAACAGCTTATATGACACAGCTAGTCAGAAGTGTGAGAGAATACTGCGCTGAACAGCACCTCTAGGAATATGAACATTTTCCTATATTGAGCTGTTAAGGGCTAACCCTCGCCTGGCTAACTCGTTGGCTCTCTCATTTCCTTCGGATTGTACTGCTTGTAGAGTTATACGAAGAGAACGATAAGAGAAAGTAGCCAGCACTGGGAATAAATGCTTAAAAAACGGGAGCAACACGGTTGACCGCAAACCAAAATATTTAATAACGAAATCTCACAAATAAATCTCGCATTTTCAAAAATTCGTATGAAATTCTCGCATTATCAAAATCTCACATATTATGAAAATCTCACTTATTAAGAGCACTTTTCTGTAATGTATAGCACATACAATAGTATATCTAATATAATTTGAGTTTGGAATATATGTATGTACCTATACCTATTACCTACATTGCTAGTATAGATTAAGAATCTCGCATTGAAATAAAATATTTATTAATTCGCGCAAATTATTTCATTTCAATCCGAGATTCTAGTTTTCGAGATTTTGATTTGCGGAATTTTGTAATTACAAGATTCCGATATGATAACGCGAGATTTTGTTATGCCAGATTTTGAAAACGGGATTTCAAATCGCGGAGAATCGAACGCATGTAACGAGATTTGTTAGAAAAGTTATATTAAAAGTTAAATGTTTCGTATTTTTTCGATAACTTGTACTAAGGCAAACAGTTTGAAATCTTGCGTTTAAAATGGCAAATCTGTTAATTTGCACAACAGTAGACACGTTAACATTTCCTGCTTAAAATAAAAAAGAAACGAATTCAAATTCGAAAGCATTTTTAACCGTCCAGTTGCAGAAAAGAAATTAAAAAATTGAAACCAGTTTTCGAATTCCTAATTTTGAACTTGGAAAAAGGAAAGAGTGTATCTATTTCCGGTTAAGGTGGCCTAGTAGCCTGGTGGCAACAGAAATGAGCTAATTCAGCAGCGCTAGTTCTCAGAACGCTCTTTTGTGAGTCAGTTGTGTATAGTAAAACTGTCTTAAGATATTTTAATACATTTTTCTGCTCGTTTGTAGCGGTATAACTGACAGCTTTTGGAACAATAACGTTTTCCTGTGCTTCGGAGATCAAATCACAATATCAAGTTAAGTTCTAGCAGCCTACCAAAACTATCAGCTGTCAATTTCAAAGCATCTTCATTTTATCGATTGAAAAAACAACCCAATGAATTAAATACCGTCATAACGTACATACTAATATATATTTATGTAGATATGCATGTAAATCCTGAATTCTAAAATTTATTTTGTTTTTATTTGAACTAATTGCCTAGTGCTGCATCTCGTCCATTATGTGTTATGTCAGAAAAGGCGATGCATGCTTCATACAGCAATGAGTACTTTATGTTTTTTAGGTCTCTGGGTTACCTATCAGGTACATAATTGTATGTATGCTTTAAGGTAGACGTTACCTATATCCACATATATATTATACTCGTAGGTAGGTACAGTGCTAGACAGTTACACCGTTTATAAGGGAAGTTCAGTGGTCGAGTTGAAACTCGGCTGAGGTTTCAACCTAGGTATTTCAACACACCGAGTTGAATAGTTGAAATTCTCAAACGAGTTTGAACTGACAGATATCTTAACACTCTTTAACCGCAACCAAAGGCGCACAATCAAAACAAAATGATTTCCCACTCCAAACAAAGGCAAAAAAAAACACAAACATAGAGATCACACACACACAGAGACAACTTGTCAGTCCAACCACTCAACCCAGGTATACATGCATTTTTTCAGCCCGACCGAGCTCTCATAGCTCAGTCGAGTCCAGTCAAACCAGCTTTGACTCAGCTCGCGTTTATATGCATCTCAACCTAGGTTGAAGCTGGCTTCAATTCTCCTTGTAAACGGTGTAAGTTATACACTTACCATGTATGTAAACGAATTATGCTCTGTTGATTGAGTCTTTTTTGCATGTGCATATATAGGTACATATCACATGTATGATAAATATATTATCCTGTATTATTTCCATGGTAGTAAGGCATTTGTTTTTTGTATCTCAGTTATGAATTTTGTTACAAGGCCGTCCCACTTTTAGTTGTTTTATTCTTATTGGGAGCTATATGCAGGAAGTTTTTCTTTGAAACCTTCGATTCCCATACAGTAATAATGGCTTACTTATATTTGGCATAACATGATGAACCTTTCCCTTTTAATTTATATAGTAAGCATACATATAACGAAAAATGAAGAACATTATGTTTTATTTGCTAACTGGGATCTTGTTGGCTGCAGCACTTGAATCATGTAATCCAGCTTGAAATATGAAGCTTTTTTAGAAATAAATATTTTACGGGTAGCACTTTATTAGCATAGACTTAAACTATCTTCGAAGGTTGTTTGATAAGAAGATTTCGGTATACGATGGAACATTTTATTGTGAAAGACATCGAAACTGCTGTTTTCGTTAATCTCGTTGCCGTGCACGAAAAATGGCTTCAACCGAATGTTAAAGACAGATTCTATTTTTAGCGCTTAACTTACTTTGTCTGGCCATCGAAACACGGGACCCATATTCTTGGCGAGAACCCGAATATTCGCGTCACGAAGGAGAGTTTCAATCAGTTATGTTAAAAACAGACAAAACAGCAAGATTGATTGCAGCCTGAACTTCATCGTTTGGAGTCGAAACTTTTGAAAACAAGATTAAATAATGCGTTTATTCATTTGGCATTTTTGTCATATTGTAATGTGATTTCCATAACAATGATGCACTGTGAAAATATTTGAATGTTGCGACAACTAAAAACAGCACCGCAAGGATGATAGGATTTGCATAGCAGAAAAATGATATAGCAATAACAACTCACCACACTAACAACAACAAAGTAAAATAATACACATCAACTGGTTTCGTTCTCCCCCTTCTCCTCTTCAGATAGTGAGAATGAAAACCGACAATGCATGGTGAGTTCAGTTACAAAGATTTTTGTCGGTTTATCTTTGTGGTTGAAAAGCGGTTTGTCGGTTAATAATACAGTAGAATCCGCTTAAGACGCTCTTCAAGGGACCGACAGAAAATAGCGTCTTAAGCGGGATAGCGTATTAAGCGAGAAAAACTAAAAAATTACATCCAGTTAAAAATATGGTTATTTTATAAGAAGAGTTGAAACTATACATGTATTATGCTAGTTTTCCTTTCATCCCTTGTACTAACCATTGTACGCAATCAAATTCTAATGCACTGACACCACCTGTATCTACGTAAGGCGTGCACAAGAAATAAAACAAAACTGACAAAAGTAACGACCACTAAAACGACACGCTTCATATAATTTGTTTGCGCAAAAACAAAAAAAATCCTATTAGAACGCAATTCACCAAATGGTTTTTCTGAGAAAAAAATTAAAAGACCAGAAAATACAAATTTTACGAAGTTAATCGTTTAGCTGTGTGAGCGTATTAAGCGGGAAATAGAGCGTATTAACCGGATTTTTTTCATACGAATTCTTATCAAAATGAAGGGACCGGAGAAAAAGAGCGTTAAAAGCGGGATAGCGTCTTAAGCGTGAGCGTCTTAAGCGGATTCTACTGTATTTCTGAAGACATTTTTTTGTATGGGCGTAAGACATCTCTGTATATAATTGTCTTGTCTCTGGTATGATGACGTTTTATAAATGTCGCTTATATAACTAGCCAGTCGTTCATTAAAACGATTCCCAGCCATCCGAACCCAGCTGACTTACCTCCAAGTTCGGTCATATGAAATCAGCTGTTAAGTGTGAACTGTCAAAGTATTCGGCATTCCAAATTTGATTGATTTTCAAATTGGTTTTCTTTATTTGTTATGAAATCAATTAATTTCGGTTAATGATTCAATGGATCATTTACAAAAAGTGGTATGAAATCATAATTAGTTGAATATGTTTGTGAAACATCATTTAGTAATTGAAATTATATAATTTTCGTACACGGCAGTCTGTCAAATGTTGTACAAATCGCTTTTAGAGCCACCTTGTCATGAGATATCGCAAGCTTCCTAGCCAGCTGCTTTTGGCTGCGGATAAAATCAAGAGTTGTAGCCAGCTGGGGTATTTGTTATACGTGTCAAATTTGACTCTGCTAGCAACCACTGGCTAGCTACGTTTCAAAAAAACACGGCTTTTATTGTTATAAAATCTAAGAATCCAATAATAATAAATAATAAACAGTATTAATTGACATTTCACTTAATAGTGTTTGAGTAAACGGCAACATTGACAGCAATTTACATATTTTTGGGCGCAGCCATTTGATTTTATTCTTCTTTAATAGGTACGAACCAGAGCTTTTATTCTTCAATATACAGTAGAATCCCCTTAAGACGCCATTCGACGGACCGGAAGAAAATAGTGTCTAAGACAGAAAAAAAGCGTATTATGCGGGAACAGCTGTAAAGTTGGAATAAGTTCAGAAAAAAGGTAAACATTTATTTTTGGAATCACATTTTATCTAAAGAAACTTGCATATATGTAGGTATGTGCATTCACTTACTTAGGTGGCGCTACAGTCTGCGGTGGAACAAGGCCTGGACCAACAATCTCTACCAGTTAGCCCCGTCCTTAGCTGACCAACTCCAGCTGCGCACTTCAAGTTGGTTGAGGTCTTGTTCTACTTGTGCGCATCACCTCGACCTCGCCCTCTGTTGCACTGACCCTCCGATTAGAATCGAATATTCTCCGAGCCGGAGCATTGATATCCATACGCTCTACATGTCCTAGCCATCTAAAACGACCAATGTGTAGTTTTTTGGCCAGGTTGATGTCCTGTACAGCTCGCACAGTTCGTGGTTGAATCTTTTCCTCCAGAACCCGTCAACGCAAACGAGACCGAATATCGTACGAAGGATTTTACTACCGAAGCGACCAAGGATATCTTCATCTGCTTTCGATAAAGTACATGCTTCAGCTCCATATAGAAAGACTGGGATAGTAAGGGTCTTATATAGAGTCTCCTTAGTCGATCGAGAAAAGACTTGACAACTCGATTGCCTTCTTAGCAGAAAGAAACATCAGTTGGCAAGAGTAATCCTTCGTTTGATTTCCGACGAGATGTCATTTTTTAATGTTATGGCAGAGCCGAGGTAGACAAAGTCCTTTACTATCTCGAAGTTGTAGCTGCCTATTGTGACGTTCTGTCCAATTCGTTGATGTTGGGTGTCCCGTTTTGTTGACAGCATATATTTTGTTTTGCCCTCGCTTACCGCTAAACCCATTTTAGCCGCTTCCATTTCTATACTCACGAACGCACCGGTGACAGCTCGCTGTGTTCTACCAATGATGTCAATATCGTCAGCGTATGCAAGTAGTTGAACGGACTTTTGAAATATCGTTCATTGTGTGTTGGCTTGTAAGTTTCGAACAATTCTTTCAAGTATGATATTGAAGAATTCGCATGACAGCGCGTCACCTTGTCTGAATCCTTTTTTGACAACGAAGGTCTCGGTGAGGTCATTGCCGATTTTAATGGAGCAGCGAGCTTTCTCCATCGTCATCCTACACAGACGGATGAGTTTGGCAGGGATGTCAAAACTAGACATGGATCTATACAGTTCATCCCTCCATATGCTGTGCATTAACTTTTGATAATTTTGATGAATAACAAAGTTATCTAGATTTGATTGCGTTAGCTTTATTCGACGAAAAATGCTCGATTTTGTTCAGGTAATATAGACTTTGTTCTCCAATTGAAATGCTTGAAATGCTTTTTATTCGGCGCGTTATGTACTCGTAATGCATAACAATTTTTATTTTACCACAATCCAATGCAGTGTTATCTGTTGAAAGTGTGTGGCTTCGGTTGAAAATATTTTTAAAATATTTGTAAGTCTGTCTCGCTGGTGGTAACGGTAACGTTACGTTTTTATTTCTTGTTTAAGTAATTTTTAAAAATAAACATAAAATAGAAAATACCGAAATTAAATTACTGCCAAGAAGTAAATGAAATTTAAAATAAGCCATTCACTTTTTCTCGGGGCATATAATTCCAAATTCCAATTTAAAAAAGTTTGCAAAAAGGGCTTGCTTCCCCTCAGTTAAACCGTTTACTGTTTTTTATCTACTGATCAAATCATATTCACAACCGACTCCAATTGATGCTCTTAACTCTCTAAAAGGGTTACTTTTTCAGATTCGCCTCAGAAGTTTTAAAAAGTGTTTTTTATATTACTGACTATAATTACTTTTTATGCATTTTGGGAAGGTGATAAAATAATATGTGTGCTTTTATGAAAGTCATCTTGAGTTACACTTAGAGAGAGAGAGAGGAGAAGATTGTTGTTTTAAAAGATATAGAAAAACAAGGAATACAAAATTTCGCGAATGATAGGGTTCTATAGCAATAGTCACTAACATTCTCTTCAGTTTTATGCTACATATAAATGTAAGTGTGTCCAAAAATTCACGCAAGATTTGAATTGTTACAGCTATTATAAGTTACTAGCTGACCCGCCCGACTTCGCCCGTGTACGCAAACAGACAGGTTACTCACATGGCAGATAATTGATCTGGTAATCTGGTTTAAGATAGAAATGATAGCCGCCAAAGTAAGATAGGTAGAAAAAAAAAAATTTTTATGTTTCCAAAAAAAACAAAAGAAAAAAAATAGACTATAGCCCTTCGGGTCTCGGGATAGCGTAGCTTTCTATTAGTGAAAGAATTTTTGAAATGGGTTCAGTAGATCAAGAGGTTGCCCCTTATATACAAACGTTTCCTCTTTATAATAATAGTATAGATTAAAAACACAGTGGTACACGAAAGAATAATGCATTTTCATTGTTGAGCAATATTTTAAAAATAATGAAGGTTCATTTTCACCTTGATGGCTTTGCGAATCGGCAAAATTGTTGGATAAGTGGTTCAGACATCCACGAGTGACTGTTGAGAAATAAATTCATCCGCAACGTGTCATCATTCATCATTCATCCGGCCGGTAGCATCATCGAACCATTTTTTATTTTTTTTTGAAAATGCGGCTGGTCAAGCTGTCGCGGCATAATAATCAAGGTTTTTGTGCCTAAATTGCAAGATATGGATGTGGACGACATGTGGTTTTTCAACAAGACGGTGCTACATGCCATACAGCCCCAGAAAATTTGTAATTTCCCGTTCTGGTGATCAGGATTGGCCGCCCAGATCAGGGTAAAACCTAACAACACAATCATAAGTATGGCGGACCACAGATGGTCAATAATAGAGAGAAATAGGGTATCCAAGGCTTTTTTGGCCGGCCATAGACCGCAAAAGGACCAGGGTAATCCTTGGCTAAGTTAAGAACTCTAATAGGAATATTCTTCGGGCACTGTCTTATGAGAAAAAATGCCAAAAGAATGGGACTTTCAAACATGGACGAATGCAGATACTGCAATGACATAGGTACATCGGAGGATATCGAACATATCCTTTGTAATGGTCAGGCCATTGCTTATTCTTGAAAGATTTTTTCAGGGAATTACTTTTTTAATATACTGGAAGAGGTTGGCCTAACTGACCATAATCAAATCCTAAAATTTTGCAGGGAAACTAAATGCTTTGAAGGAAATGTTTCCGCTTAGGTATCATCATGTGGGTGGCCGTGGCGTAGTGGTAGTCGCCGTCGCTTGTCACGCTGACTGGCCAAACACAATGGTGAAGCTGCAGTGGAAGTAGAAAGTTGAAGTTGGCTAAACTTTACGCTTCACCATACAATTCATACTACAGCAGCAGCTTCTCATTGCGTTCGCGCTATAGGGTTTATGTGTATTTTAGCTTTGACAGCGCTGCATGCTTCCACTACAGCTTCGCCATTATGTTCGGCCAGTGAAGGTTCACGGTTCGAATCCAGTTGCCTCCGAAGCATTTATTTCTCGGGAAATAAAAATAATTTGATCAGTTTCAGAAGAATGTCAAAAACCAATGCATAACACTGGCAGTAGGATAGTGGTATGACTAAAGAAATTGATCGCACAAACTATAATAAGAAACATCTGGAAAAACTTCTGTGAATCATAAGCAAGTACAAAAACTTTCAATAATACACAACTCATAGAGTTAGTTGAAGCCTAAAAAAAAAACACGTGAGTTTCCTATCACTACGCCGATCTGTCTGTCTCTCGTTTTTGTCCTTCATATGCTCGTGCTATGTGTAAACATTATAAGGGTATTCATATCCCCTTTTGCGTGTGTAGATTATAAAAAAAAAAATCATACGATGGTCCCAGGGGATCGCAATGGGCCCATTATTGTACCTTGTGAGTTATGATGACTCAGCCTCATAACCCCTTTCAACCTAACCTGTACATTCATACATACGGATGAGCTAACGTCATAGTTTTCGATGCTGATATACAAATATAAATACATACCTACCTATATACATTTAAAACAAAGTATGTACATCTAGATACTCGTAGACCACCTTTACTATCTCTTGTATGTTACAAGCGAAATGTCAACATTTCAATACCCTATATAATAGTCTATACAAAATTGCGACACTCGCACAATTGCAAGTGTAATCATAGCAAAAGACAACAATTCAACCCATCGAAAGTATAGTACATAATGCAGAAGGCACCCAACGGTCTTATCAATGGGCCCGACAATGCAAACGTGCTCCCTCTCTTTTATACTACCTTCAAGGAGCCATACCTGCTACTTCAGCTGATATAGAAAGCAAATATACACTTTCAAGGTGATAAGAAGCACGTAACTATACACACTAATATCGTATTGCTTAATAACGAACGTTTGTGCGGCCGCTTTCTTTGTATAGCTTATAACGGTGTAGAGATCGTGTCTTAAAGAATTTTTATTTTTTCCATTCGTGTACATATGATTTGCGCTCTCAATAGTATTCCCATATTTATAACTTGATAACCGTTTTTTTAGATTGCGGATTGTTTTTGGTTTTGTCTTTGAGTAATAATTTTTTTAAAACCCCATATTTATGAGAGTGTACGGTTTATGTGTGTTTTGGAAAACCTATTTTGCTCCTAATTCCGTGATTTATTAAAAAAAGGAATAATGTATAAAACCAGTGAAATTGTGTTAAAAAAATAATTGTCAATTTTAATATTTTAATTCCTTGTCGATATCGCGTCAACCGTGTGGTATACCATAAAAGAGTGTCCAAAGTAACATGTCTATTACAAAAAAATCATTTCAATTTCGTGTTGATTTTTACATTCATGATGCAGCTATTGCCATCATCAACTGTGTCTAAGAAGCATTCGTTTGCCTTAACAATTCTTGTGAACAACCTCAACATAATGGATAATCACATTCAACAGCAACGTTCGCCACAATGTCCAAAGGAAACAACTCAACCACTTCTGACACAAGATCATCATTCTTACCTTAGTTTTCATACTGATAAATCACATCAGTCACAGACGTCACCGAGACAACAGCAAGTGTTGCCTGTGTGTAATCCCGCAGCCCAGCAATCTCTGGTGAACCTACAACAACTAAATAGCAAATATGATGATTCCAATCCTGAAATGCTACTCACCTTAATTTCACGGAATAAGGCACTTGGAGGTAAGATGCTTTGAACCCTTTTGCTAATTAGATTTGATTTGATTTAAATTCGTGTTGTCTTACTGCTGCCTGTTGGATGAATGTTAGAATTTTTGATTAACAGCAATTTCGTTGAAATATTTTAATTAGATAGAATTTCATTCTTCTCGGACAGTTGCCGGAAGGTACCTATCCCTAGTGAATACTCGGGATTAGGCTCTGTGGAAACCTCCTGCTACTGTTCGTGGGGAGAAAAATAAATGAAAAAATTAGTATTTTAAATACTTTATATATAAAATAAAAAATATATTATTAAGTTCCCAATATTAGATAAAACTTTAAAAAAAGAATAGAAAACATTTATTTTATCTAATATAACTTAACAAGTGTGATTATTTATTTGTAAATTAAGTGTGTTTGGTCACTTGTCAACTACACCTTTTGTGCATCATCAGGCTGCAACTTGTAGGAAAATGTCCTATTACAATGGACCTCTATATTTGGATTGGTCTGACTATACCTGCACTAATTGCTGACCAAGCCTAAGTTTACTTTTATAGATGTGATGTGACGAAAGAAAGGTTATGAAATTTTACCTCCTGTCATATTTCTCTTGTTATTAGTTGAATTTCTGGACAAATTTTGTAATTCTGTGCTCAATAGTGATTGGTTTATTTATTTTCAACCAAAGCTTTGAAAAATGTACTTTTGTACATATTATTTGGCCAATTTATTGCGGCAAGTCCAGAGAATATACATATCTTTTGACTAGATAGTAACAGGACTACCACTCTCGTTGTTATTATTTCCTCTCAACGTATATTCCGATCTATCAGTTTTGAGCACATTAGTTTCGTCATTCAAGTGACAATATTGGTTTTACAGTGAAACCCGGTTAAGAACCACTCCCTTAAGTGCAAAACCCGCATAGCATCCTCAATTTTTTTTAAAAAACCTAAGTTTATAAAGCAATTCTCTTGTTAAAATACCCTTTTTAGTACATATCGCTTAACTGCATTCCCCGTTTAAGTACTCATTGTTTCAGTTTCTTTCATCAAAATGTACATGAAATATTCCCCTTTAAATATGTACCCTTTTTAATAAAGCACTAAAATTGAAACAAAACAAAAGGTAATAAACTAAATCTAGCACATAATGTGGTGAGTTCTAGTACTTTAGTAAGACTTTGACGGTTTCTTTTGGCTGTCACTTTTCGATTGTTGGTTGTGGAAATCTTTTGCCTTTTCGCGGACTCGTCTTGCTCGTGGATAAGTACCTACTTCTGAGCAGCTAAGTGGGTTTTCGTCACTACATATTCTGCTAATGCACTTATCCGGTTTTTACTGTACTTGCAGTATGCGGTATGCCATCACCATAAAGCATTCGCATGCCATAATCTTTTCCCAATTCGAAATCTGTGAACCAATGCTGTACCAATACTCTTCTAGCCACGTCACTTTATTTCAGAATGCTAAAACATGCCACTCATACATATGTCGATTACCAAATTATTAGTCAGCATTAAAAATGTTATGTTACTAGTGCCATAAATTATGTGATGCTGGCAACGCTATATTCTGGTCATTTATATCTGCGGCTAAAAGATTTTACCAAAATAGTAATTTTTGCGCCAAAATGCGTAGTCTGTCTATTTTCGAATAGTGACGGTGAAATTCTCTCTGCGCAGTGGTACAATTACGAAAAATTAAACGAACTTATTGACCGAAATATATATGCGAAGTGATGGAAAATGAAATTTTTGGATTGTACTTTTCCCAAGCTGAAATTGTAACTTTTACGACTGAATTGTAACCTTTCTTTTGATAATCTGTGATACATTTATCAGTACAGTGTCTAAAAGACTTTTTTCAATTTTGAAATTATGACACTCATAATTTTTCACAATGAATTTTAGTTTCAATCAGAGCTGAGCAAGTAACCACCTGTAGCCGATTTACACTTAGTTTTTATTAAATTTGAATGCAAAAAATGCTTACCACACAGGCCGAAGAATTTAGTATTGAAAGAAAGCCTTGACCTATTTTATATACAGGTTAGGTTAGGTTGAGAGGGGCTGAGAAACTGAGCTATCACAAAACACTAGGATCCAGAGTGGGCCCATCGCTTTCCCCTAAGAATCCATACAAGGATGGGACCTAAACCGTCACAATTTCCTCAAAGCATTTTATTACCCTGCAAAATTTTGGAACGAGTCTATAGTTGATTCGGCCTACCTCCTTCAGGTTGCTAAAGAAGTACCTGTCTAAAACGTTCGTGCGGCTACGTGCTATGCCTTGGCATGCACACAGAATATGTGTGATATCATCTGCTAAACCTAGATCATTACAATATCAATATTTGGTAAATTGTAACTTTTTCTTATCAATTGTAACTCTGTAACTTTGATTTCTGATTGTATCCAAAAAGTTACAATTGTAACCCATTTTCCATCACTGATGCGAATGCGATTAATCGGATTTCATATATTCGCTCAAAGAAATTTCTTACTCTCCCATGAGCACTAGGTCTGTTTGGCATCTTTTTTGGGTCAACGTTGTCAAATAATAAATAATTTGAAAAGTGGGGTAAAATCTTCTCAGACAGTGGAAAAGTCGTAAGAAAGTAACCAAACACGTTGAAACACTTTTTGGTAAAACCTGTATTTTTTTTTTGTTTTCCACTAACAATGAAAATTATGACATTTCACAAACTGTCAGAAGACTGGTTTGACAGCGTTGGTCAACCTCACAAGGAAAAATAGAGTTTGTTTACTTAAATAGTAATGGAATTTTCTACTATATATGATTTCGTCGAATGTACGTCTTCAGGTTGATCTCTTTATGAACTCCAGCAGTAATCGGTCATCATGTGGACATCTTACCTTCCTTGATATCGCTTTTCTGTTGTCCGTATATCTTGGTGAAATCTTTCACCTTGCTCTTCGCTGAAATCGCCAAGGTCTTCTGCGAATCGATCTAATTGAGGGTTCAAATAATGAGGGTTGATACTCATATTGCACTCAATATCTTTCAAATACAGTACAGTTGTCCGACTTATTGTTCCCAAGTACATTTTTAATCACCAAACCAATCGATTTCCAAGCTTTGGATTTGACGTCATTTAAATAATTGACAAAGTTTGGGTCTTTAAAGAGTTCTCTGATTTGTCGCCCATAAAAAATACTCGCTTTTAACTTTTCTGTGCTTGAATCCGGAAAGTTGCGTGAAACAAAACCAAAACATTCACTGTTTTTGTCAATACAATCTGTTTCATAATATCGCGTTTGATATGTAGTGTTTTTTCTTAAATTCACAGACTCTAAGGGGGTTCTGAATACCCTTAGAATGTTAACACACAAGGCGAGCACATGAGAAACAAGAACCAGACACAGACAAATAGGCGTAGGATAGGAAAGTCGGATGTTAGGCTTCAACTTACACTATGGATGGTGTCCAGGATAACTGGAGAGTGGTGGCCGTATAATGCGATCTCGATTAACTTAAGGCGACTAACGGTATTCTCCAAAGACATATTCATCACAAATATAACAAAAAACACCGGGACTATGTATATAACATCATCTTGATGCAGACATACTACCCTAGATATTAAAAAAATAAAAGCTGTTAGGAAAAAAATTCTGTTGCATTTGCAGTCAGTGCACTAAAAGAAGCAATAAACTGTAAAATAATCAGAAGAAAAATTAATAAATATTTATTTTGTTGATCAGTGTAATTGTTCACTTTTGTTCTTATATTTCAGATGAAGGTTTTGTACTTAAGTTGAAAACTTTCTTTTAATTAATGGAGCCGATTACAAGTCTTCAACCTAATTACTTTTTTAAGTTTGAAAAAGAATTAAAATATGTTAAAGTTGAAAGTATTTTTTTATACAATTATCCTACTGGTCCTAGAACTGTAGAATTAAATGTCACAGTAAAAATGAATAGAAAAAATGGCCGCAAAGCATTTTCGTCATGTTTCTTTTACAACCCACTGTACATTCAATAACCCGCTGAGCATTGATGTTTGATAAGTTCATGCAACAACTAAAAAGTACTACCCACGTTTTAGAATATATGTTAAGTGACTTTGATTGACGAAGTAAGCCGCATAATTAAACCCAGGTTTTTTGTTTAATCTAAAGCGGCCCGTTAACACTTAAACATGGTACGGGTAAACATGCAAAATAAACCAAGTTTTAGTTTGATGTTGATCGTTTGCGGAGTGCGTACAAATTTTTTGGTCTCACCAACATCAGATTTGGTCTCACTAAAATTCAAAGTAAGTTTGTTTTTGTGGATGTTTATGGGCAGGGCATTGTGTTGCTGATACCATGTTTGAGTGTTTACGTGTTTTTGATCAAACATTTGCTTGAACTGAGAAACTAACTTGACAGATGAGGAGATGTGTTCAACTGCAGTTCGAGTGAATTGATGTCAGTTTGGTTTCATCGTCTGCGGGTTTTAGTGAGACCATGTTTACTCATACTATATTTTAGTGTTTACGGGCCGCTTAAGACAGGGTGAATCAATTTGACAGTTCTGTTTAATTCAAACGTCACAATGAAGTCTATTCTCCTCAATACCCAATTGACAGATTTGTTTCGAATCTTGGAACCATCAATCTATAATATCTTGAAGTGTGTAGGTTAGGTTAAAGTATGGCTCCGAAAGGGGTTTCGCTCATTCCCGACGATCTTGTTATGTCTTCTAACCTGCTAAGATTTCGAAATTCAGAGGATAACTCGTATGTCGTTCAACTATTTGGCCTAAAAACCATAATCGATTCGTTCCATTTACAATGATTTACGATGTTACCAGCCAAAGTTGTGACGCATTTGTAAGTATTCACTTAACCCCCAAAAACGCAACCGATGAAAATTATAAGTGCATAACCACTATTAAGGAACTGGTAATTACGATTGAATAAAGAACAAAATATTGTATATCCTTCCTATGGAAAAAAGGGATAATCTACGCAAGCATTCTACCCCTGATATTTTCTAACGAATGTAATTGCACACGCCCATGTTTTAGATAACGCCGTTTGCCACTTTTTGTGTATATCAAAAGGCACGTGTCATACTTTCGACAGTAACCGCCCGCGTCATGTTTTCTTTCATAATATAATCCGAAAAGTGGAACATACGAGATCCGTGTGAACACACTCATCCATTGTTCTTCAAATGTATCGAGCATGTAACAAGAGCCAACAAAAAACACGAGCATACCACCGGAGGGTGTACTCAGAGTGTACAAATATTTATCAAATATGTTTTTAATTTACCTCCAACCCTTAGTATTCGTCCAAGGGGTAGTATACTCGTATATTTGCGAAAACAAAAAATACCAAAATTGAAAACAAGTAAATCGTTTCCTTTGCTGGTGTTCTGCGGTGTAAAGTCAAGCACACTGGTATATCCTTTAACACCATTCAAGTATCTCAAATTATGAAATAAGAGCGAAGTTTAACAATGTTGAATAGCAGTGAACCATTGCGTATACTCTTACATATAACCCACCCTAAATATAGAGCCGGGAAACCATTGCGTACTTACTTATATGTATGTACCTATTTATATATCTGGTTTTGGACAACCAGTTTTGGTATATAATAGCTCCTTTTAGAACATTTAGGACTTATAATACATGGACCCAACAATCAATCACAAACCATCTGTGTCGCAGGAACAGTTTTCCAAGCTCACTGATAATGTTATAAGCTTAGCTTTGCAAAAATGTGCTCAACCCTTAACAGCTAACTAGCGGTAAATGTTCATATTCCTATAGGTGCTGTTATGGGGGCTTTCTCACTTTCTAGAACTAGCTGGTCTCAGGTGCACCAATCTTACTAACTGTGTCAATCCAGAAAGATATGGCCAAATTACAATAGGTTAAAAACAGGGGACCATGGAGCCAAACTAGCGATCAACAATGTCTGGCGAAGTTACAATGATGAAAATTAAAAAGAGTCGCTTTTTAATTTTCTTTGCAAATGTCCATATCTAGCGAAAGCCAAGCAACGCATACTGGGCAAAGCTTTCTTCGACGACCTTAAAGAGCTATTCGAGAAGAGGATTGGAAAACTGATCCTCTTCTTAAACTCCACAAGGTGGATATAAATATATTAAACTACATCCAAACAAGCGGGTCATTTGAGGTTGTGGTATCAAAGCGGCCCTATTTGGGTTTCCTTTCCACAGAAACCACCATTTCTACCTACCTACCTTAAAGAAGATATGGTCAAAAAACTGACTGAGATACACATAAGATGCTTCCCGTTGACCAAGGATTTTGAGATTTGACACAAGGAAAAGTCCCATATGCGTAAAACAAGTAAAAAAAAAAACTTGAATATCATAAATTTTTCAATAATATAACGAATTTGTTCGTCTGTTTTAACAACAGTATGACATTTCGCCCCAACCTGTTAATACCACATACACATCTTCCAGTTCGAAAATTCGGAAACAAATAAATCACTGATCATCCATTGGTAATGTGCGCCATTTTCAACAAACAGTGTATTTTTGTTGATGTAAGGGCAATATTGATAGTATTGCAATGGTTTAGGTTAGGAGCTCAGTACCATGTTATAAATGTCGTCCATAGTGTTCGTAAAACGTCAGAATGTACCTTCAGCAATAAATGAAATCGAATTTCAGAAACAAGTGTGTTGGCCTGGCCCTAAAGTCTCTTACTATTGACTAAAAATCGGTCATTGTTAAATTTTTCTTCATTTGTTCGTTTCGAGTAACGTTACAGTCAGCGCTAACAGACACACTTTATAAGTGACACATTGTTTCGCCTGCATAATTGTAACTGAACTTCATAATAAGTGTCAGTATATCTGGTGCATTCTAAAATGTATGTATGTATGTATGTATGTATGTATGTATGTATGGTTGTATGCATGTATGCATGTATGTATGTATGTATGTATGTATGTATGTATGTATGTATGTATGTATGTATGTATGTATGTATGTATGTATGTATATATGCACATATGTATGTATATAATATCTACAACCGGCATCGTATCTGCTCCATTATTCGAAAAGCTAGTATTCATTCTGTCGAAGGTATGACGTAATCAGTCGTCACAAATCTTATCTTATTAATACGATATATAAATCTCAGTGTGACGCTCTTACCTGTCAATCTTACGATTAGACAAACACAAAAACTAATGCACACAATGAAGTAAAACTTCGTATTCCAGTTAATTAACATCCTGTACCTATTATAGGCCGATTTTTAAATTAATTTATTCGCAATATTATTTAAATTAATGCAAAAATAAATACACTCTAACAAATGTCACTTTCTTGCGAAATGTCACTTATTCAAACTACAAATACTTAGAATCCACACTTGTGGATTATATATATTGATAGACTGCAAACCTTGGGGGCGTTCACACTGTCTTTAATTCTTCGAACAAATGATAATGTATGTATTGTAAGTAACACTATAGTTTTTAGACACGGGCGAAGCCGGGCGGGACAGCTAGTATTAAATAAGTCAGGAAACATTTTAATTATTAATACATATATACTTACTCGTAGTAATTGATAAAGTGCTATTCGTTGACAGTTTGATTCTCATTGTCTAGGTGAATTGTCAATCTTAAGTGTATGTAAATATTTGGAAGTCATTATACAAAAATTTCAAAACCACGCCTATAGCCAAAACTTAAACTAACATTTCATTCTAAATTAAAATCTTAATACAGCGCTCATCTGAAATGTGTCCCGTATTGCCACGCCTATTACTTGGGGACTTAGTAATATTTTTATTTAAAAAAAAAAACAAGTCATAAATACTCGTACATGTGTGGCTGTACTGCAAGGTTTCAGATGGATGATAGTGGTACATATTGTGTATTTTTATTACTGTAAACATACCTGTACACAGAATATTATTTGTTTTTCAAACGCAAACATTCACCACCCTCGAAATATGTATGCATGATATTTGTTGAGGTCCCACCATAGGGGATGGTTTTTTAAAAGCAAAAAAAAAAATATATATCCCGCGGTGAAGTTTATTAAATTACATCCTCTTGACAGTTGCTTTTTACGTTGACTTTATTATGCGAGTATCATACTCGTACAAGAGGGTTGATGGTGGTGACTGGTGAAATGCTTGAAGTTGTACTTGTTTATATTCATACATAATTACCAAGAGGATTTATTATATGCATTCAGCTCTACGTCATGATATACGGACGTAACGAACCGTCAGAGAGGTCCACAAATATGACTTGTTTACCTGCACCGTACAGTCGGTCATACAGGTTAAAAGAAGATGCTACAAGGGGTGAAATTTTACCAAAGAGGGATTTTATGTTGCTTAAATATACCATAAGCCTGGTATAACACAGATGTCATAGCATTTTCGTAATGCTTGGATACCGGGATTGGCAGTTTCGAAATGTTGATAATTGCAGTACAAATTGCCGCTGTGCCGTAGCCGATTAACCAGCAGATGTGTGCTGCAAATAGCAGTACGTAGGTAGGTTTAAAGGGTAATAGCCGTCGTTCACAAATTCCATCGGGATCTTAGTGATGCCCTTGGGGTTATGTGGGTGTATGGAACTTGATAGTTCAATACGGTTATGATATTGAGCTCTTTTTATTCATAATGAGTATACCTATAGTTGTACGTTGCATTGAGTCATTTTATTGAGGTTAAGGACAAAAAAGCGTACCGCTGAAATTTCGACATTTCAAGTTTGCGTGTGAACAAGGTATTTTTATGTTTGATGGAAAAATCAATTTTCAATATTAAGCACATTGCTCCATTATTGCTTCGATCATTTTGGAACGTATTCGAGTTATAAAATAGTACTTTTGCCTAAATACAGATAGTACACATTTTTGATGATCAACTTAAGAGCTGGGCCAATGGTTTCCAATGATGAAGTCCCATTTAAAGGACGTCCATTAATTCTATACTTAACCAACCTAATGATGTATTTTATGTTTGATTTAAAACTGGGACTAAGGCCGGTAGTTATCAACCGTTATTTTATTAAGTGGCTCTTAAATGTTTGGTACGTATTCACCAAGCGCTAATATTTTTGTCTATGCTAATTCGAATATGCGATAAATCGAATTTCGGAAAAACAAGTTTCCGATTTTACTTTCGAACATGCCAGTGTCAATGTCAGTGTAAGTAAAAAATAACTTTAATTTACTTATCAATTTTCTACTGAATGATAGGAATACCAATCATTAGCTACGATGAGCATTGCTATTGTTGATACTAAAATTAATAGGTTTGTTTCCATATGTTGGACAACACACTGAACGCAGATGACTGCCATGAACACTTTTATTGCTAGCTCATATGGCAAGATGACAGTCCAGCTCTAATAAAAAGGAGTCAATAAGAAAGAAGAATACATTTCATGAAAGGATCCACTGCATAGACAAATTTGAAGATATTGAATCCAAGGGGAGATTCTTCTTTTTTTTCAACAGTGGTTACGTAGTTTTTTTTGTAATTATTGATGGCTAAGTATTTCACCAACAGATTTATTAATTTTCCTTTTTCCTGGACGAACTAGTTTGGTTTTCTACCCACCATGATAATCTAGGGCAATAGTTAAAATCTGACGTGACAGCTGATTTTGAATTTTCGAAGTAATTATTATGAGGGGTCCCAACCACTCTTAAGTCTTATGAGCGCTTATAAATACGCACTAATATTCGTTGGTGATTATGTTTCGTTGGACTTAGCTTACGAGTAAAACCTAAGGCTGAATACACACCGGAGCAGTCAAAACGTTTTTGAATCAGAAGGCAACAAAACGTTTTTTTATTTCAACACACACCAACCGCAACACGTTGTAATAAAACAAATCAGTTTACTTTTCTGTTTCGTTTGGGGTGTGTTGAGAAAAACAAAACTGAATTTGTGTCAACACTTTTCCACAGTAATGATCTTTGTTTTTGTAATTGTATGTATATTGGGCTTCTTTGCTGAATTAAATATAACTAGTGTGTCCGTGCGAGAACTCTCGCAAAAGAAAATCCAACCCCCAGAATCCAAACTTCTTTCTTTTTTAATTTGTTTAACTTATAAAGTAAAATTGCAACTCTTCAATGCTCCAGGAAATTCTCTTTCTTTTGACACCTCATTTGTTAAGATTGGTTAAGTGTAGGAGCCGCAAATGGTACCTATACTACAGAAATAATATATACTAGTGTGCCCGTGCGAGAACTTTCGCAAGAGAAAATCCAACCCCCAAAATCCAGAATTATAAAGTGAAAGTACAATTCGTCAATGCTCCAGGAAATTCTCTTTCTTTTGATACCTCATTTGTTAAGATTGGTTAAGTGGGAGAGCCGCAAATGGTACCTATACTACAGAAATAATATATATGATGATTATAATTTCTCACCGTAGCGCAAGTGGTTAGTGCGTCGGACTACTGAGCCAGCGGTCTTGGGTTCGACCGCTGCAAACACCTAAAAAGTTTTTCCAACTATCGACAACAAATACGTTTTTCTGATTCTTTGGTTTGTCGCATGCTGTGTGTGTTGCGCCATAAGCTGTTGTTGTTGTTGTTTGATACGTTTATGTTTCATTTGGTGTATGTTGGCCGTATGCAAAGCCATGTGTTATCGACAACCACTCATAAAGCGCATCGAAACAGAAACTTGTGTTTTGTTTTGCCTGCCTTGGTGTGTAAGAATCAATATACTGATGTTTCATTAGTCCCAAAAAAAACGTTTCGACTGCTCTGGTGCGCCTTCAGCCTAAGTGCTAATTGCGATTTGGAATGAACCTCTCTCTACCTTTCTATTAAACCAAAGTTGAATCGACAGCTAAAAAACATAGAAAAATCTCCTAATGTCACTTTGTGGCCTAAGTACGAAATGACAAAAAGTACTTTGTACATGTATAAATACAATAGAATTCCAATTACCGTATGCTCGTTAATGCTCGAACAATTCAATGATGTTCATCTGTGCACAGTAAATCATAACAAGCGCAGCCGTAGATACTTGCCGTACGTCAATTCCATAGAGAAAACTATTTGCAGCCGTACATCGGTACTCAAAATTAAATATTTACAATGCACACAGCCACATCCCACAACTGACAGCCAACCCATACAAGTTCCAACGAAAATGACATCGACAGCCAACGTGCAAAGTGCATTTGGAGTTGCAAGTTACATTTATTAAATTATTGGCACGTGCACACTGCTAAACCACAGTTGCAAAGAGGATAAAAGTCCCAAATAATCAGGCACATCCGTACGAGAAGAGCAGCCGCAGATACATTTGTACCTACATACGTACATTGACATCCACCACCTACTTTCAGTGATATTCTTTATGTCAGAATGTAGTAGATGAGAGCACGTGACTTCATAAAACGTTGGAATATTTGTCAAGTTTGTGTTGAATAATCACAGAAGGGATTCGCTTTTGACTCTTTTGTGTTAAGCATTATGAAAGGTTTTCTATTTCATCAAAGGAGATTTGTTTTCTTTTCCACATTTAACGAACTCTTCAAGGAAAGGTCCTTTATGTATACTGGCTAACAATATTTCATCAAATAAACACTTATTTAGTTTACTTTGTATTTACAAAAGAATTTAAATTAGTAGATGCTCGAAGTAAGCTCCAAACTACATTGACAGTGAAAGTCAATGAACACATTGGTCAAGGGTAAGGGGCTGACCAACGGCTACTGTTTAATCTGTCCTGAAAAAAAAAAGATGCAGACAATATAAAGAATACAGTGTTTAATGGGAAACACAGAATTCCTGTGCTATTAAATCTATTTTGATTCGCGAATACTTTGGGATGGGATACCAGGTAAATGGATCGCTGGTGAAATGAAGACGACGAGTTTATGTATGATATTTAACCATTTTATTAATATTATTTTATAAAGGAAATAATTTTTATGTGATAAACACAAATTACCAAAAAATACTAATTTCTGTCTATACAATCAAGCGTAAAATTACACAAAAAATACAACGAGATTTAAAAACGCACATAGTTGTTGGATAACACGTTCGCGGACAAGACAGCATATGCCATCAATGGTTGATGAAATTAGCGGGTCATGACAATTTTAGGTATGTTAGGACAAGACGGGATACCCCGACGAGAAATACAATATATGTATGTACATATATTTACATACATACTTCTATATTCCAGTATTATTTGTCGTACCAGAGACAAATTTTCACTTCATTGTGACCAGCGAAATCATTTTTATCATTATACAAAATTCGCACAAAATAATATAAAATATCTCTCAAATGTGTGTCATTCTAGCGTTCCCCACCGAAAACACTGTGTCCGCGAACGCGATAATAACGCAGAGCCACACTCCACAGTTTACATTTTTATTTCGTTTCTTTACAAAGTAAAAAGAAGAGGAGAACAAAACAAAATTAAAATAAAGTATGTAAAAAGTTTGCCATGCGTAAATGTGTTTTGTCCATTTAAGAGAGAGCGACATATTATTGCGGTTACGAAAATTGGTATGCGTGTCCGGTGATGAGAGAGTCCGGTTATGGGAGAGTTTTTTATATGAAAAATCGTAAATTTATTTCCGTTCTTTGAAATCTGTCCGGTTATAAAAGGTGTCCGTAAGGAGAGAGTATACTGTATATCCAACTTGACAATGGTATCTTTCTGTAAAAATAGGCGTGTTTGTTTTCAAACCTATATAGGCTAAACATGTTTCCGCAACATGTTTTCAATGTAAAATACAACAAAACCTTAGGCTGGATAATTATCCAGTCTTATGTTTGTATGGAAAGCTTTTTCGAAATCTATATAGGATTGAAAAAAACTGTTTAGCCTATTTAAAGCGGTTTTTTTTTTAAATCTATATAGGCTAAACATGTTTCCGCAAAATGTTTTCAATGTAAAATACAACAAAACCTTAGCCTGGATAATTATCCAGTCTTATTTCTTTAATCAAAAGGCAAAGAGGCTTAAGTCTATTTTAAGCATTTTTCAGGAGAGCAATTTTAAACTTTGAAAAATGATTCAATTGTATGAATTTTGTTGAATAAATCCGTTTTGACATCACCAAAAAAAGGACTTCTAGATGGAATAGAAACACGCTGATAAGACCGAAAAAAAGGTTATTTTTTAAAGGGTTTGAAAATGTAAAAAAATCATTTTTGGCTTAAATAAACTTAAGCCGCTTTGCCTTTTGATTAAAGATTTATACTTTGAAAGCTTTTTCGAAGTCTATATAGATTTCAAAAAAAAAACGCGCCCAATATTTAAGTTTTAATTTTTTCAAAATGGTCTTAGACTGAAAAATGAGTTTTTTGAGTACTTGCGTCAATTTTTGTAGTTTGTTAGACCTCCTCATTCTTTTGTAACTGCTGCACATCTGCGATTCATTGACTCAGATATGTGTTTCCATGTGGATGCAGGTATTGTGGTCCAGATCCGGATAAGTAATGTTTTTAGGATGTCAATTGACTCTGGGCGCTCCCTTGCAAACTTAAGTTTCATGATTGACCAGATATTCTCAATTGGATTGAGGTGTGGGGTGTATAGATGCCAGCTTAGCACATCGATATTGTTTTCTTCGAAGTACTTTTTACCTAAAAAATCAAAAAAAAAAAATAGTTATATAGTTTTAATTTAAGTCATTGAAGTTGTAGCTTATTTTAAAGCTATAAAATAATCTTTCATTTGAAAAATAAAAACAAGTTAATATTTGCAATTTTGGCTGTATGGCAAGGAGCATTATCCTGTTAAAATATGAATCTGCAAGTGTCACTAAGAAGATCTAGCATGGAGGGCTCTAATTCATATTCTAGGACCCTTAGATAATCTGCTGCCGTAACTTTCGATTCTAAAGAGGTCATTCTACCTTTTCCATCTCCAGAGAAGCATCCCCAGACGATCACACCTTCAGTTCTGGGAGTGTCCGTAGGAGGCATTCAATGCTCAGTCTTTCCTTTGGTTCTCTTCTCGCAGGAATCCTCCCAACTCCAACATGCAGCCTAAACTTGGATTTGTTCCACATGTCTTGAGTCCAATTAACGATATTTTTTAAAATTCCATGCTGCAATTCCTTGAACAACATTAAATCTTTCAGAAATTTGACGGGTTGTTGCATTTAGACGTGACAGATATAAAATATTAGATTTGCACTTGAAACTGATTGTTTTTTTAATCAATTTTATTATATTATTATTTATCTCTGGTGTAGATTCTATAGGTATTAGATAATTATGACGTAATGAATTTGTCATAATTAATAAATGACGAAATTACCTTTCAGCATTATCATTTTATTTACGTATACATGTTATTCAGGTGTCTTTTCCATTTACGCTACAGACTAAGTTGAAAAGCTAATTCCTTGAGTAACTACCAGATCTGATCAAACTACATACAGTGGTGGAAAGATAAATAGCACATTTACCTTGTAAAGAGTAAGACTGTAAATTGATCAATATATTTGTCAAACACGGTGGGCCTACTGTTATGTTGTCATGTTAAAGTTCGCTCAAGAACCTGGATTTAATAATAAATTCACCTAAATACTTATTTGGTTATACCAATCGTTATGTCATTTGACCCAATGTAAGGCTTACCTGAGGAAACATAGACATGTTCTTCCTAAGCAATTACACTGGCTTCGCTGTTTTTTCAACTCGTTGCACATTTTAGAGATATAGTTTGGAACAAAGTCCATGGTCAGAAGGTTTTTTTGGATTCCGTCAAAAACCCGTTAATTGTGTGCATATGCCCTCTGGTTGTTCTTTTAATGAAAGGGGTTGGTAGGAAGATTTAAGATTGTGTGCTACCTTTCGTTAGCGTCCAATAATGAAGTAATTTTATTTCTATTTGCTGATACTGCATTTTACCAAAAGTAACATCGCAGAATGGTTTTGGCACCATAAACAATGAAGCATAGGGTGTTTTCATAAACGCCATACTAACAAATAACTGCGTTAACTGCGTTGCAGTTTTATTGTAGAACTGCCGCAAGCAAACTGGATTAAGTCGTGTTCATAAACGTCAAGATATCATTGTTGTCGTGCAAATTAGTTAGTAAAAAAAAAGTGACTGCAGAGGAAGACGTAAAGTTTGAAGTTGACTAAAGTTGAATTTAACATGCAATGTAAATTCAAATTTAAAAAAAAAATTAGTATCTTGTAGTTAAGTTATATATTGTGTTTTTCTTCAGCCGAAAACAAATTAAATATCAAGGCAATGAAAATTGTACTAAATCAGTTTTTCATCTTGACTGCACATATTCTGAAAAGCAGTAGCGTTCAAAAACGCATAAGAAAAGAAATGCGGTTGTACTTGCGCACATTTTTGACGTTTATGAAAACACCCATATCCTTTTCTGGCTAGTTCGTCTGCTTTTTCGTTGCCGTCAATGCTGTCAGGACACACCCAGATCAAGTGAACTTTATAAGTGCTGGTAAGTTTTATGTGCAGTTTTAATTATTAGTAACAGTGAGATCTGAAAATAAGATTAACTGGATGATATTTAATTTTTTTTAAGTTAAATCGACATTAATACAAAGATTGTGTTTGTAAGTGAAGTTCCTAGTTCCTTTTATCAATGAGGCTTTCCAAAACCAATCTATTGTAAGAATATTAGCTTGAAATATTGCCATTGGAGTATTAGATTTCTGAGTCGAAAACACCTGTTTCCAATCGTGTATCGATCTTCGTAAACTGTGCACCGCAGCGTCCGTTCAAGATTTGAAGTTGCGCATTTCGGTTATGTCCTTTATATTTTTATATTTATTTGTAATAAATATGTATGTACTACATACATTTGTACATATGTATATATAAAACTGCATGTGCCAACTACGGTGCTTTAAAAAATAGTTTAACGACGAATAGAATCCTTGGGGATCCGATCTGGCGCTGGGCAAACTTAAACAAAAAACCTCTTGCCACGTGCTGACTTATTATATGAATTAAACAAGCAAAAGGGAAATCTCCCTAATTTTAGACAAACACACTTGTGTTCACTTGTTTAAATAAGGGGACCGTAACCCCTGAGAATTAAATGTACGGATAAGTGCGTACTGCGTATATGCATACAAACAGATTGCGGAAGAGTGCCGAACCGATACCGACCTAGACTAATAGAATTTTATGCTGGTGTTTGTCCTCTTCAACAAGCATATCAATATTGTACGAGTACCGCGCCAGGGTAGCCAATTGAATTAAATAAAAATGTGTTTGTATTCCTTTATTATTGTTTGTGGTGCAGATACAAGTATTTATGTGAAAACATATTTATTAGGTTACCAATTAGCATCGTTGATCCTTCTATAGCTGTGTTAACGACTTAAGACTTCACAGGAAATACTGGAAATAGGGTGACGCTCCGAATATATTTTTACTTTCAACTCGCAATTCAAAATAAGATATTTAAACAGCGTATACAACACACATATATACATAATATTTGTTTATAGTTAAAAACTAAAGATATTATGCGATGTTAATACATCCAAACGAAAAGGATAAACTGAATCAGACACTATAAAATTATACGTACATACGTAAGGTACCATAACAATAAACTCCAACGGCATCAAATCGCAGCTCCGTGGCGGCCAAGCAACATCACCTAAACGACTGATTACACGATTATTGAACTTACAGGGTGCGCCATCTTTTATGGCGGTATGCGAGTATTGAATAACTTTAAAAAAACAACTGATTTTTATATATGAGGTATTTTTATTTAATTTGATCCTTTACAATTTATTTGGACTAGTTTTTGAATACAACATCAATCAAGTGGCCACCTGCTCTATTGACCATTGATTGAATGTGCCCCTTTTGCTGCGTTTTCCATCAGTTTTTCGAGCATCTCGGGCGGTATAGCGATGATTTCGGCACGAATGTCAATGGTGTGCAGCTTGCTGGCATACTTTTTGCTTTTCAAATAACCCCACAAAAAGAAGTCCGGTGGGGTCAAATCTGGAGATCTGGGGGTCAGTCAATGCCGCCATGTTTTTCAAGCACACGTCCAGCGAATTTTCGTTGCAGAAACTGCATTGTTTGATTTGCAGTGCGGCAAGGCATTTGTCTTGTTGAAATTAGTAATTTTTTGACAGCACACGTCCAGGGAATTTCCGTTGTAGAAACTGCATTGTTTGATTTACAGTGTGGCATGGCATTTGCCCTATGTCCTTTTTCACACATTGGTGGACAAACATAATGAGCTAACATCCATCGATATCGAATATCGATTCCCATCGACTGTTTTTGTACTGAGTTGAAGTTTCAAAAACATGCCTACTCAAGTCAAAAAATATAAATATTTGGCTTCAGCAGTCCTAGGTAGAACCAAGCCTAGCTTCCCGCAACCACTTGTGTGTGCGCGTTATATTTTTGCACGAATGGAAGGGACCTTCAGTTTTCTGCCGTCTCCGAACGGCGAATTGGCAAGCTTTTACATGACAAATGCTACTCTTGAATGCTTGTCAGACATTCGGAAGAGGTGGGCACTATGAAAAACTTTTTAGGTGTTTGCGGCGGGATTCAAACCCAAGACCGCTGGCTCAGTAGTCCGACGCACACAAAGTACAATGAGCCTACTGGTCTACGTGCTTGTTGTCTCTACGGGATAACCCCCTTTTAAATACAATACAATACAAGTCCGATAGTGCCCACTACTCAATTCGATCGGTTGATAAATTTCAAAGTTATTCAACGTTTACATACAGACATAAAAGATGGCGCACCCTGTAGTTTGCAATAAATCGATCAGAGTTTCTGTCAATTTTTTTAGCGCATAAGAAATGTCAGTGTCAAAATAATATATGATTCAAAAAGAAACCGACAGATGACCCACCCTTTGCAATGGAACAGTGTCTGAGTCTGAATGCTCCAGAAGGGTTAGCCCGGTCCAACAAGAAACAAAAGCCACCGAATAACCTCGTCTTCCACTCCATCACTTTCCACTTTTTAAAGCCACCGTTTACAAATCTTTCTCGTCGGATGATTCTCTTTTAAAAAAATCTCCTCACGTTATACAGTAAGTTTCGCAAATTTCCTAAGCTTGTGCTGTTTCAACGTAATCTCCACCTTCTGCTTAGCGAAACACCTAATCGGTCAATCAAAAAAACCATGCTGCATATGCAAACGCGATTGAAGAAGGAACATGCGCTACCCTATTGTCTCAAGCCCGACTTCTTTTTTCCTTTATGACACAAAAAACACGACAGTAGCGTCGGTGGCGTAAGCAATATGACCAGATGTGTGCGCCCATTGACTTTTTGACTATATTTTGTTTTCCCATTCAGCATTCACTTTGTTGTGATTTTGTTTCGCGTTTTTCTATAGCCAAACCGAAATCAAAAGCTTGGTATACTTTCAATGAAAAATGCAAACAAAAAGAAAAGCACATGCGGTCTCGCTTGCCAGAACGCCATCCAAAGGCGAAGGCGAACGCAATCGTTTATTCATTACGTTATAATGTGTGCGCACATTTATACCAAATCCACTATAGTGTCTTTCATATCGTTCCGCCTATATCGTTCCACATGCGAGAGTGTACGGTTTTACTCATGGGTCCCATCATGTTCACCCTCGTTCGCATTCTTCGTCATCGTCATCGTCGTCGTCGTCTATGTAGAATGTCCCATATGACATGATTTTTCTTCCCGCATTGTATGTGGCCAACGAACTAACAGCCAGCAAATCGAAAGGTAGAAGATGGGAGACAATACCACCAGTCACCCAACAGCCACCACCAATAAATTCAACTCTGAATTATTTTGAATTGAAAAGGTAAGTCCAGTGTTTGAAAAAAGGGATGTTGAAGATTAATTGAACAAGAAGGAGGAAGCAGGATCTGCTGAATAACGATGTAAACAGGTGGTATGCGGAGTGTTTTTTTTTTTAATATTTGCTCTTTGTTTTGATTTACGGGCGACTGAATTTGGTGATGCAATTAGAGTGATAACAATGGCCCACCTGTGTTGAAACGAACGGAACCGCACATTAAATGTGGTTATTGACTGACTGTTTACAAAACATACCTACAAGCAAGCGGGTTTACATACTCATTACAGTTTTATTTGCACATCAATTTTTTCCATTAACATTAATCCAATTTCAGCATTAAAATTGTTTGGTAAAGTATATGCGCTCTCTGGAGCATAAAGTAGAACAAATGCAAATTCTCGTATGTAGGAGTATCAAGGAGATTTTCCCTAGATTGGTACTCATATTTGTTTTGTTTCGAATTCGACAGGAAAAAAATAATTCACAAAAAGAGGGTGGTACAAGGACTTTCGTTTCCTGTGGTTTATTCATTTTATTTGTTCGCTATCTCAGTACCTGATGGCCTTTCCAAGAAGTCTAATCAAACTTTCAGTAATCATAGAAGCATGCCAATAGAAATGGACGACGGACACTAATTCAGGATCTCGCTTTATTCACAAACGGAATGAGAAAAATTTAATTATTTTTTTTGTTTTAAAGAGTGTTCCCAGACTTTCCACGTGTCTCTTCGGTGAGGGTACCGGAACCCTACTTGTCGGTTGCTGGTTGTGGGGAGCTCACGTGCTCTCTCTCACGTTCAGCAGTGATATTATGTCCACTTTTGGTAGCCTTTCTTCTCGACACACTATTAGTGTTTGGTTTGGAGGCTGGAGCTTTGTTGTAGCTCTGAAGAATGAGCTTCAGATTACAGAGCTGGTAGGACAAATGACCGTTCAGGTCGTTTAGCCGTTCCATCGCGCTATCGTTGATAGCAGAGATCATGTGGACTAGACCTTTCTCTTCCACTCTTTACAGGGCTCTCTAGATTCTAGTGTTAAGGCCTGAGTTCTGCGCGTCCAAAGACGCACGTATTTTTTCACTGGCTAGCCCGCTCTTTTTGTAGAAAGAACCCCCTTATGATGTGTGGTTTCGCAAATGAACCTCCTCCACTAGCATCACGTCCGAACCGGATTTCTCTTTTATTTTTGGGAAATTACTACTCAGCCACTTAGTAGTAGTTTCATTGAAGCAAACGAATTGGAGCCAGCAATTTTTATGTGTGGAGCTATCAAATGACGGCTCACTCCCTCTTTTATACGAGATATATGCTCTACACTAATCGGGTTGCAATCAATATCTGTAGGCACAACACCTAGCCTGACACAGGGAGTCTTGTCGACTAGAGTGTCTCCGGTTCGGACGCTTTTTGCTTCTGACGTCGGTGGGGTGGAGTCATCGGATCGGGTACGTTTAGCCTCTGTGCCATTTTTGTCGATTTTGCCAGCGCCAATCTCAAGAGCACGTTCCATTAAGTTGCCTTGTTCCAAGGCTTGTCTTTAAGGAAATATTTGCCCAGTGTTTGATGTCTGGGGTCTGGCTCGAGCTAGCGCCAGGCATTCACCCGATGTTTCAGCGGCGGCAGTGGGAATTGAATGAGATACCTGACGCTAAGATTTATGGATTTATGACGTTAAAAAATATGTAGTTTTTCAAAATTTAGTTGAAATTCGTTTTAGCTCTAAATTTTGCTTTCCACAGTCTTAAACTGAAATCTAAAAGGAATGAAATGAATTCTTGTTGCTAACACTATGGATGAGAACATCGCCAACTGCGGGATTGGAAGCGATTCTTAATCTTCTGCCTCTGGATCTCTATATGCAGGAAACCGCAGCAAAGAGTGCTCTCAGGCTAAGCCAGGCACTGGAGGTCGAATGTATGTAGACACACCAAGATACTTGGCAATTACCTTAACGGTGACATCGAATCCGACTACATTGTCCCATACCTGAATTTCGAAAAACCCTTCTCTTGGGCCTTTCCAAGCAGAGAGCAATGGAAGAAAAACGAGGTATCACCTTTACTAGCTTCGAATGTAAGGAGTAGGAGCTCCTAGCTTTGAGTGCAGCTTGCCTATCTAAGAAGACTTTTATTTTAACGCCTTTCATGCCTCTTTGTAGATTTATTAAGGCGCATATCTCAATGGCATGAGCATGAGCTTGAAACACGCTGGGGAATGTTCCAAAAGACACAGAGATTTTAGTGTTGGGCCCTAAGATCCCAGCACTTACACCAGAGGCCAAATTACTAAACTAGGCTTTCTGGGTTTAGGGTGGATCCAACGTTTGATCATGTGGTACGTTCCCCAATATGAATTTTCTGCCCAAGCTAGGTATCTATTCACTGATCATAAGCGACGCGACGGTGCAGAGCATAGTGATCGGGAATATTGTTGATAGTATTTAGGTGACCCGTAAAATTATTTGCCTTGTATTGTAAACTTATAAATAAGTTGTAATTTAATAGCGCTTCTAGTGGGTGACTTCCTTTTAACGTTTACATTAGGTTTACATCAGCAATTATGTTATCAGTAGTACATTATTCTACTATATACACATAGAGTAAGCATAGTGTACCAGTCATGTGTTTATCCATACATTGACCTTGTACCATAAAAGTATTAGTAATTTTCTTATCTTCTCTTCAAATTTTCGGCGTTTCTGTCTTTTGTTTGGAGTTTGATCGTCTTCTTTAAATATCAGATTTTTTTTTTAATTTGTCTGCCATAATCGGTATCTCTTCGCTTAAGTGGCAATAGCAGTATTTATTCGAAACAATCGAAAGTTATTTCATTATCAGTAGGAGTATATGGTTATCTTGGTATCTGTATATAAGAGAATTGTTTTTTATCAATATCGAGAGTCTTGAAAATGTTCACTTAGTAAGCCAATGCCGATAGCTTCATATTCATATATGTACACTGGATATCGTATTCGAATGGCTTATCAGTTAAATTCATTTTGTAACATCTTCTAGCTTCTTTTAAATCATAATTGAATTCTTTCGCTACACTTGGGTAGGTACTTTCATTTTATCTGCAAGTTTGATTATCACGTGTGAAATAGATTGCAGTTTTTTTTTTATTTTATCTACTTTATTTATTTTATATTCACTGTTATCTGATTTATTGGAGGTAATAATAGCTTCTCACAGTGCAGTTTATATTGATAGGTATTTAAATTTACTAAGAATTTGTTTACTAGATCAAGTTGACAAGCGACCTGGACTTTTTTGCATTAGTAAATCCAGGATTGCACGCTTATATTGGACATTTTCATTCGAAAAGGACTTATATATTCTGCACAGATTTCGAGAAAGGCTGGCATTACCAGACACTTTAAGATCTCAATACCAGGCATACAGATCTGGAACAACTCCCACAATGCCATCATCGGAACATCCATCTTTACAGATGACTGAAAAACAGAGGAGGGTACCGGAGCAGGCGTCTTCTTAGAAGAACTTTCAATAAACTAGTCCTACCGACTAGCTGATTATTGCAGCATCTTCCAATCAGAGATTCCTTGTCCTAGCAAGGAAATTACCCGCGTGAAATTACCATTTGCGTAGACAGCCAAGCCACACTTAAAGCACTGGACTCCACTTCCGACTTCCATGAACTTAAAATGCGTACAGGAGTGCCTCACGACACTTAGACCGACAAAACACCACACAGTTTTACTCTGTTGGGTACCCGGACATGCTGAATTAGAAGGGGACGAAATAGCGGATGGACTGGCCAGGAAAGGCTCTGATATGGATATAAAAAAAAAAAAAAATATTTGGCTTCAGCAGTCCTAGGTAGAACCAAGCCTAGCTTCCCGCAACCATTTGTGTGTGCGCGTTATATTTTTGCACGAATGGAAGGGACCTACAGTTTTCTGCCGTCTCCGAACGGCGAGTTGGGAAGCTTTTACATGACAAATGATACTCTTGAATGCTTGTCAGGCATTCGAAAGAGGTGGGCACTGTGAAAAACTTTTAGGTGTTTGCGGTGGGATTCGAACCTAAGACCGCTGGCTCAGTAGTCCGACGCACTAACCACTTGCGCTACGGTGATATGGATATAACACTAGCTAAAAGACAGGTCTTACCATATTTCAAAACAGCTAAACATTTAGTAGACCGCATTGTCACTAATTTAGCCGACGATCGATGGCGCACCACTAACGATTGTGCTATAACACACAACATGTGGCCCGCAGTCGACCAGAAAAAACCAATATTTCGATTTCTATGGGAAGGAGCCAAATCCATGTACTCGTCGGTGTTATAACCGGATAGTGTATTAAAGGAAACATGGCCAGAAGATACGGCATCCTTACATATGACTTCTGTAGAAGCTGCATGGATGAAGATGACAAAGAATCTGTAGCACACCTTCTACGTCACTGCCCTGCTATTCCATAACGGCGCCAATCTTGTATGAGAGTACGGTTCTTCGAATCCCTGGATGACCTGGCTAAAATACCACATACCGACCTAATGAGATTTATTAAAAGATCGAAATTGTTTTGTTAAAAAACAACGCTGGCAGTAGGATTGTCATATGGCTGAAGGAATTCATCGCACAATTAGTGAATAGCAAAAAACATTTGAAAATAAAAATACTGTGAATCATAAGCAAGACAAAAATTACAATAATTTTCCCGTTAATCTGGACGCCATCAATTGAGTTTGGTAAAAGCTCAAAACACCTGAGTTTCGTACCGACGCACAGTGTGAAATTTTCGCATTCTAGCGGAACTTAATTCCAAACCTTACTACATATAAGCATCTCTTGCAGCCTTATTTAGCAGAAAAAGTTTTGTGTTATAGTAATGCAAGTTGTGAATTTAACTGTACTTCTAAAGTTGTTCTAACCAATCTAGATGTTGTTACAGGAATCTTGGGTACCTTCTATTACTTTTTTCCCATTTGACTTTTATTCTCCCAATCAGACTACTTACAAACATCTCCAATTCTCTAATAGAACTCACTTTATCGTTTTGAGAAGCAATTAGTTGCACTATCTTTCGAAGTCTTTCTTCTTTCTCAGTTTGTAGTCATAGCTCAAAAACACCTAGCTTCATAACCTCGTAGTAATAATTGAAAAAAAAAAATATATGGGGGTTGCAATAGGGTGCACGAGATTACCTTTTATTCTAATTCCAAAATAATCAAAGAAACAGAAAATGTAGAAATTGGCTTGTCTGCACGTGTCTAAAATTTTAAAACTCTATCCAAAGTGTAACCTTTCACCTTTGTTTTTTTTTTTTCTTAGCCTGAGTGGAAATCGAACAAAAAAGTATAAAAGAAACCAATTGTCCCGCCCGGCTTCGCCCGTGTCGAGAAAATATAGTGTTACTTACAATTCATATGTACATTGTCATTTAGTTCGAAGAATCGGACGCTCTGTTTGTCTGTCTATCCGTTTGCCTGTCGATCTATCTATCTATCTGTCTGGCTGTCTGGCTGTCTGTCTGTCTGTCTATATTAATTGACCAAAATGTTTCATATTCACATTTCACCTGAAATTACGAAATTTTGTATGACAGGTACCAAAACGACAGGTTGTTGAATAACCGCACAGATGCTATGTTGTATTCTATATTAAGAAAAATGTACACTGAACATTTTACCAAAATAGTTGGGTAGTTTCCGAGTCTATAAAACACAAATGTACACATATACGTTCATTGTACATACATTCATTTTTATATACATATATAGATCTAATAACTTAGCTCCAGCGCCACCTATACTTACTTACTTAACTATATCTACCACATCGCCACCTATAGGGTCCAGATTTTATTATATAATTTCCTCTTTTGGCCCTGAACCATATTGTACATATATTGTTAATACGAGCCTTTTTGGTCCATAAATATAGAAGACTTCAGCGCCACCTAGCGGGTCCAGATTTCAAAATTTTCTCTTTTGGCACTGAACCAACATATATTTTTAATATGAGCATTTTTGGTCCATAAATATAGAAGTTTTTGATAACTTGACTCCAGCGCCACCAAGCGGGATGAAATATATTTAACAAAGAATTCTCATGCTTACCAAATATACACAGAAAATTTCATAAAAATCGGTCGGAGGAGTTCGACTACAAACACCGTGACATAAGATTTTTATATATTAGATTAAAAAGAAATAAAATCTACTTACTTCCGCGTAAAGTGTAAATATTGTAGATATACAATTTTTGTTAAATTTTTTCAAAACCACTCAGGATTTAAAACTGGAATATTCAGTATATTGTTTCAATAAATTGAAAAATTTTATGTATAATTTTTTTTGACAGGGAAACTTGACATTAACGACTTCCTGCACAATAAATTATGCAAATATAGGTACAGCAAAAATAGGCTTTAACAAACGTTTCGTTATATTACGAGCTGAAAGAAAAGTTTTCGTTAATGGAAGACCAACTTAATTTTTTGAATTAAGTTCCGCTAGATTTTGATTAGTGCACACTGTGCGACGGACAGGTCGTCTCTGTTTGTCGTGTCCTCACGTTGTTTGTTACATTAGGCATAATTTGATGAGACTTCCCTTCTAAGTAAAGTGAAATCTAACACGTAGTATAACAATTTCAGCTTTTATCAAAAGTGAATTGCGATGGTTCTGTTCCAATCCGTTTTGTTCACCACCAAAACCCGTATCAGAAAATCTATAAACTCGGATTGACTGTGAATTGTTCTGGTGGAATGCTTTTACTTAGCTTTACATAATTCTCACCAAAACACTCCTTAAAAAAAATTGAATGACCAAATGATTTCCTCATTATATCTATGAATATCGTATCATCTTTCAAAGAGTGCACATTTAACTTCTCATGGTTTATCTACAAATACTATATTTGTTTGTGTAAAAATTCCCAATTGATTAGATGTAAGATATGTATATTTACCCACCACTCTTAAGTAACCATTGTTGTAGCAAAACGGAGGGAAAAACAAAAAATAACTGCTATCTACGAGTATTTTCCAACAATCATTTCTATCAAAATCGTTGGGTTTTTAATGACGACGAACTGGCTTGTTGATCACATCGCCACAGAAAAAAAAAATTCTCTACAACAAGTGGATATTCTTGTAAAAAAAAAAAATAACTACATAAAAAAAACAGTTAAGGCCAATACCAAATAGGACAAGAGCATTTATAAAAAAAAAAGTTATGTTCGTTTTAAACACTTCCGATGTACAAATAAGATACTGTAGTGCCTCTGCCTCATGTTCCTGAATGCTGATGATAAGACGCGACATACAAAATAAGGAGTCGCGATAAGATACCGATAGATAGAGTTACTAGATGTTCTGCCTATTCACCGTCAGTTCGAAGTGTCTACTGTTAAAAACAAAACATGTCGCAAAAGTAGGGGTGCATGTTTTTTCTGTTGTTTTTTTTTTTTGACTTTGGGTAGTCACCTCTCCAGGGGATTCTTAGTAAAAATATCATCAATTTGTATGGCAAATATTTTTATTTGATATTCCTAAAAGTTCACGACTGATTTAATTGAAAACTATCAAAGATAACACAACAGAATGACAGAGGACTGAATATTTTTAAAAAACATTTTAATTTTTATTGTACATTCTAAAACACACTTTGGGTCTTAACGTTATGCTAAACGTAGGCCACTTAGGTACATAAAGAGTGGGCCATCTAGTGGTTTCTTTTTAAATCATAGGTTGTTTTGACACTGACAGCTGTTTCCCGCTCGAAATCTTAACAGAAAGATTGCGCGGAACGAAGTGAGTCGCTTTACGCTTAAACAACGTTGGGAAATATTGAAAACTAATTTCCAAAGTGAGTGCTGTGTAGCCCAAACAGTGCGTTTTTTGAAAAGAAATTTTTGCCGAAATGAAGCACCCACCGCGCCTGCTGTTTGTGCAAGTTTGTGCGAAACAGCTCAACATTTCACGCACTAGCCGGAGAAGAATTCTGCACAAAGATCCGGGATTATTCGCTTACAAGGTCCAATTGATTCAACAATTGAAGGCGCACGACCATCCGCTTCGTTATCGTTTCGCAGTTTGGGCCTCAGAACAGCTTGAATTGGACAACGATTTTGGGCGAAAAATTATCTTTTCTGACGAGGCGCATTTTCATCTCGCGGCTACGTTACGGAAAACGCTCGGAAAACCCGCACGTTATTGTCGAGAAGCCAATGCATCCATAGAGAGTGACAGTTTGGTGCAGATTGTGGAGTCGTGGCATCATTGGACCATTTTTCTTCGAAAATGAGGCTGGGAGCAACGTTTCGGTCAACGGTGGGCAATACAGAGCCATGTTAACCTACATTTTTTTTTACTGAAATTGAAGACATGGATTTGGACGACATCTGGTTCACGCAGGATGGCGCCACATGCCATGCCACAAAGCTCATGCCACAATCGATCTTTTGTGCACCAAATTCCCAAATCGTGTTATTCGCCGTCTTGGCGATGTCAATTGGCCGCATCGGAGCTGCGATTTGACCCCTTTGGACTTTTTTTTGTGGGGAACCGTGAAGAACCGATATTATGTCAACAATCCGGAAACGATTCAAGCACTTAAGGCCAATATCATCCAAGCAATCCCTGATCTACAGCCCGAAACCATCCACAAGGTCTTGGAAAATTGGAGGCAGCCACTTGAATGAAGTTGTGTTCCATAATTAATGGGAATGTTGGCTCTTACTAATAAAGCCGTAATACATGGAAACAATTTAGAGCGTGAAAAATTGCACGTTAATAGCTAGAATGTGACAACTTAATGTTGATCAATGTTTGGAATTAGTCGCCGTGGCCGTGGTGGTTAGTGCGTTGGACTACCACGCAATGCTGCCCGGGTTCAACTCCTGGCCGAGTCTAACGCCTAAAAAAAGAGTTTTTTCACGGTTTCGAACGCCTGACAAGCATCAAAGAGTATCATTTGTCACGATTGAGCTTCTCAACTCGCCGTTCGGAGTCGGCAAAAAACTGTAGGTCCCTTCCATTCGTGCAAAAATATAACACGCACACACAAATGGTTGCGAGAAGCAGGCCCAGGTTCACCTCGAGCTGTAGCGCCAACTAAGTAAGTAAGTAAGTAATGTTTGGAATTGAACGAGGAATTCTGTTGTTGAAATGGTTTACAGTTTATTATTAATTTAAGCTATTCCCTGCCTGGCGTTGTCCGTGCACTAAAATAGTCACGTCATTTTATAGTATGATATTGAAATATTATAAGAAACACCAAATAACATGTAAGCGATGAACATAGACTTCGCCCATACAGACCCTAGTCTCTTATTTACCATTATTTTAACTTAAGGCACCTGCGTTTAGTGATGTAACCGACGAAAAGTTCAATGAATATCGAAAATTTATGCCTACCCATTATGTGAACGTACAGTGAAGTGCAAAATAAAAACTTTGTGCCCAAAAAACCTTTGAAGAGTCTAGAAAGAAATGTTTTTTTATTTAATTGTTTAAGCTCTTTTACCTACAGAAAAAAAGTTTTTTTTTAAATTCTTAACTAAATTAATAAATAAAAAATTATTATTTTTGTGGTTGTGCAAAGAAATTGGTCCATTATCTTGATCCCTAAAAAATATTAAGAAATGTTTTATTTTCTAATATATAAAAGTTTATATTTAACAGAATGTGTTTAATTAAGAATAAGGGTTTGATACTTGGTCCCAAATCCTTTATTTTTGATAACAGTCGCACACTTTCTTGGTGTGGAGTCTACTAATCGTTGGCACCTTTTAATGGATATAGATTCCCAAGCTGGTCTCACCGAGGTCAAGGTCATTATCTTACTGATTCGTCCATCGGAGTGGCATTTCTTCCTCGGCAAATGTCAACATTACATTTTTAAAGATATTAATGTAGCTTAAGGCGTTCATTATCTCCTTGATCCCACATATGGGACTTACCACCTCACTTTCACCTTCATGCTTGATGGCCTTTAATGGGTAACGCGATGAAAATGTTGTACCTTTAGGTATTCTTACATAGGTTGGGTTAAGAAGGGCGTCGTACCTGGACGGCGGGGCAGTGGTAGAGTAGATGTTGGATCGATTCGCTTTATTCCTCATCTCCGCAGCTTCTACAGATATTGTTGGATGCAGGTAGCCATTTGCTTGTCATGTGACCTACGGCACAGTGTCCTATGATTATTCCGGTGATTAAGCGTATGGAAGATTTATCCAGATGATACATCGTCTTTGTCCTATTAAAATCAAGTTTCGGCCATAAAGAGCGAGATGTGGCGCAGTCGGTTCGTGTGAGCCACAGAGCGTTGGTCTCTTTTTCGATTATATGGCCGATTGCGCTGAACAGTGTTTTAATCGGTGGCAGTATGGAGGTGTCACCATCGCTATTGCTCATGACTGAACCAGCTCTAGCTAGTTCGTCTTCTATTTCGGTACCTTCAATATTGCTATGTCCGGATACCCAGTACAGTCTAACATTGTGGTGCCTTATGGCATTAAGTGCATTGCGACATTTTTGGACTGCCTTTGATTTTATTGATTGTGTTTTAATCCTATTGCTTTCAGAGCTGGCTGACTATCCACCAGAATGGCTATCTCCGACGGAGGGAGGTCGCTTCCTTTTATGAATATTGCGGCCTTTTCAATCGCCAGTAATCCCGCCGGGAAAACAATGCTACTGGACCTAAGTCCATCTTCGAGTCGTCGGAAAATCATTTTTTCCTTTCATCTTGTTTCGTACTTTCTTGTAGTCGGGTTTTAGTTTTTTAAGCTTAATTTTTTATTACTTTTGTAGCAGTCCACCATACAGTAGATCTATAGGTGATGATGGGCCCGATGATTGCAGTGTACATCCAGTTAATGAAATAGGGTTGCAGTCCCCATTTTTCCCGAAGGTCCTTTTACAGGCGTAAAAAGCATTCAATCCTTTCTTCATTCTCATTTCGATATTTTGTCTCCAACATAACTTAGAGTCTTAAATAATTCCCAAGTATTCTTACATAAGTATTGCTGTTATGTAATCCAAATAAATTGATCTTGGAATCGTTGGACCACGAATCATTTCTCCATTTTTCGTAAGGCCAGTTAATATGCTCCTGGGCAAATTGTTTTCACCTTTGTTGGTGGCTCGTGGTTAGCAGTGGGTATTCACGAACTTCCAGCAGATAATTTGCTACAGGAGTCTTCTTTTAACGGTCGAGCTTTGTAAATTTAGTCGAAGTTCTTTTTTTATTTGGGTGAAGTAAGAAACGGATTCTGTTTAAATATTAGGGCCTGCCTGGATTTTCATCGGTTTTTTTACCATTTTAGAGCATTGGTGATCATATTCTATGAGCTTCCTTTTTTTTTTTATTAAAGCCCGGCTTTCTTTGGTACGATGTCTCTTTCGTCAATTTTTTTTCCGTAAATAAAATAGGTGCGATTCAAAAAATTTTTAGAATTGACTATATGTTTAGTCACTTAAAAACGAGAAGCGCCCAGTGTCTATTCCCTAATCCAGGAAGTAGACTATCTATTCACGAAAATTTCATCCAAATCTGTTGAGCCGTTAAAACGTCGATGAAGGACAAACATCAAAATATCCAAACTTTTGCATTTATATATTAGTAGGAGTAGGATGGGATCGGATGCTATATAAAAGTATATGAATTTTTACCGAATTGCAGCATTTTGTAAAATTTTACTTTACGTAAATTAAAAACCGAGTCCCAGTTTCTTTTGAATCACTCATTTCGTCTTAAGTTTCCATTTAATCTGCTATAGATAAACAAGTATAATTTTTAACCGTTTGAAGAAGATACACGTGTATTTCGAAATCAAATTTGTTAGGTTTTTGTAAAAGTTTTTTTAATTTTAATTGAACGTTACCTAATGTTTGCATTTCATTCAGTTTTGAAAACCGTAATGATAGTTCAAAAGTTTTCTAAATTTTATGTTATCACTGAAAAAGCTTACTCAGTTTAAATTATTTAAAAATATTTTTTTTGTATCTGTCATACCTCGTGGTATTTAAAACACAAAAAGAAAATTCTGTGGAATACAATTTATTTTCTTCTTTTGACCTGAGAAATCATCCGCAGGCTGGAAAACCTTTCATACCGAAACACCGTGTATTCGTATACTCGTATACACTTCTAAGAGATATCAGGGGTTGTTATTGCTGATGCTGGTGCCTTCTCGTCTACAATGGAGTTTGGGTTTACGTTGTTGCCGCTTCATCTTTCATTCATAAGGGAAAAAGGAAAAACCGATTCTCATTTGTTCCAGCAGCAAACCAAACTGAAACTAAGGGTGGCTGGGTAGATTTTCTTTTCTTCTCTGGATTTTCTTTTGTGCGGGTTCCATTTGGACTTTTTGACTTCTCAGTGGAGTACGATTTTATTTGTTTTTCTTTCTTTTCTTTCAATCCAACATGACGGGAGAGTGGGAATTTACGAAAAGAAAAATCCAGAAAAATTTGAATGGATAAGAGGGAGTGGATTTCACTTTAGTGTTTGTGGGTGCACTTTGAACGAATAAGGAATTATAGGCAACTGAGCACACTCGTACTATGTACTGTACGTTAAAGCACAGAAATGTCAATAAACGGACCAAGATCGCTGCAATCCTGATGTTGCCAATTTCTGCAACGAAAGTGGGGAGGCACTAACTTAGCGTACGAAGCAAGTCATTCGTAGCCGTAAACTACAAAATACAGTTCCTCTATAGACTTTGGTGAAATAGTTGAGTACATAAATGCGGTGTTTCGTTCTGTTACTATTGACATTTGCAATCTAACCCTTAGGTGGACCCTCAAAGCTCAAAGACCAAAACCATTTCGTTAAATTTGTGTTCGCAAAACAAATCAAATGTTGGACTTGCCTGCGGACATTAAGTTCTCTTAATAAAAATTACAGGGCATGCAAAATATGACAGAAACCTGAACAAACGAAACTCCAAACTTCAAACAAAGGTTTTGGTAAAAAGCAAATTTTTAAATTTCAGTACTCTTGGTTTAACGTCAAGATTGTACAAGCTTTAGTGGATTTGCAATATGTGCAAATAACCTGTTTTGCGGGGGATTGTATACCTATTCTATTTTAATAAATTGAATATGTACATATGTAAAGCTATAAGCTATCGACATTTTGATGGGACTCATCATCAACTTAAAGCAATCCTATTCCATTACCCAAAAGTTAATACGAAGCCTTCACGTAAAGGTATGTATTTATATGTAAAAGTACTTTCAAAATCGCTACTAGTGTATAGAGTATAGGTATGTTCGTTTAAGAGTTCAGGGCGACGCAAATATTTAGCCAGACAAATAAATATTCTAAAAATAAACTTTTTAAGGGTTGGTATCATCGAAAATTCATAGAAAAAAAATAAATATACATATACCTCTACCCTGTATAAATTTCATTAGGTACTCGCTTTCATGGAAATAGTAGAAAAGAATAAAGTTAATATTGCCCGGCGGAATATTCTGTGTTCTGAATTATTGTACATACAAACTCCATTTAATCCTTTGCTGTATTATGTCTTCCGAAAGTCTTAGCAGACAGAATACAAGTGCACACATTTTTGTACTCATATACATGGACTTGTGCGCCCTTATTCGTTTTTAGTTTTAGATAAGGGTTGATTGCATATTTGACGATTGAGCAGACCGCTATACAAAGAAACACATATACGCGTATAATACGAAGGGGAAGCAATTTATTGTCGGCACTAATGTAAGTAATTGAGTGCGAAAATGCTGTCGCACTTAAATCTCATCCTTTTGCTTGAAACTAGGAGTAAATACGCGCGATAGAAAAGAATGGTAATAAGCAGTAACCACTTGCTTCCATTTGCTGTTATAGACTTGGACTTGCATAGCCGATATGGGGTGATTATGCACTCAGTCACTTGTCATGATTTAATTTTATTAGTGTGGCTAAATCACACCCTAGTTAAATAACGGGAATACGGTTATGCCCAAACTGAGAAGCATATCTAAAAAATAAAAAACAAACCTTTAATGTGTTGTGATTGTAGCTAAGGGTGCGGTAGTTTATATGCATATGTTAGATATTGCATATGTCAGTGATTCGATTGCTCCTTGGAGAATAGCTTTAAGTCATAAAGGAACATGTTAGACAAATTAAAACTTTACATGTACATACATAGGTTGGAGATAATTCAGAATCAGATTCGATTTTAGCTTTAATCGAGACCCTCGAGTTCTTTTCAAACCTCAAGTGCACATGTCTGTAGAAGTAGATTCAGATTCACTTATTGCTGGTAGGAAAAGTGCCAAAAAACAAGGAAAAAATATTTATTCAATTATGTCTTCAAACTTGTGGGCACCGTAGCGCAAGTGGTTAGTGCGTCGGACTACTGATCCAGCGGTCTTGGGTTCGAATCCCGCCGCAAACACCTAAACATTTTTCACAGTGCCTACCTCTTCCGAATGCCTGACAAGCATCAAAGAGTATCATATGTCACGATTGAGCTTCTCAACTCGCCGTTCGGAGTCGGCAAAAAACTGTAGGTCCCTTCCATTCGTGCAAAAATATAACACGCACACACAAATGGTTGCGAGAAGCAGGCCTAGGTTCACCTCGAGCTGTAGCGCCAATTAAGTAAGTATGTCTTCAAACTTATGTGTATAAGGATACTTAAAAAATAACCCCAAGTATGACGTTAAAACAATCCCCGCGATATGACAACAGATAGACTAAAATACGATTCAACATTCCGAACAATCTTTTTGTAACTTCTAGAGTGACATTCTAAAGAAATGTGTAGTGGTAAGTGCGTTGGACTATTACGCAATGCTTACCCCGGATCCCAACAAACAGCTAAAAGTATTTTCACGGTGCGCCACCCCTTTCGAATGTCTAACAAGCATTTAAGAGTATCATTTGTCATAATGAGCTTCTCAACTCGCCGTTCGGAGTGGGCACAAAACTGTAGGTCCCTGCCATTCGTGCAAAAATATAACGCGAGCAAAAATATAAGAGCACGAGTTTACAAATAACAGGTGACTCCTAGTACATAGTTGTATGTATTTTAATTTGAGCATTTGCTCTTAGTGCAATGCGTAACATTTAAGAAGGCCTATTAAAGGGATGTTAAAGACTTTGAACGGGATCGAGGAGAAATTACAACAAGCTAAAGGGCCAGTTTCTTTTTGGCATCGATATTTCCTCTTTCATCCTTCGTATGTTTCCCTATTGCCGGCACTGTGCATAGCGTGGTGTGGCTGAATGAATTGATCTCCCAGCCAGTGTAGTACATTTACAAAAAGAATACTGATATTCAAAAGCGACGGTAAAATCAAAATCAAGGATCTACAAAAGTAACAGAATTTAAAAAGTTCGGCTATGGAGCATTTATACTTCATGATCATTTCTTTCAGATAACAATAAATAAAGCAAAGGACATGCGGTCGGTGGTCGCCGTGACCGTGGTGTTTAGTACGTTGGACTACTACGCATGCTGCCCCCGGTTCAATCCCAGCTAAAAGACCCAAAAGTTTTTTCACGGTACCACCTCTTTCGAATATCTGACAAGCAATCAAAGAGTATCATTTGTCATGAGAAGCTTCTCAACTCGCCGTTCGGAGTCGGCAAAAAAAAATTGTAGGTCCCTTCCATTTCGTGGACAAAGTAACACGCCACACAAATGGTTGCGAGAAGCTAGGCTTGATTCTGTATAGGACTGCTGACGCCGTATATTTATTTATTTTTTACATGCAGTCGTAAGTAGAAGGAGTATTTATACAGTGTTACCAGTACAAAGATCTGCTTCTAGTAGGTACATACATAGACATATGTATACGGAAATACTAGCTGTCCCGGCCGGCTAAAAAATATAGTGTTATACAGTGCGAGCGCACCCCAAGGTTTGCAGTCTATCAATATTTACAATCCACAAGTGTGGATTCTAAGTATTTGTAGTTTGAATAAGTGACATTTCGCAAGAAAGTGACAGTTGTTAGAGTGTTTTTATTTTTGCATTAATTCAAATAATATTGCGAATAAATTAATTTAAAAATCGGCCTTTAATAGGCATACGATGTTAATGAACTGGAATACGAAGTTTTACGTTATTGTGTGCATTAGTTTTTGTGTTTATCTAATCGTAAGATTGACAGGTAAGACCGTCACACTGAGATTTATATATTAATAAGAAACATACTTAGCTCTAAAGGGAAAAATGAACATGCACATTTATTGTAGATTTTTCCAATTGCTGAATACATACAAAAAACAAAACGCTGTATAACACAAAATAAAAATAACATGAAATGGAAAGATGTACTTACTATGTCAGTTCGCCAAAACAACGAAATTTTACGAAAAGATTTACGAAATCCTGTTGTGAGACATTTAACGTCTTACTTACTTACTTAGGTGGCGCTACAGTCCGGGGTGGACCAAGACCTCAACCAACAACGCCTTCCAGGTAGTCCGGTTCCTTGCTAACCGCCTCCAGTTGCGCCCTCCAAGTTTGTTGAGTTCCTTTTCCACTAGGCGAGGTCGTCGTCTGCTGCGCAAACCCTCCAGGTTAGAGTCGAATATTCTCCGAACCGGAGTGTAGATAACCATTCGCTCCACATTTCCTAGCCATCCTAAACGCCCTATGCGCAGTTTTTTGACCAGGTCGATGTCGCTGTAGAGCTCGTATAGTTTGTGGTTGAGTCTTCTCCTCCAAAACCCGTCAAAGCAAACGGGACCGAATATCTTACGAATGATTTTTCTCTTGAAGCGACCAAGTATATCTTCATCCGCTTTCGATAAATTTCATGCTTCAGCTCTATATAGCAGGACTGAGATGAAAGGGGTCTTATATAGAGTCTCCTTAGTCGATCGGGAAAGGGCTTTACTACTCAAATGCCTTCTTAGCTAAAAAAAAACAAACAGCGATTTGCAAGAGTTTTGAAGTTATAGCAGAGCCGAGGCTTTGTATCGACTTTACGATAAATTCTGTCCAACGCACGAAGTCGAAATTTGCAAAACTAAATACCGCTTCAAGCTTCAGGCGTTCATAGGTTAGGAGTATGACAAATAACATGTTTTGTTTCCTCAAATCTCCCATTCACGAATTTATGATAGAGAGAAGATTCGAAATGTATTTCTTTTTATTTGTATTGTTTTATTAAAAAACAAAAAATGTGAGAAATAACTTTGCAAACAAGATTGTGCGAATATGTACATTAAAAAAAAGACCCCACACAATTAACTTGTGTTGAAAAAAATTAATTTAGCCATTTAAATCTTTTACACATAATAAATGTTAAAAAAAATTGTACTTTAATCATCGAATAGTATAGTGTCAACAACAGCTGTAAGTTGTCACAACGCACGCACGAAAGTTGTTCTACTCGGCCGTTGCCCAGAACTTTACGATATCTATGATAATATAACGCCTGAAGTCACATTTAAGAGCACCCCATATGCTTGCATTGTTTCTACTTTATCTGTCAACGCGAGAGCGCCCGAACGCGATATTGTGAATTGGGCTTAAATGATCGTTCCTCGTGTGTTGGCTTGTGAGTTTCGTACAATTTCAGGCGCTCAGACAAAATGGCAGATAAGATCTTGTAGTCGATGGTGAGGACACTGATGCCTCTGCAATTGGAGCAGTTGACGGGGTCTCCTTTCTTGTGGATCGGGCTGAAATTCCATGCATCTGACATACTTTCATCTGACCAAATCTTAGAGATGAGTTGGTGTATGCTCACTGTCATCTCCAGCTGCTGTGGTTATTTTTAAAATTGCATTTTAAGAGTCCGCTCTGTAAAAAAAAAAAAATTTAATCCTTGTCAGTTGTGCACTGTATTTATTTATGCAGTTGGCTTTTTTATGTGCACAAAATCCTGCCAAAACTGGTCCACTTTCAAAAACTGGTTGCTATTATAATAATGCTCCTCTTGTAACTTGTAATACCACAGCAGGTCAACCATTTTGGCACGTATTAACGAAAGTTAATTAGGAAAAAGCATTCAGACAATTCTATTCATAAAAACACTAACCTCTTCGTATGTGTGTGTATACCGCAACCACTTAGTACAAACACCTGCCTGTCTTCAAAATAATGAGTCCTGAACTCTAATGGGAGCACTGGGGGAGGGTGAAAATTAAGCTCTTTACGAGATACTCTTAGGTCGTAGGAAACGCGTCTAGCAAGCGAACGATGTAAACAAATTTATTATTGTTATTATGTAAAAGGACCTTGCTCGTTACGTTAATTTCTTGTGCAACTTGCTTTCAATTTGGTGTCCTTTTACAGTACTTTATGGGTGTTTTTATGTGCCGGCCATTCTTAAGCGAGTATAATTAAATGTGACACTCCTGTTCAGGTAACCTGAAGGATCCTGACGACCGACAAGGCTCATGACTTTCTAGTTCTTACAAGAGGGGAGAGTCATCAGGACAATTCATTTGTTGTTTTCCTGTTTTATTTTTTTGCTTTCTCTCTTTTGAGGACGTTCTGGAATCCAAATTGTTCGAATAAAGGGTTCACAGAAGTAAGAAAGAAATTAAGTAATTTATTAATTATTTATGAATTCATATGGTTAATATGTTTTTCTGTTTTTTTCTACCATTTTCGTCGCACAAATATTAGCTTATCATACATGTACATATAATGGTTACTCGGTTGTTTATGAAATATAATGGATTGGATTATGTGTACTTTATATTAAGTAATAGAAAAGAAACACGTGTATACGGTATGTAGGCGAGTGGAAACGAAATGAAATAATAAATTGAATTAAATCGAAAATAATTTATAAGAAACACCACCACCGTTGAATTAAGGGAAGGTTCGTTTCCCATGGTTGAAATGTTTATTAAGCTCAGCACGAGACACCACAGCTGCTAGATTGCCAATTTACAATTTCTACTCAAAAGTCCAACAATTCTGTCAACATTCGCAAACACACCCATTCTCTAACCTTCACTAAATTCACCTTGGATCAGTTCGATTTGGATTCTTGATCGTCTGCGAACTATCTTATCTTATCTTATTAATATATAAATCTCAGTGTGACGCTCTTACCTGTCAATCTTACGATTAGATAAACACAAAAACTAATGCACACAATAACGTAAAACTTCGTATTTCAGTTCATTAACATCGTATGCCTATTATAGGCCAATTTTTAAATTAATTTATTTGCAATATTATTTAAATTAATGCAAAAATAAAAACACTCTAACAAATGCCACTTTCTTGCACAATGTCATTTATTCAAACTACAAATACTTAGAATCCACACTTGTGGATTGTATATATTGATAGACTGCAAACCTTTGGGGTGCGTTCGCACTGTCTTTGATTCTACGAACAAAATGACAATGTATGTATTGTAAGTAATACTATAGTCTTTAGACACGGGCGAAGCCGGGCGGGACAGCTAGTAAATCTATAAACTGTAAAATTTTCATTAACAAAAAAGAGTGATCACGCGCAGAGAAAAAAAATACCGTTGACATATTTGGATTAGAAAGCATCCCAATAAAGCCGTGCACATTCGTCGTCTTCGAAAAAATACAGGCCACTGACATGTAAAAACAGTGGAAGAAACGCACCAAACTGTCACTTGTCATGTTCGAATAGAATTCTGCTTTCTTGACACTATTTTAAGGTATTAGATCTGTTTGGTGTGTCGATAGTTTTCGCAATACTATGTAAACTTTCATAGAATCGTGACAGTTTCATGGCTCTCAATTTGTTTGGCTCTCTCTTTGCGATGAATTATCTGCAAGTATCAGCAAGACCTTTTCCTCGGGCTGGACTGTTCAACTCTGTCAAATCAAGCCATCTGACAGTTTGAGAAATGTCATAATCTTCATTGCAGTGGAAAACAAAAACAAATCGACAGGTTTTGTTTTAAAAGCGTTTGGTGTCTTTTGTTCAAGTTTTTTCTCTTTGAGAGGATATCTCTCTCATTGAAAGGACCTATTAGGTCTGTTTGGTGTGTCACTAGTTTCCGAAAGTTCTATGAAAACTTCATAGAATCATGACAGTTTCATGGTTCTCAATTTTTTTTTACTCTCATTTGGCCTGCGTGCGATGTATTTTCTGCTACACCTTTTTCCTTGGAGTGGGCTGTACAACTCTGTCAAACCGGCCATCTGACAGTTTGTGAAATGTCATAATCTTCATTGTTAATGGTAAACAAAAACAAATTGACAGGTTTGACCAAGTGTTGTTACAAAAGCGTTTGGTGTCTTTTGTTCAAGTTTTCTCTCTTTGAAAGGATTTTACTATTTGACAGGTCTCAAATCCTTGTGCATAAAAAGCACACCAAACACACCTATTAATAGTTCACGTTTCCGTACTTTTTGCACCAAATATGTGTTTTCTGTCAAATTTCGAAGAGTGGGGGTGAAATGCTCTCAAAGATAGGAACATTACGAAAAAGTAAACGAACGCGTTGAACAACAAAAAATAAAAAATATATGTGATTTGATAGATTTGACAGTTTTCATATATCTGCCCAACGTAATTTCTTGTGCAGAGTTCGTTACTCATGTTTTAGTTAAGTGTTCAGTCGAGGACGATTCTCAGATACTTAGCACTGGAAAACAGTGAGATTGTTTAACCGTTCAATTTGGAAAGATCAAACGCTTGCACCTCGGTTTTGGTAGTAAAGTGCATCATTCCGGTTAAGCTTGGATTAACATCTAGGCAAAAACTCGCCCCCTTATGCTTGCTTTATGCAGAGCGTTCTAAATAATTTCACTGCTCAGGGAGAAAAACTTTCTTGGCACTGCAATAACCACGTCACCTGCGTATGCAACCGCGTTGACTCCATCATTGTCTAGGCGTACCAGGATTTTATTCATTACCATTAAACATAAAAGAGCTGAGATAACACCACCCTGCAGCGTTGCTATGCTAGCGAATTTGGTTGAGTTGCTGTTTCCTAGAGATGCCTTCTGGTTTTTAGGATGGATATTATCCATTAACGATTAACCAATGAACCGCTCTACGCCGCCAACTCGTTAAGAGATTGTTGAGCTGTCTCAGGGTATACATTGCTAACCACTCCTTCTTTGTTTAAGCTACATCAATACCTACATATGCCTTGCATATTCTGCGGCTATCAAAGCTCGGGGATTTCTTCGGGGAAAACTGTTCATGGCCCATAGGATTAAGATGGTCTTCAGGGTACAGAAAGACTGCAGTCCTGGGACGGAGATTCTGGTCTGTTGTCTTTCCAGCTCCGAAGATTCAGCAGTTGAGTCTGTCCATTCACAATCCGTCTTTTTGAGATGACAGCTAAAACTCGCTTTGCTTTTCATTTTCATATCTTTCTCGATATGACGCTGTTTGTCAGCTTGATCCACTTAAGACTTACAAGCTTTAAAAAGTGTAAATATAATATATTATATTGCCCTATGAGAATGTGACCTCTTTCCTCAAGTGAGCTGTTTAAGGCTTAACCGTGCCCTTCCTTCTATTGCCCTATGACCTGATCCTGATCGTCGATGTAAGATGGAGTTTTTTCTGGCACCTTTCAAAAAAAGTTCGACGGCTTCAAGGGTTGTTTCTTCGACTTGCTTAGGTAAAATTACTTGGACAGCACTTTATGAGTTTAGATTAGCCATTGATAAAAGCAACTTCTGCTAAAACGCACTAACTCTCTGACACATGTTGTTACCACCGGTTAGTTATTGATGCATATGATTAACCATATTTTAAGCCTAGCATCATATCCCATTAAGTGCCATTCACCGATAAATTGAATAAAGTACTTACACAAATCATTCTATTTAAATCTCTGCCAAATCTTACTCTCCATTTACACATGCGGAATAAACAATTCTTTTCAATCGCACCCCTCACTGGCGGTCGGTCACACAAGTCAGAGAAGGAATCTCTATTAAGGGAATCGTTTAGTTTATTTTACGAACCAGTTGTCTTCGGGACAGAACATTACCGAAACGACAGTCGGGTCGGGGCGCACTCTAAATGAATTCACCCCCTCTTCACTGGTACTGGGTGGTGGTGGTGTGTGTTTAACCAGAGCACATTTTTGTAAATAAATAAAAATAAAAACACTACGACGAGCGACGTGACATTTAGAGATATTTATGTGCATAGCCAAAATCTACCCTCGGTTTTTTTTATACACTCATTGCGAAAGGACGACATCATATTTAAGGATTACTGATTACCAAAAGCCTGACAATAATACCCACCGTTGGCATCCGGGCGGGGTGGGTGCGTCGGCCGAATACGAGTGCTTGTAAAGTGATCATTTTATTTAGGGCACTTAACACACTATCCACGCTATAAACAAATTACTGCACTTGCATTCGATAATGGTTTTCTTTGTATGAATATCGATTGCAAAGTACGGGTACTTTGAACAGATGTATCCGAGTTGAAATGAATGGATTGTTTAAGTGTTGAATTGACGTTCCGTCATTAAGTAGCTGGATTTAATATCTCTAAGTATCTTTGCGCGATTATCTGATGTAACATTAGTGAGTATTACTACTATACAGTGACACATATGCATACATACATCTGTATATGTATTTATTTATGTAGTGTAATTTTCTGATCCTTTTAAAATAATTACGAAAACAAATTCAAGAGGATTACATTGTACAGGTGGACGGATTGTTGGAACAGGTACCACAGTTTTTGTATCTACGAGTGCCGGCATGTGTTCTGCGATCGATAGATATACTTACTTACTTACTTAGGTGGCGCTACAGTCCGGGGTGAACCCAGGCCTCAAACAACAGTCCCTTCCAGTTAGCCCGGTCCTTTGCTAACTGCCTCCAGTTGCACACTCTAAGTGTATTGAGGTCCGTTTCTACTTGTGCGCGCTACCTTAGGCGAAATCGTCCCCTGCTGCGCTAACCATCCGGGTTGGATTTGAATACTCTGCGGGCCGGAGCGTTGATGTCCATTTGGTCTACATATCCAAGCCATCTTAAATGCCACAAGAAGTATACTTAGTCGAAACAGACAATCATATTGGGTGGTCTTTCTGTCTGGATTCCCCACAGTTCTTCCCTGTCCCCACAGTTCCTCGTGTCATTCTCTGGATTTACACCCAGTGATGTCTCAAGATCTCCATTCTTCTTTATTGTAGGGCAATTATTTGCAAAAGCTGGCTAGTTTTGAACCGTTGATCAAGTTAAGGACTTGCAGGACCTGGTTTTCTGATAAGATGTCATGTCCAAACAAAAATCTCCTTATTTCACGCAACATTTGTCACTTTCCAAGAAAATGCACTGTATCCTCTTTCTCCATTTATTTCCACATATTATAAACTGTCGGTAGATTATCCCTTCTCAGACAGCCAAACCGCACTCAAAGCTCTGAGCTCCTAATCTTTGAACTCAATGGTGGTTAAGTGCTGCTTCTATGCTCTCCGATCCCTAGCCGCTCACAATAAAGTCAAACTTTGGTGGGTGCCTGGTCATAGAGGCATTGAAGTAAATGCGATTGCGGATGAGCTGGCCCATTCAGGTTCAACTGCCAAATCCTCAGGTCCGGAAACCTTCTGTGGCATAAACTGGACAACAATCTAAGCCTTAATCCACAAATGAGAACATAACCTTCGTCTCTCTCATTGGAGAAATGTCCTAGGACTCGGGCAAGCCAAACTGTTAATCAAGCCTTACACCCATCACAAGATAGATAGATAAATTTTATTAGCGTAATTTGCTATTTACAATTTACAAATAAAATATATAATAAATCTATAAAATATGTTGCTAACGGGCATTGGCATTTTCTATATTTTAATTTTAAATAATTTGTTTAACAAATTCAGTTATTGCTCTTTTAAATTCAAAAATCTTGCTCATTTGTTTGACATTATTTGGCAAATTATTAAAAAGTTTAAAGTTTATTATTAAAGTTTAAATATATTAGACTATTCTGAGATCTTGCATTTCTTAGTGTCGGCAGTCTTAAATCATCTTTATTTCTTAATAAATACGGTTGGACATCTCTGACATAATAAATATATTTAGACAAATACATTGGAAGTGAATTATTTTTAATTTTAAATACAAATAACAAAACATTGAAATAAATAAGTTGTTTGACATTTAGCCACATTAAGGTATTTAACATCACTAATATTGGAGTATATCTATTACATCGAAGTATTGCACGCATGGCTTTATTTTGCAGTTTTTGAAGATTGTTCATAGAACCTTCATTAATTAAGTATAATATTGTAGAGCAATATTCAAAATGTGGTCTGATTATTACATTATAAATATTGATAGCAGTCATAATATTAATTTTCTTACGAATTCTTTTCAAGAATCCCACTTTTTTGCAACTTTTTTGGAAATATAGTGGACATGAGCTTCAAATTTCAAATTAGAATCAATGACTATTCCTTAGTACTTTATTTCCTTCACTTGTTCAACACTTTCTTGGTTCATAGTAATATTAATATTCACATTGTCATTTAATAACATACATTTAGTTTCAGAAACATTAAGTTTTAGTTTATTAGCTCTAAGCCAGCAATTTAAAATGTTCAGGTCTTCGTTTACTAATCGCACACATTTTTGGGTCGTTTCGTCGTCAACAAATAACAGGGAATCGTCTGCAAAAAGGGCAAGCTTGCTGTTTTTTACTGACTTATGCATGTAATTTATGTAACAGTTAAAAAGGAGTGATCCAAGTATTGAGCCTTGAGGTACTCCCAGCTCAATCGGCTTAGAGTCCGATATATTGTTGTTTACTTTGGTTTGTTGTGTACGCCCGTATAGATAACTTTTAAACCACTCATGAGCAGTGCCGTTGATTCCATACATAGACAACTTCTCCAATAATATATTTGGATCAATCGTCTCGAAAGCTCACTTAAGATCAAGAAGGAACAAGGAACTTCTGAACTATCATAACACACAATAAAAAGGATATTAGGTATCTAACAAGCTTCGATACCACCTAAACAAGTAAGCAGGGAATTTTAAAGTTGATTTTGGAGCTAAATTTGGGGACATTTTACATTTGCTAGTTATTATTATTGGTTTTTTTATAAGTAAAATTTACATAAACAGATTTAGGTTCATTGATGGCGATCCGCCAGGTCTTTGTCCAAACATGTCACCAATGAAGAGTGCAAAGATACTTTGACTCAAAACACGACCTTGTCTTACCGCTGATTCGGACTAGGATTGAACGAAGTCGATCTCTGAGCGTTATGGTTATGGATGTGACTTATACTTACTATAATTAACACACGTTTCTGAGAGGACACCCCACTGAGAGGACATTTCTTTCAAGCTATGGTGGAATACTGGATACGCTACTTAAGTTCTGAGTTGCAGTTCAAAAATTCTAAAGAAATGATAAAATACTTTGGGGCATTTCTTTCTAGTTTACCGAAACATATTCCGTGACTAAGCACCACAAAAAGATGCTTCAAGCGTTTGCTGGATCAAGGCGGATATGTATATAAGGCCATCCACAAAAGATTTCTGCCCAAACTTATTAATATTACGGGGGTACACCGAACTGACAGACTTGGTCGGATGGATGTCTGACAGACCGATGTCGTTAGCGTACACATTGTCCGACATGTTGTCCGACTTCACTTTGCAAGTATTTATTTCATTGAAGGCTTATATATACAACGTAAGATACAATAAGTGAATTTGAAAGATGTCAGACGTACTGAGAGCAGCAGTTATAATTCAAAAAAATTTAGAAGAACAAATCTAAGAGAGAAAAGAATGAAAAAGGAATGGATGATAAAGAGACCAACGTTTTTTTTATGTTAATTTGCTAACAGAATTAGATACAATACGGAATTCTCCAGACGATTATCAGAATTGTTTATATTTCCAATTTCTTTTTTCCAAAATTCAAAATTTCCATACACAGCCATTTTTATTCTCCGACAACAACCACAATGCTTGAAATACATTTCAGAAATGAAATTCGCTCTAGGTCGGACAGACAAGCGTACACATTAGTTATCGGAGATGTACGCCCGACCACCAAAATATTTTAAAAATAATTAAAAACAATCCGACATATCTGTCCGACCAGTCGTTTCTTGCGTACACATAATCAGATCAGGTCGGACAGACCAAGTCTGTGAGATCGGTCGCATCGTGTGTACCCCCCTATTCTCAAAAAAAAGTCTTAAAAGGGCTTTCTTAGAATTGACTGAAGCATCTCAGAAGGGAGTAGTGTAACTTCTTCTCAAAGTTAATACCGAATATTCCTTCACAGACATTGAAATGTGTTTCTAGAATCAGCACCAGGGTTCCTTGGTTGTTTGCTATCCAGGAGATATATTCTGCAAAGAAGTCATCTAGAATGGTCAGGTGTCTGGTAAGAATTGTACGAAATCCTGCCACCTCACAAAATTGTTACCAACTGTCCGTGATAGTTTTTCTTGCTCCTTTGTTAGTCTTATTTGAAAGTCTCTGGGAATCACAGTGTCTTGGTTTACCAGAATTCCCATAAGAAGGTTTTTTTTTTTCAGATCTATGTATACGTACACAAAATTGTTCTGTCCTATCTGGTCCTTCAAGATGACCATCTCCTCTAATTTACTTTGTTTGGTGTTGCCGTTGCTTAAATAAACCACACATAGTTCAAATCCGGAAACCAAAGGATTCTATTTATATTTTAATTAATTAGATAACAACACAGCAACAAATAAAAGTGGAGAAAGTTAAGAGTACGCAGTAAACTGTGGCGCGTGCTCTATTAAAGTCGGCATAATACTCGTCCTCGTACACCCTTCCAACGAAAGCAACGCATCAAAACAAGCCCTTAAAGTGGCGAAGTAGTTCCAGCTAAAAACATACCCTTCATTAGGGAAATAAATGATTTCCTGTCACGCAACTCTTCTCTCAACGGGGGTCAATGCGGTACAATGTACAACAGATGGCAAGGTGTAAAGTTCACGTGACATGAAATTGCATACGAGGACGAGTTAGCCACAGGAAAGTGAAGAATCCTTCCTTCCTCTGGAGGTGGCGAATGATATTGGGTAATTATTCGAATCAACTTCGTATTCGTATGGATGGACACAAAGAGGTGCGGCATAGGAAGCTTCAGACAAAACACGCATTCGAGGGAAAAAATGTTTTAATTGAAGCCATTAAAACAGTAGAAAATGGTATTTCGAGGTCTGTTACGTTAGAAAATTAAGAAGATACCATCAAACATTCGTATTATTTGATGGTCTGCGCCAAGAGTGCTCTAAAAGCTTGTCGCAAGGGTTCATCATTTGTGTTTTTTTTTTTTTTTTGTAATGAATGCATGCAGACATGGATTTGTAGGCATTAGTCTAGATACAGATAACGAATATGTACATATGTAAGTAGATATGTGTGTGGCAGTATATTTAGGTCCTTGATTTTTAGGTGTCTCACCCAATATAAAGTATATTGGAGTGGATATTTTTAGACTCAGTTTTGTAAATGTTAATTGGTACTTATCGTTCCATGAATGGAAATAACATACATACATACATATGTATGCATGTGTGTACTTTTTGGAGTACACACGTGTACAAAACCGACAGGTAAGGTCAGATATGTTAGTTGACGCAGAGGGAGTTCCTCAAATTTAAATCCCCATGGGGTTTTACTTATATCCGACGATACTTTCCATGGGTTCGTGGACCAAAACAAAGCACGGACAAAACTCCCGAGATCGTGCAGTATACTCTGAAAAAAGTGCCTTTCTAGAAATTGAGGGCAGCGAGAGTTTCCAATAAGAGGTTTTATTTCGACTTATCACGAAAAGAAGTATTTCTCTTGAAATAAGTTTGGATTTATATTTTAGAAGGGTTGCCATGAATAAGGAAAAACAATATAAGCCAAATCCAGGCTCTTTTTTTAATGTTCCACGATATTTGCGCACATTTGTGGGCCTATTACATCGATAACAGCTTTGAGTGCTTCAATTGACTGCAGAGCGTTGGCATAAACGTTTTTTTCACATGGCGCAAATAAAATAGTTGCACGACGTTAAATCGCCCGATATCGGCGGCCAATTTTGATCACCATTTCCAAAAATGACTTGGTCCGGAAACTTTTCTCACAAAAGAACAATGGTTTCTCGCCACTTGTGTGGCACGAAGTGTTATTTTGTCATTTGAAAATAAACATCGCCCAAATCCACACTTTCAAGTCCCGGCCACAAAAATTCATTGATTTCGATAGCGCAATCCATTCATGGTAACAGCCAGTGACGTTTATTCTAAGGTGCGCAGGTGTTCTCCGCACACCCCAACGAAATCCAACTCTATGAAAATTTTATTTGTTTATATACATGCGCTAACAATATCTAATTGAGTTACAATTCAAAAATACTTAATTAAAAATAATGCTTTAACATCCACTTTTGTTCACTCTGTTGTGCCGCACCGTCCATAGCCAAATCAACCAAACCAAACACCGCAGTCAAAATCGCAATACCAAAATGTATATAAACCATTCAACACAAATTGACGTTGAACAAAATGTTCTCCTCTTTTCGTAAGTAAATTGAACGGTGCGCGCCGTCATACATACATACTTTCAAACCTCTATCCAGCAACCTATCCAAACCAACTTTTTATTAAATTCAGTTCGATCTCGACTCGCCCGGTTGTTCTCCACTTACTAGCGCACCAACCCAAAGGAAATATCCATAAAAAAAACGTTCTACCACATTCAAAGTCCCAACAATCGCCTGTACAATAACATGAATTTGGGTTCTCCAGCAAACTGCGCACCCGGGCTCGATACAACACATTTTCTTTAGCGATGAAGATGTTAGCTGTGGGTATTATGTTGCTTCTCATATTCTGTTTTGTTTCGCATCAATTTGAGTTCCCCAGCAAACTGCGCACGCATGCAGGCTCGATACAATACATTTTCTACCATTTTCTTTAGCGAGGAAGATGTTAGCTGTGGCCTGTGGGTATTTTGTTGGTTTTCATATTTTGTCTTATTTCGCATGTTAACGTTTGTTTGGTTGAATTTTGTTCGATTCTCTTCTCCTGATATTAGTTATTTGTTCGATTTCGATGTGCTCTATATTTGTAGAACATAATCGACTGAAGCGAAAGCAAAAAGCAACACAACAATAGGCGTGTTTTTTTTTTCAAATATTTGCATTGAAAACATATTGCGGAAACATGTTTATTCTTACATCATCATTGATCATTCGCATTTTGGCAATAGTTAGATATGCATGTCGTTCTTTTAAGCCAAATCGTATAAGAGAAAAACGACCTGTCGATGCGCTATTGAAAATTTATTGAAGAAACCATTTTCTCAATTAAATTCGGAAGAAAGACTGGAAATAATTAGTTTTGGAAGGCCAACACCGTCTCTTCCGGATTTGATTTGTAAAGTTTACCTAGTAAAGCTTTTACTAGACATTTTTAGATTCCTAAATATGAAAGAAAATTTTGGTTGTGTGGTTGCCCCGTTCTTAATACATTATTTTGTTGGCCTTGTTTACTTAACATCCTCGTCGTGGTCCTGGAGAAAACTGAGTATATACATATGTACGTTATTATTCAACAAAAAAAAAGTAGAACACCCTGCTTAGAACATCACGCCACGTCCCTGGTAACAGCCGCACCCATTTCATTTTCAAAGAAATAAGGCCTAAGCTGTAACACTTTGTGGATAGCGAGGTTTCTCGACAATCATTTTTGGATTTTCTGATCCTCAAATGGCGCAATGCTGCTTTTTAATAAAGCCGTAAAGATGAAAATGAAAAATTACAACACATTTTACGACAGTTGGCAGAACATGAAACGTCTTATTGGAAACCCCTATATAATGAAAGATTTTAGGGATTTCCACAGAACCGACAAGTAACCGTAAACAAACTTTCAAAAACAGATTTAAATATTCAAGTTTTTGCATATTTGAATCGATTTTGACGTGAAGGAGTCTCTACACTCTGCATGGACCAGGATTCTGGGATAAAATTGGATTCTTTAATAAATTAAGTGCAACATTATATAGTACTTACTTTGTGTCCTGTCGAATTGATTGTTTGTGATTGTTTGTGCTTTATTAGAACTTTTAATTGAGATAACTGTTCACTCTGTTTGTCATATTTAACAGCTTCCGATTTATTCAAAAATGTTTTAAAAATCGGTCGTCCATTTTCAAAACTTATAGCGACTTCGTGATTTTATTGCACGAACATAAACCCAACACGCCAAAGGAATGTGCATTCTGAAGACAATATCGCCATCGCCACTGTACGATTTCGTTTGCTAGGTGGAACATTGCTACACCCGTATTAAATCGAGCTGGTGCTTCCAACAGAGATTGCATGGTGCCACAAAGCAGTTAAGGATCCTCTGATGGTACTCTCGAACTTCGTTTCTTTAAAAATTAGTCCCGACCTCGATTTACGGTCAGTGGAGATCGTTAGTTGTCAAGGCTCACGATTTTTTTTTTTTTTTTTTTGGTTTTTTAAATATGTATAACATCGAGACAAAAGATGTGTAAGTGTTTTAAATAATATGACGCTACGTGACATAGAAATCACAATTTGGCGATTAGTTGATTTCGAGAGTTTAACCTGTCGATTGACCTCAAGATCGTGCAATTTAACATCTCTCAATTTTTTCCTGTCGAGCTACGTGAAGCCAGTGGTGTTTGCTGTCACTTTTGACATACCGTCATCATTGCCCCCAAAAATGACCCAAAATTGGGCGGATCTAATGAAATTTTTCAAAAATTGTCGTAGTGTCCATATGCCATAAATTATTTAAAATGTTTAGTGTTTAATTTTATGTAAAATGTCATAAAAAAGGCCCAATTCAGCATCAACGAGAATGACCGCCATTTGATAAGAGGCAATCGAGAAGCTTTTCAGCTTTCCTTTTTCACATATCGCTTCTCGCTTTAGTTAGTAGGCTTGAAGGCCCCGGCCCATAGAATTCGTTAGTGCGCTGCTGCGTCGTTTTTAACTGACAGCTCGATAGAATACACGCATTCTTATGGAAAGTGGCCCATAACCAGCGCATATATGTATGAACTTCGACGCAGAAAGTAGGTTTAATTTCTACTTTTTTAGTGCGTTTGTGCGACGGCTCTCTCCGGCAAAAGTTAACGTCAACGCAACGACGTCGTCGCATTCTATGGGTTGGAGCCTCAAGACAGATGAAATGAAACACCACTTAAAGTACTGGGAATTACGAATTTTCCACTTTTCAATTCAAACTGACCGATGCAGTCTGGTGACACGAAAAATGACTGTCCCCCCAAGTGGACAACAATCCAACAATCTTCGGCTCATGAAACTGACACGCTAACCGTCGTATAACACTGCCACTGCCACACTTTAAGAAATCTACTTTAATTCATTTCAATTCTGGAAAACATCCCTTACGACTTCAAACTATTTATCGGATCGGATTTGGGCAAGTATATCAGATTGCGTGCGTCATGTGATTTCTTCAATCTCGTGATGCTACACTTTAACAAGCGTGTCTAGATGCTGCGCTAGGTCACGTTTATAAGTTGCAGACTTTTGCGATTGAGTCTTTTGTGAAAGTTTATCGATTTTGATCATTTAACAGGAGTAAGAGTATTCTATGCATACTTAGGTTATATCGCTTTCACTTTCATTAGCCTTCCGATTTGAAATTAAGTATCCATACCAAATGCTGACAGCCGACGAATAAAAAATGGTACCTACGGTAAATCCATTGCTATTTTCATAATGTCTGATTACTGCAAGCGTATATATATTTAATGCCACCGCCGAACTATGTATTCAATACACAATTAATAGAAAATGTAAACTGTAGATGCCAACACATACAAAAATACCTATGTATATAAAAGAAAAAGAATATTTAGAAGAAGATGGCGGTCGTTTTCGTTGAAGATCGAGCACTGTGCAATAGTTTGTCAAAGCAAAAAAAAAAAAAATATTTAATCCACTTGTACATAACTTCCTTTAAATACGCTGCTTAATAAAAAAACAAAATCGCAAAAGCGTAGAACTTGCGGCTAGTCAATATTCTGCTACATGGAATTTACACATTGTTTGTACTATTCATCCTTTTCCAACTGTGACAGTAAGTACTAAGTATATAACAAGAACAACTGCTGCTCTCCTTAAAAATAAAAAAGGGTATTTTTATCTTTACGAATGTAGAATGAAGAATGAAAGCCTCTCCATATATGTATGTTCCTGCATACATATGAGTACGTAATGTACATATGTTTATGACATATTATTTATATTACCTACCTACCGTCGCAGCATTATTCACATTCTAACATTCATGTTCAAAGTACATTATGTACATACATAATGTAGATATGTAGGTATGTATACATTTTTTAATATCAGTCATTATCTATCATAGCTGTGTTTTTTATCGCTAAGGAAGCACTGAAACTGTTTTTAAAACTTGATGGCCTTAAATCTCCTTTTTAATTTTAACCATAAAGACTTTCACTTGTGTAGCTACGTACGGAGTACAAGTGCATACATATGTACGTACATGGGTATTTAATTCTCCTTTATTCAAAGTTGAGGTAACTTAACGGCAGCACTTGTCAGTGGGCTCAGTTGTTGGCTGATGACACTAGCGAAAGTCTATATTGAACTTTATTTATTGTTGTCCCTTGAATGAAAGATATTATTTTTATATTCACTTGTCAATTTCTTAGTAGACGTGTTTCTTTTCAAATCTATATAGGCTTAGCGGAAAGTGAGAAAAAAAACGCTGAACAGTGACTTGGCAGGACTATGCTAGTTGACGTTTGACAGTTTTACATCGGCATTGTTATCCTTGAAAGTAAGGCCGGTAGTTATCAAGCGCTCATTAATAAGTTGGTGGATAGAATTTTTTTTCGTCAAATTTAATTCAATTAAATAGTAAAATAAGGAACATATTCACGTAATTCATTATAATTTTCTTTTCCTTGCCGGATAAATTCGTATTTCTTTCTTTTCTACCCATTTTAAAATTAACAGAAATAATTTAAATTTGAAATGACAGCAAAGTTCGGTTGATAGCTACCGGCCTTCATATTTCTCCTTCACTTTCATGTCATATTTGACATTTCGATAACTATCGACAAAAAACAGTTTGGTAGCACATTTTTCTATCCAGGCTAAGCACCTAAGACTAGATAATTATCCAGGTTTCGTGAGCCTATATAGGCTTAGTTGTTAGTGTAATTAACATGGAAAAAAAATGTCTAAGCCTAAATAGTTTTGAAAAAAAAACACGCCTAGTGATTATGGCTGCTTTGAGGTGAGGTTACAATAATAATTGTTCCTAATCCCTTTCGTAGGGACTTTAGTTGTCTGCAGACTAAAATCGATACCTTAACTGGTTATGAACTATATCGACCATACATATATGTACATATACAAATGTTCAAGAGCCCTTGAAGATTTAATTTACAATATTTTGAATTAAATTTTTTATATTATATTTAAGCATAATTTTGCCTGAGGTATTACAGCTGCCAAACAGTACCCGAATCAAGCCGACACCAGCACAACGAATGACTTAAAACGACTAGTCACGGGAAAAGAGAAACTAGCTTTCTATACAGAATGTTTTAAAATGGATATCGGTGCAGGAGCCATTGTCACTGTCAAACATTAGGATATTAGGATAATCGATCGCAATCGGTGCAACGTTTTCCAGCCGAAATCGCGGAACGTTAAGGCTCCGACGTCCGACCCATAGAATCCGTCGATTTCGTTCCGTTGTACTTTGAAGTTGAAGTTGAAGTATTGGCGGATTATATTGTATGGTATTTATAAGGGGGTTATCCCATAGAGACAACAAGCACGTAGACCCGTAGGCCCATCGTACTTTGGTGAAATACCACCCCATTTGCTGGGTTAGCGATTTGTTGCTGAGCTATACCTCGATGTAACTCTGCCCGTCGCTTTCGCAAAGCGAAGCAATAGAGCAAGATTGAGCTCCAGTAGATCAACATCCCGTAGGATGTAGTTGCCTAAAGTGGCCTTTCTGATCCGAGCAAAGGCCGGACACTCACTAATGAAGTGCTCAGCTGTCTCTTCTTCTTCCAGGCACAACTCGCAAAGGCCCGAGCTTCTGATTCCGATTTTGTCCAGGTGTTCCTTTAAGGGAGTGAATCCAGTGACCAGTCCTGTGAGGTGTAACAGAAATTTAGTTCTGTTTGCCCTGGGCGCGTCTACTAACATTTTGGCCTGTCGGCATGACCTAAGCTCGTGCCAATGGTTGTAGTGTTGTAGTGTCGTAGCAGCTCAAGAAGCTTGTTTTTAGCATAGGCTGAACTGCAGCCAATAACAGGCTGAGGGCCGATAAAAGGGGCCGATGATCCAGCTCCAGCTAGAGCATCAGCTTTATCGTATGTCGTTATCTATGCTTCCACCAATAAAAAAGCATACTCTCAATTTGTAAATGCATGAGCTTCAATATGTGAATATGTGAATATGTGAATTTGAATGCGTGAATGTGTGTACTGACAAAGTATCGACGGATGCAAAAGTAGAAAGTAGACGAACTTTATCCGTCGAAGTGCATGCTGTTGGTTATGGGCCATCTCCCATAAGAATGTGTGTATTCTATCGAGTCGTCACTTGAAAATGAAGGAGCAACGGATCAACGGAAACATCGTTCATAAACGTCGAAAAAATATGTACGAAAAAAGAAAGATTTTACTGAGCTTAATTTTTGATTTGCTATCGGAAAAAGAAGTAGAGTAACGGTTTAGAAAATAACTTATCCGCGAATTATTTTCTAGACCGATAGGAATAAATCTTCAAGAAACCATATTTTTGGCATTTCTCGTTCAAAAATGTCAGTTTATCCAATATCCCTCATAGCGCAGTAAAATAATATTATCATATATTATTTCTGTAGTATAGGTACCATTTGCGTCTCTCACACTTAACCAATCTTAACAAGTGAGATGTCAAAAGAAAGAGAATTTACTGGGGCAGTGACGAATTGTACTTTAATTTTATAAATCTTAACAAATTAAAAAACAAATCAAAACAAATATTCTACCCAAAAGAAAAAAAATTTCCCGTATGATTTCCATCCAGGTGTATAGGAAATTTGGATTTTGGGGGTTGGATTATCTCTTGCGAGAGTTCTCGCACGGGCACACTAGTCCTTGATATTTCATTTGATTTCCCCTGAAGAAAATGACAATATATACAAAATAATAATTTTTTTTGATTTGACCTTACAATGCATATAAAATTCAACTTTAGGCAATTTCAACCTTTAGTCTTTCTCTGCAGTCACTTTTTTTTACTAACTAATCTGCACGACAACAATGATATCTTGACGTTTATGAACACGATGTAATGCAGTTTGCCTGCGGCTGTTCTGCAATGAAACTGCATTATTGAACGCAGTTAACGCAGTTCTTTGTTAGTCTGACGTTTGCGAATTCACCCTTTCTCTAGTGTCAGTACTGGATTCGTAGATATTTGCACGGAACGACTTGGAGAATTCAACAACGATTATTACAGAAGCTGCATAGTTGAGAAAGGAAAATAATCTAGACGTCACCTCCTAGATTGGCCGGCCTTACCCGACCGAGAAATAAAGACTCTTGAAGATCGATTTGATTTGAAATCAGCATCAGTATCAAAAATGGGCACAATGGACCGAACCAACATCTCTAACCTAACTTTTTTTAAAACGGCGAGGTATTAAACTGAAGAACAAGTTAATCGTAGCGGAGGTTATTCTGAAACCAAAATTATTATATTACTTGGGCCTTTCTATTTTCGCTATAGGATCTAGATGCCGCTACTGTGTAAGCTTAGTGTACTCTCGCTTTATGGTAAAAAGAAACCATACACCTGTCTCAGCCCAGGAAGAGTGTTCCTCTGTTTACTGTAGGCTCGACCCTTTTTTACCAAATTTCTCGGCAACTTCTTTACTTCATACATATATATGTGGAGTGTGGTTTACAAAGACTTAACTTTTTTTTAAAAGCTTGTCGAGTAGGTGTTAATTATATGTAAGACACTTTTTACCCGATACTGTTCAAGTTCAGAAGACCACTATGGACTCATTTTTAACTACTTAAAGGACATGATTCCCTTAACGATATTTATTACGTACATGTATGTTCGCATATTCGCTGATGCGATAGACTTTATTATCGGGCTATTTCGGGATGACCTACAAAGTGTGCCTTAGATACCGATTACTGAAGTTAACTATGGTATACAATATTATACTTTTTGACTTTGTTTGCTTCCTTTACGAGTACCTACGTATGTATATGTTATATACCTAGTCTTTAGCTACACATCGATAAGAGTCAGTTTAAGGACTTCAATAAATCTATGGTGAACCGCCTAGAACATAAAGACTACATTTGCTACTTTCTCAAAAAAAAGCACCATCTTGGTTTTCATATCAAATACATAATTATAAAAAAGGAAATATGTACATGCGTATGTATGTATGTATAATGAACATACATAAGTCATCCTCGTCTTGTACTCCAATTTTAAAGGTTTTCAGTCTTTTGTCTTTTCTCAACCAAGCATAACGCAACAGGGGGTGGCGTTGCTGTTTGTTGCCGCTTTCATGTAATTCATATCATCCCGCTCAAATGCGTGAAATAAAATTTACAAAATAAAGAAAACAAAAAATAAACTGAATACAATTGTCTACGAATTATACTGGGGAAATGTTTCCCCATAAAATATATATGGCCCCCAAATATATAACATTATATACATTACATCCCCCAAATTAAACAACATACATCTAAACGTGGGTTTCATCCTCTCCGATGTCATGCATACATAGGTATATTATAGCAATTTGTATGTATTTGCCAGCGCCTGCAATGAACTCTAACCTCAGCTGAAATTTCCGATCATCAATGGTATGTCTTTTCGCCTTCATATTCCATCTACTTTTGTTTTTAATAAACACTCCTATTAAGAAATCGTTTGGGGGTGGTTAGTTTAAATGTGAGGGTTGCAAAATTCAAGCACACAAGTTACCACCACTAACACCGATTCTGAAAAGCACACAACCGACCGACACTGCCTCCTCCCTTGCAAAACATTTTACATAATTTACTGTAGGTTTAGGGATTATCATAGTTAAATTATCTTACATTTTACTCTGTCGTAGTCCTAACCTATACCCACGATACGTTACGTGTGTGTAAATACATACTCGTATGTATAACCCCATTTAGTAGAAGAAAAAAAGCCACACCCTTAAAATGTAACCCAACAACCAATCGAGAATTGTATTATATTATGTTTGTATTATGCGCCCTCTCTGTACGCCAGAAGTATACTCGTATTATTTCAGCTCTGAAAGGTTGGAAAACACTGACAGAATTGTAGTGCACCGTAATGTATGGTCGGTCGTCGGTCTGCTGGAAGTTCAAAAGGGGGAAACACCATTTAAGGGTAGGGCCAAACGCACCCCTCAATTTTTCCAATTTTCCATGGAACTTGGAACACTGAAACTGTGAGGTGTACATCATCGGTTTTTCGGCATTTTTCTAGTTTTTCTTTAGTCGCCAGCATGACATTGACTACGTGGTGAAAAGTTTAAACGCGCATATTGCAACATGTCAGCGGTTGACTTTACGGGATAAAAGAATTTAAAAAAAAAAAAAAAATTATTTACGATTCGGTACTTTTATTATTATACAAATTGTAGGTCGTTATATTGTGCATATGTATATAAAAAAAAACCCAATAGAAAGAAAAATGTAGATAAAAAATAAAATTTACAATTTAGTTCTAAATCAAAGTGAATTTATGTCACAATTAAGAACTAAAAATCGAATAAATAATATATTAATTAATTAGAATATATACAATGGAACTATTAAAGCTAATGATGTACAAAAGTGAATTTTTAAGTAGTTGCAAAAGTGAAGAACGTGTTCCACCCATCAATTTGGATCAGTTACCAGTGTTTTTACTATGTAAGTTTGAAATTAAAATTTCTATTTGAACGGAAGCTGGTAACTTAGTAAAAAAACAAACGATAACAACAACAACGTGAACATTGGCATTTTTGGACGAATAAACTGGATGAAAATAAAGAATTTTCATTCAGTCGGGAAGTGGTTTCGCCTTAATTTGTTCTATTAGTAGATGGTCTTTGTTTCAAAACAAAAAATTCACGGCAAAGAATTATCGCCATTTTTTTTTTTCTGTTTTTGTATTTTGCGCTGTCAATCATTTGAATAAAGTGATATTACGCGACATTGAAATGGAATGCCTTTGGACCGCAAATAAAAATATTTGCGACGGTCTAGTCTTTGCTTTACGAGTGAAGGCAATTTGAAGTTTCTTGACATTAACGGCAATTGGATTTTATTCAACGGTAACACCTTTTAATGTCATCAGACTTTTAAGAAATTGGATTTAATGAAATGTACATATCAGCTAAAAAACATGTGTAGAACGGCAGATAACTTAAGTTTAAATCAAATATAAGATTTTGCTGTCAATTGTACTGACAGCTCTTCATCTTCAGGTGGCGCTACAGCTCGGGGTGAGCATGGGCCTGCTTCTCGCAACCATTTGTGTGTGCGTGTTATAATTTTGCACAAATGGAACGGACCTACAGTTTTTTGTCTACTCCGAATGGCGAGTTGAGAAGCTCATTGACAAATGATAATCTTTGATCGCTTGTCAGACATTCGAAAGAGGTGGCACCATTAAAAAACTTTAAGGTATTGGACCAGGGCTGGGATTGAACCCGGGAAGCATTACGTAGTAGTCCAACGCACTTACCACTACACCACGGTGCTCACGGTGCTACCGCTATTATGAAAATATATGCGCCGAGAAGGCGTGTATTTACTTTAGCAACAATGCGCTATGAAAAAAGCTAAGCTTCAAGCAGTGATAACGGAGTGATCATCTTAAAATTGTTTGTTGCAATTTGTTTGCCTGTCAGACGCACTTGCTGGTCTTTACATACACCTGCTGCGTGGACACAAAACATTTCCAATTATGAATGCTGAAGTACTATCTTAAACCATAAATATAAGTTTGAACGCACAAAACATTGCGAGAGGTGGTCATTTAAGACTGTTCGCGATACATTTAAGAAGATTGATCGGTTAGTAACAATGGTGACCGATACGTAAGTAGAAGTGGTGGTTTCGTTAGAAAACCCGTTTATTCGAATGAATCTTTGATATATGAGCACCGTGGCGTAGTGGTTAGTCCTTTGGACTACTACGCATGCTGTCTAGGGTTCAATTGCAGCAAAAACCTGAACGTTTTTCACGGTGCCACCTCTTTCGAATGTCTGACAAGCAATCAAAGAGTATCATTTGTCTCGATTAGCTTCTCAATTCGTTCTCGCTAGAGTCGGACATTTGTACAGAAAATGAATAAGCGGCTCCTTTTCATTTTCATCAACGCAGCTTCGGCAGAAATCGTTGTGAGAGATCGCTAGTCCGGCCGTATGGTCCCCTATTGCCCATTTACTAATTGTCACTTGTCTTGCAATGTTGAAGCATAGAGTGAATAAAATCAATGATCACAAGGATTGAAGAAAAAAATAATGCAATTGTAAAGTTTCGTCCTGAGAACTGTTCCACAGCCAAACAAGCGACTTTAGATGGGCAATTTGCTCGGTGTGACATTTCTTTTTAACCCTTAAACCCTACCCTGGGGTCCAGCGGGATGATCAAACTAAACTTTAGTGAATGTTTCTAAAACTATGAAGCTTACGGTGGCGCCATTCAAGGTAATCTCAAACAACGTTAGTAGGCAGCCGGTAATCAGCTATTCATATGTTCATGTGCGGTGCAGTGGTTTTTATAACAACGTCCGGGTCCCCTGGATCCCAGGGTAGGAATACTGTAATATTTTCTAGTTTTCGTATTTGGATAAATTAAAAAAAATTTATTTGTTTAATAAGTGTATAAAGATAATAAATAAAATTCAAAAATCAAAAATTGTCTCGACTCTTCACATAATGTGGTGTTTTTTTGATAGACCAAATCTGTCACAGGTACAGTTTATTCAGGCGGGCCAAACTATGGCCGTTGGCTATGTTTTATGGTATTCTCAACATAGTGGGTGTTAACTTATATGAACTCCTAAAAATGGCATCAAATCAACCCGAACAAATTGCTTTATCCTTGCAGAGGGCCTCATCACGCCACAAATTGAAGAACCATTTACTTGGCCAACTTTACCTGCAAATCTCCAGGTTCTCTTGAGAGATATTTCAAAAAAGAAACGGCCATTAGTTGATTCAAATGTTGCTATTACTACGAACAAATAATGTGTAAACTGTCCAAGCGATAATGGCCAGAGGACGAAAATCATGTATAGCAGGAGTTCCTCGATTCTGAACTTTAAGTTATTTTTATCATTAGACGAAGATTACACACTCTCAATAAAAATTAATTTTAATTAAAATGTTCTTTAATTTTTGAAATAAGAACATAAATAAGTTGGGGTGCTCCGGACCCCATGGTAGTAATAGTGGTTCTACACTGGGTAGGGTTTAAGTGTTAAAGTTATTTACATTATTAATTCTAGGTTGGCTTAAAAGTTCCTGCATATTTTACTTGTCAGCTGGCACAGTCCCACGCGGAATTTTAGCGATACTATTCAGCTAGCGATTACAAACAATTGAAGTTATAATCTATATACAATTATGTTTCTACACAAAGCAGTTCTCTAATTTTTATTTATCGACTTTAGAAGTTTAAAATTGAAGACATTTTTGTAATAAAACTTCAACTAAATTTTCGCAGGCTAAAAGACTGACAGAAAATGTGTATTCATATACTCTTTAGCTTAATAGTTTGTATACCGTTTTCTACGGAGGGTTATAGCGATTTTTTTGTCTCTGCAACTCATCAAGTTCTCCCACTGTTACCCGAAGTTTTGCATTTTATTTGATTGGTATTGCTTTACTCTATTTTAGATACAATTGACCGATATGTAGATGAATCTGGATTGATTCTTTGGTACTCATTGGAAAAACGACTTATGACTTAATTCAGTTAGTTGGACGACTTGGCTTAGATTCTACTCACAGATCTCAACCGATTCACTTCTCGATCAAAATGGGTTTACTAGATGCATGTCCTGTATTCACAGGGTAATCCGCAATGGGCCTTCTTGGTTTTAGGTGAAATTGCACTGGCCGCAAACGACCCTCCTAACCTAAACTAACCTTGCATCTGACACTCATCTCTGTTATTTAATGTATTCGAAAAAGGTAAACGAATACGAATATGTACACTTGTTTCCAATCTTGTATAAATTAAATATAGTTTCTTATAGGAGTCGATTGACACCCATAACTTATTTGGTTCCATTTTATCCCTCTATTCAGTCACTTAGATGAATGAATACGTACTGCTCTATTAAAGCTCAATTCAAGTCCAACTCTTGGCCAATTTTACTAAGAATGTTGATAAAATTTTGTGTTGCCGAGTTCCAATTGCCGTCGGCAACTTTGTTATACAGTTTTACTGTTACTGTGAAGACTTTGACGACTATGCATTAACTTTTTTGCGCCACTGTAATATATATATATATATAAGGCAGAATTAGGCTTAGGTGCTAAGCTTAACCAAACTATGAATAAATCCATACTTACTGAAATCTACCTTCGAATATCCTTTCGTCGACGCTCTTCCATTTTTGGGCCTCCCTAATGTCAAAGACACAGCCGATTATCCTTAATTGAAACCCTAGTCACAAGATGTTTATGTGCAGTTTTATTCTGAAGCTTTTTGAAGTAGAAAAATGAATAACGTATAAGCCGTAAAAGGCCCTTATCACGCCTTGGCCGTTTAAAAGCGAAAACGGACGGATCAGTGCTAATGAAAGTTAATTGTGCTTCTATCCGGTGTGAGTAACTTAAGTCGACAGATTGGCCACTACTAGTAACATTAAGTGCTAGATATGTATGTTAAGTATATATTAAAGCTAGAGAGTCAGCTATTGAAAGAATCTGCACTTTACACAAGATCGTTGGAACTAGTTGGATATCTAGTTAGCCATCATGTTAATATGCACACATTTATAAACCATTCTTTTACATACATCAGTTGACAATCGCTGTCAGCAGAGCATAATAGCTTTTGAATATGTTTGTGGATAAGAGATAGATGGTCCTTGATGTAAACGAAGGCCTTATTAATAACTTTTTAATAACACTATTTCCTTAAAAATTAGTTACGGTGTTTTGCCATAAAAGTTATTTGCACAACTATTTCGCGGAATATCTTATTCAACTGAAAAAAAGCCTTGAGCTTATTGGCGAAATCGTTTGCATTTACATTAATAATCCCAATAAAAAGAAGTTACATTTCCCGAACTTGAAATAAGAAGACTATTTCACGAAGTGAAATCAGAAGTGATGCGCAGTGGTCAAAAATGTTCTAGTTCTAATTCATTAGTTTACATTTTTATATTAATTTATTTGTTTTAATAATTTAAGCGATTTTATGAAAATACTATAAGTGACCATAAGGTGACATATTTCACTCAGAAAAAAAAAACAAATTTTGATTTCGACTTAAATCCGATTCCTCTCAATCGCTTTCAAAGCTTTCTGGTTTCAATTTCTTTATTTCAATTTCAATTTGTTTACTTCTAATAGTTTTTAAATTACGTATTAACAATAATAATCTGCGAAGCCCTAAAGAGGCTTTTCTGCAGAAGGTTGTTTTCTTAGCTTATTTATATTTCAGTATAATTCTTGGTGCTTTAAAGTATATAAATTTAAATTAAGTGCTCAGATAAAGAAAAAATAGTTATGCATTTGATTGTATTAATTTATAAGGTGTTACGTATATTATGTATTTAGTAGATATTCTTTAATTAGTTTTTTTCTGAGGCCCTCTGATAAAACGTTGTGTAAATTCCTCGATAATCTGTTGAAAACGTCAGGAATTGTAACAGATAGTTGTTGTCTACCATATGAATTGTTGTATCTTGGTGTTTGCAGGAAACCTTGTGCTCTTCGTCTGGTGTTAACAACATGTTCGATAGGCCGCTTATATTGTTGGTCATTGTAGTACTCCTCAATGATAATAGATTCAAATAGTTGTTTAAAACTTAACAGACTTAAATTTGGAGCGTATTAAGATTTTTAAAATTTGGTTTTGCAACCGTTGAACATCCATTAGGTATTATGTCAAATCTTAGTACAGACTCTACGAGTGAAAAATATACTTGTTTCAGGACGGTGTAGTTGGAGTAGTTGCTTAGATGACGTATAGCATATACAGCTTTTCTAAGACGTTTGCACAGTTGCCCCAAGTGCAGATCCCATTTGAAGATACAGTCCAGTTCCACTCCAAGGTATTTGTAGCTCGTTACATTTTCAATGAGGTAGGTGCAACTATCATTCGGATCGAGATGTTCTTTTTGTGCGTTTTAGTGCAGACATTGTGTTTGATGAATTTTTATTTGAATTTTTGTTTTAAGAATTTTAGAAGGTCTGATATGCATTAGTTTTGTTTTTTTTTTCGAATTGATGACAAGTCCAAAATCATGATAACAGCGGACTAGTAAGTCGAACTCCGAATGAATCGTTATAGTTGCCGTTGTTAAATCCTTGTGGCTCACTACTATTGCTGTATCATCCGCATAAGAAAATACCACACTTTTCCGCAGGACAGTTAACATACCATTTACATATATTATGAACAACAACGGTCCCAAAATTGAGCGTTGGGGCACTCCATACGTAATTGTCTGTTGTTGGCTGTAATTATCTAAAACTTTAACCTGAAGTCCACGATTTCTCAAGTAACTTCTAAACCACTCTAGAACTTCTCCACGAATTCCAATGCTTTCTAATCTCTCAATCATTCTTTCATGTGACAGGGTATCAAAAGCCTTTTTAAAGTCTATGAAAATTACCAAAATATTATGGTTTTTATTGAGGTTGTTATTAATCAAATTAGCAAATTCCGCCAGAAGTTTACTCGTGTTTTTGTTTTTTTGTGAATCCGAATTGGTTTTTGTTAATGATCTTGTAGCGTTCAATATAGTCCTTTAGTTTTGTCGCCATGATATCTTCCAGTAATTTATCGATTGTTGGCAGGATGGAAATAAAGTAGTTAAGGACATCCGTCTTTGATCCTGCCTTGAATATTGGGCGAAATAATGCCACCTTTAGATTATCGGGTACGCTGGATTGGTTCAAACTTAGGTTAACGAAATACGATATTACAGGTGCAAGTATTTCAGCGTTTTCTTTCAAATCTATTGCACGTATATTATCTATTCCTGGTAATTTATTGGTTTTAAGATTAACCAGTAGCTTCAGGATTTCTTCATTAGATACATTTCCGACAAACATTGATTGAACCGCAAGTGTAGTTGCAGTGTGATGTGTCTTGATACTGCATGAGTGCACAACATTTTTTATTGCAATTATAAAACTTGTAGCAAATTTATTAACTAGCTTGTCAACATTCGTTTGATTACCGAATGGAAACCAGAATCTGTTGTATCTGGATCAGTAGAATATACAATTCGTGACCAGATCTTCCATCAAAACCCCGCATAAGAATCATCAGTAGATCATCGTCTGGGATATCTGAACAAAATATTATTCTATTCTGGGTACATTAAAGAACCGTCGAAAAGTGTGATTTAATAAAAACTGTAGTTGCACTTCCGTTATACGGATATTGTATTCGGATAGGACATCTCAGCATTAGGAGATCTTCCAGTACAAGTAGTTTTAGGAAAACTCTCTTTCGGCATTTGGCAAATTAGCACAAGCTTTTAGTTTTTAGTTTTTATATACTTATGTAGATACATAAAAGGCAATTCGTTTATACTAATTAACTGTCATAAGAATTTTAATTTTTCGCATGAATATTGAATTGATTTATTATGAACTTAAGAAAATATCTCGTTGTTCTACAGTCGAAATTCCCTATAGCGAATCCGCACGGGACCAGAAAATCACTTTGTTATATAGAAAATTCGTTACAGAAATTATGATTTTTTTTTTATCAACTCTTATTAATAGATATCAGTAATTTTAGTTTGGATTACACTCTTCCATTTTGCTTCCTCAACAAAATCTTCTAATACATTTAGAAATTCAAACACATCAGTCATTTGGATAACGCTGAGACATAAATACGGCTCGATGTCATAACCTCGTCTTGAACCTTCATATTCTCTTTCAAACGCACTGGTTCTGTCACATTTACCACCGATTCGGTTGTCTCGAATTTATGAACGATACTAAAGATTGTGTGCTTGGTTGGACCACAATACGGACTGAAAAATCACGTAGTATACGATGCGAATTTTTTTTTATCGCCCATTTTCATACTATATAGACTGTTGATCAACTGCGTACGTATTCGTTGCCCAACTTTTAATGAACAAACCATAAGAAATGTCAAAACCGAAAGCAAAAAACATTTGACGTTTAGACCGAATGGAATGGGGAAATTACTTATTGGTATGGGACACCCTCTACATAGGCCGCAAGTTTCCATCGAGTCTTGAATAGTTGGAAGATACTATATTTTCCATTGATAATAGTAGTAAATATATTATGAATATTTATCGAAAGACACTGGAGTTGGAAACCCAGAGTAGTGTGGGACTCTAACCGTATCAAAAACACCTCCTTAATCATGACCAATCAGAAACATTTGTGTCACATGTGGTATATGGTATATCTCTAGAATATAATGAATATAAAGTGGGCCCTAGAACACTTCCCTGTGGAACACCTGCTTGTATTTCTTTAAGTTCAGAATATGCTGAACCATAGCGAAATCTAAAGAATCTATTTGCTATATAAGATTTATTCCCCTGTAGTAAATTACATGGATCAAATCTTACCTGGAAGATCGCCAATACAAAGTCCTATTTATCTGGTGTTCCCCAAGAAAGCCACCTTGGACCGCTGATCTTCAACTTGGCAATTAACGATGTCGATTGTATCATCAAAGACTCCTATATTTCTGTCTATGCTGATGACATGAAAATCTATAGGCACGTATCATCCCCCGCCGACTGGTGCCAGAAAAACTTCCTAGTACTCAATGTAAGCAAATGAAAATCTATCACATACTCTCGTAAACGTCTTCCACCACCTCCCAGACATTACTTTGTCGGCAACGAGCCCGTGCCCTTGGCCTTCATTCAGCGTAGCCCGTCGCGGTCTTCCTTATTTTGACAGCTACAACCTTCCGCCCTATAGAGACCGTTTAAAACTCTCGAAATACGCCGTGATGTTGCCGATATACTTTTTATTCAACGGCTCTTAGCAGGTAACATTGACTGTCCCGCGCTCCTTCAAATGATCTCCCTTAACAAATCCCCGTAATCTCAAGTCTGTTCCCCTCTTTCATCTTGTCTTTCATCGTACCAATTATGGTTACCACGAACCAATGTCCAAAATGCTGCAAAAGGCCAACAGCATTCCTAACCTTTTCCATTTTTATTGCAGTAGATTAACAGAACGCACTTTATACCTCCTCTTGATCTACTTACCACTTTACCATTTTACCCTACTACTACTCCTATTACTACTCCCTTCGCATGGTCTAATTGCTAGCTCTTAAGCTCAATTAAAAGAACCTTAAAAGAACCTATCTCATAGTATTATCTAGGTAAGCACCTATGAAGTTTATACTCCAAGCCCTTATGCCGAACTTTATCGAAAGCCTGTGAAAAGTCTAAGAATAAGAAAGATTTCTTCTCTTGGAACATACGGGTATTAAGATGGCGGTAGTGACGCGTTCAGAAAGGCCGGTTGTACTTCCGCTGCTGTTAAGCGGAGAGGTGCATGGACAACAAGTGCTTTTGCTATAACATTACACAGGTCAACAAATAAAAATAAAATTTTTGGTGCCGAAATATCGTTAGTGATTTTGTATTAGGTTTGCATTCCCAACATTAAAAATATTTTTAATTTTTTTTCCTACGTGTAGTTTTGGATCTGCCCTCAGTGTTGAATACTGGCAGTAATCAGTACTTTCGTGGCGCGGTTTGCTATCTTCTCGCTACATTTCTATAAATAAATTGTATTTAATACTACATATATCTTCATCCCGAAGAAGTTGTCTCAATGAGCCAAACGTGATTTGTTATATTTGTGGCGAATACACAGTTAAAAAGTTCAGAAAACCTATATAACAGATTTTATAAGAAGTGCCTATTTTTCTTACTTAAAGTCAAAAATTGTGTATGAATACAAGCCGGGGATACCCCAAATTGTTTGTAAAATGTGCTATGAACACTTGAGACAGTGGGTCAATGGTCAAAGAAACCATATGAGAATCAGAGTGCTATGCAATGGAAAGAACAAAAAATCACTTCGATGACTGTTACTTCTGCTGTGTTAATTTGCGTGGCGTTAACGTTAAAAAAGTGATTTATCCAGACTAAGAATCGGCTAGATGACCTTTACCACATTCAGGGGAAGAACCTGTTCCAACATTTTGTTAAACACGTGAACCATCATTTGAAGAAATCTTTAATGAGTTGAGTAGCGACCGTGATTTCGACGGAATAGCGTCTACAGAGCCAAAACGTTTTACCCAAGAAGAATTAAATGATTTGATAAGGGATCTTGAACCTATTTATTTATTTATTTATTTGCTTATTACAAGCATTCTTAATACTAAAAACTTAAACAATCTAAAACTTAAACCTAAATTAAGAATTAAAGGCTAAACTTAATATTCTAGGAATGGGGCGTATTGCAGATGGAGTGGTAGTGTAGGGTATTTCTGAGAGAGAATCTGCTTAAATGGAAATCGAATGCGTTTTGGAAGGAATTGGTGACGCGAAGCATTCGAGAAATCGGTTCATTATAACCATAATTGGTACGGTGATAATTCAGTCGGCAGAGGGGAATAGATCTAAGGTTACGTGGGTTAGTGCTAACGCTGATCTTGTCGGGCAGTGCGGGGCAGTCGATATTTCCAGCTAATAACTGCTGAACAAAGAGTATATCGGCAGTTTGACGGCGTTTTTCAAGAGACTGAACATTAATTAATTTAAGACGATCTGTATAAGGTGGTAAATTATACCTGTCGGGCCGCGTAAGACCGCGTAAGGCGAACCGGATGGATCTGCGTTGTACCGCTTCAATTCGTAGAGAGTCAATATCGTAATAAGGTGACCAAACTTGACTAGCATATTCAAGAATCGGTCTTACGAAGGTAAAATAAAGCGATCTCGTGACATAAGGATTAGAAAATTCTTTGGACCAGCGTTTAACAAAGCCAAGCGTAGAGTTGGCTCTGTTAATTATGTTATCTATATGGGAGCGAAAATTTAGTTCTCTGTCGCAGATAACACCCAGATCACGCAAAGAAGTGACAGAGAGGACGAGTTCATTACATACATATATAGTAAGTCCTAGCAGGGGGTGGGAGACGACTGATATTAAGCTCCAAAAAGTTGTGTTTGCAACAAGTTGAAAACCTGTTGAGGTCATCTTGGAGTGGGTGAGAGTCAGCGGGTGATTTGATGAACCTATAGATTTTCATATCATCGGCGTAGATGGATACATAAGAATTCAAAATAATGCACTCCACATCATTAATTGTTAACAAAAATAATAAAGGACCAAGGTGGCTACCTTGTGGGACTCCAGAGGTGGCTGTGAAGCAGTTTGATACAGAGGACCTAAAGAGCACTAGATGTTTGCGCTCATCCAAGTAAGATTTAATCCACATAATAAACCTTGGTTGAAAGCCGAGTGCTTTGAGTTTAAAAAGGATAATTCCATGTGAGATTTTGTCAAAGGCCTTACTAAAGTCGGTAGATATTACATCAACTTCGTTGCCATCCTGCAGAGCACACAGAGAGCTCGATACAAATTCAGTAAGGTTTGTAGTTGTAGATCTACCCTAGAAAGATGAAAAAGAGTCGTGAGGGATTGGAGCAGATGATTCGCACATTCTTTTAAGACGATGGCAGGTACACCATCGGGTCCAGGGTAGAAATCGGGTTTGAGATTATTCATCTTTTCTAGGACAATTGCTGAAGTGATATGAGGCGAAGCAAGTGAAGTTTGAGGACAGTTATTCATGAACGAAAAGTAGTCAATATCGGGTTCAACGATGTGGTTCGTGAACGACTGGCTGAAGAAACCAGCAAACAAGTTTGCTATTATGGTAGGGTTGTCAGACAATGTACCATTGAGTTTCAAGAAGACGGATAGCTATCTTTTTGGCATTGATGAAGTGAAAGAAGCGTTTGGGGTCAGAAATTAGATTTGATTCCATTCGGTCTAAATAGCCGTGGTAAACAGATTCACAGAGAACGGAAAAAAGGGAGTATGCGAGATGGTAGTTGGCAAAATCAGAAACAGAATGAGAGTTAAGGTAAACTACCTTAAGAATCTGCAGAAGTATTGGCTTCTAGATTAAAAGAAAAAAACTTATTGGCGTAAGGTACAAAAGTGACGTTCTATCGCAAGACTTGCTACCATTTTTCCATTCGAAAAATGATATTGTTTTTTGTACGGATGTGCAATGTCTTATTCTTTACTACTGTAAAAACTCAGCATGTAATATGTCCATCAAAATGCACTACCTCCACAGTCATCTTGAACTATTCCCAAAGAGTCTTGGAACCTATAGTGAAGAACAAGGCGAGCGGTTTCACCAGGACCTTAAAACTATGGAAGAGAGGTACCAAGGCCGATGGGATCGGCATATTATGACTGACTGCTGCTGTGGGATGCAACGTGATTGTCCCACTACACCTTATTCACAAAACTCAGGAAAAAGAAAGTTTTTATGCATAAAATAATGTAATAAATGCTGTTTTTTATGAAAATTTGCATTTTTCTGTACAAGTCAAAATCTAGAAAACTACACGTAGAAAATCGAAATTTAATCAGTATAAATTTCTAAGTTAAAAACAAATTACAGCTTCTTGGCACCAAACCCAGTGTTGACTAGTGTTATGTATCCGATGCACTTGGTCTATTGTCGAATATTTATATCTTTACATCCGAACTGATGGGTGCGAATAAGCCTTCTTTGTTATCTATGATTCTGTCTAGTCTTTTAAGAAGGAGTTTCTCGAAAAGATTTGATAATACCGGTTAAAGTGAGATTGGCCTATATGATTGAGGATAAACTTGTTTAGGTACGAACAGTAAAATAATTTTCTACCTTAAGCCATCTTTTAAAACACGAGTTGAATGTTGAACCATCAGTGTGAATGAGATTCTTTATTTAAAAATGTTCTAAACACTTGCACTTCGCTACAATTTACCATTTAAATATTCGCCGAAAACAGATTGGTTATTGATAATTAAAGTTTTCTTTCAGCGACCATTCCGAAATGCGGAGGATGTCATGAACTGATTCTGGATCGATTTATATTGAAAGTTCTCGAAAGGACATGGCACGCACAATGCCTACAGTGCAGCGAGTGTCGAGCCCAACTAAATGACAAGTGCTTCGCGCGAAACGGCCAATTATTCTGTAAAGATGACTTTTTCAAGTGATTAAGCCTGTATTTATGTTGAATTGCAATAAATGCTAACGTATGTCAAAATTCTTGCAGAAGGTATGGCACGAAGTGTTCAGCATGTGATCTAGGAATACCGCCCACGCAAGTCGTGCGAAGAGCACAGGACAATGTATACCACCTGCAATGTTTTCTATGTGTCATGTGTTCTAGAACACTGAATACGGGCGATGAATTCTATTTGATGGAGGACCGTAAATTGGTATGCAAACGTGACTACGAGGAGGCCAAATCGAAAGGTTAGTTTCATTTGTTCAACTTTGTGTTTGAAAAGAATTTTGTTTTTCTGTGTTGTACAAACTTTTGTTACGCACAATGTATATACAATTCTCAAAAGACAACAAGTTCATTTGTTTAATGCTACACTATAGGGCTCTATTTGGAGGGATCACTGGACGGAGATCAGCCGAACAAGAGACCGCGCACAACTATTACAGCAAAACAGCTAGAAACGTTAAAAAATGCCTACAACAGCAGCCCGAAACCTGCCCGCCATGTACGAGAACAATTGTCACAGGATACCGGCCTTGACATGAGGGTTGTGCAAGTGTGGTTTCAAAACAGGCAAGTAGCAGTAAGCACAAATAACTGCATGCAAGGAAGTGAAATCACTAATTTCCATAAAAACAATTTTTTTGTCTTTAATTAGGAGAGCTAAGGAGAAACGACTGAAAAAGGACGCGGGTCGTACTAGATGGAGTCAATATTTCCGATCGATGAAGGGCAGTGGGTCGCCACGTACTGATAAATTCCTTGATAAAGACGAATTAAAAGTTGACTACGATAGCTTTAGCCACAATGGTGAGTTTGTTTGTGCATTATCTCTGTCCCCTTCACTGTTTATTAATAAAATATGCTTTTTTAAGATCAAAGTAACGACAGTTATAGTACGGTAAATTTGGGCCTTGAAGAAGGTGCATCACCGCATAGCGTACGAGGATCATACACACGAGGAAGTGGAAGTCCGCCAATATATCCGCCTAATCATTCACCTCCTGCAATAGGATCAGGACACTCATTCGGATCTTATTCAGACAATATAGTTTATACACATTTAGGTAACAAGACATTTTCTATAGACTTGTATATGATAAGATAAACCATTCCATTCCTTATTATAGGTCATTCAGTCAATTCAGTAGCAAAAGGATCTAATAATCTACATGGGGTTCCCGGCAGTGGTATATCCGATCTAAGTAATGATTCCAGTCCAGCACAAGGTTATCCTGACTTTCCACCTAGTCCTGATTCATGGCTGGGTGATTCGACTAGTGCCAATGCAAATTCAACGACACTAGCTGTGCAATACTGATATACAACCATAATGGCAATGCTTAAAGCCTCGCCCAGCAGTATTGGCTTGCCCACCCCACGATCTTGGAGAATGTAGTCTCGCCGGGTAGTGAAAGCCGGGTTCGTCATATCGTTTTTTTTTTTTTTTTTTTTTTAATTTCTCGAGATGCAGTGAGGAATTTTCCACTAACGATTCGTCAAAATGTGTTCCAAATTGCGACGGGATAGCATACAGGGTGCATCTAACAGATTACCTCTAAAGAAAAAAAAAAAACCATACGAGGTGATATGTAAGGTAGAGGCTTAAGCGATTTGTTAACATCGAATTGAAGTGCTACGTCATGTCTCATAACTTTGAAGATGTTCGATGACATTAAAACAAAATGGTGACATGTACTGGCTAAATTTGAAAATGTCAATGTAGAAATGTATAGCCATGCAGCGATGTTATGAATCAAATATAAATTCCGCATGCAGCACAAAGCTGCAAAAACTAATTTGTTTGCACAGCGACAGTACTAGAGACATTTTGACATCTTGTGACAATGACTTGTGACACTCGAGCTTAGTTCGATTCAAAACATTAGTGTCAATTGACAGCAAACAATGCGATGCAAATGTGTGCATACACTCTTGTGCTTGACAGCATTTACGCATCTGGTACATCCACACTGTGTATCGAACCGTTATTAAGACAAATGCATCATTACACAGTGTTGACATTTCTGGAACTTTTGACAGTGGCAAAATGTTGATCTTTACTCAAACTGGAGTAAGCAAAAGCCGTAAGAGTCTCTGGTAAATGTTGGAACACAATCCTGCTTTCGACCTTACATATCCCCTTTTGAAGTGTGATAGAAGTAGTCTAAGTTCTAAGATACCTTGTCTTTTCATTTAATTCTACGGTTGGAGTATTTTAATAATAGTTAAACAAGTGTAGTGTACAAATTATTTATTTTATATTATTATTATTTTTTAATTTTATGTTATATTTGCAAAACTTGTCTTAAAAAATCAAACTAAAGCAAGAAAAAGAAAGTTTGTTCCTTTTTAAGTGTTAAAGATGTGAAGCTGTTAATCGTGAAGCAGTCATTAAAATATAATAACTACAAGTATATTGCTTAAAATATTTAAAAAAAGGATTATGTATATCATTTTTATTTTGTTTTATTGATTTTTGTTTTAAAATATTAAAATACGTATGTAAATGTATATTTATTGAAAAGAAATTTAAACCACTGTGAAATAAAACCTTATGATAACTTTTATGTTTTAAATACTATACTTTTGGAGAATTTATTATAGCACATCTTTACACTTCGTCCATCGGAATTATTCGAAAAAAAAAACAAGAAAAGGAAAACTTGAGTATACATATACGTTGAGCTTTTCGGTAAATATACAAAAAAGGGGCATCCACCTCGGTTGATAAGCCCGCAGAGATGTGATCCGGTATGAAACTTATTGTTTAGTTTCGGATCGGTACGAAACTAAACTCACTTGTGCGCGAACAGTTCCGTACCGGTCTGGTCCGAAACTGTTTATTACATTTCGTACCATTTCGCGAACGGCTTGTGTGTAGTTTAGTTTCGGATCGTACTTTTTCTGTAGTTTCGTACCGACTTTCGTACCGGAATGAAATAAAAGTTTTGTATGTTTATTTCTTATTTATTAGTATTTGCACAGGAGCAATGATCTGGCATAAAGTGTTAAGGCTGAAACATAATGCCCATAGGGAAACATCAGCTTATGTTGAACGAAATGTTCCCTTATGTTTCCCAAAGCACACGTCGCAGCCAGTCTTGTCAGCTTCGAGAAAACCTAGGTTAGGTTAGGTTAGGTTGAGTGGCTATCCACCGTAATCGGATTCACTGAGACCAAAGTAGGTCCATTGTGTTGCCACGTGAGCCGACTCTTATCGAAACTCCTGAAACCATTTCTAGAGTTGGATGAATTTCCGTATTTTGTTGATATCCGTTGAGGAAATATCTTGAAGGTCTACAAAGAATTAATCTCCCAGAAACTTTTTTCTGAAGGAGAAGAGAGCTGGGCAACTGCATAGTAGGTGATAGGGGGATTCCTCGTCCTCCTCATCCATGCGGCTGTGGCAGAAGTCATTGGCGAGGATTCCTAATCTGTTGGTATGTCTGCCTATTGCGCAATGACCTGTCAATACGCCCACTATAATGCCGACATGTATTCTGCTAATTTTTAGCAGGTTGCACGTTCTACGTTGGTTTAGCTGCGGCCAGGTCTGTCTGGCGCAGCTGCACGTGTCAAGATTACGCCATCTCTCATTGTAGAGCTTGTATGGAGACTACGTGCTTTATTGTTTCTATTGGTACATGGGCTTCACTTTCCGTGATAAAACTTCCCAGTTCTGTACCTTTTCTGGCTAGCTCAATTTTGCAATTTTGATCTTATAATTGTTGATTCGAGTGCTTTTATAGCTGCTTGGCTATTGATTTCATCGAAAGGCATTCAGCGGCTTCACGAATAGCCATCACCTCTGCTTGAAAGACACTACAGTGATCTGGTAGCCTCAAGGACAAGTTCAGGCTGAGCTGACCCGAAAAGACACCTGCTCCTATACCATCACCTGTCTTGGACCCATTCGTGTAAATCTCCAATACGGATTTGTCATTTAGACAGATATTTCCTACCCATTCCTGTCGGTAGGGAATATTAGTCCTTAGAATATTAGTCATTCTCATTAGAAATCGCTCTCTCTGATGTTTGCGAAAGTGGACGAAAGGTTAACGGATCTGAGCTGGGAGCGATTACACTGCGTCTCCACGAGACATTATTCAAGTCGGACTGATATGGCAAGCACAAACACAAGATGGCGGAATGAACGTCAAATTTTGTGTGGTGGGCATTACATGTCTTGCCTTTTCATATCACTTCTCTTGAAAACTTCAACGAAATTGAAAAATGTTTACCAAAGTGACAGCTTATGTCCAGACATAGATGTCGAGCCGAAATAACCCCATGTTATAGGCACAGTATACAGTTTCTGTGTATTCGTATATTTTCTTATGAGTGCATATGCACACAAATGTCTATTTATGTTTCCCTCTTAAGTATGCTGTAGAGTAGAGCATGGGTGGCCAAACCGAAGACCGCATTCAACTGCTCAACCGCGAAGGCATTAACAGTCAATTCCGATGCATGTGCCACCAATTACATAATAACAAAAACGCAATACAGTGAAACCTGTCAAGTAGGCCACCCGTGTAAGCTAAACTTGGGTCAAAATTTGCACACTTTATCTCATCTCTCATATTAAATAACCTGCGAAAGTTAACCATGGCCTGATGGTCGCGCTGTGGTGTTCATGTTCGAGCCAAACGTTCAGTCATAGCGGTTAAGGTAAGCAGTAAAGTTTTCACTTTGTGAGTAAATTCAGAGGTCGAAGTGGTTTTATTGGACAATTTTAGTGATTTTAAGGATTGTACTCGTATTATATAATCGCATTCAGATTTAAAGATACTACCGGATGTTTTATTTTCTTTATTTTACAAATTAAAAAAAAAGCAAACACGAATACCCTCTCCTGTGGTGCCAACTAGTCTCGTAAAAACTCGAGAACGGCTCAACGCATTTGGATGTTGTTTGTTTTAATTAGGGGTGGATTATGGTTAATTTGGGTTTTGTATGGGAATTTGGATTTTTTTTTTTTTTTTTAAGTATTGAAATAAAAGTCATTTAGAACTAAAAAAACGAAACGAAATATGTCAGTATCAGATGGGTCGATATGTGAGCAGCAACGAGACGATTTGGCGTATCTTTTCCTTTGTGATCCACGAAAGATACCCTACAGTTGTACAGTTGGCAGTGCATCTGGGAAACGGATCATATCCACATGTTCCCCTTCGAACCCGAACGATTTGTGGGTCAAATATAAGGATATGTCTGATGATGATTTGCATCGTGTGTGTCTCGCCAAACATCAAATCCGACATTGCAAATGACAGCATAAATGCACAGTGAGGCATTAATCGTGATTGAAGACATGTGCTTATTGATGGCGAATAAAGTATTGTCGCATTTGGGCATGATATAACCTAATCGTCTAATGCACGATACAATCAATCAACCATGAATTACAAAGAGAACAACAATACAACACCAAAGCATTAGTCGAAGCAGTTCGTTTAAATGTTCCGCAATTGAAACAACAACAAAAGACTGCCTACGACTCTTTGATGGATGCTGTGAACAATAGAACCGGTGGCATTTACTTTTAGATGCTTCCAGAGGGACTGGAAAAATGTTCTTAATTTCATTGCTTTTGGCGTCGTTTCGATGGTTGCCCTGGAATAGCAGCGGCATTGTTTGAAGGCGGACGAACTGCACATTCTGCACTGAAATTACCACTGAACATGGAAATCTGCGCTACACCAACTTGCAACATTGCCAAAAACATCGCAATGACGAAGATTTTACAGAGATATAAATTTATCGTTTGGGACGAATGCACGATGGCCCACAAAAGGTCACTAGAGGCGCTGGACAGAACGTTGAAAGATCTTCGTGACAATCAAAACATTTTTGGTGGAGCCATGATTATGTTGTCCAGTGTGGAAGTGGTCGTCGCTTTCTTTGCTCCATGAGACATTTCAAAATGCAAAATTTAAAACGAATAGGTGAAATTCCAGCATGTCATGCTAAACGCGTTTGTAAAGACTTGAGTATTGGGACTGCAGATGAAAAAATGATTCAATACAAAAAGGTACAGGCGAAAAAGCAGTTGCAGGTGCAGAACCCGCCCCAAAAACTGGCATGCATCCAATGAAGGTGCTGTAGTGCATTTATAGTAGGATCGTTAGAATACTATTCAGAGTTAATAGAGTTACTACGATGCGATGCGGCAAAGCAATGACCACGGATAAGTAAATATTTCGAGAACAACGTCCGAATCGAATTCATCCATTTTTTATTTTTTATAATTTACACACGCTAGAGTATATGACACCCCTTATACACACAGCGCGAGCACATGGAGAACAAGAACGTGAGACAGAGAGATCGGCGCGGCGTAGTGATAGGAAACTCAGATGTTCTAGGTGTCCAGGATAACTGGAGAGTTGAATATTATTGAAAGTTGTTTGCCCTTACTTATGATTCACAGAATTTTATTCCAGATAATTCCTATTATTTGTTTTGTGCCTTCAGCGTGACAAGCGACGACGACTACCACTACGCCACAGTCACCCAAAATCACTATATTGCTAAGCTGAATGGAATCCATTCTGGATTCTGCAGAAGATATGATTACAAGAAGCTTCATTCCGACTAAGCTATCGAAGACCCTCCTAAGATAGGAACCAAAATGGAACCCACAGGCTTGTAGATCGTTGAAAAGCAGTTTTTGAGAAGAGCAAGGACATTGTATCATGAGGTCTGTTTGGTGTCTATTTTGTGATCAAAATGGAACATCAGTCAAATAATAAATAATTTGAAAATTGGGGGAAATCCTCTCTTTTTCTTTTTTAAATACTAAATATTTTCACGAAAAACTGGTTTTCTTTTATTTTAATAAAGCCCCTTAAGCCCCTTATTCCCAGAACAAAAATCGTTGCGAGAAAAATAATCGTAGCGTAAACTGTCAAAATTCTCGCACCTTCACTGCGAGAAACCATTCTTTCTCGCAACGAGAAAATGAATGGCCCGGACCATTTTTTCTCGCAACGATTTATTTTTCGATGCGATTTTTTGACATTGTTTTCAATGAAAGAGGAAACAATTGTATTAATTGTGAGTAGCAAAAAGGGAAACTATACATTTTCGTGCCTTTAAACGTCATTTCCTCTTTTAAACAATTTAAATTTGTTCTCAAAATACTTTTAATTCAATATGAGTGTCGAGTGATAAGAAGAGCGTTGCGTTTTCTCGCAACGATTTTTGTTCTGGGAATAAGGGGCTTAAGAAATAGTGATTGATGTTTCACAAATTGTCAGATGGAAATTTCCTTGGTGTAATTTATGAAAACTGTCAAATCTGTCAAATCACATACATTTTTTCATTTGAGAGAATTTCACCCGCACTCTTCGAAAATTAACAGATACCACATATATTTAGTGCAAAAAGTACGCGAATGGACCTGATGTAGCACGATTTCGCAAGAGGGGAAATTGTTTGACACTCTCATTAAATTTTTTGACACCTCATTTGCCTCTCTTTTCTCTTGATTTTTGTCAGTTTTAAGTAATTTTACGTAAAATTACAAGTTACCAAACAGATCTATGGCTTGATACAAATTTGCAGTTTTGTAGTTGATTCGAAAATGGCAAATGGCATTTGAGCAGGTTAAGCTGCTGAAAATAAATGCAAAACGTTCTTGGTACCGCTAATACCGTTTATACGAAAAGAACTCAATTACTGTCAAGGAACGGTTTATTTTTGATTCAATTTTGTAGTGCAACCAATACATACGGATCTAGAAATAACAGAAAAAAGTAAATAAATGTATTTATCATCCAACGGTACCTACACCTATTACCCTAATGCATCTACATATGTATTTATTTACATCCGTATAACCGAAACAAATTCAACTTCTTCTTTCGCAAAATCCAATCGCAGAAAGGTTGGAAATATACAAGTGAATCTGCTGCGTACAAGACATGGTAGGTGAATATGTAACATAGAGAAAGTGCTGTCTGATACATAGTTATGTCGACAATATGAACCTATAAGGTGTACAAAAAAAAAAAAAAAAAACAAAAACGCCAGTTTATATCCCGAACTGCTTACCGTAAACATAAACAATGCTCATCAACCGAATAATTAGAGGCACTTACACTAAGGTTGGATGAAGGTGCTGCAGTTGAGACTTAATCAGTATCGCCATAGTACCGGGGCATGACGGTTCTTTATACCATTTTTATAAAGCTGTATCAATAAGAAGTAAATCTTTTAATAAAAATGAACATATTCCACTAATATTCAACGCGTTTATAATAAAATCTCACCTTGGTGTCGTACAAGAATAAAAAGCCCTTTTTTTTAGACGTAACTCAAGTGATGTAACAAAATGAGTGTAAATTATGAGTATCTTGTAATTTGTAAAATGTTTGTCGAATTTTTACGTAATTAAGAGCTTTAAAAATAAAATAAAGCTTACGTATCGCGAGTTCAGATGTAAAATAAATAAATTAAAAATTTTAATGAAGAAATAAAGTAAAAAATAGGAAACGTTGCAAACCGCCATTTAAAAAAAAATCAGGCAAACCAAGTTTAGTTATGAGAATGATAGTGATAAACGGATTGAAGCAGTGAATTCTCGAATCCATAAGCATATACACTGGTCCCTCCCTGCGCGACTTCTTTTTGCGCGGTTTCACCTTTGCGCGAAACGCATTTGTCTACCAAAATTAGATTTGCGCGGCTTAAATAAATGCTTACATTTCATTTTTCAGGAACGCAACACCCTTAATTACATCGCTTTGCGCGATTTCGCATTGCCCGAGACTTTTCATTCCCCTAACCCCCGCGCAAAGCGAGGGACCAGTGTACTTAAAAAAGAACAAAAATTAAAAATAAAAACGACCCCAATTAAAGTGCCCCATTGTTAACCAATTTCTGTAAATGTTAAGCAACTCCTTGTAACTTTTTTGGGAGAATTGGGTGATAATTCAAAAACGTCAAACTTGTGTCCACTCAATAGGTTACATAAAAACGATAATCCAATATCATAGCAAAAGAAAACCGGCCAAGTACGCGTTGGACTCGTGCAACTTATACATTTTGATATGCAATAGGGTTAATTAAAAAAAAAAGCTTTATTTCACTTCAAGAGACATTTTCAAACTCAACTTACACCAAACATTCAACTTAGCTTCACCTTATTAAAAAAGCACCAAGTCATCTATTCTTTCTTTCCGTTCACACACTGACGCTTTGAAGTTTTTCAACTGAGCAATTTTATTTTAAAATAATGTTGATGATCGTCGCTGTTTTGATATTGGCTCCTCAATCTCCAAGGGTTCCGTTCATCATCATTACACATAACTCGAAGGTTTCAGTACTAACATTTTCAAAAACTATGCAACTTATGACCGTGGGCGGTGATAAGTACTTAGCCTACAAAAGAAATACAAAAATTTTGGAAATGTGGCGATTTATCTCTCAACGTGGGTGGCCGTGGCGTAGTGGTAGTCGTCGTCGCTTGTCACGCTTAAGGTTCACGGTTCTCACGAAATAAAAAAGATGAGTTGATCAGTTTCAGAAGTTAATGTCAAAACCTACTGCGAAGGCATAACACTGGCAGTTGGATGGTATGGCTGATGAAATTGATCGCACAAGCTAATAATAGGAAACATCTGGAAAAGAACTTCTGTGAATCATAAGCAATGGCATAATATTCAATAATGCGATGCTCCAACTTCTTTAACCCATCCAAAAAATAGGTTTTCTCAAGGTCTGCAAAGTAGGCCTCCGTGGCGGCGATGACCTCCTCATTCGAAAATTCGCGGACAAGCAAAACAAAACTACGGGTCCGATTCGGCTGAAATTTTGACAGTAGCCATCTAAGTCTAAGAGAATGTACTAGACTATAGTAAATCTCTCTTGCGATACTGGCACCATCGGGCGGTGAGGCTAAGTACTTACCGGACCGCCGCGCCCTCGTAAATAACTGTGACATACCGACAGACAGACAAACAAAAAAATTGATCTTAATGATGGCACGCACGGAACCTAAAAATATGTTCCAATTCTTCTCCTCACTTGAGGAAACAATAATAAGTAGAGCTGTCAAATGCTTTACATATCATTCACATACCATTATATACAGTACCCTACCATATTATGAGAACCAAACCAAGAATTTGGAAAGATGTTTTAAATGTATAAATTGGGCTTATACATACTATAACTTTTAATATTTTGCAACTATTTGAAATCATTTGGTTACATTTGGCGAGAGGTTTTGAGTAATTTATAATTTTGATAATGGCGAATGATTGCGTGACACATTGATTGGAAAATGTTTTTAGAATATTTTTGTGTTCAACAGTGGTTTTATCAACTGAAAATATGGTTCAATCTTCTTTTGAAAGCATGCTGCGTCGAATAACATCGTATAAAACCCCGAAAAATAACATACAGTAGTGACTCCCATAATTGATCACATGTTTTAAATTTTTACGTTTTCTTCTCACGTTGCCGTTTTTAAAGTTCCGTTACTCGATCGTTTATATTTTAAAGTCTGCTTAGTATGCAACTGGTAATTCTGATATAGTTATCGGAAAAGTACAGTGCTCCAGAGAAGTTGTGGGGGCGGTTTCATAAGACCTTCGGTGTGATCAATTTTGTGAGTTACTACGTTTTCACAATTAAAAGTTACAAATCGTACAGAGAAGAGAACTGGGCTAATGTGATTTAACCAAAAAATACCGTTTTAGTACAGATGGCCGCGAGTGGGTTTGGAAAAAGGGGGGGCAACTGCTTTCAGAGAGGCTGGTTAAAGAAACGGTCAAGTTTGATTGGGGTAACCTTATTCTTCTGGGGGTGCATGACCGTTGGTGGTGTTAGTAGATACAAGAAAATGCACGTGGACAGTTAGACATCTTGCCTAAAACCAAGTTTAGAAAAATGTGTAAAACGTTTTAATATGTTACCTTTTACCAGGATAACAATCCGAAACACATAGCCCAGCTCACAAAATATTGGCTAGAAAGTCAGGGACTTGAAGTTATGGAGTGACGTCCTCAGTTTCCAAATTTAAGACCAATAGAAAACCTTTGGGGAGACATTAAAAAGCAATTGTCCAACCAACAAATAAACCTTGTTAACTCGATGCCAAGAAGAGCAAAACGTTTTGCGGCCGCATAAGGAGGACAAACAAAATATCAATTCGATATAAAATCTTAGTGTAAAGTTAACTCTCAAAATTGATCACATGCTTCTTTGAAGAAATTGCCTTTGTTTTTTCCAGGAACATGCATTCAGGAATTAATTCCATTTTTTTATTTAGCCAACGAATTTATTTATTTGGAAAATAATTGAAGTTTTATTTTTATTTTATGAGAAACCATCGTTAGTTTGTTATGTTTGAAAACATGTGATCAATTTTGTGAGTCACTGTATGTATCAAATACTGAAATATCTACGCTTCCCATCCAAGCGAGACCGCATGTGCTTTTCTTTTTGTTTGCATTTTTCATTGAAAGTATATCAAGCTTTTGATTTCGGTTTGGCTATAGAAAAACGCGAAACAAATTACAACAAAGTGAATGATGAATGGGAAAACAAAATATAGTCAAGAAGTCAATGAGCACACACATCTGGTCATATTGCTTACGCCACCGACGCTACTGTCATGTTTTTTGTGTCATAAAGGAAAAAAGAAGTCGGGCTTGAGACAATAGGGTAGCGCATGTTCCTTCCTCAACCGCGTTTGCATCTGCAAGCATGGTTTTTTTGATTGAGCGATTAGGTGTTTCGTAACAGCTGTAATACTCTCCTATCTAGGCTTCCAAATTAATTTTTATAAACAGTTTTTAGGTTTTTCTTTATGTTAGTACATAGATTATTTAATAAATTTATACACAAGTGCAAAAAGTTGCCATATTTATTACGAACTTTAAATATCAACCACTTAAACACTTTTTTTTATTTGAGTCTAAAAATATGCCAAGGTAGGTACTGTATGTAGTACAGTAGAGCCTTGCTAGTCCGGGCACATAAAGTTTCGGCTGTGTCCAGATGAGCGAAATATCCGGACTATAGAGAAAAAATAAAATAAAGTGGACAACCGAAAACTTTTCAAACGCCCTTTATTACAAATCCTTAAAAGAACTTCAAAATAATGAAAACTTAACGCAACGGAGAAGGCTCGCCATGAAATGCAGAGCATGAAAAATCAACAGATACATTACATACATAAACTTGCAATGAGTAAAATCGCAACGGTAAAAGCGAAACTACTATAATAGGGGAACTTCCATAATTGTATGAACATACATACATACTACATATTATGTACTAATATATTTACGTGGTCGCCGTGGCCGTGCTGGTTAGTGCGTTGGACTACTATGCATGCTGCCCTGCCCGGTATCAATCCCAGCTAAAACACCAAAAAGTGTTTTCATGGTTCCACCTCTTTCGAATGTCTGACAAGCAATCAAAGAGTATCATTTGTCATGAGAAGCTTCCCAACTCGCCGTTCGGAGTCGGCAAAAAACTGTAGGTCCCTTCCATTTTCGTGGAAAAAATAACACGCACACACAAATGGTTGCGAGAAGCTAGGCTTGGTTCTGTATAGGACTGCTGACGCCGTATATTTATTTTATTTTTTTTTTTATATTTACATATGTACATCCAAAGAACAGAGTCAAATTATATACGCATTTTAAAACTCTGTCCGGACTTTAGAGGTAACATTTTGAAAGTGTCCGAAATATATGTAGAGGTGTCCGGACTACTGAAGTGTCCAGACTAGCGAGTGTCCGGACTGGCGAGGCTGTACTGTATGTATACATAATTTTTTGTTAACACACGCTGTTCCATTTGGCAACCACCTACACCTTCTATGGTTCAATGCGTTCGCTTAGTTATAATTTGTTGAGATATTTGCTCCTCTGTGAGTGATTTTCTCCCAACCCATGAAATTAAACATGCGACCCATTTACATAAGTATACAAAAGGAAGAGAAGAGACATACGGCTTTATTGCATAAAAGAACTGATGTTATGCTGATGTTGTTCTGATAGAATTGTGTGTGATTTAAATGTTAAAACATTTAAGTATTAAAAAAATTTACAACGTTACTTATGAAAGTGAAAAATATGTTAATATATCTTTTTACTTATCTTTTCCTCCGACTTATTGTTTATGCTGTTATTCTTTGACTTTTGCTTTTCGGCTTACGTAATTGTTTCAATTTCTTTACCTCCATGCGCGATCCCTTGTACACTGGTCCCTCGCTTTGCGCGACTTCTTTTTGCGCGGTTTCACATTTGCACGAAATACATTTGCCTACCAAAATTTAAATAAATGATTACATTTCATTTTTCAGCAACGCAACACCCTAAATTACATGTAATTCATACTTCGCCTTGCGCGGTTTCGCTTTGCACGAGACTTTTCATTCCCCTACCCCCGCGCAAAGCGAGGGACCAGTGCACATACAAACACAGGTTAGGTAGTAGTAGTAGTAGTAGTAGTAGTAGTAGTAGTACTTTATTACTAGTTCCATAGGAACTATTTAAATTCATTGTTTACATTTTAACAAATACATTTAGAAATTAAGTCTAGCGAATTCTATACATTTTTTTTTAAAAGATACAAAATTTGCCTCGTTCTTTGTGTCATTTGGTAGTTCGTTAAATAGTTTAAAACCCTTATAAATAATTGAATTTTGTGTACACACACTTAACATATTAGGCAAACGCAAATCATTACAATTTCTTAGTGCATATGGTTAGACATCTCTTATATATTGCACATAATTAACTAAATATTTTGGCATTCAATTATTTTTAACTTTATATAAAAAAACCAGCACATTCATTACAATTCTTTGTTTTACTGACATCCACTTTAACAAGTTCAACATAACATTAATAGGTGTATATCTATTGCACTTCAAAATACAACGCATAGCTTTATTTTGTAACAGCTGGAGCCTTTTAATTACGTTATCACTACATAGAAACAAAACTGTGGAACAATACTCAAAATGTGGTTTGACAATTACGTTATAGATATTTATTGCACTTAATATAGAAACATTGCTTCGTATTCTCTTCAAAAAACCTATTTTTTTGGACACTTTTTTGCATATGTAGTCAAAAATCCTTGGGGTACACCAAATGGTACTTCCTTAGTTTCAGATAGCACTCCATTCACTTTAACCTTTTGTGTCCTGCCTTCGAGGTACGATCTAAACCACGACAGTTCACCATTCTTAACACCATATTTATCTAGTTTTTTAGCAGCAGCTCTTTGTCAATAGTTTCGAATGCTCGTTTTAAATCTAGGAAAACACAGTACACCCGCTTTCTTTGGGCAATTTGTTCTTTCCATTCCGTAATAACTAGGTTGAGCGCACTTTCACAAGAATGGGACTTCCTGAAACCCGACTGCACGTCTATTATTAAATTGTTTTTTCAAAGTACTCATTTAATTGACGAAATACTATTTTTTCAAACACTTTCTCACCCAACGGTAACGAATTGACTGGACGAAACTCTTCACATTTTTTAGTGTTTTTTACTTTTTCAATTGGTGTTACAATAGCTGTTTCCACGATTTTGGGAAAACTGCCGTGTCTATGGACTTGTTAAGAGTGGTTAGCAGGGCTGGTCCAATGCAATTAAAATTATCACAGTAAGTTTTTGGACACATGTGCTCGAAGTCAGTTTTATTCTTTATTTGTTTTAAGGCTTGTAGTATGTCTTGCATTATTATTCTTTTAAATATAAAAACAGTATTGGTTTCACTTACACACTTAACAAAAGGGACATATTGAATAGAGTTATTAACCCATTAGTGCATATGGTCCGTTTAAACGGACGTCATCTAAATGTAAACTTGCAATGTTTTCTCTGCATAGAGTCCATTTAAACGGACACACTCTATCTACTCACAAAAACACAAAATGTTCTGATTTCGTATTTTTTTTTTAAAAAAAAGAGTGTTTTACTGCAAACAAACGACAAAATGTAAAAAAAAAACTTCAAATTAACTTCATGCACTAATGGGTTCATTTGGACAACACTGTCAACAAAAAAGTCATTAAATTTGTCTGCTATATTTTTGCTTTCATTGTAGATAACGTCAGGTTAATGTTGAGAGGGGTTGATAGGCTGAGCCAAAACCGCCACAATGTCCTCAAATTTCGCGCGAAATTCACATGTGATAAAATGAAAGTCAAACAAATTAAAAATACAAAATAATAGCGTGTTTTTTTTCCAAATCTATATAGACTTCGAAAAAGCGGCTAAATAGCATTGCGCGAATTAACAGTTTGCCAGATAAGAAAAGGCAAAAACACCAAAAGCGGTTGATAGAAGCGCTAAACATAGAAATGCTAAAGAGTAAATCTTACAGCGAAATGACAATGTGCCACATGACTTTTGCGAAGTTAAGAAAATACATACATATATGTAGACAGTCGCAAGATAACAGTTTGCGAAATGAAAACAGCGAATTGTCGGTTACCCATCTCAACGCTTCCAGATTGTGCTTTGCCTCCGCCTGTGTGTACTTGAGAACTCCAACAGACAGATCCACTTTCGCACTCGTACAGTTGCAAGAGTACTTTAAGATCTTAACATTCACAAATCCGCCAGTCCAGATGGTATATCTCCCATAGTTCTGAAGCGCTGGCAAAACCATTGCGTAAGCTTTTCTACCTTTCCTACTCCTCTGGACTCTTCCGAGTAGATGGAAAACAGCATTTGTCCAGCCTGTCCCTAAAAAGGGCGAATCTTTCACTCTCTCCTACTACCGAAACGCTGATAAACCGCCAGCTAGTAAAATATCTCGAATTACGAAAGCTTTTCAATTACCGGCAATATGGCTTCCGTAGCAAAAGATCCACTGGTTATCTTCATTGGCATACTCACCGAAAGTGGAACAAATCAACAAGATGGTTGCACTCGATATTTCAAAGGCATTTGACAGAGTTTGACATCAAGCCGTGCATATGGCTTCGATAAATATTCTCTTCAATGGATTAGAAACTACCTTTCGGGCCGGGCTGTTGAATAGAAATTGCACTGCATGGTTTCAAGTCTGCAATTCACCCTATAAATGCAGGTGTCCTCTCTTTCATAAATTTTCATAAATGATCTCTTCTAATCCAATACCCTCCCTGCTCTTCCGCTGTGGAACTGAAACGGTCGCTTATGTTAAGCTCAGTAAATTCCGACCTTGACAGCATAACCAAATGGGGTATAAATAAAAGAGTGGGATTTAATGCTTCAAAAATTCAATAGGGAATAGAAACAAAACATCACTGAATCAATTGACTCCCTTGAACACCATCGTAATGTTTCTTGTCTTTCCCTGTTTTATGCTTTTCCACAAACAATGGTACAGCGAAATTGCCAGTTGCATTCCTCCCCTTCAACAATTGTCCCACAACACACGTCTCACAAGGAATGCCCATCAGTTTATCAGTAAAATGTAGAAATTCTTTCTTCAACCGCTCCACACGAATGTGGAATACTTTACCAAACACGACTTTTCCCCTTCCATTACGATCTACAAACATTTAAGAATAATGCGCATCGGTGTCTCCTCTTTCTTCCTCCCTAAATTTCCCTATGGCCCGCGCTGTGCAAGGCATTTTAATAGTATTCATAACCCCTTCAGCGCGCGTGAATTCAACCAGATTCTAAGGTCACAATTTTTATGAGTCAATTGGCAGACTATGGCAGTTTTTGTAAAAAGATAAAATAATGGTTTTCTACTTTCAGCTAAAAACTTCTAACACCATTTTGTTGCTGGTAATTGTTTTCGAAAAAAAAAATTAGAAACATATTTTTATGGCGAAAATAAATGCAGGTCGCTCACATATCATGAAGACTGAGGAGACGACTGAAACACACAGTTCAAATCAACTGCTAAGCAAAATAAGCCTCAGAGGATATCAATTACATGATAACATCATCCTTAGCAACTATGAGGTATAGTATTGTTTTGTTTAATATATGCACATACGTGTATGGTTCGAATGAATACTTTCACAGAATATAACACAGCTGGAGGTGAGCGAAAATAATATAGAATATCTGGATTTAAGTACGTTAAAGAAGCTGGAGACTTTGCACTGTAGAAGGAATGTGTTGAATGAATTAACTCTTCATGGCGGATCTTTACTATCATTGACTGCAAGCTATAACGGTAAATATAATAACTACAGTGGCGGACATATAAATAGCACACTTTTCTCGCATGTATTACAAATTACATTTCCGTTAAATATTACTTACTTACTTAACGGGCTCCCGACCCGTGAAGGGTCTCTGCCTGAGACACAGCAGCCTTCCACTCCCTTCGATCCAGGGCACGCTGCTTCCTGTCGTCTAGACCAAGCGCACTGGCATCCGCGGTAGCTTGGTCCGGAGTTTCGGTCTTCCTTGTCGAACTTGGGGGCTGTGATTCGAAGATCCTCTTTGCTGGAGCATTATTGTCCATTCGCTCGATGTGGCCGAGCCAGTGTAGTCGACGTGTTTTGGCTTTTCGGACTACATCCACATCTTGGTACAGCTCATAGAGTTCGCGGTTGTATCTTCTCCTCCATTCGCCCTCCTCACATACGGGACCGAATATCCGACGAAGAATTTTTCTCTCGAAAGTGTTCAAAATCTGCTCTGCTTTCCTGCTTATCGTCCAACACTCGGCTTCATACAGCAGAACTGGCAGGATCAATGTTTTGTAGAGCATGCATTTTGTTTTTCGAGTTAGGAGTTTTGAACCCATTTGTTTTGCCAAACCGAAGTAGCAGCGGTTTCCTAGGGTAAGTCTTCGTCGAATCTCCACTAAGGTGTCATTCGTGGAGTTGATGTTTACTCCGAGGTAGGTAAACTCCTTAACCACTTCGAAGTTACTGTTGCCAACAGTGACGTTTTGTCCTAGGCGGTGGACAGATGCTTCTTTGTTTGTTGACAACATGTACTTGGTTTTGTCCTCATTCACTTCAAGGCCAACTCGTTTCGCCTGTTCTTCAATTGCCGTAAAAGCCTCTAAGACGGCGCGCTGGGAGCGACCGATGATGTCGAATTCGTCCGCGTATCCCAGTAGCTGGACAGATTTGTAAAAGATAGTGCCTTCCGTGTTTACACCTGCCCTGCGCACTATCTGTTCCAGCACAAGATTGAAGAAGTCACATGACAGCGCATCTCCTTGCCGAAATCCGGTTTGGAATAGTTCGGAGGAACTGTTTCCAGCGTCACGCGGCATAGCTGGATCAGTTTAGCCGAGATCCCGAATTCGGCCATCGCCTTGTAGAGCTCAAGACGATGAATGCTATCATATGCGGCTTTGAAGTCGATGAAGAGATGGTGAGTCTCGACTAGAAATTCGTTGGTCTTTTCCAGGATCTGTCTTAGTGTGAATATTTGGTCGATCGTCGATCTGCCGGGCCGGAAGCCACACTGGTACGTGCCGATTAGTGTGCTGAAGAAAGGTTTCAGACGTTCACACAGTACGTTGGATAGGATCTTATATGCGACATTGAGCAAGGATATGCCTCGGTAGTTCTTACAGGACATAGGATCGCCTTTCTTGAAGATGGGGCATATAGAGCTGATATTCCAGTCATCGGGAATGACTTCCTCCACCCATACTTGGTTGATGACTTGGTGCATGCACCCTACCAAAGCATCACCACCATATTTGAAAAGCTCCGCTGGTAGACCATCAGAGCCGGCGGCCTTGTTGTTCTTCAGCTTTTTGATAGCTGAACGGACCTCTTCAAGACTGGGAGGGGGGATGGATTCTTCACTGACTGGATGCGGGTTCTCTTCCTGCCCTATCACTCTCTCTACCTGATGCCCATTAAGTAGCTACTGGAAGTGCTGCTTAAACACATCTACTATTCCCTGCGCTTCGGTGACTAGGTTTCCTTCACTGTTTCGAAGAGCCTGCGTTCCGGGCTTGAAGCTTGCTGCCAGTTGCCTGGCTTTCCTATAAAACATCCGGATGTTGTTCCTATCGCGGGACTCTTCTATATCCTTGAGCTGGGAGACTGCGTGGGCCCTTTTCTTCTTACGCAGGATCTTCTTCTCCTCCCTTCTTCTGGCTCGATACTCTTCTCTCGCTGCTCTTGTTTTGCGCTGCAGCGCTTGCACGTGTGCATTTTCTATCACCTTTTTCCGACGCACGCATTCATCATCATACCAAGTGCTCTTTTTGGGTGGTGGCTGGTAGCCTATGGTGGTCTCTGCTACCCCTTTGATGATGTCGCGATACTGGTTCCACTGATTGTTTGCGTTTGTGGATGGTGAATGCACAGCGGAGAGTCTCTCGCTCAGGCGCTCTCTGTAGGCTCTGGCTGCTCCATTCGTGCTAAGGCTTCCAACATTGAATTTCTTTTTCTGGGCGGTTCGCAGCTTTTTCTCGTTGGATAGTCGAGCTCTGAATTTAGCTGCAACAAGATAATGGTCAGAGTCGACGTTTGCCCCTCTGAAGGTTTCCACATTCAGAATGTTGGATGCGTACCTCGCATCTATTAGCACGTGATCGATTTGGTTGGCGGTTCGACCATCTGGAAAGCGCCAGGTTGCTGTGTGGATTCGTAGTCTTGGAAACCTAGTGCTACTTATCACCGTATTACGAGCTGCTGCAAAGTCGATTAGCCGGAAGCCGTTGTCTGTGGTCGCGTCGTGGAGGCTGTGCTCTCCAACTAATCCGCCGAAGATGTTTTCCTTACCGATTTTAGCATTGAAGTCCCCGAGTATGATTTTGACATCATACTCCGGACAGGCTCCGTAGGCTCCGTCCAGGAGGTCATAAAACTGCTCCTTGATAGAGCCTTCAGCTTGGTTGGTAGTGGCGTATGCACATATTACACTGATGTTTTGGAATGTTGCCTTGATGCAGATTATAGCCAGGCGATCGCTGATCGGCTTAAAGTCAATTATTATTGAGCGTAGCCGATTTCCCACGACGAATCCGCATCCTAACATGTGCAGTCTTTTGTGACAGCTGTAATAAATGTCGCAATTTTCCTTTTTTTGCATACCTGATCCTTTCCATCGTATCTCCTGGATATCTGCCTTGTACCGCGTGAGGACAGATTCAAGTTTTTGAATAGCACCAAGAGTGTCCAGTGAACGCACATTCCAGGTGCATATTCTTAGGTCGTAGTCCGTGGACGTTCCTGGTCGTGGTGTTAAATGAGGGGGTCCATTATCCGAGGCTAGTGTCTCTCTCATAACTATCTCTTTTTTACGTGGTAAAGAAGTTACCCCGACAGCACAACCCCCAACCTGGAGGGCCAGTTCCATTTTTTTAAACCCCTAGGACGAGGGGCCGGTTTTAAACCGATGTCAGTAACCCGCTTCGGGGATGTGAGCGCTGCCGTTGGCCGAGTGAGGGCCCATCCGCCACCATCTCTTTCCCAAGACCCTGACCAGTACATGGAAATCCTTATCGACCTGAGCTCCGAATATGTCGGAGTAGCTCAGATAAGGTTTTGTTTCCGTTCTGGAAATCTAGCGCCACCGTTGGTTCCATCGAGGGAACTCGTCCGCTGACGTGATTATAGTACTGCTATTTTCTCTGGATCAGCACTCGCACTTATAAGTTTAGCAAGTCGAGCCCGGGTGGGCAGCGACCAGTAACCGATGGCTACCACTTGGAGGTAAAATAAGCACAATTGATGTGTGGTAACAGTTAAATATGATCGAAAAAAAACAAGCAAAAGAAGATATGCACACTTTAAGCCATAAATACCAATACAGTTATGGTTAACTTTTCCAGCTATCAAGAAATACCTCCAGAAACCGAATTTTTTGTTAGAAAAAATGTACTGTGGAGTAATGAATCCGAGTTGTGTAGGTTCGGATCGGATGGAAAAATGTACATTTGGGTCCTTTTAACCAAAAGCACAAATCCAAAATACACTATCAAAATGTTCAAAATGGTGGAGAAAATATAATGGTGTAGGCTGGTTTTCTTGGCAAGGGGTGGGACCGATTCTGAAGATTACCACAAAAATAGACTATTACGTCTAAGAACCCATTATCGCGGACAGCGAGTTCCTATTTGCCGATGAAAATATCCCACTGGTATGGCGTTTTATGCATGGCAACGATCCTAAGCGCACTTTCCGCTATGTACATATAGTGTTGCCTCGGGGTTGGGTACGATTGACCGTATTTTGAAATCTCGTTTTCAAAATCTCCAATAAGAAAATCTTGCATTATCATAATCTCGCATTATCGGAATCTCGGAATTATAAAATCTCGTACATCGAAAACTCGCAGTATATACTACAAAACTTTTAACAACTTAATGATCTCATGTTCATATCTTTAGTCTTTGAAATAAAACACACAAGTTCGGACGTGATTGTTTCAATTCTCCCTGCACTATACAGTTGATCCCAACACAATCCATTTAGGAGACTAAGAGGTCCACATCTTCTCCATAATACTTTTTCATTGGCACTGCTTTGGTCAAGCACTGTTCTAACTATACTGTAGTCTGCGTCCTCTGTAGCTTGGTTTGTTTGAATCCCCTCGTTTTTCAATCCTAAGCGAAGGAAGTCGATCATGCGCAGCTTGTTGTTATCGTTTGATAGCAGTTTCTCATGGGGCACCTTAAATGAGGTGGCAACCATTTTCCTTCAGCCTGATGCCGTGAGATTCTAAATCTACCATATATTTGCTATGAAGGAATCTTTTCCAAACTCAAATATGTAGTTGCATTATATTAAATACTATGTATGTATGTACATTACACAAAACTGCTCTCAATGAGCGGGATTTTCATAATATGCGAGATTTTGATATTAAGCGAGAAATAGCTGCTGCTGGAAATAAGCTTCTTGTGAATCTGTATGGCGGAGGAGTCACTAGCACTCTTTACACTCGCCGTTACGAAATCTTCATGCGATCAGCTGCCAACGCCAAGGTTCACTTGGCTCACCTGCCCCCAACTAAAGAGGCTGCAGCTCAACATGCATATCGAACATACCACCAGGTTTCCAGCAGGTTTCCCTAAGCAATTTTTTAAAATCCGTTTACAAGTATAGAATGTTATTAATTGCAGAATACGTTTGAATTGCAAGCTCTTTCTTTTATTTATAGAAAATTAAATTTAATTTATATGTATAAATTTGCCAACCAGGCTGACGGCTAAGCCATAGCTTATAAATTCATATTTTGTAATCCATGTTTATATTGAAATGCAAATAAATGAACTTACTTACTTACTTACTTACCACCAGGTTCAGGAGTGGGGTAGACAAAGAACCAACCAAATAGGGCTGGAACAGTAACCAGAAGGGACTGCTGCCCGACTGAATGGACTAAGAAACTTTTTATATTTTTTATTTTCACACAATGCCAACAATTTCATGTTAGGCTAGGCTCATATTTTAAAACTTGTAGTATTGCAATTTTTGTTTTTTTACGATTACAAGAGAACTATAAGGGTTACCCCGATTTGCGCTTAAATGCAAAGTAATTACATGAGCTTAAACTTTATTTCTCACAATTTTTCTCTAAGCATGAGCAAGCAAGGCTCAATATTACAATATTTTTGAAAAAGAAAACACTTTTTGAAATCTCATATCTCAAAAACATACGTAGCTGTGGGTGGGCTTAAATTGTCTCAAATTTAACCATCTCAAAATGATGGTGTCAAATATTGTCAAAAAACCCATAGTTTTTGAATTACTTACTTACTTAGTTGGCGCTACAGCTCGAGGTGAACCTGGGCCTGCTTCTCGCAACCATTTGTGTGTGCGTGCTATATTTTTGCACGAATGGAAGGGACCTACAGTTTTTTGCCGACTCCGAACGGCGAGTTGAGAAGCTCAATCGTGACAAATGATACTCTTTGATGCTTGTCAGACATTCGAAAGAGGTGGGCACTGTGAAAAACTTTTAGGTGTTTGCGGCGGGATTCGAACCCAAGACCGCTGGCTCAGTAGTCCGACGCACTAACCACTTGCGCTACGGTGCCCATTAATGAATTAAACTGCAAAAACTGAAAAAAGTTCGAAAATATTGCAGTTTTTCACCTGTTGCGCAGGTAGCACAACTTTTTTTTGCTTGCAAAACGTAGTTCAACCCCCCCCTAAGGGGTCCAAATAACATACCAAAAATGCAGCTTTACGTCACGTTTTGCGATTTTAATGAAGAATTTGACTGGCCTAAATCTCGCATTGAAATAAAATATTTATTAATTCGCGCGAATTAATAAATATTTTATTTCGTGAGATTCTAAATCTACCATATATTTGCTATGAAGGAATCTTTTCCAAACTCAAATATGTAGTTGCATTATATTAAATACTATGTATGTATGTACATTACACAAAACTGCTCTCAATGAGCGGGATTTTCATAATATGCGAGATTTTGAAAATGCGAGATTTTGTTATTCGGGATTTATTTAAAAAATTCAAGATTTCGTTATGAGAGATTTTGGTTTGCGGTCAATCGAGGTGCGCCCGTTGCCTCGGTGATCAAAATATAAACGTTTTAGGGTGGCCAGCACAATTTTTTGATCAGAACTCGATCGAGAACCTACGGAACGCCGTCGGGCAACACAAAGACGCAGTCAAACCATGAAATGCTGCAGAGTTGTGGGAACAAATACAAGTCCCGAGAGGTGTGTCCCAACACCACATTGTGAGGCTTTAGTGGAGAGTCTTCCGAAAGGACGTGTAACTGTGCTCAAAAATAGAGGTTTTCCGACAAAATACTAAGTTTTAGGCTTTGTCCATAAAGGTATTTACGATTTACCTAAATTTCATATCATTAGCGATACCAAACATAACGTGCTGTTTATGTGGCCCCAGACAGGAATGCTTTAACAAATTTACTTTTCAAATTGAAATTTACTTTCCAAACTAAGAAATGTTCTTTACTTCATTTCAAAACTCTCATTTTCAGATTTAACGAAAATATCAATACAACCTGCGCCCTCTAAACTGAGTCACTTGGACATAAGATGTAATAGGCTACATGAGCTGCCCCAATGGCTGGACAAATGCCAACAGTTGCAAACGCTGTACGCCAGCAATAATCGCCTAGAAGCAATACCGAATCATCTAATCAACTGCGAAAGAACTTCACTGCATACGTTACAGCTCGCCAACAATAAGCTTAGATCGCTGCCAAATACCTCCAAAGAAAACATAGCTCTGCGTGAGTTAAGTGTTCAGTGCAATCAATTGACGCAACTACCAGAGAATCTGTTATTCGCTTGCAAGGAGCTGCTGGTGCTGAATATATCCAACAATAAACTGGAAACGCTTCCAATGTTCGCTGAGGGATGCTCGCAACTCGAACGATTATTCGCAACGAATAACCACTTGAACGACATGGTACTGCTTACTTTGTTGCATTTAAAAAATATAAAGATAATCCACTTGGCGTATAATAACTTAACAACCCTGCCAAGCAAGTGCATAACCAATTGGCCGGAACTAGAAGAGTTGGTTGTTTCCGGTAACAAATTGGAGAGTTTGCCCGATAGCGTATCTTCTTTGAAAAAACTCAAAGTGCTAAGACTTCATTCGAATCAATTACAGTCCATACCGGATCTTTCGAATATGACCACACTTCGAATAATCGATTTGGCTCATAATCAACTCAGTAAAATAAACTTGGTAACAGTGTTGCCGCAAAATGTGCAGTTCCTGGATTTATCGTGCAACCGACAGCTGCAGGTAGATTCAAGTCAGCTTAAAAGTTTTCAGTCTCAAAGAAAAATGAGCCTGGTCGACGTTTCGGGTAAAAACCGGTTCAACCTGCCCACCACAGCTGCATTTGAAAACCGCTCCAACTCCTATGCACCATGGAAAGTGGGATTTTCTGAGACTTCAGGTAAATCTCCAAAGCTTTATATAAGTCAATTACGGATTCCAAATTTTTGCAACACCGAAGGTCTTTTTGGAATGTTTGACGGAGAAAACAGAACGAAATCTTTGACTTTGCTCCCAAAGATTATCCCAACAATACTATTGCAGCAGCGTGCCCTAAAAGATACTACCGCCGAATACATGAAGTACACTCTTATTTCTGCGTACAAAAACCTAAAGCAAAATGAGAACAAACATGGCGAATGCGCCATTTTGTGTCATATAACCAAAGAAAAACAATGCCGTGAACTGTCAGTGAAGCCTCTTAGATCCGGGAAATACATTCTCCGAGCAGCAATGGTTGGAGGAACTATAGCATATCTCATAAGAAAGCAAGGACCGGTTCACCTGCCACCAACTCTATCGAAAGCACAGCTAGAAAACGATACTACCACGCGAACAGACGCGGCCATTTTTGAAGTTTCTCTAACCAATGACGATGAGTATTTGGTGATCGGAAGTAAGCAAATATGGGAAACTATGCAGATCGAGACTGTTGTTCAGGAGATTCGAAGTGAAGACAACGTTATACTAGCTGCCAAGCGAATACAAGACGTAGCACAAAGTCTGGGCGCCGAAGAGAACCTTAGCATCATTATTTTGAAATTTCAAAATGTCGAAACCTACGTAGATCTTTTAATACACGAGCTGCGTCAGAATGTTCGAAGAAAAGCCGGTGCCTATAACTGTCCTAGTTGCTGCTATTCGCCAGACGGGGGCAAACAGCTCTGCCCCAATAGCGAACGGTCATCTCCGATTGGACAGACCGATCAAGGAATTAGTGAATTAAGCGTTTGCCTGAAGCGCATCAAGTCAGATACGTATTGTTTCACTGAAAGTGGTATTTCGTCATTCAAATTGCAGTCGTGTGCAGAAGACAACCTGTCAACGGGTTTCCATCTCGTCGAAGAAGAAAGCGAACAGAATATCAACGAAACCGATTCGGTTCTCTCCGAGGAGCAATTTAAGTGCTGGGAATACATGTTGGAGCAGAACACTCAACTACTCTTTGACAAGGAGTTAAATAAAATCACACACTCCTTTGCGAAAAATAAGAACTCGGCAAGTAGTATAAATTTGAATGACAACAACAGCTTGTTGCATTCAGCTAACAAGAAAAAGATATCAGCAAGTTTTCCGCAACTGATCGGCAGGGATTCGAATTATCAAAAGGACTCGTTTGCATCGAATCACCTTGGTACTGGAAGAACCTTTCAGCAGTTTGCGTCAATAAAAGCTTCAAATGTGAATTCAACAGAGCGTATCTGTCCCAGTACAGGTGGTGGTGCGAATGTTGGATATTTCGGATCACTGCAGCATCTTATGCCATATAATTTCGAAAATGACTTTGCTGTAACACATGAACGACAGATTGGAGATGAATCGCTGGATTATGCAAGTCGAATGAGTCAGTATTGGGGCGTTGCTACGACAGAATTATAATATTCATTTTCATGTATTTTTATGTTTTCTAATGAGATTAAATTTTTTATTTTGTTTTTTAAAGAACTGGCTTTGATTTTTATTCTTAAAGTCGTAAACATTTTTCTAGTTCCGATAGTATTAGGGTACTGGCAATGTTCTGCTGCCTGCCTTTGTTGAAATCAAAACGTCATATCTTTTTAAGACACTGGTCATTCCGATAAATCCCTCTAGTCTGACACTAGCTTAGAGTGTGGTCTACCAAAGTGTCTGAGCAGTTTAAGACAATTGTCTTATAATTTTTAAAGGAGGTGCAGTAAAGAAAAGCTAGCATAACGAAATGTAGATAGATAGATAGATAGATAGATAGATAGATAGATAGATAGATAGATAGATAGATAGATAGATAGATAGATAGATAGATAGATAGATAGATAGATAGATAGATAGATAGATAGATAGATAGATAGATAGATAGATAGATAGATAGATAGATAGATAGATAGATAGATAGATAGATAGATAGATAGGTAGATAGATAGATAGATAGATAGATAGATAGATAGATAGATAGTTGCTTAGTTTCTTAGCAGATGATTGTCCGTGCTAGACCCTTCTTCCAACAAGTGCAACAACAACATATTATTTACTGGCTTTATTTACAAACTTAATAAAATCATCCATTATTTTTGTATAAGAATCAACGACGAAAACTCCAAGTAGAAGTTGTAGAAAAAATACAGAATCAGCGAAATCCAAATAGTACGTTTATTACAAATGTTAATTATCGATACAATTACCAAGGTGTTGAGTCGGCTGTGTCTGCAATCCAAGTGGACGAGAGTTCAGTTGTTTATTCTCGGTGCACTGTGTAAAGAGAAAATGCGCTTGACCAATTACGTTAATCGCAACAACAACACCAACGATGGTTAACTTTAATCTTTACCAAAAAAATGATAGCACATGATTTGTTGTTGTGACAAACCGGCACAAGAGCATCTTCGCTTGACCAGTGCAGTGAGTCAAAGAATTATGTAACGAATGTTTGACAATAATAAATGTTTACAATGAACAAAAAATAAATGTTTTTTAAGAATGAATGAACTTAATAACAATGCATCAAGTATAAGTTGAGAGTGAATGAAATTGGTAATAAATAGAAAATGAAAAGTACTTTACAATTAATTAATAAATGTTATACTGAATAATCTTAAATATCCCGGCCCCCCTGGAACGAGTTTCAGGACAATGGCAAGGCTGCCAGTTTGGTTATTGGACGGATGAAGCTTCCACGATTGATTTTGACTGTAGCAACTCGGATGTGATTATCAGGACCTGGATGGACGGACTCAATTCTGCCAAGAAGCCACTTGGTGGGCGTACGATGGCTAATGTTTCTGATACCCCTGTATGGAGATATTGGCAATGTATCTCAGTGGCTATAAGAAAAGAAACATGTTTATTAGGCAACATAATTGGGTGTTTCAAATTAAGAGAAATATTGGCATGTTTGATATGGCCACCGACGCGTAAAAGTCCATCCTTGTCAAGGAATGGCGAGTATCGTGGAAGTTTGCACTTATTTAGAAGCTGTCGATTTTGGGTAAGGCTACGAATTTCACTGCCGAAGGCTTCTTGCTGGACATGTTTTAGGATGAGTAGTTTTCCCGACCGAAACTCATCTAGCGAGATACCGCGCGAGGTTCTAACGAATTTAGTTGGTCGACAGTTCTTGGAGAACCGAATGCAGTACATCACAATCCTAACCAACCGACTCCACGATGAGATTCTTGGGATAAGCATGCTTAGAGCATGTGAGTCGATTGATGACGATAAAACTTGCTTTGGTGTTAGTCTTTCTTCCGAGGAAATCTCTGCTTCGTCTGGTTGAGGCACCAAGAATTTTGATGTAGGCCAAAATTCTTGTGACAGGGATAGCCAGGATGGACCTGTCCACCAGAGCTGATGATCTTTGAGATGCGATGGTAATACTCCACGCGACGCACAATGTGCTGGGTTGGACTCTGAGGCGATATAGTTCCAAGCATATCGCGGAATCCCTTCAAGAATGGCAGCTGTGCGATTTGCGATGAATGTAGTCCAGCGACGAGGCGGAGTAGATAGCCAGTGAAGCACGATTTGTGAATCGCACCAAGCGAAAACCTTAAAGTTGTGTGGAATAGAAGATTTTATGAGCGTTATCAACCGGCACAAAAGAAGAGCCCCACAAAGTTCAAGTCGGGGAATGGAAACGGGTTTAAGCGGAGCTACCTTTGTCTTAGCTGCAACGATAGTGATTTTGAATTGATTTTCGCCGATTTTACAGCGAGCGTAGACTACAGCAGCGTAGGCCAACGATGACGCATCTGAGAACCCATGAAGTTCGACTTCTCCCACCGATGGTAACACGTTTCGCGGAATCCGTAATTCTTGGAACGAGTGAAGCTCCTGTTGATAGCTCGTCCACTGATTAGCCAATTGTGATGGTAGAGGGTCATCCCAGTTCAGGTTGAGTGCTGATGACCATAGTTCCTGAAATAAGATGTTGAATAAGACGACCGGTGGAGCTAGAAATCCTAATGGGTCAAAGATTCGAGCAATCTCAGAGAGTAACGTTCATCTGGTTGGTAGGGTACAGAGACGAGAATTAGACATACGAAAGGAGAATTAATCGGAAGTAGGACTCCAGTGCAGTCCGAGTACCTTAATCATTGACTGTGAACGTTCCGTTTCAATCCGTGAGAATTCACAGTCCTCCTTGGGTAACCGAGCAAGTAGCGGCCAACAATTCGAGTTCCACTTTCGAAATTCAAGTTTACCTTGCGACAATAGTGATACCAGCTCCGATTGCAACTTGATCAGCTCATCAGCCGAGTTGGCTCCCGTCATGATGTCGTCAACATAAACATCGCTTAACAGGACACGTGATGCGTTTGGTAATCAATCGCGATCTGTTTCAAAACCCGAACCGATAAGAAGGTAGCCGATGAAGGATTTTCGCGCCATATGATACGCTGAAAATCTGTATGTTTATCATCAACCCGTATTTGATGGAACATTTTGACAACGTCAGCCGTGAAGACGTTCCTGTGCTGACGAAAACGCAACGACACTCCAAGTAAATCCCGTTGAATAGGAGGCCCAACAAGAAGTTTGCTTTTTAGTGAATTAGGTGCCGCTACAATCCGGAGTGGACCAAGGCCTTAACCAACAACCCCTTCCAGTTAGCCCGGTCCTTAGCTAACTGCCTCCAGTTGCACACTCCAAGTTGGTTGAGGTTTTCTTCTACTTGTGCACGCCACCTTAGGCGAAGTCGTCCTCTGATGCGCTGACCCATCGGGTTAGAATCGTATATTCTCCGAGCCGGAGCGTTGATGTCCATACGCTCTACATGTCCTAGCCATCTTAAACGCCCAATGTACAGTTCTTTTTACCAGGTCGATGTCGCTGTACCTACAGCCCGTACAGTTCGTGGTTGAATCTTCTCCTCCAAAACCCGTCAACGCAAACGGGAACGAATATCTTACGAAGAATTTTTCTCTCGAAGCGACCAAGGATATCTTATTCCACTTTCGATAAAGTCCATGCTTCAGCTCCATATAGCAAGACTGAGATGATAGGAGTCTTATATAGAGTCTCCTCAGTCAATAGAGAAAGGACTTTACTATTCAAACAAAGAAACAGCGGTTCGCAAGAGTAATCCTTCGTTTGATTTCCGACGAGATGTCATTTTTTGATGTTATGGCAGAGCCGAGGTAGACAAAGTCCTTTACTACATCGAAGTTGTAGCTGTCTATTGTGACGTTCTGTCCAGTTCGTCGATGTTGAGTGTCCCTATTTGTTGACAGCATATATTTTTTCCCCTCGTTTACCGCTAAGCCCATTTTAGCCGCTTCCATTTCTATGCTCGCAATCGCACCGGTGACAGCTCGCTGTGTTTCTCCATCGTCATCCTGCACAGTCGGATGAGTTTGGCAGGGCTGTCAAAACTAGACATGGCTCTATGCAGTTCATTCCTCCATACGCTGTCATAGGCAGCCTTGAAATGGATGAACAGGTGGTGGGTATCGATTTCGACTTCTTGGGTTTTTTCCAGGATCTGCCTAAGTGTGAACATTTGGTCTATGGTGGTAGATAGAGGCCTGATAGAGGCCAATCAGGCGTTCACACAGTTGGCAAATAGGATCTTGTAGGCGATGTTGACGAGACTGATGCCTCTGTAATTGCAGCAGTTGAGGGGGTCTCCTTTCTTGTTGACCGGGCAGACGTTGCTGAGATTCCATTCATCTGGCATACATTTATCTGACCAAATCTTAGAGATGAGTCGGTGTATGCTCACTACCAAGTCATCTCCAGCTGCTTTAAATAGCTCTACGGGTAAACCGTCAGATCCAGCAGCCTTGTTGGAATCTAGCTTGGATATTGCTATCCGCACTTCGTTTTGATCAGGTGGATGGGAGCTTTGGCTATCATCATCTAAATTGAATGGTTCATTCTGCCTGACAGCGCGGTGTTGGTCTTCATCGCCATTATACAGTCTACAGAAGAAGTCTTTCCAAGACAACGCTTTTATGAATAAAAGTGAACTAGGTTAGGTTAGGTGGCTATTCACCGTACTCGGTAGGATTCACAAAGACCAAGGTGGGTCCATTGTTTTGCCACGTGAGCCGATTCTCATCGGTACTCTTGGAACCATTTTTAAAGTTGAATAACTTTCCATATTTTCTTGATATCCGTTGAGGAAATATCTTGTAGGTCTGTTAGGAAATACTTGGCAGCTGCACAACAGGTGATAGGGGGATTCTTCTTAGTTATCTCGTCTATTTCTTTTTCTTTTTCTTTCATCGTTTTCAAATCAATGGTAGCTCACGCAGCTTTGTTAAATTATTATGAAATATGTTCTGCTCTTCTCTATTTAAACGGATATTGTATCTTACCATGTACGTATTAACAAATCATTGAACTTAACTCTTTGCATGACACGTAAAATTGTTTAGTGTCTGGTGACACGTGGGCTTTTTTGGCCTACCACCCTAATTAATGCAAATTATACTGACTCAACACCTAACTGAAAGGAATTTACGAAGGCACTCATGGCTCTTATGGGCTACAGTGTTGCCAACACAACCCAATTAATTTCCCTTATGGGTCAAAAAAGCCTACGTGTCATGCAAAGGGTTAAAATAAATAAATGTCCACATCTACATAGTCTCTATTGCGTGGGAAAAGTGTAGGTAGTTTAGGTACTTACATATTGGACGAATGTATGTATATCTTTTGCAATAATTGAACGAAGTTGGGTCTTACAACCCAAATTGTAAAAGTTTTACGATACTCGCTATTTCGTACATTATTTGCTGTTGTTTAAATATTGCACGCGAAACCTCCCGCAAATCGATTTTCGCCATGCATATCCATTTAAGCCAAACATCTCATTTACGCATTTTATATTTTCTTTTTTTTTTCTGAATATTTTCAACATCATAACAAATTTTTCATTAATTGCATAGCTTTTGCATTGTTGGTAAAATAATAACGTGTTCTTTGCATTTTCATATCGGAATGAACTGAATTTAGGCTTAAGACATACAACAAAGAAAATAAAACAAGAAACATCAGTCGAAGTAATTTAATTATTAATTTTCTATTTTGGTTTTGTTAATAAGAATAGTATGTTGTCAAAATGTTTTGTTTTTAATCGCTTAAAATCTAGCAAGTCATTCAAAATTTATTTTTTTATTTATTGATTGCAAGCGAACTTAACTTTTCTTTTCTTTTCTTTTTTTTACTTTTTGTTCCTATTTTATATTTATATATACTATATATGTATGTATATGTATATATTTAAGTGTTTTCTTTTTTTTACATTTTATAATTGTATTTAAAATTTAAGTTAGTTGTTGTACGCTATTAGCTTTACGCTAAAAATTGTTTTTTTGCTTAATTTTGTTCTTATTACATGAAGTTCTATAGATTATACTATTTATGTTGTGGTGTGCATGAAAAATGTCTGCCTTTAAATATTGTTTCTATTGTTTTTCTCGTTTAATTATGTAAATCATGTACTTTTCACTTGGAAATTTAACAATTGTCTAAAAACAAAAAAATGATGGCACGCGTAAAACTTCGTTCCAAATACATACTTTTTTTTATCAACTAAATTCATAGTTGTAAGAAACAATATAAAAAAATATTTTAATAGTTTACTTTCTAAGCCAGAAATTTAATTTCCGCCTTGGATTAATGTACATGTACTATATTTTCAATTTTCGCGTTCACGAATTAGCAAGAAAAAAAAGTTAAAAATAAAATAAAAAGACAACGGTTTAAAAGGTAATAATCTTCTTTAACAACTAACATTGTACATAATTTATGTTCGCGTTTTTGTTGAAAAACTAATATGTAGGTATGGGTATATTATTTTTCATGTAGTATTATAGTCTTAAAGAATTATAAAATGATCACTTCGGATTTACGTTACTGTTCGATAGCGAAGACGACGATGAAGATGACGCGGTCGGGGATGAAGACTCCGTGCCCATTTCAAGAGTTGTCATAGATTGCTGGTTGCAACTGGTGCAGTTGCTGTTACTACCCGTGAGACTCTCTCCACTGGTTTGCGGACCAGTGGGTGAAACAGATGATGAAACTGAATAGTCCAATTTATAGATGGCGCCTCTGGTGACATCATCCATTGAAGCCTCGTTACAGTCACGTCCGTTATGTGTCTGTGAGCCACAGTTGTAACACGACAACTGTTTGCTTACACCTACTGTTAGCGATGTGTAGGGGGAGGCGGCGGTTAACAGGGCAGCACTGGGTGGAGGCGGATTTGTTTGAACCTGAGGCAATACCGACTGTTGCTGTTGCGGTGGTGGTTGCGGCAATTGTATGACGTTCGTTGTGGTTGGGGGAGGTACAGAAGTTGACGGCGATGAACGGACTGCAGCCACGGCTGCGGGAGGTGGCGGTGTTCCTGATAAAAAAGCAATACCGCCTGGGTGATACGGATAGATGAGCTCTCCGTTTGGTGGAATTTGAAACGATGGTAGACGAAACGTTCCATGCGGCGACGGTCCAGCTATTCCGTGACTATGGGGGATTATGGGCGGTCGCGTCGTTTGGGCTAAGTGCTGAGCGTGGTAAGGATGTCCGGCACTATACTGTTGATGTTGCGCCGGCTGTAAAATAACCGCATTCGATGTGATGACATTACTTAAGACGCCTCCACCTGCTGCATTTATCGCCGATGGAGACGTGATTAGCACTGTATTGGCGCCTAAATTATTATTTGCAGAGCCTCCATCGTTTACCGTACTACCAACTTGATTTAAACTGTTATTGTTTGTCAGTGAAGTTGGAAGCATATTTGGCCCACTGGTTATGATGATATCATTCCCTCCTATATAATGCTGTTGTGGACTAGTTGCAGGTGGGTAGAGGAGAGTTGCAGTGCCAGTGTTGGTACCGAGACTGATTGGCAGCTTTTCGCATCGGCCATTTATTCGGGTAATATTAATTTGTTTATTATAATTTAATTGCTGCTGCTGTTGCTGTTGTTGTTTCTGCGTTGCTTGGAGCTGCTTTTGCTGTTGTTCACTTAGTTTCAAACTACCTAGTGCAGTATTGTTTACGATTAAGGTTGGCGTTTCGGGTGGTGATATATCACCCGAGGATCCTACTGAACTTCCAGAATCGCTTCCAGCACCTTTTTGCTGATTCATTACTGTAATCATGCTGTTTTCCATTTGCGAGTGTTGCCCATCGACAAGAGACATATTTTGCAGATACGCTAAGCTAGAACTTATGCCAAAATTGCTGGATGGCAGCGATTGAAAGTGTTGATTTAATTGCTGTTGTTGTTGGTGTTGATGATGCTGCTGCTGTTGGTGTTGTTGCTGCTGCTGCTGTTGTTGTTGTTGTTGTTGTTGTTGCTGCTGCTGCTGCTGTTGTTGTTGTTGTTGTTGTTGTTGTTGTTGCTGCTGCTGCTGCTGCTGTTGTTGTTGTTGTTGCTGCTGCTGCTGCTGCTGCTGCTGCTGCTGCTGCTGCTGGTGCTGTTGCTGCTGCTGTTGTATTTGGCTGTGATGTTGTAAATTAATCGCAGATTTAGACAATCTTGGGATTGTAGGGTTGCCAGATCTAGGAAAGCCATTGCGTATTATCGATTGCAGCTGTGTCATTGGGTTTTCATTATTGACCATCGACTGAAATAAAACAACATACAAAAATCAACAATTTTGTCTCATTTGTGCAAACAAAATTAGAAAGACAACTGCTGCAACTACACAATCTATTTGAAAAAGACCAACATCTTTGTAAAGATCGAGACAATAAATAACCTTCACCCTCGTTCGGGTTAATAATGCGTCCGTGAGTAAAAAGCTTCCTGCATACCATATACATATATGTAATTTTTTTTTTTTTTATTGTATAAGATATATTATACCTATGTTGATACTTCGAAAATACAGATCACCTTAATCATTCAGCTAAAAATGAGATGAAAAGGGCGATGTACATAGATAGTTGAATCTGCAGTCACGTTGCGCTTAAGGCTTGACCTAATCCCTTAATCAATTTTAAAATATGTAGTTCTACAGTACCAAACTTTCTTGAATTCGTCCGAAATGCTTAACTTATTGAATCTCGCCGAAGTTCCAGGACACAACAGAATGATACATGATGAACTTTATATACACGTTTCAATATAATATATAATATATTCTTAACGCATCAGCCAATGCCACTCCACGCGTCTTCGGTCAGTGACGTTTGGGCTTCGATTGAAAACAACCTGAGGTGGCATGAAACTTTCGGATCCAGGCCTTCGCCATCTGTGAGCAATTCGCGACAGCTTTTTCTTAGCAGGTAATGCTATAGAAAATTTGATTCTTAGTTTCTTTATGGGCTGTTTATGATTTCTGTGAAGTAGAAGACGATACTGCGGAGCATTCTTATGTGATTTTCCTGCCTTTGCGGATAGGTGTTGGATTTCCAGTACTGTTTAGGTTATTATTGATAAACTGAATTCCGAAAGTGATTAAATTGAGGTACAATGAACAAGTCTTTGACTCTTAGTACTCCATAACGCTATGTCGTAGGAAAGTTCGAGATGTAGTTAAGCAGCGAGGGTTCACAAAAAATGACACCCGACTTTCCCATTGCTACCAATGGGTTTACATGGACACGTTTTTCGAAAGTTAAATGGGGCATGGTGACATGGGGCACTTATGACATTGTTGAGCATGGTGATGGGTCAACAAACATCTGAAGATGAGCATCGGTCCCATAAGCTGAGGAGCCAGTATATCAGCCAATGAAACATTTTTGAACGAACTCGAGATCCCTTAAACAGCGTTGCCGCTGAGGACGCTTTTTCGTCGAAGGGACCCGGAGCGGGTCCCAAATTGCCAATACATTTCTTTAATACACCTATTTCGCACCTACATATATCCCAAAACACGTTGTGTAGGTATACATGTACAATGAAACCTTTGTAAGTTGGCCACCTGCGGTGTAATAATTTATACAGGTGGTCAACTTATAAGGGTTTGTATATTTTTTTTAATAAATGTGTGTGTTTATTATTGCTCCAAGTTTTCACTAAAAAACACTTAAACCGCTGAAGATAATCACAATCTAAACAAAAAGAATTAAATTCATCTCTATATTGCACACGATGAAACAAGAATGAACATTTCGTTATTTTACCGCTATTTCTAGACGTTTTGTTCAGTGCTTAACTAAATTTCCGCTGAGCTGCCCATAGGCCCATTCAATCCCGAGATTAACCCAAATGAAAATCTATTCGGGAGACGTTAAAAAGCTGTCGCCAAAACTAAACATTATACATTTCTACATTTTATTTTCCAACGGCAAAGCCGAATTGCAAATGCACCCAGTAAAACGATGCACGCATATACAGTAGAATCTCTATGTGGACTATCCAATAACGTGAACCGAAAAAATGATACACTACCTAGTACCTACTCTAAAATGTGAACTCGCGACCATATTTTGTTATTCGAAAATGTGAACTTTTTTGGAACATTGTACACACAATTGCATGTCTGCATTTATATTCATTTTTTTCTTCTTGTCTTTGAATTCTATTCTGCTACCCCTTTCTCACGATATTATTATTATGTACTATTATTATTATTTATTAACATGCAATTAATATTACATGATAATATTAAGCTTAAACGAACCTAGCTGCAGAGACTATTGACTATATGAATTGTCAGTACAGGGAAGATAGGACGTTTGCCTCTCAGTCTGGTTGCAATAGCTTGCATAAACTTGTCTTTTTTTAAGATCTGACTGGGTTACCGTAGTATGCATGAAAAATCGCCACAAATCAGAGAGCAATACCCATAGGGCTACCATCTGCTGATTTGAAAACAACACAGTTTGTTGAACGAAAAAAAGATAATTGTGTACAAAGTGGACACCACCTCGATTTTGATGAAATTTCGGTATGTTGTGAAGGGTATGTTTTCCAGTATTTTGATGTATCAATGTTATATATCGGAAACGATTTGCTTACGAGATATAGGCTAACAACAACAAAAACAGTCACTATTCCAAAACTAATCTCGCGTAAATAACCTTCATTATAAATCACAAAAATCGAAAAAGCGTTCAACTTCATTTTAACGGTCTCACCAGAAAAACCAGAAAATGGATAAAACAAAAGCCATGTGACAATACCCTCACATCAAAAGAATTGAGCCGCTCCTGGTTCCCTAAAACTGACTCTGTGGAATAATAGATCTTCTAGGTCGCGGTGCCCTCCGCAACTGACGGGTTAGTATCCCCTTAAAAAAAAAAAAAAAATACCCTAATATACTCAAATTAATTTTATTGGTTCTCAAAGCACAAAATCCCAAAGCACAAAATCCCAAAGCACCAAATCCCAAAGCTCTTTGACAAAAACCACAGAAAAAGCATTAACGATTAGCTTTAACTTAATAATCGTAACACTGTTTGATGTTGATATTTTTTATATACACAGCGATTGCCAGCCAACCATAATCATTCAGCCACCGACTGTGGAACTGGCTGGTCATGCTGGTGTGAATTTTTGGTAAATTACAAAAACAAAACCTGTGTAAGTCAATGCTTTGGTGTTTATTTCAGTGGCGATTTCTCTAATTGAGTGCCGTGAAGGTATGTACACTCAGTACAGGCACCAGTGAAAGCAATAAACATAGAAGGCTAATACATACATAAAAATATGCATAGACACTCACATACTCCAATACCCCGGTTTGCGTCGTTAATTGGGACCAGGAAAACACGACACAAAGCGAAACGATGCAAATCGAATTGGCGTATTGTATTTTCACTACATTTCGTTTAAATGGCACCGTAGCGCAAGTGGTTAGTGCGTCGGACTACTGAGCCAGCGGTCTTGGGTTCGAATCCCGCCGCAAACACCTAAAAGTTTTTCACAGTGCCCACCTCTTTCGAATGTCTGACAAGCATCAAGAGTATCATTTGTCACGATTGAGCCTCTCAACTCGCTGTTCGGAGTCGGCAAAAAACTGTAGGTCCCTTCTATTCGTGCAAAAATGTAACACGCACACACAAATGGTTGCGAGAAGCAGGCCCAGGTTCACCTCGAGCTGTAGCGCCAACTAAGTAAGTAAGTAAGTAAGAAAAAAATATATCATTAAAAACCAAACTTTTTTTACTCTTATGCCCAGTTTCACAGTGCTCGTTTAAACTGAAAGTAGAGATTAACTTGTCGTTTCAGTTAAACGCCAGTATTCTGCCGTTAAAACTTTCCTATATATATATAGGTATAGGTTGGCACTTCACACATTCACGCATTTAAATTCACACAGTCACATAATGAAGTTCACGCATTCACAAATTGAGAGTACGCATTTTCATTGGTGGAAGCATAGAGAAAATTTAGAGAAACTGTCATCGTCGTTGACGGCGTTGACAATCGTTTGACACGATTTTGTTTTGTTGTCAGTACACACATTCACGCATTATAGTTCACACATTCATATATTGAAGTTCACGCATTCACAAATTGAGATTATGCGTTTTCATCGGTGGAACATAGAGAGAATGAAGAGAATCGTTTGACATTTCAAAACAATAGCGCCGAATTTTTGTCTAACATAGCTTCCAAAACTGCGTTTAGTTAAGTGGAAGATTAGTCCCGACTGTGAAACGGAACAAGTTAAACGAATAGTTTAAACTCTCGTTCACGTTTAGTTGATCTTCAGTTTAAACTCTCACTGTGAAACTGGGCATTAATATATTTAATTTCAAAAATTAAATTATTAAAAAATCAATAAATTCTAGAGAAAATATAACTTCAATATTGTGTTATTATGTGACATTTAATTCATTTTAAAATTTCAGAAGACGTTTCTGTCGACTGATTTGGCTGTCGTGTTGATTTTATTGAAAGTTGGTCCATAGTTTGCTGAATTTTAACTGCCGTTTTCTCCAAGTAAATATCTTTATAGCAACTGATAGCGCCTGTCACAGATTTTGTTACTTTTTTCGTTTGTTACGGTTTTCGTTAGCATCATTATCAGAAAATATTTCCAATCGCTGTGAAATAAGTTGGGGAATACCCTTTTTACAAAAAAATAATAATAAATAAATAAAAGTATGTAATAACAAAAACGCAAACCGAAAACACATCGACGCAACTACGGAACCAGAATATTTTGTGAACGACGCAAACTGAAATAAAAACGACGCAGCTTCGAAATCACGATCATTTTGAAACGACGCAACTTCGAAACGACGCAAATCGAAACGACGCAAACCGGGGTATTGGTGTACTACGTACATAAATACAAATCATAATAATAATACTAGAAGTATAGGAAACAGAACTGAGACGACCGGCAACGAGTGAAGACCTGGAGAAGACCTAAGACCTAGAGAAGACTTAATGAGTAGACCTTTGAACCTAATAAAGGTAAACTTCTCCTTCGTCTATTTTATTGAAATTCCGATCAGTCTTAAGAGCTTTAAAATACGCGTCTTTAAGTCCAAAATTATATTTCTACGTGCTCTACAAGCTGAGCAATATCAATAACATCCCAGCAGGAAAATACGGAATGTATTACTTGGAGAATCGAATACATAATTAGTTATTAAAGGTGAGAAATATAATGCATTCCAAAAGAATCGACGTGGTAATACCATATAATAATAAAGCACATTGTTTACCACCTAGATTCCCATATCTGCAGAAAATGTAATGTAGTGTTTTTTGAATTTAACGATTTTTTGGTTACAGTTGTCTGTCGGCGCCTTCATGTCGCCTCAAATTTTGCGTTTTTATTTAAAAACGCATGAATAACTCATTGTGTGTTGCAACGCGAGACAGTAAAGAGTGTAGTATAAAATAAGGAAAATGTATTCTAAACGGCATTGGCGAAGACTATTAGCCAAAAAAAGACTTTGTGCAAGTGAACTGTTAAAAGAAAATATATGTATTAATAGTAATTGTGCAGAAGAAAGTTCTATTTCCCAAGAAGTAAGTTGTGTAGAAAGTGCTGAAACTGAAGAAAGTTTTATTGATAAAATAAAAAATTGGGCAGTGAACTATAATGTTTCGAGAAATTGTTTCGACGATTTATTAAAAATTTTAACAACAGAAATTTAAAGCTTTCGAAAACTTAAACCAGGCAATGTATGGTACGTACACCTTTTAATTGTTCACATATTTTATTTCTCCATTATATTAACATATGTCTATTTTCAATTGCAGAGGTCCTAAAACGTGAAGGATACACCCAGAAAGAATATGCCACCGAGATTAAAAAGGCATTTCACCTTATAAAAGTACGGCAGTTAAAAAAAATCCACTTTGATAAGAAAAAAGCAAAATGAGTTGAGCTGTTTTTTTTTTAGTTTTGATTTTGAATTAGTTACGTTGAGTTTGATTTTGATTAATAATATGTTTTTGTGTTTTAAATCCTATTTACTTTTATTCTTGTTTTTTTGTTGTTTGATAATAAAATATTTAAAATAAACTGTCTATTTTTCATTTAAAGCTGGATAAATTCTATAATTTATGTCGGAGAAATGAATTATATAACTAATTATTAATGCATTTATTATATAATACATTACAAAGAATGAATTATATAATGCATTCTTAGAACACTTTCAGGTAATCGATTCTTTTCCTAGGACATAGTCTGTGTTAAGAATAATGCATTCTGGAATCAATATTCTATACTAGCGATTGATTCCCCTTTCGATTCCAATAGATTACCTTTTCCTGCTGGGATCTTTGCAAAATGCCTTTTTTAATTAATTTGTTAATTGATCACTGTTCTGAAACCAATCTCAGTGGTGTTTTCTTCTTTTGGTTTCCTTTCGATTTCTCTTCGTAATTTGTATTTCTCATTTTTCCTATAAATACGCGTTAAATCTGAGTAGAATGGATTTGTGTATGTGTCTGCTCTGCTCAGTGTCAGCGCTCAAGCGCAAAGGTTTTGTTGGTGCGTATTTTTTTCTTTCTGTTTTGTTTACATTATGTTCATGTATGTGTGTATACACTACAAAAGTTAGTTGAGTAATGCAGCTGGTAAAGTTTTGTAGAGGGGTGTGTCGTATTCGTGTAGTTGTATTTCGTGTGTTATACTTGAGTGCAATTTTAAGGTTATTGAGTTTAATTGGAATTGAGTTCTAATCTTTTTTTGCAGGGTTCTTCTTCTCTACATGTTCTGTTTTATCTTTTATCATTTAGTTGTCATTGGCAGTTAAATTTCAAAGCGGAATATAGTCAATTTGTCAGCGAAAATTAGCTAGCGATCAAATCGGCCTGATATTGGGCGAATAAGTCGAAATGCAAAATTAAAATGAAATGTTCGATTACATCAAATTGATACAGCAAGTAGCCAGCAAAATGGTCCACATGAGAATATTTCGCTGCCATGGACCCGAAAGAAAAAATTCCTGCTTTCAATATGCAATATGTATCGTTTTGCATAGTTTTTTATCATTTTTATCTGACGAAAAATGGCTTTTACTACCACCTCTGTTAGCCGTACGTGAAAAATTTGTTTAACATAATTTTTAGATAATTCGCCAAAGATAAAAGTGTAGTAAAAAAAGAGCTTTTTATGAAGTAAAAGTTTTGAGAAAAAGCATTTAAGGTAAGAAATTGGAACAACCAATTTTCAAAATTTTAAGTTTAAGGGGCCATAACTTTTTTTATGACTGCATATGTAGATGTACATAAAATCTTCAACATTTCGTATGCGCTTCTAATTGCCTCTCCGAAATTTAAGAAAATGTTTTTGTATCTGTAGTAGTTCAAAAGTAATATCATTTAAAGTGGTCCTACCACCGAATCGGAGGTCCCTTACTTCGACGGGCGAGCATGGGCCAGCTAGTAATAAATAAATAGCTAACACCAGTGTTTAAAAAAAAAAAACTCACCCATAAGACCTGTACTGACAATTCGGTTGGGACAGACTATAGTTATTTTAGTATGTACATATTTCATAAATTGGATCATGATTGATTATATTTTTGATAATTGCCGCCCTGTTCTGCATTTCGAATGAATGTGGATTGAAACCGAATTTGTAATTCACTCGGAATGGAATTCAGTGTTCCGAGTGAATTCGAATTTTTGGAATCTATTTCGATTTCATTTGTTTGAAATGTCAAACACAGCTGTCAAATCATTTCAAATTTATTTGAGATTTTCAGTTCCTTGTTTTTGTTTTCTGAAACTGAATTAATAATTTACAAACAAATTATTTTTTTAGAAATGGATTCTATTGTTTTATATGATTGGTGAAAACCGCGAGGCTGAAGGATGTTACCAAAGGTCAGTGAAAAACGATTTTGATCTTGGCCTTGGTAGATCCACAGTCAGCAAGTTCTCGGCGAGACGTTAAACATTTTGCTATACAAGTTCTGTTCCAGACTAAACTGGACTGTACGCAGATGAAAGAACGATGTTCTTTTTGGAAAAAATAAGGGATTCCGGGGGATTGTACATTGCTTGGATGGTGGTACAAATATTCACCTTCACCACATAAAAAAATATGTTTTATTTTGTAAAAATTGTTAACTACAATTTCTTATATTTTTCAATCCAATTGTTGGAAGACCTTCACTACACAACCATTGTACTAAATTGCTCCACTAATCCTTAGTATACGCTTGGTCCCCTTTAACAAAACCCTTTGCAAAATCTTACATGCAATTCAAGAGAATACTCTTTTGCCTCTAATTTTTGTGTTTTCCCTAACCAAAATATATGGGTATGTATGTTGTGTATGTATTGGCGTGATGATATCGAATTCAACCGTCCGGCAGTGTTTTTTTTAGCTATGGCTAAAATAGAGGGCTAAAACAGTCAATATTTTCAATTTAATAATTTGAATACAGGATTTACGGACTACATGACTCCAATCCTAGATTTCAACATACAATATAGGACTAATATTCCCAACCGACAGGAATGCGTGAGAAATATCTGTCTAAATGACTAATCCGCATTGGAGATTTACACGGATGGGTCTAAGACAGGTGATGGTATAGGAGCGGGCGTCTTTTCGGGCCAGCCCAGCCTGAACTGAGCGGAGGTGATGGCTATTCGTGAAGCCGCCGAGCGGCTTTCGATGAAATCGATGTACAATCGCGACATTTTCATTCACACCGATAGCCAAGCAGCTATAAAAGCACTCGAATCACCAATTATAAGATCAAAATTGGTTAGGCACTGCCGCGCATCTCTAAACGAGATATCGAGCAGATGCATGCTCATGCTGTGCTGGGTTCCTGGTCATAGCAATTTACCATGTAACTGTGGAGCAGACGAGCTAGCCAGAAAAGGTACAAAACTGGGAAGTTTTATCACGGAAAGTGAACCCCATGTACCAATAAAAGCAACAAAACACAAAATCTCTACGCAAGCTCTACAACAGGTTTATGAAAGATGGCGTAATCTTGAAACGTGTAGCTGCGCCAGACCGACTTGGCCACAGCCAAACCAACGTAAAACTTGCAGCCTGCTAAAAATTAGCAGAGCACACATCAGCATTATAGTTAGCGTATTGACAGGTCATTGCGTAATAGGCAAACATGTCAACAGGTTAGGGATCCTCGCCAATGACTTTTGCCACAGCTGCATGGATGAGGAGGAGAAGGAATCCCCCTATCACCTACTATGCAGTTGCCCAGCTCTCTCCTCCTCGAGAAACAAGATTCTGGGAGAAAACTTCTTTATAGACCTTCAAGATATTTCCTCAACGAATATTAATAAAATACGGAAATTCATCCAACTCTCAAAATGATTCCAGGAGTTTCGATAACAGTCGGCTCATGTAGCAACACAATGGACCTACTTTGGTCTAACTGAATCCTACCGAGTACGGTGGATAGCCACCTAACCTAACCTAAGGGGTGTTTTAAGTAGGCAAGTGCTGATGTGAGGCTGAGTTATACAAAATTTCAAATTTTTTGTTTCGGGATGATGTGATGGTGGTATAGGCTCCAGTTGTTTTTGATTTGGGTTTTTGTGGCTTCTTAGATTAGGTTTAACAAATCTGATTTGGTGTTAGATATTAAATCTATATACCGGTGCGTTTTTGACCATTTCATTTCGCTGGATCACAAAATGCCCAGGTGTCCACATCAACTTGATACTGTACTGATCAAGTACGGCTATACCTAATGTTAAAATTATGGCAATTCAGAAATCAATGGCTTCTGTTCTTCAAACAAAGATTAAACAGTTTTTGGTAAGAAATAATTTGGTATTCTGTCGTTTCTTAGTGAATAACGAATAACTTATGAACAAATCCTTGAAGAGTATTTTTGCCTTCATTTTGTTGAATTATTTTTATTTTTGTTTACTTAAAATCAAATAATATTAAGGATTTGTTTGTTTGTCAAAAACTATGCGCTTTCATATTAGATTAAATCATTTTTTAAACAATTTAAGCTTCTTTTTCCTACTCGATAATGTGAATCCCTTTATAAAGTGAGCTGGCTATGTTTTTATAATAATAATACATTATCGAGATTCTACTGTAATTGTATCCATATAGTGGACATTTCAGGCAGTTGTTAAGTAAAAAGGACAATAGAACAAGTCAAGTCTAACTTGATTTATTTATTTTATACAAATTTATGGATTCGAAAAATGAAATGCACATCAAGATTTAATTATTGTAAACAAAATCATTGTAAGCAAAGATGTAAAATTAGTAAGACTTACATCGTCCAGATTTTTTATGTTTTGTGGTGCAATCATTTCATTGCCCATAGTTCCCATTATCTGCTGATGCTGCTGCATTGTTGGTGGTGGCGTTAACTCGGCCGATTGCCTTCTAACCGGCCGTAAGTTCCGCTGCAAGTTCCGCACTGCCTGCATTGACTGTTGTTGTTGACCTTGAAACAAACTATTTCCACTTGTTCGACTTGGACTCGCAGTGCGACTATTCGACGGCGAAGACTGTTGACTTAACATCGGTGACGAAGATTGCGGTTGATGTTGCTACAAAAAGTATAGCTCAATGAAAGCAAACTATTAAACGTATTGTGGGTTTAAATATATCATTACCTCAACAGCGGTGGGTGGATAATTTTGTATATTTGGCCTTACAGACCATGCGTTTGTGTGTGCTAAAGTCAGTTCAGCTGGAATGGCAATATTTGATGAAAGCATATGAGTTATACCGTCAACTGTTATCTGATGCTGAAGCGTACCATCAGCTGGAATCATCTATAAATATGAAAAGAAACAAAGATATATGTACATTATGATATGAATGTATTTTCCCCCACTCGCTGTACGGGTTCAATCTCAGCAAACACCAATATGACAAGCTTACAAGGGTATCATTTGTCGTGAGGTGCTTCTCGACTCGCCATTCGGAGACTGTAGCTCTAGCTACCTTCGAATTGTTAACCTGTGACCGATCTACGACAAGAAAATATTCATTTCTGGGACTTGGATCCCTTCCCTTCTTTTGCGATTATCCTGCCTTCCTCGAAAGAAGAATGAGCAGTTTTTGGTAGTTACTTTTTCAGTGTTCGTTTTGTATCTGAGTGGCTTAAAAACAGCTGCTGCTCTTCTCTACACAGGTCTCCCTAGGTAATAAAATGTAAGCACAATGGGCCCAATGGACCAGAAGGGCCACTCTAGGCAACTATCTATTGATCTACTGGAGCTCAATGTTGCCCTATTGCTTCGCTTTACGAAAGCTACGGGCAGATTTAGATCGATGTATAGCTCAGCAACAAATCGCTTACTCAGCGAATGGGGTGGTAGCTCACCAAAGTACAGGTCTACGTGCTTGTTGTCTCTAATTCTAAATATGTACAATACAATACAATACAACAATGGGCCCAATGGGACAGCCATAGACCTTACCTTACCTACACAATGGCCCCAATTGCCTACTTCCACATTGGAAAAGCGCGTTGGTTCGAACCCATTGAAAAGTCATGACATCTTGATGCAAAAACGACACCTATGAATGAGAGAAAGTCGACCAAAGGTTATATTCTATTCTATTCTATTAACAAACTACCCATCAATATGTCAGCTAAAACTTGTCAAACAGCTGAAGCCCAAAATTGACAAAAAATACTCGTTTGCAAGACTTTGCAGTGAGTTATGTCATCTATGTATATAACTGTGACAAGCTGCTGAGGTGGTTGCTCTATTTGGTGTCCTTGTGTTTTCAGTTTAGCGCTGTCAAACTTTATTAAGTTCGATTCAAAGTAAAGTATTATGGTATTCAAAAACTTGCTTGCTAGAGCAGACAACATTGAGTGGCGCAACTTGTCGTCTGCATTGTAAATATTTAACTATCTAACTAGCCAAATAAGAAAGCTAATTGCTATTCATATAAATATACATACATGTACATATTATGTGTGTACATATGTATATCTGTTCAAAAAAAATTCTGTAAAAAGTGTACGACACATTCGATATAAATCTGTAATTATATAAACATATGTAGATAAAATTGTTAAATATTAATTTACAATGATCATGAACACTACAAAAATTACCTTTGATAAGTGAGCCTGTGGGAAACTCATCGGTATACTGCCTTGTGGTATCACCTGTATTGGAGCCTGCATTGACTGATGTTGACCCGTATGCATATGCATGGGCTGATGCTGTTGCTGGTGTGGTGGCATCACCATGTGTAGGTGCATCTCGGTCGGCGTCGTAACTGGTCTTAATTGCTCCCTATGATCACAAACTAACCTATTCTCTTTGATCTTATCAAAAATTTCGGCACACGTCATATGTTGTTCAAATGTAAACACTGGATGGTTTGCCGCCATTGTATACACCAACAATAACTCTTGTAGAGTGTCAGAGTCATTTAACTTGGTAAAATCTCGGCGACCCCAGCCGTCTAATGTCTTGAAAATCTCTGTGACGCAAGAGCGATTACACGCTCTAATAAGAGCCAAATATAGAGCCATCTTCCTTCGAATCTTTTTGTCAGTTGGTTCACCCTTTTGACAAGCTGCCATATCGATAGCCAAATCCTGTGGATTGTTTACTCGCAATTCTATACCACGCAACTCTTGCGAATCTCGTCGACCCAACTCCTCCAGGCAAGTCCCCAGAAAACGTAACTCAAATGGAAGGCACATATTCAAAAGGGAGCACATTGTGTCAATCCTTTTAAAGCTCTCTAGTTCTTTAAACCATGAAATGACGTCCTTTTTACCAATCATTTCCAGAGATGCATTGATATCGCACGGTATACTGATAGTCGCTCCTCAGATAGTGGGTAGGAGGGGGACAGAGAGCAGTTTCACGCACACACAGCGAATAATTTCGCAATTCGAATAGGAAAATTGGTCTAAGTTTTCTTTTCGATTATTTCAAGAGACTTTTAATATATATTTCTAGCGAAATTTCTTCCGCTTCATTTATTTCCACCTTTGTTGTTTGTACTGCACGGTTTTATCGCACGACTGTTTTTTTCTCTTTTCTATTTTAATGGAAATCCACCGCTACAGCACAATTTAACCAAAGTAATTTTCATTCACAGAATTTTTATTGGACAACGTAAACCCAAGAACAATGTGGATATAAAGATTCTGCAATTTTACTTATATGCGTGCTTTACTATTATTTATACATTCAAATTATTTCTTTTTATTGGGAGCAATAAAAATGTTAAGCCAACACACCAACACAATCAATTGTGGTGAAAACAAGCTACGGTGCTATTTGATCCTGTCCTTTTTTTAATCTGCTGAAACAATTTTTTCACTCTTGCGAATTTTTGCGAATTATCACCGATTTTCTTTTTCTAATTTTACTGCAGGATATCTTGGTTTAATGTTTATTTTTTTCACTGTAATTGGTGGCATGATGTTGACTTTGTCATTATTCTGATAATTGTTACAATTAATTTATCGTATTAGAAATTTTCAGCCTCCCAATGGAAGGGGATTAAATTATTTTGTCCGTCCGCGACAGTTCGACGATCAAGAATTCATTTTCGACACATCGATGTTTGAAACATCGTCATGTTCGCAGTAGACATGATGTTCGAAAAAAATCGAGTTCGAAATTAGAGTTGTTGGTGTCAGCGATGCCAGCATTGAATTTTTGAACACATTGAAAAAATTAATATTCTTAAAAGGTTAATTTGGTAGGTAGGTAGGTACCTTACTTATCTACCAACTTGCGATAAGAACATGTCAAACACTGATTACGTCTACCCAAACTGGCAACGCACGAACGCCACAGTTTTCGGCGATTCGGCCATAAAACCTATCAATTTTTAATAGATTAACAAATTTCTCTCAGAGAGAGGTAAACTTGCAAAAGGAGTTAACAAACGCGTTGAACCACATTTGTGTATACAACGTCCAACTTTACACAGTACTTGAATATTTGGATTTTGTTTAGAAGTGCATTTGATTTAATAATTAATACTTAGCGACTTAAGAAATTTTAAAACTTAATTTGTTCAATAATTTTTTTTTATCAAAAACAATCAAAGCAATATTTTCAATAAGAGAAATTGACAGCTGTTGACTGTTTGATAACTTCCGAATTTGTACAAATTTTCACAAATTCCCATTTTACTTACTTACTTACTTAGTTGGCGCTACAGCTCGAGGTGAACCTGGGCCTGCTTCTCGCAACCATTTGTGTGTGCGTGCTATATTTTTACACGAATGGAAGGGACCTGCAGTTTTTTGCCGACTCCGAACGGCGAGTTGAGAAGCTCAATCGTGACAAATGATACTCTTTGATGCTTGTCAGACATTCGAAAGAGGTGGGCACTGTGAAAAACTTTTAGGTGTTTGCGGCGGGATTCGAACCCAAGACCGCTGGCTCAGTAGTCCGACGCACTGACCACTTGCGCTACGGTGCCCACTTTGGTAACCGAAAAACAAATCGTAAAAAAGAGAGCCAAATGAGAAAGTTGAAAATTTACCCTCAATTGAAAAATTTGCGAATTTTTAGGTCTGTTTGGTATCAAATTGGATAAACCTGTCAAATAGTAAATAGCTTGAAAAGTGGCAAAAATCCTCTCAAAGACGCTGATTACACGACGACTCTTTTTTCGTTCGTTTCGTCTTTCGTCTTTTTGACCGATAAGAGGAGGCAGAGAGACTTAAGAGACTTTTTCCGATTGATCTTTGGCATTTCTCGTTTGACAACCAAAACAAAGCAGAGAATTTTAATGATGAATACACGCAATTATTATCCTCCATAATAAGTAAATTTAATGTGATTCCAACTGAAATTTTACTATTCCCTTCCTAAATATGATGTGAATTTCAATAAACGTCAGAATCACGTATGCACGTATCCACCAATTATTAAGAACCGTGTAATCACTATAGTACGTACCTGTCAAAAAGACGAAAGACGAAACAAACGAAAAAAAGGGTCGTGTAATCAGCGTCAAAGATTGGAAAAATTACACACAAGTAACCAAACGCGTTGAAATACTTTGGGTTAAACCTATCAAATCTTCAGTAACAAATGAAGATTTATGACATTTTGGCTTTGGCACGCTCACCCAAAGAAAAAGCTGGTGCATAAAATTGGAACTCTCAATAGAGGGGCAATTTTTAACATTTTCATTTGGCTCTATTTTTACGATTTGATATGATTGTTTTGGGTTAACTAACACTAATTCATGTGATTTTATGAAATTTTACGTATTGTTACGAAAAATAACAAGACCTAATGGGCACGTCACTAGTTAGTCAACCGCCTCTGATTGGTCGAGAGACCTCAAATTGGGGGCATTCAGGGATCCTAGTGACTAGATATATAGATAATTCTAGAATCCTGAATGGTTTGACTTACTATCTAGTCAACAGTTCACATTTCACAAACGTCATTTACTTTCTATTTTCGCTTTGAATTGTTTGGAAAATTGTGATTGCAGCACAACAAATCTATTTTTTAAAGAAAAGAAGAGCAAAAACAAACTTACAAATATTAATGGATGACGATTTTGTGTAAGTAACAAAAATTGCACATTGTGTTTGAAATATAAATTATTTATTTCATAGGTTAAGTTGCATTTTTTGCTCTGAACGATTTGCTGAGCTCGTCGATTGCTCTACATAATCCAACAGTATATGGGCTGCATGAAAAATAAAAAAAATAAAAATACCCCTTCATAATTTACCCACTTATGTAACAATGTCTTAAAGCTGCGCTGTGTGCAGCTTCTAAGATTCATGTGTGGAAGGAGTTTTCTTTCAATAAAAGTATTTCACTTCAGTCTACTTGGTTTCTAATTTTTGTAACAAGCAAACAACAGCCACGTAGTATAAACAAACAATTCAGTCAGCTGTTTTTGACGGTTAGTCAAGATTTTCTTGACTAAGAATCCAGTCCCCGACCTCAAAAAAAGTTGGCGGATTTCAAAAAATTTTAAATTCAATCTGCCGTGCCTGTGGATACCCACTTTTAGTCAATGTTTTTTGAGGTTGTGCACTGGATTTTTAGTCAAAAAATTCTCCCAAAATTATACGATTCCTTTTTCCGCACGTTTTGTTATTCGTCTTTTTGACAGGTACGTACGGTACTGATTACACGGTTCCTCATAATGACGCTGATTTCACGACTTTTTTTCATTCGTTTCGTCTTTTGTCTTTTTGACAAATACGTGTGGTAGTGATCACACGTTTTCTAATAATTGGTGGATACGTGCATACACGTATCAAGATTTTCTTGACTAAAATCCAGTCCCCGACCTCAAAAAAAGTTGACTAACTGTTCTGTCAATTTTCGGGCTCTCGACCAATCAGAGCCCGTTGACTAACTGTCATCTAAGATCCTGAATGCCCCCAGTGAGTAGGACTCGTTAATCGTTATCGAATGATCGAGTAAATGATACTCAATAACGTGAGCGGTAAGGCTGAAAACACACCGGACACCGGAGCAGACAAAACTTTTTTTTGTGACTGTTGAAACAACAGTACATTGATTCTTATGAGACAACACACACCAAAGCAGGCAAAACAAAAAAACCTGTATTTGTTCCGATGCGCTTCAACAGGCCAACACACACTGAATGAAACAAAACTGTTACAAACCAGCTTCGTTGTCGATTTTAGCACACATGCTTATGGTACAACACACACCACATGCGGCAAAACAAAAAAACAAGGCGAAAGAGAGAAACATGTTTCGTTGTCGATAGCTGAACATTTGTTTTTTAGAAACAAAATTACATTGTTGTTGTTTTTTGCACTGGCGTTTTATCTTTCATGTATTTTAAAGGTTTTGTTGACAATGGACGTAGATGCGGAAAAACTATTGTATTTAATTGAGGAAGAAGTTCAATTTACAATTATAAGGAAAAGGACCATGCAAATAAAATAATTATAGAAAAGTTGTGGCAGGAAGTAGCAACCGAAATGAATTGTACGGGTAAGTTTTTTATATTTTATTTATTAAAAATATATATATATACGTATATACATATATGTGTACATAGGAAATTAGATTGAGTATTTAAATTGCCAAGGAACAGAGCCAGTAGCAGAGTTAAAATATGCAACAAACTGATTGCGTATATTACGTGCAGCATTTGATGGTCTTGCGTTTTGATTACTTCCATTGTTTTCTTCTTGAACCATGTCTTCCATATCTTCCCGCTCAGTATGAATTTCCTCAAGCAAATTTTCGCGTTCTCGAATCATATTATGCAAAGTACAGGCAGATAATACAATAATTTGCACTTTATCTGGCGGCAGTAAGATGACGGTCTCAAAAATACGAAATTTTTTTGTAAGCATACCAAATGCGCATTCAACTACTCGTCTAGCTCTTGATAACCGATAGTTGTAGATTCTTGTTTCATTTGTCAAATGATTTCGTGCGAAAGGTTTCATTACCGTTGTAAGAAGCGGATAGCCTTCATCTGCCACAAAAACGAAGGGGCAATATTCGTTGCTTTCAGGACATAATTTTTGGTTATCTGGCAAGTTCAGTTCCTTATTAATGAGTCCTTTCCCAAAATTTGAATGCTTAAATACACCACTATCGCAATTTCTTCCGAAGTCACCAACATCAACACAAATGAGCTGTCCGCGTGCATTAACTACAGCCTGCAGGTGTATAGAATGAAATTTCTTATGCCCGTTTTCACAGTGCGAGCTTAAGTTCGATCCAACGATAATCTCAGGATTACCACGAATTGCGTTCCCACAGTGCAGGCTTAACGTAATCCTGCACTTAAGTAGTGTCATAACTTAAGCCACCGACTTCCACGGCTTAAGTATCGATCCAGAGAGTAAATTGTTGCCGTAAGTGTACCAAAATAATATTAACCCACAAATACAGTACAGAAAACCTACCTAAACAACGAAATGTTTTATCTGGTAATGCGGCTGGCATTGCGACTCTCATTTTATGCAAATGGAGGGGGATGATTCTGCTGATATCGCTGCTCGCTGCTCTCGCGGCTTCAGTTGTGTATCTGTTTCATCAGGATGCACATCGAAGGAAGGGTGGGGTTCGCAATTTTTTATTTTCGTCAGCATACTGCTATTTCGTCGTTTTTTGAATTAAAAATGAATTAATTGAATTATTTTTCTATTTCCACACATGCAGCGGCTTCTTTGTCTTCTTTTCTCTTCATTTTCATTGTATTTTTTCTAAAAAGCACTTGACAAGCAAGTGAAAACTAAATTTCGTTTATCATTTTGTGTTCATTCACAATTACTTTTTTCCATTAATGGTTCACAATGACGCTCAATCCATGACTTAAATATACCACACTTAAGTGGTGACTGTGGGAACGAAAACTTCTTAGGTGACGGATTTGTTCAATCCTACACCTAACTAATCCAACACCTTACTGTGAAAACGGGCATTATAGTTATAATAATCTGATCCTGCATTTGGAGGGCATTGCATTCTTATGTGCTTTCCATCTATAGCTCCTAAGCAATTGGGAAAATTCCACATCTTGCAAATACGTGTAAAATTTCTAAATTTCTCCGGAAAAGTCCTTATCTCTGCCATTAGGTTTATAATGATGTCCTTTGTTACAATTAATTTTTATATAGAACAAAACAACACACAACTTTTTCTTGCTTCAAATATAAAGTTTTTATTATAATTTTATTATATTTTTACAAGTTTTATTATCACACTGACTACTTTCCTTACTTGATACCAACGACAGCATGAATCTTAAAACTAAAACATTATTTATGGGAACCTGGGAATAGTTGGGATGGGTGTCTTATTCGAGCGTGCGACGAGACGCACTTGGTCGTCTGGGAGCACATCGTTGATATGAGGAGAAGGATTGGGTGTCAAGGTCGGGCGTTGTACATAAATCTTATCGCTAACTTAAAAGAAACTTAATGCTATGGGAAGAACGACCACTTCATTATTCCCATAGTGTCAGCATTTGGTTTTTTGTCTACTAATAAAATGGAATTAATTACGTCGATTGCACTCATATTAGAACGCTGCTTTATTAAACCTAACAAATTCCCCCCCGTTGAGGGATTCTTGCCCTCTAAGCCTAAATTCAGACAGTCACCTCAAATCGTGGCGCATTGCGCCTGGGTAATGGTTTTGGAGGTCGATGCTTATACCAGTAAACAAAAACAACTAGAATTAAAATCATCAATATAAAATATGTCAGACCGTAGTGGTGGTAATCGTGAATGTTCATATCACCGGGGATCATGGATTCATTTATGATCCTATTGATTTTATTGTGTAAACTGGACAAATCTGATATGTTAATATTGGACTCCACGGGAGCCATCAATGCCGTTATAGAGTTACCTGGTAGTGTCCAATTGCTGATGTTTGCATTGGGAATGAACGAATTAGTAATAGCAGATGCATTATACGTCGCCTGTCCATTGATTACGAGATTTGGCAACTTTAATGCACATAAATTTCTTATTTCGATGATGCCAGTTCCCCATAGCACGATACCCTTTGTGACCCCATGACAAATGAGATGAGCTGTAATGTTTTTAGATATTAAGAAGAACCATCCGATTTCTCCTTTTAGTCGCACCCATTGGTCTTGCGTCGGTAATTCTTCGAACACACAACTTGATAATGCCGTGTTTTCATGAGTTAATAGCGACATTTCAGAGTTGTTGGTTACCGTTTGGTGTATCCTCGTGGGGGTCAATTGACGACATAGCACTTGAGTGAGCATTAGTGATTTGCATGCCACTAGGTCCATTTTGTTTAGATAGAAGTATCTGGTTCTGTCCAGAGTAACTGCCACCTGGGCAGCTGTGGTCTTGATGCAGTAAGTTATGTTTCTTTGAGTGAATGGTACTGTAATGATATGAAGCAGCTGGAATTCTTGACTGTCCAGTAGTGGAATCAACATCTCTAATACTATTGAACCGTTGAGACTCCGGCCCTTGGCCGTGGCTAGTTTATACACATCCAATACTGAACCTTTTGGTAACCTTAGATCCGGAGGGCGATTATTACCAATGAGTTGTAATTGATCATAAAGCTGTGACGGCGTTATAAATCGCGGATTGATTCGGGCATGCTTTAGATTAAGTATAACATCAAGCAACACATCTTGAGTCCTCTCGAAATTGGTGATTACTAGAATCATGTAGGATGTTAACACATTCCACCTTTCCCTCAGGTTTGTAACTCCTTGCCGCTTGTCAAAAGCATTAAGCATTTGAGCTAAGTATGCGTTCCAAGTATGAAACTGTTGATCAATTTCCAAAGTTTTTTGCTTGAAAATGTTTATAGTAGAATCTGCCATAGAACTCTGCTGCCTGATGAGACTTGCCAAGTGCTGTTCGTTTCTGCTCACAGAACTGACCTGGGTTTCTATATGAGAAGCGTAGTCTTGATCTAATACGCCAAGGAGACTATGCGCGATGTTAACTACGAAATCAAATGGTGACCTGGCCTGGTGGCCGTCGTGGTCGCCTTGGTGGCTGCTGTGCCCGTTGTGGCTGCTTTGCCCGTTGTTGCTGCTGTGCCTATTGTGCCTGATGTAACCGTTGTGGCTGCTGTGCCCGTTGTGCCTGCTGTGCCCGTTGTGGCTGCTGTGCCCGTTGTGGCTGATGTGCCCGATGTGGCTGCTCTGCCCGTTGTGGCTGCTGTGCCCGTTGTGGCTGCTGTGCCCGATGTGGCTGCTCTGCCCGTTGTGGCTGCTGTGCCCGTTGTGACTGATGTGCCCTTTGTGGCTGATTTGCCCGATATGGCTGCTGTGCCTGTTGTGGCTTATGTGCCCGTTTTGGCTGCTGCGCCCGATATGGCTGCTGTGCCCGTTGTGGCTGATGTGCCCGATGTGGCTGCTCTGCCCGTTGTGGCTGCTATGCCCGTTGTGACTGATGTGCCCGATATGGCTGATGTGCCCGATATGGCTGCTGTGCCTGTTGTGGCTCCTGTACCCGTTATGGCTGCTATGCCCGTTGGGGTTCCTGTGCCCGTTGTGGCTAATGGCAACAGCTCTCTGAAAGTGCTCTTCGCACTTATATTCCTCTTCACTAAAAATTCGACATTGCTTCTCAACTAATCCACTTTCCTCAGACTTTCTAACGAGTTTATCTAATGAACTAAGAGTAGCCGCTATCGCTGAATGGCAGTATGAACGTGAGCTCATTCCAGATGGGAAATGTAGAAGAGTGTTGTGCTTGCCGGAACACTGCTTGCATCCGCGGGACTGACACTTCGGGGAATAATGACCTGGTTTGAGACAATTGATGCAGAGCTGCAATTTTCGCACCAACTTGCCTCGTTCTTCCACTGAAAGAGAGAGAAATTTATTGCAAGTAAAACCTTTATGACTATCTTCATTACGAAATTCGCACACTCCCCTTTGACTGCTGGCTACTACTGCTACATTACGCTTGTCCTCGCGGCTGCTGATGGCCTCCAATGTGTGGAATCTTGCTTCCACAAACTTCAGAAATTGGGTTAGTTCCGGAGCACTTCTTGGTGAGTCCAGTGACTGCTCGAACAGGATCCTGGTATCCTTGTCCAATTTTAGGAGTAACAGATGCACGACCAATGGGTCCCAGCTACTTGTATCATACCCGAGATTAGCTATAGCTTGCATAACTTCCTTCATTGTGTCATGCAACTTACGTATACTGTTTGCAAGAGCCGGTTTATTATTTGGGCCGTCAGCAGAAGCCTCTTATTGCTGAATTATTCCACCAACGTGCTCCAAGCTACTTCATAATTGCTGTCCGTGGTATGAAAGTGTTGCATCAGGTTATGAGCATCCCCCGTAACGTTCGCCCGCAAATAATACAGTTTTTGGGCGGGTGCTATTGGCTGATCATGTATCATTTGTTTGAACAGATCATAGAATTGTAGCCAATGTAGATAGTTACCATCGAATTTTGGTAGCTCAATTTTCGGGAGTTTGATGGCGGTATTGGTTGTCGGCTGGTTTTGAGTAGCTGGATTTGCTTCCAACTCGCTGGTCATTCCACTCACCTTCAATTCCAGTTGCTCTTGTAGCTCGAAATAGGACTCGATTTCAGCTTCAGTTGCCGTGTCTTGCAAACGTTGGTAAGCTGTTGTCAGGTCCTCCCAATTTCGTTGGAGACTCTGGACCTTCACCGTATAGAGTTTCGGAGTTGTTTTGTTCAGACTGATGTCGCACTTGTTCAATGATGTTTTAAAAATTCTGGCCAATAATTGGAACCTTTTCAATGGCGTCAACGCATTGGTGGTGATGGTGGATTCTGTCGTTTTCACCTTTGCCGCCTTTGCTTTCTCCTCCCGTACTTCTGCTGAGGCCGCTGCTGTTTCTTGATGAGCGGCAAGGCACATTCGAATGTTTGACTTTGCTTGCTCACAAATTTGCTTTATCACTTTGTAATAATCTTTCTTAAAATACTCGTGATCTATCTCCTCTGGGTAGTTGTCGCGGATCTCGCTATCCACGGTGTCGAATCCATCCCAAAGGTCTGTTAATTTTCGGAGGTACTCCTCCAACCTTTCTGGTGTTCGCCTTTGCTTGCCCTCCTTACCGTAGTTGCGGGTGAGAGTTGCAATTTTTTCACCGGTTTCGGCTTGGCTGTTGGACAATTCTTCCAAGGTTTGCACCATAATGAACGATTAATTTTTTCTGTATTTAAGTACACAACAAACTGTTTTTGAATAATTTTTTGTAGATCACCACACTATTGATTCTTCAATGTTTCCTTTTGTTTTTGCAGATCACAAAACTGTTAATTTATAAATTATTTTCTGCAGGGCGCTAAACTCTTTTAGTAGTGTCCTGTCACGGTCGCCAATTTTTGTTACAATTAATTTTTATATAGAACAAAACAACACACAACTTTTTCTTGCTTCAAATACAAAGTTTTTATTATAATTTTATTATATTTTTACAAGTTTTATTATCACACTGACTACTTTCCTTACTTGATACCAACGACAGAATGAATCTTAAAACTAAAACATTATTTATGGGAACCTGGGAATAGTTGGGATGGGTGTCTTATTCGAGCGTGCGACCAGACGCACTTGGTCGTCTGGGAGCACATCGTTGATATGAGGAGAAGGATTGGGTGTCAAGGTCGGGCGTTGTACATAAATCTTATCGCTAACTTAAAAGAAACTTAATGCTATGGGAAGAACGACCACTTCATTATTCCCATAGTGTCAGCATTTGGTTTTTTGTCTACTAATAAAATGGAATTAATTACGTCGATTGCACTCATATTAGAACGCTGCTTTATTAAACCTAACATCCTTTTTATCTCGCTTTTGGTTATAGGGATGAATCCACCACTGCCTATTTTGGGAGTCGTATTTCTCACAAAATTCAATGTAATGAAATAAAATGGGCACAACTTCGTCGTCCGAATCCGACCACATGTTAAACAGCACTAAAATCAACAAAGAAGTCACAAATTCAGTTTTGTTTTTCTCAACACACACCAAACGAAACAGAAAAGTAAAATGATTTGTTTTGTTACAACGTGTTTCGGTTGGTGCGTTCCGAATCAAAAACGTTTTGTCTGCGCTCCGGTGTGTTTTCAGCTTAAATCGTCAAATGTTGATAATTAGTTAATTCGGCCCCAGAGCATGGTTTAAAGTAGGGCATACACGGTCAGATCGGTCTGCTGACCGTATTTCTATTCACCCACACACGATCCGACGGTCTGTCAGACTTCACCACACACCACGAACAGTCGGTTGTCCGACTTGCTAAGCTCCGCCTAAAAATATCAAACAATTGTTTGATTTTCATCAGAACGTCGGACAGACCATCCAACAATGCCATCCACTGTCAAATTGGTCTGCAGAGTGCAGACTTCAATGTCAGACAGATATGTCGGATCATGTATGGGAGCTCTAAAGGAGCCCATACACATATCAATTCAATTGCCAATTGAGTTTACTTATGAATTTATATTCGGCCACACACTGCACCAACTGAGTTGAGGGACTTTGTATAAAATGCCACAAATATCTGGAATTTTCTTTGTGTCCGTTTAAAGTCATCTTACTGTTAACCTTTCACTCACACACACTTTCACAGATTGCACAAGCCTAGTAAAAATTCCCCTCAATTTGACAGCAAATCAAATGACTTCCCCACACACAGCCAACTGAGTTGAAATCAACTTTCAAAAATCAAAATCTTTTAATTTTACCTCAACCAGCTCGTCAACCTTCAAATCGATCACTGACAGCGCCACACACGGGTTGATTTCACCACGAACCGACTAAGTTGACGGTTGAGTTGAATGGTGTATGGTCAGCATAAAGCATGCTCTCATTACATGCCGTCTCCACTAGCGATAAATTTATCGCAAGAGCAAAAGCAGAATGCAGACAGCAGAAAAAATGTCAGATTTTCTTTGATGGGCATATAATCGCATACATTTTCAGTATAGTTAATAGTTGATTTTACAAAATGGCATCGGAAATGACAAAAGACACGGCAAAGTGACAGCTATATTGGCGATGAGGTGTGCGATAGATGGTATGCGATGAGAGCATGCCCTCTATCGGCTGCTATGAAAATATGGCTGCTATAATGGTCTCCACTTGCGATAATGAGAGCATACTTTAAAGCATTCTCTGGATCTATCGCTAAGCAGCGAGATAAGAGTACCGAGCCAGAAGAAAGGAGGAGAAGAAGATCCTGCGTAAGAAGAAAATAATCCATGCAGTCTCCCAGCTCAAAGATATCGAAGAGTCCCGCGATAGGAACAACATCCGGATGTTTTATGGGAAAGTCAAGCAACTGGCAGCAGGCTTCAAGCCCGGAATGCAGGCTTTTCGAAACAGTGAAGGAAACCTAGTCACCGAAGCGCAGAGAATAGTAGATGTGTTTAAGCAGCACTTCCAGCAGCTACTTAATGGGCATCAGGTAGTGAGAGTGATAGGGCAAGAAGAGAACCCGCATCCAGTCAGTGAAGAGTGCTATCATGCTCGCCGAGACCATTGTACTTGACAGATTTTCTTGTTAAGTGAAGTCGATCGGTCGATTTTTATGTCAACGTGAAGTCTCGCTATCGTTAACGATGTCGAAAACGGTGACGACTGTCTTACGAGATGAGGGCCCAGGATACACTTTTCCACAACACCACTGTGACTTCGGCATTTTTGGATCGCAAATTAAAACCCGCTTTCGCTCTTTTAATAGTGTTGTCTTCTGGCACCACTTGACTCGACGCATTAACGTAGGCAAATACTGCGTAATCCAGAGCTTCCAAAATCTATCCCTCAGCTGACGGGCGATTCGCTTCGGCAGGCTGCATCATTTCTCTGGGGTTTCTCCTGAGCTCGATGTTTGTGCAGTGTTAGCTGCTCCGAGGAGGAAATCATTCGGATTCAGCGGTTCCTCTTGATCGACGGAATCCGGTAGATGTGGCAAAGGATGGGAGTTGACCACGTGCTCAGCTTCAATAATGAGGCATTGTAATGTATGTTCGCGAGGCGTTACTTCCTTCACCGTTTGGCGTAAGACTTTCTTCACACACTGTACCATCCGTTCCCAAATACCAACTTCAGAAGGCTTGTTTTGGCAATGAGCCACTCCACTCCTCGCGTTTAAAGCTCCTCCTGGATACGCTTGCAATCAAAGACCTCTGAGAAGCATTTCGCTTCCCTGTCCACACCAACGAAGCTCTTATGCACGCATCTGTTGAGAAATCAGATGGGACTTCTAGGTGGATGGCTCTGACTGCGAGACACGTAAACAACGTTACCCATCGCTTATCCGTACGAGGACAAATTGAAACGGTAAGCGGGCCGAAGAAGTTCAATCCAGGATAGGAGAACGGTGGCATATAAGGCGTCAAACGGTTTTCCGGAAGTGGTCCCATTATAGGTGTGACAGGCAAAGTTCGAGCTATCTTGCAGACGTTACAGTTCGCAATAACCTTGCGCACATCTTGCCTTAAGCGTGGTATCCAAAATCTGGTCCGTACTTCGCATATCGCTGCTTCAACGTTTTGATGTCTCATCTGCTGGTGGTGACGATGCACGACGAGATGAGATCTGGAGGCTTGTAGCAATGAGTTTCGGATTAAATCCATTTTATAATGATTTTGGACTCATTCCAAAGAAGCGACAGTCGAATTACAGAGAATGCTCATCCTTTATTGTTTTCATCGAGCGCGCTCCCAAAATTGCTGTCTGGAGCTCCAGTCGCGGGATTGTCATCGGCTTCAATGGTGCGCACTTAGTCTTAGTACACACGAACGCGACTGCAAATCTGCCATACTCCAGTATGCTATGGTGGCGAAAGCGTCTTCATTGTCATCTGAAAAGACGTGTAGCTGGAGATGCTTCGGAACAGTGATGAAAAAATTAATGACATGGTACCTGCAACATGGCTTATATCTTGGCACTATTTCCTTCATGCTATGTTGATATCCTTAGGCAATGGCTCATCCCATTGAATGTCGTGTCTCCACACTTCTCACATTAACAATTTCCCTCATTCCCTGTGATCATAAATTTGCATAAAAGCGCCAACGGATCAAATACAGACATGATGATACTCAGTAGTTCTCTTTTGGTAGGACTGGATCGTTGATATAACCACTTGAAATAAGCATCAAACAAAACAACAGAACGGTTTGAATACAGATATGTAGGTCCCTTCTCTCTATCTCTTTGCCAGACGCAAGGTCAAAAATCAGATTTTAAAATAACTGGTATAACCACATACTCAATACTCTAAAACAATATGAACATCCTGATCACGAATATATGGTGCTTTCTCTTTTCCAGACGCACCAAAAAAATACCTGCAAGCACAATTATAGAGGGGTTTTCCAATAGGCATTACAACCACTGTCGGTTGCTATTGATACATCACGTAAAAGTTTTAGCTAGAAGCTAACGGTGTCTACTACGAACCCGAATGCCGTAACCGCTTAGATGAACTGGATCATGCAGTGTTGGATGTCGGCTATGGAAAAATTAACGGCGAAAACAATTGGCTTATCAAGAACTCGTGGTCTACCTATTGGGGTCATGATTATGTACTGATGTGTGCAACGAAGAACAACTGCGGGGTTATGACTTATGACTATACCCACTTATTATGTAACAATGTCTTAAAGCTACACTGTGTGGAAGGAGTTTTTTTTTTTAAATAAAAGTATTTAACTACAATTTACTTGATTTTTAATTTTTGTAGGAAGCAAACAACAGCAATGCAGTGTAACCAAACCAATCTGTCCGCTGTTTATGACGTTTAGTCAAGATTTTCCTGCAATTGTACTAGTGTGTCATTCGACATCTTGTTCGTAAAAGGAAATAAATAAAAAAAGAAAAATAATAAATACATTTTCAGATTTTTCATTTTTTTCAGATGATATTTATGTATTTGCTATCAATATAGCATTTTAATGTGGTGCGTTTTGATTTTGTATAAAATGTTCTGGTGTTAGTGCAAGTAGGTGTAACTGCCCGAATACAATGCATGCCGCGGCCGCGTAGCAGTAGTAAGGAGGCCGCGCTGTCAAATGTTGCCGCCATGTACGCATAAAAATTCGCCCACAATGGGGCTGCGCGGCATGTTAAATAAATTCCACTTTAAACTCAGCTGGTTGGAATTTTGTTGTTTAAATTGACAAAATATATTGTAAAACCTATTTTTCTTGTAAAAATTATAACTAAAATAAAATAATATTTCACTTTCAAAATCTTTTTCTAAGTCCATTTTTTTAACTTTCAAGAGAGCTGTCAACCGCCGCGCGACAAAAGTTAAAAGTTGGCCAAATTGGCAGCGGCATACTATGCGGCAACTACCTCATTGTGGACGCACTATTGAGTTTCTATATATTTATACTTTGACAGCGCGGCATACAACGCGGCCGCGGCATGCATTGTGTTCGGGCAGTAATGTCGATTTCGATTGGGCAAACAAAGCACTTTTTTTAACTCGAGCAATTTTTATCGCTCTAGTTCAGTACAATTTTCATTTTCCAACCGACCAAAAAAGCACTTTTTTTTCTGCTCTAGATCAATTGTTGTGAATCTCGGATTCAGCTCGAGATTTACACCTACTTGCACTAACACCAGCACATTTTACATGAAATGTTAACGCAGTATATCAAAATAAATATCAATCAACAAAAATAATTATCAGAAACCTTGTAGAATATTTAGAAAATGTAAAGAAAGTGTTTTAAGATTGTATTTATTATTTTTCTTTTTCTTATTTATTTTCTTTTACGAACAAGATGTGAAATGTCACACTAATCCAATTGCAGAAAAAAAAAAAGCAAGTTTTTTGGTCGGTTGGGAAATGAAAATTGTACTAGAGCGCTAAGAGTTGCTCGAGATAAAACAAAAAGTGCTTTTTTTGCACAATCGAAATCGACATAGTATTTAATAACGGGCTCTCCACCAATCAGAGGCCGTTGACTAACTGTCAGCTATGATCCTGGACGCCCAATTAAAGGTTCGTATATTTCCGTTCATGTGAGGCTGAGCGCACTCAGTTATTGACCTTGTGCTTTGTATCGTGTGCGTACTACTTGGATAAATACAGCTGTGCAAAAGAGAAGACATCGTATTCTATTTTCTATCATATTTTAGCGTTTATACTCTCCAAATTCTGTTCGTCATTGTCAGGAACAATAGAGTTTCTGAATATCTTAGATTTGTGAAAATAATATTTAAAAATGGGTGGTCCTTCGAATCCAATAATCAATGATGTTGAAATGGAAAATTCCGACACTGTAGTCGAAAACCCAGAAGAAGTTAAAAAGGATAGAGATGTTCAGACAATTATGGAAATACGGGAACAAATAAGGCAAATTGAAAAGGCCATCGTCAGCAAGGAATCTAGGTTAAAAAGTTGAACCGGTGTGAAAAGATAAATTATAATGCTTATTGGTTTCTTTTTACAGGTTTATCTTACGCGTAATTCGAAGTTTGCCTAGTACCCGGCGAAAAACTAATTCCATTGTCTTGAAAAATATGGCGGTGTATATATACCCAGCCGGGACCGAACGAGATTGTGTTCTCGGTCTTATACCAACACCAGCGGCTGGAGTTCAGGAATTAGAAGGTTTAAAAAATCGTGCAGCAACCAAAACTCCAGTGCCGGAGGTCGACGTTTACTTCTATCTTCTTGTCTTGCTAAAGCTCATCGATGAAAATGTTCTGGAAAAGGCATCAAAATGCTCTGAATTGCTTATGAACAAGATTCTCTGTCAAAATCGTCGAACACTTGATTTGATCGCAGCGAAATCGTATTTCTATCGATCTCATGTAGCTGAGTTATCCAATGATTTGGAGAGTATAAGGGGATTTTTACATGCTCGCTTGCGTACAGCAACTTTGCGCAATGATTTTGAGGGTCAAGCAGTTATTATAAACTGTCTTCTTCGGAATTACCTTCACTATTCTCTTTATGATCAAGCGGATAAGTTGGTAAAGAAATCTGTGTACCCTGAAACTGCTGGGAACAACGAATGGGCTCGTTTTCTTTACTACTTAGGTAGAATAAAGGCGGCCAAACTCGAGTACAGTGAGGCACATAAGCATCTCATACAGGCTTTGCGCAAGGCTCCCCAAGCAACTGCTGTTGGTTTCCGGCAAACAGTTCAAAAAGTAATCATTGTCGTGGAGCTTTTGTTGGGAAACATTCCGGAACGTCAAGTTTTCCGTCAGCCAGCACTCAGGAAGTCATTGGCACCATACTTTCAGCTCACTCAGGCAGTTCGCATGGGTAATCTTCAGCGCTTTGGGGAAGTTGTCGAAAACTTTGGTCCACAGTTCCAACAAGATCATACATATACTTTGATAATACGTTTGCGTCACAATGTCATTAAAACAGCAATTCGTTCCATCGGGTTGTCTTACTCAAGAATTTCACCACAAGACATAGCCAAGCGTTTGATGCTTGACTCCGCAGAGGATGCAGAGTTCATTGTTGCTAAGGCAATTCGTGACGGGGTTATTGAAGCTACTTTGGATCCTGAGAAGGGCTGCATGCGAAGCAAGGAGAGCACTGATGTGTACAGCACACGGGAACCACAGTTGGCTTTCCATGAACGAATCTCGTTCTGCTTGGATTTGCATAATCAGAGTGTTAAAGCGATGCGTTATCCTCCAAAGTCATACGGCAAGGACTTGGAAAGTGCTGAAGAAAGACGTGAGCGCGAACAGCAAGACCTGGAATTGGCTAAGGAAATGGCTGAAGATGACGACGATGGTTTCTAAAGATACGGAGCCCTACTATTTGCTGCTGCTTTGATCTTACATTTTTGTCATTTTGTATCAATAATTTAGCTGAAATATAGTCGGATATTGACGATATTCTAATAACTATTTATGATTGTTTTTTTACGCCTTTTGGGTACCTAGCTCTAAAAAAAAAAGTAAGGAATTGATCTAAATCAATCTAAATTGGGTGTGTCGAAATAAAGGGCTGCTATCAGAGTATCAGACATACCACACTGAGATTCAACAAATGTTACTAATAGTACTGACAACTGGCTGAATAATAAGATCATTCGGTTTGCGTACTTTCTCGTTCACGTACTTGTTAACTTCGATTGGACCTGAAGTGCACAAAGAAAGTTCCGTTCAGTTTTGACAAAAATTTCATTCGATTGCTGGGCTCATTGTTGAAAAGAAAAGATGTACGGTATCTACCAAAATTGCGTTCATTCGAATTACGCTTTACCTCTTGTGCGTGGCCACGACTGGTGATGGGACTCGAGTTGATTTTATGTCGTTTTCTATTGAGCACTCCGAGTGCAACAAACACTACCTACCAAAAACATTCAATTGGCTTTTCGGAGTTATGTCAGAGAAAATCGAATAAAAAAGGGGTGTAGAAAAGTAATTTGTAAATTATGTAAAAAATATACCTACCTATTTTTTGATGTGTCATCTTAGCTCTCGGTATGGGGTATACTTACTTAGTTGGCGCTACAGCTCGAGGTGAACCTGGGCCTGCTTCTCGCAACCATTTGTGTGTGCGTGTTATATTTTTGCACGAATGGAAGGGACCTACAGTTTTTTGCCGACTCCGAACGGCGAGTTGAGAAGCTTAATCGTGACAAATGATACTCTTTGATGCTTGTCAGACATTCGAAAGAGGTGGGCACTGTGAAAAACTTTTAGGTGTTTGCGGCGGGATTCGAACCCAAGACCGCTGGCTCAGTAGTCCGACGCACTAACCACTTGCGCTACGGTGCCCACCGGTATGGGGTATGGGTATGGGCAAATTGTTCGCCGTCGCCCGTCACGCGTAACCAATCTTAATATTAGTGCCTTGTCTGTATATTATTCTCTTAGTATTAGTGCCTACTCTGTATATTATTCTCTTAGGATTAGTGCAGTCTCTGTTTATCCGCCATCATTCACAAATGTATACTTAGCTTATATTTCAAATTTCACGAGTGAAACCTAGTAGTCGTGCCTTTTTTTATTTTAAAACATTTTTATTAATTTATTTAATTCACTGACTTACATGCTAAACAAAAATGATGAAATCTAATTTAAAACTAACAAAACGTCTTAATCTAGTGCACTGGCCTTTCGGGTACTCTATGCCTAACACTATATAACGAACTATTGCCTTTCGGCCTTAACCTAAGTATATTACGGCTACGGTAGGTAATCTAACATTTGACACAAAATCTATACATAGTATAAAAGGAAGTCCCCAAAACGTGTCTTTCTGTATGTACAAGATAATCTTGAGCACCACTAAACGTATTTGGATGCGGTTTTCACTATTATGATCTGCATTTCCTGGCGGAATTAATGGGTGTACTCAGACTACTCCTTTACTTATAAGAGCTGAGAATTTGAGATCGAAGTGGCAGAAAATCAAGTTTTTTCTGTCATTACACAGCCCTAACTCAACAATGGCTTATTGGATTTAAAACCAAAAAAGAATGGTTGTAGTAAATTCCTTTAAAATTGATTTGAGGTATAAATCATACTACTGCGTTATCCTGGAGCTGAGCTATGCTCAAAACAATTCATGAAATCATTGCCAACAATTTTTCATCAGTGGAGACGGAAGCCAACACCCATGAAGCAGTGGGTGACGTCATAGTGTATGTATGTGGCACATTTGAATTTCTGCATATGAACTGTTATACTACGTTTACACCAAAACGAAATCCGAGATTTCGCGGTTGAAATCTTGGTACCTAAAAAAGGGGTTTACACCGGAAAAAAAGATTTCATTTGACACTTCATGTTCAAAGTGGAAACAAATTCTTGTGAAGGTTTTTTTTTCTGAAAACATAATCAGCACAAAAAAGTTTGGAGGAAGTGCAATGTTTATTTTAAATTAATAGTATGCAATTATAAAGAAAAATAAATATTTACAGCGATATACAGAGGTACTTTCTGAGAAAAGAAGTAACATGGAGAGCAAATCGGACCACAAGACATTGGAGTTGATGGACCTGGGGAGCAATTCTTTAGTTAACGTGGACACTCTGGAATCAATTGCGATGACCGAAGGCCCACTGAGTGACATGTCATCTTCGAAAAAAAAACGAATAACAATACATACACTTTTATAAGCAAGCGATTCGTTTACTTATCAATGACAATGCTGTCCTCGACGAAGTGTTCTTCCAGTTCTCCGAGAATGGCACTGTTATTTTGATATAAAGTGACCATTCTGATGGAGAATCCCCCGAAGAACCTTTAGCTTTTTTTTCTTTTCTACACAAGAATATGCAACCTGTATTTATTTATCAGATTGTGTAGTTTAATTTTAATTTCTTTGGGCGTAAAATAAATATGTTTTTGCGCAAAATATGATGCCATTTCTTTGTGGTTGTTTTTTCTAGCACCACGGGGATCAGCACCACGGGGATCAGATAGCTGACCCATGCTCGCCTTGCTTCGCCCACCTGCAACTTTTAAGAGAAAACAAATTATTTCATTAATTGTTTTATGTTTTTAAAATAATTATTTATTTATTTCTCAGCATGTACGTAGAGTTAAGAAAAGATTAAGGTCTTAAAATTTGCGTATATATATTGACTGTATGCAAACATTATTATTATTATTATTATTATTATTATTATTATTATTTTGCCAATTCGTTTAACTGGTTAAAAGTTAGGAGTTAATAAGTGGGACAACCTCAAAGAAATGGGAATAAAAATATAAAAGAATTACATTTTCTTAAGAACAAACAATATTTAAACAAAAAAAAAACATACCCTAACTGGTTTTAACGAAAATAACGATTATTATACAATTTTTTTCTTGTTAATCGGTGCAGTATTTGCGGAGATCATTCGGGACAAAGTTTTTTGAAGTTACGTCTTTATATAATAGTAATGATAAATAAAAGCAAATCCAAATTTTAAAAAAGTTCACGGGGTAATGCCGGGCGGGCGACATCTTATGCGATTAATCAATTTGTTTTACTTAATATTTTATGCTTATTTCACCGAGATCTACAAAATGGCGTTTTCAAACCTTGGCGCCGCAGAAACCGTACAATCCCCCATTTCTACTCGAATAGAACTTGATTATTTTCTTAATTGACGAGTTACTCAAGTAAAATAAAATCACTGGAGTCCCATCACTAGCCACAATTTTCATCGAAATAAGTGACCACCGACTTCATCCAATTTTCTAAACATATGTACATAATTGCACAGCGACAGCACAAGCACACACACACATAAACAACTGAGGTGCTCAAAAGTGGTAACTTAACAATGAATTTCACCACATCAAATGTTAAAGCAACAGCAACAACCAAATAATTTCATAAGCTAATACGCAGTTTGCGTGGTAGTAAATTGTAAACAAATTGGGGGCTAAGAGGATTTGACAGCGACCTACAAAATCCTAGGCTACGCTATACCGTCGGTTCGTGGTGTTCTTTGACTGTGGCGGTGATCGAACCGTAGTACATTCCCACAAATAACGCACTGAATCCAAATGTTTGTTGGCAAAAGAATTATTTTTAAATAAGTGTAACGTAATTTACATTAAAAAGCAATATATAAAGATTTCATGATTGCTTTGAATCGTGGAAATGAAAAAAACAAAACTAACCCATGTTCACTTAAACGTTAGAATAACATAAGAATGTGCATTGTATAAAAAAGTAAAAATACCTGATTCAGAAATTGTTCAAATTCAAACGCGCAATGTCGTCTGGAAGCGTTCGAACATGTATTAACCGCACGCTGTTTCCCCTTAAGTCCATCTCTGACGTTGTTGACTTCTTTCGTAAATGTCTCGAGAGTCCGCCAGCAGATGGTGAACCGGATCTCACTCTGCTCTCTATCGTGGCCGGTTTTGTGGAAATCTCACTAACTACGGGTAAGTTGGCAGTAGCAGCTGTCACCGAAAATGCAGCCTCGAATGCCTCGACCGTGGACTCTGTTGGTGGTGTCAAGTGTACTAAATTTCCGGTCGTTACTTATGACATGGTGAATTCATTGTACGTGAAATATCAAAATATTTTAACAATAATACAAAAACCCAAGTCAGGACGATGCGCAAATCGCGATATAATCAAACGGGTGTCTGATGTGATTTGGCACTCGTTATTTTGGAGCAGTCACAAGGATCGGGCACACTTGCAAAATCTGTACAGCTATTTGTCGTCTAATAAGTTGGATTGTTTTGGTGTCGCACTCGGCGTTGTGGCTGGGTGTCAGTTGCTTGGGTACAAAGATGTCCGTCTTGCTATTTCCGAGGATCATGCATGGGTAGTGTTTGGAAAAAAACGCCAAGAGGCTATTGAGGTGACCTGGCATGGCAAGGGTAGTGAAGACAAGCGGGGTCAGGATGTGTCGGCCGGTATCGATGCGAAGACTTGGTTATATTTGGCTGGAATGCCAGTTGTCTGCAATCGATATATGGAAGTTGCTTCTATTGTGTCTGCGATAAATATTTCATTAACTCCGAGTGCTGATTGCTTGGAAGTGGCAGAGTTACAACAACGACTATTATGGTTGCTGTACGATATGGGCCACTTGGAGAAATACCCAATGGCACTTGGTAAGCGGATATGTTTATGATTTCTTTATTTCTTAGTGATTCCACGTAAAGGTGTTCAACTTGGAGTTAATAATGAAGTTGCTTTTTGTAGTAAATTTCGGAATATACATATGTAAATAACAAAACAAAAATACTTATTAATTTAAAGGCAACCTTGGAGAGCTGGAAGAAGTATGTCCGACAACAGGAAGAAAAACTTGTGAAGCATTATATATAGAAGCAATACAATCGGCTAAAGCCTTTTATAAGAATCATCACGTGTATCCCTATACGTACCAGGGTACCTACTACTATCGCATTGGCAAGTACAGAGAAGCTTTTCGATCTTGGGCAAATGCTGGCGATGTTATCCGATTGTATACATATAGTTGTCGTGATGACGAAGAGGTGTACAAAGAATTCGTGGAAATAGCCAACGAAATGATTCCCTACATAATGAAAACAGAGAGTTCTGGACATTCCGGCCGAAGCGTGTTACGCGATTCTGAGGTATTCGCAAACATTCTAAGATTCTACGACGGGGTCTGTCAATGGGAGGAGGAGAGTTTAACGCCTATTCTACACATTGGTTGGGCCAAGCCGCTGGTAAACACGATTTCAAAATTCGACTATGACATTCGGTCACAAGTCGTGATAAATGTTATAGAAGAAAGTATGGATACAGGCCATTCAAATGTGAAACAAAGCTCTACAAATGAGGCTAAGGGTGCTAATATACGGGGAGACAGCAAATTTATTGAAGGGAATAACAATTTGATTAATTCAAATGAAGTAAGTACACGTTCTAGCGACACATTGTATTGCTTCAATGTCCTCCACGACTAACTAGAAAAAAATTCTTTTTTTTATAGAAATTGCCTTCTCCTGATTGTAAGAATGATAAGAAATCAGAAATACCTACAACTCTAGCCGATCTTACGGCAGCTTGTGGCGAAAAAATTTTAAATCCAGATTTTCTCCTTCAAGGAGGTGGTCAACTTTTCGCCACGGATACAAAGCAATCAGCAGCTCAGGAGGAAACATCCTCCGCTAACGATGTCACCTCTTTACAGAAAAATACAAATATTAAGTCAGCATCCGAATCGTTGCCGAAGCTCATTTTGCCCCGTCCTATATCAGCGTCACCATCACACATTTTAGAGTACGACGATGATTATGAGTTCATGCCGAAGCAGCCGGTAATAACCCTATACAGTCTGAAAATGCAAGGTCTCAAAGAATTGCTTTTATCTGAGAAACTAAACACACATGCCATTTCGCTACAAGTGACGGCTCAATCGGTGGCCAACAAGAAGGCTCGTGGCGTTGAAAAATCACTTTTATCTGCAGGTCAGGTAAATACACATTCAACAGAATCGTCTTCAATAGCCACACGGCCGAAGAGAACCCGTCGCGAATAAATCCACACAAGGATTATTTATATATGTATTTAAGTTCATATTATCGTTGCTTATTTATTTGTCTCTCCTGTCTCTAAGAACGGAGGACATTCTCCATCCTGTTATAACAGCTATAAGCTGAGAAATGTTGAAATTTAAAAAATTAAAATAACGAATTTTAAACGTTATATTGTATTTTTTATAGAAAAAGTAATGGAAAGAGAATGTTAATCCTTAAATCATCTGTATATTCTTATAGATGGCTTTTTATTATTATTTTAGAGTCTAACTTTGAAAAGTACATAACATAGTTTGTTAATAAGGGATGAAACAGAAGTTGGTGATGCAACACATATGAAAATGTTTATTATAAAAGCTGTTTATGTTCTTTCTAATGCGTATATCTTTATTGTGCTCTATTTGATCATTCAGTTTTTATATTATACATTATTGTTATTAGTTTTGAAAAGTATTTTACAAGTTTTTCATATTAGTTTTTTTTAAATTGTCTATATGTTGAGATTCACAAACTGCATTACATTTCAATCAAATCCTAAATAAATTATGTAGGTACAAGCATTTCATGCTATAAGCCAAGCAAAATGTCATACCAGTTAACTTTAATATTTGTTTAAAACAATGAAAATAATTTATGGAAACCGACTTGTGCAAATTTGCCTTTATACACACACACAATATATTTAAATCAAATAAAGACATACATATTTTATTTTAAATAAATTGTATGTAGTTGTTGAAATACATATGTATGTATATTATTATTATTATAACTTAATTTATTTGTAAGTAAATTACAAAATAAATCAGTACAATCAAAACAAAAGAGCTCTAGCTGCGAGGGCTTTTGTCTCGGTATGTATGTATATGTATCGTGAATGATAAGGGGGGTACACATGATACGACCGATCTGACAGACTTGGTCGGATGGATGTCTGACAGACCGATGTCGTTAGCGTATACAATTGTCCGACTTCACTTTGCAAATTGCAAGTAGATTTCAAAGATGTCGGACGCACTGACAGCAGCGCTTATGTTATGATAAAATTTTAGAAGAACAAATCTAAGAGAAAAAAAAGAAAAAGGAATCCAATTTGGGTACAGGAATTTTTCATATCAATTCGCTAACAGAATTACAATATTGAATTCTCCATGAGATTACCCGAATTTTTTATAGTTCCAATTTCTTCCTATTGGTACTCTCTGTAACACTTTCGGAATGTAAAAAATATTACTAAATCTTTTTTCCACTTAGGGATGTTTTTTTTTGTCGAGTATCGATATATTTCTTATGAGATATGTCCAATAAATAAACCGAGAAAAAATACAAGTGAATGTCGAAAACGGAATAATAATAAAATTCTGAATTTTAATAATACCAAAAGGAAGCGATGATTAGCATGGGAAGGTCTTAAAGAATGACTGTAGTAATGTGTAAGTTGGCTATTGGGATCTTGCAGCATTGCGTCGATCGTAGTCCTAGCACCTCGCAAGTCAGCATGAACCGGCTGCCATTGTTGTCGTATCTGTCGAAGGATTGGGCGGCCGGTGCGTACGCCCCTTTATTTGTGGTCAACAAACAATTGTGTAGCACACAGCGATAGCACGTGAGCGCCATTTTCTTCGATTTTTCTGCGTCCAAATTGATTGGCTTTCGTAGTACGCGAAAACGTGCCGACATAATTCCAAAGAAGGTTTCGATTATTCGCCGCGCACGGCTCAGTCGGTAATTGAAGACGCGCTGCACCATTCTGACCGCGTTCGCAGTACGGCTTCATGATGTTCGGTCGCAGAGCACATGCATCGTCAGCGACGAGAGCTTACGAAACGGGTGTTTCACGGCCAGGCAGTTCATTCGGTGGTGGCAAGCAAAGCTGTTGGCTGTCTATTGCTTGTCCAAAAGTGCAGCGGTTGAACACGCCCTCATCGGAAAATCGACCGTTGCGACCAACATCGACGTAAATCAACTTGTACGCGGACGCCGAGTCCGCGATACCCATTAAAATGATGCTGTGCGTACCCTTTTAATTATAGAAAACGCTATCCGCATTTGGTGATGCGACCATCAGGACGTGGAGGTGGTATTCTGTCTGTTTAGAATGTATTAACTTTTTGAATACAACCTTTTGTGCACTAACTATTTTGAATTTGAATAAAATTACGATACAATTGCGGCTCTTCTGCACGCAATTCCACGAGTGGGGCAGAAGCCCCACCCAGTACTGCGCTTGCATGGCAACTCGACGACGTTTTGTTGGATTTCGTCTTCCTCTTCACTATCGAGTAAGTACCTTTTTTTTCAACATTGTAGGTACTTAATTTGATTGAATATTGGTATTAATTTAAAGCATCTGGGTCTTTTACTTCAAAATTAGATGGTGGTTTGAGTTTGTACATAATAGAAAAAAACACTGGTTGTCATAGCTATGTGTCAATTAATGATTGTGCTAAATTTCCATCAATTTACTGAAATTTGTTGAAATCCCGACAAAAATAAACGAGATTGGTCTGTTTTTCTGCAATTGTATTAGTGTGTTATTTGACATATTGTTCGTAAAAGGATATATAAAAAAATTATGAAAACTAATAAATACAATTTTAAATACACGTTCTTTATATTTTCTAATTTTTTTAATATTTGTATTCATTGATAGCATTTTGATATGCTGCGTTTTGATTTCGTATAAAATGTTTTGGTGTAAGTGCAAGTAGGTGTAAATCTCGAGTTGAATCCGAGATTCACAAAAATTGATCTCGAGCAAAAAAAAAGTGCTGTTTAGGTCGGTTGGAAAATTAAAATTGTAATAGAGCGCTAAAAATTTTTCGAGATCAAAGTTTTGCACAATCGAAATCGACATAACACAACCCATCACTCATCAATGCTGTGGGATGGATTTGAAATGTTTGATACTGATGCAACAATGTGTCTACCATTTTTGCCTCCCTTTTGCTTGGCAACTCTGTCATGGGAATATAGGTACAGTACGGGAAAAATTCCATGGAATTAATTCAGTGCGGTAACTAAATTCTTATATGTGCATAACAAGGAGGAGCTACCCAGGCATCTGTGAAATGCGTCGAGGCATATTACACTTTTGCACACCGCGAGACACAAGTAGTACGATACTAATATTTATCTATTATTGAATTTTTTTGATAAATCAATATCAGAAGTGTATTAAATCAATTATGTTTAGCAATTTCAAAGAATATGAATTTATTTTACATACAAATCTCCTGTAAAGTTTAAATGAGCCGAAATGTGTAGCCGTACACGTGATAGCGTCATTTGTTTCTCAGCTGTTTCCCGCCACTCAAGTAATCGTGAGAAATTCTTAGGTTTCATTGTGTGCTCTGCTGTGGGACGTGATAACCGGGTGATTTTTTCGAAATTTTCTTTACCGAAAGAAAAAGTAAATTTTACAATCTAAAGTGGTCTAAAATTACGTACATAAGTGTTTAGAAAACATTAAAATAGTGAGAACCCCAAAAAAACTAAACATTTGATCAAATTTGACGTTCAAAGTTGCAAAATTAACAGCAGCTGATTCGGGCTTTTCACAGACAAGGTCTCTCTCGTTTCGCAAGTGGTATTCAATGTGTGTTTTGTGTATAAATGTGTTATGCCTAAAATTTAAAATAAAAGCCTGTGAAAATTCAGTAAATAAAACTATTATTTCAATCTGAAATATAAAAATATATATACACGAGAGAAAAATTAGATCGGATGTAAAATATCCTGTTCCACCGCCCTACTTAAGTGAAAGTGTATCATCAAATTAAAAATACAAAACTAAAACGGAAGTCAGCGACATTATGTCCACCCTGGTTATAAAGTCTGAGGAAATAATTGTAGATACCAACGAGTACAATAGCGACGACGTAGATGACGAACTAAAGTAAGTACATATCTCTTGTTGATATAATTTTTTTTATTATATTTATCAGCGGTATTTAATAAGGACTCTGTTATGCATACGATAAATTATATACTATGTGTAGTTTTTTTTAATAGTAAAACCTCCATTCATCGCTTTGTAGTCTTATTGATTTTCATAAACAACAAAGTTATGTGTATTCCATTGGTATGGTGTCGATCCACACCTTTGCTTTGGCGTGTTTTTTTTTAACTTGTACATTGAAAATGAATTCGTTCAGGCTTATTTCGTTCAGAACGCCTTTTGCTAAGCTTGTAAACGCCTCCTATTGGCTGACATTTTTTGTTTTTTTTTTTTCCCCTAGCAAAAATTGTATTTTGTTTAATAATGGAAGCTGATATGAATAAAGTGAGATATAGAAAGCAGCTGATTGATTGTGTATGAGAATTTTTTTGAGTTTATTTTTTTTTTCAATGAAATACTTTTTTTTGTAAAATGTATTTATTATATGTTTTAAGAAAATCGGAAAATGTTTTTCAGGCAGACTCATTTAAAGAAATAAAAGAAATTAAATTGTCCATAAGTGAAAAAAGTAGGTACATAATTTCGTTTGTTTTAGGGGATGGAAAATACTATCTTTACTGTTACTTGTCTGTTGTTGATTGTGCAGTGTGCTCAAAAAGTGTCATTAATATTATTTTCAATTTTTACAATTTTTCGTTTAGTACATGATGCAATACATATTAAAATAAAAAATATAAATACAGGCTCCAAATGACCCCTAAAACAAGACAAAATTATAGTGAGGAAATATGTAACTAGTGTCGTTTTCGATTGGGCCAAAAAAGCACATATCTCGAGGAATTTTTATCGCTGTAGTACAGTTTTCATTTTCCAACCGACCAAAAAAGCACCTTTTTTTGCTCTAGAATCTAGATCAATTGTTGTGAATCTCGGACTCAGCTCGAGATTTATACCTACTTGCACTAAAATCAGCACATTTTATATGAAATGTCAACGCTGTACATTAAAATAATTATCAGAAACTAGAATATTTAGAAAATATGTATAAAGAAAGGGTTTTAAAATTGTATTTATTATTTTTCTTTTTCTTATTTATTTTCTTTACGAACACGATGTAAAATGTCACACTAATACAATTGCAGAAAAACAGATCAATTTCGTTTATCTGAGAGCAAAATCTGAAAAGCCCAATCGAAAACGACATAAAAAAGCAAAAAACAAAATTTGGAAATTTTCGAAATTATAACCTCCAAAATACGGAGACTTACCGTTTTAATTAATGAAAGTGGTAATTTATTTATTTAAATAAATTATTTAAGTAAATTTTATTTATATTTGCAATTAATAAATAATGTAAATAGTAAAAAATGGACAGGAGCTCGACTCACATTACTGAAGGAGACGCAGGCCTGTGGGGCTATTTCCTCAGCTAATTTACTAATCACTTGGTTGGGTGGCAGGCAGGCTGCGCGATCATTAAAAAAAGGGGACCAAAGGATCTCGACTCACATTACTAAGGGAGTGAGTACCCGGGACCTGCGGGTCTATTTCGTCATTGCTTTAATCAATACATTTGTTAAATTCACCATCATCAGACTGCAGTTACAATTTGTTGGTTCACAATATCGAAAAATATCATAGTTTTTGACAAAAGAGCGCTAACAAGAGAGTAAGAAATTTCCCCATGCTGCCCAATTTAGCACAAGGAATTTCTTTGGGCTGCCTTGGACAGCATTAAGCCAACTGTCAAATCTAAAAAAAGTCATACATTTTCCATTTTTTGTTGTTCAATCCGTTACCGTACTTTTGCACACTTTTTCCTCTCTCTGACAGATGTTTACCCCCACTCCTTGAAATTAGACAGTCCATAAATTTTAGTGCAGAAAGTACGGGAACAGCCTATTAGGTCTGTTCTTTTACTTGAAAATTGTTACTGACTCTTAGTGATTTGTACGCATTCTAGACAAACCGCGTTCCTTTACACAAAAAAGTAGTAAAAGAGATGCAACGAGAGAGTAAAAATTTCCCCTCACTAAAAAATCTTACGCATTAGGTGTGTTTGGTAACCTGTTAATTTACGTAAATTTACATCCAACTGTCAAAAATCAAGAGAAGACAGCCAGCCAATTGACAGTGTCAAAAAATGTCCCCTCTTGCGAAATCGTGCTACATCTTTTTCATAGAAGGTCTGTTTGGTGTGTCTTTTTCGCGTAAGTGATTGATATCTGTCAAATAGTAGAATCCTCTCAATGAGAGAGATATCCTCTCCCAGAGAAAAACTTGAACAAGAGACACCAAACGCTTTTGAAACGAAACCTGTCGATTTGTTTTCCACTACAATAAAGATTATGACATTTCTCAAACTGTCAGATGGCTTGGTTTGACAGAGTTCAACAGTCCACTCCGAGGAAAAGGTCTTGCAGATACTTGCAGATAATTCATCGCAAAGAGCGAGCCAAATGAGAGTGAAAAAAATTGAGAGCCATGCAACTGTCATGATTCTATGAAAGTTAATATAAGGTCTGTTCCCGTACCTGACCAAAACAGCCTGTTGCGTAATGGCTTCTTCGGCCTTCTTGAGCACCCAAATAAAAATCCGTCCTCTTTTAAAGGGAGTTATGATGATTTTATTTCCTATTAAAATTGCGTTTATAAGAGCACGAAAATCTTAAGAAATGAGAATTCACTTACAAAGGTGTAAAACCTGCAGAGGCCAACCATCCAGCAACCACCAATTTCCGCAGCACCAAATCAACCCAAAATTATTACGTTCGATCTATAATAATTGAAAACTCGTAAAACACAGATTCGCCACTCAGGTAATCACTTACTCGTCGTATTGCTCCAAAACGGGTAAAACACCACCTCCAAAAGCTCTGAGAAGAACTGATCTGACAAACAAATTAAATAAACGCGTTAAATTACTTCAAAAGACAATGTTCAACTAAACGATGTAACCGCGCTAATTCTTTTAAATATGAACGAACTATATACGCGCTAAATTAAAATGGTAACGAAAGCTGCCAACGTTCTAGCCACTTTTTATTGTTCTTCTTCCTTTTAAATGTGGCGAAAGACCAAAAAAAGAAATCCACCGCAAAACGGGAACTATACATTCATCCACTCAAACCGTTTTTTTTTCTATTCAATAAAAAACGGAATCGTTTCTAAAAGTCACGTAACACAGAACGGCGAATTGAGAACCAAATGTCTCCACGATCGGGGTTGGCTGCAGTGCTTGGGAAACTGGTGGTGCCAAGTAATCAAAATTTAAGGAATTTGAACATTTGTTTTTTACAACTCTAAGTAAAAAGTTAATTTATATTGAAGATGAATAGATGAAAGAAGTAAGTTGAAAAGATGAAAAGTTGAAAATTCTTACTCTAATATTTAACTACAAAAAAAGGAAATTACATACTAGCTCGATGACATTCCGGGGCCCGTCTGAAACCTTAGGTTGAAGACTCTAAGTCTAAAACAGCGAGCCGACCAACTGATCTCTTGAGTTTTGTAGTTCCACTTGGTAGTCGCACGTCGGCTGTACGGATGATTCCATCTGATCCAGGGAAAACCTTGATAATTCGACCTAATTGCCAAGCTGAGCGAATTTCATTAGGTTCGACGAGAATGACTACGTCACCAACTTTAAGCGGTCTTGTGTCCTTATACCACTTTGACCTTCTCGTTATCTCGGGCAGATATTCGGTGTACCAGCGTCTGGTAAATTGTGACATCAGATGTTGAGCTCGGCGACTATACAGCTTACTACATACATCTCCTTCGGAGAAAATTCCCGGGGCCGTAACATCCTGATTTACCTCACCGAACAGCATGGAATTCGGAGTGAGTGGTTTAGGATCGTCTGGATCAACTGGAACGTGGGTCAGTGGACGACGGTTGATTTGACCCTGTGCTTCCATGAGTGCATTCCGGAGCAAGTCTTCGCGTGGGACGATTCCTCTAAGGATGAATTCGACGCTTATCGTGATTGACTGAATGAGGCGTTCCCAAGCTCCACCCATTCAAGGTGAGTACGCCGGGATAAATCGCCAAAGAACTCCCTCGTACTTAGCTGAATACTCGCTCAGAGCCGCCTCCATCTCCTTGACATCTTTCTCCAACAGGTTTCTTGTGCCGACAAAATTTAGGCCATTGTCACTATACAAATACCGGGTGACCACTCGATTTATAAGGAAACGTCGCAGCGCCATAGTGCATTGATCTAAGCTGAGGTCGTTCAGCAACTCTATCTGAACTGCTCGAAAAGTAAGACAAGTGAAGATCATGCCGTATCTTTTTACAGTTCCTCTTCCGAATTTGACGAGCAGCGGACCGAAGCAATCAACACCAACGTGCGTGAAAGGTCTGGAGTCGAAGGACACTCGCGCCACTGGTAGCTGACCCATCATCGGCATCACTGGCCGAGCTCTGAGGCGTTTGCACATGTTGCATCTTGCCTTAACTCTCTGAACTACTGCTCGGATACTTATAACCCACGCTCGTTCTCTCACCTCTGAGATTATGGATCCCGATCCAACGTGAAGATTGCGGTCGTGATAATACTGAACTAGGAGATCTACTAACAAATGGTTCCTTGGTAGGATTGCTGGATTCCGGGATGCATACGAAATCGTCGCCTTTTGGGCTCTCGAGCTCATACGGAGTGTACCTTCATTATCCAGAAAAGGTGAAAAAATTAGTAGGGAACTTGAGCTGGCTATCGGACCTCCTGCCCGCAATAAACTGAGTTCAGCTGGGAAGGCATCGTGTTGTATTTTTCTGAACATCCAATCTTCTGCCTGACGAAACTCGAAAGGGGTGATAAAAACTTCTTTTACAGCAGCTCTTTTCAGAAGTCTCTCCTTAAGACGGAGTAGGAAAGCGATGACTCTGACTGCAGACGTCCACCTCGCCTGGAACCTTGGTGACAACTCCTCGAAGATAGCAAAACTGCGCTTAGCTTGACCTGTGTGCACCATGATGTCTTTTTTTAGGAACTCGATGTCTTCCATAATTTCAGAGGACTTGCTTGGAGTAACGGGCCATTCCGAGAACGGGTTCTTGAGGAAGTCGGGACCAGTGAACCATCTGGCCTCTTGATTTCCCATGGACGAGTCACTCCACCTTGTCCCATCATCTGCAACGTTGTCCGTGGTTTTAACGTAGAACCATTGGCGGGGAGACGAGGAATCCAAAATTTCTCCCACTCTTACCGCAACGTAAGAAGGAAATTTAAAAGTCGTAGAGTTAATCCAAGCTAACACAGTTTTTGAGTCGGAGAGAAAAATAACCTCATCAATCCTTATGGTATGAGAACCCTTAATCGTAGAGACTAGACGAATACCAAGGATAGCAGCTTGTAGTTCTAGACGTGGCACAGACAACTTCTTTACGGGAGCGACCTTTGCCTTCGCCATGACTAGCGAAACTTCACATGCGCCTTCATGTTCACAACGCAAATAGGCCACCGCAGCAAACGCCTTTTCCGATGCATCTACGAACACCACCAGACTTATTCTCGAATCCCTTGGAGCCCAAGACATATACCGACGAGGAATCTTAAGCTTTTCGATGTTCTTTAGCTCTTTGACAAACTCCAGCCACTGTGTCCTTATAGTAGTTGATACTGGTTCGTCCCAGTCAAAACCCTCTCGCCACACTTCCTGTAGAACTATCCGACCACGAATGATATAAAGGGAAATGAGCCCTAGTGGGTCGAAAACTCTCATAATTGTTCTGAGAATCTCTCGCTTCGAAACTTTAGAATCTGGTTGTAACATCGCTTGAAGAAGTCCATCGTCCGAGAGCTTATATGTAAAATGATCAAATTTAGGATGCCAGTACATACCGAGAACTTTGGTGACGAAGCTTTCGCACTCGTTGGGGTCAACACTTACTAACTTGGCGTTGACGTGACTTTCAGGTATTTGAGCAAGCACTTCACGACTATTAGACTGAACACCCACGAGGCTGAAGCTCATTGATTTGCAAATTCGAATGGCATCTCGAGTGACCGCAACCGCTTCTGCAACCGAGTCGTGGCTGTTGAAATAATCGTCGACGTAGGTTCGATTGACTAAACCATCAACAGCTGCCGGGCACTCATCTCTAAAAAGATTGGCGTGGTGGTTCTTCACGAACTGGGAACATGTAGGAGAGCACCTGGGTCCGAACATCATGACCTCCATGATATATACCGTAGGCTGTCTGGAACTATCGCCGTTTCTCCACAAAATGCGTTGGCACTGCTGATCTTCCTCCTTGATGCGGATCTGGTGGAACATTTCCTTTACATCTGCGTTGACAGCCACCTCACGCTCGCGAAATTTAAAGAGGCCCGCATGTAAGGGGACAAGGTTGTCTGGACCCTTCAGCAAACGAGTGTTCAGTGAGACGCCTTTCATCTTAGCAGCTACATCTGCAACATCTCTGGGCTTCGGCGGGGATTTATTGGGATTTTCAACAATGAAGGTGGGGGCATACCAAACGCGGGCCCACTTCCGTTCCAAATCCTCCTCGGTAGCAATCCTCGCATAACCCTTGGATAGTAACTCGACCATGTGGTTGTTCTTCCAATCTAATAGATGCGGCTTCTTCTTCAATGATTTCTCCAGGCCAACGAGACGGTTCAGCGCCATAGGATAGCTGTCTGGGAGTTGGACGTTGTCAGAATCCCACAACAATCCGATTTCGTATCGGTTATCCACCATCTTTAAAGTCCGCTCCATTATGTCCATTGCACGACTCTCCTCTCTGCTCACCAAATTTCCTCTTGGGGCCATGACGCCAAATTCCTCTGTGGAGAAATGCCGCCTAACCAAATCATGCAGCTCGACTTCTCCCTTGATCGCATCATGAAATGAAAGGTGCATTGCTGGTCTCGGAACTTGATGAAAACACGATGCTCTGAACATGGGGGTTGACTGTCCGTAAACGATCCAACCGAGGAGAGTTTTCAACGCGCATGGTTCCTCATCCTTTCCATGTCGCTGGCCACGCCCCAACAAAAACTTAGCTTGATCAAGTCCGACTAAAATCTTCGGCTTAGCATTGACCAGGTCTGTTAACGGCAGACCACGAAGATGTGGATACATAGCTTTTAGAGCAGCAGCATCGACCGACTGGCTGGGAAGCTCCAAACTCGACACCGTATAGACGCCTTTCAGGGTATGGCGTTTACGGTTGTTAATGCCAGAGACAGATAAATTGGTTCGAATCGCCTCTTCCACTCGAGAGACACCCTTTGTCCATTGCAGCGTTAATTCCTCCTGCTTACCATCCAGTCCAAGCTCGTCGAAAGGCTCCTTCTCAAACATGGTTAAACACGACCCATCATCAAGAAATGCGAAGGTGTCCACGTAGTTATTGTTGTTCCCATAGATCCGGATGGGTGCAACCTTGAACAGGATCAGCAACTTGGCATCGACGTGGGAGGAATTAAAATTCGGTTGAGGTTCGAAAGGTTCAGCGGCAGCGATCAACCTCTTATCCTTAAACGCTGGATGTAATAGCTGGTGGTGACGACCACTACAACCGTTTAGACCGCAAGTCTTTTTCTTCGCACATGATCTCCAATCGTGTTGTGTTGTGTCCAAACAAGTAAAGCAGACTAGTTTGTCTCGTACGAAAGCCAATCTCTGCTCCGCTGACAAAGCCTTAAATTCGTCGCATAACTCCATTGTGTGCTGCTTACGGCCACACTTACCACAATTGGCCCTTTCCGCGTGAGAACTCGTCGGTTGATGTGTTAGCACTCGGTGAGATGACTTCGGAACGCCTTGAGACCTTTTACCAACTACCGGCTCCAGAGGTTTAACCAGCTCCGTAGGTAAATCAGTCACCTTCGTGGTGAGGAAATCCGCTAAGTCACTCAGAGAAACGCGCGGGCTAGATGTTTGCCTCTTCCGCCACTCCTGATACAAACCAGCTCCTAACTTGCAAGAGAGATCGGTGAGCACATATCCGTTTGCGAGGTCGTCATCTCTCTTCATCGACTTGATATCAGCTACGAACCCAAATAAAAATCCGTCCTCTTTTAAAGGGAGTTATGATGATTTTATTTCCTATTAAAATTGCGTTTATAAGAGCACGAAAATCTTAAGAAATGAGAATTCACTTACAAAGGTGTAAAACCTGCAGAGGCCAACCATCCAGCAACCACCAATTTCCGCAGCACCAAACCAACCCAAAATTATTATGTTCGATCTATAATAATTGAAAACTCGTAAAACACAGATTCGCCACTCAGGCAATCACTTACTCGTCGTATTGCTCCAAAACGGGTAAAAAACCACCTCCAAAAGCTCTGAGAAGAACTGATCTGACAAACAAATTAAATAAACGCGTTAAATTACTTCAAAAGACAATGTTCAACTAAACGATGTAACCGCGCTAATTCTTTTAAATATGAACGAACTATATACGCGCTTAATTAAAATGGTAACGAAAGCTGCCAACGTTCTAGCCACTTTTTATTGTTCTTCTTCCTTTTAAATGTGGCGAAAGACCAAAAAAAGAAATCCACCGCAAAACGGGAACTATACATTCATCCACTCAAACCGTTTTTTTTTCTATTCAATAAAAAACGGAATCGTTTCTAAAAGTCACGTAACACAGAACGGCGAATTGAGAACCAAATGTCTCCACGATCGGGGTTGGCTGCAGTGCTTGGGAAACTGGTGGTGCCAAGTAATCAAAATTTAAGGAATTAAATTTAAGGAATTTGAACATTTGTTTTTTACAACTCTAAGTAAAAAGTTAATTTATATTGAAGATGAATAGATGAAAGAAGTAAGTTGAAAAGATGAAAAGTTGAAAATTCTTACTCTAATATTTAACTACAAAAAAAGGAAATTACATACTAGCTCGATGACACAGCCGAAAACAGCCAAAATCAGTCAAATCCTGTTCCCGTACGAATATTTTTCATGTTTTGACAGAAGAGAGTGTAGTTTTCGGCTGTTTGCAACAGTACGGGAACAGACCTATAGTATTGCAGAAACTATCGACACACCAAACAGACCTAGAGTCACCGAATCGAATCCTTCAAACAGCCATCTGACAATTCGATAAATGTCAATCACTTCTTGTTAGCACAATAAAAGAAAATTCGTTTCTGGCTATACATTTTTTTTACTCTTATTTGGCTCTCAGTCTGCGACGTATTTTACGCTACACCATTTCCAAACCAGCCATATGACAGTTTGAGAAATGTCATAATCTTCATTGTTAGTGGAAAACAAAAACAAATTGACAGTTCTGAGTGTTCTGACCAAGTGTTGTTTCAAAGGCGTTTGATGTGATTTCTTAAATTTTTCTCTCTTTGAGAGGATTTTACTCTTTGACAGGCTTCAATTCCCTGTGAAAAAAAACACCAAACAGAACTATTAGGTCTGTTCCCGTACTTGTCGAAAACAGTGAAATCCTTTTCCCGTACGAAGATTTTTCATAGGTTTTGACAGAAGAGAGTGTAGTTTGCGTAGTTTTCGGCTGTTTTCGACAGTACGGGAACTGACCTATTTTTTGACACTGTCATTTGACTCTCTCTTCTCTTGATTTTTGACAGTTGGATGTAAATTTACAGGTTACCAAACTGTAAATGTAAAATCTACGTTTACGAATTCACCCAAAGTTGGTTGCTGTTGTGCAATATAATACATTTTTTCTCCGCTACTTGAAGTAAGTAAAGCTACTATTCCGTTTAATTGATTGTATTCTATGAGAAATCCACTAAAAAATTACAATTGAAGAATTCATGAGATTAGTAAAAAGGTTAATGATGAGCTTTGTTCGATGTCCCCAGTGCGCTCTAGGGCGGACATCAATCAAAGGTACGGCACACTGGATGCCAGGGCTGTCAAAACATTAAATCTGCTGATTTATCATTTGTTTTTTTTTTCATTGCGTTCGTTTTGCTCATTGTGCTTGTATTTTTTGTGTTCGGATGGATTGGTTAATAAAACGACGAACTAAACAAGTGCAAAAATATATTTGTGTTCTATGTATCGATGGTTGCACTGGGTTTGGGACAACCACCAAAATACACTGACACTAGTCAAGGTTCCCTATATTCTCATGTGATATATTGACGTTTGGTTTTGTTCGTTCAAATCACTCTACAAAAACACTTCAAAGTCGATACTAACTAATTCATAGCCAAAAATGTATTTATGAATAACGAAAAGTTATAGCACGCTTTTTGAAGTGAATACTTTTATAGCGAAGTATTTGTTTTTGTAAATGTGGCATTACGATAAATGTGTTACGATAAAGGGGAAATATGTAAACAGAAAACATCAGCTGTCTGTCTGTCCGTCTGTCTGTCAGTCTGTCTATCTGTCTGTCTGTCGTCTGTATGTGAATGTATGCCTGACTGTGTCTGTCTGTCTACCTTTTCACGTCATAATGTAATATGGTATATAGATAGTCTGGGACCTGAGGAAGGACATATGCAAAAAAACTGCCCGCTAAATGGCACTGGAGTCAAGTTATTTACAACTTCTATATTAATTGACCAAATTGAATATCAGCTGTATATTATTACATATATGTATACATATTTTATTTATGTACTAAATTTTCTATCGATTGTACTAGACAACTTTCTTCTTCTCTTACACATTACACATACACAACTGCTTTGGATTGGATAAGTATTCACTTCCCCCGTGAGCTTATGCGGATGAGGCTCACACTTTTTTTTTCTTTATTTAATGCCGGCTGTAACTAAAGTCGGCTCTATGCACTATTCATGGGCTGACTATGAATTACTCCATTGTGTTTTGCTGTACAGTTTATCGCTCTGGAAAACTTTTGTCTTTTTGTGTTTATATGCATTTTGCATGCAGAGTATTTTGTTTTTAAAAAAAAATTGTGCACATACGGCTATGTGCAAAAAAAAATAACACCAAAGTGAATTTTGAACTTGTCATGCATTAATTCTTTTTATTTCGCTGGGATAAATATATGGCATCTATTGTTAAATATCTCTCTGATGTTCAGCTACATAATGAAAGAACAAGCCTTCTTGAAATTGAACTTTTAAGACAAATAAATTTCCGCTATACGTAATAAATTCAAATCTGTGGTGTGCAAAAACATAGCACCGCGTCATTTTTTAGAAAGTTTTAAATTTGTTAAGCTGTGCTAATCATATTTTTCAGATTAAAATATTTGAAGGCAAGATATTTGAATTAATAAAAATTAATATTTCATAACAAAAACGTATCCGCTAAATAAAATGGGTCGCGGTAGACATTGTACCGATGCAAAACGAAAACTAATAAGAAAATTTATTTTTGAAGGAAACACATACAAATTTATGAGAGAACTAGTTGGGTGCTCTAATAAAATGATTTCAAACACAAAAAAGTATGTTCAACACGAGGAAAAAAGAGGCAGAACGGCAAATTTGACCCCATAGCGATGAACGAAGCATTATAAGATTGGGAAAAAAAAACCCATTCATCAGCTCGACTAAAATAAAAGAAGATTTAAATCTTAAAGTGGACACTTCAACAATACGAAGAAAAACCGTTTGCCTGCCAGAGGTCGCAGAAAAGCACAGTTGTTGAAGAAGGTCCACTTTCAAAAAAAGAAGGAAATTTGCAAACGATCATTTATTTTGGGCGCACTTCAAATATCATATTGACCGATCAGTCCAGAAATGTTTTATTTAGTACTCCTGGAAGTAGAACACTCGTTCGTAGCCAAGAGCTAGGAGTTCCAGCGAAAATATACCATAGAGACCAATAAGCACGGGTGATGCAAAAATTAACTTATGGGGATTCTTCTCCTATAATGGTACCGGTCCATATTTTGGTTCAAGCCGGTAATGACTGCTGAAATTTATGTACATTACTAGGCAAATCATACTCTCTTACGCAGATTGGAATATGCCTCTTACGTGGGATCCGCAACAATACAACAACGGCCCATATAATACCAGCAAATTGGCTGAAGAATTTTTCGCAACGAATAAGGTTGAAGTTATGAAATGGCCGGCTAAGTCTCCAGACCTGAACCCCATCGAAAACCTTTGTACTGATGTAAAGAAGCAAAACCAAAAAAGACATTGCGGTTATGGGAAGCTGTGCAGGCTGCGTGGAGCGATATTCCACTTGAGCGATGTCAAAGATTAGTCGATTCCATGCCACGACGTTGCGCCGCTGTTATTAAAAATAAAGGTCATGAGACTAAGTATTAGAGTTCTTCATTAGTTTAAAACTAATCAACATTTTGATTCCTTCAAACAATTTCTTTTATCTATAAATTTCTATTATTGGTACTGTAACGGGTGAGAAGGATGACAACAGAGGCAGAGGGAGAAATAGATAGGCATCCGACAATGGGAAACGTTATAGTACTATTATTTTGCACAGGTTAGAATTGACTTTTTAATTGTTTAAATGCGTATATATAGTTTTTATTTTTGGTTGTAATGAATGAACTAAAACTTTCTGAATTACTTAAACTTTGCTTTTGACAAATAAATAAAAAAAAAAATCGAATTTCTCATTAGTTTTAAAAATTTTACTTTCATAAGACTTCATAAATGATGGTGCTATTTTTCTGCTCATAGCTGTATGTATATATTGTACATATCTATTAGCACGACCGGTAACGAGCAACTGCTGGCACAACGTATGGGTAAAAAATTGTTATCAACAAGGACTGTAGTGAGGTAATTCTCCGCATCATAGAAATAATGCTGTTCGGGCTTAACTCTCTCCGGCCCACTACCAGAAAATAAATAAAATTGCACGATTTTTTTTACATAAATCAATTTATTTGCGTCATGTTATTAAAAAAATTACAAAACAAAAGAAATATCCTTACAGGATTCTTTACAAGGACATGTAACGAAAATTATACCACTGCGCACAAAATGTGTATTTCAACCATGAAATTCATTAAAGCGGGATTTTGTCTTACTAAGACAAGTGGAACATTACAAGTAGAACACATCCACTGCGTCCTCCTTTGATGTACCGTCTTACTGCAGTGTGCACATCTTGATTTCGTGACAAACTACGAATTACAAATTTGCAGAAACCGTTGACTCTTATCACAACTAACTGACACAACTGTCACATTACTTAAAAATCTTCATAACTGTCCCACTCTTTCATTGGATACATTTTTGTTTCCAAAATATAAGCTTAAATTTACAGCAAATGTGGTATAAGAAGTATACCAATGCGCATTGAAGTCTAGAAAAAATTGTAGATAAGTGGTATATTTTTCATACCACCGGCCTTGAAAGAGTTAATAGGGACCGTGATGTGTTGTCGAGTGGTATTCAGCCTATGTCCGAAAAAAGTTTTCTGTATCTCCTCCATCCAGGTAAATCATTGCATTCAGCATTTGGTCATAAACCGAAACCATAGCATAAAATAATGAGTAACATATGAAGTTATGTTCAACAATAGCTTTCACTCTATTTGAAATTATTACGATTAATTTTGATTCAAATAAATTTATACGAAATATTAAATAAAATCAAAACAATTCTATTTCCTTTTACTTACAGTCTAACGTATGAAGACACTGGAGGTGAGCTATACCATCAGCGAATTGGATACTCCAAGTCTCATCATCAAAACCAGGAGTCATCGCATGTTTTGTCATCTTCAACGGTTGTGTCGTCACAACAAATTCATCGTAACGAAATGAATATGGGTACTGGTACGGAGCAAATGGGTGGGGGTGGAAAAAACGCTTCACCCAAAAACATCTTAGAGAGTGAAAAGCGAATCCGAAGAGAAATTGCCAATAGCAATGAGAGACGGCGCATGCAGAGCATTAATGCCGGGTTTCAAAATCTAAGGGCGTTGCTACCAAGGCATGAAGGAGAGAAATTGAGCAAAGTGAGTTTTTTTTTTAATTTTGATTTACAATACCTCTTGTGATGCCACTGACTGGTGTATTTTTTACATAATAAAAAAATGCGATCTGGCTTTGTATTGTTACATGAGGAATCCATTGCAGATTATCCTTCTTGAACTCTGTAATCCAATCTTTTCTACTTTTTTGTTGATGCCATAAGCCAACTTAGAACTTAATAGAACCCAATCACTTTTGTGGCTTTTATGTGTAATCTTTTTCATTCACAGTTGACAGTTATACATTTTTTATTTTGTTTTTTTTTTAGGCTGCAATCCTACAACAAACATCGCAGTACATTTGTGATCTGGAGAATCAGAAAACTCAACTACTTGCTCAAAATAGTCAACTTAAACGAACACTGGGTCAACATGAGTTGGCATTAACCGGATACGGGAGCAGCGGTGGAAACATCGATGACGGATGCAGTGCAATAAAAAAACGTAAGCTTACAGACAATGTTATATCGCTGCAAACGATTTCTGATTCCTCTGACGAAGGTCTTGGATCCGTTTCACCCGAGCCAACAACATTACTACAAAGTAGTAACGCTACTGGCGCAGTGTCTATTGGTTTGGCAAAGGCTGCCCACGGAAATGCATACATAACGCACAGTGCCAAAGAGTTACTCGAGCTTAAGAAACAATTGGAAAAGGAGCGTCGAATTCGAGGTGTTATAGAAGAAGAACTACGTCTTATCAAAAGGCAGTTGTATGCTGAGAGTTACATCGCCCGTGAGGTCATCGAGCATACTGATAATGTACGTGAAGACGACGTTTCAGTCTCATATGTTGGACTAAGTGAGAAAAACGAGCAAACCGAAGTTGTAGTGTGCTCTTCAATTGAAGAAATTAACGATGAATGCACTGAAATCGTTACAGATGATAATATCCACGAGGAAATCATTTTGGCACATGATTCCGAAATCAAATACGCTGACAGTTCCGCTTTGCAGCCTATACTACAAGCGGCAATCAAGGCCCAACCCAAGGTCGAAGTTGAACGCATCAATGAGACTGTAATGAAGATTAACGCAGAAAAAGATCAGCCCCAGCCCAGTCAGAAGAAACCGGAAAGCGGCAATTCAATTGGATTGACGCGATCGCGACAAAACTTGGAAACAATCGTTGAAGCTATTCGTCACCTTGAGGGTGACCATTTATTTGGTGAAAGCGCTGGACAACTAAAGAAAGCACAAAAATCACAAGAATCTCCTTTGGCACTGACTACCAAGCAATTGGTATCCACAACTGTTCAGCCACTTCAACAACACCATCAGCAGCAGCAACAGCGTAAAACAATTGCTGAACTCAGACCGTTCCTACAGATTAAGAATGCAAATATTGGCGCCACTAACATCGTTACCATTGTTCGAGGCAGATCGATTTCCGTAGCACCAAGCGGAGAAAATAACTCTCTATCGATTTCAAGCGTGACAAATCCATCCACTCACAGCAGTAGTTCAGCAAATACTATGCCTTCTAGTAATAGCAGCAGTAATAATAGTATTGCTAACAACAGCAATAGTACAAACAGTATAATACCATCGAACAGTACTGCTACTGGTTCTTCTGCAATACCAACGGCAATTGTTAAAGTGCAAACAGCATTGCCGACACAGGCGACATCATCCATACCAATAGCTGCATCACCATCACATATCACGATAACAACAGCATCACTTAAGCAATGTCGACCGGGTGTCATTGTTGCCAAGCAAATATCTTGATTGAATTGCAGTACGAATATGAATATGAATAACAGCAGTACGAGTACGAGTACCACCAATAAAGATACTAGTAGTATAGCTGGCGTTAGCAATAATATTAGTAATATAAATAAATATAATAAAAACATTAGAAGTAATATTATATCAAGCAGAAGCAACAACAACAACAATAAAAACAATAATAATAAAGTCAATGGTGATACTGTTAAAATCACTAATAATAATACTATAAACAAAAACAATGCCAACAGTAAACATACGAGTAAAAGTAAAAATAATACCAGTTGTGATACCACTTGTACGAAATATAAGAAATATCACCTCATCAGCGGTAAAAAAATGAGAAAACTCGGTGGTTCTTCTTCTTCTACTTCGCCTATAAGTAATTCAACTTTAACTAATAATTATAATTTTACTTTATCAACCAGCAACTTAGCAGCGTCCTCCTTTACATCCTCGTCCTTCAGTTCAAATGCGTCATTAATATCCCAGCAACAACAAAACCAACATCATCATCATCAGTACATACAATTCAATAGTAATAGCAAAATAAAGAATTCAAATAAATCTTCGCCAATTGCTGCTGCATTGGTTAAAACTATGAAGATCCAGAAAAAATTGTAAGCAGGTGGATTTTTTTACGTATTCAACAAATGCATAATTTATTTAGAGAATTGTTTAATTATACAATCTCTCTCTTTAAATGCAAACTCAGATTTAAGAGGTATACAAAAATTAAATAAAGATTAAACAAATTTGTTTTTGTTGAGAAGTACAAAAATTGTTAATTTTCTTTTATGCGAATAAGAGGTAGTAGGGGAAGTCACTGGTTCTGATGATATTTGCACAGCGGAGGGAATGCTCTGCAGCTAACCTAATGCAGGATGGAACTGATCTTTGCTTAAGAAAAGTATAGGGCATTATCGTGCGAATGCGAGGTATTGAGGCAAGGAAGGACTCGACACGTAATGTATACTTTTCTGTAAAATTATCTCGCCGCATTTTTTATGGCTGTCGCCTGCTTTCCGCATTTAGAATCGCGTTTGTTTACCAATGGCAATTATTTCATTTAAGATTTTAAGCGCGGAAATGCTATGTTCTCGGCTCAAACTATACTTTGAAACGTTTTTATAAAACTCTGATTTACAGATTTTCAACTTTGTTGAAAAAAAAATCTCCCAAAAAATAGAAAATTGTAATCGTGGTATCACAGATAATATAGTTACATAGATATCGCACGCAGAGTAAAAAAAAATGACCACATTTTTAGCGACAAAAATTACTCGCAACCTAAGGATTGTTGCATCAATCCAATAGATTCGATTCAAACCATTTTAAGTTGTATAGTCGTACGAGTCAACCGTTCTCCAGTGGGTTGTGATTTCGGTATACACACATTTTTTTTTATATTCCATTTTGCTGCAACCGTTAATTTCGTATTTCCTCTCTATCGAACGGAACGAACGAACATATTTTTGTGTTTGATTTTATTTGCACATTTCATTTTCATTCATCGTCAACCAAAATCATAATGAGAAATTGGATAGGAATTTCGTATTGGGGCTGTGGCTCGGTATATAGCGCATCGGCTTTTCATCTTGTGGGCTCCAGGTTCGTTTCTCGGCCAAGGCAGTTTAATTTTTTTATTTTTTTTGGTTTTTTTTTTTTTTTGTTTCTTTTCTATTTTTACCCGACTAGGAAAAAGGAAGGGTTTTTTATGATTATGATTTTAACAGGCTGGGTTTGTATGTTTGTCTGTTTGTAAGGATGTCTATGGACCGGATTTCAACAAATGAGGTGTCCTTGGATTCGTCTTGATCCGGAGAGTCTCCTAGGTCATGTGACGTCACAGAGGGATTCAATATGGCGGGCGCACCAAGCAAGATGGCGTATTACCTCTTTTTTCTTTACAACCGCCAGGATACTGGTATCAAATGAAAGGGCTTGGCAAGTAGAATACAATACGATATGATGTCATATTGGTAAGACTATGTTGGGTGCCCGGTCAGTCTGTTGTAGAAAGCAACGAGTTTGCCTATGAGTTGGCAAGGAAAGTAGAGGAACTGTCGACTACGGGAAAAACTAACTCAAAAGTACGATACAAGATGAAATGAAACGATGATGTTGAGAGTAGAGCCCGCAACGGCAAAGCCATTGCTTAAATTGTACTTTTTATGTAATTTTGTATTTTAAATTAGAATTAAATAAAGTACACCTATAACTATAACTAACAAGTAGAGCCCGCTCTCAATTTTTCTCAAAATCCTTTACCATTATTTTAATAAATGATTTTAAAAAAATAACTACAAACTTAAACAATTTCTGTCATACAAAAGCAATAGATAAGTATGTACATATGTATGTTCCTACTAGAATCTACTAATCCTCCAAGAAACGTTTGTTTAAAAGGAATTGAACAGACAATGAACGGCGTTATTACCAAGATATGATTTTCAAATACACCATTCTCACTGTTTGTCAATAGATGGCTCCAGCAGTTGGTACTGGTAGATTTTGACAGATCCAAAACGTCAAGAGCCGAGCTTAGACATATGGTAAACAAACCGTTTTGACACATTAGTAATTTTGTGCTGGCGTCATATATTTTTGGTTGTTTGAAGGATCCTCGATGAGGATCCGTGCCGAACGCAAGAATAACTTTTATCGACTCAATTGATGCGATTGAGCCGAGTACTGCGCGAAAAACGGCCACAATACGAGCAGAGGCACGAAAAAGTGATTCTACAGCATAACAACGCTTGGCCTCATGTTGCCAAACCCGTTAAAAACCTACCTGGGAATGCTCAAATGAGAAGACATAGAATAACTTTTATCGACTCAATTGATGCGATTGAGCCGAGTACTGCGCGAAAAACGGCCACAATACGAGCAGAGGCACGAAAAAGTGATTCTACAGCATAACAACGCTTGGCCTCATGTTGCCAAACCCGTTAAGAACCTACCTGGGAATGCTCAAATGAGAAGACCTACCCCACCCGCCATATTCCTCAGATATTGCGCCATCCGATTATTACTTGTTCCGTGCGATGGCACATGGTCTGGCTGATCAGCAGTTCCGCTCATATGAAGACATCAAAAAATGGCTTGATTCGTGGATAGCCTTAAAAGATGAACACTTTTACCGTAACGCTCTTTCTATCTCCGCCAGGATGGAAAAAAATTGTAGATAGCGATGGGAAATACTTTAAATGATTCATTTGTAACCATTTTTTCATATTAAAGATGCATTTTCATCGAAAAAAAACAGCGCAGCGCAAAACAGTTGCGCACCTAGAAGATATCTTGGGAAATTTATTTTCCATTATTCGCAGTAAAGGTGTTACTGGCCTTGGAATGTAAAAGATTAACAAACATCAGAGACTCAGACTGGGTTGATGAGCAAAACTCATACTCTGTGAATCGCAAATAACTTTTTTTACTTTGCTTGTTCTCTTACGAAAACACTGTGCCTGGAAAATACAAAAAAGTTTTACCTACATAATTATGTAGGTACCAGTAAAAATCAAAAAATTGAAATTCTGTCGGAAAACAAAAATACAAAAAAATATAAAGAAACTCCTCGCATTGAAAGGCAGGGCAGATGACGAAAAATTCTCAATATAAAAAAAAACAAAAACAAACACACAAGAAAATAAAGCGAATGAAAGGAAAATAAAAAATAAAAACATAAGAACAAAACAAATAAGCAAAAACCAAAAGCAACTTGTTGAACCAACAAAATTTGGAAGAACATCATGTCTTTGTATGATTCGAGCAAATTCGATCAAACTGGGACGTAGTAGTAAGTCCCATTTGACTGAACATCACCCCTGTGATGAATTCCGACCGGTTTGAAAACGGACGGAATTACAAGGGAAGAATTCAAAATTAACGGATTTTTCCGAATTCATCCCTTGCAATTTCGTCCGTTTTCAAACCGGTCGGAATTCATCACAGGGGCGAATGTGTCATTTTTTTTCCTATGGCGTGCGATATCTATGTATACTATATTATCTGTGGTGGTATGTATTATAAAAATAATTGGGAAGTGCGAAAAAGGCATGAATGATGCACACTTCTTTCTCTTTGTAATTTGTAAGAAGTATTTCTGAGACTTCTGGGTATTGCAGAGTGGAAGCGATGGCTTCCGTCCTATGACATGCAATGGTAAAGGTAATGCCTGTTTTACATCTGCTGAAATCGAGTTGAGAAGTAGTTGCTGGGGAGTCGCAAGAAGGACATCTAGAATAAGTTGTAGTTTGCATGTGATTCGCGACTGGGTTATGCTTGCGAAAGGTTCTTTAACCCTTTATTGTGTCAAAAGATGTATGGAAAATCTTAACTTTCGCTGTTTTTCCATATATGCATATTTGCTACGCGCGGCAGAAGTAAAACTTTATTTTTCAATGCACATAAAGGTTTTTTTCAATAAGCACGTACCTAACAATTTTGTATAAATAAAACAACATAACGTTTCTATCAATTTAAAGGTCTGGCCAGACCTAACATAATTAACAGAGCCAACTCTACGCTTGCCCCGCACTACTCCACAAGATTAGGTATCCTTAGCCCACGTAACATTAAATCTGATGATGTGGCAGACAAGAGATCAATTATACAAATAAAAGGGACAAATTAATATTATGTATGTATGTACAAACTTCAACAATTTACATTTTTCTTACAATAATTTCTGCGAAATTAAATATTTTAAATGCGGTAAGCATAATCCTTTTTTTTAAATATACATACATGGTCCATAAAAGATTTCTAAATACTTTTCGAAGCAACGCGAGCACGGGAATGGTAGTTGTTAATATAATTATCAATCTTGTGTCCAGTGGCGACGCGTGAATAAAAAATGCAGTCGTTCAGTTTATTTATTTTCTATTTTTTCCTATATTGCAATTTGACATTTTGATGTACATTCGTTACAACTGCTTTTCTCGCCAAAGGATTTTTTTTCAATTCAAACGTCAGTTAACCTACTTTCCCCAATTATTGTTCTGTAATATGGCTTTAATCTTTTAAGAGTGGAAAACGCTCTTGCAATAGATGATGTTGTTAAAGGAAATGTATGTAAATTCAGTCATTTTATACATACGAGTATGTGTAGCTAATTGAGAAAAAACTGAAACCAGATCATCACTCCGAAGTTTATCAAAAAATTGATCAGCATTAAAATTTGAAAAAAACTTTTGTCTTTCATAAATAACAACATTTATTTTTTCAAGCTAACATACATATAAAGTATTTAGTTCGTTTAAACGAGAATTGGGAAAGTTTAATTTAAATCTAATTAAATAATTAATCACTTTTATACATCTACTCAAAAAAAGCTCAATCCACGAACAAATGTATGACTTTCATATTCTTTCCCATTTCGTTCATATTCTTCTAGCACGAAAAAAACAAAGGCAAAATACAAGAAACAACAAGCACCCCATATCCGAACGAACACCACTCGAACACAATTTGAGTGTAAAAACGTGAGCAAAACTCCGCTTGCTTAATTTCGTTCATAGCTAATTCGAACGAATCGGTTGGTACGAATCTGCGACTTTTGTTTTTGTGTGTGTGTACTCTTAGTAGGGATACATTTTGTTTCCAAATAATTTGAACGAGTTGATGGTCGAATGAGTGGGAAATGTTGCTCTCGCAGGTATTTTGTTGTTGTTTTGAAAATTGAGTGCACGAAAGGGTTGCATGAGTTGGAAACTGAGAAAAATAAATACTGCGGAATTGACTCAAACATCCAACTAGGATAAGTAAAAATATTTTGTAGGTGGTTAGGTTGATGTGAAAATTATCACAAATATTATTTGAAAGTTAGGCGTTCATGAACGAAATGAACAATAGGACGCCTCGCCACTACTTGTGTCATAAAACTTTGCTGGCTATGATACTTTCTAACAGTCCCCATCGTCATACATCGATTTTGAAGAATTTAGAACATAACTGGTACGAGTATTAATAAAATATTCAGAACTACAAATTGGTTACTACTAAAATTAACATTTTTTATTCAAGAACACTTAGTTACAATTAAATTTTTCGTTTTTTTTTTTGTTCAAATAAAGAAATTAATCAACCTACGGACTCAACTCACTCGACAGTGGATTAATAGCATTTTTCAAATCTCTATTGGCAGTCTTTCTTAATTCCATCGCAGAGTGTTTTAGCTGTAATGAGCATTCCGGATTCGTTGAATTCGGTAAGGCGGCGAGTTCTTTTTCGAAAATATTCGCCAAAATTTCCATTAGCTCAACGAAACCTATAGACAGTGCTGCTCTTCGTATCCGGTTGAGTTCCTTATAGAAATGCTGAGTCTTCTCGGGAATCTTTTTCGCATGTCTGAGTACTTTTTGAATATCGGACTGCAGACTAGAGTGCTTAATCCATATTACGAAATTTTGTGAATAGCTTCGCTTCTCAGACTTCACCGGGAAACAGGCATTTTCACCCACCAACAAGTCGTCAAGCATTCCAAACATTCTTAAGTCACCTAGCCATGGTATAACATTGCTGCCTTGCGGTAAAATGTTTAACATCAAGTTTGATTTTTTCTTACTATCTGCAAAAGTGTATATGAAACCAAACCAATTGTCCGCTAATAGTACAACAGCGGCCATGTTTTCGATCTTAAGTGCGCCGTGCAGTAGAACACAGATAGACTCTTTTTGTGTATCCAATTGTACTGATGATCTTACGCTGTCCTCATCAACATCGCCTTCGGCTTTCACATAAATTGATCGTATTTCACTTTCGAGTTTTTCAAATTCGTTTGGCGCAGATGCTTCTACTTTTGAGTTTTTCAAAAACTTATCAGATCGTTTACTAGGTTTCTCCCGTTCCATTTTTGGTACAATCAGATGCCGGCTAAGTGATGCTGGAGATCCGATATCTGATAACCCTACGTAGCCGCAAATCATAATATTATTAGAGAGAACAAGAGACTTGCCAGTAGAAAGATTATTATTCCAATTACATAACGTTGGAGGGGGCCAAATTAGGATAGGGCATTCCATTCGAAAATAGCTACCGCATTTTAAGATCGTTTCGAACGATTTATAACTGTTTTCACACAGTCGCTCAATCATTTCATGCATTGTCGTTCGTCCCAGTTCACTCTTGCGAAGAACATTCACATTTCTAAGGTCTTCCGGCGATGGTAGTTCGTTGGATTTCGGTACAAATAAAATACCCTTTAATCCACTAATGTCGAGGAAATTTTGATAAACTTGTACAGCCTTGGTAAAGTAATATTCGCTATTAAGACCCATACAAATAAAATTTAATTTGGTGTTAGACAATCCAGTTAACGATGAAAAATGTGATCCAGGCTTTTTAGCAACAATATTTCGAATTGTATAAGACAATGATTTCGAACCAAATCCTATGCCACAATCGGTGAATACTACCACTTGGCAAAGATTTTGCGCTCCCCAGTTGCTGGATAGGATATCGTTAACACCTTTTAGCATAGTCTCTAAACAAGAATTATCAAAATGCACCTGCTTTTTAACTGCTTGACGTATTAGATCGTAATCACGGGTAAAATCCACGCGCACTTCAAATTCCGTTGAAAAAGTCACGTACGAGACAAATTCCAATTTAGAGTTATTTGCAAGGTGCTCCAAAAATTGATTGATTCCCTTAACAGCGAGTTGATAATAGGAGAGTGCATTGTCGTCGGTACGCCCCGGTATAAAGCGTTGCATTGACAGAGAGACATCAAGTGCTATTATGGTAGGCATTCTGATAACCTAAATGTATTTATTCCGAAGCTGTACACTATAAACAAGAAGCAATGCTATCGCTACACCTCAGGATTGGATAATTAAAATAAAAGTGAAATATCAATGGCACATATATAAACGTTTGTGTGCCATTATAGAATTAGCCATAAAAAATCAACGCGAATCTTAAAAGTTACAGAGTCAAAGATCTGTCAAAATTTATTTGTTGGAATATTAGTCCAATGACCTTACGTTTCCAGACAAATCGGTTCTTCCACTTTACAACATTGACGCTGATTACACGACTCTTTTCTTCGTTCGTTTCGTCTTTCGTCTTTTTGACAGGTACGTATGCTAGTGATTATACGGTTCTTAATAATTGGTGGATACGTGTATACGTGATTCGTTTATTGAAATTCACATTATATTTAGGAAGGGAATAGTAAAATTTAAGTTGAAATCGCACTAAATCCACTTTTCTATGGACGATAATAATTGCGTGTTTACTAACAAATAATGTAAAATCTCCCTAAATTAAGCTCCAAAATCAACTTTGAAATTCATCATATAAATTCTCTGCTTTGTTTTGGTTGTCAAACGAGAAATGTCAAAGATCAACCGGAAAAAATCTCAGAATTTTCATTCCTGCTTTCGTTATTTCATTCCCCTCTCGTTTCTGTGCCCTTCCCTATACCCGGCGTCTTTGACTGCTAAACTTATAAGTGCGAGTGCTGATCCAGAGAAAATAGCAGCACTATAATCACGTCAGCGGACGAGTTCCCTCGATGGATCCAACGGTGGCCCTAGATTTCCAGAACGGAAATAAAATCTTATCTTAGCTACTCCGACATATTCGGAGCTCAGGGCGATAAGGATTTCCATGTACTAGTCAGGGTCTTGGAAAAGAGATGGTGGCAGACGAGCCCTCACTCGACCGACGGCAGCGCTCACATCCCCGAAGCGGGTTACTGACATCGGTTTAAAACCGGCCCCTAGTCCCTAGGGGTTTCAAAAAATGGAACTGGCCCTCCAGGTTGGGGGTTGTGCCGTCGGGGTAACTTCCATACCACGTAAAAAAAAGATAGTTATGAGAGAGACTCAGATAATGGACCCCCTCATTTAACACCACGACCCGGAACGTCCACAGACTACGACTTAAGAATATGCACCTGGAATGTGCGTTCGCTGGACACTATTGGCGCTTTCTAAAAACTTGAATCTGCCCTCATGCGGTACAAGGCAGATATTATCGCGATCCAAAACATCACCATAATATGTGCACACGCCTCTACAAACCAAGCTGAAAACTCTATCAAGGAGGAGTTTTATGACCTCCTGGACGGAGCCTACGGAGCCTGTCCGGAGTACAAACGCCAACAATCTGTGGAACCGCGACATCATCAAAGGGGTAGCAGAGACCACTATAGGCCACAAGCCACCACTCAAAAAGAGCCGTTGGTATGATGATGAATGCGTGCGTCGGAAAATGTGACAGAAAATACACACGTGCAAGCGCTGCAGCGCAAAACAAGAGCAGCGAGAGAAGAGTATTGTAGGCGAAAATCAAATCGTAAATGACGAAAACAAATAAATTAAACTTTTAATCTTTGACAAATTTATTGAATATTGAATAAGTTAAATGAGCGCGTACCGGATGTTAGATTTCGTTAGTCAACGGCCTCTGATTGGTCGAGAGACCCAAAATTGACTAGACGTTTAGGCAACTTTTTGTGAGGTCGTGGACAGGGCTCTCATCACGTAATTTCACCGACGATTGGGGATCACACGACCGTACCAAACGACGTCGACGAAACGATGCTTCCCGAAACACTACCAGTCTCGTGTCGTCCACACCTTCGTCGTTTTTCAGTTTGAGAACCACAGAAAACAACATTTATAAGCGATTTGACATTTGCTGATGAAGTCATAATTTGACATTTGTGGTTTTGGCGGCATTTTCACATTTCATATTTATTATTAATTTATTTAATAATTAATTTATTTAAGATCATTTACAATAGAGTAATGAAATCTGTAAGTTATATTTAATTTTTTTTAAATGAAAAATTACAGTAGACAGAAAGGAGACTATGCATTTTCACTTTAAATTCGTTTTTTGGAAATCATATTCGTTATTTTACAAATGAAATTCGTATTTTTGCCAAAGAAACCAAATGCAATTTCCAAAAAAATGTATTTAAATTGAAAACGCACCGAAATTGCATTAAACACAGGAGGACGACAGCTGAATAGCTATCGTGCTTTCATGCTCGCCAAGACGATTGTACTTGACAGATTTTCGTGTTACGTGAAATCTCGTGAAGACGATCGGTCGCTCGTCGTTTGAACGAGCGAGCATTTTTATACTAACGGGAAAAATCGCTATCGTTAACGATGTCGAAAACGATGACGACTATCTAAAGAAATAAATAATTTATATTCCAAACACATGTGTAACTTATGTTACTTAAATAAAATTTCATCATCGAAGTCTATAACCTAAACCTTGTCTTGTTTTCTTTATCTTTTTTATATTATTTTCTTATTTTCTTTGCTCAATTGTGCAAATATCTTGCAAATCACAATTTTCAAACCGCTCGAAGTAAAAATAAAAAGTACCATGACGTTTGTGAAATGTCAACTGTGAACTAAAGAGTTAGGCAAGTCTTGTGTTCCACATTTTAGGCCTTAACTACTAGTTAAGATCTAAAATCCAGAACGTACCCAATGTTACACTGGCAGCTGTTAAGAATTGGGCGCGTTTCTAAATTGTATTTTGGGTGTGCTGTCGGCGGCTGCTACTTACTATTGAATGATGCCTACCGTTGGTGGTCTGTCGCGTTCGAATTCCACTGTCTGAAGTTGTTAGCGAGTCACGACATGAGTGGGTTCAGCGGCTCTTAACAAGTATCGAGCCAGAAGAAGGGAGGAGAAGAAGATCCTGCGTAAGAAGAAAAGGGCCCACGCAGTCCCGCAGCTCAAGGATATCGAAGAGTACCGCGATGGGAACAACATCCGGATGGATGACAGGAATCCCGGCTAAACTGATCCAGCTATGCCGCGTGATGCTGGAAAACACGCGGTGCAACGTGCAATTTGGAAACAGTTCCTCCGAACTATTCCAAACATGAACCGGATTTCGGCAAGGAGATGCGCTGTCACGTGACTTCTTCAATCTTGTGCTGGAACAGATAGTGCGCAGGGCAGGTATTAACACGGAAGGCACTATCTTTCACAAATCTGCCCAGCTACTGGGATACGCTGACGACATCGACATCATCGGTCCCTCCCAGCGCGCCGTCTTAGAGGCTTTTACGGCAATTGAAGAACAGGCGAAACAAGTTGGCATTGAAGTGAATGAGGACAAAACCAAGTACATGTTGTCAATAAACAAAGAAACATCTTTCCACAGCCTAGGAAAAAACGTCACTATTGGCAACAGTAACTTCAAAGTGGTTAAGGAGCTTGCCTACCTCGGAGTAAACATCAACTCCACGAATGACACCTTAGTGGAGATTCGACGAAGACTTACTCTAGGAAACTGCTGCTACTTCGGTTTGGCAAAACAAATGGGTTCAAAACTCCTAAATCGGAAGACGAAATGCATGCTCTACAAAATATTGATCCTGCCAGTTCTGCTGTATGGAGCCGAGTGTTGGATGATAAGCAGAAAAGCAGAGCAGATTTTGAATATTTTCGAGAGAAAAATCCTTCGTCGGATATTCGGTCCCGTATGCGAGGAGGGCGAATGGAGGAGAAGATACAACCGCGAACTCTATGAGCTGTACAAGATGTGGATGTAGTCCGAAAGCCAAAACACGTCGACTACACTGGCTCGGCCACATCGAGCGAATGGACAACAATACTCCAGCAAAGAGGATCTATGAATCACAGCCTCCAGGTTCGAGACGACAAGGAAGAGCCCCAAGGCTGCGACCTGAAAGATCTATTGTATCGTAGGATACTAATTAGCCCAAGAGGCAAACCACCTTTCTGATAAAGGTGAGTAAGTCCTTGGTTGACGCATTTTTTAATTCATAAGGTCTAAGCAGTTCTTTGTGTAGGGTACGTCGTCTGACCCCAAAAAGTGCCGGGCAGTCACAAAGGACGTGTTCGGCTGTTTCGACCTCTTCCAAACAGAGTGGACAATCGGTCTCGCTAGACAGGCCTAACTTGTTCAGGTGGTATCGTAAATGACAATGACCGGAGAGGAAATTTGTTAGATACCTAATATCCTTCTTATTGTGGTTTAGAAGTTCGTTGTGATGGGTATAAGGCTTAATCAACAATTTGGCTTGCCTAAGCCGCGGGACATTTCTCCAATGAGAAAGTCGGAGATTGTGTTCCCAATTGTTAACTAATGCTGAGATTGTTGCCCAGTTTATGCCACAAAAGGGTTCTGGACCTGAGAATTTAGCAGTAGAGCCTGATCGGGCCAGTTCATCCGCAATCTCATTTTCTTCAATGCCTCTGTGACCAGGCACCCACCAAAGTTTAACCTTATTGTGGGTAGCTAGAGATTGGAGAGCATTGAAGCAGCACTTTACCAGTCTTGAGTCCACAGAATAGGAGCTCAAAGCTTTGAGTGCGGCTTGGCTGTCTGAAAAGACATTTATGTTAGCTCCCTTGATGCCTCTTTGTAGGTTAATCAAGGCGCAGATCTCAATGGCGTGTACCTCAGCTTGAAACACGCTGGGAAATGATCCCAGAGGGACGGAGATTCTAGTGTTGGGCCCGAAAACCCCAGCGCCAACGCCAGAGGCCATTTTTGATCCATCAGTGTACCATATTAGACTTTTTGGGTCTATCGTGGGTCCTCCGTTTGACCACGTGGTACGTTCCCCAATATGAACTTCGAATTTTCTGCCAAAGCAATATTCACTTATCATAAAGTCAGCGACAGTGCAAAGCATGTCCTGATCGGGAATGTTGTTGATAATATTAAGGTGACCCGTAAGGCTACCTGGTTTGTACTTACGAATAAGTTGAAATTTAATAGCGCTTCTAGCGGCTGACTTCCTAATGAAGATCTGTAATGGCGATATGCCAATTATAGCTTCTAGAGCTGCTGAAGGGCAGGTGCGCATGGCACCGGTTATACCAAGACACGCCATGCGTTGAAGCTTATCAAGCTTCTTGGCTGTGGTCTTTTCGAGAACCTTAGGCCACCAAACTAAGGCTCCGTACGAAATGATGGGTCTGACCATCATGGTATACAACCAGTGTATAATTTTTGGATTGAGACCCCAAGCTCTACCATACAGTCGACGACTTGCCCATAAGGCCCTAGTTGCACGGTTTATTATAGAGTTGAGGTGAGGATTCCAAGTGAGATGCTTATCTAAGATAACTCCCAGATATTTGACCTCATTGGAATACTCAAGTGTGGTGCCTTTCAGGATGATTGGACCCAAGTTAATGATTCTTCTCTTCGTGAAAGGCACTAGAACGGTTTTACAGGGGTTAACTGAGAGCCCTTCCCTGTTACACCATTCTGAAACGATTTGTAGTGAACTTTGCATCACACTCGTGATGGTGGAATCGAATTTACCGCTCACTATGATCGTTAGGTCATCAGCGTAGCCGATAGCTTCATATCCCGAGTTGCGTAGTTCAGCAAGCAAATCGTCGATGACGAGGGACCATAGCAAAGGAGAAAGGATGCCCCCTTGTGGGCAGCCTTTGTTTGCCGTTACCGCCACCGAAATATCTCCTGAAGTCGATTTTATAATACGACTTTCCAGCATGGTCCTAATCCAGCTGTTGGTCGATTCTTCGATACCTCTTTGGCGAATGGCTCTTGAAATTGAGTCATAGCCAGTGTTGTCGAAGGCACCTTCAATGTCAAGAAAAGCACAGAGGGCAATATAATTTTATCTGGGCTAAATAACCTGCCAGATAAACTGTTTGTTCTACTCTCAACAGCGACCCTATGATCTGTAAGGATAGAATTTGTGGTTAAACTATTAATGGACGAACCGGGGAAGTGTTCAGGTCCACAAGGTTTCAAGAGATTCTGTTCGGTTCGTTGTGAAGACACCATCAGCTTTCTTAAGTAACCCTACACAGTTTGTGTGATCCTTAGCTAGAGCTTTATAAAGTCGGGCTGCTACCGGCATGTCAGTAATGTTTTCGCAGTGTCTTCTCCATGACTCTCGCTTAGATCTTCTGAGTTCTTTATTATAAAGTGTGAGAGTGAACCTGTATTCTTCCCCCCTTTTCGTTCGTTTAGCACGATTAAAAAGTTTCCTGACTTTCTTTCGAAGCGAATTAAGCTGGTCATTCCACCAGGGAACCTTGCGACTGTTCGTACTGGTTTTTGTGACGCAGCTGCTTTGAAAGGAGGTCAATAACACATCTTTTAATTGGTATGCAGCTTCGTCAATGTCTCTTATAGAACCGATAGACGTAACTAGCATTTCTGAGTTTATGATAACGTTTTCACGATATCTGTCCCAGTTGGTTAGTTTAGGAATAAATCTGGCAGGTGCCTGAGTCATTTGACCAGGTATGTCAAATCTGATGTGTTGATGGTAAGACAACGAGGCCTCATCAGACACATGCCAGTTTATAACAGAGTTTGCGATAAACGGACTCGCGAGGGTGAGGTCCAATACCTCTTCACGAATCGCGTTAATGAAGGTGGGTTTTGATCCCTTATTTAATATATCAATATGACTACTCATTAGATAATCTAAAAGGGACTCACCTCGTTTGTTAATGTCACTGCTTCCCCAAATGGTGCGATGCGCATTGGCATCCACGCCGATGATGAAGTGGTGATTGTTTGCCCGGCAGAAGTCGATCAAGTTTCGGACCTCTACTGTTGGAATTTGGTCCGAGTCTCCGGGGAAGTATGCCGAAGCAAACACGATGTTGTGTGTTCCCCTGACCGTCGGAATCTCGACGAGAATGGCCGCTAAGTCCTTGCTGATAAATTCTGGAATGGGAAGAAAGTTAGTAAGGCTGTTAACTAAGCAAGCTGCCCTAGGCACTTGCTCCCCAAGCTTATAAATCAACTTACAGTCATTTTGTTTGAGACCTCGTATAAGTCCGCCAATAGCCCAGGGTTCCTGAATTAAGCCCAGGGCTATTTCCTCCTCGGCGAACCGCTTGCTAAGGGTTGCGGACGCACCCTTCGCGTGATGCAGGTTCGCCTGTAGCACCTTAAGGGTGCTCATTGTGGCTGGTGTTGGGTGGCCTGTCGGAGGAGTTGGGCTTTTTTAGGGCCTTTCCCTTTCCGACAAGCGGCTGGGCTAGGACGATCCCTAGACCGGTCCTTTGCTGAAGCCGTTGCCTTCGCTACAACCCTGGGACTTGCATGCCCGGCGGCTCTGCTCGTCGAAGGGCCGTCGCGGGGTGCAGCAAGCTACGAGTTGATTTGCTTCGCCACAACCCTGGGACTAACATGCCCGGCGGCGCTGCTCATCGAAGGGCGATCGTGGGGTGCAGCAAGCTGCGAGTTGATTTGCTTCGCCACAACCCTGGGACTAACATGCCCGGCGGCGCTGCTCATCGAAGGGCGATCGTGGGGTGCAGCAAGCTGCGTGTTTTTGGCCACCATGGGTGGAGGAGGTTTTCCGCTGCCAGTCCCTGTTGAAACCTTGTCGGTGTTCTTAAGGATCAACCTAACGTGGCTAAAGCGGTAGGCTATTTTGCCCTTAAGAGCGAGGAGCCTATTGAAGGACGCATCGTCGATGGAGAGGACAAGGTGGAGGAGTGTGTCCTTTTCGATGCGGTGCACGACCTTCCAGGATTTGGTAGGCAGATCCTTGTTCTGTGCACGGATGGTAGCAAGGATCTTCTCGTCAGACAGTTCTAGGCTCTGTGGAAAGAACCCTCGGATGACGTGTGGTTTCGGGAAGGATCCCTCTTCCACAAGCATCACGTCCAGACCACATTTAGCTTTGATGCTGCTGAAAAAGTTGCGCATCCACTCGGCAGTAACACTGTCCGAGCAAATGAAAAGCAACCATCCCGATTTACGGAGAGAGCTGGCGAACTGGGGCTTGACATCGCCTTCGCACAGCTCTATCGAGATGTCGATGACCGCCTCCTCGAACAGAGCCATTTGTTCTTGGGAGAGAGGGCAGTTGGCCAAGTCGGTAGGAACGACACCAATTCAGACGCAACTAGTAACCTGGCTGAAACTAGGTTTGTCCGGATTGGGGACGATCTTTGCCTTCTTGGCGGAATTAGCAGGTGGGGTGTGGTCCTCTGACCGGCCCCTTTTTGCTTCTGGCTGTCTCGGGGGGGCTACCTTAGCCAACTCTAGAGCTCGTTCTCTAGTTTCCCCGTTCTTTAGAGCTTTCTTGAAGCGTCTACGTTCAGCTGCGCTGAGTTTGACAAAGCCACTTTCGGAGATGATCATTTCGCCAATTTTTACACCAATGGCGGTACAACCGGATTTTTCCGAGATGACACTACAGGTGTCGAATTGTGATAGGGCGATGTCGGAGTCAGAGGCGAAGGACATAGCGTCAACTTCTACACTTCTGGCTCTTTTGGGGGTTATAGAAGGGGTCCCTATGACATCGCCTTCCATACCAACAGTGGGGTTTGGCTGCTCGACCGCAGTCAATTGGTTGGGGTTCACTGTGTGCACACAAGCAGCTTGAGTGGTTTCCGTTGAGGGCACAGTAGCGTCTCGGGAGGGTGGTACGACTGGTTGCTCGCTAGCTACACCAGAAGATGATGCGTTTATAGATGCATCTGTCTGTGAATTAATATTTATTGTTGAATCAATTATTCCCACGAGTGTCCGGGAAAGGAGGTCGCCCACGGCAGAGCCCGGTATGCCGTGGGAAGGCTAAACTGAAACCAGAGGATGCCAGGTATCCGGAGTTCGCAGACTCGAGACTAAGCTCCCTCTTAGCCATGCATCCTTTAGCGTATGCTGTTCCACCGTGGATTAGGGATTTGTTAAATAGGGTTTACTCCCCTCGTTGCTCAACTTTGGCCGGAAGCCTTGACACAGACCCTCGGCCGCGACCAACCGATCCAACCTGTAAGAGCACAACGCAGATACAGGACTGAATGGAAGGGGGAAGCCATAGGAAGTGGCATAGCGACCGTTGCCCGGCGGCCGCCGCGTGGAGGCAGTGAGTCTTCTTGTAATGGTTACTAGTAGGGATCGTCCGAAAACTTTACCCTAAAAGCCCATACCTGGCCGCCGTCCGGGACACCTTACTGGACACTTTTTCCGGGACACCTTACTGGACACTTTTTCCATTTTACCAGCGGCAACGTTGAAGTGGGCTCTCATCACGTAATTTCACCGACGTTTGGCGACCACATGACAGTACCAAACGACGTCGATGAAACGATACTTCCCGAAACACTACCAGTCTCGTGTCGTCCATCACCTTCGTCATTTTCCACTTTGAGAACCACAGAAAACAACATTTATAAGCGATTTGACATTTGCTGATGAAGTCATAATTTGACGTTTGTGGTTTTGGCGGCATTTTATTATTTATTAATTAATAGGCGTGTTTTTTTTTCAAAACTTTATAGACTTAGAAAATGTTTTCCATGTTAATTACACTCACAACTAAGCCTATATAGGCTTAGGAACCTGGATAATTATCCAGTCTTAGGTGCTCAGCCTGGATAGAAATATGTGCTACCAAACTGTTTTTCATCGATAGTTATCGAAATTTTTATCGAAATGTCAAATATGACATGAAAGTAAGGGAGAAATATGAAGGCCAGTAGATATCAACCGAACTCTGCTGTCATTTCAAATTTAAATTATTTCTGTTCATTTTAAAATCGGTAGAAAAGAAAGAAATACGAATTTACCCGAAAAGGAAAAGAAAATTATAATGAATTAAGTGAACTTGTTCCTTATTTTACTATTTAATTGAACTAGATTTGACGAAATAAAATTCTATCCACCAACTTATTATTGAGCGCTTGATAACTACCGGCCTTACTTTCAATGACCTCCTCTTCGATTACTTACCTTGACGTTGGTGGGGAGGCTCAGTAGGTCCTGCTGATCCCGGAGGGCGATTGCAGCAGGGCTTCCCAAGCTGTAAGGTCTCCGGATGAGGGACCGAAGCCAAAGAGTAATCAACCCAACTCCAGTGGTGGTGTGAGCGTGTAGCAAACCGTGCCCAAGGATGCAAGGCTGAGGGTTAAATCAGTCTCTAACGAGCTCCTTCAGGCGCCCTGGCAAGGGCCTGTCGTATTCGTCGCCCCACCACAGTAAAACCGGCTATGCTGTGGTGGCACTTCTTCTACCGGCCTACTCGTGGGAACTAAATTAAATTAAAAACATGGAAAAAACAGGCAATAAACAAATTAACAATGAAGACGCACAGTCATCGGGGGTAACACCAGATAATGTGCAGGTAACTGAGGAAGAGGAGAGAATCCTACTTCAGGAACCCATTGTCATAGCTTCTTCGGATGGAGAAAGCGGTGGGGCGATTGATCTCGACATGGAGAAACTTCTTCTAGTCGATGATGATGACAATCGCTCGATCGCTAGCTCATCCAACCTCTCCATGCTATCCACTGCATCAAACCGCAGTAGGATGGCTAATAGTAGGTTAACCATCAAAAGGTTAGGGAGAAAGCAATGGGAGGAGCTAACGGAGCTGGATAGGAAGAGGTTGCATAACGCCCGGGCCTTCCTGCAGGGGCTATCCTCGAGAGATAGTGAGCCTATTGCTAGCTGCTCGAGAGGCTCAGAGCCGGCGGAGGGTTCGGGGGGTCTGGGGCTGATGGGACCACCCAGGTCTGTGACTTGCCTTAGCCAGTCGGGACAGGGGGTGATCCGATCAGCAACTGTAAGGCGCCTAGATAGTGGGGATAAGGTAGAGGACCTTACTGTGGAGTCCCCGGACCCACTGACCAGGAATAGCAGCAAGTCTCCTACTCGCACAATCCTGGCTGGTGGTGAGGGGACCTCGCGGTTGGTGGTGGTAGAGGGGGAGCACAGCAACGTCGAGACAAGCCGCCGCTCGTCAGACGGGGTGTGTGCTTCAGCTCTATCACAACCAGAGGTATGTATAGGTTATGACGAGCAAGACAACGCCAACTCCACTTTGGGTAGCTGCTGCACTGTCGTGTCCGCGCAATGCGATCCGAAGCACTGCCATGGCTTGAATTCACCCGATGTTCCAAAGGCCGCTGAGGAAAGCAAAGCGAGGACTGCAGGGCTGCAGGCCCCCTCGGGAACACAGCAGCTGGTATCCCGCAAGGCAAAGCAGTACAGGCAACGAGTCAATGCCAAAAGGCTTCTGAGGCGACTCAACAAGAGGGATCCCTCTTCCTTTACGGAAAACGACATTAAAGCGTTAGACAGAGCTAGGCAGATAATAGGGCCAGTAGGGCAAGCAGCAGCTACTTCGACGGTAGGGCAGCAGGCTAAACCGAATGTGCATGCCTCTGGACGGGCTAGCAGTGGACTGGCTGCGGCGAGGAAGGGAGGCCTCCCGCCCCCCACCTCAGTTGCGGCTAGAATCATGCGACCCTCAGCTGATGCGGGTAAGGAAAGTAAGTCCACACCTGAAGCGGCTGCGGGTAGCTCAAAAAGGGGCAGGCATGATGAAACAATTTCGCCACCTCTGCCTGGGAGCAAAAGGGCACGGACCCACTCCGTCATTGCCAGAAGTAATCTTCGGGTAGCCATAGTAGACCATGGCAACCCAGAACGGAAGCTGACAGATGATCAGTGGAAGTTACTTGAAATAAGGATCCTTGACGGTGTGAATTAGGCTCTCCTTAAAGGAACGGAACCTTTTCCACTTTTTGGTCAGCTGACCACTTTCAAGGGATTTAAAGTCATGGAATGTGACGACGACAATACACTGAAATGGCTGAAAAAGTTTGTTTCCGACACCAAAGCTCCGTGGGCTAATGCCGACTTGAGGGTGATCGAGAAAAGGGAGCTCATCAGCCTTACCAGACCCAAAGGTCGCTTATTACTTACGGGTCCCTATCTCCCGAAGGATAGGATTGAGCGGAACCTGCGGCTACTCAACCCAGAATTCCTTAGCAAGGACTGGGAAGTTTTAGAGGTGGGGGAACACACTGAGACTGGGATGGAAGTAACCATCCTTCTCAATCATCGCTCGATGCCGCTGCTCCGTGACAGCAATTATAAAGTACGCGTTGGGATTACCCGATCCAAGATCAGACCCATTGCTGGACCAGTCCAGCAAGGAAAAGATGGCTCCAATCGCAATGATGAAGGTGATACAAATAAACCTTCATCATAGTAAGGCGGCCAGTGCCAACCTTGTTTTCCTCATGGGAAACAGGGACATTGATGTTGCCCTAATACAAGAGCCTTGGATTGTCCGAGGCAATATTATGGGACTAAACTCAAGAGGCCTGGAAATATATAAGACCAATACTTTTGAAAGTAAGACCAGAACTTGCATTGTTGCTAAGAAACAACTTAAGCTTTTTCTCTTACCCAGGTATTGTAATAGTGACCAGACAGTCGTGAAATTCGAAAGGCAGGGTAAGCCCTCACTTGTGATGGCATCCGTATACATGCCACACGACTCTACGGATGGACCGCCATCTGAGGACACTTGCAGACTGGTGAGGAAGGCAGAGAATGAAAAATGGGACCTGCTCATGGGATGCGACGCAAACTCCCATCATACGCAATGGGGCAGCTATCAGAATTCGTGATAGACGAATCCAAACCCCCGCAGGTAAAATATCGAAATCCCAGAAAAACTAATTGGGAAATGTTTGCCAGCGAGGTGGAGAAAAGCGAACGCAAACTACTAGAACTAAATACAAAACACCACAAGAGATTGATGCCGCAACCGAGGTGTTAAGTACTACCCTCAATAAGGCATTTTTAAAGTCATGTCCAATTAGGAGCATGCGTGATAAAAAGTCACCGCCGTGGTGGAGTAAAGAGCTTTCAGACATGAGGAAAGAAACTCGAAAACTCTTCAATGCGGCAAAAAGACTTAATACTGAATGAGACTGGGAAATATATAAATCCAGTCAAAGAAAATTTAAAAGCTCAGTCAGCAGTTCAAAACGCACCTCATAGCGTTCTTTCTGCAGCAGCGTTGAGAACACCACGGAAGCAGCGAGACTAAGAAAGATCCTGGCAAAAGAACCGTCAGTACCAGGTTATCTTAAGGACACCAATGGTAACTGGACGCAATCCTGTTCTGAGTCCCTGAAGCTCCTGCTTAGAACACATTTTCCAGGATGCGCGGCCTCGGCCAGCAATTTGGAAACTGATAATCGATTAGAAGAAGAAACTATGGTACCAATAGGAATGGTGACTGAGGAAAGGATTATTTGGGCAATCGAATCATTTCAGCCCTTCAAGTCACGAGGCACTGATGGGATTTTTCCGATCATGCTGCAGAAAACTAAGCACCTAATGGCACCAACTTTGCACAAAATTTTTCAGAACAGTCTTAGGTGTGGGCGCATACCCAGAGCGTGGCGAGAAGTGAAAGTTGTTTTCATTCCCAAAGCTGGGAAAGCCAGCCACACTACCGCAAAAGACTATAGACCCATTAGCCTTACTTCGTTTTTGCTAAAGGCATTTGAGAAGCTGTTAGACGTTCATATACGTGGTAAACTCAACCACATGAATATGTCCGCGGCACAGCATGCCTACACTAAAGGTAAGGGCGTGGAAACAGCGCTACATGATGTAGTCACCACGATTGAAAGATCTCTACACTTTAAAGAATACACGCTGGCAGCATTTCGAGACATTGAAGGTACTTTTAATAATGTTGAGACGCATGCGATTAAAAAAGCGCTCGAAGATAACCACGTTGAACGCACCGTGACCAAACTGATAGTTAGCATTCTTAGCAGTAGGCACATCATCGCTCAACTCGGGGGAACCCGTCAAAATGTGATCGCATCTAGAGGCACACCGCAAGGAGGGGTCATATCCCCCCTTCTTTGGATCATGGTCGTTAATGAACTACTGATGAAATTTAGATATAGTGGAATAAAAGCAGTAGCATATGCAGACGATGTGGTGCTACTTGCCACGGGGAAATTCCTCACCACTGTTAGTGAACTAATTCAGGAAGCCTTAAACACACTAAACGTTTGGACGAAGCAATGCGGACTGGGGGTCAACCCTCAGAAAACCGAACTAGTGCTGTTTACTAACAAGAGAGTGATACCACCTTTCACGCTACCAAAAATTGAGGGTACCCCCCTTATGTTGTCTGAGAGCGCGAAATACTTAGGCCTCATACTTGGCAGAAAGCTAAATTGGAAGCTGAATATTAAAGAAAGGGTAAAAAAGGCATCAGTTGCTTTCTACACCTGCAGTAGATTCTTCGGGAAAAACTGGGGTTGTGGGCCGCAAATAACGCTATGGATGTACCGAGCGATAGTCAGACCCATACTTACGTACGGAGGATTGGTCTGGTGGCAAGCTGTCACCAAAATAAGCAACCTCAAAGATATGACCAAAGTACAGAGAATAGCTTGCACTGGAACTACCAGCGCGATGAGAACAACACCAACAGCGGGACTGGAAGCAATTCTTAACCTGCTGCCTCTGGATCTCTATATGCAGGAGACCGCAGCAAAGAGCGCTCTCAGGTTAAGTCAGTCAAATTACTGGAGACCTTATGCATATGGGCATACCCAGATACTTGGCATTTACCTCAATGGGGACATTAGCTCAGACTATATAATCCCATACTTGGACTTCGAAAAACCCTTCTCCTGGACTTTTCCAAGCAGAGAGAAATGGGAAAAAAACGAGGTACCTCAAGATGGCAAGTCCATCTACACAGATGGGTCAAAGATGGACATAGGTATAGGAGCGGGTTGCTTTTCGGAGGAACTAGGAATAAATAGCTCCATACGACTCCCAGACCATAGCAGCGTTTTCCAGGCTGAGGTTCTAGCAGTGACAAAGGCAGCCCAGTTGGTGTCAATGATGACAATATCGCGAGACGATATCACTATTTACATTGATAGCCAGGCGGCCATAAAAGCAATAGCTGCTACACAAATAACATCGAAGCTTGTAAAGTGTTGCCGCGAAGAGCTGAAGGTTCTCGGCACGCAGCACAATGTAAAACTCTGCTGGGTCCCTGGGCACAGAGGGATACAAGGCAATGAAGCTGCGGATGAATTGGCTAGAAAGGGCTCAGCCCTAGAAAGAGAACAGGCAGATAGGACGGTCAAACCTCCACTCTGCAACCTTCGTGCCAAAATTGAACAGACATCAGAAACTAAAGCAAACAACAGGTGGAAAACACTAACCACCTGCGAGGTATCGGGAACATTGTGGCTAAAATACGACAAAGCTTGAACAAGAAAACTCCTGCAAGAAGACAGGAAGTCGGTGTCCTTGCTCATAGGAGTGCTAACTGGACACAACGCCCTAAGATACCACATGAAGAAATTGAGACTGAACGATGATGACATCTGCAGAGGATGCGGTGATGAAGAGGCACATGAGGACACAACCCATTTCCTCTGTCACTGTCCTAACCTCTGTCAATTGAGAAACAGAACCCTGGGCAAATTTTCTTCGAAGATATCGACGAGCTATCAGATGGATTACCATCTAACCTGCTGAAATTCACCAGGGCTTCGGGATGGCTGTAACTGAAACGATAATACCATGGGTGGGAACGCACTATGGGTATCACAATGGGTCCACAGGGACCTAAGTGTGATGGGAATGTTACCATTCTCATCGGCCCACTAACCTAACCTAACCTACTTTCAATGAATTGTGAAACTGTCAAACGTCAATTAGCATAGTCCTGCGAAGTCACTGTTCAGCGTTTTTTTTTCTCATTTTCCGCTAAGCCTATATAGATTTGAAAAAAAAACGCGTAGTATTAAGATCATTTACTATAGAGTAATGAAGTCTTTAAGTTATATTTAATTTATTTTAAATGAAAAATGACATTAGACAGAAAGGAGACTATGCATTTTCACTTTAAATTCGTTTTTTGGAAATCATATTCGTTATTTTACAAATGAAATTCGTATTTTTGCCAAAGAAACCAAATGCAATTTCCAAAAAAATGAATTTAAATTGAAAACGCACCGAAATTGCATTAAACACAGGAGGACGATAACTATATAGCTATCGTGCTTTCACGCTCGCCAAGGCGATTGTACTTGACAGATTTTCTTGTTAAGTGAAGTCGATCGGTCGATTTTGATGTCAACGTGAAGGCTCGCTATCATTAACGATATCGAAAACGATGACGACTGTCTTACGTGATGAGGGCCCTGGACTCGACTGAGCTCTGAGAGTTGAAAAAATGCAAGTATACCTGGGTTGAAAAGTTGAACTGTAATGTAGTCTCTGTGTATGTGTGATCTCTGTTTGTGTTTTTCTTTTCCTTTGTTTGGAGCAAGAAATCATTTGCTTTGATTGCGTTTATGGCTAGTTGCGGTTAAAGTGTGTTAAATTATTGTCAGTTTAACAACGTTTTTAGAATCTCAACCATTCAACTCCGTGTGTAGAAATACTCAGGTCGAAAACTCAGCTCAGTTTCTTTTTCTCAACCTGCATGTAAGCGTGGTAAATGACACTTGGGCTCAGCTGTAAATTTGAGGAATAAAATTATAAAAGGCGTGTTTTTTTTCGAATCTATATAGGCTTAGCGGAAAATGAGAAAAAAAAAACGCTGAACAGTGATTTGGCAGGACTATGCTAATTGACGTTTGACAGTTTCTCATCGGCATTGTTTTCTTTTTGTTGTTTGAAAGTAGGGCCGGTAGTTATCAAGCGCTAATTAATAAGTTGATGGATAGAATTTTTTTCCGTCAAATTTAATTCAATTAAATAGTAAAATAAGGAACAAGGAACGTAATTCATTATAATTTTCTTTTCCTTGTCGGATAAATTCGTATTTCTTTCTTTTCTACCCATTTTAAAATGAACAGAAATAATTTAAATTTAAAATGACAGCAGAGTTCGGTTGATAGCTACCGGCCTTCATATTTCTCCTTCACTTTCATGTCATATATGACATTTCGATAAAATTTTCTATAACTATCGACGAAAAACAGTTTGATAGGTACCACATTTTTCTATCCAGGGTAAGCACCTAAAGCTGGCTTTACACCTTCGTTCTTCATTCAGTGTTCGTTGTTCGTTGTACTTTGCTCGGTTTTCGAACACCGAACAACGAACAATGAAGATGCATTCACATTAACGGTTTTATTATTCAGTTCGCTCTTTTTTTATAATGGATAATAATATATTATTGGCAGTGAAGGCGGCTGAATCCAAATAATCGTAGTTGAAATATTGATTTTCATTCGTTGACTCATATAAAATTTGTAAAAATAAATCTTTATTTTTATCCAGAACTAAAACCGTAAAACCGTATAATATTTTTCTATTCTAATCTGGCAACATTTACCCTTGGCATTTGTCGATAATACAGCAACATTCACAAACGAAAGTGTACCATAGTGAGAAATAGTCGAACTAATTTTTGGATTACGAAAATTGATCTTAGCCGTGTTTTATTATTTGCATGATCCTATCCGGATCATCGTTTTACACGCATTACAAAAACAAAAGAAGATCTTCCTTTTTATCGGGATCTCTTTACGTGATCTGGGTTTTAGTTGACACTATTCACCACTAGGTTTAGTTTTGTTTTGTGAGGGTTGGTATGCTGTCAAAACATGGTGAAACATGGGTATTGACAGATCAGAAATTAAAATGTAAAAAGAATGCAAAATGCTATTTATTATTCAATCAGTTTATAAATTGTTGGGCTGTGCTTCCCAATAGGTCAACCTGAATTTTCACCTTTTTTATTATTTCTAATAAATATATGTTATTCTAAGATGTTCTGTATATGAATTGATGTGAGGAAACATTTGTTTATGTGTTTAAAACAATAATACATTTTTTACAAACCCATACAAATCTGCACAAAAACCGTACAAATGTCAGCAAATTTGACATAAAAATAACTTGACAGGCTGTTTTTATTGCGTTCCGCCCTGCCTTAGTCTGTGCTGAACATCTTATGAAAAATGCAATGAATTTACGGCAGCTATAAGTTTATTTCACCATAAAATATTTTGCACTTACTGTTTCGCTTTTTTTATTTGGCAATATATTATTTTGTATTTTTAATTTGTTTGTTTTTCATTTTATCACATGTAAAAAAATTCGCGCGAATGCAGAATATTTTATGGTGAAATAATTACAAACCTAAATGAAAGTTTGCCAAATAGATAAGAAAATTATATATTTCATTTTTTTTTAACTTCGCGCCAACCACGAAACTGTCATATGCAACAAAAAAAAACATCTCCAGAAGTAAACAATGGAAAATGACCGAAAATCTTAAGTTCAGATAAGAAAATTACAACATATGAGTATGTACAAACATACAAACATACATAATACATTTTTCCAGATCATGGACGAAGCTGAAAAAGCCAAAGAAAATAAAAATCAAATTCTGCTTCTTCGTCCATTGTTTTAATTTATGACAAATGTCAACGTCAAAGTACAAAAGCAGTTCTACCAATCCTTAAAAGTTAAAATTTGAGATGATCTGGATCGTTTTATTTTAAGTACTTGATCGGATTAGGATCATGCGAATAATAAAACACGGCTCTTGACAAGAAGCAAGATCTCGGATTGTTGTTGTAATGCACACAGACTAATTTGTTGATCTGATCCGGATCAGATCACGGGGATAATAGAACACGGCTAATATATTGTAACACTAGCAAGCCGGTAAACGTACCCTGCTGAATGACAGCTGCTGCCGCTTTGAAGAATGTAACACAAAAAAGGAGAGAAAATAAAGAAAGAAGGCAGAACCACGCGGGCGATTTGCCGTGGCTGTAGAGACAATTAATAGAGTTGTTTTATTTAAATAATTTAATTTTATCCTTCCCCAGATATTCCGAACTCAGAAAAATTATTAACATTGGTGTCAGAAGTGGGATATCTGGGTCGATATGTCGCAAGAATTTTCACCGAAATTGGACGAAATTCTCTGTCAATTAACCTCATTAAGTGAAAGCGTGTTGAAACAAAACGCTGAAATAGCCAAGCTGCGGACAGAACAACAACGCCAACTTGATGAAATACGCACGCTTAGTGGTACTATATTTGTCGACAAGGTGTTCGAGTGTTCAACTCCCGAAGCAGGTCCAGTGAGACAGCAGGAACACAATGGGAATCCAGGTGGCAATACAACTACAACTATTGTTCACAGCCCCTGCAAAATCAAACCCCAACCGTTCGATAGCAACACAGCTGATTGGCGTGATTACCGCATTCAGTTCGAAATTGTTGCCGAGGCAAATGGTTGGGACAATAAGCAGAAAGCACAAACATTAGCATCTATGCTTCGTGGAGAAGCTGTGTCCATCTTATCCAATCTTAGTGGCAAGGATCGTGGTGATTACCAGAAGTTAACTTCTGCTCTTGAGCTAAGATTTCTTTCTCAACAAAAGCACGTTTCACATGCAATGTTTCGTTCCAGGCGTCAACGATACAAAGAAGACCTTGGGGCTTTTGGTAGTGACGTTCAGCGACTTACGCGGATCTTATTCAGTGATTGCCCACCGGAAGCTCAAGAGCGAATATCGCTCATGCAGTTTTTAGACGGGATCGCTGATCGCTCCCTTCAGGATGCTGTTCGTATGGCAAATCCAATGACTTTGGCCGATGCCTTAACAAGAGCTATTTCGGTTGAAGCTGCACACATGGCTACCCAAACTAGCCATTTAGCCCGATCTGCTGAATGCGAAACGGAAGTAGAACGCCAGGGTGCTCCAAATCATTCCAATCGTAAAATATGGGGTCAACGAGATACACATCAGCAACTACCGAATGAGAGATCTAATACACGACCCGTTTCGGGAAACGGGGAGCAGTCAGCGTCGAGGGACGGACGTTGACACAATCAAACTGTCCTCAAGTTTTCAATCCTAACAACGAAAATCAGTTCAGCGGATTCACAGTTGCTGCTTTTATCGGTAATGTGCCTTGTCGATTATTGGTCGATACCGGTTCGTCAACCACGCTGGTGAATCGAGAAATTATTCCATCTGGTACACGTTTACATACCACAAAAGCTGTGATCAAAACTTTATGCGGTAACACTATTAATGTGTCAAATGAATGGCGAACTACTATACAACTAGGCAAATTTAAGCGACGTGTTAGGATTATGGTGGTTGATTTTTTAGTATCCGTCAATAGTCAAGGAATTCTCGGAATCGATCTTCTTAAAGCATCTAAGGGCGTCCTGAACTTTTCTTCAAACCTGTTATCCGTTGGCGGCCATGATATCCCATTAACCAGTGAATGTAATCCTACATTGGGGTCTGAACACGGTTATCCTGTTGAAGACACCGTACGGGCCATATATCTGGAAACCACGGATTCATTAATTATTCCCCCGCGAAGGGAAACAATCATCTCTACTAGTGCTTCCAGTCGTTCTCCTGCCGAAGGTGTAGTCACTCCCATATATACCGATCTTCCTAAGGGAATCCTGGTTGGTAAGTCGATGAACTGCAACAGAGAGGGTAAAATCTTTGTACGAGTGGCAAACGTTGTCGATTATCCTATTACACTTCCACCTAAATTAAAAATTGCTACTTTTGAAGAGGCTGTATGTCAAGGTGTGGGCCATGGTGATAATAACATTGTACCATCCCATTTAATCGAGCTCTTCACCAAATCACAAAAACATCTTCAACCGTCACAATCCGAGGCCATTAGATCGCTACTTATGGAATTTTGTGACATTTTCTCGGCCAGTGCTGATGACTTAGGAAGAACTAACATCGTTAAACACCGAATTGATGTTGGTAATGCAAAACCCGTCAAACAATCTCCACGCCGTTTACCATTAGCGAAGCATGAGGAGTCGAAGGCTATCATCGAAGACATGCTGAAAAGAGACATCATCGAACCATCTTCAAGTCCCTGGGCATCTCCTATCGTAATGGTGAAGAAAAAGGACGGCTCGACGCGGTTTTGTGTGGATTACCGCAAGCTTAATGATGTCACTATTAAGGATTCCTTTCCTCTACCGAGAATTGATGACACTTTGGATGCGGTTGCTGGATCCACCTGGTTCAGCACAGTCGATTGCCAGTCTGGCTATTGGCAGGTGGAAATGCATCCGAGTGATAGGGATAAGACAGCATTTGTGACCCGAGATGGTTTGTGGCAGTTCAAAGTGATGAGCTTTGGGCTTACAAATGCGCCTGCTACATTTGAACGGCTGATGTCCAACGTGCTTAGAGGACTTTCGATGGACACTTGTCTAGTTTACTTGGATGACATACTAATCCATGGTAAGAGCTTTGACATTATGCTTGATAATTTAAAAACTGTTTTTAGTCGTCTACGAGAAGCCGGGTTGAAAATAAGCCCTTCGAAATGTAGTTTGCTCCAAAAGGAAGTTCGTTTTCTGGGGCATATGATCAATGAAAAAGGAGTGCTTCCTGATCCGTCGAAAATTAAAGATGTCATCGATTGGCCTAGCCCGACAAACATTTCAGAGGTCCGCAGTTTCGTAGGTTTGTGTACCTATTACCGACAATTTGTTCCTCATTTTGCCGAAGTTGCGCGCCCTCTCCATCGTCTAACGGAAAAGCATGTTTCCTTTAATTGGTCGAACGAATGTGAAAATGCTTTTCTTGCGTTAAAAAGTTACTTAACGTCCCCACCGATTTTGGGACATGTACGCCCCGACTGCGAGTTTGTTTTAGACACCGACGCATGCGATCAAGGGGTTGGCGCGATTTTATCGCAAATTTAGGACCAAAAAGAGGTTGTAATTGGTTATTTCAGTAAGGCTCTCAGCAAACCAGAGAGAAATTATTGCACCACACGTAAGGAGCTTTTAGCCATGATCAAGGCGATAGAACATTTCCATGTATACTTGTTTGGGCGTGAGTTTTTAATCCGCACAGATCATGCCGCTCTTAGCTGGTTACTGTCTTTTAAAAACCCAGAAGGACAGCTCGCACGTTGGTTGGAAAGGCTACAGCAATATCACTACAAAATAAAACATCGTGCTGGGCGGAGTCATTTAAACGCTGATGCACTTTCTCGAAGACCATGTATAGAAGATAATTGTAACCACTGCACGTCAAAGGAGATGCGTTTTATATACCCTTTTCGGGGGACACTTCGGTTCAAATAAAACACTCGAAAAGGCAAGAAAGCGGTTTTATTGGGTCGGAGCTGGCAAAGATGTAGTTCAATATTGCAACGAGTGTGACATTTGTGCGGCGAAGCGAGGTCCTAAGAGTAAGACGAAAGGTAAATTGCAACTCTATCTTTCAGGTGAGCCATTTCAACGAGTCGCTGTCGACATTTTGGGTCCTGTACCTCCTACGAAGAAAGGAAATAAGTACGTTTTAGTGCTGATGGACTACTTCACGAAATGGGTCGAGGTTTTTCCTCTTTTGGACCAGACTGCTAACACTGTAACCAGGGAATTGGTTAACGAAGTTTTCTGTCGCTATGGGATTCCGCGCGAATTGCACTCGGACCAAGGTAGGAATTTCGAGGCCGAAGTTTTTCAAAGTGTTATGGAGATTTTGGGAATCAATAAAACCCGCACCACTCCATTACATCCCCAGTCTGACGGACTCGTCGAACGCATGAACAAAACCATTTTGCATTTCTTAGCCAAATTTGTAAGTGACAAGCAGGATGATTGGGATGATCTTCTCCCTTTGTTTGCAATGGCATATCGTGCGGCTCAGCAGGATTCTATAAAGCAGTCTCCACACACAATGCTCTTTGGAAGAGATATGCGACTTCCCCCGGACCTGCTCCTTGGAAATCTGCCTGAAGACGTCCCGGTCGGGGATTACGCTCAGAAATTAAAGGAACAACTTGGAGAAATTCACGACAGAGCACGACATCAGATGCATCAGGCGGCAAACAGAATGAAATCCAGGTATGATCTTACTTCAAATGCACCCCGCATTCAGGTCGGAGATTTCGTTTGGTTCCATAACCCTAAACGAAGAGTGCGCATGTGCCCGAAACTGCAATCGGACTGGGACGGACCCTATCGAGTTATGAGCTTACTTACTGATATCACCATAAAAATCCAAAAACTTCCAAGGTCGAAACCAAGAATTGTCCACGTTGACCGATTAGCTGTTTACCGAGGAACAAATCTCAACGCTTGGGAGTCGTGGGCGAAATCTTCTGCAGGCTGTGCTCCAGTTCAAGAAGGGAGGAATGTAACACTAGCAAGCCGGTAAACGTACCCTGCTGAATGACAGCTGCTGCCGCTTTGAAGAATGTAACACAAAAAAGGAGAGAAAATAAAGAAAGAAGGCAGAACCACGCGGGCGATTTGCCGTGGCTGTAGAGACAATTAATAGAGTTGTTTTATTTAAATAATTTAATTTTATCCTTCCCCAGATATTCCGAACTCAGAAAAATTATTAACAATATATTAGTTTAGTGCCAGTAGAGAAAATTGTAAGATCTGGAACCCATAGGTGGCGCTGGTGTCAAGTTATAACTAACTTCTATATTTATGGACCAAACCGGCCTATATTCACAATATATATTGGTTCAGTGCCAAAAGAGAAAATTGTCAAATCTGGACCCGATAGGTGTCGCTGGAGTCAAGCTATTAAATCTGTATGTATGTACATTTCGATTTTCGTAAAATATTCAAATCACGTTTTTCTTAATATAGAATACAACATAACAACAGTGCGGTTACTTTAAAACTGGTGGTTTTGGTACCCGTCATACAAAATTTCGTAATTGCAGGTGAAATGTGAATATGAATCATTTTGGTCAGTTAAAATAGACAGACAGACAGACAGACAGGCAGACATGCAGAAGGACAAACAGACAGACAGACCGACATACAGACATACAGACATACAGACATACAGACAAAATACAAACAAACAGACAGACATACAGACAGACACACATACAGGCCGACAAATGGACATACAGGCAGATAGAAAAATAACTATGTACGCTGGCGAAGCGCACCGGGTTACGGCTAGTTTTTGTATAAAAAAAGTAATTGATATGAGCAATATCGTGTAAAAACAAGTGAAATTGATAGTTTGAATAATGTTGATTGGTGAAATTTTATCTTTGTATTTCCCAGTAACAAATGACGAACTTTGTTGATCAATCATGTTAACAAATTATACATAATTTACAAACAAAAGCATTAACACGGAAAATAACTATTAGTTATGTTTTTTTATGTTATTTATTTATTTAAAACGGGGGAAACAGTTTGGTAATTTTGGTTCTAATAAAATGTGATATGAAAAAATGAAAGGGACATTTTTAAATTTTAGTGGGAAATGAATGAAAAAAAGTACCAAAAAAATCCCATTTAATCCAATCGACACAGCAAAAAGCTAAAATTTTATCCACCTCTGGTAGAAACGTCAAAAATAAGCCAGAGGATAATATTTTAACGCAATTGGCACACGGCCTTAAGCAGCCCATACACATATCAATTCAATTGTCAATTGAGTTTACACATGAATTTATATTCGGCCACACACTGCACCAACTGAGTTGAAGGACTTTGTATAAAATGCCACAAATATCTGGAATTTTCTTTATGTGTGCGTTTAAAGTCATCTTACTGTTTACTTTTCGCTCACACACACTTTCACAGATTGCACAAGCCTAGTACAAATTCCCCTCAATTTGACAGCAAATCAAATGACTTCCCCACACACAGTCAACTGAGTTGAAATCAACTTCCAAAAATCAAAATCTTTTAATTTTACCCCCACCTCGTCAACCTTCAAATCGATCACTGACAGCGCCACACACGGGTTGATTTCACCATGAACCGACTAAGTTGACTATTGAGTATAATGGTGTATGGTCAGCATTAGATTGTGTTTGAATTCAAGAAAGCCGTTCGTTTGTGATTTAAGTATTTTTTTAAATAAATTGTGTGAAGTTGTACTGCATTATAAAGCAAAAACATAAAGTATTAATGAACACAAAAAATTAATTCCAAATAAATTTACCATATTTATCTAGTTTATGGGTCAATAAAGAAAAGTAACGCCTATTTTCAAATTTTGTGTTGAAATTTTGGTAGTGGCATCTGCTGGTACCAACGCAGCAACAGTTTAAAATTTAACGTATTTTCGCAGTAACTCGTATATACGGCAATAGATGGCCTCAGTTTCTACGTAAAATAAGTATGATGGCGGATTATTGTTTCACATTGCTGTCCCTACGAAACACGTGGCGCTAGTTATGTTGGAACCAAATTGTCCGCAGACGATGTTATTGAAATGACATTTCACTAGCAGTCCATATATAAATATGTCAATGGTGTTAAGTTTTCAATGCATGACAGTTGTTAAAGCAAGCTATTTGCGTTTGATGACATGGGGATTGTACTGACAAAGCTATAGATCTGTTTGGTAACTTTTTTGCGGACAAGTGATTGAGACCTGTCAAATAGTAAAATCCTTTCAAAGAGAGAGAAATCCTCTCAAATAGGGAAACCTTAAACAAAAGTTATCAAACGCTTTTGGAACAATACTTGGTCAGACTTGTCAATTTGTTTTTGTTTTCCACTTAGAATTAAGATTATGACATTTCACAAACTGTCAGATGGCTGGTTGACAGAGTTGATGACACTCACCACAACGAAAAGATGTAGCATAAAATATATCGCAAGCATAGAGCCAAATGAGAGTAAAGCCATGAAATTGGGATGATTCTATGAAAGTTTATATAGTACATACATATTTCGAAAAATAGCGTGTTACCAAACAGACCTTATAGTTCACCTTGCACGATATGACTTTAACAAGTAGTCCGATCCCGATGTTATTAAGGGTTTATATTGGTAAGTGCATTTACTCCAAAATGATATTCGGAGTACTTTAACCACTACCAAAACACCACTCCGAAGTTGGTAGTTTTTTTTTTGCACTCGGAGTAAACAATGAAAAACGACATAAGTTCGAGCTGTTATTGAACATTATTTTGTTAAAGCTATACAATTCACATAGGTAAAAAGTATTTTTTTTATATTAATTAAACATAACATACCCTATCTCTTTAGATGAAAAAGGTTGCAAAATTTCATACTATACTGTTTTAAAGGCTCTTGGTAGCACTGACATATAATTGACAGCGCTTATCAGTTACCCATATGTAATTTCATGGATCTAGAGTTCGTCACCTACCCGATGCATCTATACATGCAACATAAATTTAATTAGAGCAAAAGCATGTTAGTTGTGTGTTCAACGTTAAAAGATAAATAACTACATTGTGGCTATCCAATATCTACGGGATCAAGATGGATCTAACACTTGCCGCTAACTTGGGTATATCGATAGGAGCATATTACATGTCCCTTCGAATAATACCACCTTTTGGAGAAATACTAGTTAAAGCAAATCTGTTTGGTCTTGATCTGTGTAAAAAAAATAAGACTAAAGTGTAAGTCCAAAATCGATTTTAAACTGATTAAGTCGACGTGAAATAAAACGTTTACCATAGGCCAGAATCACTGGGTGTTGTCACGGCGTGCGTCTTTTTGGTAGCAATGTTTTTCTTTATACCAATGCCTTTCATATTCTTTCAAAAAAAGAAGATTCAGACTGAATTCTCCAATGAAGAGGTAAGACATTTTAAATCTAAATATACGCATACGAGTATACCCGCCTCGCAGTTTGTAGAACTTATAGTGGCGCTATTATCAATTTGCTGTATGGTTCTATTGGGATTTGCTGATGATGTCCTCGATCTACGGTGGAGGCACAAAGTGATGCTGCCTACTGTAGCTACACTTCCTCTTTTGATGGTTTACTACGTCAACTGCAATTCGACCACTATTATAGTGCCAAAGTTCGCAAGATCGATCATGGGGATGTCTGTAGATATCGGTAAATCGGCTTGTAAATAAAAGCATGTATTAAATGTGAACTCAAATGTTTCCATTCTGTTGCAGGTCCACTACATTACATATTTATGGGAATGCTAGCTGTGTTTTGTACTAATGCTATTAATATCTTAGCCGGTGTAAATGGACTCGAAGTTGGCCAGTCCCTTATAGTTTCTGCATCAATAATTCTATTCAACCTGACTGAATTGTTCCTTGGGCATCAAATACAGGCCCATAGATTCTCACTTTATTTGATTGTACCTTTTCTGGCTACATCTTTGGCTCTGTGGAAATTTAACAAGTAAGTTCAACTTGGATACACATAAATCTATGAATGTCCAGAGCTTAAGTTGGACTGATGCACATGCTGACAAAAAAGTAGAAAAGATCCAACATGGCAGTAGCCGTAAAGAGTTTTTTTTGATTTTTATTAAATAATTTAATTTTATTTCTTTCTTTTCTTGTAGATATCCAGCGAAAATATTTGTTGGTGACACATTTTGTTATTTTGCTGGAATGACATTTGCGGTAGTTGGTATTTTGGGACATTTTAGTAAAACGTTATTGCTGTTCTTTTTGCCGCAAATCATTAATTTTTTGTACTCCGTACCACAGTTGTTTAACTTTGTTCCTTGTCCCAGACACCGACTTCCGCACTATGATAGCAAAACTGACTTATTGCATATAAGTACAACACAATTCAATAAAAACGAATTGGGACGATTGGGAACATTATTCGTAACAATATTCCGTACACTGAAGATAATATCATGGACAGAGAAGCCCGATGGAACTGTAATTACAAACAACTTTACGCTTATTAATTTTCTGTTAGTTATTTTTGGCCCTGTGCATGAATCTATCGTTACACAAATGCTAATGGGCTTTCAGGTAACTTGCAGTATAATTGCATTTACGATTCGATATCCGCTGGCAAGTTTGTTTTATGATGCATAATTGTAGTTTAAGATACAATTTTTGAAAAATGTGATTTTGAAAATTAAATAAAATATTATATAATGTACAAAGTACATACGTGGAAAAAATGTTCAAATATTTTCATAAAAATGGCGGCTCAAAACAAACAATTTTAGCGATCTCGCATGCAGCTCTTTAGTGGTGATAATTTTACTCGTAGAATACAACGTAAAAGAGGTGATCAGTTTATTTAGTTAGCTTGTTTAATTAACTGCTTTGAATAAATATGTTGTATTTCCAATATTTTTTATGAAAGAGTAGACCATGTTTACACATCTTATTTACAGACAACATGTATAATTGGAATGGCAGTAGGTTGAAAAAACGTATTTAGCACTTTGATCATATTTTATTTATCAAACAAACCATTTTGTTGCGACTGCTGTGTTCAACCCTCCTAAAACCGAATTAATTGCATACCATTAAAAATACATAATCCTATGTGTATAGATATGTCTTAAAACAATCTTACAACATTGGCTTCGCTGAACCTCCAACATCACAAAACTTTCGTTTGCTTGCCAACTTGCTGAATAGATGTAGTTGATAAAAAGCATTTTTTGATAAAAAAAATATACTAGTTGTATCTTTAAAATTGAGTTTCTTCAAAGACTACCAAACACCCAAACATTTTTCAATGGTGCCACCTCAGAGTATCATTAGTAGCGAGGAAAGCTTCTCAACTCACCGTTCCGAGACGACAGAAACAACACTTATGATAGCCAACCCCAGCCTATAATAGCCCTAGCAACGCATATAAAATGTACGTTAGTAAATGATATAGCCAGCGTATTCGGCTTGGATTAAATAATTTTCTTTGCGTTATTTTTGGAAAAAATCTATGACCATGATCTCGATCGTAGAAGAAAGCTTAAGGCTAGCACAAAGATGGGGAAAAGAACTCTGGTTATCACAATGGAACTCTCTCAGATAAAAGTGAGGTGGGTTTTTTCTAGCAATTACTCCTATCTAAAAGGGTATTTTGGAAAGCTTTGAGCATAGCATAAACAAATGTTTTTTGGGTCAAACGTATTTTATTTTTCAACATAGTCTCCTTTCACGTCGATACACTAACCTATTTAACGCTTCCAAAAATATGAGTTGACGTCTTGCTCCGCAAAATAGGCGTTTACGTATGCGACGATCTCGCTCGATGTAAATCTCCGTTCTCCTAGCAGAACTATAAGCTTAGGACACAGGAAAAAGTCGCTGGGGGCTAGATCCTGGTGAATAATACTCGTTCGTGAATTTTGGCCAAAGTGACCGCCGAAGTGTGAGCAGGTGCGTTGTCTTGATGGAACAACACTTTCTTTTGGTCTATCAGGTACTGATGCGTAATACGCTCCCTTTATTGTTTTATCAGATTCCAGATAGTCGATGAACACAACTCCGTGACTATCCAAAAACCAGTCGCAAATCACCTTCCTGGCCAATGCATCGTTGTCTTTTTGTAGCAAGTTTACCCTTTCCACACTACTGTTTTGATTGTTCTTGCATCCTATGGGTGAAGCGGATGGATCCAAGTGTCATCTACAGTCGATTTGCATAAACCGCTCCAACCATTGAAAATTATCATTCAAAAGCAAGTGTGCAAGCGCGGGAAGCCTACGCTTGTCCAAATCTTCAGTCAATATATGAAAACGCGTTCTTTCGATATAACCCGTAACCATTTTGTTCGATGTTATCGGTCTAAAATTTTTACATGCATCTTTCAAAGTTTATACCATTGTAGAACCAAAATGCATCTACATGTTAAAAACGTACATACATAATCACCCACCCCTGTGAACAATTTCGATCAGATTCCAATCCGCTCGGTTTTCAATGTTTCGGTGGTGTTTTCGCATTTTTTTGAATTCATACCTTGTAATTTCGTTCGTTTTCAAACCGGTCGGAATTGATCACAGGGGTGAATAAGTACGTATGTTCCTGAAAACCTTATATTTGAACAAGTGAAGTCTTTGTTTCTTTTTGCATCAATTAATGACTGCAAAGACCATTATTTGTTTTGTTAAACAACGCCATTCTGCAGAAATATATTTCTTTAATACATAATATGAATCACTAGAATATATTTTTCAAGTACATATTTACAATTTAAATCATGCATGTGAAGGTGAACTCTATTTGGTTTTCTTGATACATGGACTACTCGATATTTAGTAATAAACGAGTAGTTTATGTTACAGTGTCTTATTTTTATTCAATTTTTGTCTTTAAAAATTATTCCCTGATTATCTTCTCATTGCTAATTTGTTTACTATAGGATTAAGCATTTTTATTTCTTTGTCTAAATTTTAACACAACTTAAACTTTTAATAAGATGAAAAAAGTGCTTGATATCATTTTTAAAGTGTAATAGAAAAATATTTATGGATGTATTTTGTTGGTATTTAAAGTAACTTAAATTACGTAAGTCTTAAAAAACAAAAAGATATACATATAAACATACATAGTCTAGCCCTTTTCTATGCAAAAATTACGAACACATTTTAAAATGAGGATATTTATACAAACAGGGTCAAAAGTTGAAATATTTAATATGGAAAACAGAAAATAAAACTATTATAGCAAAAAAAGTGTGGTCGTAGCACTTGATGCTCTATAAAAGTTAAAAACAAATCCAGTGCAATAAAGCTTTTTGGTTTTGTTTCTTCAATCTTAAAGGGTCCATATTACTTGATTTTTTTATATTTGCGGTGAAAATAATTAGTTAGCTATGAGTGCATACCCAGTACCAGGTTAAGAAAATAAATGTAACTTTTTTATATCGTAAAGCACAAAACATTTTTACAACATTATGGATTCTTTCTCATATGTCGTGTCGTATTGCTGATCTGTTGTATAGATAAAGAGCTTTGGACGGTTTTTTTTTATCCGCACATCGGCTTATTGTACCATCCCATAGTATCTCGAAAGAAACAATAACTTCATACACGAAATTTTATGATAGTGCTTAATCATCTTCGGTAATATCGTTATAAATGCAAACCTCGCATCGACTTCAAGATCTGTTTACTTAAGCAAAAATGTGTAAACGAAATGCACACCATACTAAACAATCAAGAAGTCAATTGTCCAATGATAATACCTCTTTTAATTTATGTAATATTAAAACTACTCCAAAAATGAAAATAGAAGAGAAGAAGAACAACCAGCATACGCCAATCACTGGTTTACCAGACAAAAATCGTACACCAAACGACGGGGTTCGAAAGTTCTCCAGTCTTTTCCTTGACTGTTGGCAGCATTAACATAAAATAAAAATAAATTATGTATGAAATTATGGATGCCTTACGCCTAGAAAAATTAAAGATTTTTATAAGAAAATTATAGTAACATGAGCTGGACTATGTATATAATATATATGTATATATGCATTTATTGTTTTCTCTTTATGTACATAATAACTATAATCCCTACAATTATTGTAATTCCTTCAAAACACATTGCAAGTATATTCTTAAGATAAAAACTTTTCAATGTAGCTAATATAATAAAACTTATGGTAGACCATTGGCTTAATTAAACGATATATATCCTTATAATAGAACGCGTTTAGTTAATTTAAATATGATAACATACGAGTTATTACGAAAATAAAATAGAAAGGCACTATAAGAATAATTTATTTGCCCTTAGTAGCCTAGATTTGCTGGGATTTAGTTTGCATTTGAGTTGTTGTATTAAGTCAAATATTTTTAAAGCGGGACCCACTTTCATTCCGAGTAGTGTTATAATTTCGTCCTTAGACAAATGTAGAAGTAGTCTGCCATCGATTTTATTTCGACTGAAGATGTCACAGTGGGCAATGCAATCATTGACGCGGAGAAACTGCGAGACATCGTAGACATTCCATGTCTCTGGCATAAGGTCACCGTTTGCTTGACTGCATATTGGGTCTTGTGAGACATCAATTAGACGTGGAATGTACTTGCTATTTGAGACTGTTGAATTCTATAAAAAAAAATTTTAAATTAAATTTTTAAATTTTATTTCCATGAAATTCAAATTGAAATATTAAAAAGCAAACAGCTGTTCAGATAGCTTACAACTATGTATGCTTATGTGTAAAAAATCAAGACCAGTAGGATCATTTAATAAAACATTGACATTCATTAACATTCATTTTTTACATAGGACTGTAGTTGGTAGTTGTATTTATGCCTTTTGTAAGTTTAAAATAAGAATACAAGTATGGGGGGGGGGGGGGGGGGGGGTTCCGGCCGGGGAGATCGACGAAAGATAAAATTTGTTCACTAATGGTAGAAACACAGACACATGAACGCCCGCACGTTTTAGAACCAATGGTTTTTAGTTGAGAAAAACGCAGCAACTTTAACGTTAGACCTTAATCCAGGCCAGCGCGACATGTTCACTCTACCGAATTACCAACCGAATAAAAATCTACGTGCAAACGGGCAAATGTAAAAAATAAATCTGGTTTTCAGATCGCAAGAAGACAAAACTAAAATGCGGACATCTCATTTATGTCTGCAAATGAGGAGTTTCCACAAGACATTTTTATTTCAAGTTCCTAGTTGTGTATTTAAAAATGTTACGTGAAGACGGGTTGTGATGGGAGCCCTGAATAATACCAACGAATTTAACCCTTTCCCTCCCATGGTAGCCATTTGGTTACCGCATACATTTCTTTAAATAACTATTACAAAAGAAATCAAAATTCAAGGAATTCATTTATTTTAATTTGGCAGAATCATATTCTCCCAGTTTATTGGAAATAATTTTGTATTTTTTATCTGGTAACGATTTTTTTGACATTTTGCTCATGAAAGTCGACTTCTTCTGTTGTGTTGTCGAAACGTGAATTTCGGTCGCGGATTTGAACAGGTAAATATTAGTGCTGATACAAAAAAAATATATTTTTGTGGAAATAATAATGTTTAAAGATGAATTTTGTAAAATATAAAACAAAATTTAAAAGAAAAAAGTATTTTGATCTAGAGTTAGCAGCCCATGTAGCCATATGGCTACCATTTAGCCACGCCCACCCAATGACTCCCACAAAAAAAAATGATGCAGTTATCTTTATAATGCCCATATAATCCCTAAAAACATCAAAGTTAATTGTTTACCCATACATTAATAATTTGGGAAGGAAAGGGTCGATTCTCGCCATCTTTAATCGATTTTAAAACCGCAGCTCATACTGGAACAGATAGCCCAGCTGCTGGAATACCCGTACGTCGCCGAGGCTTTTACGGCGATTGAGGATCAGAGAAGAATTTAAAATTACAAGCTTTTCAGCTGCACCATCACAGTTCTGGTGTACATATGAACTTAAAAAAGAGTAGACTAATTTCAATTAAAATAACACAAAACCAAGAGACCAGCAAAGAGATGTCAGAGAGTTGTGTCCAAAGAATTACGTTTACGACGACGAATGTGATGAAGATGTTAGTCTCAGTTTCTTTGGAAAACCTTAATCTCAGAGCTTTTGAGAAGAACTAACTTCAAAATAAGAGATTTTGCAAAATCAGTAAGATGGTATGCAGTAGAAACTTGGGCGCGCGACAAAAAAAAACTTTCTTAAATCTTAAAAACTAGAGAACTTAGGCCATTTATTCAGGAACATAAAATACTATCTGATTAGCCTGATCATACAAGGGAAGTTAGACGGAGAACTGGCATGGTTGGCAAAACTGCCTTAAACACATCAAACGTTCAACGAAAAACGCAATTTCTTACCCCTATATAACTGGTAGCCTTTCGTTCAATTGGTGGTGCTGGAGAGTTCGTATTACAATTAATGTTCAATGCAACTACATTTTCGGTGGTGGACATTTTGCTTCTTTCACCAAGCTCCGTCGTAGGCGTTGTAGGTAGAGGTGTTGATTCATTAGAATGTCTTATATCATCGTCCTCTAGTTCTTCTTCATCGATTTCATCTTCGTAATATAGTGGCTCTGATTTCATTTCAATTTTTATTCCTAAACGTTCTGATGAAAAATGCCTATCAGCGCCGCCGCACTGATCCTGTGTTTCTCTTTTAATGTTAATTGGGCGGCCTACAGTTTTTCCACCTAAAATAATTTTTAGTATATTAACTTTTATCATAAAAAATATATATATATATATCTATATACCATAACAATTGTCAGTCCTAACAATTTTCTTTCTCTTCTTTTTGTGTTTTGGCTTAACGGGCATTTTTAATGTAATTCTTGAATGCATCGGTGGACCTTCTAGCTTGTGGTTAACTAATACACACCATCCAACTGGATAAACGTCGGGCGATTCACAATCGAGCCATTGATCATACTCATCAATCCAACCGTCAAAATGAATCTTAAGCAAACGTCCAACAACTCTGGCCACAGTTGCAACACAAACTAAACGTGGATCCATTAGATCAGCACATTCCAAACTCATACCAGTCTAATATAGAAACATTTGTAACTAGTATTAAAAAAACAACAACAAATGAATAACCAAAATCTTACTTCAAATCCATGGTTTGGTACAACCCGATGAAATAGATGCTCATCAGCTGCTATGCTTTTTGCTTCCTTGAGATATGCGTTCCAGCTAAATGTATTTGGATCGTAACCATTGGGAGGAGTTAAGCAGATACTGTGAGTTTCAGAAAATCCTACTGGAAAAATGCTCGGAGATTTTTCGTGGTAACAAAACCTGTAATAGAAATATTATTTGTTTATTTGAGTTAAAATTATTATGGGAATACAACAAGTACGATTTGTAATAAATAAGATTAGGTTTGTCGCTTGACGCAGATGATACATAAAGATCAATATTGATTTTGTTCCTTGTTTTCGTGGAAAACTTGATCAAGGATTCCTAAACTAAACTGAAGCTTTTATAAAGCTACTAATTTCTTTTGGTGGTCGCCGTGGTCGTGGTGGTTAGTGCGTTGGACTACTACGCATGCTGTCCGGGTTCAATCCCAGCAAAAACACCTAAAAGTTTTTTCACGGTGCCACATCTTTTGATTGTCTGACAAGCTTCTCAACTTGCCGCTCGCAGCCGGCAAAAAACTGTAGGTCCCTTCGATTTCGTGGAAAAAATAACACGCTCACACAAATGGGTGCGAGAAGATAGGCTTGGTTCTGGATAGGACTGCTGTCGCCGTATATTTATTTATTTATTATTTTACTGATTTCTTTTACGGCTTTTCCAGGGAGTTCCCCACTAAATCTTGAAAAAAAAGAAATGCTTTCCCAGATTTTTAAAACAAGTGTGATGATGATAGTTACAATAGCTACCATACATTAGCAAAAAGAGGCAGATGGAATAGCCAGTAAGGATTTTGTAGGACTTCATCATCAAACTTCTTTGTTACCGACGTTCGATGTATTCAAACGAAAAACTAATGCGACCGGCAAGGCGGCGTACTGATCAGCTTCGCAATAAGTGCACAAATGCAAACGCACTTTACTTCGGAAACAGAAGCATTCTTGACAATTTCTTTCCACAAAATAACAAAGCAACCTCTACAACTCTCTAAAAGTCAGAAACACATGCTTAGTTTTGACAGACCTAGCCGATTTTATTACCACTGCCGGCATCATGGATGAACTCCAAGTCGAGGATGTCACACATGAGCCCCAGCTCACCCGTTAATCTCATCTAATCTAGTTGCCTATTCAGCCTTCGAACTGCGAATTGAAGCTTTTCATAGCAAATGGTACTCTTGTGGTACTTTAAGGTAGTAAAGGACTTTGTCTACCTCTGCTCTGCTACAACATCAAAAAATGATATCTCATCGAAAATCAAACGAAGGATTACCCTTGCCAATCGCTGTTGCTTTTGCGGCTAAGAAGGCAATTGAGTAGTAAAGCCCTTTTCCGATAGACTAAGGCTTGGTACACACATGCGATTGCAGTCGCACGACTATTCAGTCGCAAAAAATAGAACACATAGCTTTGAATGTAAGTGCGCGCACATGATACGTTGCGATTGGTAGGTTTCATGTGAGCGCACTTACATTGAAAGCTATGTGTTCTATTTTTTGCGACTGAATAGTCGTGCAACTGCAATCGCATGTGTGCACCTAGTCTAAGGAGACTCTATATAAGACCCTTATCATCCCAGTCTTGCTATATGGAGCTGAAGCATCGACTTTTTCGAAATCGGACCAAGTTCGAGAAAAAAATCTTTCGTAAGATATTTGGTCCCGGTTTGCTTTGGTTTTGGAGGAGAAGATTCAACCACGAACTATACGAACTGTACAGCGACATTGACCCGGCGCATAGGGCGTTTAAGATGGCTAGGACATGCAGAGCGAATGAACATCAACGATCCTAATAGTCGAAAAGTCCAGTAGTTTTCGGTCACAATACAGAAAAAATTAAAGAAAAATTCTTGAAATCGTGATTTCTATCCTTTTTGAATGATATCCCACCACATTACCGCCCCACCAGTAGTTGTTTCACAATATTTTTGAATGATGAGTAGTGGAACGTAACATGTGGACCACAGTTATGTATGTATAATTATGCCAAATGTAGAACGGTGTCGCAGATAGTATTCGTGACAGACATTTTAGATTTAGAGCAAACCTATTTATAATGGTTCCGTATTTCCATATGAGTATGGAACCGACAAATTGTGTTACTCTGTTAAAGCAATATAATATTAATTTTAATAAAGCATACAGATAAATAAAATCAAAATCACTTTCAAAATTCACTCACCAATCAGAGCCTGTTGCATCAGGCTGATACGAATCAATTCTTATCATCATGTAACCAAACTTTAGTACTGCCATTACAGTTGCAGCACATATGGCTGATAGATTTAATGGATCGACGGCTTCCAATTTCATTCCTTCCATAAAACCATTCTTTTTGCCATCGATGTAGTATTCCTCAAATGTAAAATTCATTTTAAATAACTCTATCGTTGCATCATCATCATGCACCTCAATCATTTGTTCTCTTCCAGCTAAAAATATCTCTTTTTTACTATTCTGGAACACAAAAAAAAAACATGAAACTATTACCCAACATCCTTTCAAGATAGTCTTGCGGGGCAGCAAGATTATGACCGACAGTAGTCGCCCAGCCCACTGGATGTATAATAGGCGAGTCCTCGTGACACCAAAAACCATCGTCCGAATCGAAATATTTTACAAACAGGCGTTTGCCCACAATTTTATTAACTGTAGCCAATTTAACCTGCGAAATTTTGTCTTTATCCACGCATTCCAAGTTGAGCCCGAGTCGAAATCTGGATGTCATACTATCGCTGATTTTATTATAAAAACTCGATGGAAGCGTTCTTGCTCCTGATAGTCTCTCCACGAGAAAATCCTTCCAATCTTTGTATTTGCTTTCGATAGTACGGGGGGGTATCAGTGGTTTGCCACGAGTTGCACACCATCCGACCGAATGAACTTCAGAGGAGCACAGATTTACCCAAAAGTCATGTGAAGGTTCATCGAATCCTATGAAAAAAAAAAACACATAAATACCATACTATCCAGTGATTGTCAATGTGTCGTAAGTACCTTCATATCGCATTAAGGCTTTGTACCCGCATATGTTTAAAATTGTTGCCACCCAAAAAGAGTGTGGGGTTTGTCCCGGCTGCACCACTTCTTGACTCTCGCAGTCTGTATTCTCAACCTCGACTTTCATGTTGATGCCAATATTGTCCCAAACATCATACCCGGGGGCGTGGGGAAAACTCGTTACTGGTGCTACATAAAACTCTGCCTCTGACAATCTGGGTGTCCAATCGTACGAATGCAACGGATCACCTTGTCTTCGACGGACACTACATATCTTTTCACTTTGTGGACACGGAGACGGAAGACGTTCGTATTTTGGTATTTGCGGTAATTCATTGTGTGGGATTGCATCTCGGTACATAAAATGCTTTTGATTAAGGTTCTCATCACTATCAGCCTGATCAGCTGTTTCTGGTGCTTCCATTAGCTCATTATCATTAAGTTGTGTCAGTGATTGGTTAGTTATTTTGAAGCGGTAATTTGCACTGGGACTCTTTATATGCGATACACGCAAAGCCAATTCAATGTCAGACCGCTGATGGTTAATAGAATTCATTATGCATTCGTCAGAAAACGTTGGTGTTGATGCTGAAGCTAATGTAGTTGTAGTCGCTGAGCCCGATGATCCAATCATTTTGTTGCAAACTAATGAAAATAGTTCACCTCTGGCACAGGACATACTGCAAAATCTTCTAGATTTAGTATAAAAAGTGTGTTTCACTCCAATGGCTCCACAGCGCTCGCAAACAGCTGAAAAATACAAAGTTTAAGAATAAACGGATAAAAGTCAGCGAGCTATGTGTATATTTTCGAATTTCATGCTTTAAGTTCAATACATTAAAGTTACTATTCTGAAATAGACGCACGTCGCATTAATGACCACAAAATACCATGGAAATACATTTATGCATGTTGAAAAAATACCCTGGAAGTGAAAATTGGCAATTCATTGATCCACGGTTGTTGCAGTTATTTTTGTATACGGTACAAAGTTATAGTAATAATATTAGTTACTTTTATAGGCGCCGTACGTTGGACTGCTGAACATGCTCACACACATTCAAATTCCAACCAACATCAATAAATTTTTGCACGGTGCTATCTCTTCGAACGGGCGACAAGCATGTAGAAACGTGGGAGCTTTCTGTACTCGCTATTTGAATACATCTCGAAAAGTTGCAACAACTATCCAACGAACATATGTATGTATTATGTATGTATTATGTATGTACAGTAGCGAGTACGAAAAGTGCAATACCAATTTTCGACAGAATAATCCTTAATAACTTTTAGGTAGCAATTCTTTTTAATTACATTCATCTTTTTTGGGTATATAAGAGTGCTACAAGTAGTTCAGAGTCATCTTTGTTTTTGAAGTTATCAGCGTTGGTGTAAAAATTAATAAATGTGAAAAAAATGCCAAACTACGAGAAATTGACGGAGGACCAAAAAAATCAAATTATTTCACGTTTGGCAGAGTTGACTATTACCAAAATAAGTAGAGGTTGGTTGCAGCAAGTCGACTGTTAGGAGATTATTAAAAAAAAACTCTGAGGAGCACAGTTGAACGGCAAAAAGCAACAGGAGGGACATCTACCCCGGACGATCGATTTTTGCACCGGATGTCATTGAGGAACCATTTTAAAACAGCTGTACAAATAAGAGCAGAGTTTTTGGAGTCAAATACAATTGAAATTAGTGTACATACATACATTTCGTCGAAGATAGAGAATTTGGTTAAATGGCTCGTCGACTCGAAAAAAACGATGTCTAGACTTAAAATGATGAAATCTTGAATCAGTTGGAATTCAGTACGTGCACCGAAGAGCTGGAGAGCACTCAAGGAAAAATTGTTTTGAGAGGACAGTGAAACATCGAACGTTCCAAATGATATGGGAATGTTTTTCCTACTATGGAGTTGGAGATTTGCGCTTCGTTAAAGGAACTGTAAGCTCGGAAGTTTACAAAAATATTTCAATCACTTTTATCATCAATTGAAAAACATTTCTCAGAGGCCATCGATGTGATTTTTTAAGACGGCTTTGCTCCGTACCATCGTTCCAAAATGGTAGGCTATATTCTTTTTTTATTTCTATTCTAATCTCTTAGTAATTATACGCAACAAAAAAAATTAATAAAATTTATTTTTTTCTTCATAGATTAAAGAATTTATGATCGATAAGGGAATTTCCACACTCGACTGGCCAGGTAATTCACCGGACCCCGAACCCCATCGAAAATCTCTGGCACATTACGGCATTGAAAATAAACAGCAAAATGCCTACCTCGATGAAAAGCCCAATAAAGTGATTGAATAAGTTTGGGATAAGGAAATATCCACGGAACATCTTCAAATTTTAGTGGATTCAATGCATAAGCGAATTAAGGAGGCAATAAAAAATAAAGGAGACGCTACAAAGTATTAATATGTCACTAAATTTTATAAATGTAGATGCTCTTGCCTCAGAATTCCAAAACGTACAAGTTGTATGACCGTCAACAATAAATAAATATTTAAAAGGATTGCCACCTTTTGCAAGAAAATATATGGTTTTTTTCAACTTGCTCGGATTCTGTACCTGTAGCAAATGGTTCTATATCTTGTTTTATTGTCTGCAAGTTGATTAACAATTTATAGAAAACACTTATTATTTTAGTGATTTTTTTCATTGACAAAAAAAAGTAAGAAATGATGAGAGATGTGGGTTTTTTTTTCGTGTTGCACTTTCCATATTCGCTACTGTTCGTATGTTAAAATGTTTTGTCCAAGCACAAATCAGACTACATGTGCAAGAACATGCGATATAACTTAAAGAGTATTAAAGCAAAGCTTTGCTTACCCTTCGCTGTTTTATCGCTTTTTGCACAAACAGTGCCCAAACGGAATAGCTAGTTACATACTGTCCTTTTAACACTTTTTTTTATAATATGCGTCTCGGAAGGTATTCTCATCAATAAAACCATTAAACCTAACTTCGAACGTGTTATATAATAAACACAATTTTTTAAGCCGTGTAAAACGAATTTGGGCTGGTTGACAAATTTGTAGAAAAAAGTCAATGTTCTGTAATCCGATTTTTTTTTTTTTAAATAAAACGCTAATATTAGAGAATCTTTAAAAGGCTGTGCAACTATTCGTTTATGCCGTTGACATATGTTATAGTGATAACGTAGATCCTTCCATTTGTGTTGTATTAAGGCACACATAACCACTTGATGATCACATAAGTGTATAACACAAACAAGTTTGGAATTAGATAAACCAAAATCACTTACTCAAGCTACACAACGGGGAATGATTGCATACCGGTTCAATATGCCCTGGGTTTTTAAGATCATAATAAGTTACAATAAACATATACTGGAACTGTTCGGGTTATTAAAAAAAAAAAACATACAAAAACCATCTCTTTTAAAATGATTAAAAAAAAAAAAAATCAATTCCATTCACATGACTTTATGAAATTTAAATTATAAGTTAAAATAAAAAATTGAAAAGTTTTATGTGTAACTAAGACTTAAATGTAATGTTTTTATGCCAATAGACTGAATTACAAAAGGCAGTTTAGTATGCATGGCGCATCTTATTTTAAAAGTTCTAAACCATTATAATTCAGCCTCTTATATATAATACATGCACTCGTAAAAAAAAAACAAATTCCAACTTACTAAGAAATAAATAACAAATAAAAGAAAAAAAAAATGTAACACAAAAAAGAAAAACAAAACTAAGAGAAACCTACCCATGCCATCCTTTTGAATTGGTATTACGGATGGGTCTATATTTCCTTTGTAGGCAATTGGTGTTTTTAATACCAATCCAGGACGATTGACTGGTTCAATTTTTCGAGATTTTCTTTGATTTCGTGCTTTAATCGGAGCAACAAGTCCCTTTTCTCTTCGTTCAATTTTAACATCTCCAGTTATGGTTTCTGTTCCGTCATACGAATTGCTGTCTGTCATCATGACGAAATCATCGATGTTAATAATTTCTTGCTTATTGGAGAGACCTGAAATGTCTTCGTCTTGAACTTCGTTCATCCCATCGAATACTTGTGTGACATATTGTGTGCCAACGTGTTCAATACTCTCTTCTTGATCAATCATTTCTGGATAACTTTGGAATGCAGATGATTGCTGCAATACTTGATGGATGCCACCTACTTGTGATATTCCATACAAGTCGTTAGCATGCGAAGCTGTTATCAATGTTGTTGGCTGTACGCGCAGCGTAGCGGATGTAACTACCGAAGATGGTGTTCCTTGACTACTATACTCTCCTCCAACAACGCTCATCATTGGATTCATATCCTGCTTTTCGTATTACAGTATTTGCATACAGCGCGTATAAGATTGATTGGTTTTGCAAGACAAACATAAATCAACACAGGTATATGCATTGGAAACGCATTGTTTTGAACAATATTGAAAATTGTGTGGTTTTTATTATTATTTTTTTAAAGTTGTATTCATTGTAAAGGGGAGGAGAACATGTGGGACATAAAAGAAAATAAAAAAAATAAAGAAATCAAATTATGTATGTAAGAATGTTGATTTTAAAAAAGAACTAAGGAAAGTTAACTTGGGTTGAACATGCAATTAACTTCTGTGTGATCAAGTGATATAAAGCATACAAAATTTTGGTGCTTCAATCTTTTATCTTTTGTTTAAGGTGATTATTGTGCACGTTGATTTTCTTACCATTGCAGTTTCCTGTTGTGAAATATCCTCCATTACGGAAAGACCAACTGATGGATGACTAAAGTATGTAGCATCTTCCAGCGATAGTCGATCGGGGTTATATTGACTCATCCACATCATTCTTAATTCAGTTGGATTCATCGTCTCTAGACTTTATGCTGAAAAGAAAGCAAATAGAACAAATTATTAATAATAATAAAGATGTAATTATGAAAAATTCATAAAGTGCAATGCTGTTCCCTATCTCTTTTTTGAATTCACTTAAAGAAAGATGTGATGATTGAGTTCATGACTAAAGCCACGGGGAAGTCGTGTCACTGTTTTGATAGACGAATTTACTAGAAGAGGTTACGACATGGATATATTAACTGCTGACAGACATGGGTTATCATTCTTTAACACAGCCAAGAGACTAACAGATCGTGTCACACCAGCTAACTTCCAAAACTTGATACCAAAAGAATAACAATCTATCCATATATAGAAATACCACACGAATATCAATGTTATTACATGACAATGTAGCATAGGCAACAGGGTTAAACATCTAGGCGTCTTCTCAAACTACTTTGCAGAAGTTGTAGAGACAAAGATGAAATAGTCAAAATAACGTACATATTTATTTCATTTCACTGCCCCACATGAAAGCTTTGAAAATTTATCCAAAAAACCACTGTTGTACCTCAATCGACAAAGATCTGTCTTGTTCATTTAGAATACTTGTTTTACGTCACTTTCTGTAAGGGAGGTACCTGGGAATTGATTTCACACCCACTTCAAGATATCCGTTCATGCTGAAATTTTGCACACGTGTATAAGTCCGGTGATAATACAACATAGTATATTTGATGACGTTGTAAATCTAACGCCCTAAGATGGTGGATTGGTCGCCGTGGCCGTGGTGGTTAGTGCGTTGGACTACTACGCAATGCTGCCCGGGTTCAATTCCAGACTGGGTCTAACACCTAAAGAGTTTTTTCACGGTACCACCTCTTTCGAATGTCTGACAAGCATCAAAGAGTATCATTTGTCACGATTGAGCTTCTCAACTCGCCGTTCGGAGTCGGCAAAAAATTGTAGGTCCCTTCCATTCGTGCAAAAATAACACGCACACACAAATGGTTGCGAGAAGCAGGCCCAGGTTCACCTCGAGCTGTAGCGCCAACTAAGTAAGTAAGATGGTGGATTACCGTTAACTTCACAACCTCCTTAATATGGGTATCAAATGAAAGGGATTGACAAGTAGAATATGATTAGCTAAGTGACGTTGGGTGGAAGCAAAAGAATAAACAAGACGATTTGGTGAATATGATTTTAAGGCAAGTACTGGTTGTATTTGTATTTGTTGGTAATACGAGTAACAAATAAAAAAACGATTGTCAGACACACACTTCTGATTTTTTAATATAATTTTTACTTGTATAAAAATACATAAATAAAAACACATAATGTGTTTTTAATAATACAGTGCTTCATTTTAACAAATGTTTCAGTTTCACGCAGTTTGGATAACTCGAAGTCTTGATAAGTCGAATTTTTTTCCTGGATATTGGTGATTCGACTTATCGAAGTTTGAAAATGTTTTAAATTTGGAAAGTAAAAGTAAATATTTTTTTTACGAGTCACCAACATGTGACTATTAATTAGAGCGCACAGTTGGACGAATGGTGTAAAAATCGCGACATGGGTCGAAATTGCATGTATCTAGTACGGCTTTCCAAAGTATATACAGCTATTATATACACTGGTGGACATGTCAATTAAATGTTGGCACCCACGGTCTCGTTTTTTCACTCGTTTTTTCAGTAAACAACCTCAAAAACGAGTATAAAAATCTGCCATTTTAACAAAAATTCGTGATAAATTGGGTTTCGTTTATCGCAATATAATAAAGTCGGGAAGAATATTTGAGTCTTTTTTTTTAATCAGGGTTATCGCGAATAAATTCCGATGGAAATATTTCCTTTGTCAGCAATGTAAATCAGATTGCTGAATGGGAAATATTTCCCGGGAAACTTTGTTCACGATAGGCCTGAATATTGTCATTTTACAGAGTTTAGTAGTAAATAATGTCAAGAAATAGAAACATTCTATGTTCTTTAGTAGCCAAGGCATGTTATTTTTTGTTTGAACTAACGTCTTTTTTTACGGTATTTTCGGGAAAATCAACCCGTACAAAAAAGTTCCGAGTTGTTCCGAAAAACGGACTTCACAGGTGTTTACCTTAGGTATTTAGTGAAAGATACACATAAGATTTATGTATATCCGACTCGGTCCGACTTCGCCCGCTATTCATGTTTGAACAATTGCCTTCCACAGTAAAATTCAACCATAGGTAGTGCCTGTATACAGGGTGGTCCGGTTTGGGATACAGATATTTTGGGATCTGATTCATTGGTTCATGTTATGAAAAAAATCGTATGGGAGGGGGAGTCTATCTTGAACACCCACTGAGCTACTGGGTGTTTAAAAAAGTTTTTCCGGAGAAAGAGGTACCAACAGTTATTCAATCATAACTTCTAGTGTATTAAACTTAGAGCAACCAAAGTAGGCTTGTTTCAAAGACAATTGATTAGTGCTGATCACTGCTAAAAATGATTACAATTCGTACGAAATATTATTTCATATAACACTAAATATAACCGAAGGTGGATATTCTGTGGGCTGTAGCTTCTTTTGCGTTGCTCCTACAGCCAAACAGACCTTTCGATTCAGCGTGAAAAAATACATAAAATACGATCCATGGTGAAATTTTTTAGTGGAAACAACTGCGTGAAAATGTCATGTCCAGTAAATCCACCGTTTCGTCCCACTGTGGGGCGCAAAGGCACAAGACAACACATGCAAGATGTGCAACGAGGATTTTGTTTTAAAATGTAGAAAAGCTGCATTACCATTGCAAACGTTCCGGCAGCACTTGTGTTTGTGTTCATTAATGTCAAATTACCGCTTTTGTTGTGATGCAAATTTGCAGGTTATTTTATTTTGCTGCACGGCTGCGACGTGACTGCTGCTAAAGTCGAATTCATAATTTTATACAGATTTTGCTGCGGTAAATTTACAGCAAATTTTTTACAATTATGAACTCACCCTGTTTAATCAGAGCACGTCATCGATATTTAAGCAAATTCTACCTCTGCTCGCTCATCAAAGACATTTCTGGATTATATGGTATCATGACGGACCTATGTACAGTCCTCTCGATAAATAAAATTCTTGATAAAATGAATCTCTCGGTAAATTCTTTGGTCCCTTGAAAATCTCTCGGCAAATTGAACAAATCCTATGAATTTATGTAGACTCGTTAATTTGAAGCGGTTGTGCTGACTGTTTCCCACACAACACGCTATAAATTTTAGTAGACAAGGTGGACACGACAATTCGATAATTTAAACTAACTAATGTACGTAAACAAAACATCAGAGGTTTTCATCTTGCTTGTTCGAACCTGTATACTTTTGTTGACAAATGATACATTATTTTCTCTACGTAATTCAGCTTGCATTTGACCGTGATGTATGACGTATGTAGATTGGTTAAAAGTTGTGGAAACAAAATTAGTCATTATAAATATGCAATGATTTTTGAAGAAATGTGCATGCTCTCGATAATTTGAAATGTTTCTTATTTTCTTTCCATAATTTCAACTATCGTTAAATTAATTTCTCAATAATTTGAGCTTTTTGCCAGGTGCCCACAGATTCAATTTATCGAGAGTCGACTGTACATATAAATGGAGGTAATCACATTAGGCCCATCTGTGACCGCAGTGAACGATCCCACCTCTATCAACAATCTACAAATACGTATAAAACAACCTGAGCGCAGCAAGCTTTGATTAATAGTCACATATTGGTGACTCGAAAGAAATTATTTTTTACTTTTTAGTTCATTAAAGCTTGGTTTATTAAAAAAAATTATCTATATGTATATTTTAATTGCCATCTTCGATTTGATATTTTGAGTGCTTAAATTTATAGTTTGTGGCACGAATATTTTTAGATAGAATTAACCAATCCAAGCGTGTATATTTGGATACTTGGACTATGTTTCGAGTTAGACAATTTCTATAATGAAAGCTGCTTTAGTTATTTAAACCACTAAGACAAATTTGTAAACAACGTTCTCTGTATGTTTGTTGAATGTATTTAACTTTTAATGACGACGAGATACTATTCAAAAATACCAGTTATACGATTCACAATAAATCTCTTTACCTATTGCTTAAAATATAATAGTTTATAGAATCCCAGCAATGATGCAAACACCGACAAATATGTTCAATGTGACAAAACGCCGACGTTTACAAAATATTATTTTTATTAGGTACTCATTAACATGCTAACTACCAGCAATTTTGTATTGTTAAAGATTAAGGTTTACAAATATTATATATATATTATGTATTATTTGCAATATTTAGTTCATAAAATATTTGATAGCCATGATATAATTTTTGTTTCAATTTATGGGCATCGCTTCGTCGTTTTGACATAAAAGACACGGGTGTTGTTCACTTTTCGGCATGAGGTGACTGTTTAAGATCTGTATATACTAGGTGAAGTTGCAAGAATAATTTTATTTTATTATTGGTTCAACAAAATAACTTTCGCCCCCACCTATTAGAACTAAAACGTCTGCCTTCATGGAGGTTTACACCACAAATTAAAAAAGTAATAAGATACATACTGTCAAATGGCTGGCTGTTCAAATGTGATGCTGAGTTGAGTTGCTCCTTGGTTGGTCGACCTTAGCGACTAGAACACGCCCAAGGACAACATCAGCAAGCAATAGTTGTAAAGTATATCAGAGGGATATTTAATTGACTTCATATTTTGTAAATGCAAACTGACTCATTTACCAACTTCGGCCGAAATAACATATTTGTAAACTCATATATAATCAATACACAAATACGTAGTCCTTTGTCTTTCAAAAACGAATATGTACGTGTAATTGGGAAAAACTAAAAAATAAAAATGAACTTATTATGTACGTACATACATATTGCGACAAAAAAATCTCCTTTCTTCAAGGAGTCAGCAGTGCAATGTAGAATTTTATTTCAGACTTATAATGACGGCGTGTTCGAGAAATTACAAACTACCTACGAATAGTTTACATAAAAAGCACAATATAAATTAGTTACTCAACGTAAGAATTGAAATATGTACATTGAAATATTAAATTAATAAAAAAAAACGAACATGAAAATCGTTTTAAAACAATATACCATAGCACGATTTAATAACTTTGCAATTAGGAAGTTACCCTAAAAAGAAAATGCAGAAAATAAAATCAAAAATAGAAATGAAACCAGACATTCGGAAGATAAAAAAAAACATATTAAAAAAAACATCAACTAACTTTTGTGACAAAATTTCTTCGGCGTATTAAAATGATTGAATAGTATTCAAAGATATTCCACACATCCTCGCTTTGGGTGAGACATTAAAATTTATTATTTTATTATAAAAAAATAATTAAAAATTCGCGGCAAACCGAACTAAACGAACATAAACTTCACTGAACGTGTAGAACTGAAACAACTAGTAGATTTGTGCTGAACAATTTTGGGGAAAAAATATTTTCAAACGTGCTTATAGTGTTCTCGCGTTCTTACAAGCGTATGAAATAGTGCTATACTACTCTGACCTAGGCGTTCAAGCCAAATTATTAAATAAAATTAAGGCATAAACGCAATTGGAATATAAGCGGTTAGTCTGCTTTTACACCTAGACTGGTGAGTCTAGACTCACATGGGTGCAAAAGAGTAAGAAAGTTCGAAAAGATGAGAAGGAAAATATTTTGCCCTGTGAGTCAAGGGTAAAGTTTTTGGCGACTCTTTTTGACGTTTTCCTTTTCTCTTCTTCGTTTTATCATTGTGTTGCTTCCCACCTAGTCATCTGCACAATACAAGAACTGCAAAATAAAAGAGGAATGTCAAATTTGAGTCAAGGAAAAAAGTCTGAAGTGTAAAAGCGCAAGACTCACGGATGTAAATAACAAAGAGAAATTCGAAAAAAGTCTAGACTCACAAGTCTTAAGTGTAAAAGCAGACTTATAAGTCTGCTTTTACACTTAGACTGGTGAGTCTAGACTCACATGGGTGCAAAAGAGTAAAAAAGTTCGAAAAGATGAGAAGGAAAATATTTTCCCCTGTGAGTCGATGGTAAGTTTTTGGCGACTCTTTTTGACGTTTTCCTTTTCTCTTCTTCATTTTATCATTGTGTTGCTTCCCACCTAGTCATCTGCACAATACAAGAACTGCGAAATAAAAGAGGAATGTCAAATTTGAGTCAAGGAAAAAAAGTCTGAAGTGTAAAAGCGCAAGACTCACGGATGTAAATAACAAAGAGAAATTCGAAAAAGGTCTAGACTCACAATTCTTAAGTGTAAAAGCAGACGCAGCGACGTTTACAGACGGGCACAAAGCACACGTACCAAGTCTGCTTTTACACATAGACTTGTGAGCTAGACTCACATGGGTGCAAAAGAGTAAGAAAGTTCGAAAAGATGAGAAGGAAAATATTTTGCCCTGTGAGTCGAGGGTAAAGTTTTTGGCGACTCTTTTTGACATTCTTCTTTTCTCTTCTTCGTTTTATCATTGTGTTGCGTCCCACCTAGTCATCTGCACAATACAAGAACTGAAAAATAAAAGAGGAATGTCAAATTTGAGTCAAGGAAAAAAGTCTGAAGTGCAAAAGCACAAGACTCACGGATGTAAATAACAAAGAGAAATTCGAAAAAAGTCTAGACTCACTAGTCTTAAGTGTAAAAGCAGACCAAGTGTGTGAAAGAAAACGCGATGCTAAGCCATTTATGATAGCTTTTGCAGTAAACGCAATATCATGATTCATGAACTTTGTAGCAATATTTGTAGGTATGTATGTTCGGGTGCTTAATGCACCAAAATTCTTAGTCCGTCCAGTTTCCAAAAATGCAATGAACTTCTCAGAGATAGGTAAGTAAAATTATGAAAAAGCAATCGAAAGCGTTGAACACAATAAGACGAAAAGTGAATGCGATTTGACACATTTGACAGTTTTTATATACATATATACATTTCTTTGGATGGGAAATCTCGTACCTCTCTTTAGCACTTAACTTTTTTGTGGTCAAGTGAGTAAAACCTGTCAAATAATAAATAATTTGCAAATTGGGGGAAAATCCTCCGAGTGTGGAAAATTCGAAAGAAAGTAAATAAACGTCACGTTTGGTATCTTTTTGTGGGTCAAATTGGACAAACCTGTCAAATAGTAAATAATTTGAAAAGTGGGGGGAAATCCTCTCATAGACGCTGATTTCACGACTCTTTTTTTCGTTCGTTTCGTCTTTCGTCTTTTTGACAGATAGGGGGAGGGGCATAGACACGAGAGAGGAATCTTTGACATTTCTCGGCTGACAACCAAAACAAGCAGAGAATTTTAATGATGAATTTTAAAGTGGATTTTGGAGCTAAATTAAGGAACATTTTACATTTGCTAGTAAACACGCAATAATTATCCTCCATAATAGTAAATTTAGATTGATTCAATCTGAAATTTTACTATTCCCTTCCTAAATATAATGTGAATTTCAATAAACGTCAAAAGCACGTATGCATGTATCCACCAATTATTAGGAACCGTGAAATCACTAGCATACGTAAGACGAAAGACGAAACGAACGAAAAAAAAGAGTCGTGTAATCAGCATCAAAGAGTGGAAAAATTGTGCAGTAGAACTTAGATTATCCGTGTTTCTCGCTTATCCGTGCATACCAGGCATTTCGCTAATCCGTGTTAAATCATTGAATTGAAAAATAAATTGAATAAATTGAAATTGCATGCAAAAGTCGGGGAATCCGAATTTGCAACAAACAGTATTTCCTAGTAACATGCGCTTTCGTGTTTGCTTTTGAATGTTGTTTTACCAGTTATATTTCTGTATATTTACGAAGCAGGTAATATTGTAGTGCAACAGTTGTATCTCTACATATTTTGTCGTTTTCGATTGTGCTTTCAGATTTCAGATTTTTCGTGCTGGTTGGAAAACAAACGAGATTGATCTGTTTTTCTGCAATTGTATTAGTGTTACTTGTTCGTAAAAGAAAATAAATAAGAAAAACAAAAATAATAAATACAATTTTAAAATACTTTCTTTATATTTTCTAAATATTCTACACAGTTTATGATAATTATTTTTGGTGCTTGATATTTATTTTGATGTACTGCGTTGACATTTCATATAAAGTGTGCTGGTGTTAGTGCAAGTAGGTGTAAATCTCGAGCAGAATCCGAGATTCACGCCAATTGATCTAGAGCAGAAAAAAAGTGCTCTTTTGGTCGGTTAGAAAATGAAAATTGTACTAGAGCGATAAAAATTGCTCGAGATAAAAAAAAAGTGCTTTTTTTGCCCAATCGAAATCGACATTAGAGATAGATGATATCTATCTTAATATTACGTTACAGAGATAGATTAAAGGACGGTGCATATACTTATATTACCCTTCATGGATACGAAACGTAAAAGAATCGTTTTGACCATTAAAAATAAACTCAAATTAACTTACACCTATTTTTATTAATTACTCGATTTTCCGTGTTTTTCAATTTTCCGGCAAGCCCTTGCCGGTTATTGTACCGGATAAACGAGGTTCTACTGTATGTATATTTTGTGTAAAGAGTTGAAAAACTTTGGGTTGATTCTAAATTAACAAATGAAGATTTATGACATTTTAGATGGCTGGTTCACCCAAAGAAAAAAACTGATGTATTTCCGAAATTGTCCGAAATCTAACGGTACATGTTTTTTTGCGTATTCTTATCTAGAATATCTGTAATTCCCCATTGAATGTACTGCAAAATAATACATATATGATATATCCAAGAATGACAAAACAAGTAGGTACCTACTACGAATACAAGATTACGCTTTGGGCATGTCCGCCATTTTAATGGTGACGTCACCATTATTTTCCGCCGGATATTTTGAAGGTATAGTGAAGAAATAAGATTTAAAAAGAAGTTTGCGATATTCAGCTGTAATAACAGTAATGTGGGCAATGAAAATCCCATTTGATTTAATTGCTTTCCTAAAGACAAAGTCTTGATGAAGCAATAGGTCCGTTCGCGTACCCTCCCAAAGCAACGAAAAACCACGAAAAATAACGAAAAACAACGAAAACCCGTTCGCGTATGCAAAAATTTCGTAGTTTTTCGTAGAAGAGAGTACTCACGAGAGAGTAAGAAACTTCCACATGCTACGAATTTTAGTCCAAGAAATTTCTTTGGGGTGTATTATAAAATCTGTCAAATCCCATACATTCTTCATTTGTTGGTGCTTAATGCGTTCGATTACTTTTTCGTGATTTTTCTGTTTCTGAGATAATTTTACCCCCACTCTTCGAGATTTGACAGAAAACCCATATTTGGGGCGAGAAAATCTCTAATTTGAAAAGGGGATGAATTTAATTAGGTCCGTTCGCGTACTTTTTGCACTAAATATGGGTTTTCTGTCAAATCTCAAAGAGTGGGGGTAAAATTCTCTCAAATAGAGAAAAATCACGAAAAAGTAATCGAACGCATTAAGCACCAAAAAATAAAGAATGTATGTGATTTGACAGTTTTCATAATACACCCCAAAGAAATTCCTCGGACTAAAATTCGTAGCATGGGGAAATTTCTTACTCTCTCGTGAGCACTCTCTTCTACGAAAAGCTACGAAATTTTTGCGTACGCGAACGGGTTTTCGTTGTTTTTCGTTATTTTTCGTGGATTTTCGTTGTTTTGGGAGGGTACGCGAACGGACCTATTATGGCAAATTTATAGGACTTAGCCAGGAAAATGGGTATAAGTTGAAGCTGGAAACTATTCCAACTATAGACCTGCTAAAATAGTTTCCATTTCATATCGCTCCAACAGGATGGAAGTTCAAGCTACGCAAGACATGAGTGCGTGCTTAGTACAGCAAACCCCGACGGCCTAGAAAATCTGGCTGGATTCATTTGACACACGTTACGTGATAGTGCCGAAGACATTCGAGTTGATCCCGAAAGGGATAATACGTTTACGTGGGTAAATCATCTCAACGAAGGAGATTTATCAAAACCAACGGCTTTGAATCCGTTTGAGATCATTAGAGATTATTAACCCATTTGTAGATTTTTTTTTATAACGCATTTAGAGCAAGCGGCGAACATATATTTGCGTGGAGAGAGTGTAAAGGTTCTGGCAGAGACGTGGTAGCGGCTTACCGCCTAGCCGTGCACACAAAAGCGGTGTTCGCAAAATTTAAACTTTTCTTTGTTTTAGCACTGAAATCACTCTGTCCTTTTTTCCATATTTTATTCGTTCCCGTTAAATTTTTTAACTCTGTATGAGTCAAATCAAATAAAATGGATTTAATTTCGACATCTCAATTAATTTTTCACAATACATTTCGACAGGCGGTACGCCGTAATAGGATTTCGTACCATTGTACCGCTACCGCTACCGCATACCGCTCCGGCGTGTGAGCTCCTTAATGAAGTTAAATGGGGAGATCACTGAAAATTCATATAAAAGAAAAAGAAACTTAGAAAATATTAAATTAAAAAATCGTTATACAGAACTATTTATTGTTTTATTGTGTAACAGGCTAGATCCTTTCTGTTTTCCTGTATATTAGTCAAGTAGGCTTGTTAAAATGTTTCCTAAGATTTGTCCGGGTCAACTGCTTTCACTCTAACAACATTCCACGTCATGAGAGGAACTAAGGAGTCTCACCTTTGTATAATTCCAACTACAGATAATTGTTACAATAACCGCCAACGGCCCACACGGTTCTCATGATGTTATATTGTTATATGCAGGAGTGGAGTGGGAGGTGTTAGGAATTCGAAAGATGACAGGAAATGAGGATGTGGATGGGACCTAAGGATGGGATATGGCTTGTGGTTGTACGGCTCTGCTCGTCGGAAATGGGGGGGGGGATCTTGTCCCCGCATACGACTAACCTATATACACAAAACATAAATCGTGCCAAGAAATCTACTTCTTTTACTTACTTCAATGGACGGACGGCGGGATACCACATTGAGGGGCGCTGTTGGTGTTGATCAGCGCGGCCACTTATCTCACCCTCCCAACCTGGAAATCCGGTGGCCATTTTGGATTTCCCCAAACGTTCGGATGCCTCGCTGCTCAAACCATCAGCCGGAAGAACTGCGTCCTTTCACACCCCCTGAAAAATTAAACTTAGCGATTCATATCGCTAACGATAACGCACACACACAAAAAAATACAAAACAAAATCCTTATAGGGCGGGAACAAATCATTTCTTTTTTATTTGATTTTTAGTTTAACAACAGAAGAAAACTTTTGAACTATCTTTAACCATTTATCATTACAACAAAAAAGGAGGTAACAGAAAATCTTCCCCTTCCAATTGTACCTTTATGTACACGCAAAACAATACGGGGCCCTACCTAAAGTGAGCTCAGTTTAGGTGTACAACAATAACAAAAATAAACAAACGTTTAAGAGAAATCGCGGCAAACTAATCGCGAGGGGGGAAACGAAATTGTACACTAAAATTTAATACTACAGAATTTAACAGAAAAATTAAATCACCGCCCACGGGTATGTAACAAAAAAATCTCTTACACACAACTTATTTGTACCTAATTACAAATAAAAAAACATAGTAAGTGTCTGCCTCAGCGCGCAATCATAGGATCATAACTTTCCATTTTGTTTTCATATGTATAATATGTAGCTAATATTAATATTTCTTGCTTATATGAAGCAAAAAATGCAGCGTGCGTGGTGCATAATAGCATGCGATACCCATTCGTGAATCTGGGCAGTAATTCAGTGGCGAACTGTCATCTGCCTGACCTTGAATTTCCGCCTGCAGGTGTTATATGCACGTCGGTATATATATGGATGCAAATATATTTGCGTATTGAAAAGTACCTCAAATCAATCGTAATTTTTCTTAATTTAAAAAAAATGTGTGGCGGCCACGATCCCAGTTCAGATTCAACTTGTGGCCGCCTAAATGCACTAAAAAAAAAAACAACACTTCCTATAATTACGCACAAAAATTAATCAAAATAAAATTCACTCACCCTTATATATAACTGAATCCAAAAATTTCAAATGTAATGCCTATACATAACATGTACTTAACATGCTCACGGGCGCGTGGGCCACAATCTCGCCTCGGCTCAACACGATGGCCGCCCACCTGCACTGCACAAGATAAAAAAAAAACTTCTAGATCCAAACAACTAAAACACCGATTATAAAATAACTCACCTATATCTTACTGAATTTTAATTTAAAAAGTGCAAAATAAACTGCCTATACTTTTATAGGGCTTTTTATGCTTAACATAAATTACACCACACACTGTGACCATTGGTCTCGCCACCCACTGTATTTTAATTAATTTGCATGGTCTTGTGCATTCGTCCAAAGACCACCAAAAAAAAATCCACTCTTCTCTCTTTTGCCCAGATCATCCGATTCTGCACAGATTTTCTCTTAAAATTGGTCATTCTTTATTCTTTAGCCTGGGTTCTGTCATTGGATTGGGGGCAAAAATATCCCATGTTGCAGCCACCAACCACTAGATGGATTTTCTGGAATTTTACCACAGACTGAAATGACAGCTCAACCAGCTGTTTCGAAATCGTTTGGGTTTGTTTATTTGCAAAAACATTTATTATTTATTTTTATTTTGTTTGCAGGTGGACGTAACAATATGTATTAATCTTCAATATTAAAAAAATTAACTAGTACACAAAACAAATACTACGAAAGCCATCACAAAATACACTTGTATTTTAATTTTATTAAAGCGATAATGTGATTAAACAACTAAAAAGACAGAATTCGTTTACATTTCACAGCAATTATTGGTGAATTTATTTTATATAGAAAATAAGCAGCTTTTAAATCGGTAGTCACCAATTACATCATACGCAGATCATTAGATTTTCGTATGCCTAAAGGCGTAATCATATATTCTGTCATTCCTGTGATATATATATAGGCGTGTTTTTTTTCAAATCTATATAGGCTAAACATGTTTCCGCAACATGTTTTCAATGTAAAATACAACAAAACCTTAGCCTGGATAAATATCCAGTCTTATTTTTGTATGGAGAGCTTTTTCGAAGTCTATATAGATTTGAAAAAAAACGCGCCTTATATTGAAATCAGAAATGAAAGGTGTCCTAATTCAAATAATCTAACTTACTTACTTAGTTGGCACTACAGCTCGAGGTGAACCTGGGCCTGCTTCTCGCAACCATTTGTGTGTGCGTGTTATATTTTTGAACGAATGGAAGGGACCTACAGTTTTTTGCCGACTCCGAACGGCGAGTTGAGAAGCTCAATCGTGAAAAATGATACTCTTTGATGCTTGTCAGACATTCGAAATAGGTGGGCACCTTGAAAAACTTTTAGGTGTTTGCGGCGGGATTCGAACCCAAGACCGCTGGCTCAGTAGTCCGACGCACTTACCACTTGCGCTACGGATAATCAAGCAGCTATAAAAGCATTAGGTTCAAAACTGCTTCAATACTCCCCAAGACCTTTCCCATAGACACAAAGTCCAAATTTCGTGGGTGCCCGGACATGAGGGTGTTGATGGAAACGAAAAAGCTGACAAACTACTATATCTCCTGGGCCCTAGCCGTTTTGTAATCTTCCGAACTCAGCTATGAATAAATTCAAAATTAATGGTTGGCAAGACGAAATGTGTGTTTCCCATTGTGAAAATACCCTGGGTCTTCGTCAGGCTTAAGGAGCCATTAAACCTATCCATAATAAATCCCAAAAACACCCTTAGTATGACTCAAGACATTAGCGGGATTTCTAACGGGGCATTGCCATCTCCTAAGCAAATTACGTCTCATTCAGGAAACGAATGTCGTCTCTGTACGGAAGACGATGAAACAGGAATATATTCTATATGACTGCATGGCACTATGATATGGCATTTGACTTGAGAAATCTTAACTCACGGCGAAATTCTTAAAGTCTCCAGTGAGATCCTCAATTTTATCAAAGGAATTGAAACTTCTGGTCCCCTAAACTGATATTTGCGGTACAAAATAAAAATACCTTTTAGGTTGCGGTGCCTTCTACAACTGGCAGGTCAGAACCTTTTAAAAAAAATCTATGAGAAATATAACACCGTGTGTTTTTTTTCGAGCCTATATAGGCTAAAAATGTTTCCGCAACATGTTTTCAATGTAAAATACAACAAAACCTTAGCCTGGATAATTATCCAGTCTTATTTTTGTATGGAAAGCAACATGTTTTCAATGTAAAATACAACAAAACCTTAGCCTGGATAATTATCCAGTCTTATTTTTGTATGGAAAGCTTTTTCGAAATCTATATAGGTTTGAAGAAAAACGCGCCTTTAGTTTTATTTAATTAAACTTCTTTTATTCAAGAAACAACTATAAGACACATCCACACACATACATAATTATCTGTGGTAATTTAATCATTTTATTTTTTTATTTTTATTTAGCATAAATAATCTTTTGTCGTCTCTTCTTTTTGTGTCTACTTTTTGGTTATATAGAAAGCTTTTATACCCTATACTTAAGCTTTTACAACCCCTTTCGGTGTATAAAAATTTCATTAATTGCTTTACTCTTTGTGTAGAGACATAGAATAGAGTATACCTACTTGTCGAATAATGAATGTTTCACCTTAAGGACTTGCGCAATACCTTCAATGATGAATCTCATACGTTTTTGTTTTGGAGTTGTAGTTGCATTGATTTTTATTTTGGGATGTTCACGTACAATTTTCGGTGTTAGATAAAAGCCTATAGATTCGGATCTCTTCTTTCTCGTTTAAAATATATGTTAAAATCTAACAAGACCGAAAAAACAAATTATAAGCTGGCTTCGGAAAACAGAATCAGAACGCAGAACAGCAAGGTCCATCCAAGTCCGGGGGCCGCCCGTAGTGTTTGGGCGCTACCCTTGACTGCATCCTGCAATATGGTAGCTGAAGACGATAATGCATCTCATACGAACCAGGAAGTCGACCATTCTCCACTGGAAGAGCAATGTGAAAGTAACTTGCTTAAGGAAAGCGTTGACGGAATTATGACCAATACAGATGATATATTCGAGGTATTTAAGAATGGAGAAGTTTGTGATGTAGAGATGTTGATAGAAAAGTACGGGTTAGAGTATTTGTCGGCCAGAGATTGCCATGGCTATACTCCTGCACACTGGGTGGCTTTGAACGGTAATGTGGATATGATGCGCTACCTAATTGAGTGTAATGCACCGATTGATTTGCCCTGTTTGGGAATTCAAGGTCCTCGTCCGATCCACTGGGCATGTCGAAAAGGTCATGCGGATGTTGTGCAGGTGCTTTTACAAACTGGGGTGGGGGTAAATGTAGCTGATTTTAAGGGTTTAACACCTCTAATGACGGCATGTATGTATGGACGGACTGCTACTGCAGCGTTTTTACTCGGAATGGGAGCACTGAATCACTTGACAGATATTAACGGGGACACTGCTTTGCATTGGGCTGCATATAAGGGTCATGCTGATCTAATGAGGCTACTGATGTACAGTGGTGTTGAGCTGCAGAAAACTGATAATTTTGGATCCACGCCTTTGCATTTGGCTTGCTTATCAGGAAATACTACATGCGTGCGTTTGCTTTGCGAGAAGAATAGATTAGATCTGGATCCAAGGGATAAAAATGGCAAGACGCCACTTATGCTAGCTCAATCGCACCGTCATCATGACATAGTGAAAATCCTTTACAACGAAGTGAAAAAGAAATCCCGATGGATACCATCGATTTCAGAGATTTGGGGAATGTTGTTTGGTGGAGCTGGCGACACCAAAGGACCGCTTCTTTTGTTTCTATTTTCCGTACTGTTATGGGGATATCCAATGTACATGATTAGGGTGAGTTGAGATTGAATAAGTGAAGATTTAAAGTTTAAACGTTATTAATCATATTTTAAAATGCTGTTTTATTTTTATTTAATTTGCAGGCGATACCGATTACGTGGAATATTCTTCGCCGTTCGCATTACTGTTTTATTTATTGGAATGCTATAATGTGGATAAGTTGGTTGATTGCAAATCGTCGCGATCCTGGTTATATACCACTTAGCTCGGATGCCTACTATTGTGCTATAAAACAAATACCATACTTCGATAAATGGAAAAAAAGAAATGTCATCTTAACAAGATTGTGTCACAGTTGTCGCTGCTTGAGGCCACTAAGAGCGAAGCATTGCCGTGTATGCAATCGATGTGTGTCATATTTTGATCACCATTGCCCATTTATACATAACTGCGTTGGCTTGCGTAATCGGATGTGGTTTTTCCTATTTGTTCTGTCAGTGGCTATAAATTGCTCATTTACGATCTACTTTGCTTGTTATTGCGTTATGATTGAGGGCTTTACATGGCTCTACGTTCTTGGTCTCATTGAAGCTGTCGTTTTTTGCGGTTTAGGATGGATACTTACTTGCACTTCTGTAAGACATGAAAATCGATTTTCCCTTACCATTTATTAAATTCGTTTTTATTTTTAGATACTACATGCGTGCATGAATCTGACAACAAATGAAATGTTTAATTACAAGCGTTATCCTTATTTGAGAGACAAGCGAGGAAGATATCATAATCCCTTTTCTCGTGGTCCAATTTTAAATCTGTTGGAGTTTTTCGTATGCCTACCAGATCATGGAGATGAAAACGAGTTACTCTCCGAGGACAATATTTGAAAATAATGAATGCAAATTTTTGTTCAATGCTATTTCTGGTTTCCTAGTTATTTACATACCTACTTTCTTAAAACAATGCGAATGAATGCTTATCACATAATCTAATAATTATCCATATATTGGCTTTATTTTTGTCAAATAAATTGCGTTAAAAAATCTATATAAACAAATTCGAAGACCATTTTTTTTTTTAATGAACCAACTTCAGTATGTAAAAGCGGTTTAATTCAAAAAAAGCTACTATGACCCATATTGTGAGTGTCAATCGACGATCGATAATCGACAACTAACGATCATCAATCGTCTATCGCAGAATTCGGTATTGTCTATTGTGATTGTGATCGGTAGTTATCGATTTGACAGTCCCTTGTAGTCGAACACAAACTTCTGGTCAATACTTTTTTTTGCGAAGTGTGAAAGTGTTTTGTGCGTATGAAATGATAGTAATTTTAAAAAAAATGATATGTTAAAAAAACTTAATTATTAAGTCGAAGAAGGTTACAAAGAAAAAACAATTTAAGCTGGTATTATTTATGAAAACAAATCCTGATATCGCGAAGGGAGTTTGTGCAAAAACCCAAGCAGATGGGCGATGGAAAAAGATAATTAATAATTGCTATTTAGCTTATTCTCTTTAGTTTAATACCACAATATGATGAAATAAAATTGAATAAGTTGAAATTTCAATTAATTTTTATTTGCTTTATTCTACAAAATATAAGAAAATGGATTTGAGAATGTTATTTCAGATTTCTACCGCTTCTTCGATTCCAAGAAACTTCTTTTTCATAATATGCTGAATGGACTACGTCACCTTTCGTGTATTCCTCGACCATCGTTAATCCACAACTCAATGCAACTCTGCAACTAATTTTTTTAAATAAATTACTTCCAATGCAATCAAATAATTATGAAAACAATAGCCCAATAGCCAAACAACTGTCTAAAGTATGATGTATTCACAATATTCACATTTTTGTTTACAATAATCTATTCTTTTGTCGATTAAGTTACACAATAGCAAAACCAAAATCAGTCGACGCAATCGACAATCGTCGTGACGATCGTTGATCGGCACTCACAATAGGGGCCTATATGTGATGCGACTAAAATAGTCCCTCATCACGTAAGACAGTCGGCATCGTTTTCAATATCGTTAACGATAGCGTTGCTTCACGTTGGAATAAAAATCTTCTCTTGTGAGATCGTGATCGACCGATCTGCTATTTCGGTGCATTTTCTGAAATTGGCATGCGTGCGCAAACACACTGGCAAGGCTATCCACAGGCTGGCATGCGTGCGCAAACAAGAATTTGCGCAATCTTGCATGCCTGTGGATTCCCGGCTTTAATATGGAGCTAGACTAACAAAAATTAAAGTATGCTTTTAAGTTTAAAGCTGCGTATAACTAGTGCGGACTTAAACTGATAAAGTTGGGTTTTTTTTTTTTTTTTTATAATCTACACACGCTAAAGCGGATATGAATACCCTTTTAATGTTTACACACAGCGCGAGCACATGAAGGACGAGAACGAGAGACAGACAGATCGACGTAATGGTAGGAAACTCAGATGATAGGTTTCAATTTCAACTAACTCTATGGGTGGTGTCCAGGATAACTGGAGAGTTGTATATTATTTTTGTACTTGCTTATGATTCACAGGAGTTTTTTCCAGATATTTCTTATTATAGTTTGTGCGATCAATTTCTTCAGCCATATCCAACATCCTACTGCCAGTGTTATGCCTTCGCAGTAGGTTTCGATATTAACTTCTGAAACTGATCAATTTATTTTTATTTCGTGAGAAATAAATGCTTCGAAGAAATCTGGATTTGAACCGTGAACCTTTCGCATGACAAGCGACGACGACTACCACTACGTCACGGCCACCCACTATAAACTGCGCCACTAATTTTAAAGCGCACGCGCATCACGCGAAATTTTTTTGGTAAAAGTAGTACATTAAAGAATAATAAATTATAATTATTATTTAACATTTCGGCTCCAACAAATCTTTAAAATTATTTGCACAAATATACCGATTAAAATCTTGAAATCTTGTATTATGTACATGTACGTACGTATATACAAACCTACCGGTTTAAAATTTTAAAATTACGTAAGCGGTTTACGGCTTAAATTTAAAATTGAATCTCTGTCGAATAATAAACCAATTCACTTAAATCGAAACCGCAATAGAAGGTGCGTTTTTTTCAAATCTATAGAGACTTCGAAAAAGCTCTCCATACAAAAATAAGACTGGATAATTATCCAGGCTAAGGTTTTGTTGTATTTTACATTGAAAACATGTTGCAGAAACATGTTTAGCCTATATAGATTTGAAAAAAACACGCCTAGAGAGAAATGCCTCCTAAAAAAGTTACCCAAGCGCGTACCTCTTCAATTTGCCTTATGTGTAGTGAAGGCGAAACTGATCGCATGGTGCAATGTGATGCTCACTACGAATGTGTCGGGATTAACAGTGATGTCGCTGACGTCAGTTGGAGCTGCGAATTTTGCGCGAATCTACGGTCAGATACAACCACTTTCAGATGACAGCTAATCCAGAAACATCGTCGCAACATGTTTATCAACGAGTGACAGCTACACAATTGCAGATGCAAATGTTAGAGCAGGAGAAAAAATTGGACCAGCGATATTTAGCAAGGAAATATCAAATATTATTCAATTCCGAAGGGTGCACATCGATTGAACAAAACAATTTCCACTTCAACTCGCCTGAGATCGGCACAACAATTATTTCTGGACCATCATCGGCGCAAATGGCGGCAAGGCTAAGTGCTACCGAAAGAATTACCAGCGTTTCATGGCGACCCAGAAGAGTGGCCGCTTTTTTTGAGCAGCTTCAACAACAGCACTGCATTAGCTGGATACAGCGATGCAGAAAATTTAATGCGTTTGCAGGTTAGCTTAAAAGGTAAGGCACGTGAAATGGTTCGCAATAAACTCCTTTTGCCTAGTTTCGTTCCACAGATAATGCAAACACCTAAAATGTGTTTCGGACAACCAGAACATATTATCGAGTGTATGATCGACAAGGCGAGGAAGATGCCACCCCCAAAGGATAAATCAGAGAACATTATCGAGTTCGCACTATCAGCGGGTAATATTTGCTCCACCATGGAAGCGTGTCAGATGTCCGCACACCTAAATAACCCGATGCTAGTCAAGGAGTTCGTCGATAAGCTACCAGGTCAATACAAATTAGGCTGGGTGATGCAACAGAAGGATGAACAAGTACCAGTTGTAAAAGAGTTTAGCCGAAGCTGCCAGTCAAGTTGTATCACCAGTTTCGTTGAAAAGAAGCGACGTAATGAACACCCACACTAAGATCAAATGGTCAGACAGTAGAACGGCTTGCGTAGTCTGCAACGGAGCCGACCACAAAATTTCTCAATGTGCAACGTTCGCAAAACTGCCTTACGACCAAAAATGGGAGCTGCTGTGTAAAAAGCTGTGTCGTCAATGCCTTAACACACACCGCCGGAGATGCTACGTCAACAAGGAAGGTGGAGTTCAAGATTGCAAAGTAAAACACCACCCACTGCTTCATAAGCCCGCCGTACCCCTAACCCAAGTAAGTGCAAATGATATTTCTGTGAATTCGAATGAACACGTAAATCTAAACACTCATAGTAGGTTTGTTTGATGTCAGCCCTAGGACGCACTAGGGTGCACTGACAACGCACTGATGCCTTTTATGTTCGCCAGTGCTACACTGAAAACGCACTGAATATGCTGCCCTGCGTTCGTTGTCGACACTGGTTCTTCACTGGATTTACCCCGAGTATTTCGTCAGTACAAGAAAAAAGGGCTGTCAAAACATTAAATCAGCTGATTTGTCATTTGGTTATTTTTCATTGCGTTGGTTTTGCTCATTGTGCTTGTGTTTTTTGTGTTCAGATAAGTTTCTTAATAAAACAACGAACTAAACAAATGCAAAACTATACGAAAATTAACCAAATTTGATTTATGTTAAATTTTCAAAGAATGCCAGTTGTCAGGGCAAGGTATTTGCGTTCGATGAAATGAGGGTTGCACTGGGTTTTTCGACAACCACGAAAATAATTCACACTAGCCAGTGCACCCTAGGACTGGCGACAACGAACAAACCTAGTGATGTCGACGAGGAGGAGAGACCCTACTTTCGTATCATTCCTGAGGTGACTCTGATTGAAAAAGAAGTTTTCGATGTTGTAGATTTAGTGGGCGTTAACGAGCCTTTATACTTGCGTTGGACTGGCGACATAACACGCGTAGAAGATGCTTCGATGCGAGCCACCTTCGACATTTCACACAAGAAGAACAAGGCTAAACACACTTTGCATGGTGTTCATACAGTGGAGAACCTTTCACTTCCAATGCAGTCGTTGGACATGGACAAAATCACACGGCAGTACCCTTATATGGCTGATTTACCAATCCAGTCATGCAAAAAGGAACGACCAACAGTTCTCATAGGAGCAGACAATTGGAAACTCGCTGTGCCGCTTAAAGTTCACGAAGTTTCATGGAATCAGCCAATCACCACCAAAACTCGAATAGGATGGGCGTTGTAAGGATGTGTGCCCAAACGCCAAAAGGCTTCTCGTATCAATATCCATGCGTGCGATTGTGAGCGGCGCTTTGAAGATCTTCATGAAGCAGTGAACGAGTGAAGACATATTTTGCATTGGAATCGTCGTCAACAACAACCATATGCTCAAATGAAGACAAAAAAGCATTGGAAATATTAGAGCCCACATGCAAGCCATTGGCAGGACGGTACGAGATCAATTGTGCTCCACGTATTGCACATCACATTCGCAATAGAAATGCTGATCAGTTTGAAGAACGTTTTCCTCGAGCAGTGGAAGCCATCAAAAGGTACCACTATGTGGACGATTTCATCGACAGCAAGGACACCGTGGAAGATGCTCTACAATTGGCCAGTGAAGTAAAAACCATTCACTCGTCCGCCGGGTTCCATGTACGCAACTGGGCTTCAAACTCGACTTTCGTCATCGAGCAAGGACAGCACCATTGTACAGGCACATAAGACCTTGGGATCCCAATAACGACGTCTTTAAGTATATTTTCAGATTTGCTCGACTAAGACGCGATGTATTTGATGAGCAAGTAGGGCCAACAAAACGAGAAACCCTACAAGTCCTTATGTCAGTCTTCGATCCTCTTGGGTTCATCGCTTACTTTACCATTGGGTTGAAGATTCTTCTACAAGAAATCTGGCGTTCCGGCATCAATTGGGACGAAGAACTTTCCGAAAGCCTGTAGAACCAGTGGAAATCTCTGATGCCGCTGATAAAGTCATTATCAATTCCACGCTGTTACAGTGCAAGTGAGTGGCCAACATGCGATGACCTTGGACCCACCAATGAAACAGAAGTAAGACGTCATTTCCTTCATACGCAAGTATGTGTAAGGCTCACATTGGATATAAACGTCCAATACTTTTCCGACTGGAGACGACTCTGGCGACGTTTCACCTGTACGTCGAAAAGCTCAAAGCCGTGATAAGAAGGAAACCAGCTCCAAAGCATTTGTCTTACAGACCTAATTTTGATAGTTGAAACTATACTGCAAAAGTATGCGATGAAATGCCCACCAAAGAAAATTTGACATTTCTTCTGCTGTCTGCGTTCTGCTTTTGCTTTTCTATTGCGAGTGTCAATTATCATTCAATTGACAATGGATAAAATTATCAATCAATGGGCGCATTCAAGATCTTAGTTGACTAGATATGCAGTCAATTCAACGGCCTCTGATTGGTCGAGAGCCCGAAAATTGACAGAACAGCTAGTCAATTTTTTTGAGGTCGGGGACTGGATTCTTAGTCAAGAAAATCTTTACTAGCCCACTAACTAACCGCCAAAAACAGCTGACTGGTTGGTGTGGTTATACTGTGTGGCTGTTGTTTGCTTGTTACAAAAATCCAAGTAAATTATGAAGGAGTATTTTTATTTTTTCTATTTTTTATGCAGTTCATATACTGTTGGATTATGTAGAACAATCGACGAACTCAGCAAATTTACATTCCGAACACATGTGTTACACATTTTACTTGCATAAAATGTCATCCTCTAATTCGTGCATTCATATTTCTAAGTTTGTTTTTGCTCTTTTCTTTAAAAAACAGATTTGTTGTGCTGCAATAACAATTCTCCAAACAATTCCAAGCGAAAATAGAAAGTAGATGACGTTTTTGACATCTGAGCTGTCAACTAGATATGCAGTCAATTTTGGCATTCAGGATCTTAGATTGACTGTATATCTATACTCTGTTCCACAAAAATTGTCAGTACAGGGAAGATAGGACGTTTGCCTCTCATTATGGTTGCAATAGCTTTCATAAATCTGTCCCTCTTTTAAGCTCTCACTGGATTACCATAATCTGCACGGAAAATCACCGCAAATCGGAGAGCAATACCCATATGGTTACCATCTGCTGATTTGAGAAAAACACAATTTGTTGAACGGAAAAAAGATAATTGTGTACAAAGTGGACACAAGCTAGATTTTTATGAAATGTTGGTATGTTGTAAACGGCATGTTTTCGAGTATTTTGGTGCATCACTGTTATATATCAGAAACGATTAGCTTACGAGATATAGGCTAAGAACAAAAAAAAATGTCACTATTCGTTTCCACGCCCAAAACTCATCTCGCGCAAATAACCTTTATTATAAATCACAAAAATCGAAAAAGCGTTAAAATTAATTTTAACGGTTTCACCAGAAAAACAAGAAAGTTGAAAAAACAAAAGCCATGTGGCAATACCCAAAAACACTCAAATTAATTTTATAGGTTCTCAAAAGCACAAAATCTCAATGCTCTTTGACAAAAACCACAGAAAAAGCATTAACTATTAGCATAAACTTAATAATGGTAACACTGTTTGACGTTGATACTTTCTATGTACACAGCAGTGCTGGGGGGAATTTTTCAGAGAAGTCCCATCACCCGAGCCGAAAATTCCCTTTTTTTCCCACACACCATCTCGTTTTTCCCTATTTATTTCCCACAGAAAATAAATTAAGCAAAATTTCCGTTAAGTTTTTACTTGGTATTTTTAATTTGCACATACATATTTCCAAAGCCAAATAACGTAGATAAATAGGTTTAATAATTAATAAAAAAAGAAGACGCAGTATTATAGTCGGATAGAGTACAATTTAAAATTATATTAGCACGTAACAAAAAGTTTTGATAATAATATCACCTCGTGACGAAATTAAAGTCACATTAAGTATTTAAAGTGAGTTAGGATTATTTCATCTGTTATTTCAGTGAGAAAAAATTCGTAAATGCATATATATCGAAAACATTTTTACGAATTTCTGTCACTTAAATGACAGATGACATATCCATAAACCTTACTTCACGTTAAATATTTAAAATGATGTTTCGGCTTTCCGTGGACTATAATTATAATTATCTTGGTGTCCAATTTTAGTGGCGGAGTTGAAACAATCCGCATTTTGTACTAATGGCATTATGGAACACTTTTTTCACTTTAAATCACTAACAAAAGTTGTCTGGGTTTTTGACACATTTTGACACAAATAACTCTGTTAACTGGAGAATGACGAAAAAATTGTGCATGAGAAGTACGCCTTTATGATTTGAGTAGCATCAAGGTTGAGTTCATAATTGTAAAAAAAAAAAAACCGCAGCAATGCAGTTACAAATTACCCCTTTTGTTGTGCAAATTAGCACCTTTTTTTATATTGCTTAATATATACAGATTTTGCTGCGGTAAATTAACAACAAAATTTTTACAATTATGAATTCACCCCAACATAACGATAATGCCAACGATCAAATCGATATCTTTCGATTGAAATGGCGGAAATCTGACCTAATAAATACCTATTATAAATGAATTTGCATTCAACATGATCAAACAGGTTAAAATTGGTTGAAATGACATATTTCAAATAATATTTTACTTTTGTGTAATGTTATTAAAGCATTGTGTTGGAAGAGAAATTAAGGCCTCAAACGAGTTACTTTAAAGCGGATTTCGTTATTTTTATCTTCACGAATTGGAATAAGTGAATAAAAACTATTAATGGTTTGGAATTTTCTTGCTTATATCCTTTCTTGGTTTAAATTTTATAAATAAAAAAAATTCCCACACAATGAAAAAAATTCCCACAAAACCATAGGGTTTCTGTTGGAATAAAACGCGTTCTTGTAGTCCACTTGGTCCTTTTTATACGTTTTACTTTATTAAATTATTGTGTAAATTAAATGTTACTTCAGTCTTGAAATTAATTAAAAAATAAAAGCCAAAGGCAAGAAAAAAGAAAAAAGAAGAACTCAAAAATTTGTCGCGTCTTCTTCAGTTAAAATTCTGATGCAATCTGTCAAATTCAAATCATCTCCTCTCCTTTTCGCATTCCAGTAGCTGTTTCGTTTTTTCGTCTTTTACTACTTTTTCACCACAGTTCCCCCTGGTACTACAAATCAGGGATTGGAATTTGTTGTACCCTCGTTCGGTTCTCGTACTTCTAGGAAAGCTAGTTTGACTGCTGGTCGTTCAAAGAGCCTATCGATGGTCTGAACTGTTGCGCTTCGCACCTGGCCATCCAATGATGTTTTTACAGCAATTATTTTTCCCTTTGGGTAATTGTTTCTTGGCAGGTCTTTGTCGATAATCATCACGATGTCTCCAACTTTTAATGGTTGCACTGGATCATACCACTTTGAGCGCAGCGTCAGCTCCGGTGTGTATTCATTTATGAACCGCTCCCAGCATTTATTAGCAAATCTTTCCTTATACTGGTAAGTATATTTTAAAATTTTCCGGCCTTCATCCAGCTGCCCGATAGGATTGCCTCCTCCAGATGTCAATCTCAGGAAGTGGTTTGGAGTTAAAGCCTCTGCCAAGTTTTCTTCCAGTGGCACATACGTAAGTGGCCTTGAGTTTATGATATTCTCCGCAGCCACCAAGCAGCTTCTGAGTAATGGGTCGTTTGGTGTCCTTACAGGCAATGAGCTATATAGCGCTTTCTTGAAAGAGCGTACCAAGCGTTCCCAGGCTCCGCCCATATGAGGTGACGCCGGCGGGTTGAACATCCATTTTACCGAGGGACTCACAAAATGTTTCGCAATGTGAGCTGGATCCACTGCTTCTAACTCTTGACGTAACAGCCTCTCTGCTCCAATGAAGTTGGTTCCTCGATCACAGTATATTTCTTTAGGCTGCCCGCGTCTTTGAATGAAATCTTGGAAACATAGGATGAATGAGTCGGCGTCCATTTTGTGAGCTATTTCTACATGGACAGCCCTGATGGTTAAGCACGTAAATAGCACTCCCCATCTCTTCTCTTGTCGTCGCCCAACTGCCACTATCAACGGACCAAAATAGTCCACTCCTGTGAACGCGAACGGGTCACAATACGCTGACAATCTTGCTCGTGGAAGGGGTGCCATCTCTGGATCTTTCGGTTTTGCGTTTTTAATTTTACACCATTGGCACTTTCGGCAGATCGACCTCACTACACATCTTAACTTTGGAATAAGGTAAGTTTGTCGTAGCTGATTTACTACACTTTCATGGTTGCTATGTAGAAAGTTTTCATGACATCTCTGAACTATAAGATGAGTTATTCCATGGTTTCTTGGAAGAATCACTGGACGTTTGGTGTCTACGTTAACGAATGTGGCTGCATCAATTCTTCCTCGTACTCGGAGAACTTGCTGCTCGTCTAAGTATGGTGAAAGGCGTCGGATAGAGCTTGTGTGATGAACTGTAGGTTGTAAACCATCTGCCTTACGTTCGTCTTGTTTTCTGAGATAATTGATTTCATCATAGTAGACATCCCTCTGAGCTATTCGAAATAACACAGTCTCCGCTAGCTTGAGCTCTTCACCATTTAAAATTCCGTGAGTAAGTAATTGAGGCTTCATTTTTACTTTGATATTAAGAAACCTGATAACATACGCCATAGTCCTTAACAGTTTGTTCCATTTCGAAAACTTAGTAATGTCGATGAGAGGTCGCACGCTTGCATGTACCCCCAATAATTCCTCCATTAATTCGGGATCTGATGTTACATCTTTGGGCCATCTATCTTCATCCTCTAATAAAAATTCGGGACCTTGGAACCAACGGTCATTAATATCAAGTTTTGGTGGTCGGATCCATTTGGTGGCATCGTCTGCTACGTTTTGTTTGGACGGGATATATCTCCAAACTCCAGTGCTGTCATTGTCCTGTATTTCGGCCACTCTGAAGGCAACGAACTTATTGAAGCGATGAGGGTTGCTCTTTATCCATCCCAGGACCGTTTTGGAATCACTCCAGAAGCAAACTTTAGACACCGTTATCGAGAGCTCGTTCAATATTTGTTTCGCAAATCTGCTGCCCATCACAGCAGCATCCAGCTCTAAACGAGGAACGGAACGCAGCTTTATAGGAGCAACCTTCGTTTTCGCGCCTATTAATGAGCACTCAATTTGTGTGCCATTTTTAATACGTAGGTATGCTACCGTGGCGCACGCCTGCTCTCCTGCGTCCGTAAATACGTGAAGTTGAACTATTGTATCAGTCCAATTGGATAGTTGCCTTAGGACACATCTTGGGATCCGCAATTTCTCTACTCGTGGTAGGACATCTAACCATTTTTTCCATGTATCAAATTGATCGTCTTTGATGGGATCATCCCATTCTATACGGCTTCGCCAAATGTCTTGCAGCAATATTTTCAGATATACCAGGAAATTGGAAATAAGTCCGAGAGGGTCGTATATTGACATTAAAACACACAGGACTTCTCTTTTGGTTGGACGGCATTCTCCTTTCAGTACTCGTTGACTGCCTTTGTTATAACGTAAAGAGAAAGTTAGTTCATCTGTCGTTAAACACCACCACAATCCTAATATTTTTTCAGTTGAAGACTCCGGATTTAAGCTTAAGTTCATGCTAACATCAGATGATCCCGGGTTTAATTCTCGCATAACACTACAAGAATTTGATTTCCAATTTCGGATTTCGAAGCCAGCCTTTGCGTGAATTATCGATACTTGCTTTGCCAACTGTACTGCCTCAGACACAACATCAACGCTGTCCAATAAATCGTCGACGTAATGATTTTTTATTATACTTTGCACTGCTCGTGGATACTGGTCGTTGAACTGCATTGCGTTGTGGTTCTTCACATACTGGGCACAACTGGGAGAGCAAGTGGCCCCAAATGTCATGACTTGCATCACATATGTTTCAGGTTTGACATCGTCATCATTTCGCCACAAAAACCTAAGCACATGCTGGTCCCTTTCCGGAATCTTTACCTGGTGATACATTTCTTTTATATCTGCGGAAATGCAGACTTTTCTTTCCCTGCTGCGTATGAGAACACCCAGTAGCGACGAGTTCCAGTCGATGCCTTTCATAAGTAACGTATTCAACGAAACACCATCCACCATAGCTGCAGCATCCCAGACGATTCGAATTTTATTTGGCTTATTTGGATTACGGACAGGAAATATCGGCAAATACCAAATCCGTTCATGTTGTACTTCCAACTCTTTACTGCTGAGCTTTCGAATATAACCCTTTTCTTCATATTCTTTTATTTGTCTGATTAAGTTATCCTTTAACTCTTTATCACATTTCAGACGCTTCTCCAAACACAACATCCTGCGAATCGCCGAGGGTCGACTGTCCGGTAATTTAAAATTGTCATATCTCCACAGAAGTCCAGATTCGTACCGATTTTTTTGATGAGTTGTTGTTTTGGTTAATAGAGATTTTGCTCGTTCTTCATCTTGGATCTGTTTAGAATCTTTCGGTCCTGCTATACCCAAACTATCCACGGAAAAGAATTCCTTTATCATCTGATGAGTTTTCGTATCTTTCGCTGACTGACACTCACACAGTTGAAGATGTTGATCAAACCTGTTATTAATATCTTCTACCGGTTCTATGGTAGAAAAGACAGTCCAGCCCAGGCGACATTTTGCTGCAATTGGTTCATCTTCAGAGGCTTCTTTGATTTTTAGAGGAATCGCCACATGCCAATTTCGAAGACCAATAAGAATACCTGGACTGGCATTACTATACGACGCCACTGGCAAATTGCGTAGATGCGGATATTTTTTAGCAACGTATCCATAATCGAGCGACTGAGTTGGCAAGTTTAAATTTTGTACAGTCCTGATATCTGCAATTCGGAAATTTGGTGCATTTAAATAAGTTCCAGCGATTGTTACATCAACTCTTCTTGACTGCTTCTCCTGCCTGGATATTGTTCCACTCCATTTCAGACATAATGGTTCATTTTTCCCTTCAAGGTGAAGTTGATTCGCTATGTCCACATTTAGCAAGGTACTAGATGACCCTTCATCCAAAAAGGCATAAGTTTGCACCTCTTTCCCGTTGCTGGACAGAAGCACTGGTAAAATTCTAAAGTGAACTGCCGTGGAGGACTGGTGACTCATGGTGACGTTTTCATCATTGTTGTTATTTGAGTTTGCCTGCTGAATGTTATGCAGCAGAGGATGATGTCTCCTGGTACAATTGTCCTCCGAGCATGGCACTGGTGTGGCACATTTAAATTGATGCCTTTTGAGACATTGTCGACAGAGGTTTGACTTTTTCACAAACTCCCATCGTTCTGACACGTTCCAATCCAAAAAACGCCTGCAAATGGAAACTGTTTTACAATTGCCTTGACATACCTGACATTTTTTCAAATAATTAATCGGCTTTGTAGGATTTGACTTTCTTTGCGCCTCTTCATGAATATTTAATATTTCTCTTTTAGCTGTTGATTTTGGTTGCACTTCTTTGGGTCGAAACCAGGAAGTTGATGGCATAGCACTGCATATGTCTGTAATGAGATCATTAAGCCAGTCTCCAAGCACGCAAATGTTGTCAACGTCTATTTCATTTCGCCTATGTGTTGCCCATTGCAGCTTAAGGACTGGTGGTAACTTGTCGACGAGCTCCTTCATCAACATTGGATTACACATATGGTTTCGCAGATCTGCTTGCTCCAAAGTCGCGCAAAGGTTTCTGACAGCAACAGCATATTCTATTACGGTATCCATTCGTTCCATTTTCGGCGATGTCATCTTTTGGATTTTCGATATATAGTGCTCCATTATTATTTCAGGCCTGCCGAAGAACAATCTTAGTGTTTCAATAATTTGTGGTACACACGATGGTAATGCTAGTTGAGCTTCGACCACTTCCCTTGCCTTGCCTTTCAAACTTCGTTGTAAGCGTATAAGATTTTCGCTTTTTGAAAACCCACAAGTTATTGTTGTCTGATGAAAGCTGCTAACAAATACGGGCCATTCCCCTGGATTGCCAGAAAATATTGGAAGGTCTCTAGCCACCACTTGTCTTGTGGCCAATTGATGCGTAGATAAATGATTGCAATCTACGATTGCTTGTGACTCATATGATGGAAATTTATTTTTCAAATCTTGGAACTCTTTTTTGTTTTGTGGCATTTCAGCCAAGTACTTTTTGACGATATCGTTCGGATTCTTTCAGATCTTCCTTTGGAACGGTTTGATAAAACTGACGCTGTATCTGATTTTGTTGGTGCTTCAATTGAGTTAATCATAGATTGTACTCGTGTTGCATTTGAAGCAATACAAATTTCACATTTCCAATCGGGATCTTCTGCGACTTCATCGCCAATTTTCGCACACTTGTAGTGAATCCACCTTTTGCATTGCGTACATTCCGCCATTTGCTTTTCTGTATAAATATTATTGCAAATTGGACATTTGCTTACCACTGTTATTCCTGAGATTGACATCATGTATTTAAATTTTTGAGAATGTTGGAATAAAACGCGTTCTTGTAGTCCACTTGGTCCTTTTTATACGTTTTACTTTATTAAATTATTGTGTAAATTAAATGTTACTTCAGTCTTGAAATTAATTAAAAAATAAAAGCCAAAGGCAAGAAAAAAGAAAAAAGAAGAACTCAAAAATTTGTCGCGTCTTCTTCAGTTAAAATTCTGATGCAATCTGTCAAATTCAAATCATCTCCTCTCCTTTTCGCATTCCAGTAGCTGTTTCGTTTTTTCGTCTTTTACTACTTTTTCACCACAGTTTCCCCTCGATCCCTTTTGAGGTGCAAATTCCCACAAAAAGGGATTTTTCCCACGATCCCCCAGCAATGGTACGCAGCGATTCGCAGCCACACACAAGACACAATCATTCAGCCATCGACTGTGGAGATGGCCTGACATGCGGTGGTGGGATGTATGCGAATTTTTGGTAAATTACAAAAACAAAACCTGTGTAAGTCAGTGCTTTGGATTTTATTTCAGTGGCGATTTCTCTAATTGAGTGCCGTGAAGACATGTACAGGCACCAGTGTTTGAAAAAAAGCTCCCCCATAAGGCCTGTACTGACAATTTTTGTGGAACAGAGTATACTCAACTAAGATCTTGAATGCGCCCAATAAAATGTTCAGTATTTGTCAGGATTTAGATGAAACGAATTTTCCAGTTTGTTGATGAAGGGATTGAAAAGAGCGGGGAACGAAAATGTCGTTCGGGTCGCTGGAATTTCACGTGATTTCTCCGTTCTCTTTTGTTTTCTTTCCAGTTTTTGAGATTTGCTTATGTGGTTACCATAGTAACATGCGAATTCAGCTAGGCAGAGGCAGGGCTGTTTGTTGTTGTTTGTCGTCCGGAAAAATTCGTGTCGTATGTACAATCAATACGTGAACAAAAGAGAATTGAAAAAATGTCGCCTGGAAAATTCCTTTCATCTAAATCCTGAGCCTGACTTTCTAACTCAATTGATAAAGGTTTTGATCATTGCGAATGTAATTGACTGTTGTGAATGGAAAACACTTTTTGACATTTTTCGTTGCTTTTGCGATTTTATCGCTAGTGGAGACGATGTGATGTTTCGGTGAATGTTTATCGAAATCTTGAGGTTTCGGCTCGGTAAAACCTACTATTAGGAAGGACCTAACCCATTTACTTTTTTTTAATTAAGTAAAAATAAAAACAAAAGAAAGCTTTACAACAACAAAAATGTCTAGGATTAAAAATTTATAACCTGTAGTTTTTGTAACGCACATTGAACTTTTGACAGCAATTTTTTCTCCTTATAATCTAGTAGGACACTAGAAACCAATTACACTTTTTATTGATATGGTTTTTTGCTAGCTAGCCCTAGGTTACCACTTATTGACGCTGATTACAGGATTTTTTTTTTTCGTTCGTTTCGTCTTTCGTCTTTTTGATAGAAAGACGCTGATTACACGACTCTTTTTTTTTTGGCTGGTTGTCGGAGGGGTATAGAAACGAGAGGGGAATGAAGTAAAGAAAGCAGGAATGAAAATTCTGAGATTTTTACCGGTTGATCTTTGACATTTCTCGTTTGACAACCAAATCAAAGCAGATAATCTTAATGATGAATTTTAAAGTTGATTTTGGAGCTAAATTTAGGGACATTTTAAATTTACTAGTAAACACGCAATTATTATCCTCCATAATAAGTAAAGTTAGTGCGATTCTAACTGAAATTTTACTATTCACTTCCTTAATACAATGTGAATTTCAATAAACATCAAAAGCACGTATGCCCGTATCCACCAATTATTAGGAAACATGTAATCACTACCATACGTACATGTCAAAAAGACGAAAGACGAAATGAACGAATAAATAATGAGTCGTGTGATCAGCGTCATAGTGGTAAGGGGCATAAAAACGAGGGGGGAATGAAGTAACGAAAGCAGGAATGAAAATTCTGAGATTTTTTCCGGCTGATCTTTGACATTTTGCGTTTGACAACCAAAACAAAGCAGAAAATTTTAATGATGAATTCCAAAGTTAATTTTGGAGCTTAATTTAGGAACATTTTACATTTGCTAGTAAGTCTGCTTTTACACTAAGACTTGTGAGTCTAGACTCACATGGGTGCAAAAGAGTAAGAAAGTTCGAAAAGATGAGAAGGAAAATATTTTGCCCTGTGAGTCGAGGGTAAAGTTTTTTGCGACTCTTTTTGACGTTTTTCTTTTCTCTTCTTCGTTTTATCATTGTGTTGCTTCCCACCTGATCTGCACAATACAAGAACTGCAAAATAAAAGAGGAATGTCAAATTTAAGTCAAGGAAAAAAGTCTGAAGTGTAAAGCGAACCTTACCACCGTCAATCAAATGACATCAATCACCGTATATGTGTAAAAATCAAACATTTTTTGATTTTCGTCAATCAATCGATGTGAAACATACAATCATACTTTCACTAACACATAGGAGTGATTGATGTCATTTTGATTGACCGTGTAAGGGCCGCGTAAAAGCACAAGACTCCCGGATGTAAATAACAAAGAGAAAAAAGCAGACTAAACACGCAATTATTATCGTCCATAATAAGTGGATTTAGTGCGATTTCAACTGAAATTTTACTATTCTCTTCCTAAATATAATGTGAATTTCAATAAACGTCAGAATCACGTGTGCACGTATCCACCAATTATTAGTCGCAATCCACACGTTGACTCATGAGTCGCGACTCTTTTCTATTTTCTGTTTTCAACTGTCATTCGGTGAGGCGCTTGCATCCTATCCACACGTTGACTTTTGAGTTACGACTCATTCATAATTTGTGTTGTCGTAATTTGACAATAATTCTCTTTTATTTTTTCTTTCGCTTTTGAAATGGTTACAGCTCTGTAGTTATTAGTTTCTATGAAGATATATTGCTTACATTTTGTAATTTTCCGAAAATAGTAGCTATGGAGGCTCTGTACTAGTTGTTATACAAATGTGGATGTATTTCATATATGCCTAATAATTTGAAACATCAATTGTTCTTCGTCAAATTAAGTTCTTTCGTAATTTTGAAGACAATTGCGCTCTACGCGCAACGAAAAGAAATGAAGCGAAATAGCAAAATAACGAACAAGAGAAAGAGAAACGTCAAAAAGAGTCTCGTAAAATTCTGCCCGCGACTCACCGGGCAGCTTGCTTGCTATCTCATCGTTCTTCTCTTTCGTACTCGTGTGAGTCGCGACTCATGAGTCAACGTGTGGATTGGGACTTAATGAACCGTATAATCACTAGTATACGTACCTGTCAAAAAGACGAAGGACGAAACGAACGAAAAAAAGAGTAGTGTAAACAGTGTCATTGATATGAACTTTGGTTATTCATTCCACTGGAAAGTCCATGCATTTTTATTCGTATAATTCAAAATGGTTGCTTATTGCTGTTACCTTGGTCTCAACTTGTAATGCAAACTCGTTTGAATATAATTAATAGTTAATGTTTTCTGACAATTTGTGGGGTTTGATATCTAAATAAATTCCATATTTGCATGCGAATTTGAACTGCCTTCAAGGAAGTATTAGAGAAACGTGATCCAATAAGTTAAACAACCGCTTACAAGTTTGCGGTGTGCTTTTATTTTGATTAATAAAACAGACCGTATCCGGCTTACCCATTAAAATATACTTATAAACGTAGGGAATTGAAAGGTTCTATTGTAAGATGCGTCGCCGAAGTGAGCGAAAAAAGTCAACAGAAGTATTATCGCCCCCTCCGGTTGTAAAACGATCTGGTAGGCGTTCGCAAAGATCATCATCACAAGCTGATACTCGAAAGGCTAACAAAACTGAAGATGTCAAGTTAAAAGCTGATATTGCGAGCGAGGAATCCGAGCAGCAATGTCCCACCCCTGAAAAAAATAAAGACGATGAACTAAAGGCCAGTAGTTCCTTATCACCGCAAGTTAAGGATACGAAAAACCTGGTAGTTGAACCAGCATTGGAGGTAAATTGATGCATGATATTACAATTAAGACTATTTTTACGTATAAAAATGATACACAATGTATATTTAAAAATATAGCAATGCCGGCTTTTTGTTAGCTTTTGAGGGTTAGCTGCTAGGGCTCCATAGTTATTCTCTCAATATATCGGAAAAGTGACAAATCTATTATCGTTTTGATTAAGAAAACATTGCCATTTCTATAAAACACAACTAGGCAGTAAGTGCACGTTTTTAGATTCGCCTTGATGCCAATAGCTAAAAATAAATAGAGCAGACCTAAATTCTGCAAACGTGTAGTAACTATAAAGCAGCACCTTTAAGCTTTATTAAATATCAAATTTGGCATAGGCCATACAGTGATTTTCCGCATAATTAGCCGATTCCGTGTTCGGGGAAACGTTCAAGCAATAATTCATACTGGGTGTAGACCCCGAAAAACCACCCGTCGCGAAGATACCAGAATCATGAGGTTTATAAAACAGACCCTTTCATACTATCAACAAGTGTAAGAAATGAGCTAAGCTTAGATATCTCAAGTTGGTCGATCCTGCAGTTGATGATGGACTTTCATCATATGGAACAATCAAAAAGTCATTTATTTCTCAAAAAATTGACATGCAAAACCAGAGTTTGCAAAGGTACACCTTAACTGGACTGCAATAAAATGCAAAAGGGGGCTCTACTCCGATTAGTCCAAGTTTAATTCAAATGGATCTGATGGATTTCGGATAGTTCGGAGGCCGTAGGGCGGACGACTATATCCCCGGTTGATTAAAGGTACAATCAAGTACGGCGGAGGCGACATAATGGTTTGGGGATATTTTTCCAGTGAAGAAGTCGGGACACTTTACAAAAATAATGGATTAATGTATCGTTTTATGTACCTGGATATTCTCCAAACGATCATGCTTCCACATTCTAAAAAGATTATGCCCTTGTAATGCAGCTTCCAACATCATAACGATCCTAAGCATACTGCTTAACTTGTGAATGACTGGTTTCAAAAAAACCGTTTTATGTTATGAAGAGGCCACCCCAATTACCTGATCTCAAACCCATTGAGAATTTATGGGAGACTGTAGATCAGTGAATATATTGTAAGAAATGCCATAGCTTAGACTGCATTTTTGAAGAGACTCAAATTGCCTGGGCAATCATTCCCACGCGCATAATTGATCATTTTATTAACTCTATGCCTCGTCAATGTACCGCAGTGATACAAAATAATGATTACGCCACCAAATATCCTATCCTATCCTATCCTACTAATATATAAATGTGAAAGTTTGGATGTTTGGATGTTTGGATGCTTGGATGTTTGGATGTTTGTTGCTCTATAAAACTTTAACGGTTTAACAGACTTGAATGAAACTTTCGTGAATAGATAGTCTACTTCCTGGATTAGAGATTAGGCTACTTTTTAAACAAAACATACAATTCCTTGATTCCATAATTCGAGTTATTTCAATTTCCGCTTTTATTATTTGGTCATTATTTTTGGGTACACCATTGTCATTGATCATCACTCTGTTGGGAGAGGGTTGTTTTTGTAGATGTTATGCTCTTCTCTTCGCCACAAATCCATCGCTATCGCTTATTCTTTATTTTCTTTCTACCCATACGCGCATTGCATGATGGGTAAACCATTGCCATTGATCAGCACTCTACTCTGTTGGGAGAGGGTTGTTTTTGTAGATGGTATGCTCTTCTCTTCGCCACAAATCCATCGCTATCCCTTATTTTTTATTTTCTTTCTACCCATACGCGCATTGAATGATGGGTAAACCATTGCCATTGATCGTCACTCTGTTGGGAGAGGGTTGTTTTCGTAGATGTTATGCTCTTCTCTTCGCCACAAATCCATCGCTATCGCTTATTTTTTATTTTCTTTCTACCCATACGCGCATTGGATGATGGGTAAACCATTGCCATTGATCGTCATTCTGTTGGGAGAGGGTTGTTTCTGTAGATGTTATGCTCTTCTCTTCGCCACAAATCCATCGCTATCCCTTATTTTTTATTTTCTTTCTACCCATACGCGCATTGAATGAGGGGTAAACCATTGCCATTGATCGTCATTCTGTTGAGAGAGGGTTGTTCGTGTTAATAATTAATGCTCCTTTTTGGGATTGTGACTGAAAGTAGAGGAGGGATGATTTTGCTGATATTTGCTACCGACTTTAGTTAGTTGTGTTTCTGCTTCATCAGCGTGCGGATCTAGATCTACAGAAAGGGGGAAATGCACGATTTTTTTTACTTTCTTTTTTTGTCACTTTACAGCGGTATTTGGTTACCTTAATTCAATTCACAAATACATATATTGTAGTAGGGGTAGGCAGGCGATGTTGAGTCTTAAAATTAGTAAATAGTTGGTGATTTCAGACAAACCTCACCAGTTACTCCACGATCAATGCTTACAACAAAGCCTAATATCTTTGGCGTTTACATAATGCTATTGTACTTTAAATATGAACATTAAGTACAACTATTACAGACAAGAAACCAGAAAGTACCATTATTTGATGCTCATAAAATACATATTATGTACATATGTGTGTAGACGTGTTTGTAGACAGGTATATTACATTTCCATCAATTTTTTATGCAATCGTTTCATCTATAGGGAACAACCACTTAGTTCAGATAATAATGTATTGGCTTCAGAATTCTTTAGAATCTTAATTTAAATAATATCACTTCCTACAACTACCTTTCTATCATACTACAATCAAATGACGCGACTGATTTAAAGCACGGGCAACGCCGGGCAGGCAACAGCTAGTAAGTAATAAAGTATGTGCTCTAGTCTTTTTATGTGATTTAGTTTTGCCCAGGTGGTTTCTCATGAACTCTGATATTATTTGTTGTTTTTTGGATATGTTAAAGACTAAAATAATTATTTTGATGGCGAATTAATAACTAATATATTTTGTATCAAAAACAATTAAAATAAGAAACTTATCATACATTTTTTACATTTTACGCAGTTTTTTCCAAAGCAGAATAATATCGTGCTTTAGTTTTGTACAGATTTGTGCCGTTTCCGAACGACGAGTTTAAGAGTTCCTCACATATGGTATTATACTCTGAATACTTGTTGAAAATCAGAAGAGGTGGAACTTGTTCGTGTTTGCTGGGATTGAACCCGGAAAGGACAGCACGTTCATAATTCCACACTGAGTCACAGCCTAGAAATTAAATTAAACTATTATTGTAAAAAAAAATAACTCGAATGCGAAAAGAACTAACAAAAAGTAAACAAGTTCCTACATACCTACATATGTATGTGGTCGTGGTGCACCTTAAACATCTCTTTTAAGAAATTTGTTGACCAAAAAAAGGCAAAATAATACCGCGGAAAAGGCAAAAAAGGCATTTAATAATGAAAGTTCCTATGCATTATGATTAACATTGTAACCCAAAGCATTTTGAAGTTCTCTGTTAACAATCGCTTGCGATTATCTATCAGGAAAACCTTGAATGAAATAAAGGACCTTACAACATGGGCAGAGCCTAGTGGAGCCAAAATAAGAGATGTCACGTTCTTGACTAATATTTGAGTCCAATTTAGAGTTTGCAGCATTTCGTTAATTTGCTGAAAAAACCGCGTACAATTTTTGTATCCCATCTTCAGCTATAGCTTGCTGTAATTTCTCCTCGAGTCCGTTCAAAGTCTTTAACACCTCTTCTTCTAAATAATACGCAGTGCACTCAGATCAAGTGCTCAAATTAAAATACATACAACTACTAGGAGTCATCTGTAATTTGTAAACTCTTAAATATGTGGTCTTTCGGGTCGACTTGAAATCTTTTTCCAATTTCACCACAAAATTTGCAATTGGCTTGAATCTTTACACGGGTCTTGGAGCATTTTTACTTTCAATGACAAGCAACAAAATATTTTGGAAGCAGCACGCATTTAGGCACACGCAATATTCAAAGACCAGCACTAAGTATGACTAGTATAATGTCACAGAATATGAATCTAGAATCTAGATGAAAAGGCACACAGTTCCGAAAAAAAATACTTCCCAGATGTCTAGCGGTTTTTGTGAGATGCAACTGCGGCAAATGCCTGAGATTGTCCTTAAGGCGAGAGAATGAAGCGCATGTATATTGAGTTGATACAAATGTATTTAGGGTTGCATTGGTGCGTAGGGATTTTTTTTATGCGCGCCAGTGTAAACAACGCGTGCAGTTATGCGCATGTCCATACAAGAGAAAAACCTGCTCTCATACGTGTGGACACTGACATTTCTTTCGTGTGACCAAGGATAAATCGTATAGTTAAGAAGAAAGTGCATGGCTACTTTGACAAATATGTAGTACCAAAAAGGCAAAAAAAGGCAATATGAATAAAAAAGGCAAAAAAAAGGCAATATGAGTAAAAAAAGGCAATGTCAACAAAATCCGTTCCCTGGTTATGACCTTTATATCATCTGCCTGCATTTCATTAACTGATATACTACTACTACTATCGCCTGTGGTTGATTGTGCGAGAGAAACGCGCGTATTAATATTAATTTTTTTACTTGGTATTTACCTGGCATAGACACAACATATTGGGAAAAATTACATTACAAAATCAAGCGAATATGTTGTGTTTAAGGCAGTTGAACTATTTTGTATTCGCCTATTTATATAATGATAATGATATAAATAAGTCAAAATGATTTCACCGTTGTATTACTATGCAGGCATTGGGAGAGTAATGAAGTATCAAACGAATCTAAGTCCATCTACACTGATGGGTCAAAAATGGAAATAGGTATAGGAGCGGGTTGTTTCTCGGGGAAACTAAAAATAAACAGCTCCATACGACTATGTCAATGATGACATTATCCCTAGAAGATATCACAATTAACATTGACAGCCAGGCGGCTATAAAAGCATTAGCTGCTTCGCAAATGAAGAGCTTAAGGTTCTTGGCACGCAGCAAAACGAAAATTCTGCTGGGTCCCTGGTCAGCGGAATACCAGGCAATGAAGCCGCGGATGAATTGGCCAGAAAAGGTTCAGCCCTAGACATAGAGCAAGCAGATGACACGGTTAAGCCTCCACTCTGCAACCTCAAGGCCAAAATCGAACAAAAAACACTATCTGAAGCTAACAGCAAGTGGGAATCACTAACTACCTGCGAAATATCAAGAAAGATGTGGCCAAAATACGATAAGGGTAGAACCAAAAACTTCATCAATGAGATAGAAAATCCCTGTCAATACTGATAGGAGTGTTGACTGGCCACAACATGCTAAGATATCACACGAAGAAACTACGGATTAACGATGATGACATATGCAGGGGATGCGGTGATGAAGAGGCTCATGAGGACACAGCCCATTTCCTCTGTTACTGCCCCTTACATCTGCCAATTAAGAAACAGAACCCTAGGAATAATTTTCTTCGCACATATCAACCAGCTATCTGACCGATCACCATCAGGTCTAAATTAAGTTTGCTAGGACGTCCGGATGGATGATGGACCCAAAACACTGATACCACGGTTGGGAACACATAATGGGTACCACAATGGGTTCACATGAACCTAAGTGTGATGAGGATGTAATCATCCTCGTCAACCCGCTCACCTAACCTAACCTACTCTGCAGCCTGGAACATGTTTATCTTTTAATAATATTGTTAATATCTGTGCTAGTGCTTTAGCTATTGTCAAAAAGCTAAATGCTCTTTTTGTCAATTGCACAGTGTTCCATTTAACACCAGATAACTGAAAGATAAATAAACAACATTTTCTCTTTATTTTAGAGCGTGGAAATGGTCTTAGAGCAAGTCAAACCGGGGCCGAATAACCACATCCGTTAACGAGTTACTCGCTATCGAAATGTGACGATTTGGCATTACCACTCTCGTTATCGAGTATCATTTTACAAACAATTTACTCGATCATTCGATAACGAGTCCTACTCGCTCCCTCGGATGCGGTAATTCGACCCCTGGAGTGTGTTACATGACAGGTCAGGTGCACAATTAGTGATCAATTTGTATTTAATTAATTTAAGTGTGAAAAATCAAATCAAATTGGTATGGATTCAATTAACCAGGGTGAATACATAATTCTAATAAATTTTGAAAGTCAATTTAACGGTTTCTCTAAAGATTTTTTTAATCATGTTATTTTGGGGCAATTTTTGAATATGAGCCCCACCTTGCCCCGGGTCAGTTTTTATTTTTATATAAAGCTTGACTTCTTAGTTATAAGCTGCGAAAAAATCAGAGAACGCAAACGTGCGCAAAAAAAGTAATGTTTTTTTGTAGGTCATCCCAATAGCGCAAGTTATGGCTCTGTTGCCCTCAGCAACGAAATATTGATTCAGATAAAAACCTTCGAATCTGAAGACTCACTCAATAACAGCAGCAGTGATGATGAATATGATATACACAATATAAAAAAATATATATCAAAGAAATGCTGATTTTTTTAATTTTTTTTTTACTCTATAGAGTAGTAAGTAACAAAACGTAAATAAAGCACTTAAAACATAATTGTTTTATTTCAATGTATACTTAACTCATAAGAATAACATGAAATAGTCAAAAAATAATGTTATCCACTTAATATGTACTACGCGGAACACTGTGGATTGGTTTGATACTGCATTAAATCCCTGCTGAACTGCTTTCGAGGCGTGTGAACCTTCACAGCTCTTTTTTTTTTCTGCATTCACCATTACGCCGGTAATCAGGGTCGGGGTTACTACTTTTCCATTGACAGAATGTGATCTTTCTTCCATCCTTTACTCTCTGCATGATGTCTAAAGAAAATCGTTTTCTTTTAACCCTTACAGCAACCTGAACATTAGAAAACCATTTTGTGGCAACAACTTTTGCTATTTCACACGAGCATATGTAGCTGCAATTTACTAACAGAACTAAGTTGTTCACAAGAATAGTGCTTTTTGCTTACAGAATGAACGGTAGTAGGAACAAAATAATATCTAAGTGGTTCAGAATTTGTACCACCCTCGCGAATTAGAATAAAGAACGGTGGTTTAAATTTTGAACCAGCTGCGCTATAAGAGTTAAATCAATATGCGCATACTATGCAAGCACTCATATTATAATGATCCTTTATCTTTTAGGCAATACAAGAAGTGTTAGCCGAAAGCAGTGGTGAACCTTTAAATGAAAGCCGTAATGACAAAAAAGAAATAAGCGCCGATGTGGAAACAGCTAGCAGGTGCGAAAAACCTGCAGAAAATATGACGGCAGTAATCAAACAGGACACAGAGAGAGATTCAACAAATAAATCCCAAGATGAATCGAATGATGTCTCTCCTGAACACGATGGAATTGCAAGCAAAGATATTCAGAGCTCATCAAATGATAAGCCTATGAAGGAGAACACCAATGACGTTGACACTACTGGTACTAACAGTGAAGTACACGCAGTCATACCGCCGCCAGCATTAGATCAGGACAAAAATAAATCTCCGGAAAAGCTAGATAATCAAATTGTAGTAGTTGAGAATAAAAAACCATTCAGTCGGAACAGAGAGCGCCGAACTCAGTTGGCTAGTAAAGCAAAGGAAGAACTAGAAAACGATGAGAATGAAGAATTCAATAATAAATCTCCAAAGAATGCATCATTCTTTTCGGCTCCATCGAATGAGAAAACGCAAAATACACGCAAACGAAGATGGCAGTCAAAGAGGTCTTCGGACTCGAATTCACAGATACTTGCTATATCCACGGACTCTTTGAAGAATCTTATTTCTGATGTACACCCAGTGCCGTTGTGTGATGTAAAGCTGGAGTCGTCATCCGATGTAGAGGAGGTAGAATCAGAGCGGGAAGACGGAGAAACCTCGCCCGCACCATATAAGCAGCGAACTGAGAAATCTTCTACATTTGACAGAGAACGTAAAACGTCGGTCAAGTATGAACAACCTATGAGAAAAATTTCAGTTTTAAATGATGGATATGATTCCGCACAGCCCGTTCCACCTAGGAATGCGTCAAGCAGTATTTTATACATAACGAATCTGGTTCGGCCGTTCACAATACTTCAGCTGAAGGGTTTACTAGCTAGGACGGGTAAAATTGTCGAGAACCGTTTCTGGATTGATAAGATCAAGTCGAAGTGCTATGTTCAATATGAGACAGAAGAGTTAGTTTTTTTTATAAAATTGCTTTATTTTTTTTATAATTTTTATTGATTTTCAGTGAAGCCGTAGAAACACGCCATGCTCTTCACGGCGTACGATGGCCAACATCAAACCCGAAATGTTTGAATGTTGACTTTGGTACGGCAACCGATATGGAGAAAGCAATGGCGACAACCCAGGACAGCGGACCGCAATTTGGACAGGATACTGGTCGGGAGAACCGAATTGTCGGAACCGGATGGGATAGGGATCGCTTTGAATTCGAGGACAAGAAGGTGAAGTGAAGTTGAAATAAATTTCCATTGATTTTAGAGCTAATGTTTTCAGTTATAGATTCAGGTAGGTAGGCCGGTACGTGAATGGGATGTCGGCAAAAAGGAAGAAATGGAGAGTGAATCTGATAGAACTCGTGAACGGGAAAAACTGCGGGTTGGCGATCGTGGGGACCGGACAATTCATAACGATCGTAATGATAAAGAGGGTGTTCGTAATAAGGAGCGCGGTGAAAGAGAACGGGACCGAAAGCGGCGATCTTCTGAATTGGATCATCGTCGCAGTTTAAGCGTATCGCCCAGTATGTTCACATTTATATGTAGCTCATGACAAATATTATTTTCACCTTATTACAGGCAGGAAATTAAAGAAAAAAAACAATGATCCACCACTTCGGCTGCTTGATGATTTGTTCAGAAAAACAAAGACAACCCCATGTATATATTGGTTGCCTCTTACACCCGAACAGGTCTGTCAGCTTTTATTTTATAGCAAAACACAATTGTTTAACTATTATTGTTTATACTTTACCAGATCGCCGAGAAGGAAGCATTCCGGCTAAGACGCGTTGCTGAGCATCAAGAACGTGTTAAGCAACGAGAACTAGAAAAAGAAAAAGAACGCGAAAAGGAGCGCGAAAGGGAACGTGAAAGGGATAAGGATCGTCGACGCGAACGGGAGCGTTCTATTGGCCACCGAAGATCATTAAGTCGCGACAGACGTCGCTATTGAACTACTTTTTCAGCGTTAAAATTATAACGCAAATCTTTGATAGCATATTAATGTTGCAACCACGGATCAAACTCAAAGTTTAATACGAAAAAAAAAGGAAAAAAACTATGAGAATACATGATCTGTGGTTGTTTTTTTTTAACATTTTAATCCCATATTTATAGGATTTCTTTCCCAAGTAAACAAAATATTTTATGCAACAAAATAACCAATTTTTAAAACTACAGTTTACCCGATCAAACTCACTTACTCTTTCAATAACCTTAATTGAAAATAATTTTAATTTTTTTTTATGTAGATTTTTTTTTAATAACTTAATAACTTTTTTGGTTTGGTTGCATTCATTTTTATTTAAATTTTTTTGGGAAAAAAATATGTATTTTCAGTTTTCCGTATCACAGTTAGTTAAATAGTAAATAGACGCGTGGATCTTTCTTATTATTCTAAATCTTTTTTGAAATGACGCAAATTCTATGCGTATACCATCGTTAAATATGGTATCAGCAGTTTTCCTTATCGTCAATAGTTACCAACAGCAAGAGGTAGGACTCACAATTTTCTATTTTCTATATTGAGAATTTTAAATTTTAAATAAATGAAAAGAGTTAAGGGCTAAATCCTTCCGTCCTTAGGTAAGTTTATGTTATCTCATCCAGGAGTCGATTTGAATCTTCCTTTCACGCTTGTTGCTGTCGTACGATTGCCGTCATCAATGCCAATCCAGTTACTAAACCACGCACGTTTTGAGCATACGATTAACACACATTGGAGTAACAATGGGGGATATTTTCCTTTACAGTAATCACAGTCAAGGTCTACCGCATCACATACACATTGGATTATATTGGACTCGGATAATTTTACATCTTAAAAATGAAGTCTTACATTGAACACAAAAATATAAAATAAAATTGCATAAAAATAATGCTGCTTACCTAAATCAACTTACAAATAAAGTAGTAATAAAAAATGTGTAAAGAGAATGTACCTCCAGTTTCTAAAGTGAATATTAAGAAAAAAACTGATATTTTGTAAATGGCGTACCGTGTGTAGGTACGTACAATTAACAATGATTTTTATTTGTTCATATACAACTAAGATGATTAATATGTGCTGCTGAACTGTCAAATATTATCTTACGTAATATTTAATAAACAATTATTATTATGTGTACAAATGGTTTGTTGTTATTTCTTCATAAAGTATGTATGTCACAAAAATAAGTTTTCACCGTTTGTAGTTCATTTTAACATTACAAATCTTTCCATCAATAGTAAATTTTTAAATTTTATTTATACGATTGTAAAGCAACATGTTTGGATGTTGTAGCAATAGGGTAGGCACTGACTGGCTTTAACTTGGCAAAGCCCAGTGTTGTAACTGTTACTACACATCAATTGTGCTTATTTTACCTCCAAGTGGTAGCCATCGGGTACTGGTCGCTTCGCTGCCCTCACGGGCACGACTTGCTGAACTTAAAAGCTCGAGTGCTGACCAAGCGAAAATAGCAGCCATATAAAACACGTCAGCGGACGAATTCCATAGATGGAACCAACGGTGGCGTTAGATTTCCAGAACGGAAACAAAACCTTATCTGAGCAACTTTGACATATTCGGAGCTCAGGTCGATAAGGATTTCCACGTACTAGTCAGGGTCGTGGAAAAGAGTTGGTGGCGGATGAGCTCCTATTGGGCCAACGGCAGCGCTCACATCCCCGTAGCGGGTGACTGACACCGGTGCACCCGGTTCCTTGTCCAAGGAGTATACAAGGATCTGGCCCTCCAGGTTGGGGGTTATGCGGGAGGGTAATTACCTACCAGGTAAAAAAATATAGGGCCGAAACAACCAATAGCCTGGGAAAGGGACGGATCTACTGTTCCCACGCTAAACGGAAAAAGGACAATGACGTTCGGATTTGAACCTGGAATGTTCGTTCACTGAACGGTGACTGTGCATCTGAACAACTAGCAGAAGCACTAGACTGCTGTAAAGCAGATATAACCGGCATCCAGGAAGTGCGATGGGATGGGCTAGGCAGAAAAAGGATGAAAACTGCGACATCTACTACGGTGATTGCTATACAGAAAATAAACAGATGCGGATTTGTCATACGCGGCAGACTTAGGCAAGAAGTATTGAGCTTTCGGCACGTGAGCGAGCGTCGTATGACAATCCGTGTCATGGCAAAATTCGCCAACATTAGCCTAATATGCGCTCACGCCCCCACTGAAGAAAAAGACGACGCTACCAAAGATAGTTTCTACGAGCTCCTCGACATAACCTACGAGTAATGCCCTAATCTTGACGTTAAAATTGTATCGGCCCTAAGACTTGACTATTTTATAGCCTCATGAATATTTTGGCTCAAACCTTGCATTGAGCACCTTTTGGTTTTTTTTTTTTCTCATGACTATATCTCGGTTAAACGTAGCGATTTTTTTCTGTCTTCAGCAAAGTTATAGGGGCCTCAAAATCGTAAAAATGCCCAGAGAAAGAAAAAGCGCAGAGAAAGAGCGAACAATGAAAAAGCAGTAAAAAAAAATTACGTATACGCCATATTGTTTACAAATATATTGTAACAATTTCAATTCATTTTACATAGAAGTGTTTTTCAAAGTGTGGGTCGCGAACAACCGGGGGGACCCTAGCAACTGGTGCCGCTCACCGTCCACCGCGCAGACAGACGTCTTCATTTGATCTTTCGGAGGTGGTTGGTTAGGTATGGAAGGGTGTGTGATTGTTCGAGCAACCATTTGTCAATCCCCTCTCAGTTTGGGAGTAAATTCTCTTTTTTATCAACTCGTTAATCTTAGAAGATTCACTATCTTTAAAATTTCCAAGCTAAAATATATCCGCCAAGAATCTATGGCCTGAAGTACGGAGCCGTCGTTCTTGAAGGGTGGGACAGTAGCAGAGTAGATGTTGGGTCGATTGGGTTTCTTCCTCATCTCCGCAGCTTCTACAGATATCTTTGGACTTGGGAAGCCATTTGGTTGTATCGGAGGTCGTCAAAAAATATGCAGTTTCTCTGCAAGTGAAGCTTGCAGGACTCGCACCAGTTGACAGCGATAGACTGTTACCTCAAGTCGATAAGACATCAAGTCTGACATCTAATTAATTTGAGGAGGTGGTGTCTTCTTTATTGCCGACCGCTGTCCTAACAATGGCTGCAATGCCTCTTCCAAAAATTAGTTTTCTGAAAACAAAACAAAGACATCAATATTTCATCAACTTCACGAATGAACTGCATATTTTTTCGTTGCCAGCGGCAGTTCAAATTTATTCGGATTTAAAATTTATTTTCGATACGGGTGATTCGCAAAAGAGTTCGCTTCATATCGAACGTTCGATTCGCTAACCATACTAGGTGTATTAAATTCAAAGGAGGTCGCTAATTTGTTTTATGTACTCAAGGTCGTTATTCTGAAAATATTGAAAAACACTGACAGAAAATACGTTTTTTTTTTTGTTTGTCAACTAAATGTAAAAAAAGGCTTGGGCTGATTTTTTTTTTTCAATGGATGGTGTTAGTGCAAATGCGTACGAGTATGGGCCAAAAATGGTCGAAAAATGAATTTTTACGATTTTGAGGCCCTGGATGCAGTTTTTTTTGGGTCGGTTCGTTTTGCACTTTTTTCCTCCTATTCAATACCTATAACTTTGCTGCAGACAGAGAAAACATCCCAACGTTTAACCAAGATATAGCCATGAGAAAAAAACCAAAAAGTGTTCAAAATAAGGTTTGAACCAAAATATTCATGAGGCTATAAAATACGGTAGGCAGCCAATCTGGCAAAACGAATGATGCAGAGTTTCTAGTTTTGGTAAGATTAGTAGTTGCAAGTTGTGAGTATCTATGCTCAAGCTTACTTTGAGTAGTACAATCGAGTACTTGACTTAAGCCAATATTAGCAATACTACAATAGTCAATCTGATTCTGATTCATATGCATCGTAGAGCGTCTACCATGACCATCCTACACGCAATTGATTGATCACCGGAGATGAAATGCCAAAGTTATCATGGCGTTGATTTATGTGATCTGTATGTTTCTGTCTAACTTAACCAAAACATGACCTCATTTGCCGCAAACAATCAACCAGCATCTACTTACATACATATTTAAATTAGTGAATTTATTTGCGTAGCTGAACACAAAATCGGTTTACCCTTCGAAGATATTTTCAGAATTGATGTCAATTTACACAAATAAAGTTCAGTTACTTTAAAAATAAAAGCTCATTTTATTAAACGGCACTAACTTCGTATAGTGGTTGATCAACAATTATCCTATCAAAACTTAAACGCTCCAAGTCGATAGTTCGAAATCTTCCATCTATTATAAGTTCAGACATGCCACGACCTACAGCAGGCGTCTGTTGAATGCCATGTCCATTGAATCCAGCTGCTATGTACAGATTATTGTAGTAAGGATGTGTTCCGATAATTCCATTCTCATCAAACGTATTATATTCGTAGTGGTCAGTCCAGGTTTTCTTAACTTCAATACTTTTGAATGCTTGAACACGATTGGCTAAAGTTGGTCGAATTTCTGTATCGAAAATATTCTCATCAATCTCCATGGTCGATGGACGTAAAACACTCGAATTCCGACCGCAGAGATAATCGCCACTTAAACCTTCCCGTCTAAAATACGTCCCATTAGGGTCTACGGTTAATGGTGTGGAAAAAGTGGGCATGCTCTGACCTTGAGTTCTGAATATACAAGCATAACGTTTTTTCCGTTCGATGGGAAGTGGAATAGTCAATAATCCGGGGCCGTTTCCAATGCGTGCTAGTCGGCCTACATCTCCAGTGCTAGAACCGGCAGCAATAATGCAGATAGCGAATTTAATTGTACGTTCTTCCCCATCCGGCATAAGTACTACAGCTTTGTCAAGTGCTTGATACCGCTCTGACTTTTCACCGTCAACCAGAATATCCGTCTTTAATTCAAATTCAAAATCAACCACTTCACCTTCAACAAAATGGGTGCCATATTCACGTGCTTTGTTCTTGTATCCGATTAACAGAGCAAATGGATCAAACCAACCTTCCCTTTCGAGACCATGGCAACCTGTCAAAAACAACCAGCTTATAACGTTCATAATATATTATACTTGCTATATATTTAACATACCAAGAGCAATGCCATCCGTATTAAGCCATGGAAACTTTGTTTTCAGTTTTTCTGCTGAGAGGAGCTCATTTCGAACACCCAGCTCTTCTTGTGTTTTCGCAGTTCTTTTAAGAGTTTCCGCATCTTTTTCAGATGCTAATATCAAAGAACCATAAGGTGTGAAATTTAAATTCACGTCACCCAAATGCTCTCTAACTCCACGCATAAAATCCGCACCATAAATAGCCATTTGGATGTTTTCCGGTAGTGAAAATTGTTGGTTGAGTCCGTGAAAAGATTGAACAGCGGATGCATTTCTATACTAATATTAAATTACTACACAATTTAGTTAATTTAAATTAACTTACTGTGGTGTCTTTTTCCACAACAACAACGTTAAGACCATCTCTCGCCTTTTTCTTAAGCCAATATGCAATAGAAGAACCAACACCACCGCCACCGATGATTAAAATATCACAATGTGTTTGAAATTGCTCCAATTGGTGTTCCATAATCTCAATGGTATTGGCCTGTTTCTCGTCAACTTCAGGTTTTTGCTTCTGATATTTATCTGGGACCAAATGTCTCAAAAACTTAAAATCCTTTTTGATTATATTTAAAGTTCTACGAATTGGGTTTTTGGAATCTATCGTAGGCTCTTTTCCACTTAATAATTTCGATGTGTTCGATATTAATCGTTTCTCTAATGAATTCACAATTCGTCTTTGCAATGTATTTTGCCATGGCGCATTTAACAGCGGATAAATTTGCCGCATTTCACTTTTGTAAAATAAATTTTTCACACAGAAAACTAGTGGACTTAAATTACCGCATAGGTTATAACCGGACAGGCCGTATAAAAAATAACTGTCAAAGAGCTCTCGCCTCTCGCTCGCACCTTTATTTTTGGTTTGCATAATTTTTCCAAGTTTAGTTTAGGTCAATATATTTAAATATAATTCATTGCAGCGCAGAAAATTGTTCAAGTAACTAGTTCATTTCATATCCTTTTCTTTTTATAATTGCATTCATTCAGTAAATTAATTTTTATGGTTTCGTATCCTTTCTCTCTTTTCTCATAAAATACCTACTAGCACTTGTAGGTATATGAAACAATTCATATACAATGGGCGCATTCAAGCCCAAAACACATGTGCAGAAATTCTGTATGCAGTACTGCGCGCAGCACTGCAGGTTAAACAGACGTGCAGAAATTATTTGATTTGCAGCGAATCGGCTACTGTCAATTACTGCTACTGATTTAAAATCACACTTGCTTTTGCGAAAATTATTTTGATATGATTTGAGAAAAAACGAATAGTAGTCGAATAGTAGTCCCTCCGATATCTCCGAGCGATCCGTAAGTGGAACACGATTCCTCAACTGAGGAAAGGTAGATTATTTTGCATTTGCTGAGACTATATTTTTTTGGATTCGTTTCCTCACTCTTTCTGTTCAAACCGAGCACGTTGTTATTTTGGACATTTTATGAAAGGAATCCATAGTTCTAAATGCTGTGAAGTGAGAAAATTGGCATGTTTTTTATTTCTGCATTATTTAATTCAAGTAAATGAAACTGGAAAACGTAGTTATTGAAGAAGAATACTAATTTTGTCAGATACATTTCTCCTCTGCGGAGAATGCTGTTCCACTTAATAGAAAAATCTCTGTTGAGGCAGTGGAGGAAAATCTCTGAGGGATTCGTAAGTGGAACTCGACTAATATTACAAAATACAAAAAAATTCAGAAGATGACATTGCTTTTATATGTGTATCAGTCCTATTTGAAATACATTTTCTTTTACAAATTCCATTCATCTCCCATTTTGAAATATAAATATGCCCAAAACACATGTGCAGAAATTCTGTATGCTGTACTGCGCGCAGCACTGCAGATTAAACAGACGTGCAGAAATTATTTGATTTGCAGCGAATCGGCTACTGTCAATTACTGCTACTGATTTAAAATCACACTTGGTTTTGCGAAAATTATTTTGATATGATTTGAGAAAAAACGAATAGTATTACAAAATACAAAAAAATTATATATGTGTATTAGTCCTATTTGAAATACATTTTCTTTTACAAATTCCATTCATCTCCCATTTTGAAATATAAATATGCCCAAAACACATGTGCAGAAATTCTGTATGCTGTACTGCGCGCAGCACTGCAGATTAAACAGACGTGCAGAAATTATTTGATTTGCAGCGAATCGGCTACTGTCAATTACTGCTACTGATTTAAAATCACACTTGGTTTTGCGAAAATTATTTTGATATGATTTGAGAAAAAACGAATAGTATTACAAAATACAAAAAAATTATATATGTGTATTAGTCCTATTTGAAATACATTTTCTTTTACAAATTCCATTCATCTCCCATTTTGAAATATAAATTAACAGAGAAACTTCAAACATCGGTGAAATTAAATACATCAAACTGTTTTTTTTTCTTTTGTGTTGTGTCAAAATTGTCGATTGCAGAGAATTTAGAAATAGAGACATCTTGCAGAACAGCACTGCATACAGAATTTACATGTAGCTTCGCGTAGGTATTGAAACATGTGTGTTCTAATTTCTTTGCGCAGAGAATTCTGAACATGTGTTTGGGCATCAAGATCCTAGTTGCTGGGAATTGTTTGGAGAATTGTTATTGCAGCACAACAAATCTATTTTTTTTAAAGAAAAGAAGAGCAAAAACAAACTTAGAAATATGAATGCACGAATAAGAGGATGACATTTTATGCAAGTAACATGTGTAACACATGTGTTCGGAATGTAAATAAGTTATTTCATAGGCCAAGTTGCATTTTTGCTGTAAACGATTTGCTGAGTTCGTCGATTGTTCTAGATAATCCAACAGTATGTATATGAACTGCATAAGAAATAGAAAAAATAAAAATACTCCTTTATAATTAACTTGGATTTACATTTTTGTAACAAGCAAGCAGCAACCACACAGTATAACCACACCAACCAGTCAGCTGTTTTTGGCGGTTAGTTAGTGGGCTAGTCAAGATTTTCTTGACTAAGAATCCAGTCCCCTCAAACCTCAGACCGCAAAATAATTGTGGGCATTCAAGATCTTAGTTGACTAGATTTGCAGTCAAACTCAGATCTTGAATGCCAAAATTGACTGCATATCTAGTTGACAGTTCAGATGTCAAAAACTTAATCTACTTTCTATTTTCGCTTGGGATTGTTTGGAGAATTGTTATTGCAGCACAACAAATCTGTTTTTTTTAAAGAAAAGAAGAGCAAAAACAAACTTAGAAATAAGAATGCACGAATTAGAGGATGACATTTTATGCAAGTAGCATGTGTAACACATGTGTTCGGAATGTAAATTAGTTATTTCATAGGCCAAGTTGCATTTTTTGCTGTGAACGATTTGCTGAGTTCGTCGATTGTTCTACATAATCCAACAGTATATGAACTGCATAAAAAATAGAAAAAATAAAAATACTCCTTCATAATTAACTTGGATTTGTATTTTTGTAACAAGCAAACAACAGCCACACAGTATAACCACACCAACCAGTCAGCTGTTGTTGGCGGTTGTTAGTGGGCTAGTCAAGATTTTCTTGACTAAAAATCCAGTTCTGTCAATTTTCGGGCTCTCGACCAATCAGAGGCCGTGGAATTGACTGCAAATCTAGTCAACTAAGATCTTGAATGCGCCCATTGTCTAGTTGTTCTGTCAATTTTCGGGCTCTCGACCAATCAGAGGCCGTTGACTAGCTGTCACCTAAGATCTTGAATGCCCCCAATACTACTACAAAAATTGTCAGTACAGGGAAGTTAGGACGTTTGCCTCTCATTCTGGTTGCGATAGCTTTCATAAATCTGTCCCTCTTTTAAGCTCTCACTGGGTTACCATAGTATGCACGAAAAATCACCGCAAATCGGAGAGCAATACCCATAGGGTTACCATCTGCTGATTTGAAAAAAAAACACAATTTGAACGGAAAAAAGATAATTGCGTACAAAGTGGACACCAACTCGATTTTTATGAAATGTTGGTATGTTGTAAACGGCATGTTTTCGAGTATTTTGGTGTATCATTGTTATATATCAGAAACGATTAGCTTACGAGATATAGGCTAAAAACAAAAAAAAAATGTCACTATTCGTTTCCACGCTTAAAACTTATCTCGCGCAAGTAACCTTCATTATAAATCACAAAAATCGAAAAAGCGTTAAAATTAATTTTAACGGTTTCACAAGAAAAACAAGAAAGTTGAAAAATTAAAAGCCATGTGGCAATACCCTCACATATTCAAATTAATTTTATTGGTTCTCAAAAGCACAAAATCCCAAGTAGTAGTAGGGTTTACGAATGTAAATTCATAAATACACTACTTAAACCCTCCTCGATGTCAGCACAATGGGTGCGCTGAGTCGTAGTAAGAATTCATAATACGCCACGGAGCTATTAAAAAAAAAGTTCATTCAGAGAAGTAGGTCAAACCAATAATGATTAATCAATTTTAAATTCTGGTGTATCAAACCCAGAGCAACCAAAGTCGGTCCGTGTGATAGATAGTTGAGCAATGCTTATCACAGCTTCCCATGGCAGTTACTATCCCAGCTTTCATTTTCGAGTTATTGGTCTTCGAACACAATTTTTTTTACATTTTTTTTTAATCAATTTAAGTGAAAATCGCATTTATCTCGGGAAAGTGTGTTAATAACTTTTTTTTAATGATTAATCAATTTTAAATTCTGGTGTATCAAACCCAGAGCAACCAAAGTCGGTCCGTGTGATAGATAGTTGAGCAATGCTTATCACAGCTTCCCATGGCAGTTACTATCCCAGCTTTCATTTTCGAGTTATTGGTCTTCGAACACAATTTTTTTTACATTTTTTTTTAATCAATTTAAGTGAAAATCGCATTTATCTCGGGAAAGTGTGTTAATAACTTTTTTTTTTTCTTATTTTGATGCGCTAATGTTACCTACAAATTCACCATACAAAGGGCTTATAGTTTTGCATGTATAAAGGTAATATTATAATTTTTTTAAGTTTTTCAATTCAATACAGCACGAAAAAATATTTTTTATCAAATGCTATCAATCAGACCATTTTTTCCTAACAAATAAATTCATATTTATAAAATAAATGTATTTTAACCAATCCGAAAAAGCACTGCATTTATCAACTTCATTTAAAAAAAAGGAAAACTTATGGACACATCCAATTACAAATGCCAAAAACAAATTTACCTCCAACCTTTAACCGATTTCAGCGCCATTGGTATTCAGAGTCTGAAACTGCAGTACCAAGTAAAGCGTTTACTTGGAGAATTGTACCTAGTGTTATAGCAAGCGAATTTGTTTTTGTAGTGTGGGTAAATTGAAAAGTGAGTATGTACTCACTTAATAAAAAACACGGCTATTGTTTGATGTTGATACTGTCTATATACACAGCGATTCGCAGCCACAAATAATCATTCAGCCACCGACACCGACTGTGGAGATGGCCTGACATGCTGTGGTGGGATGTATGCGAATTTTTGGTAAATTACAAAAACAAAACCTGTGTAAGTCAGTGCTTTGGATTTTATATCAGTGGCGATTTCTCTAATTGAGTGCCGTGAAGACATATACAGGCACCAGTGTTTGAAAAAAAACTCTCCCATAAGGCCTGTACTGACAATTTTTGTGGAATAGAGTATAGGTACTTTCCTTCCAAAATTAGATATTCCACCCATGTTCTTTTCGTAGGTAGGTACCAGGGCTGCCGAAGTGAGTACTAAGGGAGTATTCGTACTACTCTCTCAAACACTGTGCCCCCCTCGTCCTGATTGTACTCCCTCATAAAATATTTCCATTTTTTAAAACAAGTAGTACTTTGAGTACCCTTTCTTTACTGAATAGTACTTTGTTAAAATACTAACACCATAACGAAAAACAGTGGCCGAAATAAGTATAAAGACAGCCATTATCAAAGTGTTCAATTTGATTAACAGACTGAACTGCTAACTTAAGAAGCCATGCATAAAAGGCGAAATACTTGAGTAAAAAGACATTGTGTTTATCTTACAATATTTCAGATTATTGATAAGTTGTTTTATTAGGCGTGTTTTTTTTGAAACGTAGCTAGCCAGTCGTTCATTAAAACGATTCCCAGCCAGCCGAACCCAGCTGACTTACCTCCAAGTTGGTGTGCGTGATTCAATGGATAATTTACATAAAGTGAAATGAAATCATAATATAGTGGATTATTTCTGTGAAACATCATTTAGTAATTGAAATTATATAATTTTCGTACACGGCAGTCTGTCAAATGTTCTACAAATCGCTTTAAGCGCCAGGTTGCCATGAGATATCGCAACATTCCTAGCCAGCTGCTTGTGGCTGCGGATAAAATCAAGAGTTGTAGCCAGCTGGTTGTTGTATTTGTTTTACGTATGAAATTTGACTTTGCTAGCAACTACTGGCTAGCTACGTTTCAAAAAAACACGGCTATTTTTAAAATATTGTAACGGTAATTTCACAGATGACTCGTACTCCTCGTAACTCGAAATGATAATAATTATTTAATTCTGATTTAGCCATGCCTCATAGGTATAGGACATAAGTATTTCGGAGGATATTGAACACATTTCTTGTGATTGTCGGGATATTGCTCGTTCTCGAAAGAATGTTTTAGGGACTGACTTCTTTAACACACTGGAAGAGACTGGCCACAATAAAATCTTAAAATTTTGCAGGGAAATTAAATGTTTTGACGGAAATGGTTTGGTTTAGGTACCATCATACGATGGTCCCAGGGGATCGCGATGGGCCCATTACGGTGCCTTGTGTTTTATGATGGCTCAGCCTCATAACCCCTTACAACCTAATCTCATCTAACCTAGCCATGCCCCGCGGAACCCAACTGACCGTGGAAGGATGGGCAGTTATTGCTATACAAAGAGAGCATGGAAAGCGGTCAATTGCGTCGGAGGTAGGACTATCTGTTTCGGTTGTGTTTGTGTGTAATTTCCTCAATTTGGGTGAAAATTATGGCTCTGCTAGATGATCCGGTCGACCAAGCTATTTCACGCAAAGTCAGGCCAAACATGCCGAACGCCGATCAGGTAAGGCGCAAGTTGGAACTTCTAGTAACTGTAAGAAGAGTGCAGCAAGTGTTGAAGCAAACTGTCCCGATGGCTTCAGTTTTTATTGGCCTCATTTGCGAGACGAAAAAGCAGTGAAAATGACCCGGCACTCCGGAGGTGGAAGTGCGATGGCATTTGGGTGTCATGGAAAAACCAATTTAATATGGCTACCACCCAAAATGAATGGTGAGAAATACAGAGAGATGCTCGAATATGCTCTAGGTCTAGACGAATTTGGAAAAATTCCGGCGGGTGAAACCTTTATTCTTCCAACTAGACAATTCACATGGCAAAAATAGTTTGCGAATAGTTGGAAGTCAGCGGAATAAGGTGTTTGCCGTCGCCATCATGTAGTCCTGATCTAAAACCAATCGATAACATGTGGGAGATCAAGGCTAGAAAGATGCATAATAGAATTTTCGAAGTTATGTAGAGACGAGTAGGTTGTACGAAGTATTGAGCTCGGTTTGATAGGTAAAACCCAAAACTTAATTATTTTAATGCTAAAATTTCTTACTGTTATAGTTTTATACAAAACTTTTTTTTAATGTTTTTGGAGTGCATTCCTTAGAAACCATCCACGATGATCAAGAATTTCGTTTTCCTGTTGTGTTGTGAAAAAGTGAACTTTTTTGAAAAAAATCTTGAGGCTGCACTGCAGCCCAAATAAAATAATTGAGTTTTAGAGTTTTAACAGGCTAATAGTTGTTTTTGATGTTGGATTTGTATCGTTTCTTTTTTTGTACTCCCCTAAGACACAAAATACTCCCCTGTAAACGTCTAAAATACTCCCATTCAAATTTTTGAAAACGGCAGCCCTACTAGGTATAGGTACCTACTTTTAGTTTTTTTAAGGGCGGTATTCACCGACTAATCTTAAAATAAGAGTTACGTAGGTATAATCACTGCCCGAACACAATAGGCACTTTTCTTTTTTAGTTCAGAGCAGAGCCTGAGTTGTTGTTTTAAACTACGTTTACACCAAACGAAACCCCGAGGTTTCGGCAAATTCATCCAAATCTCCAAGGTTTCGCCATACGTTTTCGAGCTTTCGAAATCTTGAGATTTCGGCGAAATCTTTTTGAGTTCATCCGTCCGTGAGAGGTTGTCAAAGCGAACAAGTCTACAGCGTGAACTTCGGTTTATTTTGGTGTTCATTTATAGATGTCAAAATATTAAATGCCAAAATAATTGTGGTCAATTGACAGGACACAGGTAAGTTTGCAAGAGAATATTTATTTTATATAATTTGTTAATCTTTTCAGGCAATGGGCAACGAAAAAATACAAAAAAAAAGAACATTTTGGTCGCCAACTAAGGAATGTCAAGTCTGCTTTTACACTTAAAACTTGTGAGTCTAGACTTTTTTCGAATTTTTCTTTGTTATTTACATCCGTGAGTCTTGGGCTTTTCCACTTCAGACTTCTTTCTTTGACTCAAATTTGACATTCATCTTTTATTTTTCAGTTCTTGTATTGTGCAGATGACTATGTGGGAAGCAACACAGTAATAAAACGAAGAAGAGAAAAGTAAAACGTCAAAAAGAGTCACCAAAAACTTTACCCTCGACTCACAGGCCAAAAAATGTTCCTTCTCATCTTTTCGAACTTTCTTACTCTTTTGCACCCATGTGAGTCTAGACTCACAAGTCTAAGTCGCAATCCACACGTTGACTCATGAGTCGCGACTCTTTTCTATTTTCTGTTTTCAACTGTCATTCGGTGAGGCGCTTGAATCTACACGTTGACTTTTGAGTCACGACTCTTTTATAATTTCTGTTTTCGTAATTTGACAATTCTCTTTTATTTTTTTCTTTCGCTTTTGAAATGGCTACAGCTCTGTATTTGTTAGTTTTTATGAAGAAATATTGCATACATTTTTTAATTTTCCTCAAATAGTAGCTTTGGAGGCTATGTACTAGGTGTTATACAAATTTGGATGTATTTCATATATGCATAGTTATTTAAAACATCAATTTTTGTTCGTCAAATTAAATTCTTTCATAATTTTCAAGACAATTGCGTTCTACGCGCAACGAAAATAAATGAAGCGAAATAGCAAAATAACGAACATGAAAAAGAGAAACGTCAAAAAGAGTCTCGGAAAATTCTGCCCGCGACTCACCGGGCAGCTTGCTTTCTATCTCATCGTTCTTCTCTTTCGTACTAGTGTGAGTCGCGACTCATGAGTCAACGTGTGGATTGGGACTAAGTGTAAAAGCAGACCCACAAACAATTGTTTGCCTAGAGATGGGCACTTGCGAATAAAAACCATCGAATATATTTTTTCATATTTTATCCGTTTCTCTTATATTTTTATACTCTGAATGAGTCAAATAAAAGAAAATCGGATTTATTTTCAATTTCAATAAAATTTTCACAAAGCATTTTGACAGGCGGTACGCGGTCAACGTAGCTTGCTGCGGTACAAAATTGCAAACCACCTCAGTGTGTGCACCTATATTTACGGCAATAGAATTTTATACCATTATACCGCTACCGCGTAACGCTCCGATGTATTAGCTCCTTTAGTTGACAGGAGTAGATTGTTTTGGACGATAGTTCGATTGTAAATGAGGTTATTAAACTTAAATTGAAACTGAAGAAAATCTTTTTATTTTAAATATCAAATTGCATGCTTTCTTATTTCAGATCCAAATTCAAAAGTCACACTGGTACCACGATGAATAAATTGAGACATACATTTCTACAATCGACCAATTAGTATACTCGCCTAGTAAAATAAATTTTCTGAAATACGATTTGATAGTTATTCGATTGTTTTCGGCTAGCACCGAATTCTCTTTTTATTCAATTATGAAACTAATTCTCAATCGCCCATCCCTAGTTTTGCCAGCCACTTCAAAATTGACAGCTGAAACCTATTCAACTCGGTGTAAACGGGTTAATGATGTTTCGGTGAATGTTCATCGAAATCTCGAGGTTTCGGCTCGGTGTAAACGTACTATTAGCTCAGAGTATTCAGAGTGTGGAACGTGTGTTTCTTTATTCGCTCAGAGCGTGGGCTAAGCGCGCTCGATGCGCTCAGAATAAATTGACCCGTCATCCTGAGTAAAATGCTGAGCGCAGCCAAAACAACATTTGACAGATAGGAAAAAATCGAAAACAATTGAAATGGCGGACGAGGATTTTTGTTACGGCGTAGAAGTTAGTTAATACAATTTAATAATTACATTAATTAATATTAATAACGGGTTTGATTATGCATAAACTTAATTTAAGGTTATAAATGGATGAAAAACAATTTAAGGTTATAAACAATTGCAAAATCATATGACAGCTAAGTGCTCAAGTGTGTTTCAAAATTAAATCAGAGCGCGCAGTGCTCAGACGCGCTCTGAGCACAACTAGTTCAGAGTGCGCTCGATTCGCTCAAGCTCTGTTCAGAGCTCAGCTCTGAACTAATAAAGAAAAACGCCTAATGGCGAAGCTGTAGTGGAAGCAGGCAGCGCTGTCAAAGTTAAAATATACGTAAGACATATAGCGCGAACACAATGCGAAGCTGATGCTGTAGTATGAATCGTATGGTGAAGGGCAAATTCAGCCAACTTCAACTTTCTACTTCCATTATACAGCGTCACCATTGTGTTCGGCCAGTCATATTTTAATTGCTTGTAAGCTGAAAAATATCTGTCTACGACAAAGCTATTATGGCCAGAGTATATCTAATAAGTCTGCTTTTACACTTAGACTTGTGAGTCTAGACTCACATGCTTGCAAAAGAGTAAGAAAGTTCGAAAAGATGAGAAGGAAAATATTTTGTCCTGTGAGTCGAGGGTAAAGTTTTTGGCGACTCTTTTTGAAGTTTTCCTTTTCTCTTCTTCGTTTTATCATTGTGTTGCTTCCCACCTAGTCATCTGCACAATACAAGAACTGCAAAATAAAAGAGGAATGTCAAATTTGAGTCAAGGAAAAAAGTCTGAAGTGTAAAAGCACAAGACTCACGGATGTAAATAACAAAGAGAAATTCAAAAAAAGTCAAGACTCACAAGTCTTAAGTGTAAAAGCAGACTAATGAGTTGGGACACTCTCCACGTGTTTCTTATCAGTTCCATTTTTCGTCACACAGACACGGAGAAATAGACGGTAATAAGAAGTGTAGTCGTGAAAGAGAGATAGAAGGGAAGGAAAATTATTTCAGAATTTGCCACAGGGTGCTAATTTAGAAATACGAATAAATTAATTTGTGATACATTATTGTTAAAAAATATTTGTACACATTTTTGCCTTTCGATCTTCGTTTTTACCTTCTGTAATATTGGCTATTTTTTTTAAATGACCAAATCAGGTGTACCCGAATAATTCCAACACTTGAAATACATGTTTTTTTTTTAGAAATGCTATTCAATCTTTCGAAATTTGTTTATATAATAAGTGGGGTTTGTTAAAAAAGTGAAACAACTTTCACTTATCTACAAAATGGAAAAGTACAATAAAATTTTAGTATGCATACATTACAATCACAATTATTTTATTTTTTGTAATTTTGCTTATCTCACAATTTTTCGGTACGATAAAATATTTTACGCTTGAATTTCAGTTTTTCTAGCGCCAAGCACTTATAAAAATTATTTAATTATATATTATTATTATTATAAAAACTTTTTTTGTTCGAGATCAATTTTCGTGAATCTCTTTTCCAACTCCAGATTCAAATCTACTTACACTTCACCAAAACATTTCATTTGAAATTGAAACTCAGCACATAAAATTGCTATCAATCAACACAAATATTATTAGAAACTCCATACAAAATTTAGAAAATATAAAGGAAGTGTATTTAAAATTTTATTTATTATTTTTTCCTTTTTTTGACATTTGACATTTTGTTCGTAAAATCAAAAATGAAACAAGAATGCAAATGCAGAAAAACAGATCAATCTCGTTTGATTTCAATTCAGCACGAAAAATCTGAAATCTGCGAACAAAACCTGAAGAGCCCAATAGAAAACGACAATAGTTTATGCGAACGTCATAAACATACTCTCAATAAAAAATATCTATTTTGTAATTTCCTAGTCAATATCTTACGCTAATGGCTACCTAATTTCGCAGCTGTGCATTTTCATTCATCTTAATAGGAAATCCCGAAAACAAAGATCGCGATTTTATTTTTTTACACGTGACCATAAAACCTTTTACTTGTTTGCCGCATGCATGTAGTAATCCGTTTCACCCTACTCTATGCTGTTTGATGCCTTTTCGCTCAACTGATAAAAACCCAAGTCAGGACGCGTTTAAAATACGTGTATAAAAAATGTAAACAAAACCCATCCCAATGTGACTGCACAAGTAGTGTGACAGGATGCTATGCTGTGCTATGCTAAATGTAGCTTCTGGAAAGTGTTGAATATAAGACTAATAGGAGCTTTAGAGGATTTATTGCAATGTATGAATGTTAATATTCATATTAGACATTGAAATATATATTTGAGACATCCATATCTAATCCTATTTAATAAAAAACAAATGAACAAAATCATAAATGAAACCAAATTCACAGCAGCAAATTCGGCCCCACCATATCTTTGATGACAAGCTCTGCCTTATTCACACATGGGCGTTCAACTCGGGACGCGTTTAAAAAGGCATTATGGGAATACCACACGCAATTTATCTTACGTAGGTAGCCGCGTCAGACTTAGGCAAGAAGTCTTGAGCTTTCGGCACGTGAGCGAGCGTCTTATGACAATCGTGTCAAGGCAAAATTCGCCAACATTAGCCTAATATGCGCTCACGCCCCACAGAAGAAAAAGACGACGCTACCAAAGATAGTTTCTACGAGCTCCTCGACAAAACCTACGAGCAATACCCTAAGCATGACGTTAAAATCGTATTGGGTGATTTTAACGCCAAGATAGGAAGAGAGGACATCTTTGGTAGGACGGTTGGAAGGCACAGCCTACACGACACCACGTCCGAAAACGGCCTAAGGCTAATCGACTTTGCTGCGGGGCGAAGTGTCAGTATAGCAAGCACTCGGTTTCCTCATCTCAATATCCATAAGGGGACATGGCGGTCTCCGGATCGACTAACCATCAACCAAATCGACCACATTGCGATCGACACCCGACACGCCTCCAGTATCCTGGATGTCCGAACCTTCCGGACGGCCAACATTGGCTCGGACCACTACCTTGTTGTAGCCAAGGTACGAATGCGGATATCCACAACGCCACAACAACGAAATACTGTGAGAAAGTATAATGTCGAAAAGCTACAATCGCAAGACACCGCCAGAGCCTACAGAGAACGCATATCCTGATCCCTCGCTACGAGTCCTACCGCAGCAACAGCTAGTACAGAAGACCAGTGGCAACACTGCCAGCAAGCCATCATAAGTGCCGCGAATGATGTGCTGGGTTTCACACGACCACCAGCACGAAACCCCTGGTTTGATGAAGAGTGCAGACTAGCTAACGCGGAAAAACAACAAGCGTATAAAGCGGCGCTGCAAAGAAGAAGTAGATCTGCTCGCATGCTCTATGAGCAGAAGAGACGGGAAGAACATCGGCTTCTAAGAAGGAAAAAGAAAGAGCACGAGAAGCGTGCATTCGAGGATATTGAGAGATGCTACTCCAGGAACAATGTACGGAAGTTTTACCAGAGGGTGTAACGGAGGAGGTCCTATCACGGCTTTCGTTTTCCTACCAAGTCCAGCGGACAAGAATAGGATCTACACAGTCATAGTTCCACCTTATTTTTTTTCTCGCCAAAAACTCGTCTTCTCTTGTACATCGTATGATTCTACACCTACTACACGCAGAATTTAAGTACATATAGTAGCTTCCAAGCGTACGGTTTTATTTTTTTCGCGATTGCACATAATGCAATCAATAGCCACTTACAATACATAAATCATGCCACGAACCTGCAATCCCATTATGTTCCGATTTGTATTTTTGTCTCCACTCTCATAAGCCAAGATTGTGGAAGAGGTGTGGTGAACATCCGACAGGGGAAGGAGTGCCGAACAGCTAATCCTGGCTGCTGCGGCTACATTGCTAACATAGCAAAACTAGCGAGCATTCCGCTAATCCACTCTCTCCCTATGTACTTGAGCTATGTCAGCGAGGACATCACGCCAAGAGAACGGACGACCAGACCATGTTTGGGCAAAAGCGCTGTCATGACTTGTGAAAAGAAATGCCCTGACGAATGCCGATAGTTTTGTGGTGAAAGTCAAAGCGGTCGGTTGCCCGGCTCGGCAAACAATTTAAAGCGAGTACAAAATCGTTTCGCGCCTAAAATTTGTGCATCCTAGTTATCGGTTACAAAGGAAAACGTGATCGAACAAAGATCCTTACGAAAAAAGGACGTTCGTGACGGGAGTGTTAACCGTATAACAACTTTACGCAGATTTATTGTAAATTCCTTACCGCTTACGTTTTTTTTGTGTTCTAAAAAAAAAACTGTGACCTAGTGACTGTACCCTGACTCAGTGTGATAATACCCCAAAAACAACGCCAGTCTGTCTCAGTGAACTTTCGTCCGAAATAAGAGCAGTGCCCCTGCGAACCCCTAAACCCGTTCGGCAGCTACACCCAGCGCCTTCATAATCGGCGAAATAGGTTCTACGTCCATTAATCAAGACATTGTTCCGACAACCGAGCAGACCTGATCGCAAAAGTCAGTTAATTCCAATCGCAGACGAACTAACCCTCGTCCCACCTGCTAACAACCACCTGAAATTGTGTTCGATAGTGCGATAAGCCACCCACAAGCATCACCTGCGGTACGAGTCGCAAAAACCAGGCGAACCGCACAAAAATCCGTCAACCATTCACGAGCAACGTGACACGTCGACATCATACTCACGTCATCAAAATCGCTCCACAAGCCCTTGACGAACCATCATCCTCAACATCACCGGAAGCCCCAACGACAAACCAGCGCTACAGATCAAATCGCCGAGCAGCGAAGCGCCTGTGATCTCACCTGGAATCCCGATCACCGAGCAGCAAGCAACAAACCATACCAACAACATCTCCAGCATCAGCCAACATCAGTAGCCAGCGAAAGTGACGTTTTATTTTATTTTTATTTTATTACATATATTATATGTTAAATTATAGTTGACCTTCCCCCCCTTGTAATCAATTCCCCTTTTTGCTTTTAATATATATCTTCGAAAAAAAAAAAGAGAATAGCTTTTAAAACGGTATTGCAATAGAGAGTGCGTTTTGGTACAGTTTAGTGATCTGCCTAACCAAAGACAAATCATCATTTCTTTAATGTTTGTGTGTGAGAGAGTGGGCGAACGTTTGTTTTGCCTCCCCACCTAGTGGACATTTTCCTTCAACAGGTACACCAAGGAATCCTCATCGACAGGCCTATCGACGCGGAAACCAAGGTAAGAGTAACATCTTATTAATCACAACCACACAAATTGATGATATCAATATAAAAAGGGTTGCCAAGTATATTATTTTGAGATTTACTAAGGGTTACCAAGTCGCATTATTCTTTCCATTTTTACTTGTTGCTAAATAATAGTGCATATAAGATATCATACCAATATCAAAAAGGAAGGAGAATTATTACAATAAATTTAACCTAAAGAACCGGGAAGTAAATTAAATAAACTAAACTAAAGGTCATTATATTAGGTCTATAAAATAAAATATATATTATTAATTAATATCGATTGTGGTAGTACCAACTGCTTCCTAATTTGCTGGTACAGTTTATGTAATTTTAACGGCTGTCTATTCGAGATATCGGATTATATATTCAATTGTTCGTTGGCTTCCTCTTATTTTAGCGTAGTTTTAAGAATCATACTAATTACTTACCTTATCGATTATCTTACCGTATATAATATCTTACCTCATCGTTCAACTTACCTTATAGAATATCTTACCTTATATTATTGTTTATCTTACCTATCGAATATATATTGCTTTATCTATTATCTTACCTTATCTTACCTTAATTTGATTACAATAATGTCAAATTTTATTCTCGATCTCGTTTCTTTGATTATATTTTTGAACTTACATTAATGAATAATAGCCTCGTGTTGTTTTGGAATTATGTTAACTTTCTAACTTTAAGTTTATATTAATAAAATAATGTTTCGTTATTAATTGAAACTTTTCGCGTCTCATTTCGATGGTAAAACTGCGTGGTCCGTGTTAATGAAAGCATAGGGCTTTTCTTGGGTGCAAGCAAAATGCTGCGGCTACTTGCACATGGCTGGGAGGGTAAAGACCCGCGGGAGGACGACCATCCGTTCCTCAGTGGTAGTGGTATCCCTTCAATTTTAGATTTCTCCGTACATTAGTAGTTTTCTTTCAACCGATACTGTGAGGTATCTTATGGTTATACTCCTATCGAATGCATGCAATTCTTTATGTAGTGGTGACTTTTCGGTATCTCGGATGCAAGAACCCACCCCGTCCGACGAGCCTGAGCTTAGGCTAGCAAGGCATGCAACCGCGTCAGAGATATCGAACTCTTTGGTCCTTTTCTCCTTTTCCTTCCGATTTCCCATACCCTATCCCCTTCCCAAAAATCTTTTTCTGTCTCCTTTAGGCGATCTCCTCATCTCCCACCTTGTCACAACACCACCTCCATTACAAGGGTTAAAAGAATGTGCCAGCAAAACAAATCCCGTACAGAAACCTGTAGAGACGCGGATGGAAATATCGTAGTGGAAACACAGTCGGTGCTGAGAATATGGAAAGACTACTTCTGCAGACTGTATAATGGCGATGAAGACCAATACTCCGCTGTTAGGCAGAATGTACCGTTCAATTTAGATGATGATAGCCAAAACCCCCATCCACCTGATCAAAACGAAGTGCGGATAGCAATATCTAAGCTAAAATCCAACAAAGCTGCTGGACCTGACGGTCTACCCGCAGAGCTATTTAAAGCAGCTGGAGATGACTTGGTAGTGAGCATACACCAACTCATCTCCAAGGTTTGGTCAGATGAAAGTATGCCAGATGAATGGAATCTCAGCATCGTCTGCCCGGTCCACAAGAAAGGAGACCCCCTCAACTGCTCCAATTACAGAGGCATCAGTCTTCTCAATATCGCCTACAAGATCCTGTCTGCCATACTGTGTGAACGCCTGAAGCCTTTCGTCAACAACCTGATTGGCCCCTATCAGTGCGGTTTCAGGCCTGGAAAGTCCACCATAGACCAAATTTTCACACTCAGGCAGATCCTGGAAAAAACCCAAGAAGTCCAAGTCGATACCCACCACCTGTTCATCGATTTCGACGCCGCCTATGACAGCATATGGAGGGATGAACTGTATAGGGCCATGTCTAGTTTTGACATCCCTGCCAAACTCATCCGTGTGTGTAGGATGACGATGGAGAAAGCTCGCTGCTCCATCAAGTTGGGTAATGACCACACCGAGACCTTCGATGTCAAAAAAGGATTCAGACAAGGTGACGCGCTGTCATGCGACTTCTTCAACATCATTCTTGAAAGAATTGTTCGAAACTCACAAGCCAACTCACAAGGAACGATCTTTCAAAAGTCCGTTCAACTACTTGCATACGCCGACGATATTGACATCATTGGTAAAACACAGCGAGCTGTTACCGGTGTGTTCGCGAGTATAGAAATGCAAGCGGCTAAAATGGGTTTAGCGGTAAACGAGGGCAAAACAAAATATATGCTGTCAACAAAAAGGGACACCCAACATCAACGAATTGGACAGAACGTCACAATAGACAGCTATAACTTCGAGGTAGTAAAGGACTTTGTCTACCTCGGCTCTGTCATAACTTCAAAAAATGACATCTCGTCGGAAATCAAACGAAGGATTACTCTTGCCAACCGCTGTTTCTTTGGGCTAAGAAGGCAATTGAGTAGTAAAGTCCTTTCTCGATCGACTAAGGAGACTCTTTATAAGACCCTTATCATCCCAGTCTTGCTATATGGAGCTGAAGCATGGACTTTATCGAAAGCGGATGAAGATATCCTTGGTCGCTTCAAGAGAAAAATCCTTCGTAAGGTATTCGGTCCCGTTTGCGTTGACGGGTTCTGGAGGAGAAGATTCAACCACGACCTGTACGAACTGTACAGCGACATCAACCTGGTCAAAAAGCTGCACATTGGGCGTTTAAGATGGCTAGGACATGTAGAGCGTATGGACATCAACGCTCCGGCTCGGAGAATATTCGACTCTTACCCGGAGGGTCAGCGCAGCAGAGGACGACCTCGCCTAATGTGGCGCACAGAAGTAGAACAAGACCTCAGCCAACTTGACGTGCGCAACTGGAATCGGCTAGCTAAGGACCGGGCTAGCTGGAAGAGGTTGTTTGTTGAGGCCTTGGTTCACCCCATACTGTAGCGCAACCTAAGTAAGTAAGTAGGTAGCCGTGTTTGGTGGTGCTGCTGAAAAGTATTGCCGACTCTTTTCATTATATGCAATCGCAGTTAAGGGCTGAAATCAATCCTTCTGAGTTGCTTTTACTTATTGAATAATTTTTTTCAGGCTTTGCTTTATACTAGTAGCAGTTGCATATGTGTAGAGAGTGTCCCTACTCATTATTAGATATACTCTGATTATGGCCACCTCGTGTACTTTCGGAAACATATGAGGACATTTCGTCCAATACTGGCATAATCTTGCTTCCCTTTGCGCACTATGGTTGAACATTGATCCTTTATGAGTGGCCGAATTTTAATAGTAGAATGGGTGCGTACGTAATGGTGAAAATACAAATATGACCTTTGAAATTAAAGGATTAACTTTTCACTACGCTATGTATTAAAAATTATAACTTAAGGCTGAAACATAATGCGCATAGGGAAACATAAGCTTACGTCAAAATTGAACGAAATGTTCTCTTATGTTTCCCAAAGTACACGTCGCAATCATAATAGATTTTGTGTGCATGGCTGTCAACATTTTTTCTCCCAAACTCTTCTTGTTGGTTGTCACCTTCGAGAAAACCTAAGTTTAATAAATACTTATTTTAAAACAATTTTTTTTAGTAAAATAAATGACATAATTAAGTAAAATGTTGGTATAGATACAAAACAAACATAAAGTAAAAAAACAAAACAGAAAAGGTCGAACCAGTTAGGTATTAATCTTGGTAACATGTGTAGGTATAATGATTACATTCCCACGGAATTTATGTAAAATGAAAAGTTCTAATGCTGACCATACACCATTCAAGCCAACCGTCAACAGTCGGTTCATGGTGAAATCAAGCCGTGTGTGGCGCTGTCAAGTGATCGATTTGACGGTTGACGAGTTGGTTGGGGTAAAATTAAAAAGCAGCCCATACACAATTCAATTTAATTGTCAATTGAGTTTACAACTGAATTTATATTCGGGCACACACTGCACCAACTGAGTTGAAGGACTTTGTATAAAATGCCACAAATATCTGGAATTTTCTTTATGTGTGCGTTTAAAGTCATCTACTGTTTACCTTTTGTTCACACACACTTTCACAAATTTCACAGGCCTAGTACAAATTCCCCTCAATTTGACAGCAAATCAAATGACTTCCCCACATACAGTTCAACTGAGTTGAAATCAACATCCAAAAATCAAAATCCTCTGGCTGGTGAATATAGACTTCAAAAAATTAGCCGGCTCTGGAGCTGCATAAAAAATTATCCTGTGGCTAACATTTGACATCTGTATATACCTATGAAGGGATGAGAGAGACGACGAGAGCTTTTGTGTTTGTTTCGGTTTTCCAAGTTATTTGTCGGTGGACAATTAACGTGCACTAGTGTTCAAATTCGATGGGAAAACTACCCATTGTGAAAATTATGTAAAAAACAGTTCTACATATTTTTTTTTATAAAAAAAGTAATTCATATAAGCAATATCGTGTAAAACAAGTAAAATTGATAATAAGGAAACTCGTCAGCATCAAATGAGGAAAACTTATTACTTCAATTTATTAAATAAAAAATACTGCTTTACAAAAAAACATGGAACAATTAAAAATCTTAGTTTTAAGCAAAAACAAGAAAGAAAAAAAAGGACGCCAACCAAAATGGTGGATTATTCTGACTGAATTAAAATTTTTTTTTAAAAAGCTGTCAGATGAAAACTAGTACTGCCAGTGTTGCCACACCGGTGCTGTTTTTTGTTTAATGAAAATTTGAAAGCGGAAACGCTTTCCATCGCACTTATTTATGCTTGACAATGCCTTGGAAAACGAGTTTCCCGAATTGATATATGGAAACAAGAACCTTCTACTTTTATTTGTATGCATTATCTTTGGCTATGGCTTGCGATCTCACAAAGTAAATATCAAAGTGCTCTAAAAAAAAGATTATTACTTAATTTACACAACGAAATATCTTAAAAGTGCGTCTTAAAGTGGCATAAAAATTTTGTTTACATTTTTCATTACAAGTAGTCAAGAGCAATATCACAAATATGAATAAATACGTGCTGTATTTAGAACACTTATAGCCAATATAAAAGTATATGGTTTGATCAATAAAGGAATCCTCGGTGGATTTTCGTTCGTATACTTTTTTTGTGTTCTCTGAGATAAAATTACAAGCGAACTATTTTTGTAAATTGAATTAAAACATAATATACATCTTTGTATGCATAAAAACTGTTGGTGAGCTTTCAAAAGTATTCGGACTGCGGTTTTCCTGTAAAAAAAAATCCCTGTTGAATAATCAATTATTATTACACATATAATTTGAAAAAGACCTATTACAACAGTGTGATGTACGATAATCTACAAATCGGCAAAATAAGTGAAATCAAAGCTGCTGCAAAAAAACGAATAATAGTTCACCCATCTACAATGTTTAGAAACTCTTGCGGATTTAGAATCACCGCCATGATAAATAACTATTGCAGTAAATATACTCAAATAAGTGCTGCTGCTGCCGTTGCTGGTCTTATTAGACCTACGAGAAATTTAATTTGAATTTATTTGTCTACCTGAATTTGTGATCAAAAAATTGAACAAAGTTTATTTGTAAACAAAAAACAAATGAAATAATTAAGTAAATACCTGTGCATCGTAAACTAAAGGTTTTGGGTCGTGCAACAAAAGAATTCAAGCTCATTTAAAAAGAAATAAAAAAAAAAAAACGCTTTCAAGAGCCACAGATCAACGGAATGATGTCAAAATAAAATAAAACAAATATATTTTGACCGACCATTTCACGCATAGTCAATGTATGCAGGTAGCTTATTATTATTTTGAAAAACAAATTCAAAAAACGTTTTAGCAATTTCATCTTTGTTTGCAAAAAATAATAAAAGTCTAAGCCAAAAACTATTTTGGTCTTGTGTTCCGATAAATTTCGAACATATAAGTACAAACGTAAAATGAAATTACTAGAGAGCTCGCGGTTTGAAGCAATCAATAATGCTTTATCGATACAAACTGGGGATAGCACTATTTTTGGACGCATCGAGAGCTATTCATGCAAAATGGTAGCCGCGGACAAAGCGCTATACAAGCGTTTCACCTCTGAAATTCATGGCATTGGACCACACGATTTGCAGGCGTTATCGCCTCCGCAAACTCTCGCTGATCTGTCGCCGAATTTTAATCGCAACAGCCAATCTGGAGATGAAGGTATTATTTTGTGTGACACTATCTCAAGGAAGTCATTGTTCTATTTGATTGCAACACTTAACGCTGCCTTCGAACCAGACTATGATTTCTCCGATGCAAAGGTAATTTGTTGCTAAACTTACTTTTTAATAAACTAATGCTCCCTTCTTTTTTGTTGGTGTTTATTTAGTCATATATCTGAAGATAGTATAATTACTTATAGAGCTAATATAATCTATGTACTACATACATATGTATGTACACGTACATATTCAGTCAGAGCAAGAAAATTTGGCTAACAGATGCCCTTGCCAAAAATGACCAAGTCAGACAATTATAGGCGGAAAACTTTTACCATTCTCAAGTTAATGAAACCATTTTGTTAGGTTTTCCGAGCAATGTCCGGTACGTTAACTTCTCAAAGGGCATTCATTTATTGATGTCAATGCCCACGTCTAGGTTCTATAATGCAACATTTCAATGGATTCAGGTTATACGCATTCCGGCAGAAAATCTTAATTTTTATAAATGTTGATCTAGCTTATTTTATTTCTGCCGTGATCTCTATTCTGGTACATTTTATTGGAGCGATGATGGTTTCGAGGTACCTAATCCGTTTCACTTCTTAGACTTTCCGCTCGCTTAGCCCTACTGTGCTGTGACTCGCATGTATTTTTGTTTCCGTTTACTATTTTGTTCAAAATTCCCTTTGAGTAGACATTAAATTAATGCAGTAAAAAAAAACATATCCTTTACCTCTGCGTTTATTGCAGATACTTTTTGTTAGTTGTTTTCATGAAATTCGATTGCAACCAATGTTTGCAAGAGGCTTTTGTTTTTCTGGCGTTTATGCTTTTGTTTTCATCCTGAACACTTTATCCATCTGCCATTGCCATTTTCGTTTTGGAAAATAATATTCAAGTCAACTTTTTTAGAGACGGACTTTAGTGCATTCATTGATTCATTCATTCTTGATTCTAGTTTGGTTGCGAATTCGCTATACTCAAATCTAGATCATCTTTCAATCAGAGTTAATGGTATTTGAGAATACATGTACGATTCTCGTACCACTCCATGCCAATGTCTTGAGAATGTTTTTTATTGTATCTATAAATGCACCGAAAACAGTCGAGAATAAGAAACCATCCACCTGCTACATGCAGAAATGAAACTACTGAACTTAGCAATACACTACATACATATCTATGTGCATACATATGTATATATCCAAAACAAAAATACTCCCGTACGTGTGTTGTTTGGCAACATTTAGTGTTTTTTTTTTGTTTTTCATAAATAGCAACCAATGAAACCGCCATCAAGGGCAAACAAATTCGTTGACGTTAATTTGTTAAAACATTTTCTCTGCACGTTAGATAATTTTAGCTGATTACCTCATCCTATTATTCTCAAATATTATATTAAATACGTATGAATACTAAATGGCATCCTCCAATATTCTTTAATAGTCGCATAATTGCAATAAAATGATACAGGTAAAGTAAGTCATAGCAGGGAAAGTGTTTCGGTCAGAAAATTAACTAAAAAATTTGGGATAAAAATAAGCAAAACAAACAAGAGGTGTAAGATGTTGAAAAAGAAGGATGCATGCAAACTGCATCTTAATAGTCTTTAATAAGCAATTCTTCTCTACCATTGTTTATATTTTTTGTTTGATGCGAGGTGGTGAGGTGAGCCTTCTTATTTCGATTGGTTAGGTTCTACGCCAGTTCCTCTGATTACCAGTCGACTGCTATTCCTCATTCTACCCTCTCCTGTAAGATGATTTGCCAGGAGTTTTACACAGGGGTCCGGCAGCAGATTTAGGATTTAAAACTTAAATAGTTCTACAACAGTTGAACGAACTACGATGTCAAAATAGAAGGGTGGATAACGTACGTTCGCTATGGAAGCCTCGAAGATTTTTCGATTTAAAATTTTCGAGCGACTTTCCAAGTTAACATTTGATTCTGATGTGAATGCAGATGTGATTCTTATTTGCGAATAATTTTTGATTACGTTTGATACCATCACTACTGCCTTCCAAATGTTTTAACGCCCCGAAGGATAATATTTAGACGGTATCTGCATCTTTAATTTTGGAAATGTCTAGGTTATTGGTCCATATGTATGTATGAACAAAGTTGCACATATGCACTAGATATAACATTTTATCAGCCTTGTGTTTTACTTAAACCGGATGTCGCTGCCCAATATTACTTTCTTCAGCTTGCTGAACGCTGTACTTTCTAGTAGAGCTGTGTACCCTACCCAGGTTTTTAATTTTGTAAACACTATCTTTGCTCTTAAAACAAAATATCAGATTAGTTTTGGGTCGCTGCTTTAGTGAGAGAATATTATTTGTGTTCTTTTTCTGGTAATACACACCATTTTTGCTTCTTTCTTTGTAGACTAGGCACGCAATTTATCAATCCCTATATAAGTAATTAACTCTCATTGCCATATGTACTGTTTTATTTGTTTTTTTTTTAAATACCAATTTTAAAATTTCTTTTTCAGTCACATGAATTCAGCAAGGAACCATCCGTTCATTGGGTCATGAACTCTGTGCATTCAAATTTGTCTGCACTTGCTGGCGATCAGTATCAACTGCTTCGACAGTCTCTATGGTCAGCTATTGACGATGAGATCAATTTGGCTGAGTGTGACATTTACAGCTACAATCCAGATTTGAGCTCAGATCCGTTTGGTGAACCCGGCTGCTTGTGGTCATTCAATTATTTCTTCTACAATAAAAAACTTAAGCGAATCGTATTCTTTACATGTCGCGCCATTAAGTAAGTAAATCATTTTTGTTTTTGTAGATACATATCACATATAACTTAGTAATACATAAAATAAACTGATGTAAAGGGGGGAAAGCATTAACGGAGTATTCTAGTCTAGAATTTTGAAAAAATTGTTTTTTTTTTTATATTTTTAAAGATTAGACCTTCAAAAATATATATATGTAAGCTTAAAATTAAAAGTCGGTTGACTTAGATATCCTCGGGGTGTTCCCTCCCGGTTGTTAGTGGCGAGTTTGGTGCGGGTTGTGAGGGGGTTGGCGTTTAGCCACGGCGGTGGGCTGACCCTGTGTCAGCGTAGAATACAACTGCTTCCTCGTTGTCGATTGGGGTGATGTCTTCATCCAGGGTGTCCAGGGCGCTGAGGTACCACGGCTGGGGTAGTCGCTGTTGGGTTGTCATCCTTCTTATTAGCTGGTTCGGGTGGCTGGCTGCGCTTCCTACTAGCTTCTTAGCCAAAAGTAGTAGGTACTTATTGATTCTTTGCTTCTGAATATAGATGGTCATTCCTGCAGTGTTTTTGACGCTGTCGGTCGAAGAATAGTCCGGTGCAGATCCTCAGTATCTTCCTTTCAAAAACTTGGAGTTGTCTCATGGCTGTCTTCGAGATGGAGAACCAGACGGGAAAGCTGTATCCGATGACTGGTCTCAGGAGTTGCTTGTACATCAAGGTCTTGGTTTGTTGGCTAAGTCCGGTTCTTTTCTTCATCAGTTGGTGAAGACGATGGAAGGCCCAGTTGGCTTTCTTTAGGACGTTCCGTGCGTGAGGGTTGAACCTTAACAGCTCGTGAAAGTGGATCCCCAGATACTTCACGCTCCGTTTGGTTGTCAGTGTTGATCCATCTGGGAGTTTCAGGGTTATGCTTCTGCACTTCGCTGCTCGTCTTCTGCGTCCTGAGGTGCTCGTTGGTCTCCTGAAGCAGATGAGTTCTGATTTTGAGGCGGTGACTCTGATTCCCCACTTTCGGTAGTACTCAATAAGTCTGTGGATGTGGGCTTCAACTTTCCGGACAGCTATCAATGGTGACATCGAGGTGGCATAAGTGATGGAGTCATCGGCGTAGAGCAGGTTCTCGCAGCTGTTTGGAATGGGCTGGTCAGACGTCAATATGCTGTAAAGGAACGGTCCGAGTTTAGAGCTTTGGGCAACTCCGGCTCTGATGTTCTTCACTGATGATGTGCATTTCTCCAGTTGTACAAAGAATTTCCTGGAAGAAAGAAAAAAAAAAATCATTTGGATTAGTGCTAAGGGAAAGCCTAGTAAATGAAGTTTATGGATGAGTCCTTCAATCCATACGCTGTCGAATGCTTTCTCGACATCCAGAAGGCATCCGACGGTGACACGACTCAGAAAGTCATTATGTGAAGGTCGTTGTATCGTATTTCTTTAAACGCGTTTTTCTCGAAACTACTTTTTCCAACACGTCTGACGTGATTTCTCAAGTTCTAATGAACCGATTAACTTGAAATTTGGCGTGGAACTTCTTTATATGTATATCCCTCTATCGTTGGAACTATGTATAATTATGTAAAAATTTTGTTTTTTTACAGTTGTTAAAAAACTTTGAAAAAGGGCAAAAAATAAGTTTTTTTTTCAAACAGCCGCCATTTTGTAAAAAAAAATTTGTTTTTTATTTCCATAGTTCAGACGATAGCGACATTCTAAGTCGCAGTCCACACGTTGACTCATGAGTCGCGACTCTTTTCTATTTTCTGTTTTCAACTGTCATTCGGTGAGGCGCTTGCATCCACACGTTGACTTTTGAGTCACGACTCCTTTATAATTTCTGTTTTCGTAATTTCACAATTCTCTTTTATTTTTTCTTTCGCTTTTGAAATGGTTACAGCTCTGTATTTATTAGTTTCTATGAAGATATATTGCTTACATTTTGTAGTGTTCATAAAATAGTAGCTATGGAGGCTATGTACTAGGTGTTATACATATTTGGATGTATTCAATATAAGCATAATTATTTAAAACATCAATTGTTGCTCGTCAAATTAAATTCTTTCGTAATTTTGAAGACAATTGCGCTCTACGCGCAACGAAAAGAAATAAAGCGAATTAGCAAAATAACGAACAAGAAAAAGAGAAACGTCAAAAAGAGTCTCGGAAAATTCTGCCCGCGACTCACCGAGCAGCTTGCTTTCAATCTTATCGTTCTTCTCTTTCGTACTCGTGTGAGTCGCGACTCATGAGTCAACGTGTGGATTGCGACTTACTGATTAAGAACCTTTTTTTCTTTTTTTTTCTGATCACCAGAAGGGCTGGAATCATGTCAAGAAGGACGCACCCTTATTTTTCACCACCCCACTTTACCAGTCTGTATTTTTTTCAATTTTCAAAAAAAGAATTTGTTTAAATATTAATAAATATCTAATAAAAAATGGCAAGTACAAATATTCTTTGTTTCTTTTTATCGAATTTTAAAAAGCACCCAGAATTCGTACCGCTAGACTAGAATACCCCCCTTAAACAAACAAAAACACTGAAGACGTCTTTTCATTTTACTTTTATTTAAATAAACATGAAGTGTATGAAATGGACACCAAATTTGAATTTGTATGTGTTTACATAAGATCTTGTTCAGGTTTTTTTTTGTGAGATGGTTTCAGTACCTTATTTTAGCGTTTTGTTTCTAAAATAATACAAATTTTTTCCGCCTATTGGCAAAGAAAGTAACAGTCATTGTGTATATTTTTTATCTTATTTCTTATGTATCACCAGCAATTTTTTCTTTAAAAGCAGTCGTTCCGACGATTAAATTTATACATGTTTGAATGAAAGTTCTTAAAACAACAGCTAAGCAATGGAAAAATATAAGGATATGAGGAATATGCGATGCATTGCCAGAGATAAATAAATTATACCGGGCAGCAACTTCAAGCATTTGAAAGCCAAATCAACTTCCCGTGATACTTCAAATTCTGTATGGTGGTAAGAATGCTAGAATGATGCTTAGAATATGGTCCACTAGTGTGCTCGTGCGAGAACTCTCGCAAGAGAAAATCCAAATCCAAAATCCATCAGTCATCTGATGGAAATCCCGTGGAAATAATATAGAACATTTGGTTTGATCTATTTTTTTAATTTGTTAAAATTTATAAACTGGAAATGCAATTTGTCAGTGCTCCAGGAAATTCTCTTTCTCTTGACACCTCAATTGTTAAGATTGGTTAAGTGTGAGAGCCGCAAATGGTACCTATACTATACTCTGTTCCGATAGAATTGTCAGTACAGGGGATTTAGGATGGTTGCCTCTCAGTTTGCAATAGCTTGCATAAACTTGTCCCTTTTTAAGCTCTGGCTGGGTTACCGTGGTATGCATAAAAAATCGCCGCAAATCGGAGAGTAATGCATGTAGGGTTGCCATTTGCTGATTCAAAAACAACACATTATTGAACATAATAAAGATAATTGTGTACAAAGTGGATACCACCTCGATTGTGTACAAAGTGGATACCACCTCGATTTCAATGAAATTTTAGTAAGATGTAGACATAATTTTTTCGAGTATTTTTTTTATATAAATGTAACATATCGAAAACGATTACTTTACGAGATATAAGCTAAAACTCAAGAAAAAAAATACTATTTATGTCCGCACACAACATTTACCTCGCGCAAACAAAACCTTTATAAAAAAGCACAAAAAACGAAAAATTGTTCAACTACATTTTAACTGATTTCTCATAAAAAAAAAAAGAAAATGAAAAACACAAAAACGAAGCGGACACATCCTCACATACTCAAATTCCATTTACTGGTTCTCAAAGCACAAAATCCCAAAGCTCTTTGACAAAAACAAAAAGCTGTACAAATTTGATTCGATTTAATAATGAATGGTAGCGCTGTTTTGATGTTCGTATTTTCATTCACACCACGTCCACGATAGTTGATGGCGGCCACGGCCACGCATAATCAGTGTGTCCGGCTGGTCATGGTGAGATGTATGCGGATTTGAGGAAAATTACAAAAACAAAACGTGTGTAAGTCAGTGGTTTGATTTTTATTTCAGCGGCAACTTTCTGAATTAAGTGCCATGAATATATGTACAGGCACCATTCGTTAAAAAAAAGCTCCCCCATAAGGCCTGTACTGACAATTCTATTGGAACAGAGTATACAGAAATAATAGGTATGTTTGTTATCTTTTTTATGTACAAGCGAGTGAGACCTGTCAAAAAGTAAAATCCTCTTGAAGAGAGAGAAATCCTCTCAAAGACAGAAAACTTGCAGAAAAGTAAACAAACACACTCTTTGTCGACCCTATCAATTTGTTTTTGTTTTCCACTAACAATGAAAATTATGGCATTTCACAAACAGTCAGATGGCCTGGTTTGACAGATTTGTCCAGCTCACTACAAGAAAAAGATGTTGCGTAAGATTTCATCGCTCTTTATTTTGTACGCTCTCATTTCGCTTTCTGCTTGCGATGTACTGTGACTTTTTGGAGTTAACAAACACAGATTCATGTGATTTGCATAGTATTACGAAAAGTAGCGTGTGACCAAACAGACCTAATATACAGTCGTGGCAAACTAACGATGGTACCAAAAAATGTTTTTCGATTTTTTTTTTTGCTTAGAGTTGAAAGATATTGTAACTTTTTATGTATTTTGTTAATTTAATGTATAAGTAAGAAAAACAAGTAACAACAAACTAAAAATATAAGTTATAAACAAAAAAAATTATTCAAATTCAATTACGTGTTTTGAAATGGTTGGCAAACTAATTAAGAACGTTATGAAATTGTTTGGTTATTTGTGGATTTGTCATGTCCTGGCTCAATGTTTCGTAGGAAACCCTTTATTTGCGATCAAAGCCTTATACAATAAGATCACTGCATTTTTAGGTGATATGTTGGCCCACGCCGTACTTCCGAGTTCAGATAATTCGTTCAAACTTCCAACTTTATGCTTGCCAATTTGAGTTTTAAGTTCATACCACGAGTTTTTATAGGATGTAAATCAGGACTACACGATGACCTTTATAAAACATCGACAGAATTCTTATCGAAACAATGTTTTGCTGCCCTTGCCGTTTGGTTTGGGTCATTGTCTTGCATAAATCTGCAAGTAACGGGCAGTTCTTCCTTAGTACCAGGGTTACATGACATTTCCTTATTTATTTTTATTGTTTGTATTGCTCCGAGTTCATTATAGCTTCTATTCTATATAAAGGGCCGGTTTCTTTGAATGGCATACATCCCCAAAACATCACACTACCTCCTCCGTGCTTAGGAGCAACCGCCGTGCATTTCGTATTATGTTCCTCATTTTTTAGGTGCCGGACATATCTTTTACCATCTGATCTAACTCTATTAAGCTTTCCTTTATCGCTCTTTAATATTCTTTTCCATTCAGAAATCGTCCAGTCCTTATGTTTCTTCACTAAAGCTAACCTTGCTATTCGACTTTTTAGTGAAAGAAATGTTTTTTTTTATCGCTCTTACAAAAAGTTGGCTTTCATTCAATCTTTCCCGTATTGAGCGTTCTAAAAGGGCATTCTGATCCTCGCCAAAAGCTTACATTTGAATTTTTATAGAACTCATAAATAGATTTTTTTTGGCAACTCGAACGATTATTCGATCCTCACCCCCATTATCCTTACGCCGTGTTTTGCGTCTTGCTACATTTTTGGTGGTTTGATGTTTCTCACTGTAGCTTACACCATTAAAGACAATTGTTTTTTAATTTCTTCAGCCTTCTCCTGATTTCTTAAAACGATAACTTCCCGATATTTCTCATGTTTACAATGGCCTCCGGCATATTTGGCGTACGTCTCTTATTTTTGCCTATTTTTCGTCAAATCGAGCTCTTAATTATTAAAAATTATGTTTTTATTTAGTTCTGAATAAATACTTATACTTAGCGATTATTTCTGTTAATATCTCCAATTTTTTCACAAAATAACTACTCTTTCTGAAGTCGTTCTTAATTAGTTCGCCAACCATTTCGAAACACGTAATTGAATTTGAATAATTTGTTTATAACTTATATTTTTAGTTTGTTGTTACTTGTTTTTCTTACTTATACATTAAATTAACAAAATACATAAAAAGTTACAATATATTTCAACTCTAAGCAAAAAAAAATCGAAAAACTTTTTTTGGTACCATCGTTCTTAATTAGTTCGCCACGACTCTAATAATTAAATAAGAAAGCGCACACTTTTATTTATTTAATCCAGACTAAAAAAAAATACTTAACCCTTTGTTCCCGGACATATCAATTGCTTCAAATATTGATATGTTTTTTTTAAATTCTTATAAAACCTGCGTTAAGAATGGTAAATATAAGTTTGAATATTTTTTATTAAGTTTTTTAAGCCTTTTATTGTTGTTTAAAAAATCAGTTACTGCACGTTACCAGTAGATAACTAGATAACTAGATAACGAAAATTGTAATATTTATTTTTCTATATTTATTATTTAAAATATTGTGATACAAAGAAAAAAAAATTGTTTTATCATATGAACAAAAATCCAATTTTTCGTTAATTGTTCACCGAACAAATAAATCACTCCGAATGACACGAGCAATCAAAGTATGTAAATGCACAATTTATCAACTTCGACGCATTCACAACTGATCGAGACGATTTTTTATCGTTTAAGAATTAATTTCAGTTCCTAGAAATCAACTTGGTTTCATCACAAAACCACTAGGAAAAAAGAGAAAATGTATTTAGTATGTGGTTTCACAGTGAAACCACTAGGAAACAAAGGGTTAAACAATGAATTAAGTTGCTTCTATCGGGGCCTATTGTGATATCCCGTCTCTTGCGGAGGTCTCTTACGTATGTACATCGCTGCTCTTATCGATTAACGAAGAGGGCTTATCGCTGTCCACGTAGAGTATACAGTTAGGCCAATGCCACACCAGCATCTTTTTCCGTGCTCCCATTTGGTCGCGTACTAGTACATAAATGTTTGTATGAAATGTGTACTGTGATCGACAAAAGTTTTCACACAAAGTCGTTTTCAAAGTAAAACATGCATTTAAACAAAACCAAAACAATATTTTTAATTAATTCTTTTAGGAAAACAATTATTCAATACTAAGCTATATCGCAACATAGTAATCAAAAAAATAAGAATATTTACTTCTTTCAAAAAAATAACAAAATACATTAAATTTCACAGTTTAGGTGGACAAAAGTTTTCACACAATAGAGTGTAAGTGGCGCATTAGAGAGACATCATAAGTTACATGTTACATACTGCCGTTATTTTTGAATTTGTAACACGGGGAAGTCCCATTTAATGTTAAAGTAGGAATAAAGCATATTTATATATTTCATTTACTTATTTGCAAAGTGATAATCGTGATCATGGGTCGTCGGCAGAAGGAAACAACCGAGGGGGAAGTCATCATCTTTTTAAAGAGTCTCTTGAATACAGAATTCACATGAATTCAACTGAATAATGAATTCACTGTGAATACTGAATTCATTATGAATACTGAATTCACTATATGAATTCCTCTAAATAAAAACTGAATACGTTATGAATTCAGGTTTTGTGCAATGAATTCTTCTGAATACACTGAAATTCTTCTGAATTTCCTGAATTCACATCGGAATTCACTATTGATTAAAAAAAGTGAATCCACGTGAATCACTTTGAATTCACCTTGAATTCCCGCGAATTCACTTTGAATTCATATTGAAAGTTCCTTGAATACACTGATGACTCCCCCCTCGGAAACAACAAAAGAAGAAAGAAAATAATTTTAGAACTACACAAACAAGGTAAATCGTATACTGATATTGGCGAAATAGTAGGAAGAAGTCGGTTCTCAATTTGCAGTATTATAAAACGTTTCAAAAATGATGTGGTCGCCCTAGAAAACTGATCTCAAGAGAAGAGATGCAAGTTGTGAGAGCAGTTCAAAAATAAAAACGCAAGACTACATCATCCGAGCTAGCAGCACAGGTTAAAGGTGATTTTAAAACGGATGTTCACCCCAAAACGCTTCGAAGAGTTCTGATAATGCACGGGTTGCCAGGCGAAAGCCACTCATAAGCAAAACTAACAAGAAAAAGAGGTTAGAATTCGCGAAAAATTTAGAAAATAAGCCCAATGATTTTTGGAAAAATTTTTGTTTTCGGACGAAAGCAAATACAGTGAAATCCGGATATAACGACGGTGAAGGGACCGGCCAAAATGGTCGTAATAGCCGAATGTCGCTATAACCGAAGGTCGGGAAAATTAAAAAGAGAACATTCTTTGCTACACTGTAGATACGTAAATACATAAGCATTTTTATTTTTATTATGTATTTAAAATTATAAGAAAAAAACCTGTAATATAAATGTAAAAAAGCACGACTTATGGAACCATGTGTGTACTAGTGTGCATCTAAGTAATTTCTTGGAAAAAGCTGTTATATTTCTTGTCTCAGCAAAAACTTTTTCTAGCCGCTTTTCAGTTCTTATCAGCCACAAAACCTCCATCTCATTTTCACCTTCACCAAATAGAGCAAATCGTTTTAAGACTGAAATAGCACCTAGAACATCTATGACTGTCGGAATTCGTTTCACCATTTCTGGATTGTCAAACTCCTCCTAATCAGATAAGACTCTGGCAAGTTTATTGCAGAAGGTGAAGTTGAAGCTTCGCTTTCAATAATCTCTTGATCTGTAGGGTCAACTGCCAACATGGTTATCTACATCAATGTAAGACTGCCAGTTATAGTAGTTTTCTTCGTTTGACCAAATTTTAGCGATTTGTGCCAAAGGCAAACTATTCAATCCATCATCGGTGTCCTCAATATATGCAGGTAAAGTTGAAGAGCCACGAAACCTGCATGTTCAAAACATTTTTTTATAGTCTCTGGGTATAAGTACTCTTTCCCATGCTGTTGTTATTATTTCTACTTCAGAACACTTAAAATACTTCTTCCCTAGTAGGATGCCAAATTGATTAGCTTTTTCTTGTAAAATGCGACTACTCAAAGGGATATTTTTACTTCGTTGCAATTCAAACCATTCGAGAAGCGAGTGTTCAATATCTTTATGTTCGGATTTACGATGTCTTTTCATTTTTAAAGAATTCGACTGAAAAATTGTTGTATTCTTTCGAAACGAAACAAACGGAAATTTTGCAGAGGCAACTCCCTACATATTATATGCTATTTTTTCATTTCGTCGCTTTATTCGGAGTCAAAAATTCAAATTCTTGCAAAAATCGGGCGCTATATCCGGAATCGTCGTTACATCCGAAGTCGCTATATCAGGATGAATTTGTATGGAAACTAAGGTGTGAAATCATGGGACTCAGAACTCGCGTCTTTATATCCGAATGGTCGTTATAACCGAGGTCGCTATATGCGGATTTCACTGTATAATATACATATTTCAATCCGACGGAAGGATGCTCGTGTGGAGAAAACCCAATACAGAATTGGATTTAAAAAATATTACTGGCACAGTAAAACATGGCGGTGGGGAAGTTATGGTTTGGGGCTGTATGGCTGCGTCGGGTGTTGGTGAACTTGTTTTTATCGAGCAAACCATGGATCAGTACGTTTACCTCAACATTCTTAAGGAAAATTTAGAAAAGAGTGCTGAAAAGCTGGGATTAGATAGAAATGTCTGTTTTCAACAGGATAACGATCCTAAACATACTGCTCACAATGTACGAATGTGGATCGCTTATTGCCCATACTCTACCAACTCCCCTACAATCTCCGGACCTCAATCCAATTGAACACGTATGGAACAAACTGGAAAATCGTATCAGAAAACATCATGTATCAATTAAACAGCAATTCAAACAAATCCTTCAACTTGAGTGGCTAAATATTACGGCTAAATATACGAAAAAACTTGTTGAATTGATGCCTAAGAGATTAAGAGCGGTCATCAAGCAAAACGGATTTTCAACATAGTATTAATTCCAACATTTTTAATGTTTTTAAATAAACATTTTTTATTATGTGAAAACTTTTGTCCACCCTATATTGTGAAGTTTAATGCATTTTGTTATTTTTTTAAAAAAGTAAATATTCTTATTTTTTGATTTCTGTGTTGTGATAAAGCTTAATATGTAATATGTAATTGTTTTCCTAAAAGAATTAAATAAAAACATTGTTTTGGTTTTGTTTAAATGCGTGTTTTACTTTGAAAACGACATTGTGTGAAAACTTTTGTCCACCACAGTATATATATGTATGTACATATACACTTTAGTATTTTACTCTCTTAAAACAATTTGCTTTTTTACAATCATGATCATAGTCATACGAATTAACAGCTCAATTTTTACTTTCTATTTTTTTCTTACAGTTCTTTATATGGCGCAGACACTTCTGACTTTTCAATGGAAGAGGATGGATATTAAAAATACTATTCTGTTGCAAACATTTTTAATTGACTGCGCCTACCTGTAGCGGTTGTCAAAATATCACAATAGAAATACATACATACCTATGTTTTTTTTTTTTTTTAATAAATACTTCTCATCATTTTCCGCACAACTAATAGCTTTAACTGTAATTAAGTTAATACTACAAAAGATCACAGCTATCGTAGAAGTCGCTTTATAACGAATTCGAAGAACCTAGAAGACTCTTAAGTTCTTCTAAGCAGGAGTTGTACACGATTTGCATAGAATCGATAAATTAACAGCACACATTTACTACGCGTGTGTGTGTATTTTAAGAATATAATATTTCTTCATATAATTGTTATTATTATTATTATTAGAAGACATGAATGCAAAAATATCAATTTACTTTTATTTTAAAAGAAAAGAAAAACAAAAAACCATTTCAATGTTTGTTTGTTTTCTTTATTATTTTCTTTGTTTACTCCTACAGAATGTTAGAGCTTCGAATGTTCCGTAAATTGGCCCAGTGATCATGGCTAGCTTTCCTGTTGACTGTAATACGAGGGTAAGGTGAAAAGTTATCGGCCTGATAAAGATGGCGTTCCAATCAGGTAACATTTATTTTTCCTGCCTGGGTGCACATGTCATTAGTTCGTATGACAAGTTTCAACTTGTTTTACACGAATTTTTGCAGTAGATCTTGCGTGTTTTTCGTTAAAATGGATAAACTTGAATATCGTGCGCTCATAAAATTCTTCCTTCTGGATGGATTAACCGCTAAGGAAATTCATACAAAGTTGATTAAAGTTTACGGGGACTCTGCTCCTTCCATGTCAACCGTTAAAAAGTGGGAGCTGAATTTAAACGTAGATGACCCATGTTCTCGAACTTCAACTGGCGCAGTTCTCTGGTGACGTTACGAAATTAAAAATATCCCTTTTCGTATATTGTTTTCTTCATGGGAAATTTTTATTTCCTAATATTAAAATACAATTCATTATGATTTTAGTGTTAAATTCTGATTTAGTACTTACACTTTGTGTGCGTCCCCACTGCTCTTCAGTCACGTTCGAATTGATTCCAATCCAAAATGGCTTTTTCCTTTTGACCCCTTCTTGCGAAGAAGGAGCCATTGAACTATTATCAAATCTCGACTGAACGAGACACGAGCAGTTGGCACGTTCACAGAGTGTTTACAATTCTTGTTTTGGAAATCCGCAACATCCCGGACCCCGTGAATCTAAGGCATCTTGGGTTCACCAATATCCAGCTTGGCCAGCGTACACGCAGGTCGTTTGAGAGTACCGGTTCTGGTTCGAACCTCGACTGTTCGGACTTGCTTGTCCTTTCCCGGAAACGTTTGTGTGACTCTTCCCATCGGCCACTTCGATCGATGCATGGTCCCATCGCAGACCAGGACGACGTCGCCAATCTCTAGCGGGCTGACTGGCCGATACCACTTCGTCCTTCGGCAGAGATCGGGAAGGTATAGGGCTATCCACTTCTTCCAGAATCGTTGCTGCATTTGCTGCACCTTCCGCCACTGCTTTCTTGTCGCGCGCAGATTTTCTTCGTGGGGATGAGGAGTCTGCTCTGAATTTGCTGTGCCTATGAGGAAATGGTTAGGGGTTAAAGGTTCATTATCGTAAGTATCTAGTGGAATGTGGGTCAGTGGTCGCGAGTTCACGATGTTTTCGGCTTCGCACATTAAGCTGTAGAGACTCTGTTCCTGTAGGGATTCGCTAAGCAATGCGTGTCCCATCGCCCTTTTCACGCTGCGTACCAGCCGCTCCCAGCATCCTCCTGCATGCGGATTGAGTGGGCAGTTGAAGATCCATTCGATGTTTTTGCTTGCCAGTGTGTCTGCAATCTTTCCTTGGTCAAAGTCGTTCCTCTGCCGCTTCAGTTCTCGGTCGGCTCCCACGAAGTTCGTCCCGTTATCGGACCGAATGCGGACCGGCGTTCCTCTCCTGTTCATAAAGTTCCGGATGCATAGTAGACACGTGTCCGTCGAGAGATCTTTAGCGATCTCCAGATGAATCGCTCGCGTCGTCAAACACGTGAATAGCGCAATCCACCGCTTTTCGCTTCGCCGTCCAACGGTGACAAGGAATGGTCCCATGTAGTCCAGACCTGTGTACGAGAACGGTCGTACGTAGGGTATTAGCCTGTCCTCGGGCAGCTGTCCCATGAGCGGAGTCGTCGGTTTCGCCCCCTCGTTCTTACATGTTTGGCATTCTCTGGCTGCTCGGCGTATCACTTGCCTGATATGCGGGATCCAAAATGTTCGCCGTATTTCTGCAATTATCGTTTCTTCGTTCTGATGCTTCCATTTTCGATGATATAGATCTGCGATGAGTTTCGTTATGCGGTGGTCCTTCGGGAGTATGATCGGCCTACGGGTACGGAGCGGAACTGCTGTCGCTCCACTGATACGACCATAAAGACGGATCACGTTCCTCTTGTCCATACAGGGCGACAGTTTCCATAGACTGCTACTTCGTTCGAGTTGTTCCTTCGCCTTCAACGCACGGTACTCTTCCGGATAGGCCTCCCTTTGGGCGCGACGAATGATCGTCAGTTCTGCTTCGTTGAGTTCTGCAACGCTTAGTTTTCCGTACTTGCGTTCCGATGCGGCCTTGAAGCAATTATCGCGAAATCGAAGAATCCGGGCGACGACTTTTTTGAACCTGAGGAAACATGAGAATCGATCACAGATGTCGCGACTGGTGTCGATATGGAGAAGAACGGACTTCGGACGGAGTTCCTCGGCGGTTTCGTCGATGTTTTTCGCTTGAGGCCACTTGGACTCGTCTTCCATGAGAAATCTCGGCCCCTGTATCCAGAAAGACTCGCGCTTTTTATCCTTGGCTCGCGTTCCGAAGTCGGCCGGATTCTGAGCGCTCGGCACCCAACGCCAGTCTGGAACCGCTGAGTTCTCTAGTATCTCGTTCACCCGATGAGCAACGTACGGTTTGTACCGCCTGTGGTCCGATCTTATCCAGGCCAGGACCGTTTTCGAGTCACTCCACATGACGACTCGCGCTGCTTCGACGTCGTGACTATCCTGTATCGTTCGGCGAATCCTTGCGCCTAGCACTGCTGATTGAAGTTCAAGACGCGGGATGGAGACCAGCTTCAAAGGCGCACACTTTGTTTTTCCTATAACGAACGCCAGGCTTACTTTGGATGTCTCCGGTCCCAGAATCCTCCAGTACGCCACCGCGGCGTATGCCGATTCGCTAGCATCCGTAAATATGTGCAACTCCATCGGCGCCGTCGAGAACGTTGTACTGTAACATCGGGGTATGCTTATTCTTCTTACCTCTTGCAGCATCTCGATCCAGTTTACCCATGCCTCGCTCGCTTCCTTCGGTATGCATTCATCCCAGTCTACCTGTTTTCGCCAAGTCATCTGCAGAACCAGTTTGGCCACAAGCGAGTACTCCGCTGCTAACCCGAAGGGATCAAACACCGACATCATTATTCGTAGCGCCTCGCGTTTCGTCGGTCTTCTTACTCCTTCCATTAGTGCAGGGTCGACTCTTCCAAAGGCTAGCATGAATTTCAGCTTATCTTGTTCCGTATCCCAATGCATCCCTAGCACTTTCTGGTTATTCTCGGTATTACCTTTGTCCAGACTTAGAATAGACAGCTTAGTCTCATCGGTGTTAAGTTGTTGGTTGACCAGCGTTGAATTAGAGACAAACTTCTTCAACTCGAACCCGCCTTGCGCATGGATCCTGGTGACTTGCTTTGTCAAGCGTACCGCTTCACTCTCGGTGTCGAAACAATGGACGTAGTCATCGACGTAGTGATTGTTTTCAATCGCTGCTACAGCTTCGGGGTACTTCGTTCGAAAATCGTCTGCGTTGCGGTTTTTTACGTACTGCGCCGATGATGGAGAACACTTCGATCCAAATGTCATCGCCGTCATCACGTATTTTTCGATCGGCATCCGTGGGTCAGTTCTCCATAGAAAGCATTGCGCCATTTGATCCTCCTTCCGAATCCTTATTTGGTGAAACATCTGTACAATGTCCGCGCACACCGCCACCGGTTTCTGTCTGAATTTCATAAGAACCATCCCCAGTGGTTCGCAAAGATCTGGGCCGCTTAGCAATGCTGAGTTCAAGGACGTCCCGCCGACTTCTGCTGCAGCGTCGAACACCAGCCGCAACTTCCCTGGTTTATTGGCGTTGTATACGCCGAAGTGCGGCAAGTACCACCGACGATCCGAGTTAACCTCTGGTTCTGCTTCGCTAAGTTTCCTCGCGTATCCCTTATGCTGGTATTCGGCTATGGTGCGCACGTACTCTCGATGGAAATTTTCGTCGCGTTGAAACCTTTTTTCAAGAGACAGGAATCTCCTTCTCGCCATGTCCTCACTTTCAGGAAGTACGACCTTATCATGCTTCCATAGTAGGCCCGTTTCGAAGCGTGAGCCCACACGCGCTGTGGTTTCCTCTAGAAGTCGCTTCGCCCTTTCCATGTCCACTGGATCCGATGATTTGTTGACGACGCTCACCCCCAAACTTTCGTTGGCAATATAATTTTCCACTAGCTGGCTTAGATCATTGTTATCTTCGCTTCCGACTTGGGCGAAGTAGGCAGGATTATTAATATCGGCGGCAGACCCGCCCTCGCTTCCGTAGACAACCCATCCGAGCTTCGTCCGAATGACGACTGGTCCCATTCCGCTGCTGGTGTTAACTCTTCGCGCTACACCTAGGTGCGCATTATCTAGTCCTATTAGGAGTTCCGGGGTGGCCGCATTGTAGTTCGTTGTGGGTAACTTCTTCATGTGACGATACTTTAACTGCAACTTCTTAACATCCAATGACTGGTTTGGCAACCGAAGATCCTTCACAGTCCTAATACCATTGAGTTGAAACCTTTTCGCATTCTTGCCAACCCCTGAAATTACTGCATCCACCCGAGACGATTGCTCCGTCACCGTCACGTCGCCAAACCACTGCAACTGAAGGCTCTCCTTCGGACCCTTTAATCCTAGACGATCGGCTAGGTTTTTGTTCATCAACGATACAGCTGACCCCTCGTCCAGGAACGCATAACAGCTTATCTCCCTATTATTCGCAAATAATTTCACCGGCAGAATTTTGAAAAGAATGTCACATCTCATCGGGCGAATAACGGAGCTCGTGCAAACGGGTCGTCGTCGCTGCGACCTCACCTGTACCTTGCTGGAATCAACCCGGGGATTGTGCAAAAGATTATGAATTTTTCTCGTACACTCCCTGTCATCACACACATGACGTTGTTCACAGCCGTTCGTTCGATGTCCCCTACCTAAACAGTTAAAACAAAGTTTTTTCTGTCGTACAAGGCGCCACCTCTCTTGCTGGTCCATCTCTTGGAACCGTTGACACTTCGAAGTGTCGTGCTTACCTAAACACAAGCAGCAGGCCTCGTCGTGGATGTCGCCTCTTTCCACATCCGCATGGAAGAATCTCTGGCGTCCCCCACTCCTCGTGTCCCCCTGAGGTGGCTGTTCACCTGCACTAACACAAATTGTACTCACCATACCTGCTAACTCTTGCAGCCAATCACTAAAATTCTTTATTGTGGGTGTGGATTTGATTGTGCTAGCGTATCGTGCCCAATCCAGTTTTCTTTGCACCGGTAGTTTAGTTAGCAGCTCATCCATCAGAGCAGGATTGCTCAGGTGTTGGTCACAGCCCGCGGCCTTGAGAAATGATGACAGGTTCTGAACTTTAGTTGCAAACGGCACGATCTCTTGAATCCGGTTTTCAGCTATAGGAGCGACATTCCTTACGCGCGCTATCTGGCTTCTCACTAGCTGATCCGGCCTACCAAATCTGTCCTTGAGTGTTTTTATCACCTGATCGACATTGCTACTGTGAATCAGCAAGCATTCAACAGTCTCCCTGGCACGACCCTTGAGTGCCTTCTGCAGCCGTAGCATATTTTGCCTGTCGTTGTACTGGTATTCCAGAGTGGTCATAGTGTACGATTCGTTGAACATTGGCCACACTTCGGGTGTGCCGTCAAACTCTGGAAGATCGTACAGTTTTCTTGCATGCTCCTGCCTAGGCGATGAAAGTGTGCGAGTTAACTCGCTTAGTGCTGCTGCTACTGAGCCGTCGGTACTGCTCTCACGTGGCGTTTGTTGTGTCGAAGTTTGATTTTTCTTCAATTCTTCTTGGAGGTCTTGAATTTGCCGCATCATTTCCTGCAAACGCGCGTCGATTGACGTCCCTGGTACCGCCTGCAATGTTTCCCTATCACACATCGTTGCGTTTAAATTGTCGTTGCTATCACTGTCGCAGTCGCTGGTTTCTACCTCGTTGGAATGTCCAGACCTCGTTTTCGGTGGCATTTTATTTCCTAGATTATTTCTCCTTCCACCCACCTGACCACACACCCAACAGACCTACAACAAAGAGCAACGACCCCCAAGCAAATCTCAAAGGCACTAACCTGGTAATCCCACGTGGATTGAAAGTGAAATAAAAAGATGTTCTCGAACTTCAACTGGCGCAGTCCTCTGGTGACGTTACGAAATTAAAAATATCCCTTTTCGTATATTGTTTTCTTCATGGGAAATTTTTATTTCCTAATATTAAAATACAATTCATTATGATTTTAGTGTTAAATTCTGATTTAGTACTTACACTTTGTGTGCGTCCCCACTGCTCTTCAGTCACGTTCGAATTGATTCCAATCCAAAATGGCTTTTTCCTTTTGACCCCTTCTTGCGAAGAAGGAGCCATTGAACTATTATCAAATCTCGACTGAACGAGACACGAGCAGTGGGCACGTTCACAGAGTGTTTACAATTCTTGTTTTGGAAATCCGCAACAACCCACGTAAAGGACGACCATAAACCGCAACCACATCCGAAACCATCGAAAAAGTGCATGATATCGTGTCGGACGATAAGCAAGTGAAGGTGAGTGAGATAGCTAATACTGTGGGGATATCGGAAGAAAGAGTGCGAAACATCTTCCACAAAACATAAGGGATGCGAAAGCTCTGCGCAAGATGGGTGCCGCATTTGTTGAATGTCGATCAATAGCAAATGCGCAAACGATTTTCGTAGCAATCTTTGGACGGGGTCAATAGGGATCCGACCGATCTTGTGCGGCGATTTGTTACCATGGATGAAAAAGGGGTCCACTACTACAAGTCAGAAACAAACCCGCAGTCGAAGCAGTGGGCGGAAGCCGGAGGTTCAGCGCCAAAGAAAGTGAAGTCGATCGCATCTGCCGGAAAGGTCATGGTCAGCGTGTTTTGGGATGCGAAAGAGGCCTGGCTTGAAGAAGAAAAAAATAATTTTTCGCCATCATTCCATCGCCAACCCTCACTTCTCGTGATTTGGCACCCTCAGACTTCTATCTGTTCCCAAACTTGAAGAAACTTGTTTCTAAGAAGCACCTCGCATCCAATGACGAAGTTGAGTATTTTCACAGCCTTCCAGACTCTCACTTCCGGGAAGGAATACTGATGTTGGAGAAACGCTGGACCAAGTATGTTGAACCCAATGGAGATAATGTAGAAAAATGAAATCATTTTTTAACTGAAAATCGCAGTATTTCATTGTCAGGCCGAGAACGTTTAAGCCCACCAATATTTGTAACTGCAATGATCGTAACGATTTTTTCTCTACTTATTTACATTTGGAAGATAAGTCATTACGGTAATAACATTAGCGAGCCCAAAATGTTTTATACATATTTACTTGCCTGTGTTTTTTTTGGTTGCGCCAAGGGATGTGTAATCCTCGAAAGATACAGTAGCCCGGGCTACTAGCATGCGCGATTCGTAGACCTGATTGCTCGATTACAGGAATACGCCTACGTACTAACCCACACCCTCCACTCTTCGACCACACTCCCCGCGGGACTGCCGTTAGGTATTACTTCGCGGGGCTGGTAAGCAATCTATGCTATCAGGCAGGTTCCAGAATTCGAGTGAATTCAAATCGATATAGAATTATCAAATCGAGTGAAATTGATTTTCGTGTTCTAAATTTATATCGTTTTGATGAATTCTTAATCGTCTTCAAAAGGATTTCGAATCAGCTGATTTCTGTCATTCTGTCTAATTGTGAAAATTGTGCATTTAGTTTTTTTTTCAATTTTGTTTTTTAAGTGCAAATGAGTGGAAATATTTTATTGATTCTACTGTGCAACGTAATTCATTATAAAATTCACGATATTGAAGCGTCAATCTCTGCACTGCCAACCGAATTCGGTGAAGAAACTTCTTTGATAGACGATGGTCCTGGCAAAATTGTCACAAATTAATCACAATTCACAATAAATAAATAATTTTAAACAAATTCCCAGATATTTACTTACATTTTTGTTTCAAAACTTAAAGGCTAAAACAAATGTTTATTTCAGTTCGTCGATTTCACACTTTTTCTTTCTGACGATTTCAATTTAACACCAAAACAGTAAGATCGAAATCTAGAACCCGGTAACTTGATTCGAATTCACTTCGAAAAAAGTGAAATTGAATTCGATAGCCGTAAAACCTGGAACACCAAAAATCGATTTTGGTCGATTTCAATTTCGATATCAAGTGAAAGTGAAATTCTGAACCTGGCTGTATATCTCCTATATGCATCTGCACGTCTTATTTTTTCTATTCTTCGCAGCTCGTTTTGCACATTTATTATGAATGTGCAGATCTCCAATCAATTTGCTTCTGACCGCAGCAATTGGTCTATTATTGTCTGTGGACTTCGTATGTCAGTTCTCCATCCCAGAAAGCGTATGCAGTGGAATACTGTGTGCTCTGTGTCTTCTTCCTGATTTGGGCAAGTTAGACAAAAAGGTGATCTAGCGTGCCCAAATCGGTGTAGGTATTTTCGATACCCACCATGACCAGATAGAAACTGCGTAAGGTGGTAGTTACAGTTTCCGTGCCTTCGGTTTGTCCAAACGTCTATGGTTGGAATCGATTCATAGGTCCATCTGCCCTTCGTGGTTGTTTCCCACCGAGCTTGCCACCTGGTCAATGAAGCCAGTCTTTCTTCTTCCTTGATCCTTTTGATGACCCTCGCCTCTTGGTAACTAGAAGTTCTCCTATTATAGTCACTTTGCATTTCGTCCGCAAGGACATCGATGGGGGTCATTCCTGAATTGACAAGAGCTGCCTCGTCCGAAATCGGTCTGAACCCACTGATTACCCTTAGTGCGCTAAGTCGATATATTGGCGATCCTATCCTATATCGCCAGGGCCCCACCCAAACTGGGGCAGCGTATAAATGGACTGGACTTACTATCTTGAATATTAGGTTTTTTCAATCATATCCGGGTTCTCCGATGTTTGGCAGTATTCCAGAAAGTGCTGCCTGAAGTTTTGAAAACTTTTTGCCCGAATAGTCGATGTGAGGCTTAAATCTAAGTCTATTGTCGAGTATTACTCCTAAGTATTTTACAGAGTCTTCCGACCTGCTAAATTGGTTTTCTACTCTTATGTCTACGTATTCCACATTCTTCCGGCTGGTTTTGTGATTTGTCAATTCAAGGACGGCGGATGTTAGCCAGTCTTTGATGAGGTTAATTGCTTCGTTCGTAGCTGACTGTATTTCGTCGCCAATGTTCTTTGCAACTGTAATAACGGCGATGTCGTCGGCGAATCCGATTATTTTTACTCTTGGTGGCAGTGTTAATTGCAGAACTCTATCGTACATGATATATCAGAGTAGGGGGCCCAGTACTAATCCTTGTGGAACTCCCGCGGAGACTTTATAGTACTTTTCTCCTTTTTCGGTTTCATATCTCAACCTTCTATTGGTGAAGTAGCTGGATACAATCTTTCGTAAGTAGTATGGCCTATCCATTCTAGCTAGAGACCTTCTTATGAATGACGAGTTTGCTGAGTTAAAGGTGTTTTTGATGTCTAGCGTCACTACTGCACAATATTCCTTTGTTCCCCATTGCCATCTTTCTCCGTTTATTGCTTCGGCTGCTGTGTCAACAACCGCTTTTATGGCGTCCACGGTAGAGCGCAATTTTCTAAACCCGAACTGGTGATCTGATAGTGCTCCTTTTCCTCTGTCACGGTAAGCAATCTATGGTATATGATGCCTTCAAGCATTTTTCCCAGTGTGTCCAGTAGGCATATTGGGCGATATGATGCTGGTTCTCTAGGTGATTTGTTTCCCTTCGGTAAGAGTACCAAATGTTGCAGCTTCTACTGTTCTGCGAAAACCCCCTCGTTCAGACACTTCTCCATTGTTGTTGTAAACATGTCCGGTCTCTTTTGAACGGCGGCTTTCACTGCCATATTTGGGATCCCATCAGGTCCAGGTGCTTTGTTGGTGCCTATTTTCTTGCATGCAGTAAGAAGTTCGCCTGGTGTTATTATTGGGACTGCTTCTGTGCTGGGTTCTCTGATTATATTGCACAGAGTCGATGGTCTCTGTGGGAATAGCTATTCTACAATAGACCTTAGCATTATCGTACATGATAATTGTGGAGATCTACAGCCCTTCAGTTTGGTCATTATACGCCATTCCCTAGAGGTTTATGTCCGCTTCGTCACATAAGCGCTTGAAGCACCTTGCTTTGCTTCTAGAACGCTGCACTCTGCGTCGGGGCATACTAGCCTGTGGATAGCATTACCCGCGTGTTTGCGCACACATGCCTGTGTGGTTTTAAAATGTTTTGAAAGGTGAGTGAAGGGTGAGTCATATGAGGAACGCGCATGCATATTATTTTGCTATCCACTAGCACTCTTGCATGCGCGTTCCTCATATGACTCACCCTTCACTTACAACAATTCGGGCAAACTTTCATAAATGTCACTAAATTCAAACCAAAACAAATGACGTAAGCAACACAATTTGCGCATACATTCCACAGGGGGGCATGAATATCCATGCCTGTGTTTACGCACGGGCAAGACTATCCAGTGTCCACAGGCTGGCATGCGTGCGTATTCATGAATTTGCACATTGTTGCATGCCTGTGGATACCCACGAATATTTGTACCCACCTTTATAGCGGATATAATCACAGTGATACTAGATCCAATTTTCTACTTTTGCTTTAAGGATATGTCTCCACAAAATTTTAGTCAGCCATTTAATGTCCGGGAGATTTAATTAGCGGCGAAATTTTGACGTTTTAAATTCAAATAGAAATTTCAAACAAAAATCAATTATTCGGTTTGAATTTTTCGAGGATTTTTGTGAAAAGAGGTAAATAAGTGCATGTATCCTGCTGCTGTTTGTTTATTCAACCACGAGTATGAAAATGAAAAGGCAATGTCGGGGGAAGTCAAAGAAAAAATTAAAATAACCAGGAGCACAGAAAAATAGGTTTATGACAAGGGTGGATTTATCAATTTCTACAACCAACTCTACAAACAAATTTTATCTGGCATTTATCTTCGGTTTTCATGTGAATTTTTGGAGACCGACGGAAATTTAGTTTAGCGCGAGCACCGTACTGGCCTTTAACTTAAAAGTGAGAAAAAAACGCTCGGCCATGACTTGGCAGGACTATGCTAATTGACGTTTGACAGTTTCACATCGGCATTAGGTCTGTTTGGTGTGTCTTTTTCGCGTAAGTGATTGATATCTGTCAAATAGTAGAATCCTCTCAATGAGAGATATCCTCTCCCAGAGAAAAAAACTTGAACAAAAGACACCAAACACTTTTGAAACAAAACCTGTCGATTTGTTTTTGTTTTCCACTACAATGAAGATTATGACATTTCTCAAATTGTCAGATGGCTTGATTTGACAGAGTTCAACAGTCCACACCGAGGAAAAGGTCTTGCAGATACTTGCAGATAATTCATCGCAAAGAGCGAGCCAAATGAGAGTAAAAAAAATTGAGAGCCGTGCAACTGTCATGATTCTATGATAGTTAACATAGTATTGCAAAAACTATCGACACACCAAACAGACCTATTGTTTTCATTGAAAGTAAGGCCGGTAGCTATCAAGCGTTCATAAATAAGTTGGTGGATAGAATTTTTTTTCGTCAAATTTAATTCAATTAAATAGTAAAATAAGGAATATTATTTACTTAATTCATTATAATTTTCTTTACCTTGTTGGATAAATTCGTATTTCTTTTTTTTCTACCCATTTTAAAAATCAACAGAAGTAATTTAAATTGGAAATGACAGCAGAGTTTGTATTTGAAGATTTTCTTGATTGCTGTGATGTGTGAACTTGATGGATTTTCCAAGTATTGGCTGAGTATATTCACCGCATAAGCAATATCTGGGCGAGTGGCGACTGCGAGGTACATGAGACTTCCGATTGCTTCTCTGAATGGAAATATTTCGCTCTCTTTTTCGTTTTCATTTGTAGCTTGAAGTTTTACATTTGAATTAGCAGGTATGCGTGCAGGAGATGAAGAATCCATGTTAAATCTTTTCAAGACTCGTTCGCAGTATTGTTTTTGATTAATAATTAGTTTCGAATCAGTAGATATGATGTGAACTCCGACAAAATATGAAGCTTCAGTGTCTTTAACCTTGTATTCCTTTTTTAGATGTTTTATGAAGTCTCCCAGAAGAGTATTATTCGATGAGAAAACAAGACCGTCATCAACGTAAAGTGCAAGAATAAGAACATCGTTGTTATTTATATAGTAATAAACACATGGATCTGCTCGACACTGTATGAGTTTAAATTGTTTTAGTGTTTCATTAAATTTTTGGTTCCATACTCGCGGCGCTTGTTTTAGTCCATATAGGCTCCTTTTCAGTTTCCAAATTTTGTTGTTGACTTTACCAACTCCTGGTGGTGGATACACGTAAATGTTCTCTTTTAATTCGCCATATAAAAATGCGGTTTGAATATCGAATTGTCGCATATGTAAATTTTGGTTGGCACCGATAGACAATAAGACACGTAGCGAATCAAACCTTACCACTGGAGAGAAAGTTTCTAAGTAGTTTATTCCCGATTTTTGGGAACAACCTTTTACAACAGCCGGGCCTTGTACCGGCTCATCACACCATCTGCTCCAATCTTTCGCTTGAAGATCCATTTCGACTGTATCGGTTTCATCCAGTTCTCGTAGTTAACTAACTCGTACGTCTTGGATTCTCTGAGAGAGTCCATTTCTTCAGTCATAGCCTTGACCCAGTGAAACTTTTCATTGCATGACATGGCTTCTTCATAATTTGGACTTCCTTCGGCTGCCGCTAAAGTACACGTGTTTGTTGTTGATTTGCTCCTTAGTCCATAATGATGTCCTTCACTGTCTTGGCTGTTTGGTTCAAATTCCTGAACTGCAATGTCCAGCGGGTCTTCTGTCGGAAATATTAACACATCGTCACATAGACTGGCTGAATTTTCTTGAAGTGGGCTTTCATTTTCTTCAGATATTTGGCGTTGTGGATTATCAGGATGCTCATCTTGTTTCGGCATGATGTTGAGTGGCAGTGCACAAGCTCTCGGAGATAAATTTTGGTCGTTTGTTCTTAGATCAGTAGTTTCGAAAAATGATTCTTCTTCTTTGAACCGTATGTCTCGCGCTATAATAATCCTTGTTCCATCATACAGCCTATACCCTTTAGCTTCCTCATTATATCCAACAAATGCAGCGCATTTACTTTTAGCATCTAAACCACGTCGATGTGTTTTTGGAATGTGATAGAATGCACTACAACCAAAAATGTACAATTTTTCATAGCTCGGAGCTGCATTTTTCCAAAGCTCATAAGGAGACTTCCATCCAATCGATTGAGTGGGACACAAATTCCGAATATATACGGCTGTATTAACGGCTTCAGCCCATAGCAACTTTGGAGCTCTGCATTCAAGAATCATTGAGAGAGCAGTTTCCTTAACTGTTCGATTCTGCCTCTCTATGAACCCATTCTGCTCCGGTGCAAAAGGTGTTGTTGTTTCGTGATGAACACAGTGCTTTGCCAACACATTCTTGAAACTCTGACCAGTAAATTCAGTACCGTTGTCAGTTCTCACGGCTTTAACATTGATCGAGCGTGCACGTGCTTTATTCAGAAACTCGTTAAATTTTTCTGCAGTTTCGGATTTTTCGTGCAAAAAATACACTGAGGAGTGGTTTGAGAAATCATCTTTAATGAGTAAAAAATATTTTGAACCACCAGCAGATGGAACTTCCATAGGCCCACAGAGGTCGGCATGCACTAACTCACCACGTTCCTTCTTTCTTGACTTTTGATCTTTTTCGAAGCTCTGCCGATGAGATTTCCCGAGAGCACATCCTTCGCAGAAGAATTTTTCAGTGTTTTTAATAGCAAGTTTTTTGTCTAAAGCTGATCGTTTGATGACATCCACACTTAAGTGTCCAAGCCGCTTATGCCATTTCTCGATGCTGTCACCCAAGGTTACGATCGCTGAATCCGGTTCGACGATACTCATAGAAAGCATATAGAGACGGGAATCGTTACACCGTTTACCAACAAGTAGTGTTTGACCATTCCTCTTTACTTCTACTCGTCCATCGACAAAATTAGTAGCAGCACCATGCAGATCGGCAGCACAGACACTGAATAAGTTAAAACCGATGCTCGGCGTGAAGAGTACGTTTTTAAGTGTGTGACACATCTCTTTTCCATTAATTTGTGACTTGACCTTAACTTCACCAATTCCTTTGGCATATACTGTTTCCATATTTCCTAGTCGTACTGGATATTCGAAATCTTTGACAGCTTCTAAACTATTAAATGCTTCTCGCTGAAAGCACATAAATGTCTTGAGGCGCCAGAGTCGGTGTACCAGCATGATACCTTTCGATGTGGGACTTGAGCCATGAGCGCTGAGTCCTTTTGTTGAGCCAATCTGGTGCGGCACTCTTTCCACCAATGCCCTCTCTTTTTGCAAAAACCGCAAGTGGAATTCTTTTTCTTCTCTGCAAGCGAATACCTTTTCTTATTTTGATGTACTAATGCTTGGTCTGGTTGGCTCTCGGGCTTTTCCATCAGAAGCATTTCTTCTTTCATCAACCGCTGCGTTAGATTTTGAAGTGTCTGTTCTGTTTGAGCTACTGAATCCCATGCTGATCTAAAGTGTTTATACTCCGTTTGAAGACTGCATATAATTTTGGTGATAACCGCTGACTCTGCCATTGGAGCACCCATTTCTTCCAGCTGCTTCGCCATCTGTTCTATAGCTGATATGTGACTTGCCATGTTGTCACCCTCAGACTTTCTGTATTCATAGAATTTCTGCTGCAATGTGCTTAGTGAGACTCCAGATCGTTGCTCGTATATAGACGACAGTTTCGTCCACATTTTGGCTGCGCTACCACAGGTCACAATGAATTTTAATTGGTTGAATTCCATGGATGACGTGATAACCAACTGAGCCTTCTGATCCTTCTGAGTCCATTTCGCAAGCTCTACTGCTTCTGTTGGCTTAGATAATTCGTCGAGAACCAATTCTAGCTCATTAGCACGTAGATACACTAGCACCTGAAATTTCCACAGCGAAAAATCCTTTCCATTAAATTTCTACAAAGATATACCTCTGTCCATCTTGGTAAAGTTTATGCTTTTATGTTTCTAGCAAAGATTTCGCAGAATCGGATACGATAATTATTCGTGCTGATAACGTGTTGAATAATAATTAACGTCAAGTTTAAAGAAACAAGTTATATTTTATTTTGAAAAAGCGAAAAAGTTGAATGTTAAAAGAATGCAAGCGTTACAACAAAACTGATTTGAATAATTGAATGCCAGGAAGTGTGTGATAGGAAAAATGTAGGTAATGTCAAAAATGGCAGAATAAAGGGAAATGGATGTGTTCGCAAATGTTTACACGCTGAGTTTGTTTCAACAGTTTGGTTGATAGCTACCGGCCTTAACAGGTCTGTTCCCGTACTGTTGAAAACAGCTGAAAACTACGCAAAACTACACTCTCTTCTGTCAAAACCTATGAAAAATCTTCGTACGGGAACAGGATTCCACTGTTTTCGGCTGTTTGGGGCAAGTACGGGAACAGACCTAATATTTCTTTCTCACTTCTATGTCATATTTGACATTTCGATAAAATTTTCGATAACTATCGACGAAAAATAGTTTGGTAGCACACAAATATGTCTGTGCTGACAATTTTTTGTAAAGAATTCGTTAAGCGGCGAAGGGCATGTTTCTGTGCACTTTTATATTCACGTGCAATAATAAAATTATGTATGTAGGTACCTATATGATTTGAATTTTACTACTTTGAACAAATATATTTAGTAAGACTTGGCACCACCACCCTAAGCATGCGATTTATAGTGTTAACTTTCGTTGTGTAAAACAACGCATAGCCCTTAGCCACCCTGAACGTGACATTTCGCGTAGCATAAGGCGCATAACGTCTGTCATACATTTCTTTTACGAAATCAGTTTTTTTTGTTTACTCTCAAAAAATATACAAATTCTTTCCGAAAACAAATGGATCCATCCGACATGGAGCTGGTACGAGGCGTTCGTGCAACGCCAGCTTTATTTAATCCTATGAATGCCGACTTTAAGTTTGCCTACCGAAAGGAGAAAACTTGGACCGACCTTGCTTCTTACCTCGGAATTAATAGTAAGTGAAAGTTTCTTTGGTGGGCTACTGTTGGTTAGTATCTCCATATTCTATAGTGAATGATGCCCGTCGTCGATGGACGTGTCTGCGTGATAGATACTCCAGAGAACTGAAAAACCGTCGTCTAAATCCTAAATCAGAATATGGTCCCGATGAGTTCTTCAAGGAGATGGACTTTCTTAGACCATTTGTTCGGAAAAGGAAGCAAGTTAAAATTAAGACCCATGATGGAGTTACACTTACTTGATTTTTTCTTGCAGAGAAAGACGGTCGGTAATATGTAAAATAAGATCCGACACATGTTGGAATGGTAAGATAGAGAACCACAGTTACGACACCAGTGATAGCTGTTCAAATAAACTTGACGCAAATACCTCCGCAAACGAAGAAGTTGTCAAAGAAATGTATGTAGACTATGAGGAAGAAAATGTGGACACAACGTCGATTGTAATTGATTCGCGTAATGAATTGACGGAATGTGAACCTCTGTTGTCTGAAGAAACATCTGAAGAATATCAACTTCTGTGTTCTGCCAATCATAGTCCAGAAAACAGAAATACACGAAACTGTGAGATTGAAACCGTCAGTGAAGAGGAATCTCAAAGAACTAGTGGAACAGCTAAAGCTACTACTAGTAATGAGACTGAAGATGACTTCTTCTGCAGGAGTATATGTGCCTATTTGCGACAGCTGTCACGTGTTCATAAGATTAAAGCTAAAGTGGAGATGTTTCAAATACTGGAAAAGTATATTGAAATTGAAGAATCGTAGAATAGGCCGATCGATTCGTTAGTTTTTGTATATAGGCGGTCTTGTATTCACCTTATTTATTATGTGCTTAAACATTTTAAATGCGTTTAGAAGAATAAATTTTAATAAAAAGCAAGGATTATGTGTTCGAAAGTATGTTCATATGTATGTCATTCTTTCATTTACAACAATTTGGATTTCGTAAATTATATTGTAAATTAAACAGTTCACCACTGCAATAACACCAATTTAATTAAAATAGGAATACAGTATGAACTTGGTAATCGCAACCCTTGATACACGCAACTCCTCGATTTTTGCAAAACTATAAAACAGCATTATAACCTCTACGACGGATTCTGTGATAGTTCTTCCGGGGTTCGTAGCTAAATTCCGAGTACGACGGATTCTGTGATAGTTCTTTCGGGGTTCGTAGCAAAATTCCGAGTACGACGGATTCTGTGATAGACGTGAGTATATAAAGATAAATGAGAAAAGAAAAAAAAGAGACAAACAAATATTACTAGCTGACCCGTGATCGCCTTGCTTTGATTTTCTGCCACTTCGATCTCAATTCTCAGCCCCTATAAGTAATAGAGTAGTCTGAGTACACCCATCTATATTCGTTTAGTGGACTCGAGATTAGCCTTTTCATACAGACACATTTCTGGAATTATATATTATGTAGATGAGGAATTCACAAATGACCATTTGTATGCCGTTGTGTAATTTCTTTGCTGTCCTTTTGTGTGGTATACATGATGAGTAATTGTCAATTTTTAGTAGCACGTTGATCGGTTGATTTTGCGTACGCCGGTAATGTTTTTGTTTTAAAGCGATGGCTATCACATAAAAAAATTATAAAGCTAACAATTAAACAAAAAAGTGAAAAAAAAAAACTACGTAAAAGGTGCTCTATTTATCATATTGCTTAAATGTAGTTTTTTCTCGGTAGGTGCAACGACCTCAGCAAATGCAGCAACCCCGAATTTCTATCACTTGCGATAAGAGCGTTCGTACGAACTAGTAGTCATTTACTACGGTGTTTTAGAAGCTTGCTTGTATTATAATAAAATGCATTTTGATATAGCGAATTCTCGCAGTTTTCAACGGGACGTATAGGTGATGCGACCTGGCAGCTTTTCTAATAAATCTTCCAAATAATTCTTAAGAATATCTGCCATTTTAAAACATTTGCTTCTTTGACTATGTAATCTTTTACTCTCATACCGTTTTGCCACCAGTTTAATTAAGCGATTTCGTTCTCGGAAAATCAAACTAGAAATTAACAAGACGGTTAGAGCACTCTTGTTTATTTAGTAAATTTTGTGTACATGTCGACATGCATTCAATTGCCAACTGCACTTTAGTTTTTTTTTAGGTAATTCAATATCAATTAACAAATAAAAATAAAAAAATACAACAGATCATGTGCTTTAACGCCTTCTGAGTATCGGAGCTGGATTCTCCTCAACTACCACAGTTTTGGTCAATACATCGTAGAAAGTACGATTGTTTTTTAAAAATAAAAATACAAAACAAACCGGAAACAGCAACGCAAGCACAAGGTTCTTAGCTATGGCACGTAAAAAAGCCCTACGAAAACCGGGATTTGCTGCTGGATATATAAGGGCACGCGTTGGTGCACCATTGTTGATTTCCAGGCCACCATTTGGTAACGAAAGAACTTCAACATAAACAATTCTCAAACGAAGTAGCAGTTTTCCTGGAGTTGCTCCACCAACAAAAAGCCGTCCATTCATAGTCCATACCGCTTCATAAAGACACACAAATATTTTCATAAGAATCTCCAGTGCTACAAGATCAGATGATAGCGTTAATAGGTCTGTCAAGCTCAAGAATTTTGAATCGTCTTCAGTGACAGATTTCTTCAAAAAATCACTGTCAAACTCATAACTTCTGCAAATAACAAATTAAGTATTAAGCGGTATCTTAAGTTGTGGTATTCGATTACATACAAGTCCAAGTCGAAAATATTAAGGAATGTAAAGGTAATTGCAACTTTCAAAAGCAGCAATAGAGCAACATCCACCATTTCAGCGACAAATCGTTTCCACAACGGCGCAATAACGAATTCGTATCCTTCATCTTGACTGGAAACTATACAGTACATATACCGGTAAGAATTTTTTTATATTCAATTTAGATCTTACTTCTAGTTGGAGCGGCATTAATTTGAACATTATTGAATCGTGAAGTCTCTGATCTTAAACTATTCGACGCTGTAGTGCTAGTTTCAGCTGTTTCTGCTGCAACAACTCCATTGAGAGCAAAATAATTTGGATAGTTAGATGCCAAATAATACGGAAAACATGCAGTAGCGTTTTGTAGAAGTTTTGACTGATGAACCCAATGTTCCAGTTTTTGAAAATAAACTTCGTTTGAGGAGTTTTCCTCTTTCATTTTGTATTAAAATACTTTTGTTATGAACCAAATCATCGACGAAAACTTATTCAGGTGACGAGACTGTCAGATTTAATCAGATGACAGATGTGTATGTTGTCATGTATATAGGTAGGTAAGTTCTATTTCAGTTTGGACCCATTGAGTGACGTTGTTTCGGTCGTTTGCATTTTGCTGGCACACATCTTTTAATTTATTTAATAATAGGTGTGTTTTTTTTTTTCAAACCTATATAGGCTAAACATGTTTCCGCAACATGTTTGCAATGTAAAATACAACAAAACCTTAGCCTGTATAATTATCCAGTCTTATTTTTGTATGGAAAGCTTTTTCGAAATCTATATAGACTTGAAAAAAAACGCGCCTAATGGTAAACTACCTTCAAAAAATAGATCAGTGTAATTATACACATTTGTCCACTTGTGCGAATAAGATTTTTTTTCAAAGTCCATAAAAACAAAATCAGCTGCTCAATCATCTGCCAATTTGTATAAGAGAGTGAACAAAATTGGAACTAAAGCCGGGTATCCACAGGCATGCAAGATTGCGCAAATTCATGATTGCGCACGCATGCCAGCCTGTGGATTTAAGAGCTGCCAGCAAGTAACTTCATATATGTATGTTCCAGTTTCACCTAGCCCACTAGATCTTCTGTTTCCCTTCGGAAAGGAATGGACATTTTTTTATAGAATGCATTTATGACACCTCGAAAATAAATTAATGGTTTAAGAATTTGCTAATCTATCCAAATTGCTATAGCAATCATTTCCACCTGCCGTTATATTTGCCACTGATTTAATTTCAACATCTATAACAGGTCTTCGAGGTGCATTCGAGACTGGAAATTGTTCAAAGTTTGTTATCGTGTGTTTTCGGGGGTTTTTTTTTTCAGTAAAACAAAAAGTGATCGTGTGTAGTGAACAATTCTGTTCTAAGCCTGACGATCGACGATTGAGGCCTTGGTCCACCCCGGACTGTAGCGCCACCTAAGTAAGTAAGTAAGTAAGTAAGCCTGACGATCAGTTATTTGGAAAAAGCAATAATTTATTAATTTACGTAGAATAACTCCAAGTTTTATTTTAACAACTTCATTTTATACTTTTTTTTGTAAAAATATTCAATTTCGGCTAATGTGATACACTAGCCATGGTATAGTGGTATAGTATATCACATTACCCGTCTTAAAACTTTTTACCAATAATGTCTAAAAAAAGGTACAATTCGAAAGTGGTACCCAACGATAAAGTGCCGTGTATCACATCAGAGCACTACGTATACCTACCACATTTTACTACCCATGTATACCACATTACCCATCACCTTTTCAAGCAGTCACTTTTCGGGTCATGTCACTTTTATACGAATACATACATATTTTGTTTTTAAAATATGTGAATGTTGAAACATAAGCAGGATATGGTAGCTAATACTTTATTTTACAAGCATGCACATTTTTTTGGAAATCGACAGTATACTTAGTTCGATACAGTGATAAAGGTAACATGTATACCACAACCCGAAGTTACTCTATAAGATAAACCTAATCATATACCACAACTATATACTAAAACACAGCTACCATACCATAACAGCGGGATTCCGAAGAATTTTCGGTGCTGGTGGTGGGGTTTCCTGGATCGCCACCAAGAACTGTTTGGGAGGTAGTTGGCCATAGAATCAGTAACTGCGATACGAGCTAATGGATGTTGGCTATGCCATTTTTATATCTCGCGGGGGTGAAGTTTACAGTTGAGCATTTAACATTTTTTACTATTATACAACAACAGAATGACTAGTAAATAACAAATACATATTATAATTCATTACTTTCTTTATTTCTATGTAAGGTGATATTGGTCAAAAACTATATGAATAGTTCCCATTTTCATATGTTATAATATCTTTTAGAATACACTCTAAGTCGGAGCCCTTTCTAGCTCGCATCAATTCCAGGTAGATCTGTTTAAAAACATTCAGTCGTTTTAAGATTACTATCCGATGACTGGGCGAACGATTCCACTGATACAGGCAGCGACTTATTTCATTGTTGATCATTTTTCGTACTTGTCGAACGCAACTTTGGAAAGCAACACTTAACTATAAAAAAATGAGTTTAATAGACACGTTTTTCAATATAAATCGATTAATTACCTTCGTCAGTATGCAGGCATTAATAAGTGATTTCAATTGTTGCTCTGGCTTCAACTTGGATAAAATGAAACCAAAGACGTTCTTTACGTTTATCTCTAGAGCAGATGGGAAAACGTTTGTGTCAATTGTTCTGGAATAAATTGTAAAAATATATAATATGAATTTTAGCTGCTCTAACGCGATTAATTGTGTACAGAAAGCACTAATAAAGACAATTCCACGGGCCTGTCGAGGGCCGCATCCTTAACGATTGCATTAAAAAAAAAATTTGTACAACTTTTTATCAATTGCCAATAGTGCTGGAGCAACGGTTTAGGAGACGTGGAGTAGGGTGGAGAAACAGGCTGAATTTACCCCTAAGAGATGTCCCTAAGACCCTCATTAATAATTGCAACAAAAATCGTTCATGACAGAGCTGTTGGTAAAGTAAGAGTAGAGTAGGTAGAATTAGCTTGTGAGTCAATCTTTTTAAGGACATCTCTTCAGAAGCATTGATCGAAACTTAATCAATTTAATGTACCAAAACAGAATTATAAGAACAATTAAACAACGTATTCACTTACCTATTTTGTGGAAACACAATAAGGGTGGGATACTTATCCATTGTGTATTCCCAGCCCACGTCATTCGCACTTCCGTCAATTCTATAAAATTTAGTATTCCTTAGCTTCATGATATGCGAGATTTGTAGAAGTGTCTGCGACATTATGTAACACAACGAGCACTGCGGTGAATAAAACAACACTACCGACGTCTAAAACAAACATATATGATTTTCTTTTTATTAAAATATTATGTCTGTTTACGGTTATTGAGTACTTACTTCATTCATGCAACGCGCTACTTTGGAGAACTGTTGAGAATTGAGTTCTTGTATTTTTATCTGTGAACTAGTTGAGGAATTATTCTGCTCTGCGATGGTAGATGATCTCAAATGACGTCGAAGTTTTCCATTGTAGAAGTCGGTCAAAAATTCCATAGCATTGTTAGTGGAAATTTTTTTCTTTTGCATGTATACCGTTTCTCCCTAGAATACAGAAATTGCTCTAATAAAACCAATAACGAAGTGAGTTTTAAATTACATTATTATCAATTACGAACAATGCAGGCGCAGGAGATGCATATCGATAGATTCCAAAATCACCGACAAAATTCCGCAAATAGTCACTGTATACCATACTGTCCAACATTAAGAATGTAAGAGTTCGATTCTGTATGTGCTCTGGTCGCAGAATCGTTGATGGGTGCTGGAAGAGGAGGAAAATATAGTAATAAGGATGAAATGTTGTTTAAAAATTCCTATCGATGTCCTGAGTGCAAAAAAAAATTGCAGTGCATTTTCTTATATATGAAAACATTTACATTTGAGGCATTCTATAAACGGAATAATCAATACATCTTCAATTGCAGACTGAAGTATAATTTTTTTAATTTATGTCCAACTTGTGCAACACAAATACTAAGGGATTGTTTGGGTGACTACTCAACCGTACTCGGTTGGATACACTTGGACCAAACTAGGTACATTGTGCTGTCATATTAGGCGATTATAATAACCACTCAGCGGCTCGATGAATAGCCATCACTTCAGCCTGGACGACAATGCAGTGATTCGGAAGTTGTAAAGAAAAGTTCAGACCGAGCAGAGATACTCTCTATTATGTACGTGTAGATTCCAGTCGGCTGGGAATATCAGTCTTTTAGTCAATATTGTTTTATTGTTATGTTTGTTTAAGAGCATGCAGCTCTTTGAATCTGGTTAAGTATGTATGTATATTGACGCTGACTTTATCTAACGGAGTCCATTAGACTACGATTCCATGCATAAGTTTAAGTCATTACTGTCGAAGTGTAGAGTTAGTGTATGATCTGAGTATTAATTTAACATTTTTAGCTTTTTTACAAGAATATTCGTTGAAGCGCATTTATTTCTCAGCTCATATCTCTGTCCGAAACCTCTAGGTATTTGTCGTGGTTTGAAAATTCAGGTGGGTGCCAATTAGTTTTGGAGCAACGCTGTTTCTTAGTGAATATCACTAGCTCGGTTTTATCCGGGTTGATATCCAGCCCGGTATTGCTGATCTACTAAGCCAGTTTGTTCAGAGCTGTTTAGTGCCTTAGCACTAATTATTCATCAATAAGAAATTTCAGAGAATAGTAAGATCCTGTCAGATCCAATTTAGACTAGATCTGCCTGGTCTCTGGTGGCAAGGTTAATAGATGCACCTTTCCATATACCATTGGTTTATTATAGAGTTGATTAATTAAACCATTATTTAAAATAAGAATGATTTTTATATAAATAAAGTAAGAATTGTAGACACTTCTATACGGTAAGTAGTATCTCGTTAAGAGTCAATAAAGGTGAGACTGCTATGGTTTTCGCTGCTATCGATCATCATGCTATTTAAAGAGAGCAACGAAAGCAATCACTGCTACTCAAAGCGTCACTTACAGATCATCAGCTAACAACAGTATTACAAATGAAAGCACTGAGCAGTTAGCTTTAGCAACTAGCTAGGAACTAAGAACTACGAAGAACAAACATAATTTTTCCTTTCACTGCGTTTTTGAGAGTGATCAAATCGCTGCTGTGGCTCTCTGCGATCACTGCTAGTTGGAAATCGCTCTTTAGCCCATCTCTTAGGTCGGTAGTTATCGACCGCTCATAAATCGCTCTTAAAGTTAAGAGGCTCATAAGTTAAAATTTTTGGTTGGTATTCACGGACCACTAATAGGCTTTTGTCTATGCTAACTTCGACTATGAGAGAATCGATTTTCGGATTTCCAGATGCGCTCTTTTCAAACATGTCAGTGACAAATGGCAATGTAAATATGGGGATGATGCAACACAGCTGTAGATGGTGAAATTGATTGTGGTGGTTTTTCGTCAAATTCAATTCAATTAAATAGTAAAATAAGGAATATGTTAACTGAACTCATTATAATTTTCTTTTCCTTGTCGGATAAATTCGGATTTCTTTCATTTTTACCCATTTTTAAAATCAACAGAAATAATTTATATTTGAAATGGCATCTGTTGTTCGAATTATTTCGAAGTTAGCTGAGATAATTACCGGATACAATAATAATTGTCTCTGATATTAGCGCTTGTAACTTAAGAGTGGTTGGGACCACTCATAAGTCTTATGAGCGCTCGTAAATACGCACTAATAGCGGTTGGTGAATAGGTTTATGAGGCTCTTAACTACCGGCCTTAGAGTAAAAAGTCATAAATTAAGCGACAGTTACAGATTCTTAAAAACTATTCGTGCACAAATATAATAGGCACACACAAATGGTACCGAAGAGCAGGCCCTTTTTCAACCTACAATCCTAAAGGAAAAGAAGAAAAAACTGGAAAGACTGTCGCGTTTTTTTAATCGACAATAGGTTGACTCTAAATAGGACTCTTATATTTCAATAATTTTAAATTGAATTTGAATGGAGGCACTCAACAAAAAATTAACCAGTTATTTAAAACAATAAATAAAATACAAAATATTGATGGCATTGCATACTAATGTTGTCTGTGCTTTTCCGATTCGGTTTTATACACACTTATTTGTCGGTTCCACCAGTACCCCAAACAACAATCTGAAGATTAAATTGAAATGACAAACAAGTAACGGACGGCACAACGCTACAGAAAGTAACGAGATGTAATTTATTCTTACTATTTGTTCGATGGCTACCTGAACCCAACTTCTCGCATGCGTGCATATTCTATTTTTCGCCCGAATGAAATAGACCTTCAGTTTTATATATTTTGCGGAATCGGAACGACTTTAAAGCAGTCTATACAGACAGATAGCTTGAAACATCTTAAACTTAAACTTTTTATACTTACAATAGGTTCAACATCGGCTTTCTGAAACGTTTGTGGTCGTTTTTCCAGGTGAAAACATTTCTTCTGGAAATGGTTTCTCAGAATCTCTGAAGGACTGCGATCATCCAAGTTGTGTTTAACACTTGATTTTTGGTTGATATTTTGCCTAAAAGCTTCCCTTTCACAATATCTATGATTGCAATTCCTTCCTTCGGCACTGCGATGAAGATCGCTTGCCATTAGTTTTGATGTATTCACTGCGTTCATACCTAATGAAAATAATCTATCCTCACACACTCCAACATCAAATAGTGTGCTTTGCATCTCTTGATATTCCAGACTCTTCGCAAATTCACAAAGCTGTGTGAGTTTCCTTAACTTTGATGGATATTCTAAAAGAAACAATATAATCAGGTATTCAATAATGGTATTTTCATACGCTTACCTCTTTGAATTTGTGTTATGTAGTTATTCAATACAGTGTTATTGAGGTCACTCTGATAGTTTTTGTGTGAATAAATCAATTGTTTCATCTGAAACAACAATGTACAAAATTAATAGTTGTTAATTCTTAGAAGAAGAACCTACAATAAAATAATGATGACTTGACGATACTCTTGGTGAGAACATAAGTAACACAGGACCCCTTTGCAGATACTTGTGGATTGCTGAAGACTTTGTACTGGACAAATTTAACCAAATATTTGATTTAGCTATGTATTGCTTAATAAAATTAATTATTTTTGTCGAAGCCCATTTTTTGTTATAAATCTAAAATGGTAATAATAATAGATATTATATTGAGCTTTAAGTTTTTGATTTATATTTACAATTGTATCATTTGTGGTGAACAATTTTATCACAGGTGCTTGAGTTATGTTAGACTGTAGGAACATTGAGGTGTCCTCGCCAATATATACAGCGAATTTAACATTTTGAAATGATTTACTTTCCAACCATTTGACAGACGTTTGAAAGAATGTTTGATACTCTTTGGAATTGCATGAATTAAAAACTCCGTATACGATTGCATCGTTAGTTATTCGTAACTGCAATAGTGTTTGAATGTCTTGAATTCGTACAATTGGTGTCTGGAGGCGTTCAATGAACTTCTTTAAAGAGTCATAGCTCCAGGTGCCGCTATATTGCACGGAAAATGCATTTGGAAAGTAAGCCATCAAAACAGGCCATTTATATACATTGGAATAGTTTGTTCGACAGCCACTGCTTGGTTGCCAGCAATTAACAGCAGCAAAGTACACCTGAAAGAAACAATTGAATACATTAAATAATTTTATTCGGTTTTGTTAAGTATAGGAATAAATAAATAAATAGCAAAGAACTCCTCTTCCATTTGCTCATGAAAAAATTCACTATGTAAAAATATATTATATTAAGAAAAAATATGCCCATATAATTGATTACACTATTATATCAGGATTAGCGATCTTCACTTAGTGTGAATTGTGAGGGAGGCTGCCAAGGCCGGGCTGAAGATTAGCACGACAAAGAAAAAATGATGATATACATTAGCTCAAGTAAGCATTTATGAACAATCGCTATGGAGAGTAGTTTCTTATATGTATATTCAATCGACGACAAAACGAATCAGGTCTGTGTGATATGTTGTCAAACATACGGCCAAGCAAGGCAATTAGTTTAAAAACCAAGCTGCGACCGTTCCGTTTCACCATTGTATGGGCACTTGGAAGATGAACATTATTACTATAAAAAAATTGCAAACGTTCGCTAATATATGCCTACGCAATATCTTAAGTATTGACTGGTGGTCCAATTGTATCGCTAACAAACATCTATATCAGAAAACGTGTCAGCAATCAAAAAGAACCTTCATCGAACGACGATAGTAGCAGTGGATCGTCATACGCTTCGAAAAGATGAAATGGAGTGAAACCTGATAACACAAGACCGCAGAAGAGCGGGTGCACCTAAATATACATGACACAGAAAATTTTATGAGGGAATGACAATTGGGGAAGAGTTAAAAAAAGAGTTTATATAGATACCATGCCACGTAAACTTAGCGGATGCTCAAGAACTCACTACGGGAAACAGGATACATATAATGAATGTGAATGCTACACTACGCAATTTTGGTTCAGTCACATACAAATAAGTAGAAAGTATTAAAACAACAGTACAAACTAACGTGGCACAGTATATATGAAGACGAATACTGAATTAACTTGGACTTGGTCGGCACCGAGGTGTAATAGTAAGTGCGTTGGACTACTACGCAATGCTGCCCGGTTCGATCCCAGCCCGGGTTCAACACCTAAATGTTTTTTTACGGTGCCACCTCTTTCGAATGTCTGACAAGCAATCAAAGAGTATCATTTGTCAATGAGGTTCTCAACTCGCCGTTCGGAGTCGGCAAAAAACTGTGCAAAAATATAACACGCATACACAAATGGTTGCGAGAAGTAGGCCCAGGTTCACCCCGAGCTGTAGCGCTACCTAAAGTAAAGAATTGACTTAGGCACATCGAGCTGATAGACAACAACGCACCAACCAATACGAAACACATGCGGTTTTATCTACAGATGAGCACTTATCACTTAATCACGTCTTTTACCTATCATTTTTTACTTTTTACTTATCATTTTCCTGTTTAATTTTATTAGGTCCTTTTCTCAAATACTAATAGTACGGGAACAGACCTCATGTGTATTATTAAAAAATAGACTATCTAAGCTGTTCGCTCATTTTATTTTTGGGAAATGTAGCTATGTATGTATATCTGTTTTTCGCAAAAGTGAAATGATGTGCATGTACTGTTCCACTCACCAATTTAATTGTTTAAATGCAAAAACATTTTATTATAGGAATATTATTTACCTCTCTACTATACAAGTTGGCAACAGAGTTATAAACTCTTTTTGCGAACAAACTTTCAGCACACCAAGGAGCATAAAAAAATATGAGCGATAGCTCTGATGCTGCAACTTTGGACTGCACATCGATTAAATGGCCATAAGGCCATTCTTGTACTATAGAGCCCTTGGCAAATATCGGCTTTGGAGAAAGTGTTCCGCCAATAACTGGTTCTCTAAAACAAAACAATTATAAATATACAGGCATAAATACAAAGAAAATAAAAGAAAATTATTCATACTTGTTTAATAGTGTTGCATACGTGGTAAGAATTAGTGCAAAGAAGCCCAACAACTCTTTGCTATATTGGAGTAGCATAGTCAATTTAAAATTGGTAAACGTTCTTGACGTGCTCGTTCTATCCGTATGGGAGTTATCGTTTAATTGACCACCGCAGTCAGTTATAGTTTTCACTGTCAGGCAGCATCTTCGTTGACTTGTACCGCCTGATAAAACGTTTGCTTGATTGTTAAGTTGGTTATCTATGTCGTTGTCGATTGAAGATTGTGCCGACGTTGAAGCTACTTTTTCTCGGTCGATTTTACCTTCGAACTCAATTATTTTTTCCATTTACACAGTGGTGAACAACCTACACTTGCAAAGTTTTAAAACCCACGTACTTAAGTGCATTTATAATTTATATTTACCAATTAATATCATGTTATCTACTTATAACCAACTTGGCGCCTAAGGGTAGGTGTATGCCGTTGGTTTCTAAAATCAATAAACAGTTTTAATAAAGGTCATGCATTGTATTGTGGTTCATTATTTGAAAAATTTTACACATTCAATTTCTTTTAACATGCAGATCTAAAAGTTCATATGTTTCAATCCAAAGTTAAAAACAAAGTTCAGATAAGAAATTGTCAAATACCACAGGGTATAATTGAGAGATGTGACATACGGAGAATATATTCCAAAAAATCAGTATCCGTCAAATATGCTACTTTCCAATGACTTTCCCGTCGCAGAAGGTACGTTTTAAGGCTGGGTGTACACGATACAATCGTACAACCATGAGTTGTTCAAAGCTCTAAAAATCAAATTTAAAATTCACTTAAAATTTCCTGCTTTGTTTTCATTGTCAAATGAGAAATGTCAAAGATCGACGGAAAAATTTCAGAATTTTCATTCTTCCTTTCGTTTCTTCATTCCCCTTTCGTTTCAACTACCCTCACACTTTTTGTCAAAAAGACAAAAGAAGAAACGTACGAAAAAAGGAGTCGTGTAATCAACGTCAATTTTGACACTCCTCTTTTATTTTGCAGTTGTTGTGATGTGCAGTTGACTAGTTGGGTATACATATGAAGCAACACAAGGGTAAAATGAAGAAGAGAAAAGAAAAACGTCAAAAAGAGTAGCTCAAAACTTTACGCAAAATATTTTCCTTCTTAACTTATCCAGCCTTGAAAGTCTAAGTGTCTAAAGCAGACTTAATAATATAATTATGCATATATCTACTTTGATGTTGAAGTTGAAGTATTGCCGGATAGAGCAGTCCCATAGAATCCATCACACTTTTACGTGGAAATGTCAATGATTCTCTTCATTCTCTTTATGCTTCCACCAATGAAAATGCAGAATCTCCATTTGTGAATGCGTGAACTTCAGTATATTAATGTGTGAACTAAAATCGTGAATGTGTGTACTGACAAAGGAACAAATTCGTTGTCAAACGAATGTCAACGGCGATGACAGTTTCTCTATGCTTCCACCAATGAAAATGCTACTCTCAATTTGTGAATGCGTGAACTTCAATATGTGAATTTCAATGTGTGAATATGTGTACTGACAAAGTATCGACGGATGCAGAAAGTAGAAAATAGACCTACCATTGAGATATTTGGTCTGTTCCCGTACTTGTCCAAAACAGCCGAAAACAGTCAAATGTTGTTTCCGTACGAAGATTTTTCATAGGTTTTGACAGAAGAGAGTGTAGTTTTGCGTAGTTTTCGTCAGTACGGGAACAGACCTATTGTGATGCTGATGCTGATTACACGACTCTTTTTTTCGTTCGTTTCATCTTTCGTCTTTTTGACAGATAGGGGGAGGGGCATAGAAACGAGAGGGGAATGAAGTAACGAAAGCAGGAATGAAAATTCTGAGATATAAGGCCCGTTCTCGTACTTTTTGCACTAAATATAGGTTTTCTGTCAAATCTCGAAGAGTGGGGGTAAAATTCTCTCAAAGACAGAAACATCACGAAAAAGTAATCGAACGCATTAAGCACCAAAAAATGAAGAATGTACGTGATATGACAGATTTGACAGTTTTCATAATATACCCGAAAGAAATTTCTTGGACTAAAATTCGTAGCATGGGGAAATTTCTTACTCTCTCGTGAGCACTCTCTTCTACGAAAAACTACGAAATTTTTGCGTACGCGAACGCATTTTCGTTATTTTTCGTGGATTTTCGTTATTTTGGGAGGCTACGCGAACGGAACTATTTCCCGGTTGATCTTTGACATTTCTCGGTTTACCCCATATGTATTATGAAAAAGTCGATTTATTTAGTTGAACATTGTTAATAAACCTGCAAGATTAAACAGTTTTTAAATAAATTCAAAACAAGTGCGTTTAAAAACACGTCTTATCTGGTAGTTCCATTGTCTTACTGCTCGTCCTACGCATGTCCGTAATTTTCTTTCTGAAGATAATTCATGTTGCTATCCATTTTAATGATATTTTATTTATAATTATCTTTTTAATTACAAAAACCAAAAGACAATTCCTAAACACATATATTCACTTTGTTGTCATAAATTCTGCTTGACAGAGACACTTCCTTTTCGACACTCACGTCGGTAAGAAAACTTCCCGACGGATTCTACGACACCAAGCTAAAGTGAATCGAACAAGTGAAGGGAATCTTCTATCCGGCGGATTCCACGAAAGGGGTGATTGTATCTTTCTAAGTAAACCACGGTTTTTATGTTTCATTTTAACGTTCTATACTAGGGTGTTGAAAATATATTTCTTCGAAGTTTGGCAAAACTATATGTTTTGATGAAGTTTGGTTTTCTTTGGTATTCTCAAACGTTTCATGACACTTTTAGAGTGTGAGGTTGTTTTTTTTTGCCTTCCAGAAACATTGTCCATCCAATCAGTACTTTGCTGGACCTCCTGTTTTTTTGTATTACTGCTGCACATCTGCGATTCATTGACTTGATAGGTTTTTCCTGTGGATGCAGGCATGGTGTTCCGTTTGGATAAGTACATTTTTAAGATCTCAATCGACTCTGCTCTCAATTTTAAGTTTCAGGATTTACGAGATAATCTCAATTGGATTGATGTCTGTAGGGAGACCAGCTTACTTACTTAGTTGGCGCTACAGCTCGAGGTGAACCTGGGCCTGCTTCTCGCAACCATTTGTGTGTGCGTGTTATATTTTTGCACGAATGGAAGGGACCTACAGTTTTTTGCCGACTCCGAACGCCAAATTGAGAAGCTCAATCGTGATAAATGATCCTCTTTGATGCTTGTCAGACATTCGAAAGAGGTGTGCACTGTGAAAAACTTTTAGGTGTTTGCGGCAGGATTCGAACCCAAGACCGCTGGCTCAGTAGTCCGATGCACTAACCACTTGCGCTACAGTGCCCCTGGGAGACCAGCTAACCACATCAATATTGTGGCGGCCGTGGCCTTCAGTTTTGGGGGGCATCCGTAAGAGGCATTCAGAGTTCAGTTTTTCTTTTGGTTATCTTCGTGCAAGAATCCTCCCGTCTTCAACTTGCAGCTTAAAACTTGAATTCGTTGGAAAAGATAGTATTGTTTAACATGTCTTGAGTCCTGAGCCCAAAGTAATCATTTTTCTCTGACTCGTACCGGAAAATCAGACTTCAGTACTGGGCTTGAGTGTTCTGAGTCCAGATTTTACTAGACTTTTTCCCATTGAGTTTGCCGAAATTATTTCTCCTGTAGCTCGAAAAAGATTATTTTTAGTATTCACTGAAGTATTGAACCGATGCGATGCCAACGGCTTTGGGGCACCAAAAAACGATGTTCCATTGGGGTTGTCTTTTTGTTTGCCTACCTGCGCCGTTCATTCTGCTTGTATTCCCGGTCTAACAACTTTGGAATTCGATGATACAGTTCGCGGAGCAACATTTAATCGTTCAGAAATTTGACGGGTTGTCAAAAATGAACTTGACAGGTACAAAATATAGACAGAATTGGTAGACGGCTTTTAGCCAAACCAAAATGTTTAAGAAATTGCTTTAAGCACTAAATGTATCTTTATTTATGTACATATATTTTTTTTTATGAATTAATAAATAGTCTTTCTACTCTACTACTCTCTAGACAGAATGCATTCCAAACCAGATGTTTCTTAATTACATACTGTAGTTTGTTTTTGACGGCTATCACGCGCTAAATGCATCTCTCATTTTTAACGATTTAACGATTAACGATTTTTATTGAACATTATATATATACAATTGTCTTAATATAAACTTAAAGCTATAAGATACATTTATAATACAAATTTGTTGGCACACTGGGGGCCTAACCTTATACATGAGCCGTATTCATAAAAACGAAGGATATCCTCCAAAGTATAAGGTAGAAGTATAAGGTTGAAGTATAAGTATTTCATTCTTTTCGTATTCATAATGATTACCTTATACTTGCGAGGATATCCTTCAAGCATAAGTAAAAGGTAGATTCGTCAGAACGCTGAATGACATGCTAGATGCTAGAATATCTTTTTTTTTTTTTTTTTTGTTGTACCAGCTCCCTTCCCTTCTCTTCGCTCAGTACTACTTCTGTTATCTTACGGATCACATCAAAAGGTTTTTTTTTTTAGTCAGTATACCTTAGTGCGCTAAACATGCATTACTCTAGCAGTGAAAAAGTTAGTGATTGTTAGTTGATTTCATAATTTTAGACACACTTGTGTATTTTTCCATATTCTCGAGTCATGTACGGATCCAGGCCAACTAACGTCAACTTAAACTTCACTTGCCAGAACTCTTTTGCTTCCGTTATTTCACTATTTGTAGTTGGAATCTTGATCCAATCAGTTGCATGTGCAACTATGCTGTCAACTACTGCATTCACAGTCCGAGGTACCGTAGCTTGAATAACACCAATTTCTTCACCGATACCATTCTTATATCCAGGATCACTGAGATATCGCACACAACCGTACCTAAAAATCGGTCCGCGAGCCACTGTAAATTTCTCTCTTCAAAACGGTATACATCTTTAAAATGACGAACAATTATAGATAAGCGGGTCTTATAATATTTAGCATCCCTTACATGCACAACATCTGCCATCGCGCTGAAAATTGGATAACACAACCGTTTACTACCGAGATGAGTCTGCTACTGATCTAACTCAGAATTTTTGAAGGATTTGCTTTTTATTAAAGTAAAAGGTCAAGTTTATGAATACTCATTTACTTTTAGAGCCCCCGCACACTACAGACTTTCTATCGGTCGATAGTTTGGTCGGATTGGGCTGGTTAGTGCGCACACTGGGCCGATTAAATAGTCGGGTTGGTAGTGAGTGCGCACACTAGACAAACAATCGGCCGACTGTTCTCGAACGATTTGCTATTGCTAGTCGTTAAACACATTTTGCAGAGAATAGCCGCTTAATGGTAGTTAATGAAAGATGTTCCAGAGAGGTAATCATTGTTTTACGCCCAAATATGTCCATAATTCCATATTTAAATACGAGGAAAATCCAGAATTTAAAAAAAAAAAATTTAAAACACAGAGCAAACTGAGCTATCGAAAAAATCGGCCGACTTTATAGTCTGTAGTGTGCGCACGTAGAAGAGCGCCGTACTGATTAAGTAGTCGGCCGATAGTTTCCCGATACTTTAGTTTGAAGGCAATCGTGTAGCTTATCAAACTTATTTATCGGCCGATATCAAATCGTTGTAGTGTGCGCACTCTCATATATTTTCATACTGTAGACTCTTCTTTATTTTTGTATAGGTTCTTTATTATTTTTCTATTTTTGTAAAACTGAACAATTAATAATAACTTCGGTTTTCACAGAAGGTAGCTCAACATTGCCATACAGTATGACCCGGCATGCACCACAGTCCCTAATATTGCAATGTTGACTTGTCTAGTTGTAGCAAAGCAAATCAAATCCAGAGATAAAATTAACTATCATGTAGGATTATAATTGACCCAGCCACGACCAGTTCCTTACTGTGTCACAACTAATGAAAGAATGAATAATGTATGGAGTACAATCTCCCTTTTATACAAAATCGAATTGTTGTTAACATATGAAAATTCAAATAAAGGAGCTTCATGAGCTACTTTATAAAATGACAAAATATCGAACGAAAATACAAAAGTTCATTATAATTCAAATTAATTCAAATAAATGGGTTTCATGGATATTTTACTTCATGATTTACTTTGTTTTTAAAAATGACAAGTATCGAAAAATACAAAAGATCGTTATAATTCAAATAATTCAAAGAAAATATTAACGTACTAGATGGAATCTTGAATTTAAGTGTTTGAGTTTTAAGTAAAAATAATAATTGTATGATAATAAATATGATGGACTTGGTGAACCGCTAAAGTCTCCCCCTAGGACGCAACAATCGTCCCGATGGCGCGTCATCAGTCTGGATTGGATCTGTTGTCAGAGCTTCATCTTTTTTCTTGGCTTTATCATTTCTCATAGCTTCATCTACCACAGGTTGTTGCTTTATTTTTGGTCGACCACGTCTTTCAATTGCATAGACGGGTCTCGAAGTATTGTTGCCTTCAGATTCTTTGAAGAGAGTTAACGGAGATGTATGGTACGATCCCAATGGAACATCCAGATCTTCACTGGCAATTTTGAAACGTTTGGGTACGAATTTTGACGTAATACCCTTGGAAGCGTCACTTAAAACATCGGTAGTAACAAGTTCTTTAGCACCAACGTCGAATTTGGATTGAGGTCTTCTTCCCTCCCCCTGGAGTAGAACTACCCCGAAAATATATGGCGTCACTTCGGTCATTTCACTAAAGACATTTTCATGTTTCTTCGAAATACATTCCAGATTTCGTTTGCCTTCTAAAGCAAGTCCTTGCCAATCAGATTCCCGGAGATTTTGAAAATCAATAGACATTATTGGGATGAAATTCTCGGCTACACATGTTTTTTCGTCTATTGTTTTCACAGTTTCAGGACTGTCAAACAATATGTTTCTTCTTTCAGCGGTTGCTTCATCTGGACGCAAAGCACCTTGAAATATAGCCTGGATTGAATAGTCGTTGCACGCTGATGATTCGTTCCTCTTCTTTTTCTCCACTGGAGCTTCGGAGTAACAATGACGTGTCTTTTGAATAGGACTTAACTTTTGGTATTTATCAAACCAACGGTTGAAATTTTTCATCTCTTCCAGCAAAGCAGAGGACGTCGTGGACTTGTTTTTAAAAACATCAGATTTTCTCACGCGAGCGTTTGTATTTGAACGCTGGGGAACCCGAGTTATCTCTATCCTATTTAGTTCCAATGGAAGTGGGTTTTTGAAATCAAATTTCTTTTTCGGATCATCTTCGTAGTACCAGAACCTCTGTGCCATATTGAGAACTATACCCGCTTGTTCCAAGAAATCAACGCCGAGTAGTGTGCGATTATTAGTTGCATCTGGCAACGTTATAAATCTGACTTTCTTTGAACGGCCGCCGATTTGAACTGCGCAAATGGTTGAATGACAGTTTTGGGTTTTCGAACTACCATCTGCTAAGCCAACGGAGCACATCACTCTTTGGAAGACACATTTATTAGCTGTCATATGCCTTTTTAAATTTGCACTGGCTACGCTTGTTTGTGCTGCCGAGTCTAAATATGCCTCGCCCTTGAAACCAAATAGTTCCAGTTGGACTATTTGAACTTCACGTCCAATTACGGTTGTGGAAAGAGCATTGAAATTTACATATGCAGGGCTCTCTATATTTTTATTTCTGCATGTAGGACAGTTGGCTCTAGTAACACCAGGCGCTCCACATCCGTAACATGCGAACTTGCTTACAGGAGCAGGAACTTAATTTCCTTTAGATTCCTTTTTGAAGCAATTCTCCATAGCATGGCCGAACTTCTTGCAATAAATACACCGCAAACGATCCGAATCTTCCTTCGGACGTTCATTATATTTGCTTTCTGCAATCATCAGCTCTGCCTCTCTTGCTTCTTTAAGTAGGCTTTGAAAGGATTGGCATTTCTCTCTTGACACCCTTTCCCTTATGTGCATACTAAGAAGTCCATACACCATGTTTATTTGTATCTCTTCTGTAAGAACATCCTTTAGTTGGCAGAAAAGCGCCCGTTTCTTACATATAAATCTGTCGGCTCATTTCTCTGTTGTTTGGTGTCGAAAATTTCAACATAAATAAGCCACGATGGCTTGGGAGGAGAAAATGCATTTCTTACGAGTATCAGGGCTTCTTTAAACGTCTTTACTTCACTTTTCACTCCAATCCACCAATGAGCAGCATGACCTTCGAGTACAATTGGAAGTCCATTCAAAGCATCGTCGTCATATATGTTTTCGATCTGTTTGTGCACAGAAATTGCCGAAACAAATTCTTCCACCTTAGCAGGATCCCGTTCACCACCAAAACGCGCTGTACAGTTTGTGAACGAACCTCCTCGAACACCGCTTTGCGTCATTGCTGACATCATTCGATTAAATTGCTCATCACTAAGGACTGCCATTTGAATAGAATTTTCTGTCTTCTTTTTTGAAAGTCTTTCACTTTTTCGTGTCGCCGGTTTTTTTTTTTTTTCTTTCTTAGTTTTACAAAAAAAAAAAATTGTTTGCCACTAGTTGGGTGCCACTGTAGACTCTTCTTTATTTTTGTATAGGTTCTTTATTATTTTTCTATTTTTGTAAAACTGAACAATTAATAATAACTTCGGTTTTCACAGAAGGTAGCTCAACATTGCCATACAGTATGACCCGGCATGCACCACAGTCCCTAATATTGCAATGTTGACTTGTCTAGTTGTAGCAAAGCAAATCAAATCCAGAGATAAAATTAACTATCATGTAGGATTATAATTGACCCAGCCACGACCAGTTCCTTACTGTGTCACAACTAATGAAAGAATGAATAATGTATGGAGTACAATCTCCCTTTTATACAAAATCGAATTGTTGTTAACATATGAAAATTCAAATAAAGGAGCTTCATGAGCTACTTTATAAAATGACAAAATATCGAACGAAAATACAAAAGTTCATTATAATTCAAATTAATTCAAATAAATGGGTTTCATGGATATTTTACTTCCTGATTTACTTTGTTTTTAAAAATGACAAGTATCGAAAAATACAAAAGTTCGTTATAATTCAAATAATTCAAAGAAAATATTAACGTACTAGATGGAATCTTGAATTTAAGTGTTTGAGTTTTAAGTAAAAATAATAATTGTATGATAATAAATATGATGGACTTGGTGAACCGCTACAATACTGATTAAGAGCCCGACTAAACTGTCGGCCGACAGAAAGTCTGTAGTGTGCGGGGGCTCTTATGTGAATAAAATATAATTATATATTGTACATGTAAGCTTAAAATTAAAAGTCGGTTGACTTGGATGTCCTCGGGGTGTTCCGTCCCGGTTGTTAGTGGCGAATTTGGTGTGGGTTGTGACGGGGGTTGGCGGACCCTGTGTCAACGTAGAATGCAACTGCTTCCTCGTTGTCGATTGGGGTGATGTCGCTGTTGTCATTCTTCATCCTTCTTATTAGCTGGTTCGGGTGGCTAGCCAAAAGTAGTAGGTACTTGTCGATTGGTATTATTTTGGCTTCTGAATATAGATGGTCGTTCCTGCAGTATTTTTGACGCTGTCGGTCGAAGAATAGTCCGGTGCAGATTCTTAGTATCTTCCTTTCAAGAACTTAGAGTTGTCTCATGGCTGTCTTCGAGATGGAGAACCAGACGGGAAAGCTGTATTCGATGACTGGTCTCAGGAGTTGCTTGTACATCAAGGTCTTGGTTTGTTGGCTAAGTCCGGTTCTTTTCTTCATTAGCGGGTGGAAACGATGGAAGGCCCAGTTGGCTTTCTTTAGGACGTTCCTTGCGTGAGGGTTGAACCTTAACAGTTCGTGAAAGTGGATCCCTCGGTACTTCACGCTGTGTTTGGTTGCCAATGTTGATCCATCTGGGAGTTTCAGGGTTATGCTTCTACAATTCGCTGCTGGTCGGCTGCGGCCTGAGGTGGATGCATCTCTCATTCATAATTACATCGACTTTTATACACTATTTGGACGACAATTCGCTACCTAGTGCAATAAACTGTCGTAGCCCTCATTTAATTCCAAAAACTGCCACCCGAAAGAGTAAAAAAAAGGTTTGAGCGTAATTTTTCGAACGGCACTTATAAATGTATTCCTCGGACATGTTACACGATAAGAAAAGCGGTTGACAGAATACGAATACGACTTTGGTTGAAAATTAAGCACACATGTTTATTTAGGACATCCGAATATTCTTTAAATTGAATGCTGCATTAATAACTACTGAAAAGATGAAAGAAAATTAATTGAAAGCTATTAACTCTGCTTTATACTGCTTTGGACTATGGTTCAGATCTACAACTCTCGATACTACCGATAAAAAAATTAGACGCCAATCTTAGACCTCAAACTGAGCGGAAGTGATTTTGTTTTGTTTATTTTTATTGGTGAATGAATTGAAAATATAATAAGAACGTTAATATGAATTATAGTAAAAAAAAAACCACAGAACTGATTCTATTATTTAATATAATATGGCAACTTGAGGGTTCTTCTTTAAGCACTTATTTTTTTTTATATTTCAAAAATAGACTATATATGTATAACATTTTGAATTCAACAGTAAAAATAATAAATAGTTGCTAGTTATTATTCTTTGTTTTTCTTTTTTTATTAATAAATGAATTTTTTTTTAATTTAAAACAATTTTTGGAGGTTTTTTTTTGGTGTCATCGCTTATTCGCGTGACCTTACTGTTCAGTGTTTGGATCAGTGTCACTTTCTTCTAGTTCTGTCTTGTTGCGACGCTTCTCATAAATTAAAATGATTGTGCATAGAATTAAAACTTCAGCACAAATTCCAAGGAAAGGCCACAGAGCCGCTAGTTTTCCTATAAAAAAAATTATTTTATTATTGTATTTAAAACAAAAAAAACTTGTTTCTTGCCCTTCACACGGACGTAGGTTGCATCACTGGCAGCCTCGGTAATATCTAAATCGGTTATGATATTACGGGCAAGGCATTTGTATTCTCCTCTGTCATCTAAGCTAACATTTTCCATAGTTAAGACTGCATTTTTAACATTATTTTCATCTTCTTTAAGTACATATCTACCAGTTGAGTTGTACATAGTAAGGTTTCCTAAACCACTCACAATGAAAATACATGTAAAGAATAAAGCTTGTGTAGTATACATTACCTGTCTCCCAATATAACTGTGGATCAGTTCCTACAACAATACAATGGATTGACAGTTTTTCTCCCTCGACAACGCCGGAATTGGAAGGCACGCGTACAACAACATTTGCTGGAAAAAAGAAAACAGAGTAAGATTCGCAAAAACGATCACGTTTTTCCCGCTTTAACCGCCCTTCTCCGGTCTCTATGTTCTGACTAGAATTCTAATGAATTCCGCTTAATACACTCACATAGCAACACGATACATTTACAGCACCGGACTTGGATTTTCGTGTTTTTAATTAACTTATTGTATATTCTTTCTTTGAGTAAAAAAAAATAATACGCTATTTTCGGTCAGCCCCTTAAAGAGCGTCTTAAGCGGATTCTACTGTAGTAAGTTAAATACTAGTGTTACTATGTATGTATATATGTATGTACATATATTCATCTTCTATCAAAACAAACGGAACTAATCCGCTGAGATTAGCTTCCGAGGAAAATGATTTATTTTGGTGTATTGCAGTGGGGAAGAAATGTTTTGATAAGCTTTTATCAGAAGGAATTTATAATCTTTCAGTACGTATAAACAGAAATGAGAATCTGTCCGGAACAGAAACCCCGATCGATGGCTATCGCAACTTGCTTGGCACTAGCCCATTCTGTCAACCCTATTTTGCAATTTATGTATTTCCGATGGTTCGGGGCTCTATGTAACGAACAGCTCGATAAATATTGTGCTTGAGTGCCTGAATCGTTTCTGAATTGTCAGTATAAAATCGATCTCCAACGGCACCTCTGTTACCCGACTGCAACGCTGTTGCCATATTCAATTAACATGCGAATCTCACGAATTTTCTTCACAAAATGGCCGTATTATATAACTAACTAACAAATAACCGTATGTTGTGCCGTTCTAGAATTATCCACCCAAAAGAGGACAATTTTAAGATCACAGTCTCATATTCGCGTTTGGCTGAAGGTTGCCCATAGATCACAGCGCATGCGCCTCAAACTTTAATCCCTTTAATATTTTTGACAAATGATTCCTTTGATTTTTTTCGTTCATGTTTCATGTTGTGTTTATAATGGTGTGACAGTGTGAGTTCGTTCTTCATTAAAGAAGTCATATCCAGGAAGTTTGTGAAATTTACTTGATTTGAGTGCCTATTTACGTATAAGATTGAAAATGAAGGGGTTTTTTTTAAAGCGGCAGCTGGATTAATTTTATGTTAAAGCCTTTACTACATCTCTTAAAATGACAAACCAAATCGGTCCCTTGAATGGCTTTATAACCAATTTGAACTGTACATAACAATAAATTAGTAATAAGATATGCTCATTTGAACATTTGGACTTACCTGCTACTCTAAAATCTTTTTTCTCATCATTTACTCTACAACTATATGTACCAGCATCTTTTTCGTCTGTTTTCTCAATAATGAATTTTCTTTCGGGTTTTATTATTCTGTAGCGACCCTGTAAAAAGTCCACTTTCGAGACTTCGGTGCCATTTTTTTCCCTGAAAATAAATAAATAGATGTCTTCAATATATGTATGTATTTGTTTTAGTGTTAATATACATATGTAGCCAAATGTTAAACAGAGAAAAAACCGTAACAGAGATCCTAACTCTCAGAAGCATCACTTGCTTTTTACATGCTACCATCGATGTATTTGTGTTCCTTACAGGATACTCAAACATGGTTCATATGTTAATACTAAATACTTGAATTAAATAAAAATGTTCCTAGACTAGATATTTTGTTTACTTTTGATTTTAAATCATTTCTGTAGGAAACATTTTTTGTGTCTCCTGAATAATTTGGAGTTGTGATATAAATAAATAAATATTTGGCTTCAGCAGTCCTAGGTAGAACCAAGCCTAGCTTCTCGCAACCATTTGTGAATGCGCGTTTATATTTTTGCACGAATGGAAGGGACCTACAGTTTTCTGCCGTCTCCGAACGAGTTGGGAAGCATGACAAATGATACTCTTGAATGCTTGTCAGGCATTCGGAAGAGGTGGGCACTGTGAAAAACTTTTTGGGTGTTTGCGGCGGGATTCGAACCCAAGACCGCTGGCTCAGTAGTCCGACGCACTTACCTCTTGCGCTACGGTGCCCAGTTGTGATATATGCTGTCAAATGTCAAGCAAATGCTCACTTCGAGTTTTCGAACTTGCTCATTCATACCAATTTCGAGGAAATGCTTAAATAGATTTACTTTGCTCAGAGTTTGTACTCGAAGCAATTGCTTGTTTTTATTAATACGACCCATTAAACAATAGTTGCTCTGTTTGGTAACTTGTGAATCTGTACGAATTCGTACAAATACTCATAAATTCTTCTTGTTAACTCAAATGAGAGTGTCAAAAAGTTCTTCTGAATTGAGAAACTTTCGAATTGTTACGAATTATTACCCCAACTTTGTCTTTCGGTAAAATCTGTCAAACCAGCCATCTATCGGTTTCTAAGTGGAAAACAATTTGACAGAGTTGACCAACACACCACAAGGAAAATATGTTTCAAAAAACTTCAATGATCTAAATTTTTTACGCTCTCTGCTTGAGATGTATTGTGATTTTATCGAGTTAACAAACACTGATTCATGTGATTCTATAAAATTTTAGATAGTGTTACGAAAAATAACGAGTTACCAAACAGACCTAATATGTACAATAAAAACCGTCAAATCTATCAAATTGTTTACTTTTTCGTAATTTTCTCATCTTTGAGAGAATCCCCTCTCTTCTGTAGTTGTTTTTTATGTGCCTCCCTTATTACTTTTTCCGCAGCCAACTCATTTTACAAATAATTACTAAACAACATTTTGGCTTCGTCCTATTTATTTTGCGATATGACGGTGTTTTACGCCCGATTCACTAAACGCTTTGATTTGGTCCTTTTCGTCCTCCGTTAAAGGGTTATCGCGACCAATTTTCAAAACAAACGGTGAAAAATAATTATAACCATCGAATACAAAAAAAAATCGCGACGGTTTGTTAGCTTATCTTAACGTAAACTGAAATTATTGCTATTGAACCTATTCTGATACGCCAACATGTTTTTCGCATGTTTTCTTCGAAGAATAAGATCAAAGGAACATAACACACTAAGGGTTATTTTTTTTCGTTGGTTTTTCTCTCTAAAATAAAGTATAAATAAATAATCTTGCTATATGTATAACACAAAGTTGTGTACTTTTAGAGCAGAAGTAAGATCATAATTATTGTGAACCTATTCAGATGAGCTACAGTGTATATTTGGTGCAAAAAGAAGAAATGCGTTTCAACGCGATTCCCACTCTCTGAGAATTGTCTCCCTCTTTTACAATTTTTTATTATTGGACAGGTTTTACCCACTTCACTACACAAACAAAGTTACCAAACTGACCTCGCAATTTTTTTCATTATTTTTCGATCAATTTCGATATTCAGAACTTGTAGCAGCAGAATCAGCGTTGCCACTTTAATTGCAATTGCAGTAAATCTACTGCATTTATTTCGAAATTTGAATCTACTGCCATTAAATTAAATCTACTGCATTTTTGAAGTATGCTTGTTAAGACTTAAGATCGAGATTTTATTCTCTTTTAACACAAAACTTTTCAAAAAAGTTGAATTTCTTATCTGAACGCAGTTGGTTGTGTATGTTTATTATTTTCTATATATACCTTCATATTTTGAAACATAAATGATGATACGGTTGAGGAAAATAAATGAACCAAAAGCCAAAATAATACAATAAAAACAAATCTTGTTTTTCTGTTGAAATATAAATCTACTGCGAAAAAATTTAATCTACTGCATTTTTTAGAGAATCTACTGCGAAAAAATAGTTCTGAAGTGGCAACGCTGAGCAGAATAAGACACACACGCAAAGAAAAAATTGAAATGTCAAAATTCTCGGAAAAGAAACGATGCCGACAAAATGTTAATGACTTTTGGCTCACACATTGCTCGATTCTGCTACTCAAGAGTGAATTTGCATGGGAAGAAAGCAAAATGCTTTGAAAAATTGTTGCGGTAAATTTTACTGCAACAAAAGGCATCCTCTGCTTTCTCTCCTCTCCCGCTAACTTTTGTACTTCTCCGTGCCTCTTCAATATTCTGGGGAAGTGGAGGGCAGCCGTGGTCCCATCAACCATAGGCCCACTGTCCTAGCATATTGAAATGGCACTAAAACAGGTTTCTCCGAGAAGAGACAGAAGGTCTCAACAATAAAGACTGATGGTCTAAGAGGAGACGGGCGGTCTCAGAAGTGACGGGCGGTCCTTCCTAACACAACATTAAACGAGCAGAGACAGACAAAAATAATAAGTCGACAAAACAGTACGAGACAGATGAGTCTCCGCCGTTAACAACAAAAGAAACAAACCAAAACATACAATATCACCAACACAATAACTTATACTAAACAACAATAAACATAAGTAAACATAAACGAGACGGATGAGTCTCCACCGCCAACAAAAATACATCACCAAGAATGAGACGAGTAGGCAACAAGCAAACGAAACCAGAAGACTAGATAACGGGACGGATGGTCCCCAACGCCCAACAATGGCCGAGGCCCAACCTAACTGAAATTATTTTGTACAAAATGGCACGCTAGGCGTAGGTCCCTCAATCCCCAAATCTGCACAAAAGTCCACCGGAGTAGTGCGCGTACTAATTTAAAATTAAAAGTACTGATTCTTTTTTTTCTCGGAGGTAGTGAACTTCTTCTGCGATCGGTCCAAAAAGTAAATTAAAAGTAAGTCAGTAAAATCAAAGTAATTGGGAGAAAGCCCAAAATGCTTTTCCTTTTTTAATTGAGCGCTTTTTTTTTTTACTCCGAAAAGTCAGCGAAATAAAATCGCTGAACTCAATCATAGAATTCGCAGGCACTGGAAATGTCCCAATGTGCTGCGAATTCCAGTATGGATGCAATGCGTGAGAGAGCACAGTGGGGAACGAAAAACGGTGGCGTATTCTAGCCAAAGAGCAGAATACCGCTTGATAAGCCGCAAATGGATCCCACTGTGGCTGAATGTGTGAATGTGTGAGTGCAAGGGGGTGGGATTCTTTGTGTCCGAGGTGGACAAAGGAACCCACTGGAATGGGCACTTCACTTCTTGGTTGACCGAGCTGGTGTAGAGAAAAAAAAAAAAAAAAAAAGAAAGCGCTCAAAAACAACAAAAAGGAGAAAGAACTTAGAAAAAGAAAAATAAAAGACAAACGCTTAAAAAAAAAAGGCAAGGAGTAGAGAAATTTTAAGGAAAGAAAAACAGGAGAGGTGAAGTCAAGGAACCGATCGCAGGAGAGGACATTTACCTAGGAGGTGGAGAGCCAAAAGGGAATCAGGATACAACAAAAAAAGATAAGTAGTAGTGTGAAAATAGTATAGTGAATTCGTTAGGATTTGTTTGTGGAAAAGGACTCCGGTAGGCTTCGGTACGCGAAAATCCCGGTGAGTTGCGGGACACGCGACCCCCATCCATATACACATATTTTATTTGTTCGGGACCGTACAGTAGCGGGCCATTTTCAACGGCGATTTTTTTGTTCGTTTGTGCTCGCAACGGGTTGGTTTTTTTCATCCACCCCGCCCGGTGGATTTTTTCCAGCCCCTTCCTAAATTTAATTTTAGTTTTCTACTCTATTTCGACCTTCTATCATTTTCAATAAATCGGCCAGTTATTATAACGTGGTGCAAAAATATTTTGTTCGCCTATATTTTTCTTATTGGTTTTCTTGATTTCAGAATCCACCGTCTTTTTCACTTAAAGGTTTCCCAATTCCTTTTTCTCGAAAAATTGGGTGGCGCCCATTTTTTTTAACCACAGTGTACACGTTCGTGGAACCCACCCCAGCTGAGCGGCCGGCGCAACAGCTTCCAGTTAGCTGTGGTTGCACTTTCTCCTCCATCCAACCAATTGACATTTCGCGATTTTGTTCTGCTGCAGGCGGGCGCAGCTCGTTTTACTTTTGGTGGTTGTTTGATTTAAAATAATTAATTCGTGGCGGAAAAAGTGCAATAATTGGCGCCCAACGTGGGGCTCGTCTTTTTATTATTAATATAAAATTCTTGGAATTTCTGTTTAACCCTTTGACGGTGTAAAGTGGAACATCTGTCTCGTTATTGGTGATCTTTGTGCATTGTGTCTGAAGTTAGGGAAGTTTTGTGTTTTTAGTCTAGTTCGTTTACTTTTCTTCTTTCTTTTTTAGAAGTGCATCAATTAGTGGACAGTGAGCCGAAAGGAACAAAAATACAACAGGATTATTACCATTGGATTCTTTCGTTTGGATTGTCTTCGTGGTTTGCATTATCGGATTCTCAAGTAGGTGTTTTTATTTTTCTGTAGTACCCTGGTTTTTTTCTTTCGTGTACACTGTACAGTCAATACGATATACTCATATAACAAAATTTTGTGCATATTACATTATATTTTGTGGTTTTCATATATGTATACATATTTTTACATATTCTTACATATATCTACATACATACATATTTAAAAAGCATACGGGATTTTCGCTTTTTTTCTGTGGCATAATTTTAGCGGTTGTTTTGTTTTTTTCGTTTATTGATTTCGATTGTCAGTTCGGGTCAGGGTTTGCAAACATTTTTTTCGGGTCGGTGTGATACTGGGGTACAAAACCTTTTGGGTCGGTGTTTTTATTTGTGTGTGTGCGCAATCTACAAGAAAAGGTCATTCTTCTGATTTCTTTAAATACACACTTTAGTTGTTTTTATTATTATTTTATATTAAAATACATTTTATATTTCTTATTTTCGTGGGTCTCACTTCGTAAATAAATTACGTTTTCTTTGAATTTTTCTGGTCAATCTGCTTTTGTTTCATTTGTTTCATTTGTTCAGGTTAAATATCTTTCTCGTTTTTTTAACTCGTGGGGTTTCGAGCTACAACTTAATTACGCTTTAGCATACGCTTTAGTTTCATTTCAATTTAGTAAGATTGTTGGTAAATTTTTTTGTGTTGTTAATATGGAGATAAATAGGCTATCCCACGACGAGTTAGCGTATGAGATGGAAGCTCGAGGGCTTCAAGTCGCTACCGTGGAGGTGATGAGGAAATCGTTGAGGGCGACGCGAGTCCTTGAACGAAGGGGGTCGATTGGTTTAAACCAAAGCTACCCTTTTTCGTTTGCGGAGGATCGCGACGCCGTCAACAAGAAAATAATAGAGATAGGCCCTCTTCTTAAGGATCCGCCAAGTGACCCGAAGTCGTCGGAGTACTTGAAGATCCTTACCAAGATTGAGTGGGCGATGGGTAGGATAGATAGGGCACCAGCTTTAGAGAAGGAGGACATAGCGGAAAAGATGAGGATTCGAAATCATTTGATTTTACTTTTAGGAACATTAACAGATACGGAAGAACAGGGACAGGAGGAAGAAGACTCAGAAGACTTGCCGCAAGATAAAGCAAGCACATCAGCGGCAGTGGCAATTGCTCCACCAAGGATGGTGGAGAGGGGTTCAACCGAACCTACATTAGGAGTTCGGGCTGAGGCAGCTCAAAATCACGAGCGATGCACCGAACGCATTGAAAGATGGAACGTGAAGTATACTGGTGAACGATGTGGTTCATCAGTAAACTCGTTCCTTGAACGTGTTGAGGAGCTTCGCGAGGCGAGGGGCGTTTCGGAAGCCCATCTTTATAGGTCAGCCGTCGATCTTTTTACTGGGAAGGCACTCATTTGGTATAGGGCGATTAGGGAAAACGTAGGGACTTGGCAGGAATTGGTTAGGGAGTTAAAGTTGGAGTTTTTACCACCCAACTATGACGATTTGCTTATGGATGAAATTAGGAGACGTACGCAGGGGAGGGAAGAGACCATCGGGGTCTACGTTGCGACAATGCGAAACATGTTTCGAAGGTTGTCAGAACCTTTAATGGAGAGGCGGAAGTTAGCTATCCTCCAAAAGAATCTGGCACCTTTTTACCAAACGCAGCTGGGTTTGGCCGACCCCAAGTCGGTCAACGATCTCGTGGCGTTGGGAAGGAGATTGGAGACAGTCCGAGCGAATGTGGACACATTTGCTCCACCTCCTAGCAATCGAGGTCGGTACCTGCTCGAGCCTGACTTGGCTTACGTCGCCGTAGAGGAACCCAGAGTTGCCGTCGTGTCGAGGGACGTGCAACCTGATAGGAGTGTTCGTTGTTTTAACTGTGGGGAAGGCGGTCATTTTGCCAACAGTTGTTCCGCTCCTAGGCGTTGTTTTGGTTGTGGTACGGTAGGGGTTAGTCGTAGGAATTGTAGGCGTTGTTCGGGAAACGCGCAACGGACTCTTGGGCCAGCAGGACAAGAGGGCCGTCGCAATTAGTTAGGTCGCCTGCTGGTGACCAGTTGGCGACAAAAACAGTTCGGTTAGGTTTCACCTTGGAGGCAAACGGTGAAGATAGACGTCCATATTTAGGGATTAGTGTTTATGGGATTAAGTTGTTAGGGTTATTAGATTCTGGCGCTTCACGCACTATTATATGTAGGGACGGGTGGAAGGTTTTAAAAGAGTTAGGGTTAGCTTTAGGAAAAAGTAATATAAAGTCAGTAGCGTTAGCAGATGGTGCTGGAATAGGAGTTTTGGGGGTTGTGTCTCTACCAATCATAGTTAAGGACAAGTCGGTATTTTTAGAGTGTCTAGTCATCCCAACGTTACCACATGTCATGATCCTTGGTGCAGATTTTTGGGCACTTACGGGAATCGTCCCGGATTTACGATCAGGCATGTGGAGGTTTTCGAACCAAGAAGTAGTGGCTTCGATTACCGCAATTGCGGATAAATCTGAGTTGGATGACAAAGACACTAAGGCTTTAGAAACCTTAGTTGAAGGTGTTTTCAAATCTATGCCAGAGGGCTTAGGTGTTACACGATTGGTAGAACACAAGATTAGGGCGTCCGCAGAACCTATAAAGCAGAGGTATTATCCGGTGTCGCCGGCAATGCAGGAACATATTGATAAGGAGCTTAAGGAGATGCTAGAAGCGGGGGTAATAGAAAAGTCGAGTAGCCCGTGGGCGTCTCCGATAGTCCTTATTAAAAAGAAAGATGGTTCCTATAGGTTCTGCGTTGACTATAGGAAATTGAATAAGGTTACAGCTAGGGATGCATACCCATTACCCTACATTTCATCCACTTTGGATAAGCTACGAGACGCAAAGTATCTTTCGTCTTTGGATATCAAGTCGGCCTATTGGCAGATTCCGATGGAAAAGGAATCTCGCCCGCTCACAGCTTTCACGGTTCCGAACAGAGGCCTTTTCCAGTTTAAGAGAATGCCCTTTGGCTTACACAATGCTCCGGCTACGTGGCAAAGATTTATCGACAGCGTCTTAGGTGCCGATCTCGAGCCACATGTCTTTGTGTACTTAGACGATATCATCATCGTCACAAACTCTTTCTCGAAACACCTGGAGATACTGGAAGAGGTTTTTAAACGATTGTGTGAGGCAGGGTTAAAAGTTAGTCGCGAAAAATGTAGCTTTTGTAGGCCGTCTTTGAAATTTCTAGGGTATGTTGTAGATCGTAACGGGTTGCATGTAGATCCAGAGAAAGTAGAAAGTATGGTTAGGATCCCAGCACCGAAAAATGTTAAAGAAGTTAGGAGTTTTGTAGGGACAATTTCATGGTATAGACGTTTTGTACCAAATTTTGCAACGTTAGTTAGGCCTTTAACAGATCTGTTAAAGAAGAGTAGGAAATTTATTTGGTCAGAGGAATGTGAGGAGAGTTTTAGGAAAGCGAAAGAGTGTCTGGTTACGGCACCAATTCTGACATGTCCGGATTTCCAACAACCGTTTGTGGTTCAGACAGACGCGTCGGACTATGGTATTGGGGCCGTACTTTCGCAGAAGTTAGAGGGTGGGGAAAAGGTAGTGTGCTACCTGAGTAGGTCTTTGAATAGGTGTGAAAGGAATTACTCAACCACGGAGAAAGAGTGCTTGGCTGTCATATGGGCAGTAGAAAAGTTGCGGCCGTACATTGAAGGTGTTCATTTTACGGTCGTGACAGATCATTATTCTTTGGTGTGGTTGAGTAATATTAAGGATCCGCAGGGTAGATTAGCTCGTTGGGCCGTGAGGATGCAACAATTTGATTTCGAGATCATCCATCGCAAGGGTAAAGAACATGTAGTTCCAGACATGTTATCACGAGGAGTTCCGGTAGTGGCCGAGATCTCAGGTGTGGATTTAGACCCGTGGGTGGTAAAAATGATCTCAGAAGTCGAGTCGAAACCATTAGACTACCCGGCGTGGAGAGTAGAAAATGGTCGACTTTTTAAATTCGTAAAATCGAATCATGTTGTAGTCCTCGAAAACAACGATGAATGGAAGTTAGTCGTAGGTAAAGCAGATAGAGCAGGGGTTTTACAGGAGTGTCATGATAGCCCATTAGCAGGGCACATGGGAGTTAGGAAAACTTTTGCTAGAGTAGGATCAAAATACTATTGGCCAAAGATGAGGGCCGATGTAACTAGGTATGTTAGGAATTGTAAAGTTTGCCAACAAGTGAAGCCGGTAAACGAGAAGCCAGCTGGTCTGATGACGGAGAGGGTAGGAAATTTTAGGCCTTGGGAAATGGTTTGTGTAGATCTTGTCGGTCCACTTCCGAAGTCCACAAAGGGGTTTGTCTATATTCTGACGGTCGTTGATTATTTCACTAAATTCCCATTACTTTTCTCTTTGAGGTCGGCTACTGCTAAAACGGTTTGTAAGGAACTAGAGGATAATGTTTTTCTGCTGTTCGGGGTTCCTAAATTTGTGGTGTGTGACAACGGGCCACAATTTAAGAGTAAGGAGTTGAAAACTCTGTGCGAGGGTTACGGTTCTACGCTGCGATACACAGCGCATTACCACCCGCAAGCGAATCCGGCGGAACGAATTAACCAAATTATAAAGACTACGTTGAGGGCTTATGTTTCGGAAAACCATCGTGGTTGGGATTCACAGCTGGCGAAAGTAGCATGTGCCATACGCACAGCCGAGCACGAGGTGTTAGGAATTTCGCCGTATTACGCGAACTTTGGTAGGGAAATGATTACTCACGCAAGCAGTCAGTTGACGTTGAGTGAGCAATCATCCGATAGGGACCAGGATTTTGTAGGAGTAGGAGAACAGTTTAGGAAGCTTAGGGAAGAAATAGCTAGGAAGCTAAAAGCGGCAACCAAGAGGTCCGCGAAAGCCTACAACCTCCGACGGAGAGATGTTCAATATCTCCCGAACGAGTTAGTATGGCGTAGAAATTTCGCGTTGTCAGATGCCGCTAATTTCTGTGCAGCTAAACTGGCTCCTAAGTTTGTTGGTCCCTTCCGTATTCGTAAACGAGTGTCCCCTTGGACGTATGTTCTCGAAGATGAGAACGGTAAAGAGCGCGGTACGTGGCACGCAAAGGACCTGAAGTCGCACAACGACGAATGTTGAGTCTATAAGTCCCATTAACGTAATATTTTGTTCTTCTTTTTTTAATTTCCTTGCAAAATAGACTGGCAGGTTGGCCTTGATGGAAAATCTCTCCCACTGTGGTATTGTAACCCTAGCAGAGCCTTGGAAATGGCTTACGGGTTTTTCATAACCGCAAGTTAATTTCCCTTCGAGGTAAGGGTGGGGTTTGTTGCGGTAAATTTTACTGCAACAAAAGGCATCCTCTGCTTTCTCTCCTCTCCCGCTAACTTTTGTACTTCTCCGTGCCTCTTCAATATTCTGGGGAAGTGGAGGGCAGCCGTGGTCCCATCAACCATAGGCCCACTGTCCTAGCATATTGAAATGGCACTAAAACAGGTTTCTCCGAGAAGAGACAGAAGGTCTCAACAATAAAGACTGATGGTCTAAGAGGAGACGGGCGGTCTCAGAAGTGACGGGCGGTCCTTCCTAACACAACATTAAACGAGCAGAGACAGACAAAAATAATAAGTCGACAAAACAGTACGAGACAGATGAGTCTCCGCCGTTAACAACAAAAGAAACAAACCAAAACATACAATATCACCAACACAATAACTTATACTAAACAACAATAAACATAAGTAAACATAAACGAGACGGATGAGTCTCCACCGCCAACAAAAATACATCACCAAGAATGAGACGAGTAGGCAACAAGCAAACGAAACCAGAAGACTAGATAACGGGACGGATGGTCCCCAACGCCCAACAATGGCCGAGGCCCAACCTAACTGAAATTATTTTGTACAAAATGGCACGCTAGGCGTAGGTCCCTCAATCCCCAAATCTGCACAAAAGTCCACCGGAGTAGTGCGCGTACTAATTTAAAATTAAAAGTACTGATTCTTTTTTTTCTCGGAGGTAGTGAACTTCTTCTGCGATCGGTCCAAAAAGTAAATTAAAAGTAAGTCAGTAAAATCAAAGTAATTGGGAGAAAGCCCAAAATGCTTTTCCTTTTTTAATTGAGCGCTTTTTTTTTTTTACTCCGAAAAGTCAGCGAAATAAAATCGCTGAACTCAATCATAGAATTCGCAGGCACTGGAAATGTCCCAATGTGCTGCGAATTCCAGTATGGATGCAATGCGTGAGAGAGCACAGTGGGGAACGAAAAACGGTGGCGTATTCTAGCCAAAGAGCAGAATACCGCTTGATAAGCCGCAAATGGATCCCACTGTGGCTGAATGTGTGAATGTGTGAGTGCAAGGGGGTGGGATTCTTTGTGTCCGAGGTGGACAAAGGAACCCACTGGAATGGGCACTTCACTTCTTGGTTGACCGAGCTGGTGTAGAGAAAAAAAAAAAAAAAAAAAGAAAGCGCTCAAAAACAACAAAAAGGAGAAAGAACTTAGAAAAAGAAAAATAAAAGACAAACGCTTAAAAAAAAAAGGCAAGGAGTAGAGAAATTTTAAGGAAAGAAAAACAGGAGAGGTGAAGTCAAGGAACCGATCGCAGGAGAGGACATTTACCTAGGAGGTGGAGAGCCAAAAGGGAATCAGGATACAACAAAAAAAGATAAGTAGTAGTGTGAAAATAGTATAGTGAATTCGTTAGGATTTGTTTGTGGAAAAGGACTCCGGTAGGCTTCGGTACGCGAAAATCCCGGTGAGTTGCGGGACACGCGACCCCCATCCATATACACATATTTTATTTGTTCGGGACCGTACAGTAGCGGGCCATTTTCAACGGCGATTTTTTTGTTCGTTTGTGCTCGCAACGGGTTGGTTTTTTTCATCCACCCCGCCCGGTGGATTTTTTCCAGCCCCTTCCTAAATTTAATTTTAGTTTTCTACTCTATTTCGACCTTCTATCATTTTCAATAAATCGGCCAGTTATTATAACGTGGTGCAAAAATATTTTGTTCGCCTATATTTTTCTTATTGGTTTTCTTGATTTCAGAATCCACCGTCTTTTTCACTTAAAGGTTTCCCAATTCCTTTTTCTCGAAAAATTGGGTGGCGCCCATTTTTTTTAACCACAGTGTACACGTTCGTGGAACCCACCCCAGCTGAGCGGCCGGCGCAACAGCTTCCAGTTAGCTGTGGTTGCACTTTCTCCTCCATCCAACCAATTGACATTTCGCGATTTTGTTCTGCTGCAGGCGGGCGCAGCTCGTTTTACTTTTGGTGGTTGTTTGATTTAAAATAATTAATTCGTGGCGGAAAAAGTGCAATAAAATGTTCCATTATTCAGTTTTCAGAGGTTCCCACTATATGAGAGTGGGTTTGTATGAAGAAAATCAAAATAGTCATCCAAAAATGTTCACTATCCAGGTTTTGCAAGATTCTTTTATTCTAATTATACAATAGAACAACTAAACTAAAGGGATGCATAAGACATTTAACTGCATGAGAAAACTCTATATTTTAAATATGTATTAACTTTCTCGAACGATTAAACTAAATATTTTTTTTCATGCCTTTGTCAGTCGTGTAAATGTAGCCAATAACGCCAGTCCTAAGCGATGAGCCTTTGGTGCATACTATACCCTGTTAAATTCCTACTAGTGGTTATTGCTTGTATGTACTGAAAAACGGTATCTTGGTCATAAAATTTATTGTTATTAATCTTACCAAATAAGGTCGTAGTCTCCTTCTTTGGTTATGTTGCAATGGAGTACAAGTGGCATTCTTATATGGAATGCCTTTAATTTATGTTCAACGTTGTCGTAATTCGGGACCAACAATTCAGGTTCTGCAAAAGAAAATTATTTATTCATTTTTTAATTTCAATAATAGTTATTAGCATTTTATTTCACTTTAACATATCCCTTAGACTGCATGCCCAGCTAACTGAGATTCTTATGAAAAATAATATTTTACAGATAAAAACTGCACGAGAAACAGCAAATCGAATGATTTTATTAAAAATACTCGTAATTCGAGTACAAGCACACTTAGACCTATAGAGGCCCATTGTGATACCAAGGATCTTGGGGATTTTTATCCCCGCTAATTATTATTATAATCATTTGGAGCTTTAAATAAAGCGAGATAGGCTTCCAACGTCTTTTTGTGCTAGGTCACTGAGATCGTTAAAGAAGTATTTTCCTAGGTGTAGTTTTCTACTACGGGAAAGAGCTGGGCATGAATAGAGGAGATGTGTTGGGCTCTCTTCCTCTTCTTGCAGTCTAAGCATTAAAAGGAATTTTTGGTACAATACATCTAATAGTGAAATACACATGTTTACATAATAACAATTATTTTAAATGAAATGATTTCATCTTGCGCTAATAAGACATGTTTATATTTAACTAAGAATGCTATTAAAAATATACAAAAAATAATAAAAAATCAAATTAACTTTAAAGATGTATGGATGCAAACAAATCAGAATGGACATTGTTTTTAAATCAAACGTCGTGAGATCTATTAAAAGAGAATATTGTCTTCGGATGCTGCCTTTGCAGTTTTTTCTATTAAAGTCATGCGCTTCGCTACACCATTTGAGATCAGTTTTTATGTCAAAAAATGTTATGAAGTGCTTGGAATCGGATGTCTAACCTAAATATATTTGAGCGAATTTAAATGTCGTCTGTTTAATATGTATATGTAGGTAAATAGCATTATGAATCAATTTTTCTGACATTAAAAATAGTAATGATTCTGGGGCGAATATAATGCAGGCAACACAACTTTTTCATTCGCAACAGCACATTTCTGGCATTTCACACCTTTGTACTTCAGTGCTTGGCAATATGAACACAATTTGATCATTGGTCCAAAAACAACTCATGCATGTTCTCTATAGTTGATTTCCGGATTGTCATCGAATACAAATGAAGCAATAGTACGACGTCTATTGTCTGTAATTCGTACATTTGCGACATGTTGGTCATGCACTTCGCCTGTTTCATATGCTCGTGTCGTAAGGTTTCAATGCTCACTTTGTTCGACTGTTTCAGCGGCTTATGCTGATGCATGCTGTCTGCGAACCGTTGCTCGTCGTACTTCACTTTGTTCGCCAATTTCGTTGGCTCTTAATTAGGCTTTTCGCATAATACATATTTACACAAACAATCCTCTTCTAACAGACTCACGATCAATGAAAATGTTTGACCTACGAGAATTTGAATTAAGGAATTATACATTTCCCAATCTACGCCCTTAGACGTGGAATTTAAAAAAATCTTTTCTTAACTTAGCTATACTCTGTCCCAATCGAATTGTCAGTACAGGGGAGATAGGACGTTTGCCTCAGTCTGGTTGCAATAGCTTCAATAAATCTTTCCCTCTTTTAAGCTTTGACTGGGTTACCGTAGTATGCATGAAAAATCGCCGCAAATCGGAGAGCAATATCCATAGCGCTACCATCTGCTGATTTGAAAACAACACAATTTGTTGAACGAAAAAAGGATAATTGTGTACAAAGTGGACACCACATCGATTTTGATGAAATTTTGGTATGTTGTAAAGGACATGTTTTCGAGTATTTTTATGTAATAATGTTATGTATCGGAAACGATTTGCTTACGAGATGTAGGCTAGAAACAAACAAAAAAGTCACTATTCGTTTCCGCACCCAAAACTCATCTCGCGCAAATAACCATCTTTATAAATCACAAAAATCGAAAAAGTGTTGAACTTCAATTTAACGGTTTCACCAGAAAAACAAGAAAATGGAAAAAACAAAAGCCATGTGGCAATACCCTCACATACTCAAATTACTTTTGTTGGTTCTCAAAGCACAAAATCCCAAAGATCTTTGAAAAAAACCACAGAAAAAGCATTAACGATTAGCTTTAACTTAATAATGGTAAAACTGTTTTGATGTTGATATTTTCCTTACACACATCGATTGGCGGCCACACATAATCATTCAGCCATCGACTGTGGAACTGGCTGGTCATGCTATGGTGGGATGTACGCGAATTTGTGGAAAATTACAAAAACAAAACCTGTGTAAGTCAGTGCTTTGGTTTTGTGCCGTGAAAACATGTACAGGCACCAGTGTTTGAAAAAAAGCTCCTCCCATAAGGCCTGTACTGACAATTCGGTTGGGACAGAGATTAGTTGAGATTTTGGTAAAACATCGAATAATTTTGTGATTTGATGATGGGAGACCGCTAGTCGTATAAATGGACCCAACATTTTGGTTCTCTGGTTATGCAAGATGGATTTCAAAACTGTTTTCAGTTGAATAAAAACACAACCGACTAACAATATCTTGCTAACTAACGCTGAGTTATTCCATTCAAACCGATCCCGAGTATTTTTTTTGCCAGATCTGTAATGACAGATGAGATATGGGCTTACCACATACTTCTGCGACAAAACAGCAATCAAAAGAGTGGATTCGTTCATGGCTTCTGTGCTGCATTGTCGATTTGAGTCACTGCTTCATCACCTGATCTCGCTCGGAGTTTCTTTCATATGTTCCCAAGAACAAGTGTACCTATTGAGCTTATGAGATTACGTTAAACATTAACACACAACAAGTGTACCAGTGCAAAAAAGCCCACATGTAGAAACCCTATAACCGTAAACGGTTTACGAATTAAGTGACTTCCTACTGACACCTTAGTGAAATAGTGAAATCTACTTCTCAGATCATAAATAAATGTGTGATCACAAATTCTTATTGTTAATATTTATAAAGTGAAAGTGCAATTCGTAATTGCTTCAGGGCATTTTCTTTCTGTTGACACCTCATTTGTTAGTATCATAGAAATAGGTCATTTGTAAACTTCCAATTATGTAAACACTTACGTACACGTATAGAAGTTATACACATACTTACCATTGCAGTATATATTTTATTTAAGTTAATGGTTTAGAGGAGACTTCTTAAGTTAGCCCTATACTAGGTGCTTTTAGTAGTTAGTGGCGACCAATCGTACGTATCGACGGGAACCAAATATCATACAAGCGGTTTTTAATTTATTTAAATGTTATTTATTAAATAAATTTAATTATAAATTTGATAAAAAAAAGGTTGGAGAAAATGTTTTTGTTTTACATAACGTCTTGAAAATATGAACGTAGGGATGAAGGCCTGTATGTCTGGTTTTCAAAAAATCGGGACAAATGATACTCTTTGATGCTTGTCAGACATTCGAAAGGGGTGGCATCGTGAAAAAACTCTTTTATGTGTCAGACCCGGCCAGGAGTTGAGCCCGGGCAGCATTGCGTGGTAGTCCAACGCACTAACCACCGCGGCCACGGCGACCACCAGTCAACAATCTCTGATTGGCTGAGAGACTAAAAAAATTGAACGCTTTTTGCGATTTAGTGGACTGGATTCTTAGTCAAGAAATTATGTCTGAAAACTAAGTCAAACAGCTGGATATAATATGTATATATATATTTTTGGAGATAACAGAATTTGAGATACCTAATAAAATAAAAATAAACTTATAATTCCGATACGAATTCCCACAACTGGACTGATTGCGGACAAATACAATGAAAAAATGTTCCATATAAACAAAAACTTATTTTGAACGCATGTATTATGCCCGTTTTCGTAGTGCGAGCTGAAGGGTCGATCCAACGATAAACTCAGGATTAACACGAATTGCGTTTTCACAGTGCAGGTTTAACGCAATTCTGCACTTAAGTAGTGGGATAACTTTAGCCACCGACTTCCACCGCTTAAGTGTCGATCCAGAGAATAAATTGTTGCCGTAAGTGTACCAAAATAATATTAACCTCAAACCACATTACAGCAAACCTACCTAAACAACGAAATGTTTTATTTGGTAATGCGGCTGGCATTGCGATTCTCATTTTATACAAGGATGATTCTGCTGATATTCGCTGCGCTGGCGACTTCCTGTCCGAACACAATGGAAAGTAGCAGCAGCACGTTCGAAAGTTGAACTGGCCGAACACAATGGTGACAGCGCTGTCCAAGTTAAAATGCACGTAAACCCTATAGCGCGAACACAATGCGAAGCTGATGCTGTAGTATGAATTGTATGGTGAAGCGCAAAGTTCAGCCAACTTCAACTTTCTACTACCACTACAGCGTCAACATTGTGTTCGGCCAGGAAGTTGGCTCAACTTTGCGCTTCAGCATATAAATATATTAATAGTCATACTATAGTTGTAACTTCGCATTGGGTTCGCGCTATAGGGTTTACGAGTATTTTAACTTTGACAGCGCTGCATACTTCAACTACAGCTTTAACATTGTGTTTGGCCAGTCAAGTTGTGTACCTGTTTTATCAGGATGCACATCGAGGAAAGGAAGGGGTGCACATTTTTTTTTTTGTTTTCATCAGCATACTTCTGTTATTTTTTTATTTCCACACAGCAGCGGCTTCTTTGTCTTCTTTTCTCTTAATTTTCATTGAAATTTTTCTAAAAAGCACTTGACAAGGAAATAAAAACCAAATTTCGTTTGACATTTTGTGTTCATTCACAATTACTTTTTCCCATAAATGGTTCACAATGACACTCAATCCATTACTTAAATATACCACTTAAAGTGTTGACTGTGAAAACGAAAACTTCCTAAGTGAGGTTTATGTTCAATCCTACACCTAACTAATCCGACACTTAAGCTCGCACTGTGCGGGCATTAGTGTTTTTTTTTTAATAAAACATATTTCACCAATTAAAATTTGTTCGCAAAATAACTGGCAAATATAAATTTTCAGGATTGTTCCGACAAAAAACGAGATGCATAACAAGGTAGAAATAGTAGCAGTAGGTATCTTTTTATTATTATTATTCATTTTATGTATATAAAAAATAATTATATAAACAGCCACGGCAATACCTAACCAATCACGAGTAAAGGCATGAACGATAAACGAATGAATGTATGTACATATAGTATTCTAAACATAAATAAACGCTCTCGGCAGATTAATATAAATAGTTCTATTATATTCCAAGTAGTTTATATGAAGATGAGTCTATAATTGGCTACGAAACTTAAAATGATCTACAATTGAACGCCAATAGTGGAGATACATATGTACATACATATAGAAGACAGATTTTTTTCTCCTTCTAAATTTCAATATTCGACAAGAATAGTAAATATGTAAGCCACGATTGTAGTGAAAGCAGAAAGTAGCGGCAAAAAATATGTATATATGTAGGTACTCATGAATTTACTAGGAAAAAAAAAACAAAAGGGGATAAATTATAAATATAAATTCATTCGTAGTCGCAAGGTGTGGAATATGAATTGGCGGCATATTGAAAATAAATGTTGTAGCTAAATTCAAATTTAAAACTAACTGCATTAAGAATATGTAATGGAAACATATTAAATGAGGTTTAAAAAAAACGATTATTTTTTTAAATCTCACCATTAACAATTGGCCTAGGAAAAGTAGTAGAAGGTCCGGGCAGCGCCGATATAATATTTTGTCTAGTATTTATTGGCTCTGTCGGCGATGGTTTTTCTACCATTCTGCCATCTATCATTTGTACATTTTCTGTTATACGGTTTTGATATCCCCCCCCACGAACGGTGCTGATTGTAGGCGTACCTTCCCAAACATTTAGCAGTTCTTCATCGGAAATTGAGTACATAGTATCTATATTACTAGCGTTAGAATATACTAGGCTATGTAATCGATTATCTTTAGTTTTACTGGAGATTGATGGTGTTGCTGTGTGAGGTGGTAGTGTACGCTGAGGGAATGTATTGCTGCCTCTAAATAAATCGGTGGCGCTTTGTGAAGACGATTCTGGTAATGGGCTTGGGTGAAAACTATCGTTGTCATAGGGTCGTGTAAATGAACTTTCCGTGTTGTTCAACTTGAGCATATGGTAGCTTGAATGCCTCGAGTTACACTGATATTTGCCCTGATGTGCTTTTAATGCATGTCGCACGCTTATATGGGCTTCGATTTTGTCTTGTTCACCTTTAAAATAAACGTTAGCAATTGATCAGTGGACAAAACAAAACTCTAAACTCAATTGAAGTACAATATGTACATTATCATTATCTGCGTTCAATGAAAACAAGCTCATTTTTGTACTATTTTTTGGTGTTTTTTTTTTTCGCTTTCAATACCATCATAATATGTGTTATTTCAAATCCGTAATTGAACGCAGATTCGGTATTATATTTTAATACTCCTGGGTACTTACCATCGATGTAACTTTCTGATGTAAAATATGAATGCTTATCTCGTCCATGACGTAAATTATGCGTGGTTATTGGCTCACCATCTTTTAACCAATTAATAGGTTCATAAATTGCTATTATACACGTTATTTTAAATGGATCACCGATATTGACATACGAATCACCGTAGTAAATAGAGGGTTCAAGTTCTTGTTCCGAAAAATCTAAGGGTACCCGTATATTTTTGGATTTGTCAGTTAGTTCAAGGTAAATACGATTCTTGTATGAATTAAATAGCATTTAAGATAAATATAAATGATAATATATAATTCAAACATGAAAAATAGAAATAACAAATTATACAGGCGAAAACTTGTTCTTTAATTTTCATTACTAAAAGGTAATGAAAATAGATATACATAGTTCTATATGTTTGAATTGTATTTGCTTAGGAACTAGGGCTATTCATGTAGGTACTCATATGAAATGTTTGGTTTCGGTCTATACAAACGCCGTTAAAAGAGAGTAGTAAAAAAAAAACTAAAAATGTATTTCAATTTCAATTGCTAAAGAAAAACTACAACATAACTTAAATACATACTACAAAAGTTAGTTAGCAACACTATATCTGTCATCTTGTATGTACATACAAGTACGTTATATATCAGAAGCAGCAGCGACGACAAATTAAACAAGTATACATACATTAGAAAATAATAATCAAACTTAATCGTTTTGCAACGAGTTTACGTAGAATGAAATGAGTAAGCGAGATTGTAAGTTGTTTTTTAAAGAACTGACCCAATTCGCAAGCTTTTATAAGTCTCGCAACTATTTTACATGCAACAGAATGTTCAATAAATAAAAGTACTGCAGCTCATAAACAAAAGATAATTTAAGCCTACAACTACAAGTACATTTTTTTGTAAATAAAATGTGAAATTAAGAAGATTTTAGAGAAGAAAATATTAATTTCATTTACTGGCAACCGAAGGAATATTTCCTTAACTAAGATCGCAGACTTTAAGATTCGGAAAATTCATGGTGGGAACTGTCATGTTATTAATTATTATCTTTTATAATCCCTTAATAAATTTTCGAATCCTCTGTGGTTTGAATGAACTGAACTAAGCGCTGCCTGCCAATTTAAGTTCAAATTGACAACAGGCAGCTGCAACAACTTCACGGAGGAAGCAGCCTCTATATTTGCTTGGAGACCGATCCTGATATGAAGGGTACATACTAATAGAATTACGAAAAAAAAAATCACATAAAGCACATTATGTATTCGTAACGATGCTAGACTAGATACGAAAAAAGCTGGATGCAAGCACCGAGGTTTTACATCAGATCTGTTTCTTCACCTCCATAAGGGAGAGCTGGTTGCTATAAAACACAGACGAACTGTTCAAATTTCTTTTTTTTTTAAGTCTTAAGTCCAGTGAAGTTGTGAATTTAAAGTTAAATGTTAAACATCTTAGTGTCGCATTAATGTTCTTCATTCATTGCGAATTTTGTCTTTTTCATGTGTGGCTTGTATGAAGTAGCCCAGGTTTCAATTCATTACGAAATATATTTGCTTTTAATTTGTTTATGTGTAAGGTAGGTATACTAATACGTACCTATGTTCGTATGTACATGATAGTCTAGCATGATTCATAAATTTGAACAAAAAATTAATAAACGCCAATTGACACCGGCGAAAGGTACAAACAAAATGAAATAAGGAATATGTTCACTAAATTCATTATAATGTTATTTTCCTCGCCGGATGAAGACACATTTCTTTATTTTCTACCCACTTTAAAAATCAACAGAAATAATTTAAAGTTGAAATGGCAGCTGATTTCGAACTATTTCGAAGTTATCTAAGACATTAGCAGAGACAATAATAATTGTCTCTGATATTATTGCTCGTAACTTAAGAGTGGTTGGGACCACTCATAATTCTTATGAGCGCTCATAAATACGCACTTATAGCGGTTGGTGAATAGATTTATGAGGCTCTTGACTTATGAGCGGTCGGTGAATGCCGGCCTTAGTGTCTGTAATCCAGATTGAACGTGTTAAAGAAAACAATTCTTATGCTGACCATACACCATTCAACTCAACCGTCAACTTAGTCGGTTCATGGTGAAATCAACCCGTGTGTGGCGCTGTCAGTGATCGATTTGAAGGTTGACGAGCTGGTTGGGGTAAAATTAAAAGATTTTGATTTTTGGAAGTTGATTTCAACTCAGTTGACTGTGTGTGGGGAAGTCATTTGATTTGCTGTCAAATTGAGGGGAATTTGGACTAGGCTTGTGCAATCTGTGAAAGTGTGTGTGAGCAAAACGTAAACAGTAAGATGACTTTAAACGCACACATAAAGAAAATTCCAGATATTTGTGGCATTTTATACAAAGTCCTTCAACTCAGTTGGTGCAGTGTGTGGCCGAATATAAATTCATGTGTAAACTCAATTGACAATTGAATTGATATGTGTATGGGCTGCTTTACAAGGGTTCTGCAAATAAGAGCCGAATCCACACAGTTGAACAAAGTGGTAAGAATTAAATTTATATTTAAAAAATATTGGCGATGTTCCTTTGTCTTTGACATGCAGGCAATTTATTTCAGGACCGTTTGGTTGTATTTGGTGCTGACTTTGGCTGATTGGTGGGGGTGGGATCTTGACCATCTGTAGTCAACTCGCAAAATAAAATATACCAATCTTAAAAATCGTCTTTTTTTTTGTCTTTCTCTATCGTAATATACCTATCATCTAGTGCCCCATTTAATTTTTTAAGTTTAAGTAACATTTACATATACATATGTACATACATATGTGGTCTATGCAATGTAAAATTCATTACTAATAAAATACAAAATAACTTTAAAGGTGTGTCCAGTCCAGACAGAACGAATCATTTTAGAAATTAATATACTAGCGGAAAAAAGTCTAATAAAATTGATTTTAACTCAAAAACAAATACAATATACAAATCACGCTAAGATACGAGTACCTAAAACAGATGCACCATTTTCAAGCGATCGGCCGGCGGTTAAAATGTAATCAAACATGTGTTTGTTAACAGAACAACAAAAAAACAAATCAATCTTTTGTTTAATCAAAAAAGAAAGATTATATGTGTTCAAGAATCGAACGAAGTCGTTATGACGAAAGATCTATGGAAATGGAAATAATATTGGTGGTACTTCTAAGATATGCAGTTTAGTGAAATTCTACAACATTACGATGCATACATATATATGAAGCAAACGAATTACAAAATAGAATCGGTGTGATTTAATTCAAACCCAATTTTCTTTTGTCGCCAATGAGATATCTATCCCGAACTAACATATCTCTCTTATTGCAGTTCTAAGTTGATTTTAACTAAACAAAAACAGATAGGTATGCACATAGATCTACATTAGGCATTTTTATTTTTTAGTTCAGAGCAGAGCGTGAGGTTTCAAAAAAAAAAATGTTTTTGTTTCTTTTTTAGCCCAGAGTGTGAAACTTTGTGGAACGTGTATTTCTTTATTCGCTCAGAGCGCGCTCGCTCAATTGTATCGTGGATTTGCAACTTAACATTAACCTATACCGCCTTTGCAAATGACACTGTTGATGCCAAGCTTACATAATTACATAATGTATGTACACATGTACATCAGAGTTAATGTAACTCTTAATAACCCACTCGCGGATGGCATGCATTCCAGAACTAGTTCTAGAAGTACTTCTAGGGAGTCGGAACTACTTCTCAACTCGATTACAGCACATGTAAAAAAGGCATTACATTTAGCATTGCATGTCATAGGACGGAAGCGATCGCCTCTCCACTCTACAATACCCAGAAGCTGTCTCAGAAGTACTTCTCAAACACATTACAAAGAAGTAGTGCATTCATGCCTTCGAAAAAGTCAACGTAGAAGTACTTCTCGAACACATTACGAGGAAGTAGTGCATTCATGCCTTTTTTTGCACTTTCCACTCATTTTCATAAGTTTCAAAAAAATTTCTATTTTTGGGTAATTTTTTCTCAGTTGAAAATCTGTGAATTAGAGTTTCATAAAAAATCATTTTACATAGCATATAGAACGTTGCAGAGCATAGTTTGAGCCGAAAACTTAGCACTTTCGCACTTAAAATCTTAAATCAAATGTTTGCGATTGGCATTGGTTAACAAACAAACGTTATTCTAAATGCGACAACCAGGCGACAGTCATAAACAACGCGGTGAGATCATTTTACAGAAAAGTATACTTGTTGAGTCCTTCCTTGCCGCATTACCTCACATTCGTACTGTAATGCCCTCAACTTTTCTTAAGAATAGACCAATTCCATTCTGCATTACTCTTCACTAGTTCGGTAATGCCTTCCATTTCACTAGTTTTAGGTTCAATGAACAGTATTGCATTATGGGAGGACTTCTTTTATAATTGAAACATTTCATTGCCTGTAATGTGGCCTAATTCTATGTTCACTACTCCTAGAAGTAGTTCCAGAAGTAAGGCCTTGCAAAACCGCGACTGGGAAGCTATTTCCTCTATTTCAGGTGAAAATGGATCTCTGTGTGAGTTGGCGATTTTTTACAATTTTAGAAATGGATTTAAATTTGCAACAACGAACTTGTATTAAATTTTGCGTAAAAAAAGGATTTAATGGTGCGCGAACGTTGGAAATGTTCAAAAGTGGTCGTGAGTAAATCGAAAATGATGAACGCAGTGGCAGACCATCGACATTGAAAACCGACGAAAACATTGATAAAGTAAAAGAAATGTTGGTCAATAACCGCAAATTAACCATCAGAGAGATAGCGGAGGACTTAAACATTGCCTATGGATCCGTCCAAGACATTTTGGTTAATGATTTGGGTTTCCGTCGTGTAGCAGCAAAATTGGTGCCAAAAGACCTCAATTTCATGCAAAAAAGAGACCATGTTGACGTCGCAAAAGACATGGTTTGCGAGGCTGAATCCGAATCCGATTGACGAAAAATGCAACAAATACCATCCAACATCCACCGAATTCACCTGATTTGGCTCCCTGTGACTTCTTTCTGTTCAAACGAGTCAAAAAACCATTATGGGGAACGCGTTTCAGCAGCCGAGAGGAAGTAATGGAAAAATCGCAGGAAGCACTGATGGACATACCGAAAACCGAATATAAAAAATGTTTCGAGGATTGGATCAAGCGCTGGCATAAGTGTTTTGCAGTCGATGGGGATTACTTTGAAGGGGACAATATAGATTTAGATGAATAAACTTGTATTTTTAATTTTCTGAATAAATTCCGGTAACTTTTTGATCAATGTGGTATATATTTTCATACCGGAAGTTACAAGTTTAAAAGACATATGCCTTTAAAGACCCCATACAAAGTAGAGATAAAGCTTGTTTACGTTTCGCCCGTAAATATGCAACCATGTTTTAAATAAATACATTTTTCACTCCTAACAGTATAAAAAAGGTTAAATTTATGGCGCGCTGCGCGCAATTAAAAAAAAACTATGGATAGGACATCGACTCACATTACTAAAGGAGTACCCCGGTCCTGTATGGCTGTTTCCTCAACTGGTTTACTAAACAGTTGGGCCGAGTGGCGCGGTGCGCGCGATTAAAAAAAGACTATGGATAGGACATCGACTCACATTACTTAAGGAGTACCGGGAAAATAGTGCACTGAACGCATTGAACGCAGGAAATAGTACAATTTAAAACATGGTTGCATATTTACAGGCGAAACTGAAACAAGCAGTATCTTCCAAACTAGAAACTTCCGGTATGAAAATATATATTAAAATTCTTAGAAAAATGCGTATTTTCATGTATAAAAATTTCATCAAAATCGGTGCGTACGCCCTTATTGGAAATACAGTACAATTCCGATAAATCGTAGTGCCAAGGGACCTAGAACTTATTACGAATTATAGATGTTTTCGAAATAGCGGGGCTACGAATTATTGAAAATGTTTTCAAGGGACCGGCAGTTTATTTCGTATATTTATTACTATTTCGCGGGGTTTACGAATTAACGGGGTACGAATTATCGAGATTATACTGTACATAATTACCATTTATTTTTTTAAACAACAGCCAACCAGTAAACACCAAAACCATAAGTCAGCTGCTTTTTGACATTTCTCAAACTAACTGTGTACATATTTAGGTACTCACTTACTTTACTTTAGGTGGCGCTACAGCTCGGGTTGAACCTGGGCCTGCTTCTCGCAACCATTTGTGTGTGCGTGTTATATTTTTGCACGAATGGAAGCGGGACTTTCAGTTTTTTGCGGACTTTTGCACCGTGAAAAAACTTTTAGGTGTTGGACCCGGGCTGGGATTGAACCTGGGCAGCATTGCGTAGTAGTCCAATGCACTAACCACTACACCGTGCTCACATGTACATATTTAGTCAAAAATTTATTGACTAAAAATCCAGTCCACGACCTCAAAAAATTGACTAAATGATTAGTCAATTCGATGTCTCTTGAACAATCAGAGGCGGTTGACTAAATAACGGAATGCGCCCATTGAAAACTGAGCGGATTGGAATTCGGCCGAATTTGATCACAGGGGTGAGTATGTCTTAAGGTAGAGTATGGTAGCTCGAATTCTAAAATTAACGCCAATGCTAATTAAAAAAAAATATTTAAAAGACAGCTACAAAGTTTCAAAAAAATCAAAATCCAATCCAAACTTCTGTTTTTTTACATGAAATTAAAATAATAATCTTAAACGTGTGGCCAGCTTTAAACAATGGACTGAAAAAACTAACAATATTTGGAAACACTTCCGCACCTAAAGAAACGAAAGTGCAATAAACTGATACTGATTCTAGAAGTGGCGATTTAAAAAAAAATTATAATAAAAGTTACCTCATTCTCATATTATACATTTTCATTCGTTTATACATATCTGCGCAGAGGAATACAGGGATTTAGCATAAATCGCTGCTTACAACCCTGGTCATGGTCACATTTATAAACGTATTGTTTATGGATAACCTACATTTGATTGAGAAGTTCGGCGCTTGGGCAAGTTTACCACTAGTAAGATAGCGCAAGTGGTTAGTGCGTCGGACTACTGAGCCAGCGGTCTTGGGTTCGAATCCCGCCGCAAACACCTAAAAGTTTTTCACAGTGTCCACCTCTTTCGAATGCCTAACAAGCATCAAAGAGTATCATTTGTCAGGATTAAGCTTCTCAACTCGCCGTTCGGAGTCGGCAAAAAACTTTAGGTCCCTTCCATTCGTGCAAAAATATAACACGCACACACAAATGGTTGCGAGAAGCAGGCCCAGGTTCACCTCGAGCTGTAGCGCCAACTAAGTAAGCAAGATATCATTGAACTGAACGATTCTGGTATGAGGCGGAAGTCAGTAGATAATTTCAAATATGAAAAAATCTTACTTGAGTCTTTGATGTAATAATGCCGTCATAACTATTATTCTTTAGAAATAATGATGACAGTATGTCAATGACACCAACAAATTTCAAAGAAACGTTCACAGGCTAACGAATTATCACAGCGTTGAGAATTTAAAAGCTAGATTTTATTTCAGACTTGTGTACAACACAAAAGTTCCTTGTTTACTTACACATAACATATATGTAAGCATGTTGTCTTTGTGAACTCGTATCAGCTCAATTTAAAGATTGTTTTGTTTGCTGACGCATTTCTCTCATTGAAATGGATTGTTTACATTAGAGATAAATGAAATTTATTTAATTAACCAATTTGTGTTTGTTCGTGAAGACTCTTTGTAGAAAACGATTGATAAATTTTCTTAACTGTTGAAATAAAATATATTTTCGGTATAACCTAGCACTTCGTGGGATGCTCTAATGAATGATTTTTTTTTCTTCTATAAATTAAATCAATAAACTTCTGTATTGTTGTTCAGACACGAAATATAAATCACTTTTTCGCCACCAGCTAACAAAATATGTAATTATTTACATATACTCCAGCGTAAACTTTTTGCAATTATCATTTTTATGACCAATAAAGAACTTGGAATTATGAGATTTATTTTAACAAAATATGATATAATAGTAGCGTAGAACATTTATTAAAATGAAAAAAATTCCTACAAAAAGTGCACACTTTATTATAATACAAGGACATTGCAGCAAAATGAAATCATCGTATATGTAGGTCTTACAATCAGTAGCAAGCAAATAAGTACATTTTGTTGTAAAATATAAGGGAAAATAAACCAAATTAAATAAATATTGAATAAAAGAAAAGAAAATGAAAATGCCAATACACTTACCATTATTTTGAGCATTTATCACTAAAAACATCGAGATAAATGACAATAATCCAATGAATTTTTTTGCCTCCATCTTTGCTATTGATTGTCTGTTTTATTCTGCTTTCAAAACTGATTCAGAGAATGAAAGACCGAGGAAAATTATTAACGACACCGTCAAAGCAAAAAAAAAAAAAATATATATATTACTAATATTACTCAATTATGCACTCATAAAACTTTTTTCGATGATTAATAATGGCAAGCGTTTTTCAATGGCTTATTTAGCTATGGCTCTAGCTAAATCGATATTATAATTTACTAATGAAATATTTGGCAAATTAGCAAACGTTTTAAATACCTGTACAAAACAAATTACTAACGAAATACAAACAAAAAGTCAAAGTCACGAGATTGATCTTATGATGAGGTTTTCCTGACCCGTCTAGGAGATAATAATAATTACCAAAAGCACTATAGAAGAATTTTCTCCCCGAAGTAGCCAGGTTAAAGGCAAAGATATTTATATCTACCGAGGGAAAGTAATTACAAAATGTACATAGAAGGCTGAGCGTGTCAAATCGTTCCGTAATTTAACTATTTTCGATAGCCTCCCAAAATCAAGAACATGTAATTCGCAATGAATTTGTCAAGAAGTGTGTGCGCACGCCTTTTCCATGCGTTTCCAATAACTTGGAAAATCTCACCAACTTCAATGTTGTGTTGGTTTCAGTGTTTCCACTTTGTGTCATTTTTTCTAGTATATATTGATTTAGCACATGGGGTCTGTCCAACAAAATAGATCTTAAGGCCGTGTGCCAATTGTGTTAAATGTTTATCCACTGGCTGGCTAATTTTTGACGTTTGTACAGAGGTGGATAAATTTTCAGCTTTTTACTTCGTCGATTCGATTAAATGGAATTTGTTTTGAATACTTATTCATTAATTTCCCAGTAGAAATGAAAAGTTTGCCTTTATAATCTTATTATTACTAAAATTACCACACTGTTTTTCCAGTTTTAAATAAAAAAAAAAAAACATAATAAAACATAACTAATATTTATTTTCGGTGTTAACGCTTTTGTTAGGAAAATATATGTTATTTGTGTACATGATTGAAGAACAAAGCTCGTGATTTGTTACTGGAAAATGCAAAGACAAAAATTTCACCACTCAACATTTTTCAAACAATCAATTTTACTTGTTTTAAAGCACCGTGTAGGTGATGGTGAATCCGTCAATGCCGCTGCGTTTAACGTTGACGCTGACGTTGGCGCATGACGGAAAAATCCGTCCCATAAAATCGGTCGCATACCAGCGCTGAGCGGATGACATTTTGCTATTGCTGAAAGCAGAGCTGTCATTTCGGTAATTTTTGGGTGCTCAATTTTTGATAACATGGTGGTACTTTTCAAGTGAAGTACCAATATTCACATATGAGAAAAATTATGAAAGTGGTAAATTGTTGGGAATCAGAATCAAAATAATCTGAATTGCTAGTTTCAAATTTGTCTTTTTTGAATTTTTCAGTGTCTGTTCCTATAATCGATACCGGTTGGTTTTTCAATCCAAACATAGTTTTATCATGGCCTTTGGAGTTTTCTTACCAATGTCTTACCAAATGAGTTCTATTATTTGGTACAAGGACCTGACATTGCAATCACTTTTTTTTATCTCGAGCAGTTTTTATATCTCCAGTACAGTTTTCATTTTCCAACCGACCAAAAAAGCACTTATTCTGCTCGAGATCAATTTTTGTGAATTTCGGATTCAACGCGAGATTTACACCTACTTGCACTAATACCAAATTATTTTATACGAAATTTAAACGCAGCACATCAAAATGCTATTAAACAATACAAATATTATCAGAAAAAACTAGAAAATATAAAGAAAGAAAGTGTATTTAAAATTGTATTTATAATTTTTCTTTTTTTATTTATTTCCTTTTACGAACAGAATTTCAAATCAACCTCATTTGTTTTCTATTCAGCACGAAAAATCTGAGATCTGAGAACAAAATCTGAAAAGCCCCAACAAAAACGACATAAGACCAGTGTAGTACGGACTGCATATGGGTATACAAAACTACTATTAGTATTAGGCTGAAAGTGTTTTCTTTTCAAGCTGATATCAGCTGATTGTCAACATCGATGACAGTTTCTCTATATTTCTCTATGCTTCCACCAATTAAAATGCATACTCTGAATTTGTGAATGCGTGAACTATAATATGTGAATGGGTGAACTTCAATGCGTGAATGTGTGAACACCCAACAACGCACAGCCCACAGAAAAAAGTAATAAACCTAAAGTAAACATACTTTCTGCGTCGGCGCTTTTATATGCGTTTGTTATGGGCCACCTTCCATAAGAATGCGTGTATTCTATCGAGCTATCAGTTAAAACGGATGAATAAACGCACAACGGATTCTATGGGTCGGGGCCTTAAGAGTGCTCAGAGCGCGTCTGACCACTGAGCGCTCTGATTTAATTTTGAAACACACTTGAGCACTTAGCTGTCATATGATTTTTCTATCGTTTATAAGCCTTAAATTGTTGTTTATCCATTTATAGCCTTAAATTAAGTTTATGCATAATCAAACTAGTTTATAATATTAATTAATGCAATTATTAAATTGTATTAACTAACTTCTACGCCATAACAAAAATCCTCGTCCGCCATTTCAATTGTTTTCAATTTTTTCCTAACTGTCAAATGTCGTTTTGGCTGCACTCAGCATTTTATTCAGGATGCCCAGTCAATTTATTCTGTGCGCATCGAGCGCGCTCAGCCCACGCTCTGAGCGAATAAAGTAACACCACGTTCCACACTCTGAACTCTGAGCTAAAAAAGAAACACGAATATTTTTTTTTGACAACTTAACTAAGGCTCTGCTCTGAACTAAAAAAGAAAAACGCCTAATGAGTAGGAACACTCCACATGTTCCTTAGTCTGCTTTTACACTTAAGACTTGTGAGTCTAGACTGTTTTCGAATTTCTCTTTATTATTTACATCCGTGTGCCTTGCGCTTTTACACTTAGACTTTTTTCCTTGACTCAAATTTGACATTCCTTTTTCATTTTGCAGTTCTTGTATTGTAGACATGACAAGGTGGGAAGCAACACAATGATAAAACGAAGAAGAGCAAAGAAAAACGTCAAAAAGAGTCGCCAAAAACTTTACCCTCAACTCACAGGGCAAAATATTTTCCTTCTCATCTTTTCGAACTTTCTTACTCTTTTGCACCCATGTGAGTCTAGGCTCACAAGTCTATGTGTAAAAGCAGACTTATCAGTTCCATTTTTCAGGCACACAGACATGAAAAACAGACGGTAATAAGAAGTGTTGTATTGAAAGAGAGATAGAAGAGGGGAAATATATATCAGAATTTGCAACGGCGTTTTTTACAATATCCGAAAAAATTAATTTGTAATACATACATTATTGTTAAAAAATATTTGTATAAATATTTGACTTTTGATCGTCGCTTTCACCTTCTGTTTATAAGTTATATTTTTTAAAATGCCAAAATAAAGTGTAGACGAATATTTCAAACGGAACTTGGACTTGAAATACATACATAGGTCTGTTCCCGTACTGTCGAAAACTGTCGAAATAAGCCATAATGGCCTTAAGTCACTTTCGAAAAGCGACATAAGGCCATACCCCGAAATATGGCTGTCTGTCCCCTTACGAAAGCGTCATAAGGCCATATCTTGAAATATTTTGAAATATGGCTTTATGTCACATGGCTTTATGTCACCCTTCGTACCGCCTCAAAATCAATATATGTTGTGTTAACTTCTTAGCTGTATTAAATTCAATTTTTTTTCGTAAGGTAAAATAAATGGATCGTTTAGCAATGCAACTCGCATGTTTGTCGTTAATGTTATGAGTGTTTATTTTAACGGCAGTGGGCACCGTAGCGCAAGTGGTTAGTGCGTCGGACTACTAAGCCAACGGTCTTGGGTTCAAATCCCGCCACAAACACCTAAAAGTTTTTCAAAGTGCCCACCTCTTCCGAATGCCTGACAAGCATTCAAGAGTATCATTTGTCATGTAAAAGCTACCCAACTCACCGTTCGGAGTCGGCAGAAAACTCTAGGTCCCTTCCATTCGTGCAAAAATATAACGCGCACACACAAATGGTTTTGGGAAGCTAGGCTTGGTTCTACCTAGGACTGCTGAAGCCAAATATTTATTTTTATTTTTTATTTTATTTTATCGGCAGTGGTCGATCTTGGAATGATTGCTAGTTTTTTGCGGAAATCGCCAGACAGTATAATAATTGCGTCTCCAAAACATCTTGAGTGCAGATCTTTCATAGTTTGATTGAGTGCTCCAATGCTCCAATGACGATTTTATTTGTTACCAAAACTTTGGCCATTGCTGACTTTTTCGCAATGTAGCATGTCGGGTTTTCAGTCGTTTGGATGTTTAAAGGCAATTTCAACACTGAATGAGCCGTTCGGTATTCTTCTAGCAACGTGGCGGCTATGTCAGAAAAAGCAACTGCTACAGCGATTTCGGATCTCGTACGGTCAGTGGCCAAAATCAATGACATGAAGAATGTCTTGCCAGTTCCGCCGCGCATCAAGGAAAAATATGCCACCATTTTGTTGGGGGTTCAACAGTGGTACATTCATTCGAACTGATTGATTCAATGCATCTCGATTGTATTCACGTTCACTTTCCAATTCTCGATTGAAAGCGTCGTTCATTTAACGACATGGCGTTGGCATTCCTAACTTGACTAACAAACTGTCGCACATGACGTAATACATGTCCTCGATCAAAGTCAAAGCCAGCTTATGTATCTCTTCATTCAACTCGAGATCTGGATTCCCCGAACTGACACGAATTCGATGCAAAGTGTCTTCTGACATGTTATCCTTGTACTTGTTGTACAGTTCACGTGGATTCGATGGGAAGCATGTCGAAATAATGATAGCAAATAATAGGTCTGTTTGGTAACATGCAAGTTTTCGAAAGTTCTACGTAAACTACATAGAATCTGACAGTTTCATGGCTCTCAATTTTTTTTACTCTCATCTGGCTCTCTCTTTGCGATGAATTATCTGCAAGACCAATTCCTCGAGGTGGGCCGAGCCAACTCTGTCAAACCATCCATCTGACAGTTTGTGAAATGCCATAAATCTTCATTGTTATTGGAAAACAAAAACAATTTGATAGCTTTGACCAAGTGTTGTTTGAAAAGCGTTTGTTTACTTTTGTGCAAGTTTTCTGTCTTTGAGAGGAGTTCTCTCTCTTTGAGAGGATTCTACTATTTGACAGATCTCAATTCCGTGTGCCAAAAAAGATACCAAACACACCTAATAGGTCTGTTCCTTTACTTTTTGCTCCAAAAATAGTAAATTATTGAATTTTAAGGAGTGGGGGTAAAAGTCTCTCAGAGTAAGGCAAAATCACCAAAAAGTAAAGGAACGCGATTAACCACAAAAGCTGCTACAAACGAAATGTCATAAACATATGTGAAGCAAAAGTAAACAGAGTGTTGTTGTATGATTTTGGATTTTACAGAAAAGTCCACCCCTGATGATTTCCCAGAACCAATACAGTATGCAATATATTGCGAAATGCAAATTTTAACATTCAGAACGTTCAACTTTCATCTATGTTCCTTTTCTCTCCATTTTTTTACTTTTTGAATTAAAATAAAAAAATGCAAATAATTCAAACAAGTGAAACAGCTGACTTTGACAGATAGTTCAATTTCTACTGGAAGAAATTTGTGCAGTAAGAAATAGTAAGATTTTTTAGTGAGAGGAAATTTTTACTCTCTCGTTGCCTCTCTCTTTTACTACTTTTTTGCGTAAAGGAACGCGATTTATCTAAAACCAGTAAGAATCAGTAAGAATCAGTAACAATTTTCAAGTAAAGGAACAGACCTAATGTGTGTATGTGACTTGAAGATGCAGAAACAATTGTTTCAGTGATTGTCACGTCCCAATGAGTATCGTTTGAGCTGTTGACATGAAGGAAGCACGAAATGTTGTCGTGTAAATGCGATCAAGAGCATAAGTAGAACCCACATTTGGATAATCAAGAACCACGTCGCCTTGCTTCCAACGTTGAAATTTCTTTGATGAAGCGTTGCAAGTGCTATAACGTTGCATCTCAGAGCAAAGCAGCGTTCTTACAAACGATCAAGTTGGTCCTCCATATTGCCCATGAAGTAAATTTCGATGAATCTATGCTGTGCGTCTTCAAGCGGTTGCAATGATTCAATTCGATACTGAATTTGGCCTTTAAAGTCCAAAGGGAAGTCAGAATAACTCATTTATGATCGCCAACAGAAAATTAACGTTTACTCTTTCGAGCAGAAATTACCTTGAATGTCGGATTGAATCCGCGTTCTTCGATAATATCTGCTCCAAATGAAGTGGATTTTCTACCCCTGGGTAGAAAAAATATAGGAATCGTTTGGATAAAATCTTTTTTTTTATCGAAATATTTAAAAACAATCCTTTTTCTAAAAACTTCTTTATTATCTCCTTAACATTCCCTTTATAAGTACTTTTTCAGTCAGTATTCGCAGTTGGTCGATGCTGATGCGATGACAGTCGGCTTTTCAAAAGAGAGCCCGCGCTACTTTTGCACTTCTTTTTATACTCTCGGATAATGCTTTTGACAGTTGCATATCTAGAGCAGTGCGACCAAAGATGATGCCAGTGGGCTTAAGGGGATCCCACAACTCGGCCATCCTGTTGGTCAACGCCTCGGTGAACACCTAAAGGGGTCATTTCAGCCTAATGTGGTAAGTTCAGCATCTCAGAAACAGAAGTCATCTCCGGTAGGTGTTATATCTAAAGTGAGAGGTCATGCAAATAACACTGGTATCGGATAAATAATAGAAATAGAATGTCTCGAGTACTGGTGAGAAAATTTCTGAAATAATAATATCATCTCATGTTGTGTTAGCTGGATAATGTGCAACAGGTAACTGAAACTCATCTATTTAGAACATTTCAGGTCTCTGGTAAGTCTCGAATGAGTGGAACATCTAGGGTCAGTATATTTTCTCGAATAATTGGGACATCTCTGGTACATCTCGGATAAATGGAGCGTCTAAGGTAGGTATATCTTCTCGAATAATTGGAACATCTCTGGTACTTACTTAAGGTGGCGCTACAGATCGGTGTGAACCTGGGCCTGCTTCTCGCAATCATTTGTGTGTGCGTGTTATATTTTTGCACGAATGGAAGGGACCTACAGTTTTTTTTTGCCGACTCCGAACGGCGAATTGAGAAGCTCATTGACAAATGATACTCTTTGATTGCTTGTCAGAAAGAGGAGCAGCATGCGTAGTAATCCAACGCACTAACCACCACGGCCACGGCGACCACCATCTCTGGTACATCTCGGATAAATGTAACATCTTTGGTTTGTATATCATCTTTTTTTAAAGACCGTAGGCTTCATCTTTAGTACTATCATCAGACAGCCATGGCTTCATATTATCAGCGCTTGTAGTCGTTCTTCTCGGTCCCTCAGCCCCTCCACCTTTCTCCACATCGTAGCGATCGTTTACCCCGACTTTGGTAATTCTAAAAGGACCAAAATATATTTTTTTTTTTAACGCGGCTGAGTGTGTAGCGTGTCCATTAACCTTTTTTGCGCTGTACTACTGAGTTCAGGGGTCTCAGGTTCGTTTCCTGGCAAAATCAGTAGTTTTATTTTTATTTTTGTTATATGGCAGCACAATTTCGGATAGCCTTTAATTTTCCCAAATTATTGTTAATCGAATAGTGGTAATTTCTTCAAAATTGGTCCAGTAATTAACGAGTTAATTAAATTGTCTTTCGAAATATGTACTCTTACTCTTCATTGGCATCAATATAGAAAAAAACATTAAAACCAAAACATCTAGTTTATTGTTTCAAAATAATTAAAAAAAATTACAGTTTACATATTAACATATAAGAATTTTTAATAAAAAGTAAGGCGCTAGAGAAAATAAAAATCATACGAGTAGATTGTTACCTGTTCTAGCCGATAAGCACATCGGTACAGACAGATGATGCTATGAATACAGCTAGCAGCGAATCGGCGACGACACGTTATCAATAATCAATGATCCGCTTGTTGGACAGTTAGTGTAAATAAAGTTAATGAATTTTAACAAAGAGTGTACATATATATATGTATGTATAACGGATAAAACTCCGATCACTAATCGATGTTGCAACAATTTTCCCACATACCTGAGATTTTGCTCAACCAGGTAATTATGACGGCCCAGCAAAATACAGGCACGAATGAAAAATGTGTAGTATTGCGAGCAGTGTATTAAATCTAAAATTAAATATTATTATTAATATACTAAAATAAAAAAAAGTCAACTGCCTGTGGCCTATTTCACCAACTACAAATTACAACCACAATTTTGTACTTGTAAATAAAAACTACAAATTTGTACTTTTCGTTCTGTTTATCACGGTACAAATGTTTGGTGAAACGACATTATTCAAATATTTCACAAATTTTGTTAAAAATCAATTGTTAATACAAATTTGTAGGTTGGTGAAATATACCCCCGGAATGACAGTCGAGATGTAATAAAACAAATTAGGTACCTACTAAAACAACTGATGGGTTTGGAAAAGTATTGATTATATTATGTACATGCATACATACATATTTATAAGCTTATAGTGCCATGTCTAAAAATAATAAATATTTTATTTTTTATTTTTCTTTAACCCTAGAAGCATAATCTACGTCAATTTGACGTGTGCTCTCGGAATTATAAGTTGTCACACCTTAGCCGATGCGTAGGTCGGGATGTACCTTTAAGAATTCTTATTTGTCGCTCAGAGCTTGCATGGGGTTGTCGTTTCATTGAGGCAAGTCACGTTAAAATTGAGATATAGCTATGGTCTACGTCGCGAAGACGTTTGTTCCGACTGCATATAATTTTATTTTATTTATTTTTATTTTTTATTTTATTAAAAATATATACATATGTATACCTTAAACCTAAATTTAAAGTAAAAAATGTTTAAAGTACAAACTTATTATTTTTTGAAGTCCGAAAAAAATACTTTGTTTTTTTTGGTAATCTTGAATGATCTTTTAGTTTGCTTTGTTATATAAGAAATAAATAAAATTTCAATAAAAAATAAATATGTTTCTTTATAAATATATATATTTATCTTACTGTTATTTTAGACATTCATATTTACAAATAAAAAAGTTAATATAGCCGATTTTAAAGTAGACGTATATTTGGCGTATGATTATCCTTAATGTACATAAAAATATGATTATGTTTCTAGGGTTAAAGTTGGGAAGTTTTTTACCAAAAGTTATCGTTAAGAAATTTGTGATAGTGCTGAAAGTTGGCTTATTTTGCAAACTTTGGTAAATAAAATAAATAATTTCATACATTTTAAAATTTGTTTCTAAAACTATGCACTGCAAAACTTAAATAAAAATTCGAGAAAAACACTTATTAGAGTTTTCGTTTTGCATATTTTTTTCTTAAGCAGATTTGATTAATAATTTATGTCATGGGACACTTATTTTTCACTTCTAATGTGCGGACGTGCTCGACATATCCTATTTTTTTTTAAGCATATTAATTATTGTACTTCCGTTTTATCAGTTACTTCCGTTGCATACCGACATAAATTCCCAACTAAGGATTAAATAAGTTTAATGTTAAAAAGAAAATAATATTGCTTCGGAGAATATTCTCTAAAGTTGAACTTCAATTTTTAGGCGTATTTGATTTCTCATTTCTGCAAACACAGGACAAAATGTAAAGTTGTAAATTTTGTTAAACTTATTTTATTTGGCGTACATTTTATATAATTTCTTAAACTATCACTTTTATGAATGCTGGCCACCATAATTTTAATTAATTTTCTTAAATTAAGTTTATTCAATTAAGTAAACGGCAATTCACCTTAAACCATTAAAAAAGAGGCGTTGATATATGAGTACATGGTGGGAAGCGTGTTTGCCAAACGTTTCAATGTAATAAAATACACATTAAGTTGATTTGAAAAAAAAAGGAAAACTTACATCAAAAATGACAACGTCAATGATGTCATCATCAATGACTATATCATTTATACAGATGTGATATGCATACCTATGTATGTACGTTCTTTGTAAAATAACGGTAGATTGATGTTTAAAAAAATCAGCAAATATCAGTAACAGAACATAAAGATATCCTGTTTCCGGTTCCTATGCAAAATATTACTGTATGTATTTTTAAGTGCCGATAAAAACAATGAAAATATACAATTATTTTTCTCTAATTATTTTCACATATAACACTTTTTTATTAAACAAAATAAAATAAATGTGTTCTATCCCACTTTTCGTTACAAACAAATTAGACAATACTCGTTTGTATATATGTATGTTATGTAGTATGTGTAGTATACCACAATGTTTTGTACTTAAAAAAGAATCACTGTAACGCTCCTACAATATAATAAACTGTTTAACTAAAATGTTACGTATAGTAGAATAAGTAAACTCTATTCTATCCAATTTCCGTAACACATAGCACCGACGTGTTCGAAGAATTCTTTTCTACTGATTCGCACAGTATCATATGTATTTTTAAAGGCTAACCCACCCAAAGGCCAATCCCACATTTTAATGAAGAGAAGAACCATTTGATAGGTGCGGTCATTCATTAAAAAAAAAGAAACAGAATGTTCCGTGTCCTTTGTCTAGATTAAAGAGGTCATTCTGCTAAGGGATGGTAACATGGCTCATTTTAATAAAATAAAATAGATGAATCAAATTGGTGATTCTGATAACAAGATGTTTAATGAAGAAGATAGTAACATGTAAATCGCTCTGACCTCAATCGAATGGTTTGGTGGTTTCAACAAATAGTCTTACATTTTATTGGAAAAGTATTGATAGTCTAGGAGCTAAGAATTCAGGTGACTGGACATTTGAGGGAACAGAAACTGCAGACAGAAACTGCTGTGCTGCTGGCTCTAGCAAGTGCCAAACATTCATAAAGAAAATTGAATAGGTTTACCTCCGCATTCGCATTCTTGCAATTGCGACAACAGGGGTTCAAAAAAGATCTAACCTTAAAGCATGAGTGACAATTGGTCATTGACCACTGATTGATCCAAATCTGGCGGCCTCAGCTCTCGATCTGTTGATTAGGTCGTCCAATCTATTTGGTGACTGGTTGGTTAGTGCGTTCGACAATCGACTACTTACTACGTAATGCTCTCTGGGTTCAGTCCCAGGAAACACCTAAAGGTTTTTTCACGGTGTCACCCCTTTCGAATGTCTGACAAGTATTCAAAGAGTATCATTTGTCATGAGGTGCTTCTCAACTCCCCGTTCGGAGTCAGTAAAAAACTGTAGATCCCTTCCATTCGTGTAAACTATATAACACGCAGACACAAGATGGTTGCTAGAAGCAGGTACATGTTCACTTCGAATTATAGCGCCACCTAGAAGGAAAAAATCTATTTTTGTTGTATGCCACTCAAGTCTTTCTGGATACAGCGCAGTTAATGTTCCTCCACTAGAACGAAGTGTTAGAAGATTTTACCCCTGATGAGCCTCCTCTCGATGGACTATCTCCGCAAAAGATTCATCAAGGGCTGAATGCTGAATCGCATCTGGTCAGCTCATCGGCTCTTTAATTTCCCGCATCTTACTATGGCCGGAAGCCCAGAGAAGAGCGATGTATTGTAGTTGTAGCACTCTTCTAGTACTGTTCGTGGTTTAGGAATTGGTAGTTAAGTGAAGCAGTTTGATGGTGGACTGACTGTCCACTAGAATCGCGACCTCTTTAAAATCCGGCTGAGATTTAGTTCCTTATTTAATATTTGATGTGATAGCGTCGTTTTTTCATTCCATACTGTTTGGAAATAAGACTTGGATGGATTTATTCAAATCACGTTTTTTTGGGGTTGTCTAGTCAGTGATAATTAGGCCATGTTTGCTCGTAGCGTATCGATAGCCTTAATATGACCGTATGGCTTCAAGGACCAGTACCCTTATTCTCGTAGTCTTACAGCACTTCGCGATACTAAGTATTTGATGTGAAGGTCAAGTGGCAGGATTAAACATCAGTCAAGCTTAAATGTATCGCACCACTGGTACCCTCTATACCATACATAGCTCGATAAGAGAAACTCGAATAGATTCATTATGTACGTTGTTGAAAGAACCTTCTATATCTAAAACAGTGACTATTTATTTATTTATTTCATTTCATCAAATGAGTATACATCAACTGTTCTCTTTAGATTACTGGTACAGTTAAAATATAAACTTAGAACTACTGACTAAACCACCGGAAATGGAGCTCTAAAACTAATTTATTCTTAAATGAACTCCTACTGAGATGAAAATCTAAAAGACTACAATAATTATTTGACTCTCGTAGGCATCTAGAAATTGGTTCATTGTAACCATAATTTGCTCTATGATAAGGTACATAAAATAAATAACGATTTCTAAGAGCTCTCGATGGAGCATATAATCCAATTAATGAAAGCAGAAAAGGGCAATCAATATGACCGGTAATCAAATCGCGAATAAACATAACAGAAAAATATTGCCTTCTTACGAAAAGAGGCAAAATTCCAAATAATTTGCACCTCGTTTCATAAGAAGGCATTTCGATATTCCAGGGTAATCTACGCAATGCAATCCTTGTTAAACGTTTCTGGATCCTCTCAATTCTGTTGGCATGTATGTTATAAAATGGATTCCAGATGGTACTACAGTACTCAAGATTTGATCTGACAAAGGCAAAAAATAGCATATTGTTGTAGAGGATCTCATGAATGTGAATGTAGAAAATACGGGAGCACTATAACTGGTACCAGATTCGCTTGAGAATGATGTTCTCAGATTTCTATCAATCACAAAACTTACCACTGGCAACTTCACTTCTTGCCAACACTTGAGTGTTTATTTTCGCTCATTTGCATTGTTGTGGGTTTATTTTATTTCACTGTAGGCTTGCTGGGAGTTTACTTAAGCCTCCCACTAACGACAAGGTCAAACCCATGAAGAGGAACGACATCCATCTTTGAACTTCTGTAAACCAGACCAGACGGGCTTGAATGTTTGCCAGTCATCTCTTTGTGGGATGAGTATGAACGGTTTGGAAAACTTGGATTCTTAAATGATTTCAATTTTTCTTAAAAACCATACAACTTGACATATCTTAAATACCCTAAGCTACTTAACCTAAATTCACTGTAATCGGGGTGGTGAGCAGTCGTCGCCCAGTGGAGTGCACTCATTGGCCAGTATCTCGAGTGATCACCATCCCGATTGCATCATCAGGCGCTTGGCTATCGTTATAACGATGCTTTCTTGTGGCAGTGTTGTCCCTCATTCGTTTGCTTTTATACAATAATATTGTATGTACTAGGATCCTGGTGTTCTGTACAATCCGAAATTGGTACGAAGACACTGCCTCTCAAAAACCCAAATCTTTTCATAGTACAGCGAAACCTTGGTAAGTTGGCCACCTGCGGTGCAAGAAGTTTTGGCGAACTTATGTAGGTCAACTCTTCGCAGGTTAATTAATATGAGAGATGACATGAAGTTTTCATAGTTCCAAGATAGGCAGTGGACCACATATAAAGGTATTCTGAGGGACATTTTTATGGAATTTTCTTGGTGCAGTAAAATATTGGCCAACTTAGTCAGGTGGCCAACTTACAAGTATGTCCAACTAGATAGGTTTGACTGTAGTTAGGTGGTATATTAAAGCACGCTGGAGAGTCATACTGAATGCTGTTACAAAAATGTTCTGCCAGAGCAAAGACAGATACTGGTCGAGCTAGATACCGAGGTATCTAACCACCATCTTTTTACAGCAAATGGTCGCTCATGCTGTGCAATGATGGTCAATTGTTTCCAGAACATCAGCCTTTGTAATAACGGTTGCACTGACTGATGCGTTCAATGTCGATGAGGCCGATACTCCTAGTCTTTTCTGTATGATGTCATCTTCTTAACCCTGAATTAATATAGCACTTTATTATTGCGTTCACTTTAGTACGGGGTTTTTATGATATATCTAAATATCTGAGAAGAGAGACTGTACTCACTCGAATATTGTCGAAAAGATTGCAATTTAACTTTTGATTAATGATATGCAGTTCAAATGTACTTGAATACGGTACCACTGCAACTGGGACTGGAACTTCGATGATGATGAAAGAACATTTTCCAGTGACATCGAAGTCGAAGCTTTTCTTGGCATTCGAAGAATTTGATAAGTAGGCACTGAAGTGAATGAGTGGAAAACCAAATCCTACAAAACACTGATCCTGCCAGATTTATTCCCGTGCAAAGAGCGCGCAAATGAAAGAAAAGATACAACCCTTAACCTCATGAGCTGGTATTGCCTGTTGGGCAAACACGCCAAGAGGCTCGGCCTCATAGACACGGATAGTTGCAGATACTGTAATGATATAGGTATAGTAGAGGATATCGCACATATTCTGTGTGAATGTCAGGGCATGGCAAGCACGCAGTCGCAGGAATATTTTAGGCTCCTACTGCTTTACTAATCTGGAGAAGGTAGGCCGAATCAACCATAGACTCGTCTTACAATTTTGCAGGGTAATAAAATGCTTTGAGGACATTGTGGCGGTTTAAGTGCCATCCTTGTTGCCTGATGTTTTTTTGTATGGCTCAGCCTCTCAACCCCTCTCAACCTAACCTAAACTAACCTAACTCAATGAGCTATTTCTAGATTTGGATGAAGTCCAGAAAAGCCATAGCACGTGGACTATAACGGTTTGAGATGACAAGGAAGACCAGCCTATGGAACAAGCTGCAAAACTGGAAATAGCGTGCTTGGAATCGATGAGGATGTATGTCTATTATCCACCGAACTCACATTGGTCAGATGCTTGTTAAGTTAGTAAGTGTTTTCACATTTGTATTTACCTATGTTCTTCAGATAAACCGACAATATCCGCAACAAAAGCATTTCATTCATTCCACCCAATTTCATTCATTAATTTGTCCACCAGCTCAAACAAACAAGCACAAAAGGTAAAGCTTATACGTGTGTTTTACATTTCCGCTGATTACCTATATATTGCCACTCCCGCGACTTATTTCTCACTTTGTTATACGAAACGACCGATGGCGAAGGGAACAGTTTTTTCTTCTTCATTTCTGTTTTTTTTTTTTGCGTTCGTTTTCTTGAAATACGTACATAACATACAAGCTAGGAATCATCCCTTAGCGAAATCACCTCTTTAGTTTGGGATAAGGACATGGAACATTTATTTAATGAGTGACCACACCTAGCAAATGTTTCGCATTTTAGTGTTTTGTGCTTTCAATTCATTGTAGGATTGGCTTTTTGGTGAGTTGGTTTTAGACATGTTAGATTATTGGAATCGGTTGGTATAAGCGTACATACACACACATATTTAAGGGTCAGCGAAACTTGGTCCTTATCCTATGACTACAACAGTAGGAGTAGTGGAATTGAACTGATGATCTCATGGTCCGTATCCGTAATTCAATATGCACTACTCTGATGTCCAATTAGTATTCTTGTCTCAATAGAACTGTACAGTGTACAGGATGTACATTCACTTGCGTCGAAGTAAGAAAAAATAAAATAAATGAAATAAATGTCGTCATCGATGGACCTAATGCAAAATGAACATTATTTTGTTATATGCGTGATTAATAGAAATAACATATAAACAATGAGTTTGTACATTTTTTTTCATAGTTCAAATGGGTTCCCACGAATTTCCATTAAAATACTTGACCATTTGGACTATAATACAATAATTGGTTCTAGTTACGATTGTAGCCAAGATTATTGTTAGACATTTTTTTTATTCTGTGAATTTAAATTATTATTTATTACTAGCCGTAACCCGGTGCACTTCGCTCCACCTATCTTTTCAAAATTTGCCCGCGCACATAGTTAATTTTCTGGCTGCCTGCCTGTCTGTCTGTCTGTCTGTCTGTCTGTCTGTATGTCTGTATGTCTGTCTGTCTATCTGTGTATCTGTCTGTCTTACTGTCTGTCTGTCTATCTGTCTGCCTGTGTGTCTTTCTGTCTGTCTATCAATCTGTCTGTCTGTCTTTCCGTCTGTCTCTCTATCTGTCTGTCAATTTTAATTCACGAAAATGATTCATATTCACATTTCACCTGAAATTACGACTTTTAGTATGACAGGTACCAAAACCACCGGTTGTTGAGTAACCGCATTGTTGCTATGTTGTATTATATACTAAGAAAAACGTATTCTGAATATTTTACCAAAATCGGTTGGGTAGTTTCCGAGTCTATAAAAGACAAACATATGCATACATATATTCATTAATTTTTATAGATTTAATAGCTTGACTCCAGCGCCACCTATCGAGTCCAGATTTAATTTTCTCTTTTGGCACTGAACCGACATAAATTGTAAATATAAGCCTTTTTGGTCCATAGATATAGAAGTTGTTAATAACTTGACTCCAGCGCCACCTAGCGAGCAGATTTTTATCCTATCATCTTTTCTTGTATACGCACAATAACTCACCAAAGTTTCATCACAATTTGATGAGCGATCTGCCCTCGCATATGGTACGAACATACATACACACATTAATTTTTATATAATAGATATTCAATAGAAAAGAAAAAAGTGGAAGGAAAATATTGATTCGACCATCGACCGTTCCTGTTTTTGTATAGTCTCGGTCTTAAAAACTGCAACGCCCACTTGTAATCGACTTAAGTATGTATAGTTGACTTTGAAGAGCGTTTCACAACGGCATCAATGTGCTGTAGAATGTAGTTGCTCATCTCAGCTCTTGACACCGCTAAGTATATTGAATGTACACCGACACCAGCCTCGTAAAGGAAATGGGACGGAACAAGCACAATTTTGATGATTCTCAAACAGATAACGTGAACGCGTCGCGTAACATTGCTGCGCTGACTTTCATACATTTCCAACACCGCCTAAGTTGCTTATATGGGGTTTCACCGATATCAATGAATTGTTAGAAAGACGCTTTTGCCACCAATATACGATTTCTGAATTTTGACTTGGCTTTTTGACGGTCATATGGTAGAAAGTAGAAACATATCAACACAGCAACGCGCACAGTGATGCGATAAAGCAATGCGATGCGAGAAGCGTTTGCTTGCGATAAAACTGTTCACATGTATTCTTATGCACTTGCGCACAGTGGAACGATTTTCAATGTGTTTCTGTGCTACAATTGCGAGCTTCTCGCAAGCTTCTCGCACACAAACTCTTCTGACCACTTTTTCAAGCGATTCGATGCGAGAAGTATTCATTGTTGGCATTGTTTCTTCTGATGCAATTTCATTTGTTTTGAAGGAAAATCAAAACAAAGGAGAAAAGAAAAGTAAATTCTGTCATTTGAATTGTGTTGCAGGGAAATAACAGGATTTTGATGGTGATTATCGCAAAAAAGCACTGTATTTCGGTTGTCATATTTTTAGCAAACATTTTAAGTAAAATGGATGTAATCAGCAATTTTTGAAAGGTTGTTGTGTATAACGGAGCTAAATGAAACACGACCTTTCAGTTTGGCTTTAGGTATCAACTTGATTTTCTTTATTCCTCCAAAATGTTCTTAAACCTAAACTTACCTACATACTATATTGTCGGTCAAACGTCCAGCCTACGTGCAACGCGTGCATTGAGAATCGATACCTCAGCGGCACGCGCATTCACATTGCTAAATGGGCTTCGAGGTAATTCACCTTTCGTTCGACCGGACGTTATGAGAAATGCAACTTAACAAGGTCTTCACTTTGGGACCAAAAAAAATATAAAAATTTGTATAAGTTTTTTATCCGCTCTTATAGGTATTTTTATAAAATTAGTCCAGTTTCCTAATATCAAAGGTTCAATGTTGTCCGAAATGTGATCAAGTTTTGAACGACCTTTTTGTATATTGGAAAAACTTTATTTCATCCTCTCTGAGCTGAGGATATAAATGATGAAACTCTCCTTTTTATTATTTTTCAAATAAATTTCGTGAACTCCTATTGATTTTTTGTGTCGTAACAATCTAAAATATAAATATTCAATTAAAAACACTTCATCTGATCCAGAATACATCGCGACAAGCATGAGTACAGCACAGAACCCCTTTACTGTGCGCACCATGTCGCATCTCGTATCTTGCATGTTGCGCTGCTTCTCGCATCACAAGCAAACGATTCTCGCATCGCTTTGTCACACTACTGTGTGCGTAGCCTTTAGAGCCAATGATTTTTAATGTGGAGGAACACGTTAACACGGCAAACTTTAACTTTTTTTTCGCTATCACTTTGCTGTTGCTGTGTTAATGTGTTTGATTCGACTTCAAATGTTAAAGTTCTTGCTCCTATCAAAGTTGCTGTTCATGTTGCTTTGTTGCAAACCGAAAAGTGAATAAAATAAGAGTTAACGTGCCCTTAAATTCAATGCGATTGAATTTGAAGAGAATCGTTGAAATCAAACTTCAAAACAGGGTTACCTCTGTAAATTTCCGGGAAGGTGGGCGAAAAAAAGGGGACCCATATAAAAAAAAAAAAAAAAACGGGGGAAGGATTAGTATTATTTTATTTGTTTTTTTTTATTTGTAGTTCAGTTACTTAAAAAATACATAGGTATATAAATAAAAACTGTTTACTTACCTACTTGACTTTAGGTGGCGCAACAGCTCGGGGTGTACCCGGGCCTGTTTCTCGAACCCATTTGTGTGTACGTATTATATTTTTGCACGAATGGAAGGGGCCTACAGTTTTTTGCCGACTCCGAACGGCGAGTTGAGAAGCTTATTGATACTCTTTGATTGCTTGTCAGACATTCGAAAGAAGTGGTACCGTGAATAAACTTTTAGGTGTTGAACCCGGGCTGGAACAAAATGACAGCGCACGATACACGAGAAATGTAAATGCGATGAAGTATGAGAAACGACGAAACGCATTTACTACTTCTTTACAGGGGAATCTATACAATTAAATCGCTGGCGCAAGAGCTTGTGATTTCTCCTGAGAGTTTATTGCTGCACCGATTTCAATGATTCTAACAGGCAGAATTCCAAAACGCATTTCTTTCGTAGTACTGCAAAGTCAAGCGTTCCATATCGTCAATACAAAGCAGTGATGCAATGTATCGCGTTCCAAAACGCATCATAAAAGCAACCACTGCGCAAACAAAAGCAAACAACGCATCATAGTTTTTTGTGACGCGTTGTGATTTGAGGAATTCTTTTTCTTATTCTGACAAGCCAAAAAAAAAAAAAAAACATCACCATGTTTATTTTAAGCTTAGTTATTTGTTTTTTTGATATTTTCTTGAAAATTTTCCGCAAAAAATGGACAGAATTTCTTAGACATTTTTATTGATGGAATGAAATGATTGTTAAACAGAACAAACCGTTCCAAAAAGTCAATCATTTTAAAGTATCATGATGCATTGCAAAATGAAAGCATCGTAACATCGCATAACAATAACAATCATGCATTCCCGATGCGCATATTTTTGATATTTTGGAACTCAGCCAGGGTTTCTACATGCGATATTTCTCGCACTGGTCCACTAGCTTTCATTATTTGGCGTTGGAAAACACATACATAGATAGAAATCGGGTTAATGCAAAAGTGAGATTGCTATCGATGGCGAGTCTGCTAAAAGAAGTGAGGCGATTTTCAGTTGAATATGTATGTCAATTGTTTTTCAATTTACAGAAAGGGTCCAAAAGGGTCCTATTTCTTCAAAAAAGGGTCAGATTTCGATGATTTTCAAAAAGGCGGATTCTGGGGTCCGCATCATCAAAAAAGGTTCAATTTGACCCCAAAGGGTCCCAAAGGTAACCCTGCTTCAAAACACAGAAAATATGGCATTCGTGTTTTGGTTCAACCTGTTTGCTTGTTTCTCTACTTTCTGTAAAATTAAATGAAACGAACGAACGACATTTAAAAAAGAAAAATAAAAATGCAAAAATCGCGAAAAAAAAGGTTATTAATATTTCAAATTGCAATGAAAGGTAGTGAAAATGATGTAAAGTTTGCGCAAGTTTATACTGAAGTGATCAATCTCTCAACTTCTCTCTGTTTTGGGGCTTTGTGGATTTGTGGAGATAATGTAAACGGATCTCGAACGATATAACAAGCTGTTTCAACATACAATATCGAAATTAAATGAGATTGAAAAGAGTATCTTAACAACTATCAGGCAGGTGCTAAGGTCAATTGCAGAGCCAACAGTGGATAAGTGCATCGAAATTAGATTTTTTGCCCTAATGACAGAACCCAATTGATCAGTTATAGCAAAGTACATAATGTATGCATTTATTGAATAATAGGCTTGTTTTCTTTCAAATCAAATTTCAAAATATAGACTAAACATGCTTCTGCAACATGTTTTCAATGTAAGATACACCAAAACCTTACTTACTTACTTAGTTGGCGCTACAGCTCGAGGTGAACCTGGGCTTGCTTCTCGCAACCATTTGTGTGTGCGTGTTATATTTTTGCACGAATGGAAGGGACCTACAGTTTTTGTGCCGACTCCGAACGGCGAGTTGAGAAGCTCAATCGTGACAAAATGATACTCTTTAATGCTTGTCAGACATTCGAAAGAGGTGGGCACTGTGAAAAACTTTAAGGACCTTAGCCTGGATAATTATCCAGTCTTATTTTTATTTGGAGAGCGTTTTCGAAGTCTATATAGATTTGAAATCAAAAACACGCCTATTAACAAACTAAAAGGGACTGAGCTTCTCCTTAACTCTGATTTAAAAGTAGATATTCAAACATGCGCAAAAAAATCCACCATGATTTCCAACAGCGATGATGGAGGTATGTTAAATTAAATATCGTGCTCTTATCTACCAATGGGCAGTGTCATTTCAGTACCAGGTGCGTTATTTTTAGTAGTAGGTACCTACATCAAATTAAAAAAAAGTCCCCATACCAGGGGCGGTTGAAACAGTGATTGGGGTCAGTTGAAACACATGCAAATAAAACAAAATATAATATTGTTACATGTTTTATTCATTATTTATTTTAATTATAAGAATAATTTTAGCATTTTTTGACAATATTTATCAGTCTTCAACGATCCCATTTTATTTATTTATTTATATAAACAAAAACAACAAAAAATCAACAATATTTTCAAACAAATCAAACTAAACGAAAATAATCATCATAGGTATATCATATCAAATCATATCATATCATATCATATCATATTATATCATATCATTTCATATCATATCATATCATATCATATCATATCATATATCATATCATATCATATCATATCATATCATATCATATTATATCATATCATTTCATATCATATCATATCATATCATATCATATATCATATCATATCATATCATATCATATCATATCATATCATATCATATCATATCATATCATATCATATAATATATAAATCTCAATTTTCGGTTCGATAAACACAAAAACTAATGTACACAATGAAGTAAAACTTCGTATTCCAGTTCATAAACATCCTGTGTCGAATATAGGCTGATTTTTAAATTAATTTATTCGCAATATTATTTAAATTAATGCAAAAATAAAAACACTCTAACAAATGCCAACATTCTTGCGAAATGTCACTTATTCAAACTACAATACACACTTGGGGATTGTATATATTGGAAGATTGCAAACCTTGGGGTGCGATCCTACACTCTTCACTTAGAACACAAAAATACAATCAATACTCTCAGATGTATAGAAACAACAGTTATAGAGGAAAATATCCGAACAAAAATACTTACTTTGAGTTGTAAATCTATACTATTTATAAAGACGTAACTACTTTTATGTATGTTCTGACTAATCTCGGGAACTACTGAACGGATTTTGATAAAACCTTCGCTAAAATATTTGTTGAGTTCCTCTGTAATGGATTGCATATATATTATCGTGCTTTATACTTTTAATTATGCACAAAAATTATTTTTTTTATTTGTATGCTTACAATTTAAACACTTCCATGCACTTTACGTGATAACGCGTGCACCTACTTCAATGAAATTAATTTGGTTGATTTCAGCATTTCTTGTCAAAGATTATAAGGTATAAATCATTTTCCTACGTTACCCAGAAGCTGCGAAATAGACATAAATAATGTGATTGTTAATGGTTTTAATTAAAAAGCACAGAAAACCATTGAAATTGTCCGTCAACCTGCTGGGAGAGGATCACGTTGTTGCATTACGAGTATGTAAGCTTTTCTCTTCGCTTTTGCTCTTGCAGTATGCTGGGTAACTGGCCGAACACAATGGTGAAGCTGTAGTGGAAGTAGAAAGTTGAAGTTGGCTGAACTTTGCGCTTCACCATACAATTCATACTACAGCATCAGCTTCGCATTGTGTTCGCGCTATAGGGTTTACGTGTATTTTAACTTTGACAGCGCTGCCTACTTCCACTACAGCTTCGCCATTTTGTTCGGGCAGTAAATCGTGTTTTGTTTTTGTGTGGTCGGTCTGGCGATCATTTTCATCACTCATCCGATGGTGATGATGATGGCTGATGAAACTTTGGGGAGTTGCTGTGTGGGTGTGTATACTGGTGAAGGTTATACATAATCTTTATTCATACATGTGCATATAAAAATGAATTTCTGTTTGATTGTGTTTTTTCGATAAATTCCGATTTCGGAACTACTTTGCCGATTGAGCTCAGACTTGGACATAAAGTATGTTTTGAAGAGAGAAAGACTAAGCACATAATACAATTACTTTACGGTAGGTGAACAAATTTATATTAAGGACAAATCGGTTCAGTGGATAGTTTCAAAGATTACCCCTTACATACAAATTTCACCTCTTATTTCAGAAACCTACCCCGGCGTGCGTACAACAACTCCTTTTGAAAAATGATGCTTAACCTACCTCAGTACCACTCCGCTATTTACCTGCATTTGGAAGCCAATGTGATATTGATTGTTATCCCTGTCCCTTGAGAGTTTTAGGTCACTTCTGTGTATGTACTTTTTTAAGAAGATAATGACAAATGAAAATACATAATTCATAGAATTAAAGGTCATTCATCACACTACCAAACGCGTGCCGTGCGTGGATATGACGGAGAGTGGCCGGGGGTTTAGGTCAACGCAACATATTTAAAATAATTAACGTTTGACAGATTTTTCAAACAAAATCATCTTCAGCGATGAGGCGAATTTTTATCTTGATGGCTTTGCTAGCCATCGAAATTGTCGTATTTGGGATTCAGAAAATACAGGAGTGATTGTTAAGAAACAAATGCGTCACTGCATGGTGCACATTTTGGGCTGGACGCATTGTCGTACCATTTTTCTTTGAAAATGCGGCTGGTCAGACAGTAACAGTAAATGGTGCTAGCTATCGCGACATGATAATCCAGTTTTTTGTGCCAAAATTGCAAGATATGGATATGGATGACATGTGGTTTCAACAAGAGGGTTCCTTTACTTACTTTATGAATCGATAAAAAAAATAAGAACCGGTGTTTTCTATCAAAATTACTTCCTGCGTGAACTTTGGGACACCCTTTATACATATACAGTGAACTGTCTCATAACCGGACACTGACGGTACCGAGAAATTTGTCCGGTTAGAAGAGGTATCCGGTTATGGGAGAAAAAAATAAATTGACATTTTTTAAAAAAAAGTAACACAATAGACATGTTGTATTAATTTTATTTTATAAACGTATTCATTTTTATGTGATAAACACAAATTACCGAAAAATACTTATTTCTGGCACATTTATTTAAAATACAAACCTATTTAAAAAATGCAATAGGATTTATAAATGCACATACATAGTTGTTGAATAACACGTTTGTGGACAAGACAGCATATGCCGTCAATAGTTGAGGAAATTAGCGGGGCCATGACAATTTTAGGTATGTTAGGACAAGACGGAATACCCTGACGAGAAATACAGGATGCTTCCATATTCCGGCATTATTTGTCCTATCAGAGACAAATTTTCACTTCACTGTGACCAGCGGAATCATTTTAATCTTTATACAAAATTCGCACAATATAATATAAAATATCTCTCAAAATGTCGGAAACATGCGTGTGTAATTCTAGCGTTCCCCACAGAAAATCAAGTGTCCGCGAACGTGATAGTAAAGCAAAGGCACACTCCACACCTTACATTTTTGTTTCGTTTCTTTGCAAAGTGTAAAGATGAGGAGAACAAAACAAAAACAAAATAAAGTATTTGTCAATTTGTCCATTTAAGAGAGAGAGCGACATTCTATTGCGGTTACGAAAATTGGTGTCCGTGTACGGTTAGGAGAGAGTCCGGTTATGGGAGAATTTTTTATATAGAAAATCGTATATTTATTTCCGTTCTTTGAAATCTGTCCGGTTATGAGAGGTGTCCGTAAGGAGAGAGTACACTGTATACATATAGCAATATATTAGAAGAAAATATTTTGTTTTCTATTCAAAGTTGCTGGAAGGCGAAGCAAGGCGAGCACGGGTCAGCTAGTATACAATACAAACGGGAGGCCCGTGAACAGCTGAAGTGGGCGATGAGCGAAGCAAGACTTAGGTTCATTCGAACCCATTGCCGCTTCCTTTAGACCCATCCGCGCACCGCCTACGGATCTCGAAATATTTGGGTTGTTTCAACCGTCCTTTGTTCAACCGTACCCAGTCTCCCCTACACTTTTCCTCAAAAGTTGTTTTGCTGCTCTGAAGTCTTACGAATATAGGCTAGGAATAAGCCTCTTTGTTTCATTATTTTACTAAATCAAATAGTATAGTAGTAAGACCAAATTGTAACATAACTTATAATTTTATTGTAAGAATTAGTTATAATCATGCATTTATTACGAAGTTTTAAATTGAAGGAGTGCAATCAATAAAATAAAATATTATATGAACGCTTGTACAATTTAAGTAAATATAATATCGTCAGAAACATTGGTAAAAGTGTTGTAAGTTGCGGGAGCATTCCAACGGACCCCTTATCACTGGTGTGTTGCATCGCGGCAGGATTTTCACCTGAGAAAATTACTAGATATTAGTACGGATAATTGTTATTTTTAAATTGTAACTACATTTACCATTTAATATGTGTACATTAACCTCGAAGGTATTCGCATTTGATGGTATACAACTGTATTTTCCAGAGTCTCCTGACTTAGCTCGCTGTACAAGTAAGTACGAAGTCGTTGTTTCACCCTTCTCAGTTATTACTGAAACACCGCCTCGGGGAGAGTCGTAGTTTATTTTCTGTAAGGTAATGAAATTAAAAACAATAAGTTTGAGTACAATGTAATAATATAAAGTGTCATTGGCTTACTTTATTATTGTGCGTCCACTGAATTTGTTGTGGTGGATATGGGCTCTGAAGTATAATGCAAGTAAGATTCACTGTTGAACCGGTGTTTATGTAAATATCTGGTCCGCCAATGATTGTTGTCTTCGGTTCTACAATCGCAAGGATAAATAAGATTAGAAATTACTAAACCTAATTGTATCTTGTATGTATTGTACATGATAAAAATGTTTGATTTCTAGCTAGTTTTCTAGTTTATAGTTTTATATCTCCCAACATACCAACAACTGATAAGTATATAACAAGTCCGATAGGTGGGGTTGTGGACACTTGACATTCATATGCTCCAGAATCTTTTGGAGTTGCATATTTAATCTAAAATTGAAATGAAAATGAACACAAGAAATGTTTTAGTCAGCATTAATAGGTTATTCTTTTTTCAGAATACAGGAGATACCGGTTATATACAAATACAAAAAAGACAAGGAATTACTTTATTTATCCGTGTTTCCTCATATGCAATAAAATATATTTTTACATACATAGGTAACACGAATGTAAGAAAGAAATGTAAAGCTTGGATCAGACGATTGGTATATACATAAATATTTATGTATAAATCTGATATAAAAATACTCAAATCGTCTGAACCACAAATTTGATGAACATAAATGGCATACATAAACGATTTCTGAATCATTTATGTATAGCATACAAAAATCGAATTTGATAACATACACAAATCGTCTGATCCGGTACATAAATTAATTTTTGACTATTCGTGTACATTTATGTACCATTTATGTATGTCAAAATGTTAGTGTATTCTGAAAATTGATGCATACACGAATTTTGTGCGTACACATAAATGATTTTGAGAGTTCAGCTGAATATTCAATATCCCAGTATGGAATCTTTGGCGATTTCATCATGAAAATCTTGAAGAAAGCAGTACCTTTCCAAAATCATGCCTAGGAAGGGATGGCTCTTGTTTTAAAATTCAAACGACTATTAAAACTTGAGATTCAATGCATTAGCGCTTCGCTTACCAGGGAATGACCTTTTTAAGTGCTGTGTTTAAGCTTTGCCAAGGTAGCGAGTTCACAATGGCATCTGTTTTGAAATGATAACTTCTAACCATTCTTTTGAATAACCTGGCAACGATGGCATTACCGTTCATGACGTTAAATGTTAAAATAATGCATAATATAATGCCAAAAGGAAGCGATGATTAGCATGGGAAGGTCTTAAAGAATGACTGTGGTAATGTGTAAGTTCGCTATTGGGATCTAGTTTTCTAGTTCGCTTGAGTTCGCACGAGATTGCATCAAGCACTTCCGAAATAATGGTGGAGATGGTATTCTGCGAAATGCGGAAGGATACTGGAGCGAGCGGAAACTGTCTCCAGAGGCCAGAAAGCGTAGCGTTAAGACCAGCCGCACAGATGGCGGAATGCTGGCACGCATAACTGTATCGGCTTTCTGGATGTAGGACATTACCAAAGCCAGATAATTATCGAATTGAACGGCTGACATTCGGACAAAATTGCGATACAATTTCGGCTCTTCGGCACGCGATTCCACGAGTAATTTTGCGCAGAAGCCCTCCGCCTCGCGGTGCCCCAGCCAATTTTTTCCCCAACAAGTACGGCGTTTGCGTGGCAACTCGACGATATTTTGTTGGCTTTCGTCTTCCTCTTCCCTATCGAGTAAATACGCGGCTAAAATAATCGCGACACATTTTTTTTTTCAACATTGCATTTAGTTTTATTTTTTAATATTATGTACGTCAACACACGATTAAATTAAAACCAATCTGGCACTTGCAGAAATATGAACATACATTCCATTTTTGTAGAAATACTGAACCCCCAGATCAGTATACACAAATTAATTTATGTATGCCGTATTAGTGTATGATGATAGACAAATGAAATTTGTAACTTTGTGATAAAATATACAAATCGTCTGAACCACAAATATTTCTGGCATACATAAATCATATCAAATATGACATGGAAGTGAAGGAGAAATATTAAGGCCGGTAGTTATCAACCGAACTCTGCTTTCATTTCCAATATAAATTATTTCTGTTGATTTTTAAAATGGGTAGAAAAGAGAGAAATACGAATTTATCCGACAAGAAAAAGAAAATTTTAATGAATTACGTGAATATGTTCCTTATTTTACTATTTAATTGAATTTAATTTGACGAAAAAAAATTCTATCCACCAACTTATTTATGAGCACTTGATAACTACCGGCCTTAGTTTCAATGAAAACAATGCCGATGTGAAACTGTAAAACGTTAATTAGCATAGTCCGGCCAAGTCACTGTTCAGCGTTTTTTTTTCTTCATTTTCCGCTAAGCCTATATCGATTTGAAAAAAAAAAACACGCCTAATAATCAACAAAAAATAGTTTGGTAGCACATTTTTCTATCAAGGCTAAACACTTAATCCTGGATAACTATCCAGGGCTCTCATCACGTAATTTCACCGACGATTGGCGATCACACGACCGTACCAAACGACGTCCACGAAACGATGCTTCCCGAAACACTACCAGTCTCGTGTCGTCCATCACCTTCGTCTTTTTCCAGTTTGAGAACCACAGAAAACAACATTTATAAGCGATTTGACATTTGCTGATGAAGTCATAATTTGACATTGTGGTTTTGGCGGCATTTTCCTATTTCATATTTATTATTAATTAATATTAAGATCATTTACAATTATAGACTATTGAAATCTTTAAGTTATATTTAATTTTTTTTTAAAGAAAAATGAGAGTAGGCAGAAAGGAGACTATGCATTTTCACTTTAAATTCGTTGTCTGAATATTATATTCGATATCTTACAAATGAAATTCGTATTTTTCCCAAAGAAACCAAATTCAATTTCCAAAAAAACGAATTTAAATTGAAAACGCACCGAAATTGCATTAAACACAGGAGGAGGAGAGCTAAAGATCTATCGTGCTATCATGCTCACCGAGACGATTGTACTTAACAGATTTTCTTGTTAAGTGAAGTCGATCGGTCGATTGGACGATCGGTCGAGTCTTATGTCAACGTGAAGTCTTGTTATCGTTAACGACGTCGAAAACGATGACGACTGTCTTACGAGATGAGGGCCCAGATTTAGTAATTCTATATAGGTTTAGTTATTAGTGCACATATTTAACATGAAAACATTTTTCTAAGCCTCTATAGATTGGTAAGAAACACGCCTATTATCAACGATACTCAGCTCGCTATTTGTATAAAAATAGATAACATCACATCATTGGCAGTGGCAGTGTTTGGGTGAAACCGTACACCGAAAATTCCAAACAGCTTGGAAGCTTGGAACATCTTGTGTACGTGTTCATTGTTCAATCGTTCTTCGTTCGTTGTTCGGTTTTGTCATTTACACTTTCATTGTTCCGCGTACGTCTAACAACGAACTAACTGGTTTTACACTGTCGTTCTTTTGCCCGGTGTTCGTTGTAAGACGTACACGTCTAAATAATTAAAAACAAAAAAATAAAAAAAAAAAAATTATTTGCCTTACCTGTAATGTCCAGTCTCCTGTTTCATCATTGTGCAAAGGGACAAATCTTTCATCTGAGGAGTATGTGTATTTCCCAACAGTCAATAAATTGATATCTATATGGCGTACCCATGATACCTTGAATCATTAAAAAAAAAAACGCATCAAAATATGTCGTACAATTTTCGGTAAGTTTTCACGTACAGTCTTTCGTCCAATATTTCTTACTCGACAGTTCAAAAAGGCCGTTTGACCTGCGATTGTTGTAATGTTATGTGAAAACCGCAAATCGAAAAACCCCGAGATCATCGAGTGCCGTTCATTTGTAAAAACTGGTGTTGTGAAAATATCATCATAACTGTATAGCTCAAACTGATTGCCTATAGAGAAATAAATACACTTATTAAATAAAAATTGGGCAAAAAACATTAAATAATAATCTCTCACCATCAATTGAAATGTACAAAAACGTGAAAATCGCTAGCGAATATTTTATAGTTGCACACATTTTGTGTAACCTGGAATTTTTTTTTAAATAAATTAATATTATGCAGCAAATAAAGATTGGGCGCCATTTATCGGGCCAATTGTTATTTGATAGTTATGGGTTAGGAGTCATCCAGCATTTATTTTTGCGCCATTGTTGAACTGTCAACATTGAACTATCATTGCGATTACGTTTGATAAGTAAACACTAGAAGGGTATTAAATATGGATCGATATATAGTCGCACGTGTTGAAATCGTACAAATTCAAACGGTAAAAATATTACCGAAACGTTTCGTAAAGTTCATACTGCTTTTGGTCATCATCAAGCGTCTTCTCGCACTGCTATAGTCAACTTAATCGATTTTGAACATGTGAAGACTTTACCTCGTTCTCGTCCGTCAAGGTCAGCTGAAAATATCGCGGCCGTAGCTGAGAGTGTGGCTGAAAGCACAGGTGTATCCATTTCGAGAAGATCACAGGAATTAGGCCTATACGCTACCAATTTGCACCGTATTTTGCATAAAGATCTTGGCCTTCATAATTATAAGGTCTAGTTGACACAAGAATTGAAGCTAGTATAGAAAATGCACAACGCCGTACTTTTTTTTATTGATTTAGAATCATACCACTTGTTTAATGACCCTATAGTTGATGATAAGTAGAATGTGTTTACTATTTCGAAGAATATGTTCAAAAGTAGACGATGCAGCGGTCTATTCTGTCAGCCAATATGCTACACTACTAAGTAAAGTCATTTCGCAGGACATGCATACAAGTCGTAAGTAGGCATAGGAATATATTTTTAAAAGTTTCATTGTGGACACATTCGATTGTCGTTAATCTTATATTCTTTTGTTTAACAAAGCGAAGAACTCAATTCTAATATGTCTTGCACGAGTAAGTACATATCGTACAAGGTATCATTTTCAAAACACAGCTAATCTCGGATAATCTCTTTTTGTTTGTCAATTTGTATTTTGTAGCTCTTACGTTGACATCCATAGCAAAATTTAATCATACATAAGGTACATTATGTGTAAATAAGAAAGTTCGCTTGGCACTGTCAGTTTATTTAGTTTTAATTTAGCACACTACTGTATGTACGTGTATGTACAACATAATCGGATGTGGATTATTGACTAAGTCGAACAATAAATATCTACACTCAATATTGAAGTATTTCCTATTATTCAAGCTCTCAATCATATTCCTAGGTCAAACTATTTTAAGGGATGGTTTATTTTTATTAAGTCCTTTTGGGGGTTTGCATCCGATTCAAATCATACACTACACACTTACCTTGCGTGATTTTAGATAGTTGATTTTCGTTTGTAGGTAAGCCAAACGCATTTGCTCTAATGAGTAGATTCCTTTATGTTTTTAAGTTTGTGAGTCAACTCACACTCAATACTTAACCAATGTTCAATTTTAAATAAAAAAAAATTAATCGTTTAATTCTATGGAAACACATTATACTGTAGAGCAACGAGTAAATTAGTATTCCTTATAACCGGTATCATAGCTGGCAGTCTTTCTGTTTATGTTAATCACTTTATACTTTCTTATAGATTCATATGCATATACATTGCAGTGTCAAATTAAGTTTTTATTTACTAATTTTTAGTAATTCGTTCGGGTACCTAATGTTAAGAAAATATTTTTTAAACGCCATTCAGTGTCTTCTTGTACACTTGTATGTCAGTAGAAAATAACATTATTAGTAGATTAAGAGATACAACTTTATTAAATTAAATAATTTATTAATTTAAAACACATATTTATGGAATATATAAAACTGATTTATTTTCAGTTTTCTTTTATTTTGCTTAGCGTAAAATTAAATCAACTAGATATGCGACTCCATAAAACTTTAATGAAAAAAACATATGTCTCTATGTATACATATGTATGTACTAGCTTGTATTAAATAGGTGAAACAAAAAATACACAATTAATACGCATGCGCTGAATTCGTCCTTCTTTTGGGTAAAAGCTTGATATTTTATTCACATTTATGAACATTCCCCTTGACGAGGACAAGGACAACTGTCAACGACGATAGTTACATCGCGTCTCTAGAAAGATTTCTGTCAACCTCTACATAAATGTCTGTTTCGACTTTTTTTTGTTTTTGTGTCGAGAAATTTAATTTTGCAAGATATCATTGAGGAAGAAAGAACACGTTGGTTGTTCTTTCTGAAATCGAAAAAACGAAAACTTAGTTTCTGGGTCCATTTTTTAGAATGACAATTTGTTAATGTACCTAATAATGATATATTGTTAAAATAATAAATAAAATAATATATATTGTCAAATTGTCAATGATTAATTGACTTACTGTGAATTTGTAACGAATTTTAATTTTGAATAAAAGAAAACGGTATTGCGATTGTCAATTCAAATCAATTTTTGTGCACGACTGGGATTGATAAATGGTGCAACGAAAGATGTAAATTTTTATAATTTTTTAACGCTTTTAATTCAAAATACTTTTGCTTATCTTTAGGTCGAAGATATTAGGCAATAAAAAATAATTAGAACAACTAGTGGAGTTAATGGTGCGAATTAAAGACTGAAGCAGCCCATACACAATTCAATTCAATTGTAATTTAGTTGTCAATTGAATTGATACTTGACCACACAGGACATCAACTGAGTTGAAAGTCTTGGTATAAACTGCCACAAATATCTGGAATTTTCTTTATGTGTGCGTTTAAAGTCATCTTACTGCTTACGTTTCGCTCACACACGCTTTCACAGATTTCACAAGGCAAGTACAATTTTTCCGCAATTTGACAGCAAATCAAATGACTTCCCCCCACGCACAGTTCAACTGAGTTGAAAGACTTGCCAATCAGCTTCCAAAAATCAAAATCTTTTGATTTTTCTTCAACCAGCTTTTCAACCGTCAAATCGATCAAATGACTGCCCCACACACGGGTTGATTTTGATTTGATTTGACTCAGTTTACAATTGAGTTGAAGTGTGTATTTAATGAATAAACTAATAAATTTTATTTTTTATTTTTTTTAACTGTTATTATTTTCATTGGATACTAGTTACAGAATTCTAGTATTCAGTTCCCAATTTCAACTCCTGTTTCAATTTCTGTGCAAAGCTGTACAAACATTTGTAATTTGATTGGCCTTTCTAGGTCTGTAGTCCAATTCCCGTTCCTTCAAGAGAAACCTTAACTTGTTGTTCAACATCCCTTTTGTCTGTTCAACAGTTGTTCTTTGCTTTGGCGTGTTTTTGGTTGAAAAAACATTGAAGCTTTTTCTGGGTTACGAAATGGTATCATCAAATATGGCTTCAAAGCATATCCGCAATCACCTAAAATATAATACAATTGAAGTACCTAATTCTAGCAACCGATTTTAATATCCCATCTATTTCAGTCAATAGATAGGAAAACGCTGGCTCCGATAAACGGAAATTCTTTACAAAGCTGAAAAGGATAACCTATAAGTTGAATTTTTTTAAGTAGTTACATATGTACGTACCTACATACTTTCCTCGAATTCTAAATGGTTGGATGCATCCCTTAGCTGCCTTCCTCTTCTTGAGGAATCTTGAGTCTTCAACTTTAATAGATTGATCAAAACACGAATGTCAAATTTCAAAAAATATTATTACAACCGTCAATTTATTCACAAAAAGCAAAAACTTTATCAACTGAGTTACACAATTCCAAATTTTTAATTGATTGAAAAATATTATCAATAGTCAATTTTTTGATTACTGGGGCCCAACTATGAAACTCGATTCTACAATAAAAATGTTCGAATTCGCAAAATGCGTACTCTATAATTCTATAGCAAGCCCTAGTATTCGAAAATCGAACGAATCTCGAGCTTCATATTTGTTTTCGGAAATTTGGTACTACCTAATTTTAAAGTAAATGTCAAAATCGTTCGAATTCGCAAATAATCGTTCTAATGCAAATGTGTTTGCGAGCAAGCTGCCGGACTGCGAAATTTTCTAAAATGTAGGTGAAAAATGTTTTCATATTTTATTATATATCGCATAGAACTACTAAAATATATTTTGTGCGTAGGTAATCATTTAAAATAAGCAAACAAGAAGATGTCTCAATTTGAGATTCTTGTGGAATATATACAAAGGATACTTGAGAACCCCGGAGGCTAGACGCAAATCCGTACAGCAAATACAAAAAGGCATCTTTTGAAAGTTGGGCATTTTTTTTTATTCAACTTAAATTAAATCATTTGATTACAAATGTTTTGATTATTAAATGTACATATTCTAAACAAACACTTTCACACAGCTCCATTCATTACATTGGATTTATCCCGAATTCGTGTTTTCTCAATTTGACCACTTGGTTTTCTTCGTTTAAAAACCAAAATGCGACACGCACCATATTAATATATGTAGTATACCTATTATTATTTCCTTGTTTCACAAATCAAAATAAATAATTATTTACTTTAGTTTTAGTTTATCTGTGAAACACAAGGCGAGACTCGTTCGAAATTCGGAAATTTTGTGGGAAAAAGTTGGCATTACTAACGTTCGATTCTATTATCATACGTAGTGCGGTTTGAAAGTAGAATCGGAAACAATTTTCGAATAGAATCGAAATTAGAATCGAGTTACATAGTTGGGCCCCTGACACTCGCAATAGTGGTTACTCACCACTATCTTATATTAATAAGAATAAATATTCCAATAACACTCGCACTGTTTGAAGGAATTAATTAATAAATAGTAAAAATCACCAAATGAATAATAAATCTTTCTACCAAACGTTTAAATGTCGAAAATCTGTCTGGGGTTCTTGAAAAGACAGAGAAGTGTCAAGATAAAAATTCTGTCAGTAAAGTTGCCGTCTCCACAAGACATTTTTTTCCGTCTCGAAGATGTAGACTGTTGAATGCCCAATTTGCCCTAGTGCTGAGCACATCGAACAAAGCTTATTTTGTACGTAGAAGAACAACTGTCAAACAAATAAATAAGAAAAGTTTATATGAGTAATTTCGCACGCTGAAATTGAAAGTCTGTGATTTTTGATTGCTGGCTGAAATTGTTTGTACCTTAGCTACCTAACTCATTTTAGAATGGATGCTCAGCGTCATCAACAGGGTTTGCAGGTATGAATTATTTATAATCAGCTAGTAAATTGAAGATCCATGTTTTTCGCTTTATAGGCAGTCCTGCGATTTGCGATTGAAAATTCAGAATGTGCAGGTCGTCTGGATCCGTCTCAGTGCGGACAAATGGAAAATGAGGCAATGTTTTTACACTTTGGAAGTTACTCGATAGTATAAATGTGTTTTTCTTTTACAGAGAAGGCAATTTCTGGAAAATGCTTTAAAAAGCATGACAGTGGATGTTATTGAAGAATTGGAAAAAACAATACGTTGCTTAGAATCTGACACCTCAACAGTAGAAAGCAAAGTTGAAGCACTAAATGTAGTCCGAGATTATGCAGATAACCTTGATTTTGCGAACAACTTCATACAAATTGGGGGATCGAAAGTAGTGATCGATTGCTTAAAAAGTTCTTTTCCCAAACTAAGAATCTGTTCCGCGTACGTTATAGCTGAATTAGCACAAAACAATCCTTTTTGTCAGAAACATTTTATAGATGCACATATTCTGCAAGTACTAATACTTTATACGAAAGAAGGTGGAGAAGTTGCCAGCAGTTCCATGCATGCAATTTCGTCATTGGTCAGAAACTATGAGGAAGGTAGTGTCAGATTTATTGAAATGGGTGGTCTCGAATGTATCGTAGAACGTCTGCGAAGTGGAGAGAGTAACGTTTTCGTTAAGTCTTGTTTCCTTTTAAGAGCCCTAGCGACGGAATACACTGCTGTAAGGGGTAAGTGTGTAGCTGATCAGTCAACTTCTGTTCCAACAATTAATAAGTTGTTTTTCTTTGCAGACAAATTCGTTAAATTAGGCGCAGTATCTGCGCTTGCGAGTTTTATTGATCCGGTTATTGGTTTTGATCTTAAGATCGAAACTGTACTATCTGCGCTAATTGTACTGACAGAAAAAGAGGAGGGCATACTTGATCTTCAGAAAGCTAAAATTTCGGAGATTCTTAAGAATATAGTTAAGAAAAACAACGGAAAAGCGGAGTGCGAGGTTGTAAACAAATTTTAATTAACGTGTATATAGTCTGTATTTATTTGTTTGCATTTATTTCAGGAAATTTTAAGAGACAGTACTGCATTATTGGATCGTCTTCAAGAGAACAAGGAGAATTAGATTATTCAAAAAGCCTCTTTAAAACACAATTTTTTTTTTTAAATATTTGCATTATTACTTGTATTTATAAGTATTTCAGCTTTTGTAAACTATTAAAATTGATCAAAATACTAGCACCTACACCAGTCAGACTAGCATCAAAATTCTCTTGGATGCTACGATGTATTGTCTATTTAATTTATGTGAGTATAAAACATTGGCGCAAATTCATAGTCAGATAAAGCCGGCAATAAAAGAATATATTCTCCTGCATAACCTAAGATATACTTTTTGCTATTCATAGTCACCTTATACTTATTTAGTCGGCGCTACAGCTCGAGGTGAACCTGGGCCTGCTTCTCGCAACCTTTTGTGTGTGCGTGTTATATTTTTACACGAATGGAAGGGACCTGCAGTTTTTTGCCGACTCCGAACGGCGAGTTGAGAAGCTCAATCATGACAAATGATACTCTTTGATGCTTGTCAGACATTCGAAAGAGGTGGGCACCGTGAAAAACTTGTAGGTGTTTGCGGCGGGATTCGAACCCAAGACCGCTGGCTCAGTGGTCCGACGCACTTGCGCTACGGTCGACTTTAAACTTATAGTCAGCTCGAAATTTAAAATGAGTAAAACGTCACTTTAAATAATTAGATTAAATTTCTTATATAATATTTTGACGTTTTGGTTTGTTTCGTTGAAATCACTTTACAAAAACATACCAAAGTCGATACTAACTAAACCACACGCAAAAATGTGTTGAATAACGAAAAGTTATAGCCGGCTTTTTTATTTATAGCCATCTGTAACTATAGTCGGCTATAGGCAGTTTTGATGGTCTGACTATGAATTTGTGCCATTTATTATTAAATAGCTGATCCCCCCGTGTACGCAAACAGTCGGGTTACTCAAATGGCAGATAATTGATCTCTTGAGGAATGTGTTAGAGAGAGACAAAGACAAGATTCAATTCTGCACTTCTGCATCTGCAAATCTTTGACAACGTTCACAAGTTAGTTTTTACCTTTATGCCGAACGAGACAGACGTCCAAAACAATACAATTAAGAAACAGACAGCCAGCCAACCAGCCAACAAACAGCCAGTGACAAGATAAAATTTAAACCTTAAAAAACATTTATAACTTTCAAAACCATTTCAATAAATACCTACTTATATTACCTTTGATAAAAACTAAAGAAAAGTGTTTGAATTATTCTGAGACATTTTATTTTAATACGCCGCCTCCACTACATTACATGTTTTCTTAATTTCAGTACGTCTGTCTCTTTTCATCGCCGTGAATAAATTCAAAGTGAAATATTTGTTACCGCCACACAACAAAATCTCAATAGCCAATCAAAACAATCGTTCTATTGACAAAGCCGATAAATTTGAATTCCATGAACAGTTTGGAAACAGAGAGTGATTCAAGTGAAAACGAAGACGAGTTAGTTTTAGACGAGACAATTGTGGAAAGAATTTCTAAAATGGACTCCGAGACGATAACAACTATCCTCAACAGCCTTAAAGAACTTCGCATGTCTGTGCAGGATTTGAAGAATTCTACAGTGGAAAGTCAAAAAGACATTGAGAGATTAAATAATAAAATTGAAACAAATAGTGAAAGGGGTGCGATTGCTACCGACGACAATGTCAAGATCGTTGAAGTGGTTCCAGAAACACGAGACACGTCACCATCAGCATCTGTAATAAGCCAAACAATCTCAACCGCCACAAGACCCCCACCGCCAGTCACTTGGAAACTTCATGACTTGCCAATATTTTCAGGAAATGTTGAAGAATGGCCACTGTTTTTGGCTAACTACAAGGATTCAACACAGGATTTCAAATACAACAACCGGCAAAATCTTCAACGACTCCAAAAATGTTTGGTCGGACCAGCTAGAGAAGTTGTTGCTTCGATGCTAATCAATGTCCAAGACGTCCCTGATGTCATCGATGAATTGAATTTTCGCTTTAGACGACCCGATCTACTAGTACGCCATCAACTAAATAAAATTCAGAAGTTTCCACCCATAGCCGAAAATACAGTAGAACAGCTACTCGCCTACTCTACGCAAGTGCGCAACGTTGTTGCTTTTCTGAAATCTTCCAATAGCGAACATAACCTAACAAATTCTTCAATCTTGGATGAACTGGTGTCAAAATTACCACAGGACAAGCAGTACGAGTGGGTAAAACACTCAACAACGATAACGCCGTACCCGACCATTGCCGATTTCTCAAAATGGTTGTGCAAACTGGCAAGAATAGTTTGCCTTATGCCACCACCTTCCAAGAGCGCTGGAACGACGAGACAGCCACAACCACAACCACGACGCATCCTGCATTTGAACGACACCGCCGCTAACACCGTCCCTGCCACCGTCCAGCCAGATGCACAAGTGACACCTAAGTGCTTGCAGTGTGGTGCAAACCATTTCATCTCAAACTGCAATATCTTTATTCAGTCGATGAGTATTGAAGATCGGTGGATAAAAGTCAAATCACTTCACTTGTGCTTTTCATGTTTGCGCAGAGGCCACAGTACTGCAAATTGTCGCACCAAAAAGGTTTGTGGTGTTCAGGGTTGCCGACGGTATCACCACAGCAGCTTACATGATGAGTCAACAGTAGCCAAACCCACAGCCGCCCAACCGTTATTAAGTTGCCGAACAACTCCGTCGATTGGGCTCCTCCTCAAGATATTTCCCGTCACTTTATTTGGACCAAATGGTAAAGTGGAAGTGTTTGCCATGTTTGACGAGGGTTCGGCAATTTCAATCCTAGAGGAAGACGTTGCCAGACAACTAGGACTCGAAGGACGATCGCAGCCGTTAACACTACAGTGGTATGGCCAAAAGGTAACAACGGAACCATCCACAGCGGTCAACCTTGAAATAAGAGGCGAGGGTGAGTTCACATCATTTGTAATAAAAAATTGTCGCAAAATCCGCAACCTGAACCTGCCCGTCCAGACCTTTAAGAAATCAGAATTCAAAAACTTTGAATTTTTGCCGATGCGAAGCTACGAAGACGTCAAACCAGTAGTACTTCTTGGATTAGATAACGTTCATCTGGGAATATCCTCCACGGTTGTTCAGTCTGGTGACGAAATGCCATTAGCCGTACGAACAAAGCTAGGCTGGGTAGTCTATGGACCAAATAATAGAGTAGGAACATCAGCACCAGTTGTACTACACATTCAAGAACAACAGCCTTACGATGATCTCCACAATTTGATGAAAGAGTACTTCGCAGCCGACAATTTTGGGATAAATCCTTCGCCTATGGTTCTGGAGTCAGATGATGACCAAAAAGCCCGTCAAATCATGCAACAAACAACACGTCGCATCGGAAAACATTTTGAGACCGGTCTACTTTGGAAGAGCACCCAGCCCTGTTTGCCAAACAGTCTTAAGATGGCCGAAAAACGCTTATACGGTATCGAGAAGAAGATGAACCAAAACGCAGATTTTGCCGCCAAATATACTTGCGAAATATCAAAATATATTGACAAAGGATATGCCAGAAAACTCCAGCAGCAAGAAATCGAGGATGTAAGTCAGCCAGTGTGGTATTTACCACATTTTGCCGTGCAAACCCCGCACAAGCCGGAAAAAGTACGAATCGTTTTCGACGCTGCAGCCACTGTCGATGAAGTCAGCCTAAATTCTGCCCTGCTCAAAGGACCTGAGCAAGCCAAACCATTAATAGGCATCCTATTCAAATTCCGAGAAGGTTCAATTGGAGTAGCCGCAGACATTCGGGAAATGTTTTCCCAGGTCCGAATTCGAGCAAACGACCAGCAAGCTCAAAGATTTTTGTGGAGAAACGGAGGTCCAACTCAGCCCATCGACCATTATGTCATGGATTCAATGATCTTTGGAGCTATTTGCTCCCCCTGCAGTGCTGAGTTCATCAAAAATCTTAACGCCCAAGAACTTCAAAACGAATATCCCGAAGCCGCAGCAGCTATTGTCAACAAACACTATGTTGACGACTACGTCGCCAGTTTTAGAAACGAAGAAGAAGCCACACGGATATGCAGAGACGTAGTGAAGGTCAACAGTGAAGCTGGTTTCGATCTGAGAAACTTCATATCAAATTCACCTATTCTGCAGTCATCTTTGAATGCGAAGTCTAAAGAAAGTACCAGCACTGTGAACATGGAACGTCAAGCTACTTCAGAAAAGGTTCTTGGAATGCACTGGAACACCGGAATCGATAGTTTCGAGTTCAAAACAAAGTTTCACCGCATCCCAAAGGAAGTCTTAGAAGGAACTCGGTCGCCAACAAAAAGAGAACTCCTGGGGATTGTGATGGCAATTTTCGATCCCTATGGACTTCTAGCAGAGTTCCTACTTTATATAAAAATTTTGGTTCGAGACACTTGGAAAGGTGATATGGCCTGGGACGATCAGCTGACTACCGACATTAACAATAGATGGCAAGCCTGGTGGAAAGAATTCCAAGGAATCAGTTCATTTCGGATTCAACGATGTTACTCATCGCATTTGTTCCAAGCAAATACAATCGAGTTACATATATTCGTGGACGCAAGTCAAGTCGCCTTTGCTGCCGCTGGCTACTTCAGAGTCATCCATTCCCAAGGAATTGATGTTACTTTTGTTTTCGGCAAAACTCGCGGAGCACCTCAAAAAATGATGTCGGTTCCTAGATTGGAGCTACAAGCTGCCGTGCTGGGCACTCGCCTTAGCAAAATTATAGTCCGCAATCACGACATCGAAGTATCCAAAATAATTTTCTGGTCAGACTCAAGGACGATCCTATATTGGATTAATTCAGCCGAGCGAAAATTCAAAGCTTTCATTGCACACCGCATAGCTGAGATACTTATGTCATCACAGCCATCACAATGGCGTTGGGCTCCTACTGACAGGAACAGCGCGGATGTAGCCACTCGTGCCAATGGTTCTCCAAAGCTTAAATCGAACAGCATGTGGATCTCCGGTCCAGATTTCCTTCAGCAGCCAGAAGAATACTGGCCAGTCGTACTAATTCAGCCGCCACCTGAGGGAATAGAGGAAGAAGAAATTAAGCCGTGCTTGCTGCTAAAATGTTCAAAAGGTAATTCCTTAATACAACTTAATCGATTTTCGTCTTATCCGAAGCTTAGAAGAACCATGGCATATGTACTGCGAGCCGCCAACAAATTCCAGTTTATAGCAAATATCTTACCGCAGCGTTCAACAAACTGTTTCCTGACTGTAGCCGAGATCAACGAAGCCGAAAACCATTTATGCAGGATGGTGCAACGAGAGCAGTACCAAAATGAGATCGCTACTCCGAAGTCTGCAAAGCCAATTCCAAAAAATAGTCCGATATATTCATTGACTCCGTACCTAGACGGCCAAGGGATATTGAGAGTTCAAGGTCGAATTGATGAAGCCTTATACCTGCCAATTCAAGCCAGACGCCCAATTTTGCTACCACAAAAACATTTTGTTTCCGAGCTCATCATGCAACACTACCACAAGAAGCTACATCACCAAAATTCAGCAGTCATCCTCAACGAAGCTCGCCAGAAGTTTTGGTTCCCACATGCTAAAACTCTCCTTAAATCAGTACGAAGCCGCTGCATGGAATGCAAGATCGAAAGTGCCAAACCAGTTCCGCCGCTCATGGGTCAGCTGCCATTCGACCGCATAACTCCGTATATCCGTCCATTCACATATACTGGAGTTGACTTGTTCGGCCCGTTGAATGTCGCAATTGGCCGACGACGAGAAAAGAGATGGGGAGTCATTTTTACTTGCCTGACGGTGCGTGCAGCTCATCTCGAATTAGCAGAAAATCTGTCCACCGATGCCTTCATCGTTTGTCTCCGGAATTTTATTAACCGTAGAGGCACACCGGTTAGAATCAGGAGTGATAATGGTACCAACTTCATCGGTGCCCAACGAGAGCTTAAAGAATAACAGCATTTATTCGATGTCGACCGCATTCGAGATGAAGCCGCTAGCCGAAACATCGAGTGGGTATTCAACTGCCCATCCAATCCCAGCTCAGGAGGTTGTTGGGAACGTCTAATCCGGATAATAAAGCGCCTGATGGTTAAAACTCTACCTGAAGAAGCCCCGAGAGTGGAGACTTTGAGAAGTGTTCTCATAGAAGCCGAGAACATCATAAATTCACGACCGCTTACGGACATCCCACTAACCATGGAGGACGATGAGCCATTAACGCCAAACCATTTTCTCTTAGGATGCGTTAACTCGACACAGACGCCTTGTCCCGTAGACGAAAAAATATGCCTCAGAAAACAGTGGAAAATTGCGCAAAATTTGAAGGATCGATTGTGGAAAAGATGGGTAGTTGAGTATTTACCCCAACTGTTAAAACGACCAAAGTGGTATGACAAAGTCCAGCCGCTACGGATCAACGACTTAGTCATGATATGCGACTTTAATCAACCCCGAAGCCAATGGCGTAAAGGCCGAATTTCCAAAGTATTTCCCACCAAAGATGGTCAGACGCGCTTTGCCGAAGTTAAGACATCCAGCGGACTTCTCCGCCGTCCAGCCTCCAGACTTGCTGTCCTAAAAATCGATAGTGAATCCCGGAGTGATTCACGGGGGGAGGAGTGTTAGAGAGAGACAAAGACAAGATTCAATTCTGCACTTCTGCATCTGCAAATCTTTGACAACGTTCACAAGTTAGTTTTTACCTTTATGCCGAACGAGACAGACGTCCAAAACAATACAATTAAGAAACAGACAGCCAGCCAACCAGCCAACAAACAGCCAGTGACAAGATAAAATTTAAACCTTAAAAAACATTTATAACTTTCAAAACCATTTCAATAAATACCTACTTATATTACCTTTGATAAAAACTAAAGAAAAGTGTTTGAATTATTTTAATTTTATTTTAATACGCCGCCGCCACTACATTACAGAATGGTTTAAGATAGAAATGATAGTCGCCAAAGTCGATAGATTTTGCAAATGCACTGAAAACATTAGAAACGTTAAATATCTTCAATAAACTCACTGGGATCACATTTTAATCACAAAACATGAGCTGACTGAACAATCATCAAAATCACGCTGAACCTTCACTTGTTTGAGAGGAAGTAATCGTTCTCGAATGATTTTGGCAAAATTTGAATATTGAAAATCATAATTTTTCTGTTATTATTCTTCTCTTTTAAACTTTTCAACTGATATAGTGAACGATCTTCCGCCCTACCTATTTATACAGAAAATTTGGACGGACGGACGGATAGACAGCCAGACAAACGGACGGACAGACAGACAGACAAACGGACGGACGGACAGACAGACAGACAGACAGACGGACAGACGGACCCCGGTGTGGAATCATTTCCCCGTTATCGAAACCCATTTATCGAAATTTATCGTAACGCATTTATCGTAACTCACTTATCGTAACTCATTTATCGTAACTCATTTATCGTAACTCATTTATCGTAACTCGTTTTCAAAAACAATACGTCGCTAAAGAAGTATTCACTTCAAAAAAAATACAGCTCAAATTGGACGCTCCCGCTCGAGTTATGTGCGGTCTTACGTATACCATCGCTTATTTTGTTACTTACTTACTTAATTGGCGCTACAGCTCGAGGTGAACCTGGGCCTGCTTCTCGCAACCATTTGTGTGTGCGTGTTATATTTTTGCACGATTGGAAGGGACCTACAGTTATTTGAAGGTATAATTCAATAACTTTACTATGTGCATAACATGTATCCGGTTGGTTCGGCGGCGATATTAAGTATTTATTCTATAGGTAGATACATATTTATAATTTATTCTTCAAGAAATAAAAAACAAAACAATTAATACAAAAGGTGTTAGGTTATGTTGAAAGGGGTTATGACGCTGAGCTATCATAAAACATAAGGCACCATGATGGGCCCATCGCGATCCCCTGAGACCATCGTGTGATGGTACCTAAATCGAAACATTTCCGTCCAAACATTTAATTTCCCTGTAAAATTTTAAGATTTTATTGTGATCAGTTGGGCCAGTCTCTTTCAGTATCTTAAAGAAATAATTCCCTTAAAATCTCTTTAGAGAACGAGCAATAGCCTGACAATCATAAAGGATGTGTTCGATATCCTCCGATGTTCCCATGTCATTGTAATATCTGCATTCGCCCGAATTTGAAAGACCCATTTTTTTGGCATGTTTCCTTAAGAGACAGTGCCTGGAGAGTATTCCTATTAGAGTTCTTTACTTTGCCCTATTCAGTCCTTAGATTACCCTGGTCCTTTTGCGGTTTATGGCCGGCCAAAGAGCCTTGGATACCCTATGTCCCTCTTTTCCTGACCATCTGTTTTCCGTCATATTTATGATTGTGTACATTATGGCGGTGCTATGTTCATAACCATTTCGGTCATAGGTAGTGCCCCCTCCTTCCTTGTTACCTCATCAACAAGCTCATTTCCCTCTACCCCAGAGTATCCAGGCACCCAGCATAGTTGTGTCTGCTTAGAGATTTGAGCAAAGAGCGACATCCTTCCACAATTGCCGATTTAACGGTACACGGCCTGACTGTCGATGTAGATGGTGATAACCTTGTCGGTTACTGCTGTTAGCTTCGTCACCAACAGCTCCGCCGCTCTCCTCATAGCTAGAACATCTGCTTGAAATACAATACAGTCGTCTGGAAGTCTAAGACACGTATTTAGCTTCGGTTCTCTTGAGTAGATACTAAAGTCCGGTATTCGACCCATCCGTATAGACCGAAATGTGTGTTTGCCGTGCAGGTGATGTGTCCCCCTAAACTTCTCTCTCCAGGTACATCGTTTCATGCGGTACGATGTCCAGAAGTGGGAGGATGGCATCCGTTCTATCGAGGTTGCCAATTTTACGTTACCTACATAAGTTAGTGAGTCTAATCGCACTCTTGCTTGCCAGGTGCATTCTATGTAGACCGAGTGGCATAAGATGCAGAAAAATATCCAGTGCCACCATGGGTGTTGTGCGCAGGGCTCCCGTTATGTTAACACCGGCTATTCTCTAAACCGCTGATAATATTTTTTATGTGTTTCTTTTGAGAGCTGCCTTCCACCAGACAAGTGCCCCGACCGTGAGTATGGGTCCTAGGGTCATTGTGTAAAGCCAGTGCATTATTGCCGGCTTGAGTCCCCAAGTCCTTCCTGCTGTTCTTTTACAGATATAGAGCGCATTATTCCATTCTGACAAAAATATAACACGCACACACAAATGGTTGCGAGAAGCAGGCCCAGGTTTACCTCGAGCTGTAGCGCCAACTAAGTAAGTAAGAGCGCATTATACGCCTTTCTGATTCTATCCTGTGAATTTAATATCTAACTAAGCTTACTATCTAGAATAATACCAAGATACTTTTCATGGTCTGATAGACAGAGTTAAGACACAAACTCAAACTACATACGAGAGTCAAAAAGCTTTTGCGAGTTGATCTTTTCATAAGCACATAAGCGAGCGTCATGTTCTGCAGCCACTCGGGAACGGCACAAAATCCCGACTTTCAAAAATAAAACACGCTTTTCTAGAAAATACCGAATTAAAAAATCCCGAAAAATGAACATTGGTGAAATATCTACAATTTTTCGAACACACGATAGTGTTGTTCCTGGTTTTTGTTTGTTTTGTAGACTATGCAGGGCCGGTTTTAGCAGTTTTGGCGCCTGGCGCAGGAAAAAAAATAAGCGCCCCAAAAGCAACTTAAAAAATGTTTGATCTTTTCCACATCTCCCGAGGAGAGAGAGTAATTGACGCGTTGACATAAAATTCAACCCTAAATCTTTCTTGATGGTCTAAAATTACCTCATTCCCATCCTCATAGGAAAACTGAACTACTTTTTTTCGTGACCGTTAAGTTAAAATTGCTGGAAAAGGAACATTTATTTCATTTGCTATAAGACTCGCCATATCTAAAAACTCAAAAAAACTTGTCATTAGTTCTTAGTTCGACTAAAAACTTTTTCATTGAGCACAAAATTTCAACTGCAAGCATAAGGCAAATACTGCTTTTTGTCTAATATTGTGTACCAAATAACAACACAACAAATAAATTTAAATTCGCTTAGCTTACTACCAAGAGATTGAGGCATATTTTGGACTTTTTGATCATAATTTATAATAAACAAAAAACATAAACATTTCCCAAGTTTATTGCATCTATTCTGCTTAAGGCTGCGGTTATAAAGCAAACGTGTAATACAAGCGCTTGCTCGCGCTTTCAATTAAATGCATTTTATTAGAGGATGGTGGTTGTGTAAAAAAATTTTACGAGCGCGAGTAAGCGCGAGCAAGTGCGAGATAAAATGCTCTGATAATTTAAAGCGCTTGTATTACACGCTTGCTACATATATAACCGCAGCCTAAGAGTCAAACTAAAAAGATGTTTTTTTTTAAAACCGACCATCTGCCTACAGAACTTGAATAGAAAACATAGATACTCTCAACTTTATCGAAGAATGCAACTGCATCAGTAGAGCATTGAACATCATCAAAGCTCTAGGTTCCAAAACCTTAGTTCTCGCTTGCATACCACAATGTTTCCCCCTAATATAAGTACCATTATCATACCCTTGTCCTCTACAATTCACTAATAGAATATACAAATCAGCAAGTTCATTCAAAACTAAATCAGTTAAGCCAGACCCAGTTGTTTTTTCACAACAATCCCAAAAAATATTCTCTAATTTTAAACTTTTTTGGTCCAATATTCTAACTACTAAAGTTAATTGCTCCTTTCTACTTATGTATATCAAGCGTACAATCTACTATATTCGAAGCCAAGGAGAATCAAGGCATTAATAAACGCAGGGAAAATTGAATATATATTACATACTAATTTTCAATATTTTTAAAAATGTGCTATCTACCACTTGAAGTGCTAATGTTCTGAATTGAATAATATCTTTTGTTTTCGTAACCGCAGGTTGCATTTTTTATGTAGTCATGTTTTGTTATCAATTTAATATTAAATGCACAACATATAAGAAATAAATGTTTTTTTATTGGTTGAAAACACGACAAAGCAAAAGGGATCCAAAAAACAGCAAATGTGCTATCTTTCTGTCGCGATCTGTACATACATAATGTAACAATAAATTTTACTACGTATGACCTGAGTTTGACTCTCTTTCTCTTCAGTCAAATCGAACGTTTTGATATATCGAACAAGGTTGCGAAACCAAATTTGAAGTTCGCATCGTTTTAGGTAGGCGCATTGCCTTGGCTCAAAATTTGAATCCTGCTCCACAACTTCCGACATGTTTGATGATTTGTATGGATTTTGGTAGGCGCAAATGGAGCGGTATGATAAGACTGCTCCACAGCATGTTGGCAGTGAAAATTTCGTTTTTGGCAATGCGCTGAAAGGGTCGACTGGATATTTAATATGAAACAACAGAGTCTACTATGGTTGCAGCAGAGTCAAATGTTTGTCTCTGGTTGTAGTTGGGTACAGATAAAAATTCTGCTAACTAGTCTGTTATACCAATTAGCAGCTCTGGAGAGAAAGAGAATGAAATGTTGTGGGAACGGGAAGGGATAGAAAAAAAAACATTATGTGCATATTTATATGGAAATTCGGTGATTTTAATGTGTGTGTATTTCTTAAAGTACAGTGATTGAAATGTGTGTATTGTTATTTGAGAAGTACGGTGAGAAATATTTGTTTGTGAAGAATATAAATACATATTAGCAAACAAGTAGATTTGTTTTTTGGATAGTATTTTTTTTTAGTTTTTACGCCTCTTGCTTTCTAGCGCCTGGCGCGGCTGCGCCACTCGCTCCTATGTAAGGTCCGGCCCTGAGACTATGTATTTGGTGGTGAGTCTTAGTGAGAAATCTTTTTTTTTAGAATGAGAAACTTCCGGGAACTGATATATAAAATATCATGACGTAATCAAAAAAAAAAAAAAAAAATAAATAAATAAATAATTCCGCATATTCACGAATTACAAAATCCCGAATTTGGAAAAAGTAATACATAGTTTAAAATTCGCGCGAATTTTATAATTCAGCATTTCGAATCCAACCCAGCCACTCACTTTCCTAATTCACAAAACCTAATTTTAAGTTCTGGATAAAATATGTAATCACGTCTATCACAGAATCCGTCGTACTCGGAATTTTGCTACGAACCCCGAAAGAACTATCACAGAATCCGTCGTAGTGGAAATTTTTGCTACGAATTTCGAATTTCGTAGAAAGTGGTAAGTTTTTAAGTGCGGCAATGCACATTCGGATTCCACTACGACGGATTCTGTGATAGTTCTTTTGGGGTTCGTAGCAAAATTCCGAGTAGGTACGACGGATTCTGTGATAGACGTGAATGTGACATGTTTGCCATTATGGTAGGAAGTACGATGCATTTTGCACGTAGCGATTATATAACATGTATGAGTATGTATGTATGTATGTATGTACTTTTGATTAATGTACATATAACTCATAACGGTAGCAGTAAATTTATTTCCACATTAGTATTTAGTAACCCAACATGTAAACCGCTCCATATATGTATGTATGCACTTAAATATCGATCAAATTAAGTTGTAGCAACAGAGAATTATTGCTCTCAAATAAAAATGTTTTCGTTTACATACTTGATCGCAGCGAACACATGCAGCGCTGCCGAAGGTGATACTATAGTATCCTTTTGATACTATTTCAGAGCTCGTGATACTGTGATACCCAAAGCTTAATAATGATACTCTCAATCAAAAACAAAAATAAAATGTGCTTTTTTTTTTTGCACAATCCTACTTCTTTACCAAAATGGGAAGAAGCTATGAGTCAACTTAATCAAAACGACAAAGCACATGGCTTTGCTTGCATCGCTGGGAGAAAGAAAGAGACAATTATTTGAAGTATCGGAAAAGAGAGCAGAAACATGGTTGTAAAGAATAAAGCTAACGGTATCTTTGTTGTGCTCTATTGGAACTTCTGTTACACAGCCCATAAACGTAGATAATATCCTCGTATTCCTCGTTTGTAAAAGATGCCATTTCAAACACCGTTTATAAACAACTGTTGCGTAATCTCGGCCTCAAAAATTAAACTGATGAATTGAATTTTGTTTTCTAATTTTTTTCACAATTTTTCTGTGAATTTAAAGGAAAATGGTATGGAAATTACGGTTAAAACCTTCGTAAGGCCATACATTATTAAAAAAAAATATTGCAAAGTTATAAATTATTTGGAAAATCGCACTAATATGTGTGGCTAGAAAAGTAGGTGAAAAATCGTATTTCATTGTTACCCGCTGCAGATTTTCCCAAGCATCAAAAAATTTGTGGGTTTTTCAGCATACTTAACTTATCATAGATTTTTTTGGCAATTGTTATGCTCATGAGAAAAAAGTAATAAAACGGTATTACGCATTTTTTATAGAAAAGCATCGGCAAGATAAATGAAACTGACTTAAAAATAAAATATCTGCAAAGCCAAAGAAGGTACCTATCAATTTTATATAAACACAGTTTCTGTAGTAAGTATTAGCGGAGATATTTGTGTTAGCATGGGTCAAGGTACACCAAATGATTTCCACATTGGAGATAGACCCTTGCTGTAGAATGATTTTTTTCTTAGATTATACCCAAAATAATTTTCCAAAGTATTGACATTTAACTTGGAAACACCCTGTATATATTTAAAAAAAAAACGAACATGTGTGTATTTTTTTATGATACCATTGGTTGAAAATGATACCCAAAAATTTCCAATTCTGATACTCTTGAAAATTGTAAAACGACAGCACTGAACACATGTACCTACTCATATACAGATAAGTCTGCAGTCAATGATGTTGCCGGGTTAAGGGGCGTCTGTGATTGCTCAGCAATTTTTCGAAACTCTCGGCATTCGGCTTATACCATGGGAGTTTATGTACCTTAAAGAGATACAAACCATTATTTGGTGTGCTGTCTACTTTAAGTTGTAAACAAAAGCCAACGCAAGAAAGATCACCTCAGCCCTTTATACATAGTCAATGTGCAGATCCTAGTATATGTATATTATATGTACATATCTAGCTATATTTTATTGTAAGTGATGTTATCTTGTCTTTTCGTAATAAGCACCATGTACACATGTTTAGCAATTATTTTTAATTGGATCTTTTTCTATTGATGCAGTTGCATTTCATCACGTAGTTATGTACATTTTTTTATACTTTGCCACTAGGGTAGATTAATTTTGTTCAATGATTTTTACTTAAAGTGCATGCCCACTCCTTCGTGATAGAAACATCAGAAGCAAATTTATTACAAAATGTTTTTTGTTCAAACGCTGTCATTGTCTGTGAATTAAACACTTCACAGAAATTACTAAAACAATACATATTGCTGCCACATTGCTATCCACTCCACAAGTAGTTTTGCGGATTCCTGCCTGCCTACGGATACCCAGACCCACATTCAGAGTAATTGTCTTGATAGATCCTTACCAACCACAGACAAGAGAAATATACAGTAGAGATGGGACTCGAGTCGACTTTTATTCGAGTTACTCGAGTAATTCAGTTTCAACTCGTACTCCAGTCGAATTTTTTTATATTCGAGTGAACTCGTACTCGAGTTCATTCGTACTCGAAAAGCTTAACTGAAACTGACTTCAATGAATTGAACTCGAAAAACACGACACACTACAACGAAATGGAGTCACCGTTGACCGTTTACATTACATACAGTGTTGTGCAAAACAAACGCAACAAAACTCGGTTTTGGCGTTCTGTTGCTATAACTTTTTTTTCAATTGAATTTCGAACTAATTTATAGCAGATATTCACTTAACTCTATAATTGCTACAAAACGGCATGTAATTGAAAACAATAACAATTCACATATAAAAAAAAACGTACAAAAACAAATATCCATAACACATGACAGTGTGCAAAACTAACGCAACACCTTCCTGTTCTGCAATAAACAACACAATACAAGGAACTAACTGTACTTTTTACAGTTTGCAAAATGCTTCTCAATGCTGAAGACCTTGAATCATTAGAATTTGCATTAGTTTAATTTAGATCCTTTTAGTTAATGCAGTTTTCATCATGGCTCGAAAAACATTGAGCGACCATTTAAAAACAAAAAAAATTAAAGATTAGTTATTTATTATTTGTTGCTAAAAAATAAAGCACTTATAGGTCTATTGTATGCCAATTAGTAAAAAAATATAAAGCAACAGGTAGAGTCCTTACCAGTGCTTTCAGGTGGACTACCTCGCAAAACGACCTACAGGACGTGGAGATGAATCTGCACTATAATTAAAAAAAGATACATTTCTGAGTTCGCAAAAAATTGTGAGTGGACTGGAACTTAATGTGCATTCAACCACAGTCCGGAGATGTGCCATGGAAAATGACCTTGGGAGCTACAGGTCAGCTAATAAGCTAATGCTTACAAAGACGCATTTGCAGAAAATGTACTTTCTTTTAAACTTTGATCTAGACGCATTATAAATCCAAAATCAATTTTTTTTTTTTAATTTGAGGCTTAAGTTTACAAGATTTTATATTAATTAGTCGTTTGAAAACTGGAAAACCATCCTTTTTAGTGACAAAACAAAATGTAAGTTAATTAACACCGATGGTATGGCCACAGTATAATGTCACAAAGGTGAGCGACTGAATTCACGAAATTGCAAAATGACAGCAAACCTTGGAGGTGGTGTCGTGATGGTTTGGGCATAAGGAGTTGATCATTCCCATGAAATTAGAGGGATAATGCACTGCTTTATTTACAAAAATAGCTTCGAAACACAGATAATACCTGACGCCGAGTGGAGTATGCCACTTCCATGGGTGCTTCAAAACGACAACGAGCCGAAACACACATTGAAGCTGATTAAGGAATGGTTAGAAAACAATAGGATTCAAGTTCTCGATTGACCAGCACCATAACCAGACTTGAATCTCATTGAAAATCTATTTTGGATACTCAAACGGCGAGTCACAGGGCAACGATTCCAAAATAAACTGGAGCTACTGAAAAAGTTAAAAGAGGAGTGGGAAAACATACCCCAAAGCTCAATTAATAATTTCATATCATCCATGAACCACAAATGTGCCGAGATAATTCAAAATAAGGGACAATACACAAAGTACTGCATATGTTGCGTTAGTTTTGCACAGGCATATTGTGATGTTTTTTTTTGTTTCATATTTTTTTTTTTTAATAAATGAATTATTATTTTGTTAAAAGTATACAAATATAATCTAGTGTTATGAAGACATAGTTCCACAAAACATTTTTTTTTCTAAAATAAATAAATCGGCAACAAATTCGCTTCTAAATGCTGTTGCTGAGTTTGTTGCGTTTGTTTTGCACAACACTGTATATACAAAGATGCGAACATTTAGTTACTCGCGCTCGCATTCACATTCAATAAATGTAAGCACATGGTTGTAAACAGGGCCGGACCTTACATAGGAGCGAGTGGCGCAGCCGCGCCAGGCGCTAGAAAGCAAGAGGCGTAAAAACTAAAAAAAAATTACCATCCAAAAAACAGATCTACTTGTTTGCTAATATGTATTTATATTCTTCACAAACAAATATTTCTCACCGTACTTCTCAAATAACAATACACACATTTCAATCACTGTACTTTAAAAAATACACACACAATAAAATCACCAAATTTCCATATTAAAATGCACATAATAATGTCTTTTTTTTTTCAACCCCTCCCGTTCCCACAACATTTCATTCTCTTTCTCTTCATAGCTGCTAATTGGTATAACAGACTAGTTAGCAGAATTTTTATCTGTACTCAAAACCCAACTACAACCAGAGACAAACATTTGTCTCTGCTGCAACCATAGTAGGCTCTGTTGTTTCATATTAAATATCCAGTCGACCCTTTCAGCCCATTCCCAAAAACGAAATTTTCACTGCCAACATGCTGTGGAGCAGTCTTATCATACCGCTCCATTTGCGCCTACCAAAATCCATACAAATCAACAAGCATGTCGGAAGTTGTGGAGCAGGTTTCAAATTTCGCGCCAAGGCAATGCGCCTACCTAAAACGATGCGAACTTCAAATTTGGTTTCACAACCTTGTTCGATATATCAAAACGTTCGATTTGACTGAAGAGAAAGAGAGTCAAACTCAGGTCATACGTATTAAAATTTATTGTTTATGTATGTACAGATCGCGATAGAAAGATAGCACATTTGCTTTTTTTTTTGGATCCCTTTTGCATTGTCGTGTTTTCAATCAATAAAAAACATTTCCTTCTTATATGTTGTGCATTTAATATTTAATTGATAATAAAACAAGACTACATGAAAAAATGCAACCTGCGGTTACGAAAACAAAAGATATTATTCAATTCAGAACATTAGCACTTCAAGTGGTAGATAGCACATTTTTAAAAATATTGAAAATTAGTATGTAATATATATTCAATTTTCCCTGCGTTTATTAATGCCTTGATTCTCCTTGGCTTCGAATATAGTAGATTGTACGCTTGATATACATAAGTAGAAAGGAGCAATTAACTTTAGTAGTTAGAATATTGGACCAAAAAAGTTTAAAATTAGAGAATATTTTTTGGGATTGTTGTGAAAAAACAACTGGGTCTGGCTTAACTGATTTAGTTTTGAATGAACTTGCTGATTTGGATATTCTATTAGTGAATTGTAGAGGACAAGGGTATGATAATGGTACTTATATGAGAGGGAAACATTGTGGTATGCAAGCGAGAACTAAGGTTTTGGAACCTAGAGCTTTGATGATGTTCAATGCTCTACTGATGCAGTTGCATTCTTCGATAAAGTTGAGAGTATACATATATGTTTTCTATTCAAGTTCTGTAGGCAGATGGTCGGTATTAAAAAAAAAACATCTTAGTAGTTTGACTCTTAGGCTGCGGTTATATATGTAGCAAGCGTGTAATACAAGCGCTTGCTCGCGCGAGCTCGCGCTTTAAGTTATCAGAGCATTTTATCTCGCACTTGCTCGCGCTTACTCGCGCTCGTAAAAATTTGTTACACAACCACCATGCTCTAATAAAATGCATTTAATTTAAAGCGCGAGCAAGCGCTTGTATTACACGCTTGCTATATAACCGCAGCCTTAAGCAGAATAGATGCAATAAAACCACTAAAACTATACTTGGGAAATGTTTATGGGCTCTCGTTGAAATTTCAGTAAATGGCGACCAAAAAGTCCAAAATGTGCCTCAATCTCTTGGTAGTAAGCTTAGCGAATTTAAATTTATTTGTTGTGTTGTTATTTGGTACACAATACAAAGCAGTATTTGCCTTAAGCTTACAGTTGAAATTTTGTGCTCAATGAAAAAGTTTTTAGTCGAACTAAGAACTAATGACAAGTTTTTTTTTGAATTTTTAGATAAGGCGAGACTTATAGCAAATGAAATTAATGTTCCTTTTCCAGCAATTTCTTAACTTAACGGTCCCGAAAAAAAGTAGTTCAGTTTTCCTATGAGGATAGGAATGAGGTAATTTTAGACCATCAAGAAAGATTTAGGGTTGAATTTTATGTTAGCGCGTCAATTACTCTCTCTCCTCGGGAGATATGGAAAAGATCAAACATTTTTTAAGTTGCTTTTGGGGCGCTTATTTTTTTTCCTGCGCCAGGCGCCAAAACTGTTAAAACCGGCCCTGGTTGTAAAACAAGAAAGTAGGTACGTTTTACACTGTATATCTTATTCCGTAAAAGTAGAAGTTACATTGTTTAATTATTGTGTCGTTTTTCTCAGTGATTTTTGCTGTTTGTTTTATGGGTTAGTGTATTTATTTTTTAATAAGATTATGGTACTCGTGATTTCATTGGTAAAATGAGTGAACAAGTCGAACGTTTGTTTTATTTATCATTTAATGTTTAAGGATGGTTATATAGGTAGATATGTATACCTTACCATGTAACTCGAGTCGGATTTCTACTCGAGTAGAACTCGATTAATTTTGTAAATGAGACGAGTGACTCGAGTAAAATAAAATCACTCGAGTCCCATCACTAATATACAGATGTAATGGTAGAACAAAAGCATGTTACAAAAAAATTTTAAAACCAGCATACTATCATACAATACCTCGTATGAAATGCCTGCAACATGAACGAACTCAAAGAATGGTGTATGATTCGAGCAAAAATTTTCGTTTCTCTTAACTTCCTTTTCTGTTTTGGACTTCCTTGTGTTTTTTTGGATGTTGTTGTTGTATTCCCATTGCTGCTTAAATTCGTTTTCTTTTGTATCACGAAAACCGGTTTTAGTTTGTTTTTGTTTGTTTTCGCATACAAAACGAATACACGAGCAGTACGTGTGTGTGACGTAATAATTTGTTTTTTTTATTCTTTTCGCTTTAATTTCTTATTAAGTACCTAATGCAAGTTTAAAGGGACATTATGGAAGGGGAATAGCGACTATACCATGTACAGTGTATCAATCTCATATTCGTACACCTGATGTGGTAATATTTATTTAAGGAAAAATCCAAACAAATTGAACAGATACTGCAACATTTTATTGATTTCAGTAAGAACACATTAAAATGAAAAAATTAACTTCAATTAATTCAAATATTTCAAATAAAGTATTCAATTTTTTTCATAAAAAACATAATATTAAGAAAAATATGGTCAATTTCGTATTCGTACACTTTGATATTAAGTCAATTTTTTCACATTTTATCTAAAAACTAATACTTTGAATCAAAGTCTTTGTTAGCTTAGACCTATTAAAGATGGCTGGGCATGGATTCGGCTAATATTTCTGTAATTTCAAGGGTAATTTTTACCCACTCTTCAATAAGCCTTTCTTTGAGATCATTTTTGTACCTTATACCAAATTTTCTTACTCTGTGGCCCAACTCGTCCCACAAATTCTTTACGGCATTAATATACGATGACTGTGGAAGTGTTTCCAACACTTTTCGAGAGTGATAAAGAAGTCACATTCAAAATAGATAAGCTTTATGTTTGGGGTCATTATGCTGGTAAAGGGTAAAATTGTTCCAGAGCCCCTTTTGAACAGCACTTTTCTTCAGAATTGGCTTAGATATCTCAATATATTGCTTATAGTCCATTTATTCGTTAAATTATATGCGGTCATCCCACTCTAGCCGCGGAAAAACACTCCCACACCATTACCGAACCATCATCATGTTTGACGGTCCGCCTTGGTATGTGGAAGATATCCGGTAGTTGTTTTTCGGCAAACCATTTGTTCGCCATCCGACCCGGCCATAATCATTAAATTTAGACTCGTCTGTAAATACTACTGTGTTTCAAAAGTCAAAATCTTTAAATTGGTGCTGTTAAGTGAATTCTAATCTCTTGCTTCTGTTCATTAAACTATTGACAGGTTTCTTACGCATAACTCTTCAATTGTACCCTTGTTTTCGGATGCGATTTCTTGGCATTTCTGTTCAGAAACCTTTATTAAAAGTTCGACAATGTTTTCTGCCAGTTTTGATGCACTATATGTAGGTTTTTTCGAATTTACCGTATAAATATTCTCATGTCATGTGCACTTAACCCATTTATTCCCATGGTTGCTTTAACGCAAAATTTAAAAAATATGTTTTGTTAGAACTAAAAACTTAAAATGTTTGATGCACTTTAAGTTTTACTTCATTTATGGATATCTGAACATTTAAATAATCTTTTTTTGAGTTCGTTATAGGCTCTTGGGATTTGCAACAAAAATGTTAAGTTTTTAGTTCGAGAAAAAATATTTTTTCAATGTTGCGTTAACGCAACCATGGGAATAAATGGGTTAAGTGCACATGACATGAGAATATTTATACGGTAAATTCGAAAAAAACCTACATATAGTGCATCAAAACTGGCAGAAAACATTGTCGAACTTTTAATAAAGGTTTCTGAACAGAAATGCCAAGAAATCGCATCCGAAAACAAGGGTACAATTGAAGAGTTATGCGTAAGAAACCTGTCAATAGTTTAATGAACAGAAGCAAGAGATTAGAATTCACTTAACAGCACCAATTTAAACATTTTTAGATGTATTTTTTGGTTTATTTTCGATGTGGTTTTCATGTTTCAACCGAATAATGATTGTTTGGATGGTTGATTTTGGCCGACCTACCAAACTTGATATCACACTATAAGATTTTCCTGCTCCGTTATATCTGATTATCTGTTCCCGCAGTTAATTTGATATCTTACCTTACATTCTACCCATTTTTCCAAGAAATTTCAAATAACTTTACAAAGTATAAGATGTTAAATTTAGTACTAAAAGATGTGAAATCTAGTACAGTAAAATTTTGAAGCTGTACTAGATTAAAGAGAAAGAGATAAAGAGATTAGAACGAGAGAGATAGATTTTATGTTTTGGCGGATATATTTTGAATATTCATTACAAGTAACGCCGTCGCCAAGAGGAGGCCATTTTTGTGTGAAATGTATAATTTTGTACTTTGAATTCTGTTCTCTTATGTTTTGTATTTTAACGAATAAAATCTACCAAATTCAAACTTTAAAAATCAGAAGTGGGATTCTATAGGAATCCAGAGAGTAACGAAAACGAATAAACAGACGGAACTTTGAAATGCCGCTAAAAAATATGAAAGTGGAGGATTTGAAACGACGCTGCAAGGCTCTGGGGCTGCCTACGACTGGTCCGAAGAGAGAATTAATTGCAAGGCTGAACAGCACAGCCAACGATGATGACGACTCCGCTTGCAGTAAGTTTAACGATGTCACCGCCATTCAACGGGCGAATGTTGATGCCATCAACGAAACGAGACAGCTACGGGAGTCGGTCGAAATTCTGCAATCAACTCTAAAACAACTCTTAGAGATAAGCACCACACCTAAGAGGGAAACGCAGGAGCAAGCCCAATGCGAGAGCCCAATGCGAGAGTCTCACGACAACGATCTGGAGACAAACGTCACATCTTGCAGGAGTACGCTGCAATCACCGCCATTATTAGTTCCCAGGCAAGTAACGCATGGCAACGACAATTCCAGGAATCGATTTAGCATCAAAGAAATCTGCTCTCTTATTCCTACATTCGACTCAAATGACCCAACATCTCCAACAAGCGATTTGTTCGTCAAGAAAATTCGACGATTCGCAACAAATTACGATTGGGACGACATCTCTACGCTGATAGCCGCACAAACGAATCTACGAGGCGTTGCGAAAATCTGGGTCGACGGGCTGTCAGACATTTTTGAAAGATTCGATGACTTTGCTGATCAGCTGCAACACGATTTCCCGAACGTCAAAGTGGAAGCCGATTATCACATTGAAATGCAGCAACGAGGAAGACTCAGGACAGAAAATATTCTGGAGTACATACACAAAATGATTGCTCTGGGTCGAAAGTTCAGTCTGGATGACAAGTCTATCATCAAATACATTCGGCTTGGAATAGACGACGGCAAATTCCAGGATAGTACCGCAACGCAGGAGTTCCTCTCCCTCCGGGACTTCCAGTTGGCAGTTGAGCGGTTCGTTAATAATCGATTTCCTGGTCGGAGATCCATTGAAGTGACAACGAAGAGATCTCACACGTCGGAAGTTTCGGCGCCGGTGTATGAGAAGTCCACAAAATCATCCCGGACTACGATAAAGTGTTTCAACTGCAATAAGGAAGGGCACATATCCATCAATTGCCCCGAACCGTCAAAGAAACAGAAATATGACGGTTGCAAGAGGACGGGACATATAGCAACGAATTGTCCAAACCGTAAGACACCAGCGATGACCACCAACGGAGTCAACATATTAGAACAGCCAGAACGAACAACTGCTGCACATAAGGAGAACCCAATGATGAGTGAAATTATTAGGAATAGTGTTTGTAAATTTGAAGGAGGAATAATTGATGCTCGCGCGTTGATTGATACTGGTTGTGGTATTAATCTAATTAAAGTGTCCAATGTTTTGGGACCATTTAAATTCGATCCTAACACAACGACTTACAAAGGCATCAATAATTCACCCCTCGTTATTCTCGGTAATGTTGAAATTGATATAATAATTGATGATATTAATTGCAGGATAGTAGTTTGTGTAGTGGCCGATGACTCCATGCGACCTGATCTGATCCTTGGCAGAGAATTTTTGAAGGCGACCGGAGTGCAGGTGGGAGTTGATGGGAATGGCTCAATAATGTTTACGAGTGTGAGAAACGTTAAAGATGCCGAGCAAATTCCAACGAATAATACATGGAGTGACATTTTGAACGTTGATTTCGAAATTGATACCAAACCGGTTTTGGATGTAGACGAAACGATCGATTCGGAGTTGAGGATGGAATTTCACCAAGTCATGCAAGAATATCGTACTCAGCCAAAACCTGATAAGCCGATTACGGATTACACGATGGCGATTACCTTGGTGGATGACAGAACTCCAATAGCGTGTGCACAACGTAAGTACTCCCATATCGAACAAATTAACATTATGAATACCGTTGACGACTGGTTGAGGCGAGGCATAATACGAGAAAGCGAATCACCGTACACCAGTAGAATCGTTATGGTTAGGAAGCAGGACGGACGCTTCAGAATGTGTATTGATTATAGGAAACTTAACATGTTAACAGTGCGAGACGGTTACCCACTTCCTTTAATCGAGGACTTATTAGATCGGTTGCGGGATAAATCGGTTTATTCATTAATAGATTTGAAAGACGGATTCTTTCATGTAAACCTTGATGAGAATTCTAAGAAATACACTTCTTTTATCAGTCCCGCTGGCCAATTTGAATTTAATAAGCTTCCTTTCGGTTTGAAAAATGGTCCACCGGTCTTTTCACGATACGTTCACAAAATTTTCAAGGATCTGACCGAACGGGGGGATTTAACCATTTACATGGACGATTTATTAATAGCCACGGAGAATTATACCGATCATTTATCAGTTTTACGGGAAGTTCTGAAACGATTAGGTGAAAATTTATTGGAATTAAATGATGCGAAATGTAAATTTATGAAAAGCAAAATTGACTATTTAGGATATGAAGTAAGTAAGGTAGGGATTAAACCAAAGAACAGTCACGTAAAAGCAGTTAAGGAGTATCCCATGCCACGCAATATAGTGGAGTTACAACGCTTTCTCGGATTATGCGGGTACTTTCGTCGGTTTGTGAAAGACTTTCAAAAAATCAGTATTCCGCTTTATAATTTACGAAAAGCTCAGATTTTTGAATTTGGGAAAGATGAAATAGGTTCATTTGAGCTTCTGAAAAAACGGTTATGCGAACAGCCCTGCCTCAAAATTTTTAATGTGAATTTGCCTACTGAGGTACACACAGATGCCTCTAAACACGGCTATGGGGGGATGCTCCTTCAACGACATGATGACGGGAAAACGTATCCCGTTATGTACTATAGTGCCCGAACGACACCGGCTGAAGAAAAATATCATTCATTTGAATTGGAGACTCTTGCGGTAGTTAACGCACTGAAACGGTTTCATCCATACGTCTATGGTCTCCAATTTAGACTCCTAACAGATTGCAATTCACTAGCACTCACTATGAATAAACAAGATGTGAATGCACGAATCTCCCGGTGGGTACTATGGTTACAGTCGTACGATTTCATAATGGAGCATCGACCTTCAGACAGAATGCGTCACGTGGACGCCTTAAGCAGATTGTTTGAGTGTTCTGAATGTGCTCTAATAGATGATGACCCTTTTACACGTACTTTAATATCCGCTCAAAAAGATGACGAAAATATCCAGAAGTCGAGAAGACAAGTAATAAGCGGGGATACTAGCGAATTCGAAATCCACAATGACCTGGTTTACAAGAGAAACGGTCGACAACTTTTGTTTTATGTGCCAGTGTCTATGGAGAAAAGAGTTCTCTACAAGTATCACGACGAATTCGGTCACATGGGACCACAGAAAACAATCAAAGCTATCAAACGTGTATACTTTGTGCTGCAGTTAATATCAAAGGTCAATGAGCACATCTCAAACTGCTTAAAATGTAAAGTTCATTCTCCGAAATCAGGCAAGGCAGAGGGATATTTGAGAAGTATCGAAAAGCACAATGAACCTTTTTCAACCATTCACGTGGACCATTTCGGCCCCTTGGAGTTGACAAAACGGAACAACCGACATATACTCGTCGTCGTAGATGGGTTTACCAAGATAGTGAGATTATTCGCATGTAAATCGACGGGTTCGTCCGAGGTTATTAAACATTTAAATAACTACTTCGGTTGGTATAGTCGGCCAGCTAGGATCATTTCCGACCGGGGAACGGGATTTACATCGGGTGAATTCAGTCGGTTTCTTCAGATTAATAACATCCACCATGTGCTTAACGCTACTGCCACTCCAAGGGCCAATGGCCAAGTTGAAAGATACAACCGTACACTACGACCAATGCTTGCCAAACTAAGTGATGTCAATTTAGAGTGGGACCAGGTATTGAGTAGGTGCGAATACGCGATGAATAATGCGGAGAATGCCTCCACCAGGGAGTTGCCGTCGGTTGCTCTGTTCGGTGTGAAGCAACGAGGTGTTGAAGAAAATTTAGATGTTGTTGCGGACTTGGTGGATGACCTTAACAATAAGAAGCGCGACTTACATCAAAATGTCACAAAATGTTAATGAAGCCTATTATAATGCAACAAAAAGGAGCTGTCATGAATATCGAGAAGGAGATTTGGTTGCTTTGCGACAACATTGTACAGAGCCCGGAACGAGCAAGAAATTGCAACCTCTGTTCAAAGGACCGTTTCGCATTCATCGCGTTCTCCCCAATGACAGATATCTCGTAGGAGACATCAACGAGTGTCAATACAGCCAAAAGCCTTTCGTTTCGGTCGCTGAACCGAACCATCTCAAGCCATGGATCTGCTCGGGGACGATCAGAGGTCAGAACGGCCGAACTATAAGATGTTAAATTTAGTACTAAAAGATGTGAAATCTAGTACAGTAAAATTTTGAAGCTGTACTAGATTAAAGAGAAAGAGATAAAGAGATTAGAACGAGAGAGATAGATTTTATGTTTTGGCGGATATATTTTGAATATTCATTACAAGTAACGCCGTCGCCAAGAGGAGGCCATTTTTGTGTGAAATGTATAATTTTGTACTTTGAATTCTGTTCTCTAATGTTTTGTATTTTAACGAATAAAATCTACCAAATTCAAACTTTATAAAAGTAACTTTTTTTTCATTATCTCACTTTGAAAAATAATAATTCAATGCAAAAAACAACTTTGACAAGGAACAGATTAGTAATTTTTATTTTTTTGTGAATAAACGAGCGGTGTACGAATACGAAATTGAGCTCCTTTTTGGCTATTTTTTTACTTTTATCTATTTCAAAACCAAAGGGAATGTTAACTAATGTCAAAACTAAATGGAATGCAATTGTTCAATATCCAGTAAAAATGCTATACTATATTTAACTTAATATCTCAAGTCGTTTTTGATAAGGAATTCAATGTTTTTCTTAATAGCTGGTGTACGAATATGAGATTGATACACTATATGTGTGATTTTCATAGTGCTGCAAGTGTTCAAATTTTCTTGAATGGGAATTTTGCTACCGCGTATTTGTGTGTACATATATGTATGCATATGCGATGGCCCAACAGAAGGGTGGGAAAAGTAGATCATTTCGTTGGTTTTTGTGATTGCAATAAAATATGTAATCTCTTTGAAAACGTTAACTTCATTTACAGAATACATTCCTTTAATGGCATAGAGATCCGCTTAGAGAGGATTTTTTGAAATTCCATCTCTAATTGGGTAAATTCGGAAAAAAAAATCGGAACTCATCTCCAATTTGTTTTGCCTTAACAGTGGCAGCGGGGCCGAAGCAAGGCGAGCACGGGTCAGCTAGTCATAAATAATATGTACATGATACAGAAAACAGTAGGAAGGCATTGTTTTGATTTCCAGTTTGTAAGCCTTTACAGGAGCCCAATAAAATATTTGCCCTCGACATTTATGTATGTATAGCTATGTAATGTATGCCTCCACAAATTACTCAAATTTTTATTTTTTCATTTGAAGGACGTGCGAAAATTGTCGGAGAAATTTTCTTATTAGGTCTGTTTGGTAACATGCTAGTTTTGGAAAGTTCTACGTAAACTACATAGAATCTGACAGTTTCATGGCTCTCAATTTTTTTTACTCTCATTTGGCTCTCTCTTTGCGATGAATTATCTGCAAGATCAATTCCTCGGGGTGGACCGAGCCAACTCTGTCAAACCAGCCATCTGACAGTTTGCGAAATGTCATTATCTTCATTGTTAGTGGAAAACAAAAACAATTTGATAGGTTTGAACAAGTATTGTTTGAAAAGCGTTTGTTTACTTTTGTGCAAGTTTTCTGTCTTTGAGAGGAGTTCTCTCTCTTTGAGAGGATTCTATTATTTGACAGATCTCAATTCCGTGTGCCAAAAAGATACCAAACACACTTACATTTCTTACAAATCAAAAAGAAACATCGCTCAACCATAAATCAAAGAACATCGAAATTTCACAGAAATGTGAAAATAAAACCAAACAAAAACAACAACCACAGATCAAAATATGACCGCCATATACACACACAAACACACCACACGCCATATACACACAGAAACACCGACCAGCCAGTCCGTTCGTATATGTTCGTTCGCAAGATCGATTGAGAAAGTAGACAAAATAAAGGGTTGCAACAAAATGAAATATGAAAAAAATGTGTGTATACCGAAGTCACAACACACTGGAGGATGGTTGACTTGCACGACCATGTAACTTAAAACCTGCACGATAATAGAATAAACGAAAAACAGAACAAGTGGAGTCATCTACACAAAAGAAGAGAACTAAACTCGATGTATACCATATTTTTCATCTGTATATTTCTCTTGTCTGTGTCCTTACCTTACCTGTACTAACAGCCGGAACAGATTATCTTGTTCGATTTTTATCTATCCTCTTCGCCCCCAGACGTTTTTTGTACTTTCAATATCCGGTTTCCATTTTGTTCGATTTCCTGAAATTTAACCCTTTATTGCATGGTATATCATATATGATATGCTCTAGTAAATAAGCATTTTCTACCCATTCAAAAAGAAAATTTCCAACTGTCGACGCTTAATAACCTAAGTATGCTATTACAATTTGAATTTAACCACCATCAGCAGAATTCTTTTGATTAAAAATACGGTTATTTCCCAAAAATTGGTTGCGGGGGCGACGTGTGTGCATTTTTGCTATTTTAAGTATTTTATTTTGTGATTATTTTTAGTAAATTACAGCATGTAAGCACAAAACTTTTATTGCCATTCAGTGAAAATATTGTTATATTTTCAATTTGTTTAAATGTTAAGCTCAAAAAAGAGGCAATTACAAAGATACTGACCTTTTAAGTTTTACGAAATCTATAGAAATATCTATAAAAAATCATGCAGTAAAGGGGTAAAGGTCGATTCTTGCGCGAAGTAATCCCAAAGAGAAGAGAGCCTTTTCTTAAAGCATAAAAAGTTTATTTTGAGTGTTTCTCTTTAATTTATATTAATAAAAGCTGAGAATATATGCCGGAAGTACACTTCTAGCGCGAAGAGGCTATGATGATTTTCCAGAAACTGAGGTACATTCTTGTAGCTAAGCACACAAAATACCCATAATATAAGACCATAATGCAGCTCACACAAGTTCTATTTTAGGACTTCCATAGATTCATGGTTAAATCTGTGGCCACAAGCAACAGCCGCTTAAGTCTGAAATGCAGTTTTCAGTAGGTATAGGTTATTTGAAATTGCATTTTCAGTTTGAAAAAAAACCTACACATTTAAGTAACAAACCTATACAGATTCTAAAAATGCACCTTAACTTAATTGTAAACATTTCTTTATATTTTGAACTAGTGGTTACCCGGTGCGCTTCGCTACACCCATTGAAAACAGTGTTTCTGTGTTCTGTCATAAATGTAATGACAATGATTTTCGAGGGACTTTTTGTGAATAGTAATGACTGGTAGAGAATTAAATGCCGATAACCCTGTTTGGATTTAAGAAAACTGTTCAAACAATAATATCCCAAAAACTCAAAAACTTACCATCCGATTGAGCTGAAACTTAGAAAATATATTTGTTATGAAGCGAGAAGTGCACGTAAATCAAAAGTTAGCTGTTAGCTGTCACCATGCATCGCTGTAGTAATAATTTTGAGATTTTGGTTTTCATGACCATCTATCGGAAAACTTGAAAACTTTTGATTTACAAACATTTCTCACTTCATTACAAATATATTGTGTAAGTTTCGGCTCAATCGGGTGATTTTGAAATTTTTGAGTTACAGTACCATCTATCGGAAAACTTGAAAACTTTTGATCCACGAACATTTCTCACTTCTTCAAAAATATATTGTGTAAGTTTCAGCTAAATCGTACAGTGAGTTTAAAAATGTTTGAGTTCCAGCGCCATCTACCGGAATACTTGAATTTTTTTGATTTACGAACACTTCAAATATCAGAAAAAGTATATACTAGTGTAAGTTTCAGCTCAATCGGATGGTTAGTTTATGAGTTTTGAGGTATCAAACGAACAGCTCATTTTTATATATAAAGATATGCTTATTTGCTATAAAAATTAGAAAAACCAATTTAATTTTCGTCTTAAGTTGACTTCAGCGGGTATCGCTTGTGGCTACAGAAATTATGTTGTTACTCGTTAAAAAAAAGTAAGCAATAAAGATTGGTGTTATGAATACTTTAGATTTCTTATTTCTATACACGAATGCAAACTTTTTTTTCTCTTTTATCCAATTTCCTCCTGATTTCATGTTGTCACGATACTCTAGAACTAGAGTGCTTGGTTATGAAAAGTCAAGTAGTGTATTACACCATCTGTAACGGACGTATTGTAGCATTACTTTGTGTTTTTAAATGTATTTTTATTTTAAACTTTAATTAATTGACTCATTTGCTGTCGTAAAAGACACTCTATGTTAGCCTCACTTGCACCGTTTTAACACGAATGTTATTGTAATTAAAAAAAATCTTTTGTCGGTGTCGAATGATCGCCATGTCTGTTTGGGCATTGGAATAGCAATTTCAAAAGTGAACGTTGTTTGATTTTTTTTTTCGTTTTGCTATTTGTTCATACCTATGTATTATACATGTGTACATATTTGTGTCATGTATGATGGTCTCAACTTAGCTTTGGACAGCTACGCATTGACTAACAAAAGTTCGCTTAGTTAATTGAATAATAAAACACAAAAATTATTTTAACTTTAGATACTTAATCTTCACCTTTTTTTATCTTCCCCTTATCATTCCCATTTATTTCAATACTTTTCTTCTGCCGATAGATCCATCTTTCAAAACAACTTTCAAAATCCCCTTTTTGGAGCTTTTCGATTTCGACATTGACTGCATTAATAATCTCTTCATTAGATGTGAGTTTTAAGGATCAAGCTATCGCGGATGCCAGAGACAACTAGAAGTAGCATGCCCGGGATCGAAGAGAGTGGAGAGCTACCGTGTTTCAGGCAGAGACTCTTCACGGGTCGGGAGCCCGTTAAGTAGTAAGTAAGTAAGTCCTTAGATGTGAAGATTTTTCCCCTCAAATCTTTTTTTTATTTTTGGAAACAGCCAATAGTCACACGACGCTAGATCCGGAGAATAAGGTGCTTGGCGAATTTCATTGATGCCCGAGAGCGCAAGAAAGCTGTTGGTTTTTTCAGCAGCGTGCGCAGCCGTATTGCCTCTGTTTCCGGTGTCCCCGAAAATTTTGGAAAACTTGTGGTAACCAAGTTTCAGTATACCAATAAGCAGTGACTGTCTGGCCAGTTTTAAGCGACATCATAACTTTTGTCGCTGACTTTTGTTGTTTGGCCTTCACTGGAGGAACTGTACCTTCTGGGCTCCATATCATGGACTTTGTTTTGTTTTCGGGTCGTAATTGTAAAACTAAGATTCACAACCTGTAACGTTCTTATTGAAGCAGCTTGACTCTCCATTTTAAAACTTATCTACGAAATATTGGGCAAAATAGACACGAGCCTCTTTTTGCACTCCATTCAAAATTTTTGGAACCCATTGAGCTGACTTTTTCGAATATTTCAGGTGATGATTCAAAATAGGTGACACAGCCATGGCATTCAAGCCCAGTTCATCCGCTATCATCTCCTGTATCATCCTGGCATCTTAGTCAATTTTAGCCTTCACCAGGGCCACATTTGTATGGTCAGTCGAGGATTTGGGCCGACCTTCACGAGATTCGTCCTCCACAGAAAAATTGCCCGTCTGGAATCTTCGAAACCACTTTGAAATAGTAACAAGAGATGGTGCATTTATTCCGTATGCATTTGCGCATTAGTGCAGAATTTTGACTGGCGTGAGTTGACGCCGAAATCCGAAGAGAATGGCAGAACGAATTTCTTCCTATGTTGGCGGTGAAACTTTAACCTAGCTTACGTCACTAATTTTTTACCTTGTTTACTATTTTTTTTACATATTGTTCTGAACGTTGGAAATAAATATTGTTAAGCTACAGAAATAAAGGGCACCGTAGCGCAAGTGGTTAGTGCATCGGACTACTGAGCCAGCGGTCTTGGGTTCGAATCCCGCCGCAAACACCTAAAAGTTTTTCATAGTGCCCACCTCTTTCGAATGTCTGACAAGCATCAAAGAGAATCATTTGTCACGATTGAGCTTCTCAACTCGCCGTTCGGAGTCGGCAAAAAACTGTAGGTCCCTTCCATTCGTGCAAAAATATAACACGCACACACAAATGGTTGCGAGAAGCAGGCCCAGGTTCACATCGAGCTGTAGCGCCAACTAAGTAAGTAAGCTACAGAAATACATCTTTTTTTCAAAAACTATTTAATTGACACCAACTAAGCGAACTTTTGTTAGTACCTACTTACGTATGTGTGTATGTATGTACATAATGTACATGAGTTTAGAATGTCCCTTCAATATAAATATACATATGTATTATAATTTAATGACATTTTGAACTATATGAAGTACACTGGTCCCTCGTTCTGCGCGACTTCTTTTTGTGCGGTTTCACCATTGCGTGAAATGCATTTGCCTATCCAAATTCGATTTGCGCGGCTTAAATAAATGCTTACATTTCATTTTCAGGAATGCAATACCCTAAATTAAATGTAATTTATACTTTGCTTTGCGCGATTTCGCATTGCGCGAGACTTTTCATTCCCCTAACCTCCGCGCAAGCCGAGGGACCAATGTAATTGTAATTAAATTACTTATTGCATATCCATATATTTAATTGTAATCAGTTCTTTTTAATTACAATTACTCGATAATTGCAATGTAATTAAATAACATTTAAATAACATTTAATTACTGACCAATATAATTAAGCAGTAATTAATTAATAATTGAATCCATCATCATAAAATCATCAAATAGCTTGTCGTGTCCAAAGTTGAAGGTATGCCTCTTCTAAATGTTTCCATAGGTTTCGGTTTTGGGATGCGTGGATTCAATTCCCATTTATTCTTCTGATATCATCGCTCCACCGTGATGGTGGTCTTCCTCTGTTTCTTTGGTTTTCTCTTGGTCTCCATTCCATAGTTCATATGTTGTCTCTAATTCGAGCTGTGTCCAGCCCATCTCCACTTTGCCGTTGTTATACTTGTTATTATATCCCTCACTTTTGTTCTCCTGTGTATTTCTTCGTTGCGTACTCGGTCTCTTCTTGTAATATTTATTTATTTTTTAGATACATGGGGATATTTCTTTTAAATATTTGCTTTAGTTTCCCAAAGGCTGCCCATCCGAGTCCAATTCGACGCACGATTGCATGGGTTTGATTATCCCTGGAGATTCGTATCTCGTGTCCCGTATATATATATTCAAAAACTTGTTCTATTTCGATTCCGTCTTCATTCTTAAGATTTTCGCTCGGGAATGAATAGGTCCGACATTTCTTGAAGCTGACCTAAGTTCTTCAATCATTTCTCTCGCATCCTTGAGGTTATCTGTCACTGCCACTATGTCGTCCGCGAACGCAGTAAGAATGCATCATAATATCATATCTTAGGTACATATACCTACACAAAATCACATACGGAACGGATTTCCTTAAACTGACGCCAATCAAAAACCATCGATATGTAAGCGAAAACAATTGTTTCAAAATGAACTGGTTTTCGAAAAATGAGAGCTGAAACTAAGAAACTGCTGCTGCTGGACATCTGTCGAAAGCAGCTGAAATAGTAAAAACTGTATTGTTTTTTTTTTTAATTTTATTTGTTAAAACGCTACTTCTACAACGAACGGGATACAGAAAATATAAAAATAAGTATGATGTCTAAAACATAAATATAAATAGAATAAATGTTTACATTACCATTTAACGTGTAAACTTTATTAACAATCAAAATCTGGTGACTCCTTTATTTAGGAATAATAATCTCGGAGGCATCTCGCAAATAAATTCGTCTATTTCGCAACTTGTAGGTTCGCTGATCCTCTTCCTGGTCCTCGTTGGATATGTATTTCCCTTCATCTACTGTATCCTCGATAGTGAATTTCAGTGCTGGGCTATTGAAAACGACACTCTTGCGCCTACATACTGAGCCAGGAGTTTTTAGGATTGATTTTCTGGACATCGCTGGTCTGACAGGACTAACACAATCAGTTGCTGGGACTTTGTTTTGTTCATTTAAAACCGCGTTTTCAACAAGACGATATTGAGTTTTGTGTTGATGCAGTTTAGGTGTTTCATTAAGATCTGTTGAGGGCATCGATTCAAAAGCTGCAGATTTCCGAATTATTCGTGGTGTATTTACAGTTATAACAGTGGCAGCTGCAGATCTGGAGCGACGATCTCTTATCAGCACATGCCTACTTTTCGATGGCGTTAAAATCACATCATCATCAGCGCCGAGCGCTTTCTTGTTTAGGTAAGCAGCGTGAGCGTTTCTTAACATCTTCTGTAACGCAGTATTTGGTCTGGCAGTGGTAGTCACCGGCTTACGTTTCCCCGTTCTCTTGTTATTGGTTATGCCGTTGGTTGTTTTCTTCGGCACATCATCGGGGTCAGACCAATTGTTTGCTCTCCAGCGTTCAAGTTCGGCGAAGCGTTTATCAACGTTTTCAATTTGTAGACTCACCATTGACCAAAAGCCTTCCAAATCTTCAGCGAGAATAGGTGTCGCGGCTTCACCAACACCTGTTGAATTCTTTCCAAGAACGCCTTCCTCACAACGATCGATCAGCCCACCAAATTGTTTTAGTTTTTTACTAGTGAGCAGCTTCGTTTGGCCCGTGGTAACATCAATCATATCTACACCATCTCCGATGAGCTGGGTATTAGCTTCTTTATACTGCTCCCAAACCTGGCATTGATTATTTAGCCGAACGATTTCATCCATTAACTGCTTGCGGCAGTAATTAACTGTAGCGATGGTATGACGTACAGCTGCGGTAGTTTCTGGAGCAGCTGAATTATCCGCTGCCATGTATATACTACTTCGTTTCTCTCGTTCAATTTTCGAATTCACTTTGCCACGTGACACTGATACATATGGACTCATATAGTTTGTGGGTGGTGCAGAAGTTTTTTCTGGGCTCATATTAGTCTCTTGACCTGGACCGACCGATACCTTTGTCTTTACAGTGTTTTCCTTATCTGAGTCCACAATCGAGTAACGAATAAAATTGAAGATTTGTTCATTTTTGGGTTTTGACTTTTGTTCCACTGGCGTGGGGCAATCGTCTACTGGACTGATAGTATTACCTAGTTCGGTAAACAGTAAGTCTGCTGTCGAGTCCTTTGATGATGACGATTTTCGTTTTGTCGAAGTTACAAAATTTATGTAGGAATTCGCTAGGTTTACATCTGTAGGAGTTTCTGGTATCGGTTCGACCATCTGAGATGTTTTTACCATACTCTGCATAAGAGATTGCGCATTTGATTTGAACGTAGGTGGAACACCAGATGTCTTCGATCGTGTATTTCCGTTTGTTGTAAGTAAAGCGTTGGAAATCGATGAATTAGCCTTTTTTGATGCTTTAAAAACTGGACGTTTGAGAGCTGGTAGACCAGTCTTGGAATTTCCCAGTTTGGTGGACGTACTCCTTGTGACAGCGGTTGTTGTTTGGGTTTTTCTAACAATTCGCGGGGGTTGCTGAGATGGCGGTGGCATTTTTAACTGTAAATTACTTTGTGGTTTCGGTGGTAGTTTTAATGGTGGAGGCATTTTCGATCTAATTATTTGCTTATTTGGTTTCGTTTCAAGTTTTATAGTTGACTTAAGTATCGCTTGTGGAGGTGGTGCAAGTTTCGGAGTAGTCCTAGTAATAGGTGTCTGCTTGGAAACGGATGCTAGAATTTTTCTAGTGCTGCCCACTGGATCCCTTGGTTTTTGGAGTGCCGTCGTACTGGGTGGTTTTTGAACTGGAATTGGAGTCTTGTGCACAATTGGCCCTGGCATTGATTTCGGAGCTGGCATCGTAATTGCACGGATGGATTTGACAGATGAAGTTTTGGACTCAAAGTTACACTTTTTCTTTGGGGTTTCAACAAAATGGTAAGTAGCCTGTTGGGCACCATTTACGCAACGGATGCTGTTTGATCCAACGATTTCAACTGTAAGATCTTTTAGATTTTTCGGCGGCTTGAAACCATGATTTTTGGGTGCAAAAGACTTCTTTAAAGTTCTCGGTACCATTGCAACGGCAGCTCCAGTCGGTACTACAAAGGGTGCCCGCTTGGAACTATTTTCATTTAGCTTTGCTTGCTTAGACTTTTCGGCTTTCCATGCCAAAAATTTCATTAAATGAGCCCTCTGTCGTGATTGCTTCTCACTGATTTTAGGTGGTGGTTGAGAAGCTAGTTCTTCAGGTTCCTTTTTATTAATTGGTTCATTAATTTTTAATGGAGCCGCATCAAATGGTGGTTTAAAATTTTCTTTTTGTTCCTCAACTAGATTCTGGTGTCCATTTGAAGGACTTAAGGATATATTTCTTGTTGAAGAGTACAATTCACTTCTTTTAGTTGCTCGTATTTCGTTGGCTGCCTTGCGTTTGCAGTTTTTCGTAGTCAGCACTGAACTATTGATTTTGTATAGTAATTGATGATCCATGGTTTGTAATCTGTTCACATAAAAAAAAGCACAACAATAATAATTGATTAGAATTTAAAAGATATAATAAAATACAAACTCACTGTGACTGTTTTAAAAAAGCGGCCGCTAAACGTAGTGTTACTTTCAAATTGGAATAAAATTCAAGTCAAAACTGACTGCTCATCTATTTGTCTCTGTTTAGCCCAGCATGCAAACGAAGATATAAAATATATTTTTCTCTTTATTTCGGCGTGGGCTGATTTATATAGGTTTGTCATTCTTAAAGGTGTATTATCTAAGAACTTTCATTATTTCATGACGTCATTCAGTTTAATAAGTTATTAAATTGGCAAAAATGTAAATTGACGAACGCGAAGTGTTTTGAACTTATTGAAGTTAAAATACAATTGAACTGTATTTAAAAACATACGGATCAACAGAGCATTCACTATTCATTTCAAAATAGTATAGCAGAAGTTAAAGTTAGGCATAAATTATAGAAGTAATATATAGTTAACTAATATCAGACCAATTGACAGTTGTTTTTTTGGTATTGGACAACAGAACGACACCGAAGGTAACGAAAATCTACGAAAAATAACGAAAAGTAACGAAAACCCGTTCGTGTACGCACAAAATTCGTAGTTTCTCGTAAAAGAGAGTGCTCATGAGAGAGTAAGAAATTTCCCATGCTACGAATTTAACCACAAGAAATTTCTTTGGTGTAATATATAATCACTGTCAAATCTGTCAAATCACATACATTTTTCATTTTTTGGTGCTTAATGCGTTCGTTTACATTTTCGTAATTTTTCTGTCTGTGAGAGAATTTCACCGCTACTCTTCGAAAATTGCCAGATAACACATATTTAGGGCAAAAAGTACGCGAACGGACGTATAATTTTTCAAGGCTTGCTGATGTCTCATTTTACATTAGCAATAAACCCACCCCCTTAACCCCAGTAGGTACCCAAATACTTTTGCATATTAATACAGTGAACTCTCGATAATTCGAACCTATATAATTCGAAAACCTCTATAAATAGATTACCATGAGAAGTCCCATGAGAAAACTTCTATTAATCGAAGAAAACCTTTGTAATTTATCCCATTTGTTAATTCGGATTTACTGTTACAAATTGAAAACCGTTCTAATTCGAACGTGATGGCTTTTTACCTGATTAGGCAAAATGAAGGGTTACGGTTTTCACAGGCTGGGTTTGTTTTTTTGTTTGTTTGTTTGTTTGTATGTAAGGATGTCCCCTCGTACAACCTAAAGTCCTAACCTATGGAACCGATTTCAACAAATGAGGTGTCGTTGTCTTGATCCGGAGAGTGTCCTTCCTAGGCTATGTGCTGTCACAGAAAATTCAATATGGCGGACGCACCAAGCAAGATAGCAGAATATCTTTTTTTTTTTTTTTTCTTTTTCCTTACAACCGACTTGATAGTGTTATCAAATGAAAGGGTTTGGAAAGTAGAGTACAATACGCTATGACGTCATTCTAAATTGAATATCACGGACGCCCACAAGATGGCGGTTTACCGTTATCTTTACTACCTCCTTAATATGGTTATTAAATGAAACCATTTGACTAATCCATTTTTATCATGATGGGTATTCCTTGTGAGACGTGTGTTGCGACAAAAATGTTGAAAGGGAGGAATGCAACTGGCTATTTCGCTGGAGCACTGTTTGTGGAAAAAACGATAAAACCGGGAAAGACAAGAAACATTAGGTCTGTTTGGTATCTTTTTTCTGTGTAAGACTTAACTCGCCGTCAAATAATAAATAATTTGAGAAGTGGGGGAAAATCCTCTCAACCAGCGGAAATTTGTTTTTGTTTTCCACCAACTAAAGATTATGACATTTCACAATTGTCAGATGGCTGGTCTGACAGAGTTGTTCAAACCTACGCGAAGAAAAAGACTGTGTACGCTCTCAGTGGAGGGGAATTTTTTTCAACTGTCATTTGGCTCTCTCTTTCACGAATATTTTGGGTTAGCAAACACGGAATGTGTAGGAATCTTACGAATGTGTACGAATGTGTTAGTTACCAAACAGACCTATTACGACGGTGTTCGAGGGAGTCAATTGACTCAGTGATGTTTCTCTTTCTATCCCATATAAGTTTTGTCGCGCGTTTTTGTATTCTATCGATCAGGTGCAGTGATGTTATATGAGCATTGTACTTAAGCTAGATTGTAACTAGATCAGAAGGAGTGAAGAATTTCTTACGTCGTTGCAGGAAACCGAGACATTTCGCGGCGTTTTTGGCGACTTCGAATATGTGGTCATTCCAACGTAGGTTGGCATTAATACACATGCTGAGAATGAAAAGCTTTTCGGTTTCAACAATTGCAAGAGCCATTCATGGATAATGGCTGATGGGTCAGATTACGCTTTAACGACAGAAGACAGCATTGAGTTTTTGAAGCATTAAATTCCACTCAATTTTTATACCCCATTATGTGATGCTGTCAAGGTCGGAATTTAACATACGCGACCGTTCCAGTTCCACCGCCGAAGAGCAGGGATGTGAATCTATAACGAATGTATTGGATTAGATGTAGCAGAGAAGAGATCATTTATGAAAATAAGAAAGAGTGTCGGAGAACTGAGCCCTGGGGAGCACCATCAATTATAGGGTGAATTGCAGACTTATAACCATCCAATAGCACTGGTATTGGAAAGGTAGTTTCTAATCCATTGAAGAAAATGTTCATCGATGCCATATGCACACATTTTCGACAAAAGAGCTTGATGCCAAACTCTGTCAAATGCTTTTGAAATATCGAGTGCAACAATCTTACACTCACCAGAGTAATGAAGGGAATTGTTCCACTTTCCGGTGAGATATGCCATCAGATCACCAGTGGATCTTTTGCTATGAAAGCTATATTGCCGGTCATTGAGCAGCTTTCGTGATTCAAGTTATTTCATTAGCTGACGGTTTATCAGCGTTTCCATGACCTTGAAAAGAAGGGACGTAAGTTCGATGGGTCGGTAACTGGGGAGAGAGAAAGAATCGCCTTTCTTAGGGACGTGCTCTCTATACAAATGCTGTTTTCTATCTACTCGGAAAGAGTTCAGAGGAGTAGGAAAGATAGAAAAGCTTACGCAAGGGTTTTGCCAGCGTGGAAGCACATGGCTTCAGAACAATGGGAGATAGACCGTCTGGACTGGCGGATTTGTGAATGTTAAGATCTTTAAGTACTCTTGCAACTGTACGAGTGCAATAGTGGATTTGTCCTATGGAGTATTCAACGCCCTCAAGTACAGACGGCGGCAAAGTGCAATTTGGAAGCGTTGAGCTAGCTGCAAAATGTGCAACAAGCAGATTGGCTTTGTCGAAAGAGCTGACAGCTGGATGCTGGAATGTCACTGCAAATGAGCGTCAGAATTGATGACTAGACAGAATTCTTAATGTCTTTTACAAATTACCAGACATGTTTACTACCCTTGGGACACTAACACTAACATGTTTAGTCTATACAGATTTGAAAAAAAAAAAAAACACTCCTAGTAGTAGAGGTGGAGAAATATCGATAGTCAGTGCCATCGATAGTTCTCGATAGTTGACTTTCGACTATCGATAGTTATCGATATACATACATCGATAGTTTTTTCCTCTTAGTGATAACAATAAAAAAAAGTTAAATGAACCATATTAAATAAACTTTTCTTAGCGAGAGAGATTAGATTCCACCTTTTAAAGAAACCCGGTCCAGCTTTTTACCTACGTATAGACAGAAAGAATTCAGAGGCCAACTCCTGTTTCTACGTTGCTGACTCCTAAAACGGGGAATCCCCTTTTTAAGTTAAGAGAAAGACAAATAATAATGCCCTATTCCTACGCTACTGACTGATAAAACGGGGAATCCCCCTTTTAACCCTTTACGGTACAAGATCGTAAAAACATCAAAGTACTAGTAGATTTGATAGCTTTTCGAATTTAATGAAACACGTATTTCTTAAAAGGGTTTTTGACACTTTCAGTCACAATGTATTATAATGTATCTCTATGATGTATGGAATATTTTGAAGCAATTATTTTGCTTATTGTAGCATAATGCACCGAACTTACTGAAATTTTTACGCAAAAATATGCACTGGGTATCACTTTTGAGTATTTTTTCAATTGCATACCCATATTCACACGTGTGTTTTTTCACAAGTTTCGTGACGAGTGAACTGCAACTCAGAGACGAGCATCTAACGCAATCTCTTCCAGCTGAAACTTACTAAAAAATAATAGAACGGTATTTGACAACACTGTAACATTGAGTTATAATAGACTTAAAAACGGTTTTTCGTTTTTGTGAGCTTTAAACGGTATTGCATCATGGCGCTGTAAAGGGTTAAGCTAAAGCCATTTTGACAGTTGGCTTATTAGATCGGGTTCCTCTGTGAAACTTCTAATATTCGTTAGGTATCGACCATTTAAAGAAATTTTTGGAATTCATTATTTAAATGGCTATCGAAAACAATCGATAATGGTGAAAAGTATCGATTGTTTTCGATAGTGGAAACTATCGATTATAATCGATAGTGCAATCGATAGTTCTCCACCTCTACCTAGTAGCAGTGTTTTTTTGTAGCCTATAAAGAATAAACATGTTTCAGCAACATGTTTTCTATGTAATATACAACAAAAGGCTAGATAGTAATTATCTTTTTCTAATCTTACATATGTTGCAAACAACCACGCCAAATGTATGTAAATACATCTATACCTTCAAATCCCAACAGTCAATGAGGAAATAACCAAAACCAATATGAGTCACCTGACGAGAAATCATGCAAATTCTTCACATCAACACATTAGGTATTCGGTGAAGAAACCCCAAGAAGACGACCAAGTGACCTCATTAGCTGAATCTTAACTTTGCAACAAGTGGATATACAAATACATAATTATTGTATATTTTATATGTGAATATTCTTAAATTAAATGATGCCAAATCCAAACAGTACTATATACAAATGGGCACGTGGGGTAGTGGTAAGTGCGTTGGACTACTATGCAATGCTACCCGGGTTCAATCCCAGCCCGGGTCCAACATCTAAAAGTTTTTTCACTTCTTTCGAATGTCTGACAAGCAATCCGAACTCGCCGTTCGAAGTCGGCAAAAAACTGTAGGTCCCTTCCATTCGTGCAAAAACATAACAGGTACACACAAATGGTTGCGCGAATCAGGCCCAGGTTCACCCCGAGCTGTAGCGCCACCTAAAGTAAAGTATATACAAATTGTTCTATTATAAGACAGATGTTTGAATCAGAAAACATGTATAAATTGTAATCTACTGTAATATTTAACAAATGTAAGTTAGTTATAGTGAAATGAAACATTGTCAAATTTATTTCAATAAAAAAAAATAAAAATAGTCCAAAGTGCAGAATAACACTCACTTAACTTCCAAGAATAACTGCATGTTGTATGTATGTATGTTTATTCTGCACAAGTAATCTAAACATCCGCAAGATAATCTCGTATTGATTCATGGCCTACACGCTACACATGTAAGTATACTTTGGATTCCCATCGATGATTTCACGTTTCCATATGGGAGGCGTCAGGGGAAGCTTAAATACGCTCGTATTGTACTAAACGTACTGCAAAATGTTTTAACCACAGAATAATATAACAGGTGTGATCGCTGCATTTGAAGTAGTGCACACAAGAGCAGCAATCTCGTTTTCTGGATCAATTAGATCATAAATTGATTTTGTGCTTTTTTGCGTTATTTTTCACCAGAGCCACATTATGAGATACGACTCTCACTTTTCTGACGATGGGAATCAGTTCGTATATTGGTTTGTCACTTATGGAAAGGCGTATCATTGCCGCAATATGATTGGCCATATCGCCAGCAGTTATTGAATGTAGCCCATCGAGAATCATGCACGTAGTGCATAAACTGGCAAACGATCTGTCCGAGTGTGTCCATAGTGTAAATGCAATTATTTGAAGTGAAGGCTTAGATGGATTAGGGAATGAATTACTTTTTGGTCATTGCTTGAGGTGGCAACTGATCGCTGGCAAATATTATTCATTAAACACCCAGGTGTGTTTGGTTTTAATTCGGTTTGAAGGTAATGTGATGCGACAGCTTGTGGGTTGTTCTTGTTCATATGTAAAAGATTATTCGCATTGAAATTGCATTGCTTAGGTTGTCATGATTAAAGTCTTTTCAATGTCTACGTGATTATTAGCGAATTTAACTATCACTATAAAAAATAATAACCGAATGTAAATGAAGTATGGAAATGAGTTTCTGAAATATTCACCCACTTCTGATTATATACATACATACACATGTGTATTTGGAGATGTGAGCTGCAGGAAAGCAGTCAATAGAGAGACACCCCAAGGTGGTGTCCTCTCACTACTTATTCAAGCACTTGTGGTGGATAAAATTTTGAAAACATTAGAGGGCAATGGCTTCAGCGTGACGGTCTATGCCGACGATGTTGTCATTCAACTGCTAAGCAAAACACTCAATTATGCACGCCTTCTTGTAAAAATTGGGCCAGTAGTCATGATCTGGGAGTTAATCCCTCAACAGCGGAGGTCGTTCATTTCACTAAAAGAAGAACAATTCCTGCTTTCAATCCACCAAGGATAGGATAGCATAAAAAAACGTGTGTAGCTTTCTACGTGGGGTTTAAAACCAGCTAAGGTATGTATGAACATGGCAGTTGTAAGACCCATCTTAACATATGGCTCAATGGTCTGGTGGAAACACTCAATAAGAAATGCTATCTCTGCCACGTGCCACCTCAGCAAATGTCAAAAAATAGCATATATTGGGACAGTAGGTTCACTAACATATTTTTTAGTTTGGTGGCTAGTGAGTTCATCAAAGTTAGAATACTTGTAGGCCAATTGTCTGCGTCCATATTTGTTGAATATTTCAGGTATTTCGAGAAGTTGTTGTGCTCGCCTTCTAGTGTTCTAATTATGATGTATAGGCTGTTGGAAATGTGAGTCATTATATAATAGTATTCCAGTATTTCCGTCATCTTGAAAATGCTCTTGACCTCTAAAAATCGATTTTTGTTATTATGCAAATAATAATTTTTTCCAGACGTCATTGAAGACTATGTATTCTATCCAGGTGCGTTTCCCCATGCCACAATACAATATCGTATTCTCGATTCAGTCAGCGAATAGTACACCTCCCTCTGGACATCTGTTGTAGTAAACTACTTCATTAATGCTCTGGACTCAGCAGTTATAAGATTGATGCTAGTTAGTAAATGCAAGAAATACCTTAATATATGATATTTAAACACAGAATGGTGACCATTTGCTTGGTCACAGGTCGCATGGATATCTCTTTACTTTATGTGGCACTCCAGCTCGGGGTGAACCTGGGCTTTTCGCAACCATTTGTGTGTGCGTGTCATATTTTTTCACCAATGGAACTGACCTACAGTTTTCTGCACACTCCGAACGGCGAGTTGAGAAGCTCATTGACAAAAATGATTCTCTTTGATTGCTTGTCAGACATTCGGAAGAGGTGGCACCGTGAAAAAACTTTTTTAGGTGTTGGGACCCGGGCTGGGATTGAGCCCGGGCAGCATTGCGTAGTAGTCCAATGCACTAATTAAAAGGAGTACAATCGAACTCAAAACAAAAATGTAACAAATTCCCCTTAACAACCTATTAAATAAAGAAGTTTTCTCTCTCTTTTCTCTTTTTACCCAACTGGGCAAAAAGAAGGGTTATGATATATTGTTAAATTACTTTCGACCGTTCTCATAATAGCTTTTATTTGGAAAAAGAAGAATATACGAAGATATATAAAAACAAGTAGAATACCAAATCGGGCCAGCGCCTAATCGCTTAACACCACCATTTGTTTCGTGAAGCGATCCTAAGAGCTCAAGTTAAACCAGCTCTGTGATGCGATGTGATGATGATGTGATCATCATTATATAAATAGGCGAAGGCACCCCTTGTTAACTGCCTTAAAAACAACATATTCTCTTCATTTGTTCTTTGTTGGAAAGTTTGTAAAGGGCAGTGCAGTGTTCCAATCTTTCGTCTAAGCCAGAATTGGTCGAATTTCGACCACAGGCGATATTAGTACATATAAAAAAAATATACTAGGCCAGGAATAAACTGTTAAATTTCGTAGTGGCAACCGTGACCACAATAGTAAGTCCAAGAAATCTGAAGTGTAGATTAGATTGAGAAGTGAAGATAATTGTTAATTCTAAATTTTAGCAAATTATTAATAATGGAACAGAAGCATAGTATAGCCTGCTTACAACGTATTGACTTAAACGATACTATGAACATTCCCGTAGTCCAGGAATTGCAGTCTTTTTAATTATTAATTCACAAATATAAAATTAAAATTAAATCAAATATTAAAAGCGCTCCGCTAGAGGAAATGGCCTGAACCATCACAAAAATGTAAATAAACAGAGTAGTATAAATTCGCCGATTCTGGGACAGAGGGATTAGAGGGATTGTTTTTTCTTATCGCAAATGTCAATCAAAAAGTGTGTTGACCGCAGCATGTGTGCTTATCTTGAGTGTTTGTGGTTGGTGTACCTGTCAGAAGGGGGGGGGGGGGGGGGGGGGGGTTGAGTGTTGATGTACGGGGGTCGGGGGTACATGTGCATGGTTCAAAATTAAAAAATTCCACTTAATGTTTGTGGTTAGTGTGCTTATTCCGAAAATAATTCTTATCAACTTCAAACACTATTTTTGGCGAGCAGACATGTGAATGAACTCAAGTTGCATAATCTATGACGAACAAAACAAAATGACCTGAATGTTTGTGGTAAGCGCGCGTTTGATTACGAGGTAAGCGAATGTTTGCGGTTAGCACGCCTGTCAATCAAAAAATTATGCTCGAGACGTGTAAATGTTGTGGTTACAACTGTAAAAATTATGGTTGGCTACCAGTCGAGTGAATGAGTTTAAAAAATATTGATAACAGATATGAAATACTCAGCTGAAGGTTCACTATATAAAGACTGCATTCGTAAACATACAGTTTTCATTAGTCAAGCGGGTGAATTGTGTTTGTTTTTTCTTTCGCGAAATGAAGGGATTTATTTGTAATATTTGTGAGAAGGAATTTTCCTTAAATCATAATTTGAAGAGACATGTTTTAAGTGTACATTCAAGTAAATTGCGATGTGATATTTGTTGTAAAACTTTTAATAGAAGTGATGCCCTGTTACATCATAAAAGTAAATGTCATTATGTTCGTTCAAATGAAAACATTTCATCTTTGGATTTAAATAGTTCTAAAAAAAGTTCATCTGAAGATCAAGCAACTACTTCTTCAGTGAATTTCTCAGAGATTTCTAATACCAAAATATGTGTAGACTGTAAAATAGAAGTTTCAAAGGATAAATGGTCTTCACACATACGAACAAATTTACATAAACGTAATAGTGCAAGACCATGTGAAACATGTGAAGATCTAAAAGTAGTCAAAAGCTCCTTTAATAACCGCATTCAAACATTATTATACGTGAACAAAAAAGAAGAACTAATAGAACCTAAAACATTTTTAAAGCTTTCTGAAACTGTTATTTGTGAAAATTTAAAACATCTTCTTAATAAACATTCTTCATTTAAATTTAATATGGAACTCTTTGGTGAATATATGAAAATAAATAAAAGTGATGATGATGATGATATGGTAATATCAATAAAATCATTCCAATCAAAGATGTGTCTCGTACAGAATGAAGAAGAGATAAATATATTATATGATAAAATGTGTTCGATCATTCTTGGAAAAATGGAAGAGTTTCAAGAAAGAGACAGTGGGTGGACATTAATAAGAATCATCCATATAGAGATAAACATTAATGAATATCAACCAATTAAAGGTTCGCAATATATAGATCTCCCGTTGTATCTTAAACCAAAACATGCATGCATAAACGTGAAAAATAATGATGAATATTGTTTTAAATGGGCGGTAATCTCAGCAATAATACCATCAAATATTCACGCAGAAAGAACCTCATCCTACAGTATAAATGACATCACAGAAAAAACAATATCACTTAAAAATGGAGTGACACTATCGTTTGAAGATCTAGAATTTCCTTTCAAATTAAGCGATGTCCGAAAATTCGAACAATTGAATCCGAATATAAGTGTTAATGTTTTCGGTTACGAGGAGGAAAATAATATGATTGTCGGACCTTACTACAACACGCCTGAAGAAAAACCAGCTCATATAAATTTGTTATTATTACAAGATATGGAACGATTCCACTATGTTTGGATTAAGAATATTTCAAGGTAAGAAAATCTGATTTGTTTCCATACTTTTTATAACTTTTTTTTTTTGCAGATTAATTACTACTCAAATAAGAACAAATGGAAAGAAGAAAGTGATCAACAGGAGGATGTTATCAACTCGGAAGAGAGTTACATTTCTTTTACTAACGGACAACACTTATCAATGTGGCTAGAAGATGATGATTTCCTCCTAGATTGTCTAAATTCAGGCAATAGTAACTCCTTCAAGTTAATAGAAGGAAATGATGAAAATAGCAGCTCAATACAGTATGAGGAAGATCTCTTGGAGCCGTTGATGCAAAGTTCTACACCCATCGATGAGGGAAATGATGCTATCAAATCGTTATATTGTGATGAAATCATGTCAATGGATTCTCCTTCCTGTAAAATTTCTAAAATGATAAAGGATGATGAAATCATTCTAATGGACTCCTCTTCCCACAATATCACCGAATTAACTACTTGTGCAAACTCACCTGAACCATCTTCTTCAAAACAAGATCGACAGCTTCGTCTTTGGGTGGCGAGAATTAAAAGAAGCTTAAAAATAGTTTTTCCCAAAAATCTCTTGTGGACTAATCAAAAATTCAACGAGTGGCCAAAAATAGGATATTTTCCAGCATGTGGTATATGTAATTCTAATCTTAATTTGTACGGTTGTATACACTTGAATAAAAATCAAACACATACGATATTTTTTTTGGAAAAATATAAATAAAAGTTGTGGTTTTGTATGATAAGAAATGTTGTTAGGTCTTTTAATTTTACCACCTAAAAATTCTTATTTTAAATGGAATAAAAGCGAGCAAGCCATTCAATTCAACTTCATTATACAAAAGTTTGTGTTGCAGTCAACAATGGATTCTCATACAGAATTAAGTAAGCTTGAAGTTGGTGAGTTTCTCGAAACAAGAAAGCTTTCAAATGTTGAGAAAAATATTCCTTATAATATTGAGAAATTAAAGATTTGTAAAACACAATATGGTGAGAGAATGGTGTGTGTTTTAGAAGACTTTCAAGTAAGTAATTTAAACAAGCATACTAATTGAAACCAATAATATATCTTTTGTTTTTCGTTTCTTCTTAACATAGGTGTTTCTTCCAATACGATTTGATAATATGAGCAAAGAAACGATGAATGCAATCAATGAGAAGGGGTACACATTGACTTATATTGGATCCTTAGGTAGATCATCACAAGTAAAAATTGAAAAAAAAACCATTATGAATAAAATAAAGTGAGAGAGAATATTTAAAAAAAATTGTTTGTTTTATTTTCTTTTTATAAACTTCAAAAATTTATACGAGTCTTTTAACCTCGCCTGTAAGAGGTGTATATTCTATGATACGATCATGTATGAGTACACAATAAGCTGATGTGTTTGCTGGAATATTCTTTGCAGTTTTAATCTCCAATCTTATATCAATGGGTCCGGATTTGATTGACTCGTTCTGGTGTGTTACATCAACTACAACGATTGGTGCCATGTTTTTAAATTCTGCACATGATAAAAGCGGTTGTGGATCTCGCATATAATAGCTCTGTTGAAATTTTGAATACATTTCATATAAAATAGCATATCGATCACGTTCAAATTTAAGATTTAGGTCATCGTACGGATATGTGTCAGAGTTGAGATATACTTTTATATCTAATAAATCGCAATGCTGCAATCCGGATTTTGTTTGAAAAACAATCAATATAAACCGAGGTCTTTCACTATGTTGAGAAAGTTTAACATTCCACAAGTGATGTGCACCTTGCGATAGTATAGGATTAAAATGACAGTCCCAACATCGAAATGCCATTGTTAAACGTTGACCACTATTTATTGTTTTGAGAATTTCCAATTTCGCAAAATCAGCTAGGTGTACGTGAGGAACCTTCCATGTAATATTTAGAATGTTTAACTGTATTTTTTCTTTTTCATCGGTAGAGTAGGCAGCATCCTGATCAGATTTCGAACGCAATAATATAAGCTCATGCTTAGAATTTAAAATAATCTTATTAAAATCCTCAGCAAATCCCAAAAGCATTTTGAGTGGTACACAAAAATTAAAATATCCATTTTCCATGTCCTGATTCTCTTTTATAGTCCATCCTGCATTTTTGAGCATTTCACTTTCGTTAATACTTAAGGATACGAAATTTTTAATCATTGTTGTCATCCCTACATATCGTGTACGATCTACCTCATTTCCATTGATTTCATAACGAATTTCATCAAACAAGAATGCTATACAATTCCTTCTCAATTTAATATTTTTCGATTTTGTTCCATTGTCCAGAGTTACAAAGCCCTCGATGTAAATGTAACTATCACTGGGTAGCACATAGAGATCTTGATTCTGAATAGCTATTCTTATTTCATCACTATTCTTAAATGATTGTAAATATGGTATATAGCTGTGATATTCTTTTTTTATAATGCTCTCATCATAGACGGGTTTCTGTAGAATATTTAGTATTTCACTCATGATTGTTTAATACTAGTCCTTTGGTTGAAGACCCAAAGATTGTAAATATGCTTTGTTGACAGCTGACAGTGGGGCTACCTTTCTTATCAATGTTCGCTGGTTGAATGATGTTGAAGAAGTGATTGAAGGTCTGCTTTTATTGTAAATAATCATTGTATCTTCGGTTTCAAATGAAGTCTGAGAGTAATTGTTTCTCCACGAAAATTTACTAGATTACCGTTCTGATCAACAACTTTAACAGTTATTGAACTTATCAGTCGAGTGTTCACTGGCAAATAAATAACATTTTTGGGGATTTCATCCATTTTATAGCCGGGACTACCATTTAATGAAAACTCATGAAGTGTGTGTGCAGGAGAATTATTAATATATGACCCTCCCACAATGTTGCATTCTATACGTACTGCATTAATTTTTATTATGTTGATGGGCAAGTCTGATTCGTATTCCTCTCCCCCCTTTATCTTTCTGTTACTGAACCCCAATAATGATCCGATAGATCGATTTTTACTAAAATCTATATCATCAGTACAGTATATTTCAGTTCTCAACGTGTTGTAATTAGCATCAATATAAAGTACTCCAGTTTTGTTTATATCCTCATACTTTTTCTGCAAGTATTCAGAGATATCTGCGAATTCATACGAACCAACTGGAATCTCGATAACTGTATCTTTTATGTGTAACAAATTATTTTCCAAGTCAACGTTGGGTACAGTATTATATGTATGAAAATCAACTAAACCGCACTCGTAATTCTGATCCAAATCTATTGGGGGGAAATAATTTGCTACTAGATTTGATGTATTCCCCGTTAAAGTGAGTGTTATTGACATTTTAACGAACAATGATAGAATGAAATAGAAAATACAAGAAACAAAGCTTTTAAACCAATTTATTTATTGAATATATATATATGTGTGTGTGTGTGTGCATATGCTTATGAATTACAATATATCATTTTTATTTATCCAAGAATTGTGGTCACTTGAGAACCCCAACCATTTTACTAAAACTCTATTTCCTCTGGTGCTGAGAATTTTCTCAACAAGATAATTGTTTGGATATCGTGTCTTCATTAGCTCAAATTCATAGAATCCTCCCTTGATTGTGTTACCCTCATAATCCTCTAATATGTATGTAGTTGGATTTGTGTTTTGAATTGATTTAGTTTTAAAAATTTCCGTTGTCCAATTCGGTGTGTATCCTTTAGCGAAAATATGTTTGTATTTACTGATTCGTACATTGTCTCCAATATGAAACTTTGGTTTATTGAGAATTTTCAAGTTGTTGTAAGCCGTCTTCAGTAGTAGCTTTTCATTGGTAGAATTTACAGCACTTGGTGACATTTTAATAGTTCTATGTTTTGTGTTATTATATCTCTCCAACAGCTGTTTATAACCATTAATCCATTGATACGATCCATGGTAACTAAATTCTTTCCACATAAGATTCTTCAAGGTTCTGTTAAAGCGTTCAATTATGGATGCCTTCACAACACTATATGTTGAATAATGATTAATATGAAACTTAACCATTAGATTCTGAAACTCTTTGTTGAAAAATTCCTTCCCATCATCAGTTTGCAGATTTTTTGGTGATCGTCCATCCTTAACAAATATACTTTCCATAGCTTTTGTGGTGTCAGATGCGTTTTTAGTTATAAGAGGTACAACCCAGGCATATTTTGAAAAGGTGTCTATGATTGTCAGAAGAAAACGATATCCTTTGTTATAGGATGAATAGTTACCCATTTCAACTAAATCTGCTTGCCAAAGATCATCAATTCCTTTTGTTATCACACGTCGTCGTTTAAAAGATCTACGAGCTTGTCTATGAACCTCATCCACTATTCCTCTCTTTGTATAAGTAGTACTCATTTCGGAACTGTATGAGTCTTTTCTAATTTAGTTATATATTTTGGTTCCAATATTTGTTTGAAAATAATATTCTCGAATCCTTGGAGTCTGTCTTCAATATATAACTTCTGTGTTGTTGTATCCTTGTATATATTTTCGATTGAGGTTGTTTGTGATTCTATTCTCTTGTTTATATATTCTTCAACACTTTGAATTTTCTTGGTGGTTTTTGCTATGTCTTTGCTAATGTCATTCTTCAACAGTATGTTTTCCTTTTCTGCTTGTGTCTATGATTGTCAGAAGAAAACGATATCCTTTGTTATAGGATGAATAGTTACCCATTTCAACTAAATCTGCTTGCCAAAGATCATCAATTCCTTTTGTTATCACACGTCGTCGTTTAAAAGATCTACGAGCTTGTCTATGAACCTCATCCACTATTCCTCTCTTTGTATTAGTAGTACTCATTTCGGAATGGTATAAGTCTTTTCTAATTTAGCTATATATTTTGGTTCCAATATTTGTTTGAAAATAATATTTTCGAATCCTTGGAGTCTGTCTTCAATATATAACTTCTGTGTTGTTGTATCATTGTATATATTTTCGATTGAGGTTGTTTGTGATTCTATTCTCTTGTTTATATATTCTTCAACACTTTGAATTTTCTTGGTGGTTTTTGCTATGTCTTTGCTAATGTCATTCTTCAACAGTATGTTTTCCTTTTCTGCTTTTGTAACAATCTGATTTATGCTTGTAGAAACAAAACTCTTAGTAACAGCATCATTGTCTTCAATAGGTAAACCCAAATTTTTTATTCTTTTCAAATGTAAATTTATATTTCTATCACGATCTAAATTCAATCCAAGGGTTTTTCTCAGTCTGTTTTCATTCTGGGTGTGATGAGAAAAGTGACCAAACTTGTCAACACTCATTTTGTCAATGTAAGAATGCAATCAAAATCATGCAATTATATTGCTTTCTTTTTGTACAACTCGCACTTTTTTATTGTACCAGTTGCTAGCAATGTTCATAATCTGAAATTGGTGGTTGCTTTGACAATTCAAATGAGAACCATAAATATAAGGAATGCCAGGAGTGCTAAATAAAGTTAGTTAGATTGTGAAAAACAAATACTTTATTCAAAATACAAATTAAACTTAAATTTATACATTTCCACAACATTAATAATTACAAAATGGATAGTCCATATCTTAAATTCACACTTTTAAATTTGTTTTATCTCCTTAAGGGTTGCATCACCTTCTTGTTGATTTGGGCCTTCTTCTTCTTCCACTCCTTAAATTTAGCAAGCTTACTTTCCAGCTTCTGTTTGTAGATGACACCATGCATCAATGAAGAAAGATCCTGTCGATTGTAGTACTTTGCGTTTGGTTTATTGTTAGACACTAAGCTCTCAGTTAAAGTCAATTTTGCTTTTACTTTTTGTAAGGTTCGCCGATTTTGATGTAAAAACTCCTTGCGATATACGAATAGATTGAAGGCCACTGATGATTTGGTTTGTTTCTTAGAATTTTTGTTAATATCATTCTTCAACAGTACGTTCTCCTTTTCTGATTTTGTAACAATCTGATTTATACTTGCAGAATTCTGGGTGTGATGAGGAAAGTGACCAAACTTGTCAACACTCATTTTGTTAATGTAAGAACGCAATCAGAATTATACAATTATATTGCTTTCTTTTAATTCTTCAATAATGGAAACAATTTCATTATTATGATTTGTATGACCTGCCGATTGTGATGAAATCAAAAGTCGTAATCTGTCAACTAATTCATTTGGATCATTCCAATAAATATAATTAGGTTTTTGTAGATTCACTCTCATTAAACCTGAACCTTTATGTTTATGAATTGATGATGAACTTTTATCCTTCAACAAGTTTTTGATAATATTCTTGTACTTGAATGCTTTAGTACCTTTGGTTTGTTTGTGTTCATCATATCTACGTTTATGTGCATTTGTTTTGAGTAAAATTTCCTTGTACACTTGCAAATCATTAGCACTATAGTGTTGTGGTGTTTTGTGAAAGATCAACTCAAAAAGACCTGGTGTTCTAGACCAGCTTTCACCATTAATCGTAATCTCATTTGCACTTATTTCCATTGCAGCATTACCCATTCTCCATTTGTAATTCGAATCTCTATATGGACCATATAAGGTATCAATTTTATTGTTTTGTTTCAACTTTGTTAAATCCAATAATATTTGATTGTCACTGTTATCTATTTCATCCAGTTGTGTAAAGAAAGTGTCATCCTTACTTTCATTGCTTGAAACATTATCATTCGAATTGGATGTATCTCTTTTTTTAATAGATTTGATTGGAGTACTTGCATTAATTTCTGATGTTTTATTAAATGATTTAAAGTTGATATCATTGTCGGTTTCATCATAATTATGCTTTGCACTTTTAACTAGTTCCTTAAGAGGTTTAGTGATGGGTTTAAAGGTATCTTCCAACATGCTCTCTACAGCTGATTCTCGTGTCTTAATACTATTAAACTTCCTCCTCAAGGCCCTCCTAGCATTTATAACATCTCTTAATACTTTCACATTCATTTTTACTGATTATCTTATCAGACCAGATCAGATCAGTTTATCTGATCTGATTGAATGCAGATGCTATACTAAGTACAAATATCGGTTGGTGAATGTTTATAACTGAATAAAAACATCAAATCCTTTCCTGTAACGCCCGCCATCCATGTGATCATCTTTGTTGATAACAAGGAAGCCATATCTATCTTTCCAACATTCACTACATATATTTAAAAAATTTTTGAAATTCATATCCATCCCCACATGATCATTGTATATATGTCTTGTATTCATTTCATCTTGTTTAAACATTACAATCATATTTGCATTGTCTCGTATTAAATGTTTTGGAACTCGCGTATATGTTTGACATAAATAAAAACTATCTATGTTTTTGTGACGTCCCATACAAAAATATGATCTTATATTGTTTTGCTTCTCACATGCAACATCATCGAAAATAATAATAGAGTCAGTTTTCGCTTCATCTGGTGGTAGAACATCATCATTTTCAGAGAATGTATGAAACCCCATACCCTTTATGGGTTGTATTAATTGTCGTAGATATTGATATTTGGGTTGATGCAACGATTTTGAATATATATAAATATTTTTGAACTTTAAACCATTTGGACTTTCTATTAAACTTATCATAACATTTGTTTTTCCACAGTTTGAGGGGCCAACAATTAAAGCTCTTATTGAATTTGGTAAAAGTAAACCATGTCTAGCTGGTTTCGATAAACTATTGATTGAGAGATCAATGTTTCGAACCTCAAGATCTTTGTGTTGTTTAATGAAGCGCATTGTAGTAACTAACATGTTTTTATTACATTAATCCAGTCTGAAGCGAAACGTTAATAAGTCATGAACGTATAAGAAAAATGGCGGTGTTGTATAAAAAAGAAATCAGACATAAACGAAACCCTGTTGGAGGAGGAGTGCTGAATAACCTAATTAATTCTCTACCAGTGGAATTACATCTACCAGGCTATCAATTTTGCGGACCAGGTACCAAACTTAAAGAACGTTTAGCTAGAGGTGATAAGGGAATTAATTTGTTGGATGCCGCATGTAGGGAGCATGATATTGCATATTCCCAGTCAAAAGACATAAATAAACGACACGAAGCAGATCGAATATTAGCTGACAAGGCCTGGTCAAGAGTAAAGTCCAAAGATAGTAGTTTTGGTGAACGTACAAACGCATGGTTCGTGACGAATGCAATGAAGGCTAAAGTCAAATTTGGTATGGGGGTCAACGATAAAAAAATTAGAAAAACTAAGAGTGCTAAAAACAAAAATAAAAAACCCAAGTGTAACAAGGATCTCTTTAAGTCTGCTGTAAAAAATGCTAAAAATATTTTAAATGAAAAGAAACCTGAAGACATTGAAAGCGCAATAAAAATTGCACGGAAAGTAATAGGTACTTCTTTTAGAGGAAAAAAGTCTGCAGTGAAAATTCCACGTATAATACCATTTCCTAAAATTGGAGGTTTTCTACCACTTGTACCAATACTTACAGCTCTCGGAGCAATTGGTGGTTTAGCATCTGGTGGGAGTGCTATTGCAAAGACAATAAATCAAGCTAAATCGGCCAGAAAAGAGCTTGAAGAAGCAAATCGTCATAATAAAACTATGGAAGCCATTGCCTTAGGAAAGGGGTTATTCCTTAAACCATACAGGAAGGGTTATGGTTTATTTTACAAGTCAGAGTCAAAAAACTTTTAAGAAACCTACCCAAACGAGCGCTCACCGATATCGATTTGATGAAGTATGGTAAATTCATACCACATTTCAGAGGAGTCTTCATGCGGGATACTCTACCGAAACAATCATATCAGCGAGAATGTGGTATCGTTAATCTGGATTCTTCGTTTGGGTCTGGCTCACATTGGGTAGCATATGCTAAGAACAAACATCATAAAGAATATTTTGACAGTTTTGGAAATCTGCAACCTCCTCAAGAAATTGTTAAATACTTGGGTAAAAATCTACAATACAACTATACTCAACATCAAAACTATAATTCTTTTAATTGTGGTCATTTATGTCTGAAATTTCTCTATAATTTAAATATGGAATGAAAAATAAAACATGTTTTTTTGTAAAAAAGTTTTTTTTTTATTATTCGATAAATCCGTTAAATTTTCTTACCTCTCTTAAAAAGAGAGGTACCACAAGATTGACATCACAATCCTGCGTCTTCAGCATCTCGTCTATTAAGCAGATAAGATCTGCTATTTTTGTAAGATTTTTATAGGACTTACACCTATGGAAGTCCTGGGCCGCTTCTCTGGTCAGGCTTAAAATGTTGGGGATTTCCCAACACCCTTGGTATACGTTGTCTAAGTATAACCCAATTTCTGAATCCATGTTCTCTGATTGTTGATACTTGCGAATGTTTTTAATTTCAAATCGGTTTGGTATTTATACAAAAATTTGGTGGGAAACTTCATAGATATTATCAAAAAAATTTTTTTTGGTTCTCATCATTCTATTTCATTCTATTTATGAATTACCACTTAATTTAATGTTGTCAACATTTTGTATTTCCACGTACATAGATAACTTGAGCCAGTGTTAACCACCATTTTCCACAAGTGAATGTTAACCATAATTTTTTGAAGATGATAACATAATTTTTGATTGACATGCGTGCTAACCGCAACATTTACACGTCTCGAGCATAATTTTTTGATTGACACGCGCGCTAACCGCAAACATTTGCATGCCTCGTAATCAAACGCGCACTAACCACAAACATTCAGTTCGTATTTTATTCGACATAAATTATACAACTTGAACTCATTCACATGTCTGGTCACCGAAAATAGTTTTTGAAGTTGATAAGAACTATTTTTGGAATAAGCACACTTTTTCGAATAATAATTTAGTACACTTGACCTTCAATCTACTATCAATTTTGAACCATGCACATGTACCCCCGACCCCCGTACATCAACCCTCACATAGACATAGTACACTTAACCTTCAATCTACTATCAACTTTAAACCATGCACATGTACCCCCGACCCCCGTACATCAACACTCAACCCCCCCCTTCTGACAGGTACACCAACCACAAACACTCAAGATAAGCACACATGCTGCGGTCAACACACTTTTTGATTGACATTTGCGATAAGAAAAAACAATCCCTCTAATCCCTCTGTCCCAGAATCGGCGAATTTATACTACTAAACAGTTGTCTTTAAAAATACTACAAGAAACCTTGATCAATGAATGTAGTTGCTTGATTTATTTGTTGTTCATTAAAAATGCCTGCTTACGGAGACAGTCGATACTGCCAGCCATTATGGCTACGAACCACAACTGTATCATATCAGACAAGAAAGTATACCAAAGAAATAGCCTTCTGCCACAACTCACTCCCTTTGGATATGTCGCTCACCTAAGTCACTCGCATTGTTGTTGTTCATAAAAGGAGTTGCGTTACATTTGTCTGTATTACTAGTCGCAACAATTTAGCTTCTAATAACGCGCAAGCAGTTGGGAACGACGCAAGAGTGACATACATTAAAACCGAATATAATTGGTGTAGGTACGAGTATGTATAGCGGTCCCCACCGCCAACAGTCAAAAACGAACTAAATGGATTTGGAAGTCCACCTAATCAGATATAAAGTATAAAAGACTTATCCATTCATTGAATCCAACACAGTCCATTCACTCGAACTCTGATCGTTACATCAGATCTTAGCCTACAAACAATTTTCAATCAATTTAAAATGAAATTCTTGGTAAGAACTATCAAAGGAGTTTTTTTTTCCAAAATCTAATTCATCCAATCCTGTGTATAGATCTTGTGTTCATTAATTGCTGTCTCTTTGGCTGCCCCTGGAGGACTTTATGGATATGGAGGATATGGTGGTTTAGAATTAGGACATGGTATTGGTTTGAGTGGAATTTCCCTTGGGGCACCAGCTATTGCTCATGGTCCAGTGGCTGTTGCTGCTCCCACTATTGTTAAATCATACGCGCCAGCTCCAGTTGTATATCAACAGGCTCCAACTATTGTTAAGACTGTTGCGCCAGCTGCTACAAGCTATGCCACTTTCAGTCAGGTAAAGACGAGATACTGTATTTTTAATGACTCCATTAATACTCTCCTATAGGTGCATGTATCCCATCCAGCACCAGTGATTAAATATGCTGCCGCACCGACTGTTGTTAAGTATGCTGCTGCTCCAGCCATATCTGTGGCTCACCCAGTTGCTGTCGCACAGCCAGTGGTTAAGTACGCTGCTGCACCAACTATTATCTCCTCCGGCTACGGTGGACACGGCTATGGATACCATTAAATAGGAAAACATCATCCTAGTCGTCTTTTGTTTGTTAGAGGAGCTTAGCACGTCACGTATTATTTTTCATGACAAATTTTATTTTACCATCATACGCGTGCGTAAAATATTTATTTCAATGTGTTAAAAAAAAATAAAAATAAAAAAATATACAAGTATATGTTGCAAATATGCTACGGAAAAATAAATTGTTTAATTTTATGACTCACTGTTTGCCTATAGCGAGCTCTTTCTCTCTTCCAATTATTAATGTGTTAATAATGCGTCTAGAGAGTTATTTTTAAATGTTATTAAAACTCGTTAAACATAATCTAAATTATACAGTTGATGCAAAAGAAAAAAATTATTATCCCGATAAAAGCAATACGGTTAAGCATTTTAGAAACTTCCAGCCACGGATACTTCTCGGCGTTTCTTATTGCAGCTGACTAAAATAAAGAGTAAACGTTGGATTAAAATTAAAACAATATAAATAATAAAGACAGACTTACATCTTCAAATTTCATCGCCAAAATGAATCTCAGGATTGAATTGTTTATGATGATTGAAATATATTGATGAGGCTGACAATTAGGTGGATATAATTCCAGCCAGATACTGATAATGTGAAGAATATAGGTAGCAGTGGCTACTTTCATAAGCATCGAGTAAACAGTAACTGAATTGAATCAAGGAAATGAAAATTAAATTAAAGTCGTCAAAGAAATATAAAAGCGTTTGTTAGTTGAAAACAAACTGACCTGTTAGAAATCAGATTCGCGCTTTAGGCTAAAGTAAAATAAATGGAGCTAATAATAAATGGGCAAGCCTAGTTCGTTTTTGGCCACATTAAAAACTAAGTACTAAGTACGGTAACTGAACAAGAATGGACAACGAAAAGGTAATTTTCTTGGCGAAACACTTTAACCGTGGAAAGATAATCTGCGTCAAAATGACTCACTGGCGAGCGAAATGTACCGCTCTTTTTCTAATTATTATGAATCACGGGAGGGGCGTTCGTGACTTTCCAGCCAGTAGGTATCTAGAGCATAAAACTCACGTCTCATTGAGTTAAGTCTCATCAATTTGGAAATACTCACAACCCTGTGAGTAAATTTTATACATGAGTGTAATTTTATACATCAAAATATGATTATCTTTCTAGGGTTAAAGACACATGCATAAATTATTAGAACAATAAAGACGACTTCTTACAAGAATCAGGAGAGCTTCAACAAAAGGAATAAAATCATATAAATCTTAAATCTATCTTAATATATACAAACGTTGGTGCGTATGTATGTATGTCCGACTATCACGGCTGAACCACTGAAGCTATCCACCTTAAATTCACACCATATGTTCGTGTGATCAGCATTGTTACGGATAAATTTTGGAGTTGAGCCATTTTCCGGGCCATTTCATACCAGGTTGAGCCAAATTAGTAAAAAAAAATTCTTTTTTTTTTTAAAAAAAAGTGAAAATCTGAATAATATGAATAAGCGGGGGGGGGGGGGGGTAAAAAAAATATTGGTTCATGTTTCCTCCTTATAAAAACAGACATAGCAACACCATAATATCACAATTTCATTTTGTGTGCTTAAGGACAACTACCATAATTTGGTATTATACGGCTTGGAAAACTCAAAATTACATTCGCTTTGCCGTCAGAAATTCGGCGAAATGCGGTTTTCGCTAACCATATTAAACCATAACATAGCATATATGTATGTAAATAAAGACGAAAACAAATAACCAAGGAAATAAACAATACGGTTAACTTTTCCTTATTTCATCTTTACGTTGTTCAAAATTCCCACATGTTCTGGTTGATCCTTTTAAAGGCTCTTTAAAACTCATAAGTGAGTGTACTTCATATTTTAAGCGATTGTAATTATTTCTCTCAATGTTATATAGAGTGAATTCTTATTTCCTGCGTGTTCTTATAACGCTGCGTGGGATGCTCCGGATGTTAGAACCCCCTAGGTGGCGTTGGGATCGGTTTTTCAAAATTGGCTCAAATTCACACCATATAATATTTAAATAAAAAAAAGTCTTTGGCAACATTCCGACCCTATAGGTGGCGCTGAGGTGCAGATATTTACGAAAATGTAGTTTTCCTCGTATATTCATATAAACAATATTAAATTTCCCTGTAATAATATAGTTTGGTGTAGTCACACAAACATCCCACAGATGGCGTTGGCAATTACTGTTTGCGTACACGGCACACGGGCAAAGCCGGGCGGATCAGCTAGTATTATATAAAACTAAGTGGCAAAATGCGTATGTTTCCTTCTACCGCCCGGAATTTTTAACCAATTTAGTTGTTTTTTTTTAAATGTAGATAATTACGGTACAATTACGGTACGGTAATCAAAAACATTAAAGAAAAAGTTGCATTTGTGTGTGGTAGATGTTAGCATTTTGCCACTCAGTTTTCTATATGTAACATAATATAGAAGAAGAAGATTTATCTGGCTTCATAACCACTACCAGCAATCATGGTTGGTTGAGGTAACGAGCGATTTTGGCAACTTTGAGTTATCATATCACTCATCGATACAGCAAATTCACCGAATCATTTAATTAGCAAAATATCAAAGAATATTTGAATTCACATTATCCCGAACGACTAAACTCTTGAACGAAAAAATCTCGAAAATTTATTTGATGAATCTCGAATGGACCAAATCTAGAAAGTTCAAATATCTCGAGACTTCATTTCGAAAAAAAATCTCAAAAAAAAACTCGAAAAAAAATTGCTTTCGAGATGTTTAAAATCTCTTCATTTTACTGCAGCCGTAATTAAAACGGGTCCAAAATGTAAATTTTGTAACTTTTTTGAAAATAATAAGGATTTAACAAACTTTTTGCAGCAAAAATTGTTTTTTTTTTTTTCAAATTGACTGTAGTAGGTACTGTTTTTACTTTATACAAGGAATAATTCTGCACATTAAATTGTGTAAAATCTATTTACTCAAAATATGTATGTACGTTATTAATGCATTGTTATTATATAAATATTTGAAACTCAAGTTGTAGGCAGGCAATGTCCCTCAAAACTTTTAGCATCAACTTTATTTTGTGTTCTTGGTAAGCTTAGTTGTGCTTATTCAGTACATGACCCAAAGGAAGGCAAATTTATTAGTTTATATAATTTTTTTTGTAAAACCATGTCCATGTCTATGTCATTTGCATGCATAAACAGTGAATCAAACACTTTTCTATACAAATAAATCTAAAATCAATTCGAGACTTTTTTTTCGAGATTCTGGTTAAGAGATTTTTTTTCTTCTAGATTTTTTCTTTCGAGATTATTTTTTCGAGATTTTTTTTTTCGAGATTTTATTTTGCGAGATATCGTGGTAAATCCCATTTCAATACCAAAGATTTTGCACTGCAATTTTTTTTTTACATATTAAATGCTTTCGGCATATCCCAGCGGGAAAAATACATATCTAGTCGGTTCCAAATCACGGTGGACAAGAAAATGTGCGCAGAGAGAGCAATGAAATATTTGCGCTCATTTGTTGCCTGTTCATACTGTAAGGAAGCTCCTGGGAAGCTAAAAATGGTTAAAATGGCGAAAAATGAAGGACAAATGCTGTCTAGACAGTAGCGGTGAGATAATTCTAATTAGTCTAACTACATATTTACAATCCACTAATTTTTACATTTTAGGGGCAGTCAAAAATGAAAATGTTAGCTTTAAAAATCTTTAAAGTGCCATGAATTCAGGAATAAGAAAATATAAAAACTATAAAAAAAACTACGATGAATAATCTATGTTTTTTTTTTTAATTTTTAAGAAAACTGAATTTTTGTTGTTTTTTTAAAGTTCCAAGAGTTTTTTTTTTGTTATTTTTTAGACTTAAGAATTTTTCTATGATGTAATTACAAATGATTAAATAACTATGTTATATGAATAAAGGTACATAATTTTATAAAACGCGTCAGTGTTTTCATGCTTTCATCTACCTTCCCCTGAAACAATAAATAAGCGCTCCATAGTAATCTTTGCGTAAGCGCATACATACATCTGGCTTCCCCTGTAGCGATTTAGTAGCGCTTCATAGTTATCTCTATGGTCAATTTAAAATTGTTATTTTTAACTCACCAATGTTAGGAACTATCACTTCAGGTGCATGCTTCGCAACGAACATAAATGCAATTGATATGACCACTATAGCCACTAGGGTCAGCCCACCTCTTCTGTACTTCTCCAAAAAGAATGCTAGTAGAATTAAGGCCTCTGCGACTAAATAAAACAAAAAACATATGTATTTCAGATAAGTGATCCAGTTTCGGGCGATTACTATTTCGACTTACCCAAAGCCGGTGTTGTAAAAATACAATGATAGAAAGCGCTATTCCGCTTGATTATTAGTTGTATCTTTAAATCACCTTCAATTGACTGTAGATATGTTTTCGTTGTATTGCGATCATCTGAATCATTGCGGCCAATCTCGTAAGTAGCATAAAGCACAGAGATGTTTTCAATTGACCACTCGGACAACTCGTTTATGCTTTGATCCGTCAGCGGGGATGAGGTGTCATAAGCCAGTTTGATATTCTTCGCAAATGTTTCTAAAACTATCTCACAATTGATAGCATCATTTGGCCAATTTTCTGTCACATTAAAACACCAAGAATGTAGCTCAGCATTTCTAGCTAACATAATAACACGTCCATCGCTCTCAATTCGAGTACTATAGAAAGGGTTAAAGTTTTTGAAAGTATCCAAGGCACCGCTGGAATAGAAATTTTATTTTTAAATGTGCATTTGAATAATGTGTAGATACACACTTACTCCTGAACATTTAACACAGGATGCCAAAGTTTCATCAATGGCTGTACTATATATGTTACGTTTCCGTATTCACTTGGGTCCCATTCGAGACGACTGTCAGTCCAATGCTATACGTTATGAGCAAATATGAAACATATTCGGCATACAATTTTAATTTACTCACCATCATCAAATGAAGTCGAGTGCTTAGAATGGAGGATCGTTGGTCAAACTCGACGGATCGCACTTTAAAGGAAAACGCAATTGCAGTGACGTTAGGTGGCGGCAGATCCGTTTCATTCTGACTTAGAATATCGGCCGTGAGTCGTTCCTCGTTGCTTAATGGTCGACTTTCCATTTCCATTTCATCACCTGAAAAAAGGTGGGTTATACTCGTACGAGTAATAAAAATTCGTTTTAATCAGAGATACATCATAAAACTATGAGGCTTGCCTTGAAATAGCCTAATGCCATAACCAGCTATTTGAGAAGAGATACAACTTTCAAGTTTAAAAGGATATTATTCTCGTCATCAGTGCGATCATATACCAGGACAGACATATGATTTGTCATGCTGCTGTTATGAAGTGAAAATTGAAAATCATAAATGTGGTGTTAAGGTCTATAAGCAGAAATCTGATCTCTGAAGAGGAAAATTGTGTACAAAGAACACCGCCCACGCAAAAGATAAGGTTGAATTCATCACGCGCAGCCTTGAAAATGAAGTGAAGACAGATACGCTACATCGCAGAGGGTCGACCTCGACCTCGAGACACCAGCTAAGAAATCTCACTTTTAAGGCAACCTTGCTCATACCATATGTTCATATGTTAATCCTTTTATTTCTATTCAACATGTAAACTCTTTTATTTTACACAATAATTCCTCGCATTCTCACATCACAACACAATGCAACTCAACATTATGAACCCTTTTTTCCGGTTGACTAGTGTTTCTTAAACCATATTGTTTTAATAGTACTCACCGAATCCATCAAATTCGCAATCATAAAACCACTTAGCTTGAGTCGCTCCATACGAACGAAAGCTAACGTAACTTATATTCAAAGGGTTTACATCGGTATAATTTAAGTAAGGCTCTTTGAAATTAGGGATATTCACCAACAATTCATCATCTGAAGAAAAAAACAGAAATACTAACTAGTCCTGTATAAAGTATTACGACCGCACCACCCACCAACGGTTTGTATGATTTCAACTGGCATTGGTTCAAAAACGGAAAGGAGAAGTGGCGTCCAGGTTGTAACGACCCCATAGCTTGACATCTTTACACGAATTGAAGAAAATGTATTATGTCCGGCACCAAGAACTAAAAAAAAATAAAAGTTGTGAATCCATAAAAAAACACCATTTAACTGTCTATTACCGATTTCATAAACCCGATCAGTTAAGTTCGGATGACTGGTTTCCGAAAGAAGAATGTGAGCATCCTTTGAGGTCATTACGTAAAATTTTAAATGCATTTGTTCGTTGTCTTTCATTTTATTATTTTGCAATGTATTAAGTTGAAAGAAGTCTGCGTAGGTGTATCCTTTGGTTTTAATGTCGTACTCCTGGCAAGTTGCTAAATTAGCAAGACTAATATTGAATTTATTGGCAAAATTATATTGGGGAAAACCCATAATTAATACGGCCACTATTATATATTTCAAAACCATTTTTGCGTTTATAAATAACTAAGTGCGACTAATACAGGAAGTGGTCTGAAACTGATATCAGCTTGGTATAAAGAAACGATAAATAAATTCCATTTTATTTTCGATAGAGAATTTATAATAAAATACTTGGCAACTAGAGGGCAGGGCAAAGGCATAGCATGGACACAAACCAATTTTCTTGGAATTGTAACCTGTCACAGATATGGAATGGTGGCAGTGTGAATTGTTTTTTCATATCTTTTCAATTTCGGTTTTAAGGCTAGAACGATGCTCGCGCTAAACTAAATTTTCCATACAAAATTTGTCCGTAAACGTAAAAACAAAAAAACGTAAAAATAAAAAACAGGGAAAGTTATCTGAGTGTACGGTGCTCATGCTAAAATGCTTGCTAAATAGGTTCAATTTTCATTTTTTTCCAGCCTGAACACACAGCCACGGGGAACTTTTCAACGCCTATTATTCCAATGACTGTGTGGCCACCGTCATTCAAAGTGGATTTTCGGTGTGCTTTTGATTAAATAAACCGTTCTCGTTTTAAGTCACATCAAATCTACCTCTCTCACTGGATAGAATCGGTATAGAAATAAAAATGTCGTAGATGTTTCACCGAGATCTACATAATGGCGTTTTCAAACCTTAGCGCCACGGAAACCGTAGGATCCCCCCGTCTTGGAATCGGAACACATGGAATGCATTTATTTACATCCATACAATAATATGTACGTATATTTGTTTTACCGTAGATAAAGTTGAAACACCAAAACAAAAAAATAAAAAAATAAAAATAAACGCAATCAGGTACCTGCAACCATCCCTGAACTGACACCTGATAAATCGTTGTTGTTTAGTCTTATGTCATTTCTTTGACATTTTCGCTAATCAAACAAAATAAACAAATTTTTTCCCCTGTTAATCCAACTGAATTTCCATGTTTTTCCACGTCTACTTCGTCCAATGTTTTGGAGCAAAAGCTTATCTTTTGCTTTGGATTCAATAATGCTCAGTTTGCTTTAAAATCTCCATCGGTTCGGTTGCCAAGTCTACGGGGTTACGTTCGTTCGTTCGAGTTCTCCAATTTCTCTTTGAATCGCCTTTGGATTGGAAATACCAATTTTCGATTTTGTTACCTGCGGTACAAAATATCAAATAAAGTCAAGAAAATCTCATTGGATTACCTCAGGTACGTTATTCTTGTAGAACTGAAACTAAACAGAAAGCAGATTAAACAGTTAATGACATAATTAGAAAAGTGCATTGAATTTGAGCTTTCTCTTGCAGTCGTATTTCTTTTTTAACAATTTAAATTTAGGGAATACACAATTGGTGTTTCTTTCTTGTTTTATCACAACTAATGCCCTATCTCTAGAAATCTTAACTTCTGCTGTTCCAACGCATTTGTATCTGTGCACGTCCATAAAAAGAAAGTTTCGCATTACTTTTGGCATGTATGAGAGGCGGAGGGGTTACCGAAGTTCATTTGAATCTTTGGTGGCGAGATTAACGTATTTTGAATCTATTGAATTATTAAGTTGAAAAAGTCCCCGCTGGGTCTAAAGTGGGGACTGCGATGCAAAGCGAATTTCATATCTTTATTTGATTTTGGAAACAGAAGTCTTGATTTATTGCACTTGGCTTCCAAAAATTGCACATACAAAAAAACACGTTTCGATTTCTCTCTATCGCCTTGCGCAGTGATAGATTCGCAAATGGTTTGTGATTTACAATAATTATCAAGTTCATTGATAATTATTGGAGTTCACTGATTTCAAGTGCTAGATCATGTTGGTTCGTTGGAATTTTGGTCAGTGAGTCAAGTTCATTTCTTTTCGTTTATAGTAAAGTGATTTTTTTTGGCAAAGTAATTAACGGCCGTGAAACCTTTAAATTATAAGCCTGCATGCTATGATTATTGAGTCTATTTATTTTATTTATTAATAGACAAAATTTATTACACATGTGTTCCATTGAGTTTCACCCACTATTTTACATACACAAAATTAAGTCGGTACTTTATTTGAATGATTTTAAACAGAAAGACTGATAAAAATACTTTTTTTAGTGACCTGGCGCTCTGCTAATAAGCTGTGATATGATGAATCTAGGGTACGGTAGAGGTATCCGCTAGCACTGCGACCATATTTGGTCTAGTTGGCCCCGTTTTCAATCTAGAAATCATACAAAACTTTTAAAAATCTGATAATTCCTTTAAATGTATTTGCCTAGTGCGTTGGTTCTTCTGTTTGCTAGAGAAGGGCACTCTGAGATCAGGTGCTCCGTAGTTACTTTTATACGTTGACAGAATTAAAATATAACTATATTACTAAATCTAGCTTACTGGCTCTTCCGGGATACTTTAAGCTTAACACTATTGTTACAAACTGTGGCCTCTCGGTCATAATCTTACTATAATACAACTTTGAGAGTCTTACAAAAACATTCCAAGAATATTGGAATTTGACCTGATGAATTTGACCTTTTTTTACCAGGTCGATGCCACTGTTTGGCTCGTTTGTCATTGCAATCCCTTCCTTATTTACCGTCAATATAAAAATGACGAAACATCGCTCGAAACATTTTCATTCGCCTCCGTAAATGTCCATGCTTCTGTGACATATAGCAGGACTGACTGGGCTGATGACGCCTGGTATTATACAGTGTTTCGTGTGACGGTTTTATTACAAATGCAAAATCGTATGCAAATAAGTTGCCACTTAGAAGCTCTCACTTTTTGATATTCAGAAATAAAAACGGTATAGAAATGTTTACTACTTTTTATTTTCTTGCTTAATATGGAACAGATTCACCCACATTTTCTAGCCACCCACTTGTTAAGGCAGTCATTTCAAATTTCTAATTGACTTCAGAAAGTTCCTACGGAGAGTTTCTTGAAGAACAAGTGCAATGAATTCGGTACACAATGAAGGCAGAATAAGCGATCATCGAACAGTTTCTTTTTTTTTTACATACAAAATCGACATGGTCAACCCTCTTAATGTTTAATCAGGTCGTGGTAAAAATGCACAAAGGAAACCAAAGAATTTGTGGTAAAAAATTTAAAAGCACAGAGTTTATTTCCTTTTTTTTCCGATGTGGTCAGCACTTTTCTTATACTACTGAGTCAAAGGTGGTGTGGTTTCAGCAAATACAAACACGTTTGTATTTCGCCAAATATATATGAACGTGGTAACATTCTAACAATCGCAAACTTTGACTTCGGCTGGCATTGTGCTTATGGCAAGTTTAAGGAAAGATCTATGAGAATTCTCACTTCCAAGTGAAAAAAATAAAATCGATTTTAAGTCGTAGGTTATTATTACAGTATTAGTTAACTTTAAAAATGGTATATAAATAGTATTTTATCTTTATATTTAATTATATTTTGATTTAAAATACACGTCCTTTTTATTTTCGTTTCTATTTATTATATTTCTCAAATTACATTTTGTCTAAAACGTTCATTTCAACGCCGTCCAAAATACTTTTTTTATTTTATATTTAACAGATATAGTTACTAGTAGTTTAGTATAGTTTACAAAACCAATGAGTAGAACAATTTTCAAAGAAATCTTTAATACTCGTATACTCGTATGGGAAAATGAGGAAATAGTGTTGTATCTGCATTATGCAATCAGACACAATGACTACGGAACGCTGAGCACAAAATCTTTACTAAGGTAATTTGCAACATAGGCAGAGTGCATAAGAACATTCATATGACCAAGTATTTGGCTTGAAATTCGAGTCTCAGATGATAAAATTGTTGACACCTGTATGAATGTGTATGTAGTCTCTATGAGACGATAAACAACACGCGTTTTCAAATTTCCAGCACATAAGAGAAGTAAACAATACCTACAGCATACGAGTAAGACGTATTTTTTTTTATGCAATCTATCACTATCGTATGCAATCGCAAATCGTCTTTCATTTAACAGTCAACAAATTAAGTAAAAAGAAAATGCAATTCGGATGTGATTTTTTATGCGCCTTTTACTCGTTCTTTTGAGCGTTGTCGTTCATTTGTCCCTTCTTACTTTTACTCGCCCTGTTTGGCCCAGAAACTCGCGTAGAAGTGCTCTAAATAAACTGTGCTCCAAATAAATGATACAAAAACGTCCTTTTTACTGTACCTCCAGACATTGAATTAAAAATTCTACTAATCGTTTCGTTATTAAAATTTTATATTTAGAGAGAACTTTCCCTAATACATACATATCTATATACATAGATATGTAGGACTTGTGCTAGATAAGAAGCTCAATTGGGAACTTAATATTAAAGAACGCGCTAGGAAAGCTTTCTATACTTGCAGTGGAATATTTTAAAGAACTTGGGGACCCAGGCCCAAATGTTTTCGCTAGCTGTACATGGTAGTTGATAAGACAACAAACGTCAAGTTCATAGACTGGCCTGCAAGAATCTGCAATGATCTCGCTTAGACTGAGATAGTCCGAAAGCGGGAAATCTAGCCTATTATTATTATTATTGAAGAACGAGATGCACCGCGACCTAAAGATCTATTGTGCCCCCTACAAGTCCTGGACGAAAGACTCTCGTCATCATTCCTATTGGAATCGGTTAGAGAGAGCTTTGCTCACACCTAGCCCAGGTGAGAATTCCATAGGTCACAGCACTTCATCCAGACCAAATTCGCTAAGTAATCGCAGTAGGAGATTGGGTGATATGCGCTGTAGATCCTCTGCTGAAATTTGGTATTTACCCAAGCACTGGAATCTTTTCTGGGTTAATGTCCCACATTCCACCAGTATGTTTTCTGGAGTTTCATTGGACTCATTGCAAAATATGCATGAGTCTTCATCTGATAAACCTAACTTCCTGAGATGTCCCCTGAGTTTACAACGCCCCGTAAGAAGCGCAGTCAGGATGCGGAGTTTGTTTTTGTCAAAGCTGAGGCAAGCTTTCAACCTCTTCAGGTTGTAATTACCCAAAAGTTTCTTCGCTTGTCTTAGACCCTGTCTTTTTGTCTAGGACTTAGTTCTGTTTGACTTCTCCAGTGATCGGAGCTCCTCTTTTATGGTGTGTTCCCTTATGCCGCAAAAAGGTTCAGGGCCCATAAAGGGTGTGGCAGCCCCTTTCCTGGCAAGTTTGTTAGCCTCTTCATCCCTAGGTGTCCTGGTATTCATTAGACGGTGACTCTAGCCTAACAGGCCACGAGCAGATTCTCCTCAAAAACATGGGCAATGTACAAAGTACAGACTACATAAAACCGTACTTAGTGTTTTCACTGCCATTTTCCATTTCTTTCCCAAGCAGAGACAAATGGGAAACGAACCAGACACTTACTGGAAAACTCAAATTCTCAAATTGAATGACTGACGAACTTGCTAGAAAGGGCTCAGCGTTAGACTTAAACCAACCTGATACTTCAATAAGAACCGCATTATACATCCTTAAATTAAAGATAGAAAAAAGAAAGCTCATAGGGGTCATAGGGTCAACTTACTAACCTAACTTAAGCTAATTGTGTCGGTAGATAGCCCAATTTTTTGTATCATTCAGATTCTTTAACCTATGGATTTTAACAAAAGCTCTGGTCTGCAAATATTTTTCATCGAGATACGTATTATTAACGTCGTCATTCGTCATCATAACTTGATCATGAAATCTGCAGTGAAATAATCAGATTTTTTCAGATGCATTGTATCATGTTGCACCAACCGTTTATTAAGCCCATCCTACCAAATACAGATGCCTGCCTAAAATCTGGCCCAAACAGTGGTTTCAGTTTTTTTTTTTCAATTAAAAATTTCACGCAATTCAATTTAGTGGAATAGTTACTGAACCAGCATTTCAAGAATATTTTTTTTATTTTTATGACGTGTCTAAGATTCTGATGGGAGCTCCTTCTAAAGATAGAAGATTGAACTACGGTCAGTACCAGTGAGGAAGAAAACCCTTCCAAACGGAGGCAGTTACCAAAACTTGCGCTGCACCTAGCTCTGAGTTTATATTACACCTGATCTAAGGGACCACTGTCTCTGTTTTAACATTGCTGAAAGCTCCTTCAATATCTTAGAACGCAGCAAGCGTTATTAGTTTCCCCTTCTGCTCCTATCTCCTATGCAAAATAGTATTATTTATTAGAATAAGCGGCAGCGGCAAGTCGGTAATGATATAATTTTCATATAAAAAGGAATGAAAAACGTTTAATATTTCCTTTGAAATTTAAACTAAAATTTGAAATGAACCTGTCCAGTAAACCTTAACCCCAATACACTGCGACTGCACACCACTGAAATAAACCTTAAACTGCATACCAGGGTAGAATCGACCCCAAGTGTTTTCAACTTCAAATAATTCCGTAAATTGTATTGACCTTTTGACATAGATATTTAAACAGATTAAATCGCGTTTGAACAGTTGACATCTGTTCTGTAACCTAAAAAATATCCTAGGGTCAGTTTGACTCTATTTGAACAGTCTAAGGCCCAATGCACACGGAGCAACTGGAAAAAAACTAAACTGGTTGGCAATTCGGGTTACAGACCAGTTACGGACTCAGCGGTGACTTGACTTGACTCCACACACGAGGAAACTCATCAGTCATCACCAATCAAAATCTCTACTTCGTTCAGTGTCGTCATGGATACCGGGCGTAAAATGTCTTCGGAAGACTCGAGCGATGATGAAACCTTCGAAATCTTTGACAAACTAGAAACTGAAATCAATAAGGCAACCCGACATGCAAATCAACAGACGACTGGTTACAAAGTGGTTTTTGTGAATCGCAAACGAGCTTTCAACCAGTAGCGTCGTGTGCGGCGTCCCATTTGATTACACAGGGTATGAGACTCAAAGCAAACTAGTTGCCAATTCGCATCGCTGATCAGTTTTTTTTCCAGTTGCTCCGTGTGCATTAGGCCTAAGGGTTAACTTACAAACTGGGAAAGACGTTGATTAAATCGTATGCATATTTGTTAAACAATTATTATTCTCGAATGAAGTAAGGTTTTCTTTTGTTTCTTTTTTCTTTTGTAGGAACAACTAAAACTCTAAAGTCTATTCTTGAGATGAGTATTAAACACTTTTAGTATATTTTCTTAAAGTTGAAGTTCTTTATAAATAAGAGAGTGACAATTATACAATACATAATGTACATGACATTTCGTTTCCTTTAAGATAATTTTTCGTTTTTGTTTTATGAATGAGAGAAAGTGCTTGAAAATGTACGAGTATTTCCATAAATAACAATGCATGTCGAACATTTTCCTGTCGGCATTTATGATTGAAATAAATTTGTATTAATTTAAAGAAACAATGAAATAGTATTTTCCATTTCAGTGCTAATCACACACTTAAAAAGAATCTAATTAATGTTAATTTTTTTTTTTTTTTGGTAATTTGTTCGCAATTAATTCGATGCGCATAAGTTATCGTCAACAAAATACAAACATGTGTACATACATTGATTGTGCTGAGTGAAGCAAATAAGTAAACATACGAGCACATTGTTTATATCAATGCAATACCATTATAGAATGCATTTAGTATTATAAATCAATTCGAGTCTATGGAAGGTTTTGACGAATGCTGAAACCTGTGCTAATCTTTCTTTCTTCAGATTGCGCTACAGAGTTGAGTTGAGTTGTCACGGCGAGTTGAGAAGCACATCGTGACAAATGATACTCTTGAGACTTCAGACATTCGAAAGAGGTGACACCGTGAAAAAACTCTAAGGTGTTTGCTGGGATCGAACCCGGGCAGCATTGCGTAGTAGTCCAACACCACCAACCAAGAGAAATTTCAGTTTCAAATTTGCAAAAAATGATTTTGCATTTCAAGAAAGGATCACATTACTACAAGTAAGAGCGGATGAAGAGGATTCATGCGCAGAACTCTGCCTAATGTCACATGAGCTTCTTTTTACGCGCTCACATTTGGTCGCACGCCAAGGGTATATACAAAACCAATACAACAGTACACACGAGCGCCCGCGAAAAAAAGGCGTTGGTGTAGTCGCGCGAACTGTTTTACCCAACGACTTTCCTCTATCGTCCATGACGAGCGAACTGCAGAACGTCATGAGGGTCACTGTTATACTCATATATCGGCATGAACACACGAGCTTCTAAATAGTCGAGCGTCATTTAAAATTTAATTTTTCAAAACAAGATAGGTTTTATGCTTGGTGCAATATGTACTTGTAAGACATAAATTAAAAAACGTGGAGCGCGCATGCAGTACCTAATTGATTCATGAAAAGTTCACCTAAGTCGCTAACAATTTTATTGCACTGCAAATGATATGAACTGTTGCGTGAATTTTCGCAACAGCAGCTGCTCTACGCTCTTTACTATATTATATTGCGCCCCACGTCTTTCGTTTAAATCTTATAAGTATTTTCATAGCTATTCAAAATTCACAATCACAAATTTTCAGGGCCGCAATTCGAATTCACGCGATTCCGCAACACGCTGTGAGTTTGAGTGAGGTGAGTGAGTAATTTCGTTTGTGAGAGACTGAGGTAAAATTAGTTTGGCATTTGTTTTATAGATTTTCATTGCGAATTTTGCGACAAAAAAATAAAAAATTACAGTAGGTACTTTTCGTTCTCACAGCTGAAAATAGAGTGAATAAAAGTCTTCACCTGTGTACACGAAATTTGTTAAAAAAAACTCACTCTCACGCTTGCGAAATTGAAACAGATATAGAAACACCAGAAAAATGTTGCATATCTAAAGGTTTTATGTGTGTTTGAAGCTCCGTACGGAACCCTAATAAGCAGACAGACAAAAAGCGTGTTAATATTGCATTGTCATCCAGTTCTGAGCTATGTTTAAGTCTCTAGCTTTTTGGGAAGTTAGTGTAAAATGAACTGCAGAATTTGTATCGAACATTCGGACTTACAACAAAGCGACCTAATAAGAACGTAGTAAAATTAATACAACGTTCAAACTTCAAATAACTAAGAAAATACGCTGTTATGAGTAGCGCACTTAAAAGTTACTTACGGTCTGCGGGAAGTAAAGCAATGAACAAATAAACAATTTGGGCGTTAAATATGTCATTAAATTTAAAAGATGTACTAACAATTTTGACTGTGCAGGTCATAAGTTTTAGGCCACCCCAGAAAACTGACATCATTCATGCGTAGATTGAATTTTATGAATTCCATTGGGTTAATGTCTTAATCGTTGTCAAGAACAGCTGTTTATTCCGTGTTATATTATTTCGGCCTCTATTTTAGTGCTGTTTTTCGTCTTCTTCGTTTGCTTGTTGTGACTGGTAGCCGATCCTTGTGATTAGTTGTAGTTCTAGGCCTTTCTGACCTTGATTTATCCTCTCGACTACTTCCGGTTTGAGCGTGTCGTTAAATGGTACGTTGAACGCAGCACTTTGATACCTTTAACTATGAAGCAACTTCTCTTTGCGATTAACCTTATTTAAGAAAGGTGATGATTTGCAGATCGTTTCTCGATTGTGGTTTCCACGACTTTTCCCATTTTTAACTAGTGTTTTATTCAAGACGTGCAGAATCTCAAACAAGTCCCTATGACTTTAACAACAGTGTGGCTTTTATGTAAGACACTTGCAATCCAGGGGCCCAATTCTACAAGCGTGAGTTTCTCGCCTGTGTACACATTTTTAAAACTCACATTCACGGCCTGTGTACATCAATTTGAATTCACGCGATTCCGCAACACGCTGTGAGTTTGAGTGAGTAATATCGTTTGTGAGGGACGGCTGAGGTGAAATAAGTTTGACATTTGTTTTTTACATTTTCATTGAGAATTTTGCGAATAAAAAAATAAAAAATTATAGTACGTACTTTCCGTTCTCACTGCCGAAAATAGAGTGTAAGCACGAAGCGTCAGCAAAAACTCACTCTCACGCTGCGGAATCGAAACAAGGCAGTGTACACATTTTTTCGTGTACACAGCAAAACTCAAGCTTGCGGGATTGGGCCCCAGGTCGACAAACTTTGGGATTTGACAACACTTTTCATTTAAGGCGTTATAAACTAGTCCTGAATCAACAACAAAAAGTGAAATAATAATTATGAAAAACCTAAACACTTCCCAGTTTTCGCACATTTATAATCAAAGCGCCCTCTGTTCAAAAACGTGGGTGTAAAATCCGACTTTTATTGTCTGAATGTGTTGTTCACTTAGAAAATTTAGGTAAAAAAAAAACCAATGTAGCTCATAAAATTCAATCTCTATGCATGACATGAATGAAGTCAGTTGTCTAGGATGGCCTCAAACTTTTGGACTTGTGAATTCAATATTGTTGGTGAGGATGGATGTTTTGGATGTATTCTTCCATACGATTTAAAATTTTTTGGTTTTTCCAAAATCCATTATTATTTTCTCCGATTGAATTTATTTATTTGCTTTTAAATTTTTTTTAAGTAAGAAACATTGCGATTTTATAATTCGCAATGACAATACGTGTAGATCGTCTTTTATAATTTAATGCACCGAAGACTATGAACATTTTAACTTAAGCTGATGTGTAGCCAAACGGGTTTGAAATGTATCATGCCATGTTTATTTTGATTTTAACCTGTCCTTTAGTTTCTGGAGTTTTAAATACTATTACTGGTTCCATTCACTTTAAGAACTTGTATTTGTAAATTTGAATGATTTACTTATTTTGTGATACTGCTTGCTAATTAATTTTGCAAATCAAAAATATATGTAGATCAGTTGATGTATTTGAACTGTCTTCAGTGATACTTCACTTCGGAAATATTTACAGATAGCTTATCTTCAGTTACTGCAATTTAAAATATAAACAACTGCACAGACATCGTAAACAAGATACGGTGGGAGTTAATTTCCAAAAAAAGGAAAACCAAACTCATTTGAATTCTAGTACATACCGGCATAAAAATGAACGTGGAAGTGCATGCTGTTGCAAAAACAGCGATGTTTTTCAGTGATTCTGTCTGATGTCTTCAACAAAAATGATATTTGTCTCACATACGAATTTTAACAACGTAATCGATCTGCGAAAGGAAAAAGGAATAAATTCCCGGCAAAATCGTTTGAAACCGCTTAGTGCGATCTCGGAAAAGAGCATCGTGTTAGCAATTTAGCTAGAAACTAAGATTAAATTTCATTTACAGCCAAACGCCTTATAATAATAATAATAGATTGACCAGCTATTGTTAAAGCGCTTTTTTTATATTCTATTGCTACAATCTGATTAAAAAAAATTAGTGTGCCTCACCCTTATAAGCACACAGTTGAAGTGCGTCTTAGAGTAATTTATTAGAGTTGCAATGTTATATAATCACAGATTTTTGTTACAAATGTCACATGTGACTTATGATAGGCAAAATGCGATACAAATATACGCTTTTCCGCCGTACCCTAATATCGACTTAAAATAACGTCTATCGTTGTTTCAGGTTTTGTTGTGGATTTCATAGGATCATTTGACATCGTGTATATACGGCGACCAACAACACCGCTTGACCTTGCTCTGTACTACATTTGCAAAAACATATTTCTCCCACTTTATTTACTTCTACTCAATATGATAGCGGATGCTGAACTCTTATCTCCTTGACGATGTTAATACATGAAATTAATTATTTGCATTATGATAGATAGCAAAGCCACCAGATCGAACATTTGGCCGCTTGTACCTAACTAAGCAATGCAGTTGAAGTTTGGTATATCAACATGTTCGCTGCGATAGAGATAAACCTGATGTCCTCGTAATAAAGGGTCCGTTCGCGTAATTTTTGCACCAAATATGTGTTAACTGTCAAATTTCGAAGAGCGGCGGTGAAATTCTCTCGAAGACAGAAAAATCACGAAAAAGTAAACGAACGCGTTGAGGGGTATTCTAGTCTAGAATTTTGAAAAAAACGTTTTTTTTATATCAGATTTTTAAAGATTCGACCCTCAAAAATGTATCCTCCGAACGTTTCCTAAATTATCCTACAGAAAGTCTCTTATACACCATGAATTCCCAGAAAGTCTCTATGTGAAGGTCGTTGTAACGTATTTCTTTAAACGCGTTTTTCTCAAAACTACTTTTTCCAACACGTATGAGATGATTTTTCCAGTTCTAATGAACCGATTAACGTGGATTTTCTTTACCTTTACCGCAGGAACTAGAATTATGTAAAATTTTTGTTTTTTACTATTTTGAAAAAATTAAAAACAAACAGCCGCCATTTTGTGAACAAAATTTTGTTTATTTCCGTAGTTCAGGCGATAGCGACAATCTTACTGATTAAGAATCTTTCTGTTTTTTTTTTTGTATCACCAGAAAGGTTGGAAGCATGTCAACAAGGACAAATTAACAGCCTGTAATTTTTTGAATTTTCAAAAAAAAAATGCTAATATTATGAAAACTGTCAAATGGGTCAAATCGCATACATTTTTAATTTTTTGTTGCTTAAGGCTGAAAACACACCGGAGCAGACAAAACGTTTTTTTGTGACTGTTGAAACAACAGTACATTGATTCTTATGAGACAACACACACCAAAGCAGGCAAAACAAAAAAACCTGTATTTGTTTCGATGCGCTTCAATACTGGTTGTCGATAATACATGGCTTTGCATACGGCCAACACACACTGAATGAAACAAAACTGTTACAAACCAGCGTCGTTGTCGATTTTAGCACACATGCTTATGGTGCAGCACACACCGCATGCGGCAAAACAAAAAAACAAGGCGAAAGAGAAAAACATGTTTCGTTGTCGATAGCTGAACATTTGTTTTTCAGAAACAAAATTACATTGTTGTTGTTTGTTGCACTGGCGTTTTATTTATTTTAAAGTGTTCGGTAAATTGACGTAGATGCAGAGAAATTATTATTATTATTATTGAGCAATACATAATAAAAAAGATAAAAGCCATGCTAATAAAATTGCTATCGAAAAGTCTCAAAATCAGTTTTGATTTTTCTCAACACACATCAAACGAAACAGAAAAGTAAAATGATTTGTTTTGTTAAAACGTGTTTCGGTTGGTGTGTGTTGAAATATAAAACGTTTTCTTGCGTTCCGAATCAAAAACGTTTTGTCTGCTCCGGTGTGTTTTCAGCCTTAAGCAACAAAAAATTAAAAATGTATGCGATTTGACCCATTTGACAGTTTTCATAATATTAGCCTAGCCCAAAGAAATTTCTTGTGCTAAAATTCATAGCTTGGGGAAATTTCTTCTCCTGAGCACTTTTTTTTAACGAAAAACCACGAAATTTTTGGTTACGCGAAGTCGCGAACGGGTTTTCGTTACTCTTCATTATTTTTCGTAGACCTTCATAGGAGCGTACGCGAATTTACCCCATTTTCAAATGAAATGCACTCACAAATGTTCCCTGTTAAAAATATTGTAAACGAAATTGCAGGAAAACGAAGCACAGGGGAAAAATGGGAAACAACAAAGCAAAATCGGGTGAAAATATCATACGAAAAAAAGGAATTTGCTGAAACAAAATCTGGCAACACTGCTCGTAAACAAAGACCGCTCAACTTTATTGAAACGCTTAGATTTTTCAAACTGTTTTAGTTAACCGGGTATTTTTTATAAGCGCAGTTCGGTTAGGTACATGAAGAAGTATTTAATGATGTTAAATCTATTTCAGTCAGATGATTATTTCATATAAATACATTAAGCGGGATTAACTGTACTCGTACGAGTCTCATATGCATTAGTAAAAACAATAAACGTACTCGTACATGCACGTTATTTATGTATATGTGCGTAGTCAGTTTTTATCACTTTGATTCGATAGTATGTATTCGAATTCAGTCTTATTCTTATCAATTCCCAAATGGCATTTCAGATTCCTAATTTATTTGTCGTCAAAATGTATTTTTATAAACTGAATCATAAAATAACTTTGTTTGTTGAACTTTACTTACTTGTAACGTAGGTAAGAGTACAAACATACATACATTATGTTTGTAATATGAGGGTGTTCTGTAGTATTGTGCTAATCAGTTCTGCAATGTGTTAGAGGTCTAGTAGGTCAGCCAAATGCTATATTTTTAGGAAGCGTATATTTAGAAGTTTCTTCGGTATCTCGGTAGGCCTACTATCAGCCTTTGTTTTCCCAAGTCTTGTAGCAAGTACTCGCGCATTTTGGAATAGGAAGATCGTTCGAGTTAATTTAATGTCAGTAGATTTAAGAAGAAACCCACGCAAATGACCGGCTTTTTAAGACTTAAGTTGTTTTAAACCTATAAACGTGTATGCTTGTTGAATCAGACGTATTAAATAGAATATTAATAAAAGAATACAACGAAATCTTTCCATTAAACATTACATTATTTTTCTTTCTTATTTTTAGACAATGAATGTGGAGAGTTGAATAAAACAAACTAAGAGAAGCCATCATATTAAACATTCTACAAAGGATAATTGGAAAACAAATTAAAGCGCTAAAATGTTACTCATATTCGTCACTTTCATCTTTTCGCTATGGCTGATGTTTTATTTTTTTAAAACCTCTAAGGAGATGCCCAAAAACTGGTATGAATGGAAGACTGAGTTAAGATTTCAATATGTTGGAATGTTAGGACTAGTGCATGATTGGATATACGCTACTCGAGATAAAGTTGGTAGGTATTCGTATAGAAGAAGTCTAAAACAAAAATTATAAAACTATTTATTCGCTTTAGTTCTTTACAAACAACCGGAAAAAGTTGCAGTTATTACTGGTGGAAACCGCGGAATTGGTCTTAGAATCATTGAAAAACTCCTGTCCTGTGATATGACTGTTATTATGGGTGAGTGTGTACGAGTAAAACAAATTAAACTACTACCAAGAAATTATATTTATATATTTAAAGAAAACATAAAGCGTTTACAGTTGACACGTCTGAGTAAGAAAAACGTTTTGACTCAGGTATGTTGTGCATATTAATGCGGCGGACGTGTACCTACAGTGTTGTGTAAAAATCAGAGAGCAAAACTTGGATGTATATTAAGATATCAAATAAATACGAACGACATATATACAGTAAAACAAACTTATCCGGTCACATTTCTTTGCTTATTTCCAAGTTGAACGTAGATTACAAAACAATCTGATATTTCAGTCACTGGTTGTTTTGTTAATTTCTTTTTGTATTGCCCACTCTGCCTGATCCAGATTGAGACGCTTCTGATAAGATCCCCACTTGACTAGATCTTCCTTTATAAAAAAATTATCATAAAAAATCTGGTTCGTCTTCGTATACTCGCTTTCATAATAGAAGATATGTTCTATATGTAGAAACATCGTGTACTGGATGGGAAACTGTCATGGGAAACTTCCACTTAGTTGCAAGTTTCATCTTATCAGTAGAGTTTCTAAACTCGCAGGTATATAAATGTGACAACACCTGCACCTGCACTTTATTTCTTATTAAATTAATTTAATATTATCTTTTTTTGTATTAATTTCTTTAGGATGCAGAGACCCTAAATCTGGAGAAAAAGCGGTAGCACAACTTGTTGACTTGTCCAAGACAAAGGGGAAATTTATCTGTGAAGCACTGGACGTCGGCGAGCTAAGTTCCGTCGTTGCATTTGCAAAGCGTGTAAAGGACAAATATCAAAAGATTGACATTCTTCTTAATAATGGTAAATAAATTCAATCATTAAATTTCGTTTAAATAAACTAAAACGAGAATTCTTCTTTTAGCTGGTATAATGTTTGCGCCTTTACACAGAACTACAGAGGGTTACGAATCGCATTTCGCGGTGAATTACTTGGGACATTTCCTTTTAACACATTTGCTAATGCCGCAACTTAAAGCAGCTGGAGTTGAGGGTAAAAATGCTCGTGTGGTCAATGTCTCATCTGTAGTCAATCTGATTGGCCGAATAAACTATAAAGATATCAATGGAGAGTGAGTACTATCTTTAACCTGTACATTTCAATCACAAACGAGTTTTTTTAATTCTGATACATCCTTTAGAAAGTATTACTACCCCGCCACTGCTTACAATCAAAGCAAATTGGCACAGATTCTCTCTACCCGACATCTGAATAGGATTCTTCTCGAGCAGGGAGCACATGTGCAAGTTGTCGCCGTACATCCAGGCGTTGTCGATACTGATCTATTTGAGTATTCTGCTACAACAGCCGTCCCATTTTTAAAGAAACTTTTCTTCAAGGTATTAAATTTTACCATTTTTAAAAGTAATATTACAACAATTTCCTGTTCAGACACCGGAACGAGGATCCAGAACCATTGTATACGCAGCTATAGAGCCGTCTATTGAAGGTGAAGGTGGTTGTTATCTTAGTAATGGCGGAAAAGGTCCAATGCATCCTGCTGCTAAGAATCCAGAGAAATGTGAAAAGTTTTTCAAATTCAGTTGTGATTTGCTCGGAATCAAGGAATATGGCAGCGGAGAGTATAGTATTTAAATGTATTACGTGCTGCTCATCCAATCATCTCTAAGTGAAATTGATTTTCGCAATGAAAAGACTCTGGGGACTGAAAAGAGGTGCAAGCTATATAGTGTCTAATTAAGGCTACGTATGACTTATAACATTTAAAGATAACCTATATTTAAATTGTTTTATAATTTATTTGTATAACTCTAAAACAGTGGATCATTATATACATAATGTGTTATTTAAAACTGAATTGTTTGTTTTTTTAATTAGCCAGCTTAGGAAACCAATAGAAATGGGAAGGACTACTATGATGATCGTTCGGAGTTGTCCTGAAAAGGTTTCAGTTTATTAAGTCGAAACTAGCTACGTATTGCAGAGGTTGCATATTGCTAGCTGGCAACACTAGCCCTGAGAGCTAACAACCATGGACTGAAATAAAAGAAAATATTTTGCTATCTAAAACACCTGCACTAGGACATAGCAGTTCCTAAGCCCATGGAAGCCAAGTGGTGTTCGGTTAGTCAAGTTTTAGGTCAATATTACTTCGTAAAAATAAAGTTTTAAGCCCGTAAACGTTTCAGGACTATTTGGTAACTTTTTATAGTCAAATGGGTAAAATCTTCGATTTGTCACTATGGACAGTATGCGTATGCCACATGATAGACAGAAAAACTATGTTTATCACCTATATGAGTTCGGACATCAAGTTGCCCACCGAGGACCAAAAAAGGACAAGAGTGACTTCTTTAAAAATGAAAGCGAATTTTCTAGTGCAATTGGTAAAATAATCTTATACTTCGAATCATTTCTGTACCAACATATGATGTTTTTCACCACAGGTTATATTTATGGCCTAACTTCGCCAAAACATTTAAAAATGAAAAAAAAACATTGCTCCGATTTTGAATATTTATAATTATGTTCATAGAACATAGAGCATGTGGAAAAATTAAATAAAAAAGCGTAAAAACAAAAATAAGTGATGATACATTATCAGATTCTAATGGTTTTTGCGACAATTTTTCGATCAATCTTTTTCTTTCGGCATGTTCTTTTATAGCCAATAGCCGCTCAAAGTGCTGGGTGAGTTGTTTTTGTTTCTATGCTGCCTTGATGAACCACCTTTTGCAACACAAAAAGAAACATGAACATTAAAATATGCATATATTTCTTGGGCTAAAATCGGCAGCATGGGGAAATTTCTTATTCTCTTGTTAGCGCTCTCTTTTGTCGAAAACAACGAATAATCTTCGTACGGGGACAGGATTTGACTGATTTTCGTAGTTTTGCGCTGTTTTGGAGAGTACAGGAACAGACCGATTAGCGCTATAAACTCACCTTCAAGTATCTGATACTTCCTCTAACGCACTATTAATTAATTAATGGTAAACTAACTTTTTTTTGTTTTTTTACTTCATTTTGCGCTTATTTTTTAATCCCTTTTTCCATTAAAAATAGTTTTTTTTTATAAACAATTCGAAATATATTAGCACAATGAACTCTTACTTATTACTTGAAATAAACTAGCTATTTAGCTTTTTACTAAAAATAAAAACAAAATATGTATTTAAAAACGGAACAATCTGATTTTTCATTTTTAATTTGCAGATAATTTGTAAATATTCAGACAACAAAATCAGAATAATCTTACCATTTTTTTTTTTTTTTTTTTTTTGTGTTTCGAAGGTGTAAATCTCAATAGACACTATGGTTGTACTCGATTACCATAGTAGTGTGGGACTCTAACACCACTAAAACCACCTCCGTTATAAGCACCCATCTTGGTATAAAAATAAAAATTAAATTTCATTTAAGTTTGCTGATTGTTTTGCATTTCTTCGCAAATAACCTCTCTTACGGCATTTCCTCTCATAGATTTCTTCATGATGATCGGGCTCAGAATTGTCATCTTCTTTGAGTAAGAACTCGCTGTCATCCTCATTAGCGATCTTACGCAAAACGCAACATGCTCTTATGAAGGGCACAGTTTCTTGATACCCCTTAACATGCAAGAGTACAATTGTCGGATTCGTTGTTTTAGAATCCAAAAATCCTCAATTTAACATTGACGTCTAGTTAAATGACCGTCGTCTTTGAAAGGTGTCACCAAATACCAAATGTCACCCATGAAGTAGCATTCTAAAAGAAAAGATACTGGGTATGAAATTGTATATTATCCACAAATGTATGTTATTATTATAAAATTATACATATAAATATGTATGTATTACCTCCATATGCTGTTGCTAGTTCATTCGGAAAGATAGGTGAGTTTTGGAAAATCCAACTATCATGAGAAGACCTACGATATCCTATAAATATATCAATGAGTTTTTTCTTCTTGTCATAAATAGCTTGCATGGTGAGTCATGTTGCAAGTGCCATCAATACAACCTGGGTTGGAAAAAATTATATTTTGATACAGAAATATTTTGCAGGATAGTTATATTGCCTATTACCTATTGCCCTTGAATATACGCTTTTATTTTTGAAAAACTCGCACGCGTCCTTTTTTTTGTCCTCGGTTGGCCACTTGATCATGTCTGGACTCATATCACTGATAAGCATAGTTATTCTATTTATCATGTTGCATACTGTCCATAGTGATAAATCAAAGTGATCAGCCAAGTCACGATAGCTGCAAGCAAACCTTAAATGTTTTTTTTTTTTAATTGTTTCGTTAATTTAAAAAAAAATTAAACTAATTACCACAAAAATACTGCCCAATTCTTGCGACCGGGAAAACGTTATTCTGGGCGGAGCACTGTTCGAACTTCTTACTTAACTGCTCAAATAGCCTTTGAAATTCGAAAATGTCCACGAAATTCCTGTTCAGTATATGAAGGCACTATTTCCTCCAAAAACCTTTGGAAAAGGATGGTAAAATAAAAGAAAATTATTTCATCGGATGATTATAATTTGGAAGATGAAGATGGTCTCAACCATGAACTCCACCAATACTGCAGTAGAAAATCAAAATGATAACAGAGTGGAGGCGCTAAGAACTTATTTAAACTATTTTAACTAATTGACATATGACCCTCAATAAAAGTAAATACTCAAATATAGTTTTAGTCCAATTTTATTAACTAATCATCTTCTTCATCTGATGACAGGGATGAAACAAAAAGGTATGTTAATTTGAAAGTTAAAGACCTCAATTTAGTGCCCTATCTCTTTTACGGTATTCCAACTGCTTACAATAATAGTTTATTTTGCCAAGTTACTCTCCTTAACTTTTCTTCATCGCTTATTGACAAGCCCATAAGCCAATGTCAATGAAACTATTCATTTCCACGGAAAACCCTGCTTTGTAGCCGTATAACCAATTTTATTATTGGGCATTTTTGGTAGCACGATAATTTGTTGTTTAAAAACATAAAAGACCTATTAAGATTCATAAATAAGAAGCTAAATAGAAATAAGTACTTATTTTTGTTTACTTTCGTTTGTTGAAATTCATAATAAAGTAATTACAGCAAATAATTGCGCTATATGAAATGTATGATGAATTTGACGGAAAACTGCTGTATGAAATGTATGATACATTTCTATGAAACAGAATCATACGACATTCCATTACTTCCAGTAAATTCTCCGTTTATAAATTGTTGTATGACAGCAGATCATACATCAATTCTCTGAAACGGAAATCATACAGCAGAACTGTCATTATCATACAATGTATGTGTGAAATGATGTGTGGCCCCAGAATATGATGAAAATAAATAAATATATTTATATTAATGTTAAAAACATAAACATCTCCTTAATAACGAATCTCCACCAGTTTTCCATCTCTGCAAAGAAAAACCTATATACATATATTTTTACCTGAGGTGGATGTCTGAGGGTGATTATCGTCTGCCTGCACAGAGCTTACGCTGGCAGCACTAACTAGTACGTCCCCGGCTGAGCCTTTCATGTGTAGGTAAAATGTAGCATCTAATTGACTAAAATAGAAAAACAATTTTTTTAAATTGTAAATACATAAATGTGATATATACATGCATACATACGTTTATATTTCGGCCAGTTTGAGAGTTATGTAGTTTGGCTTTCTTATATTGTCTCTCCGAACTCCGAAACTTCCCTTTGACCTGAATCTCATTAAATGCGTATCCTTCGTTCATCATTGTTTGGCTAAATAGCTTCGAACAGAAACAACAAGAGTCTAGTGGGAGCATCTAGCTAAACCATCTTCTTTTCGTCACTAATGGAAATTTCTCCAGCAGCATCATCATTATAAATACCGAGCTGGGTGACCTCATTTTCTCATCTGCAAAATAATACAAATAAATATAAATCTAGTTATACCTATTAAGAAAGTATAAATATCATAATAATAATATATATATGTACTAGCTATTGTTTCTATTTTGCAACTTCAATATCCGCATTACTTTTACTTGTAAAAGTATATGTACTATTCTTTATAAACTGAAACTTAGTGATCATTCCCTATAGATGACACAAAAACTTGATGGAAATGTAGTTAGTTACTTTGTGTACATACATATAGATATACAATAGGCACAAGAGCTGTTGGCAATTCTTTCACCAGATTCTAATCAGTCTTTACAGTATACACAAAATCGTACTTACCGACTCCAACCGGAGCTGACATCCGGAAAACAAAGCTGTCGTTCGGTTGAAAGTTATAGTCCTCTGAAGCCCTCATCCTCTGAATCAGATCTCTTCCACATTCCTATAGTGACACAGACATCCGCTAAGAGAGGATTTTTTGAAATTCCATCTCTAAGTGGGTGAATTCGGAAAAATAAATTCATTGATATGCAGTAAAACCTCTCTAAAACAACTGCAACTGCACGGTACCAATATCTTATATTCAATGAAAATAAATAAAACGTTGCTCTGTTGTTTTTTGTCTCCGATATAGTCAATCTTCTGAAAAAATATAACGGTTTGAAAATTTGTAGAATGAGATGCAGCTGCGAACATTTAGTTAATGGAATTTTACTGTCCCGATTAGAGAAGTCGGAAATCACAATTGCTTTTTTTTCGGGTCTAGTGTCCCAATTGAGAGGCTTAACTCGAATTGTCCCGATTAGAGAAGTCATATTTCCTGACTTTTTTAATAAAATGTCCCAATTCGGAGGTTTGGCTCAATTATGGAGGTTTTAGGAAAGTTAAATTGAGTGTCCCAATTAAGAGGTGTCCCGATTTCAGTGTCCCGATTACAGAGGGTATATTGTAGGGTTGGCAAATGGGTAGTCCCGATTACGGAGTGTCCCAATTAGGAGGTTTTACTGTATATACATATTTAAATTTCTGTCATTACATAGCCCTAACTCATCAATGGCTTATTGGATTTAAAACCAAAGAAAATGGTTTTTAGTAAATTCTTTTACGATTCATTTAAGGTATAAATAATCCTTTTGCATTATCCTGGAGCTGAGCTATGCTCAAAAGAATTCATGAAATCATCGCCAACAATTTCCCATCAGTGAAACCGATGCGATGCCAATGCCAACAACCATGCAGCAGTGTGTGACGTCATAGTGTTTTGTGTGTATGTGGCACATTTGAAAATTGAATTTCTGCCCATTGTCTGAAATAGCATTCTATTGATGTTTCGTGCTCGGCCTACTACGATAATTGTAAATAAAAGCAAATTCATATTTTAAAAAATTGCACGGCGGGTAACAGTTATCTATCTATCTTTCTATGCACAAACAGCCAACGAATGAGACTTAGAATACTGTAGAGGGGCATGTGGGTAGGGGAAAAGGGACTATACCGTGGCTGTGTGATTTTCATAGAACGTACTGCGGCAGCTGTTGAAACTTTCATGAATGGGAGTTTTGTTACCGCGGATTCGTATGTTCATATATAATTACATAATGTACAGTGTTCCACAAAAGTACGTACAGCGATGAAACTGCGATAAACAACGACGTTATTCACAAACGGAAAATATTTTATATTTGAAGAGAATGTATTTCAGTAGAAAAATATACCACGCATTCATTTTGAACAAAATTTAAATTATCTTATTATTTATTTAAGAAAAAAATAATAAAAACAGAAAAAAGTCATCGAATTCATTCCACAAAAGTCTGCATACAGCTGCAATGTTCCTTGCTAGAAGGTCTTCTAAGAAACGGTTAACTTTAACACACAACGTGGTAGTTTGGATGTAATGTTTATAATAGGGATTAGTTATTTTTAGATTTTCTGCGTAGATCAACGAACTAAATGCCAAATAAATTATTAAGTGTGTCTGAAAGGCAGTTGGTTCCTAATTTGTATATAAAACAACAAAAGTAAAACAACAAATATCTGAATCAATTTTAAGAAGCCGGTCAACGATCCAAAAAACAATAAATCGCTTTAGGGATGATGGTCAAGTCAAACCAAAGCCAAGATCTTTGAGACCATGAAAGCTTACTCTGAGAGATAAGTCGTGCACACCCAGAAAAAAAAAACATTTGTCAATGAAAATAATAGACATTAACGTCTTAAGATCGCAAAGTACCTTCGTCAAAAAATCTCCAGACTCCCAGGTTCTGGCGCAAGGTTATATTCTCGGACAAGTCAAAACACAATATTTTTGGCTCCAATGGCCGCTTGAGGGTCTGGAGACATCAAAACCAAGCGTTAAATCTAAAGTTTACCACCAAGACAGTGAAACACGAAGGTGGAGGTTTGATGGTATGGGGCTGTATATCTACCTCGGGGGTCGGAAAGCTGGAATTTATTGAAGAAATTATGGACCAGTTCAGGTACATTTATATTCTCAAACCAAATTACAAAAAAAAAAAATCAAATGCTGGGAATTTCGGATTATTTTCACTTCCAAGAATATAATGACCCTAAACATAGTCCATTACTCAATCATATTGAGCACCTGTAGGATTAATTAGCACGCAGAATCCGAACGCACGAAAAAAGGAATAAAGCGCAACTTAAAAAGGCCTTATTGTCTGAAAGGAGATTTATAAGTTGTTCCTGTACAGAAAAACTTGTAGCTTCTATGCCAAGTCGTTTGAAATGGGTTATAAAGTTGAAAGGATATCCGACTAAAATATTGACTATAAATGTAAAAAGATAAATTTACTTTTTATTTAGTTAAGCTAATTTTTTATTTATTTATTCATTCATTCATCTATCGAGTTTCCTCTTATAGATTGCTTAAAACTAATATAACTTAAATTTAATTTATATTCATTATTTCATTTAATTGTAATTTAAATACATTTCTTGTAAGACTTAAGTCTAATTTAACATTAAGTTCATTAAATAATTTCATACATCTTGTGAATGGTTCATTAGTACCGTAGTTATATCTATGAAGAGGAATATAAAACAAATTTCTGGGTCGAATATTTCTTCCTGGAATATATATATTCAAATGATTTAATAAAACGGGGCATTTTATGTGGTAAGACAATATACCATAAACAAACATAATACAATTCACCAGGCGACGTTTTTCCAGGGTAACCAGACCAATCAAGGCACATCATTGTTCACCTTTTCCTTTACAGCTCTACGCAGACTTTTGTGGAGTGAATTCGCCGACTTTTTTGTTTTTGTTAATTTTTTCTTAAATAAATAATCAAAAAATTTAAACTTTGTTCTAAATTAATGCCTTGTATATTGTTCTATTGAAATACATTTAGATCAAAAATATATTTTCCGCTTGTGAATAACATCGTTGTTTTTCAGTTTCATCGCTGTACGCAAACTTTTGTGGAACACTGTGTGTACTATGTATATGCGAAGGCACAACGAATTGGCTGGAAAAGTAGATCATTTCGTTGCATTTTGCATTTGCAAACAAGTAATTTCTTCGACAACAGTTTAAAAAAGTGTGTGATTTTTTTGATAGTGCACCAAGATTTTATAAATACATATGTAAATATATGTAACTGTGATAATAGTAAGCACATCATGCGAACAACTTGATGCTGTGCACTTCGGTATGTAAATTTAATTGTTCATATTGTACAATCAAACACCATTTAATCGCATAATTGGACCGAACCGCTGGACTTAAAGGGCTGAAAGTACATTCAGTACACAGTATATTCCAATGACATAGACGTCTGCTAAGGGAGGATTTTTTGAAATTCCATCTAATCGGGTAAATAATTCGGCACTCATCTCCAATACAATTTGTTTTGCCTTAACAGAGACAGGGGGGCGAAACAAGGCGAGCACGGGTCAGCTAGTTGAATATAAATTAACACAATAAGCTCACCTTTAAGCGTCTGCGGTAATTAATATTTACTTTCGTCTTTTTACGTTTTTGTTTTGTTTTCAACGAAAACCAAACTTTTCTTTTCTTTTAAAAACCGAACACTGGAAAGTAGCGCAGGCGCAGCACGTTCAAAAGTTGAAGTTGGCTCAACTTGGCGCTTCAAATAGGTACTATATTCATACTACAGCTGTAACTTTAAATTTACCCCGTTTATATGCCTAGGTTGAAATGCATATAAACGCGACCTGAGTTGAAACTGGTTTGACTGGACTCGACTGAGCTGTAAGAACTCGGTTGGGTTAAAAAAATGCATGTATACCTGGGTTGAGTGGTTGAACTGAGATGTTATCTATATGTGTATGTGATCTCCATGTTTGTTTTTTTTTGCCTTTGTTTGGAGTGGGAAATCATTTCGTTTTGATTGCGTGTCTGTGGTTGAGTTTAAAGTATCTTAAGATATCTGACAGTTAAACTTGTTTGAGAATTTCAACCATTCAACTCGGTGTGTTGAAATACTCAGGTTGAAATCTCAGTCAGGATTTAGATGAAGCGAATTTTCCAGGCGATATTTTTTCAATTCTCTTTTGTTCTCGTATGGATTGTACATACGACACGATTTTTTCCGGACGACAAACAACCCTGTCTAGCTCAATTCGCATGTTACTATGGTAACCACACAAACAAAATTTGAGTACTATATTTCATTAATTTTCCACTTTGAATTGAATTGAAAAATTTCACTTTCATTTTATCCACATCACATTTTATTATGACTAAAATTACCAAACTGTTTTCCCAGTTTGAAATAAAAAAAATAACATAAAAAAACATAACTAATAATTATTTTCCAGTGTTAAGCAGCAAATACACGATACAATCGTTGTACAACGGTTGTATGCAATTTGCGGTTGTACGCGACGATTGTATCGTGTGTTAGCTAGCTTACGACGGTTGTACCGATATCGCACGGTTGTACGCTTTGATCCGAAAACCTGCGGTTGGATGCGCCGTTGTATGGAAATCGCACGCAGATTGTATAGTGTGTGTGCTACTTACAACGGTTGTACCGATATTGGTACAACCAGTGGTTGTACAACGATTGTATCATGTGCTTCCAGCTTTAATGCTTTTGTTTGTAAATTATATGGAACTTGTGTACATGATTGAGCAACAAAATTCGTCATTTGTTAATGGAAAATACAAAGATAAAAATTTCAACAATCAACATTATTCAAACTAAGGTGTGTTTGGTACCTTTTTTGGCACACGGAATTGATATCTGTCAAATAATAGAATCCTGTCAAAGAGAGAGAACTCCTCTCAAAGACAGAAAACTTGCACAAATGTAAGCAAACGCTTTTCAAACAACACTTGGTCAAACCTATCAAATTGATTTTGTTTTCCACTAACAATGAAGACTATGACATTTCACAAACTGTCAGATGGCTGGTTTGACAGAGTTGGGTCGGCCCATCTCGAGGAATTGGTCTTGCAGATAATTCATCGCAAAGAGAGAGCCAAATGAGAGTAAAAAATATTGAGAGCCATGAAACTGTCAGATTCTATGTAGTTTACGTAGAACTTTCGAAAACTAGCATGTTATGTGAACACTAGTGCACTATATTTGTCTACCGACAATCGATTGGGAAAACCGAAACATACACAAAGCTCCCGTCGTCTCTCTCATTCCTTCATGGGTATATACAAATGTCAAACATTAGCCGCATGATAATTTTTATGCAGTTCAAAAGCCGGCTTATTTTTTGAAGTCTATATTCACCTCACACTAACATTGCATTAGGTCTGTTTGGTGTGTCGATAGTTTCTGCAATACTATGTTAACTTTCATAGAATCATGACAGTTGCTTGGCTCTCAATTTTTTTACTCTCATTTGGCTCGCTCTTTGCGATGAATTATCTGCAAGTATCTGCAAGACCTTTTCCTCGGAGTGGACTGTTGAACTCTGTCAAACCAAGCAATCTGACAGTTTGAGAAATGTCATAATCTTCATTGTAGTGGAAAACAAAAACAAATCGACAGGTTTCGTTTCAAAAGCGTTTGGTGTCTTTTGTTCAAGTTTTTCTCTGGGAGAGGATATCTCTCTCATTGAGAGGATTCTACTATTTGACAGATATAGACCTATTTATAAATCTATTTTGTACATGAAATAAAGCATTTAATTAAATAAAATAAAAATAAATAAATAAATAAGTGCGCATCTCTAGGTGATAATGCATTTTATCTACCTACCATTCACCAGTCATATTCACCTTTTCAAACGATGTACAGAAAAGAGAAATCGAAAAAGGCACAACCACATGAGAAGAAATATATCCTGCATCTCATTCTGATCGACGCCCGTCAAATTTCTGCTTTGACACAACTCAACTTCTTGAATAAAATTTCTTTGTTTATTCTAATCTGCGATTCCATATCGTGTGAATTTAAAGAATCCATTTAATAAAAAAGGAGAAAAAGAAATAAATATTTGATAAGGTGTTTTAAATATTTTACATTTTTATTTAGTTTTAAAATACGCATTCAGAAATGGGATATTTCCGAGCATATTTCAGTGTTCTGTAAGCAAAAGTGAAAAAATAAATCCAGCACCCATCGACAGGTAAAATCTTTTTGTATGATTTTCCATTTATACTCGGTATTGACCGATATTTATGAATGATGTATGTTAATTGTAAATAATATTAAGCATATTTTACGCGGCAAAAGATTTGTTTGGTAGTGGCACTAAGATTAATTCTTCATATACGGTGTTTAGCTGGAAATATCCGGCCGGTGAACTGAAATACATTGGTTTCATTATTCAATGCTAATTGTTGGCTAATAAAGCGCTTGCTTCTGATAATCAAATACATACACATGTATGTAGAGTGCAAGAGCATTGATACCTCAAAGTATTTATTCACTAAAGAGGGTTATAGTTAAATTACAATAATAAAAAACTAAAATATTTTTTTTTTCATTTTTTAGATTGAAAAATAAATCCAACATGTCTTCTCCAGACTTAGCTGCAAGCGTAATGGAAGTAACAGGTACATAATTAGTCATATCTGTATTCATATACATAAATAGTAATAGGTCTGTTCCCGTACTGTTGCAAACAGCCGAAAACAGCCGAAAACTACACTCTCTTCTGTCAAAACATATGAAAAATCTTCGTACGGGAACAGGATTTGACTGATTTCGGCTGTTTTCGGCTGTTTTCGACAGGTACGGGAACAGACCTAATATCTGTCTACATATACATAATATAAACATGCTCAACTTCTCCTAAATCAATATTAAATTGTTGTAATTGCAGGTAGCACACGTGAAGTTGCATTAAATCTACTTGCCGCATGTGCCAATGACGTCCAAGCTGCTGTAAATCTATTCTTAGCAAATGAGGAAAACGTTGTTGATATTGAAACCGTTTTTGAACGTGACGAGGACGAAGTTCGTGCACCAATTGCACCGATACGAGAACAACTAATTGGTCCAGAGGATGATAATTTTCGTCAAGCAACTCACGCTTCGGGTGCTGCTGCAAAAGCTCGCTCTTTGCCTCGAATTAAAGTTTGCCCACTACGTGACTTTGCACGGGAAGGTAGCTTGATGGAAGAAAGCCTGGCTGGCCCAGATGCAATACCTCCGTTAATTGTTAATGATCGACAAACCCGAGCACATAGAATAGCATCGATGAGTAGAAATAGTTCCCGTTCATCGACATCCACCAGCACTTCGACGTCGTCTTCTCATCGTTTGGGGGACTTGTTTCGTCCCCCTACAGATATAACTATAGCTGGGACTTTTCAATATGCCCGCACCCGAGCAACCAATATGAAACGTTGGCTTCTCGTTAACGTGCAGAGTGATAATTTTAATTCGCAGCTATTGAATCGTGATCTTTGGTCTCAATTTAAAGTCCGAGCTTTGGTAAAGAAACATTTTCTACTGTGGCAGGTAAGTTCAAAGTTTTGATTATTAACAATAAATAGTACATATTTCGATTACACCACGGTACTTGCATTCGGTGGCATTCGTAGGAAAAAATGCAACACACATCGTATGAGCAAGTTACTTGGAAATAAAATATGAACTACTAAATTAGATTAAAACATTACTATTTCTACTACTATATTCGACTTATATAGTTAATCATTACTCATTAGAGATTCAAATCTCAGAAATAATCCTCAATATGACGCAAAAACATTTGTAAACATATGAAAGCAGCCTATGTGTTATATTGTGTTTTATTCAAAGTATTGATCTGAGTATATGTCGTCAATGCTAATGCCTGCACCACATATTTGCGAATGTTTTATCGTATTCGTGTCGCTGCTCTATAATGGAAATAACAGGCATTAGATAATACCCAAGAAGTCTTATCGTCAGTGAGGAAAGACTAGTCGAGAGAGAAGTTATTAAAGCTATATTCTCGAAAGCATCCGCTTTCATATTCTTCCGAAGATCTGCTATTATTGCCACGGGTGAGTAACACATATACTCCTCAACTTCATCAAAAAAGTTGAATCTTTTCTGGTTCTGTAAAATGACTGCGTGGGTACAATAGATCAGAACATTTAAAAAAAATAACAGGTGTGTTTATATATTTTTTGGTGGTGTCTATACTTGTACATTTGTAAACAAGTCTTTTCGAAATCATTACCGTGCTGTTTCCTTCAGCCAGGTCAAGCTATTTTTCATCAATGTTAACTTTACTGCTGAGGCAGCTTGAATTCGACGCTTCAACGCTCAAATAAAATGCACTTAAACTCAATGGCATTTACATTGCTCGTAGGCCGATCTTTGTTGTTTTCTCCTATTTATATAATTTGGTTACAGATTGCCTCAGATACATCCGAGGGTACTCGTTTTGCTACGTTCTATCATTGCAATGAAATCCCGTATGTCTGTATAATTGATCCTAGAACTGGGGAGGAGCTTTGGAAAAGTGAGAAACCAATAGCATCCGATTTTTTAGAATCGCTTCAAAGTTTTCTCGATGAAAACTCCTCAGAGGTTAGTGTTTAACTTTTTATTCCAAGTTTCTAATTTCATATCTCTCTCTTTCTATCGAACATAACAAATAAAAGGGATTTTTTCAAAGTGATCTTATAAAAGCAGTACCATCATCTTCATTTGCATCTACCCAAAGTTCAAGCACACAGTCGAATCCAGAAGACTCAACTTCATTGGCTTCAACCGACTTATCAGCAGATCAGAGAAAAAGAAGCCGCTCTGTTGAACTCGCCACTGAACTAACCGAAGAAGAACAGATTTTAATAGCTGTTCGCAATTCTCTCCGAGAAAATGGTTGCGGTAATCATTCAAACAAAAAATCTAGAGTCACCGAAAACGAGCCAGAGGAAATCTTTCACGAAATATCCGATAGTGATGATGACGTAGAAAGTGTTCCGTCTACCGCGATACTGACTGCAGAGGACAGTGCTCAAAATAAAGGTGCTCACGTGCAGCAACAAATGGGTATCGAGATGTATACGGCATATCTAGGAAGCTGTTTAGGTAAGTATATTAAAGTACTTAAAGAAAAAATGTTTTCAAATTCTCTCTGTTTCCAGATGAAATGACAACACTCAAAATACGTTTAGTAAACGCGGGCGTGGATGAAAGTGTTACAATTAGATGGCCATCAGATACTAAGCTACGTGCACTCCAATTATATATTTCAGAACACTTTCCGATGGTGAAGGAGAAATTCAAATTAATTTCACCATTCCCTCGAAAAGTGGTCGATCTCAATGATGATAGTAACATGCAAACATTAAAAGATGCTAACTTGTATCCATCTTCAACATTACATGTGCATCTCGACGACTGAATACATGTCCAAACATTGTACGTGGTATGTTTTAATTAATAATACTTTTCTTTTATAACATTTATTTATATATATATTTTTTTTTATTCGATTAATAAGCATTTTAATGTAAGAGTTGCTGTGAACTAGTACTGCATTTGTCGCAATTATTATGTTCAATAAATGTGTAATTTACTTGTGTAAATTCAAATAATTGCGTGTTTTTTTTTTATTGAAAAGGGAATACCCTCTTCTGTAAGCATAAACAATATTATAAATTCATTTTGCTTTCATTGGTTCTTCTGAAGTTTTAATGTGAATCGACGATATGCTATGAGTACCACCTGTTATCAGATGAGATGCAATAAACAATCGATGTGTATATTTGATAGCTTCGGTTTCAGATAACGCAAACGAAAAAGTTTTTTTTAAAACCTGCTGTCGTAATGCGTGGACACAGAGTTATTCCAGAAATTTGTAAAGAAAGATGAACTCGGCAGACTTTTCCGTGAAAAACCGAGCGAGCACACGACAAGGGAAGCGTAGGTAGGTATACATCTTAATTGTCTTACTTTTGCTCAACTCGTTTAAATACAGTGAACGTTGAGATGCGTTCTTTTAAGAGAAATCTTAAATCAAAAGATCAAGGGAGACAAAGTAAACAAATAAAAATAAGTAAAATACATTGCCATCTGCGAGTCCTTAATAAAATACAGCCTAATGCATATGCTAAGTCACTCTTAAATAGTGAGCCATACAAATTTGCAATACAAGGAGGGCAGCGTACAATTTAGGGCTCAAGTCTGCTTTTGGAAAACGTTATTTGGTAAGAAATAAGGAACAAAGAAAACAGGAGAACAAAAACTCTGGAATGAACTTCCAATATTAACGCAGGGTAAGATGCTTCTCGGTAACTAACAGAGATCCTTACTATGAAAAATAAAAACTATCGAATGGCACTTTCTGGGGAAATGCCACTTATTCAAAATAAAAAAACACAATTCACACTTATTTTGTGTCTTATTCTTCGAACTAAATGACAATGTATTATATATTGTAAGCAGGCGCGCAGCCAGGGGGGGGGGGGGGGGGCTACAAGGGCTCAACCCTGTATTAAGCGAAATAGTCAATTTCTTCCGAAACCATTCAAATCCAAAAAAGACTTTCCAAAAGGAAGATGGACTAGCAGAGCACACGGAGAGGTCAATTATTACCTGACACAATTTCTGTCTGACACAATACAAGAAGAACGGGCAGCAAGAAATGAAGAATCTGCAAACTCCGGTAGTTAAGAACGGACCAAATCCGAAAACACATGCATACAAACGCCACCAAACAGAGACATATACTTACAACAAACTTACATTTATACATCATACTGCTACAAACATACATACAGACCAACCTTCGTGCACTCGCACCCAACTATCTGGACAAGCGGACAATGAGAGAAGCAGCAACGGCTGAAAACCCCCTCTATGACGATATGCCTAGCGGCGGTACCATAGGGATAAGGCGTCGGATGCAGGAAAAACTACTTTTGCGCCTTTGTGAAACAAGGTTTATTGAAAGCTCTGCTTCCAGGTTTTGCCGTTAATCGAGAAAATTAAATGGAAAGGCTAACTCTTTACTTCGATAACGCAATATCCTTGTCAGCTGTTAAAGCCGAGTACATACTCTGGTGCGAAAAAATTTCATCGATTGATCCCTGTGACAAGACCTACTTCAGGAGTATAAGCTACTTGCTTACAATTCATGTGGATCCAGATGAAGTGATCAATATTATGTCTTAAAAAAAACAAGGCGTTTATTTCTGTAAAAAAAAAAACAATTTTAAAAGAATTTAAAAGAAATTAAACAATTGAATTTAATATCAGATTTCACGAAACCTTTCTATAGGGTGTTCGCCGGAAGGGATACTAGGTACTTGTTTGATCGCCATTTTATTAAACATGAGTTTTGACAATTCGTGATGTATAGACTTTGAAAAAGTGCTATGGAAAAATATTCGATAAATCAACCACTATTTATCGTTTAATAAAAAATTTTGAAGAAAAATGTTCTGTAGCAGGTAACCACAAGCCTGGACTACAACGTACGAAAAGAACAGCTGAAAACATTACCGCTGCACTAGAAAGTGTTTAAAGCAATCCATTAACCTCAAGATAAACGCGGCGTTACATACAGCCAATTTTACAATGGAATTACCGAGTTATCTGTTTCCACAACAAATAATATCACTAAACTGATTTCGATTGGCGTACACGGTCGCCGGATTTAATAGCTCCCGACTCCATTTTGTAGGGACATCTAAAGAGCAGGGTTTATGCCAACAAACCAGAAACATTAGAGCAACACAAAAATTTCGTGTCGAAAATAATGAAATATTGGTTGAAATTTATGAAAATGTGATGACAAATATTACAAAAAGAGCCCTCATCGCGAGAAGTCCAAAAAGTCGATTTTTGAAATAAAAATGAGGAAACTGCTTTCGAGAGCACAATTTTTTTAAGGGGTCTACCATTTTCGTTTCGACAAAACGAAATGTTCAATATCTGCCCTCTTTAAAAGTTTAATATTTCCAATGTAAAATGTAGCTATAAAAGTAGCATATTTTTCAGTCCTAAACAAAATTTTAGTGCAAAAAGGAAACATTACTCCCCATGCTTATTTTTTTGAATGCAATACCCAGCTATGTATTTGGATTTGTTTCTTTATTGCACTAAATATAATTTTAGTTCAGTATGGAGTTATTTCGTTTTAGAGCTCTATTGCAGTAATTTTTTGGTAGTTTCTTGGTAGCTAACTACAATAACCTACGTTTTTGATCGAATAAAAGTAATACATTAAATTATGTTTATTTCTAACTACCTGACCCGTGCTCGCCTTGCTCCAACAAATTTTAAGAGAAAACAAATTATTTTCTTCTAATATACATAAATTTCTATAGTACTACATAAGTACATATGTACAATTAAGTACATATGTTTTAATTTTAAGCATACAAAAAAAAAAAAAATAATTTTTTAGTATAATTGAAGTAATAAAGTGCGATAATATATAGATAACGACAGCAGAGGAACTGAACAAATATTTAAGCGAAAGTTTCATCGAAATCCGTTTATTAGTTCCCGAGCTTATGTACATATTTAATTTCTCAACATTAAAAAAAACATTTAACAACATTGAACCATTTTGTTTTCATTTTCCTTAAAGTTAAACACCCTGTATTTTATTGTCCTTTCCTTTAAATACATTATATCGCTTTATAGCGTAACGCTTCAGTACCTCTACCTTGCTAATGTGACATGATTCCACCTATTTGATTCTTTACCAGTGATGCATAACTTCACATCGTCTGACTACTCCTGCAGATAATCTTAACTATCACAATAATCAAACAATTCTCATAAAAAACACTTCAGTTTCACATAACCGTGAGCCGCGATTCAGGCACTTACAGGCAGCTTCCTTCTCTTCACCATAACCTACGCAATAATAAATATAAATTCCGAAATTCAATTTCAGTACCTTATCGACGAGTAGGTATACTTTCGCTTTTTAGTTTTTTCTCTATCCACCTCGACATCTCCATGTCGATCGCTTTCCCTTCCTATCTGAGGCACTTGTACGCTGTATCCATTATTCGGTGGATGACAGAACTTATGCAACCAATTCGGCAAGTCACATACTCGTACTCTACAATTACTCAATTACACAATTGTGCATAAAATGAACAGGACGCACTGTGGCAATGGCAACATCACCAGCACCACCATTTTGGAGTAACCAAATTAGACCAAAAGATACTCGTTCCTCTGTGTTATATGAGCCTTAGTTCAAATTGGAGTTCTATGACGTTGGTGATCCTCCATCAATACCATCTTCATCAACATTATATGCCGAGTATCGGCATTATCTTCATGAATGGAATTCAGAGTTTCGTCATGACTACGGCTAAATATGTCTGTACTCAGGAGTCATAAATAAAATTGTCGGGGTCAGAGGTTAGATCATTTTTAACACAACATCAGCATTATAATCATCAGCTTGGGGATATATCATTAGTCAATAATACAGTTCGAATGTAATTCGTTTGCAGCTTAAGACCATACAGAGGTGCCAAAAAGGGGGAAGGAGAGATTATTCCAAGACATACTTTGAGTTCCTATAGATAGAGTGTCCTTGTCGACTTTCATTGGATAAATTTCCTATTTGGGTCGTTTTGAAATGTTAAAGAAAAATAGAAGGACAAAGGAATGCCCGTGAAAAATGGGTAACTTAAAGTCACAGCATTTGAGGTTAAGGCAAGTCACTAAAGTCAAGCATTCCATATCGTCAATTCCAAAACGCATCATAAAATCAACCACTGCCCAAGCAACGCATCATAGTTTATTGTGCTGCGTTGTGATTTGAGGATTTTTTTCTCTTATTTCGCCAAACCAAAACCAAAATAAAAATACATCACCAGTTAGTTATTTGTTATTTGGATATTTTCCTGAAAAATTTTCAGATAAAATGGACAGAGTTTCCATTTTTATTGATGAAATGAACTGATTGTTAAACAGGACAAACCGTTCCAAAAAGTAACAAAATTTAAAGCATCGTGATGCATCGCAAAATGAAAGCACCGTAACATCGCATAACAATGGCAGTGATGCATTCCCGATGCGCATTATTTCGATGTCTTGGAACACAGCCTCTACCTCATTTCATTTGTCACTGCTATGGACACTGTCATATTCGATTTACAATTCCGTGCAAAACTCTGTGAAGAACAAACCGGCAAATGACATTTGCAGATTTATCAAAGTTTCAGGTTGATAAAGTTTCATAAGGCAACATGCTACAATGGATCTACATTGATCGAAGTAGGACGTTAGAGAAATGTATCTGTCATAGGAGTAGAGTACCTAGCTCTAGGTTGAAAACTAAACCAGCCTACCGAAGATTTAAGGCAACGTCTGATCACTGCTACTTACTCTAAACCAGCTTTAAATGGTTACCTGTGCCTGTGCCTGTACCGAGGTCACTTTGGCTTAAGAATGTCAAAGCCATAACTAATAAGCTCGTACATCTTCGGCAAACCAAATAAAGTGAAGAGTTTTTTTTTTTCTTTTAAAACTCCATCGAAGAACAGAACTCGGAAAATGAGAATGTTGCACCTGCTTGGTGTTCCTAAGAGGGCTTCATTAGAACTTAAAAAGTAATGAAATCACGTCATCTTCACTTCGTCTACATCTCTTTTTAACCTTAAACTTATCGGTGAAGTTATCAAAAGGCACGCGGTCTGGTATCTTCTCCGTGGAACTAGTTCTGAAGATGTCCTTATGGCTCTGCATGTTTTCACTGTTGCTGCTGTATTTACAATTAATATCCGGTAAGGGTATTACCATTTGCAATTGACAGCCAGACTGCTTTTAAGGTGAAGGCATTATGCAATCAGAACCGTGTCTGGGATAAATGATAATGAAAAACAGCCATATACAGACGCAGTAACTTTTAATCCACCTTTATGCAGTAGAAAAGAGGTTTAAGCAATCGCGAATCATAAAACTGGCTGATCAAATGTGGTCAATCAAAGTTGGGCATATGGTCTCTCCGCCATTACGGCCGGCACTTGATCGTAAAAGAAAAGAGAATATTCTTAGATCCTCTGTGGGATATCCAATCATGTATGTTGCATATGTATGTATGCGGGTGATGCACACGATATCATATATGTATGTATATCCTTTGTGAATGCCAAGGAATAGCACGAAGTCAAATGACAATTTCAGGCAGTTACGTCTTTATCAGCCTAGACTCCTAGAGGAAGGAAGTTGAATCGTCTTCAGATATTAAGGGGCAAAAGTTTTGGGTCGAGCTACTGGGGATCGCGATGAAGCAATGAGTTCTTATGATGGCACAGCCTCATTCTTCTTTGTTTCTTCTCTAGGTGGCGCTACAGTTCGGGGTGTTTGTATGTGCGTGTTATATTTTTGCATGAATGGAGGGGACCTACATTTTTTTGCCGACTCTGAATGGCGAGTTGAGAAGCTTGATATGATACTCTGTGAACTGAATGCTTGTCAGACATTCGAAAGAGGTGGAACCGTGAAATAAACGTTTAGTTGTTAGTTGGGATTGAACCTGGGCCAACGCACTTACCACTAGACCACAGTGCTCACGGCCTCATTACTCCGTAATAATCGAACCTATCATATCAATCTTCATCGTCATCCTGTACATTTAAAACCTGACATGGACATCTACAGCTCGTCGCCTTATGAGTTGTCATACGCGGCTTTCAACAATCTACCGCAAAGGTAAAATGCGGTATAGAATGACTTCACTGAATTTAAAGAATTATCTCAACCATCTGCCTTGTTTTACCCTTGTAGCCTCCTCTTTGTCTTAAGTATTCACACGGACCCACTGTGCCTTATCGAAACTACCACCTACTGCCAAGATGGGATAAGCATACTCGTACCGATTTGTAATTTACACTAAAGGAAACATTCGGTTCGAAAGTGCGAGCTTTGTTTGGCTGCATATGACATGATCGTGAAGTTCGGATACTGACGGTAATGATGATCAACCACTGCAACTATTCAAATCGCAAATCGTCTGTGAAGTGCCTTAACCAAATGTATCCTATATGGCGCTTTCCACAAGGATGCACCATTATGCTGCTACCTGTTGTGCTGGGAAAATTGGTAGGTTTGTGGATCTTAATGTCTGCAAACACGTGCGTTCCACATTATAGATTGCTTCATGACACGCTTTCAGCATTCCTTACGGATATATTCGTATAGATACAAAAATAAAATACAAAAACAAAAACGACGACAGACAGAAAGACGAAACGAACAAGACAAGTGGAGTCACTGAGGCAAGGCAAAGGCAGAGCACCTCCACTTCAAACGAGTTGTGTGCGCGGCGGCGCGCACCTCATCACATCCGACATCAGCTGTGTGCTGTGCTCTATGTGCTCGAAAATCACTTTAATTGCAATTGGAATCAAAATGAAGCTTAGCTTAGTAGGTAATGAGATTTCGAGGCTTTTGTAGGTTTTTCTCTTGTAATTTAGTTTGTCCAATGTTATAAATCACACATGAGGAAGGTATTTGGAAAATGATGATTATATAATATGTATTACAAGTATGTACGAGTACATATGTATGTATTTTACGTGATGTGCAGTTAGCTATACGTACATATGTGCTTAGGTTTGATTCGGAGAATTATATTTGCACGGAGAACCGATTAGAATGTGCGGGGAGACAGACGTCACTCGGACGCTGTCTTCTATTAAATTCTGTGAGTCCAATTAGGGGTTAACGGTATGAAAGTTGAGGTTAATTAATTTTACACTGTACAATAAGCGGCATTTGAATTTCAGCACAGGGTTTGCTCCTGATATTTGTTCTTCATCTGGTCTGCCTATAGTCAACTCTCACCCTTTTTCTTCTCTCCTTACACCACGCTAAGCCTTCATAATCTGGTAAAGTCGGGTGATATGGTACCAGGGGGGATATGGCACCCTTTCAATGTCTCCCACTCACGACTTCTTTTCAAAATGAAGAGAGAACAATATTATTCATTCGTTCAAAGGCTTCAATTGGGAACAATCAACATTCCAGTAGCTTGGGCAGTTTTCAGTTGTCAATGTGAAAAAAGTAATAATCGAGTAAATGGTGTACAATTTTTTGTGGCTAACTTAAGTAGGTGTCCGTTTCAGTTTAAAAAGAAAGTTTACTCGATATTTATTTGTGTTTGTTAGCTGTGATGAGCAATCGTGCGTGTTTGTTCGTGTTATTTTAGAAAGCATATAAGGTAATGTCGAAAGGGGAAAATGACACTCCACGAATTAGAAATATATGGCTCCGGTGCCATTACCCCCGGCCTTAATTTTTTCATTATAAATTTTCAATTTCTGAAATGCTCACAGTTTATAAAAAAAATATCTTCAAATTGGGCTAAATGTACTCAAGGCCAAATTACAACAGCAATTGCTGCTGTTCAACACAAGGGTGCAAAGCACTTTCTCATTTATTTTATTACCCTCAGAAGACGCCTTGAAAATTATGTCTCGACAAATAAGCCAGATGAGTGGATTAAGTGCATAATATGCCACTTTTGTTATATTACTCGTGCACGTCGTTTGTTGACACCTGCAGCTAGTGTGATAATAGTAACCAAAAGAATAAGCAGGGTGCCATATGCCCCACCACTCCATTTTTTTACATGTTTTTTTTTTAAACTTTTTACTATTGAAGAAAAAAGTATTTCTTTGACCATTAATTCTTGTTAAGTTCCTATATTATGCCTTTAAATTAATTAAAAAATGAAGTTATTTTTGTTTAAAATAAAAATCTTGTTTATTTTTTCAATTAAAAAGAAAAACAAAAATGGGTGCCATATCACCCGACTTTACCCTATATTGATATTATTGGTATCTTATGTCCTTTTATACGTTAACTAATTATCGCTTGATACTTTTACCAATCACGCACGATTTAATTAATTATACTTTGGTGTTTGATCCGGGGTAGACCCCAAGGCAGAGTTGGCCGCCTTTTATGTTTATTATGTAGATATGCCGTGGCTGGCTTACATGTAGGTATTTATAAGTTTTATAAAAAATAAAAAAAACGCACAGCACTTTGCCAACAAAAAAAAATATATAAAAAAATAAAAAACCACAAAAAGAATTATAAAATAACTCAGCACAAAAAACAAAAAAAATAAATACGTATTTAATTACGTAGCTAGTGTAAGATAGGTTAAGTAGTTGTAAGTTTTACTATTTAAAGTAGTTTCAAGCAATAAATAAAAATGTAAATTTACCAAGATTTATTTCCAAAAACATTTTTCTTAGTATTAAATTTGTAATTATAATTAAAATTAAATAGTATAAGTTAGGTCGAAAGACAAAGTATAAGTATTAAGTTTAGCTTAGAGTGCCCGTCTAGGGCCAGTAAGTTAGAGTAAGATAGTTAAGTTAGTTAAGATAGTTTCAATCACTTTTGTCTAGCATTTAAGATTTAATTGAATTAATGAATAAAAATGAATTTAAAAATGAAAAAAAAAAAAAAATACTTTGGTGTAAGTTTCCCGCAAAATATTACTCCGATGTAATTAGATAATGACATTATGATCATGATGAACATCACTTTAGCGAACGAGAATTTTAAACGGGCTGTTAATAATAACGAAGAATTTATATACATAATTTATTATAACATTAAATGAATGTTCACTATTGATTGGATCTACGAAAAATTAAAAAAATGGGCAAGTTCCGGGTCCTCTGCCACGCCTTGCGCACGGCCTATCGCTATGCCAATTACACGAAACATTTGTATTTTTCAATGGTGATTTATCATACAAAATTTCAAAGATGACGAAATAACTTTCTTTTCGAGATTTTTGCAACTTTGAGGCCCTCTAGGCCTTAAAATGCCTGGGCTAGATTAGGCAGAAGTCCATATATGTGATGCAACCATAAAAACAGCAAAATTTTGTTGATGAAATAATCATGAAAAAATTTCACTAGCTCTCTAGAAAGCCTTAATCCGGACCTTATGTATACCTAGGCTTTATCGTCTGGATTGCGTTTTGATTTGTGCCAAGAAGAAGAAGAGCAAAAATTCTATTTCAGATTTGCTAACAACTCGTACAAATCATCTTATTTTGTTTAGTCCCGGTATTTTCAAAAACGGATTCGACTGCAAAAAATTGCTCATGGCTCATGGCGAAATCTAAAATCGAACTTTACTTTAAATTCGAAACACAAATTCGATAGTTGACACTGACGCCCAATCAATAAATGTAATTATGTAATAATAATCCACCTTGCTCACTTACATACATATGTACGTATGTGTATATTCGTTTGTCAATTTTTTTTTATATCGAGTGACTTTTGAGGCAATATTGAATTAATGTCGCGTATTAATTCCAGTAATGTCGGACAAATTAGTTCGATTTGTCAATAAGATATGCCGCATGTCTAATCATATTAGACATAGTAGAGTTATTGACAATTGTTTGGGTATTTGTTACGGTCTGCGCAAGTGTAATTAACTTTAAAGAAAAATATTAAAAAAGAGGTGTGCGCTTTAACCGACTTCATTGTTGCCAATTATTTTCGGTTGTGAAAGTGAGTTAGGTTTCTTTTTTTTTCGAATATAATTTGTATGGTATGTAACTATGATATGTAGCTATCAGGGACGTGGCGTGATGTTCGAAGCAGGGTGTTCTACTTTTTTTTTATTAGATAAAAACGTCTATTCTCAGTTTTCTCCAGGACCACGACGAGGACGTAAAGTAAACAAGGTCAACAAAATAATTTATTTAGAACGGGGCAACCACACAACCAAAATTTTCCTTCATAGTTAAAAAACTGAAAATATCTACTAAAAGATTTACTTTTAATTTCCACCTTACAAATCAAATCCGGAAGAGACGGGTTGGCCTTCCAGAACTAATTACTTCCAGTTTTTCTTCCGAATTTAATTGCGACTATTGTTTCTCCAATAATTTTTCAATAGCGCATCGACAGGTCATATTTTTCTCTTATATACTTTGGCTTAAAAGAACGACATGCACAATGCACATCTTACTACTGCCAAAATGCGAATGAACAATGAATGATAAGTAGGCGTGTTTTTTTTTTATAACCCGTATAGATTTCGAAAAAGATTTCAGAGTAAAAATAAGACTGCATAATTATCCAGGCTGTATTTAACATGGTAAACATGCTGCTGAAACATGTTTAGCCTATATAGGCTTGCAAAAAAAAAACGACTAGTGTTGTGTTGCTTTTTGCTTTCGCTTCAGTCGATATGGAGAATGGAGTTCTACAAATATAGAGCACATCGAAATCGAACAAATACTAATATCAAGAGAAGAGAATCGAACAAAATTCAACCAAACAAACGTTAACATGCGAAACAAAACAGTATGAAAAGCAACATAATACCCACAGCCACAGCTAACATCTTCATCACTAAAGAAAAGGATAGAAAAGGTGTTGTATCGAGCCTATGGGTGCGCAGTTTGCTAGAGAACTCAAATTGATGCGAAATAATACAGAATATGAAAAGCAACATCATACCCACAGCTAACATCACCATCGCTAAAGAAAATGGTAGAAATGTGTTGCATCGATCCTGGGTGCGCGGTTCTCTGGAGAACCCAAATTAGTGTTTTTGTACAGACGATTGTGGGGACTTTGAATGTGGTAGAATTTTTTTTTATATGGATATTTCCGTTGGGTTGGTGCGCTAGTAAATGGAGAACAACCGGGCGAGTTGACGTCAACTTGAATTTGTTTTGTTGGTTTGGATAGGTTGATAAAGCTTTGAAAGTATGTATGACGGCGCGCGCCGTTCGATTTACTTACGAAAAGAGGAGAATATTTTGTTCGACGTCAATTTGTATTGAATGGTTTATATACATTTTGGTATTTGGATTTTGACTTCGGTGTTTGGTTTGGTTGATTTGGCTATGACGCGACGGTACGGCACAACAGAGTGAACAGAAGTGGATGTTAAAGCAGTATTTTTAATTGAGCATTTTTGAATTACAACTCAACTAGATATTGTTAGCGCATGTACATAGACAAATAAATTTTTCATAAAGATGGATTTCGTTGGGGTGTGCGGAGAACACCTGCGCACCTTAGAATAAACGTCAATGGTAGCTATGTACCTATGTATGTATATGTATGTAGGTGCTTGTATATAAAATGCATAGCTGAACGTTTATCAAAGAGTGAGTAAAATGTTTAAGCCTAACAAAAGATAAATCATTCATTAAATATGAAATATACTTCATTGCTTTCCAAATTAAATTTGCCTTACTTCAAATAAGTAACAGTAAAAGCACAATTTCACTACAATATTGTTTTTTGGCGTTTGGTTGATTTAAATCATCATCATCAGGGGTGGCCAACCTTTTCAGCAGGTGGGCCAAATTTCAGGAAAAATATTTTCTGCCGGGCCAAGTACCAAGATTATTTTTTGTTAATTAAAGTAAACAAGCAAGCGTGCTACATGTTCGAGCACATCGTCGTTTCCCAGTAGATGAGATAGTGGTCAAACGTTTGCCTGGTTTAATGTACTAATAGCCCAGTCGAATTAGAAAAAAAGAGGGGCTGACACGGAAAAAAATTTTAAAATTTTCCCTAGGAGAGATATTTTTCGATTAAGACCCAAAAAGAAGTGGGGGTGAATTTTTGTTTATTGAAGAACTCGTTTATTTTCAATTTTACACGGAAAATGGTTATTACCGAAGTTGTAATAACCCTTCTTTTCGGGTCTAAATCGAAAAATATCGCTCCTAGGGAAAAATCGATTAAGACCAAATTTATAGGAAACTTAATTCCAAACAACTTTGGCAATCAGCATTTTCGTGTAAAATTGAAAATAAATGAGTTATTCAATAAAAAAAAATTCACCTTCAACTGATAAAACAACTGAGAATCAAGTAATTTAAAAATATTTAAAATTGGGACAGAGCAGAACTAAATCGCTATACGCAAACTCTTTTCCAAATGAACATCAGTAATTCGTGTTCTCACTTGTGATTTGATGTACTTCATGCATTTAAAAATCTGTTCACACGCATAAGTGTTTCCAAATAGCGAAAAAGAGAATGTTTGTAAAACGCAGGAAATTTTTTTATAAAACTCTTCCAAACTCTTCCAAAATATGATTTTTAAACGTCGGAAGATCGCAAAATCTCTCCAGACGTAGTGGCGATAATAGCACAAAACTACAAAATAACACGGAACTTTGGCAAGCTGGACTAAAAGTAGTTATGAGTATGAGCCCGATAGCGTTGCGAGCTTTCCGAAGACACCTATTTTATCCACACCTAGCGTCGGACAAAAAACCAAGTAAGCTTGAGTGTCAAATAGCGGGATATTTTTATTAGTTGAAATCGATGAATTTTTCAAAAATGCAGGATATTTTAAAATAGCTCAAGTCAATTTATTTTTCCAAGAATACGAGATATTTCAAAATTTCTCTTAGCTATAATTTAAAAATATATGATGCAAATGACTCATGATGTAATGTTCTTTTGGTGATATGTACAATAAAGTCCATTTAACTTAGCTCCGCGGGCCAGAACATAACTCCCGGTGGGCCTCGGCTTGGCCACCCATGATCATCATCATCATCATCATCATTATAATATTTAAATCGCTAGCGCAAGAGCTTGTGATTCCTCCTGAGAGTTTATTCCTGCACCGATTTCAATGATTCTTACACTGATCGAAAGCTTATCAACTGAACTTTGTTCATCAATATAAATCATTTTGAAAAAGTGCATATGAGTTAAGTTATTACGAAGAAAATATTATTACCTATAATTACGGGTTTCTACATGCGAGATTCCTCGCACCAGTGCACTAGTATATCTTTATTTGGCTTAGTAGTGTCGAATAATTCTAGTTAACATAGAGTTGCCAGAAATATTTTGAAGAAACTAGTTAACGAGCACGAAAATCCCGGACTTTCCCGGACAAAATTGGAACCAAAAAGACTACAAAACTCGGACCAAAACGCAAAAAGAAGACCCTTTTATAGCGGTACTTCATGTCTTAAATATTAAATAACTTATAGTTTTCACTTTATATTTGGTTCGTGGGTGGTCGTGGGCTTGTTGTCATGATCTCTAGAAACCCCAAAGAGATCTGGGCGCCAATTCTGATCACCAAAACGGGAAATTACACGACCAGGACTCATGACTCATGCAGTAATTAAATTGTTTATCTGGCTTTATGGTATATGGCACCGTCCTGTTGATACCACATCCATATCTTGGAATTTAGGTAAGATGGATGAATTATCATGTCGCAATAGCGAGCATCATTAACTGTTATTGCCTGACCAGCTGCATTTTCAAAGAAGAACAGTCCGATGATGCCTCCAGCCCAAAATCCGCACCAAACAATGACACGTTGTGGATACATTTGCTTCCCAATAAAGAATAAACAATCGTGCATTCACTGAGTCCCAAATTTGACGATTAACAAAGCCCTTGAGATGAAAATGAGGTTAATCGCTGAAGATGATTTTGTTTGAAAAGTAGGTGACAATCTATTGCTCAACAATGAAAATGCGCTGTACTTTCGTGTAGCACTCCATAACACTGGGGAACACACATTTCGTTGACTAAAACCTAACACTTGTTTTTGACTTATTTTTGGCGTCTAAATGCGAAAATGATCACAGTCTATTTGTCTATCACGTCACCTTTTTAAGCTACAGGATATCATCTTTTCGTTCTAAATAACATACAAAACGTGCATACAATAAAAAATTAAGGAAACAATTACCAAACAAAATGTTCAAAGAAAATAATTTTATTCATTAAAGTAGTAAACTTCCTTAACCAAACGGCAAACATGTACCTACACATCAAGGTAAAAATTTTCGCTTATAGCTTTTACTGGAGTGTTCATTCTGCGGACAATCCATCTCTGTAGCGGAAAAACTTGACGTGAAAGAAGACAACTAAGTACTGGTTACGGTACACCGCCCCAGTGTGTGCACCTACATGTATTTACCGCAATATGACTACGTACCGTTGTACCGCTCTGGTTTAAGAGCTCCTTAAGTAGTGAACAAATCAAATCTTGTGTGCATTTTTTTTTATTAAAAAATGATAAATATGTTTGAGCCAAATATTTTAATTGATGAACACTGGAAAACCCGGACAAACCCGGAAAATTTACATAAACTATCCCGGACATTCCCCGCATAGGCGAAAAAGAGTATGCATATGTCCGGGAAAACCCGGACAAGTGGCAAAGCTAAGTAAGCAGGAACTCAAAAGAGAAGGCGATCAATATACTTTAGGTGAGAAGAATTATCCTTAAAAAAATCATTTGGCTTCAATCTCTTTAGCTTCCTTAAAATATTGTTGTTTTTTTGCACCATGTGTTGTGCATATATCCGGAGTAACAATGCAAATAATAAGGAAATTGGAATGGAATCATACAAACACTTTTTTCCTTGATTCAATATAAAGAGATATTTTTCTAAATATTTTATTTAAAGAATCGATACAAATGAGATTATAGAACCAATTGGAGGTAAGACTAGAGTCCTGTGATATGATCCACTGTCGGAAAGACAGTCATGGGGCGGAGCATAATCATAAAGTTATGGATAAAAATCAGTTTCAGGGTGTCCGCCTCCTCTATGAAAAACTCTACTCATCCATACAGCTGTTTGTTGTACAGACAATGTGGGTAAAGGGGAGAATGTTCAGCAGTGGCAACGGGGTTAAAGTCCTTGAATCGTTGCAACTTTGCAACTTAGAACAAAAATCGAATTTCGAAATGGCTATCAAACAATTGGGCGACCAGGCTAGAGTTACTTTACTCTGGGTTCCGGGTCATAGTGCCGTGGAGGGAAATAAGCAAGCCCATTTACTAGCCAGGCGAGAGTCAGCCCTTAAGAACTCACCAGCGGAAAATGTTCACATTTCAATAGGTTCTGTTAAGCGCAATATACTCTCATACGAACTCAGGTGGACCAGTTTTTGACAAACTACGTTATATCCAGGAAGATATGGCCAAACTATGACAAGTCAGAAACAAATGAGCTTCTACAAATAACTCGCGTAGACATATGTATCAAGAGTCGTATCAATGGACCAGGTTTATACATACTATCTGCCTAAAATACAGATTTTACAAAAAGTAAATATTTAGAAAGTAATTTTAGTCTCTTGTTTTTAAAATTAAGCGGTGTACAAGTCAAAAGTATGTGTATATGGATTTTTTATTTTTATAGTGCCGTCGATAGCACCCATCTATTACATTCCAATATGCAATATGCAGTCTCCTACATTAACTGATTTATTATATCTAATTACCGACCCACTTTTGTATATATAAAATAGTACTTCCAAACCTATAAATCCTCATACTGTGCCAGGTAAATTCCTAGCTTGTAAGTCACATGTAATCGTCTTCTTTGAAGTAAGCTTATGTATGTGTATTCACAATAACAAAAAAAAAAAGAACAAGTCAAAGCAAACGTACCTATGTACAATTCGCATGCAGACTTAACATATCGCTACTACGCAAAGATTAATGCCTTTCAACCTGAGCAAATCATTATCTTGTTAGCGTTTACTCAAGCAAACTATGTAAATGCACGTCGGTAGTGGATTCCCTAGAGTGCAGCGGTGATAAACTGAATAAATTTCGAATTTAAGAAGGCTGCTCTTTCATCTTGATGACGTGTAGAGCCTACAAGCAACAAAGAAAATTTCCTGTATATTGTGTGAAGTGTGGTTGGTCTAGATCTAGATTAATAGGATTTGTTACGTGAAATGTTTGTTAAAGATATTAACGAATTAGTTAAACCCATTATTTTCTTACTACATATGATAACTATTGCCCCATTTAAAAAATAAAATTTTTTCATCTTGCAGAACAATCGGTGCATATGCATATGATCCCATCCAACGTACTGGCTGCGTGAACGCCTTTCTGCTATTGCACACTAATTGAAACGTCCGACTTAATGTGATCCGAAAAACATGAACTAGATTTGGCGAAACAAATTAGTTCCAAAACACCGATCCGATCCTGTCAACGCGCCTAATATAAAAGTCGAAGGGTGCATGGAACGTACTTTTTCAAAGCATCTATGTGATTCGCAAAACTCATCCTGGAATCAAGTGTATATCCTAAATACTTAAAATCGTCAACTCTCTCCACTTAGAAACATTTATCACTACAGGTTAGATTATTACAAAATGTGGGAGATAAAAAACCAGACGAACAATAACAACTAGGTAGTTTGTATTTAGGGCACTTAGGTACGTGGAATTATACATTTGCTTCCAGATTATATGATGAAAATAAGCTGTAGAACATTATCTTAGTTTTGGAGCTGGTTTGTATTCAGCAAACCAGTGTCTCAATAAACTTAGATCCCAATCGACATCAGAAATTAGGTCCGAAGGACTCTTTAACCCACATGAGAAACCAATGTCATCAGCAAAAGCAGTTGGTGAACCCTTAAAATCTAGAGCAAATAGTGAATTGATGTAGACCAGAAATAGAGTAGGCCCTAAAACAGAGCCTTGTGAAACACCCACGTTAAAACAATCTTTGCGATCTATTTTCAAAGTACGATCTAAGCCAAAGTAGCATGAAACCACGAAATGCAGCTATTTCTAGTTCTGTCAACAAGAAATTATGGTTGACCATGTGGAAAGCTTTGGTAATGTCAATAAATAAACCTGTCGTACATTTTTTCCCATGCGCGAGGAGAGTGAATATTCCATCGCGATCTCAATGACCCGTATCATTTAATTATATTTAACTATCGGCCACATCGAGTGATAAGTCGGGAATTCTAGTTTAATTCACCATTTATTTCGTAAAAATTTAAATACAGTCTATGTACATATATGGTTTGACTTAGGGCCGTCTACCAGGTTAACTATTAGTATGTCATTCTGATTCGTTAATCCTTCGTACATATGAAGATCATTTTTATAAATTTAATGTTTATTTTTAAAAAATTTCCGCTAAAATGCATTTTCTATAGCGCAGTGCGTTTATTGCGAAGTTGTAGAGTCGATCCCAGCCTCGGTCGCCATTTAAGATGGTCTTCGTTTCTTCAACATTGAGTACCTGCGCTCCAAAGAAGTTGCAGCGAAATGGGGCATATGGCGATGAAGTGAAACACGTCCTCCCGTCCTCTAAGTTTACAAAGGCTACACAAAAGTGGGAGTTCTGGGCAATGCGGTAAATAATTAAGACTTATCAGTTCACCTTTTATTTTGAAGATATTGCTTATCATGTTTTTTGAGCTCTCCAGCAAATAAGTACTATTCTGCAGATGATGATTATATTTTCTATAATATGCTTTATATTGCGATGACTGGGCTTCATTTACAGATTTTGCATAGATTTGATGGCCTGTTTTCTCCAGTAATATGTGGAAATTATGCATAAGGGGAATCAGCTGATCATCAAGTGTAACTACGAGATTAAAGCCACATTGCGATGGTGCGATGACATAGTTGATACAACAACCCCTAACTGAACAAATTACTCTTTTCGCTTCGGCTGGTTTGCCTTGCAGGTGCAAGGTCTACTATGTCTCAAGCAGAGACTCCAAAAGAGTCAAAAGCCCGTAAGTATCACCTTTCAACAGACATTGTCAATATCGACATTATGGTCCAAAATAAAGCCCTGACATCAGATAGAGCCGTACTGTTCTTATAGACTCAAGGCTAATTCATTAAGTGATAAGTAAGGTATAACGTATAAGTGGCTGCCAGTAACGCGAGTACTAGCACACTTAGCCGTAGCCCCATAGAGACCCATTATGGTCCCAAGGATGTTGGGAATGTTTATCTGCGCTACTCATGATAACCATTTGGAGCTTTTTATAAAGCAAATTCCCTATCCAACGTCTTTTTGTGCTAGGTTATTCAGTTTGTTGAAGAATTATTCCCCTAGTTGTAGTTTTCCACCGCGAGAAAGAGCTGGGCATGAAGAGAGAAGATGTGTTGGGCGCTCTTCCTCTACCTCGTCTCTGCAACTTCTACAAGTCATTACAAAGGATGCCAAGCCTAATTGTATGTTTGCCTATAAGTCATGATCGTACTTATATATATGTATGTAGTCTTTTTAGGATCTGATGGCAAGGCAAGTAGAATCTTACATTGGTTTTTTGACTGTGTCAAGTTTGAGTGATAGCTTGTAAGTAGCAGGAGGCATACGCATACCTATATCCTTCTTTTCTGGTAGAATAGATATTTGTTATTCCAAGTTTAGTGAGTTCGTCACCCATTAAAGGTGAATGTTAAACTGATTTATAAGAATGAACGAAAGTTGGAGGTGGTCTTAGAAGTGGATAAGATAAGACTGATTCCAGGGATTTCAAAGCCATCAGACTTCTGATCTGATCTGATAAAGTACTTATATCGATAGGAGAACATTACCTTTCTCTTAATCCAGAACATCGCTCCTGAGATTGCCATAATCTCCGCTTGAAACACGCTGCAGTGATCAGGGAAGCGGAAGGAGAGATTGAGATTTAATCTGTCACCATCATTGGCCTTAGAGCCATTAGTGTAGAAGTGTTCAGTCTTATCTGTTATAGATTCTAGGTCATCTCTTTCGAGAATAGTGACTAAAGTTTTTATTTTAATTGGGCTTCGGATTCGGTACAGTATAGTCAGAGTTAGGTTAAGTGATCCAGTATTATGGAGTGACCAGTGTAATTACTTGACCACTGTGTAATGACTTTGAGCCTGATGGGTAAAAAAAAGAAATACATACTAATGCTATCTGACTGCGTGCAGGCAATTACTGAAGTGGTAGTCTTAAAATGAGTCAAAGCAACTACCAGATTTGAGGCAAAATTTTGGATAAATAACTGGCAAGGAGGGGGTGGCCAAAAACACAAACTAATGAAGGTCTGAAATAAAGATTTCAGCTGCCTAGTGTCAAAAGAAACTTTTTGATAGAAATGGTGGTGAATTCCATTCCATTTTTTAGATACAATTAGCATCAGAAGACACAATTTCATTCCATTGAAAATGATTTGCACTCCCACACATGAAGATTATTCACTTGAAAGTTACATCAAGATAGTGGGTCCTGAGTTTTGTTGTTTATAGAGCGAGTATAACACTTGAAAAAGACTCCAAATCTGTTCCACTCACCGCAACCGATGATTACTCATCGCCCAAAGCAATGGTCTCTGCTTCCTGAGCTTAGCCGCTAAATTACCCATCCGAGAAAAACAAACAGTATCCACCGCATTTGCACTTTATAGGGCACCAGGTCTCCGAGTGAAGTGCATCATCTGCCTCATATACCGAGACCGAGACCGTGATGTAATACGGTTGCTTTTTAGAGTGGCAGACGGGCACACACATTCAACACTTTTGTTGGGTAATCTTCAAAATTCTTTGCATTTTTTCTACTTATATCCGCATCAGGCATGAAACAATCCCAAGGGAATGCACAGTATTTGAACGAGATTCTTCGTACCTCTATCCGCTCTAAATGGTAAATGAGATGTTGCGGTTGCAGTTTGCAGCTTCTGTCGTATGTTGTTCGCAAACGGAACGAAAGATACGAACGAATTCACAAACTCTTGCATTTATCCATCAGTTATCAGATAAACCAATTTGTTTAGGTATATGGCATTCCATCGTACACATTACCATCGGGCAGAGTGCGAAGATCTTGAAATTGCACCCGAGAGACCCACCACGCGGCTATAAATCAGCGGAGTGTATGGTATCGCTGTTTGCAGCTTGGATCGGAAATCGCAATTTTCTGCTTTGGGTCAATTAAAATTGGCTCGTGGAAGACAAGAGATGAAGGCGAAAAATTAAAGGCGAATTAATGGCATCTGAGTGTGGAGAATGTGGAGAATATGAAGTAACCATAAGTCTTGGTCGTAGTTTTTTAGTTGAGTGTGGAATAAATTGATTCCGTCTGGCTCAACAATATGGCACTTAGATGGTTCTTGAGTTTACTATAAAATTCCAGTCTGTTGATAAATTAAAAGATTTTTATCATTTTAATTATTTAACTATACAATTTATTAAAGCATGGTATGACATCAATAAAACATTTTCATGAAAATCTGAAATGTGCTGTCATATAAAGGAATAATTTAAAAATTAACGGTAACTATCCTATTTCGATAATTTAGTGCAGTTTTGCAGTAGGAACACCCATCTCATTGATATCATCGACAATCGACTACTAGGGCTGGACACCTTTCCATGAAATGAAAAACATCCTCCGTCTCAGCTTTACTGCAGTAGTTCTCTCCTATGTGTCAACAATTCGCTTCGAAATCACACCTGTACAACTGTGCGTAGTCCGAAAATAGTTACAGTCTAGATTATATGTACATATATTATGTAGCTTAGTGTGCTTACAGAGTGGAGCGTAGAGTGAGCAACGAGCAAAGAGCAAAGAGCAAAGCTGTGAAATCAAACACATTCAATTAAAGGGTAGCGCACGGAGTGCGGCGTTTTTCGAAGATAGAGCAAAGCGTCGATAAGCGAGCAAAGCAGCGATTTCGAGAGCATAGCAGCGCTTTAAAATATGTTTTATTTCTCAGCTATCATCGTTTTGATTTTTCGTTTATTCAAATATTCAATAGAAAAAATGAACTCTTGCTCGTTGCTCTTTGCTCTATACTCCTATGCTAGCCTAAATCGTTGCTCTTTGCTCTATGCTCTATGCTCGAGCGATTTTTGCGCTTTGCAAAGCGCACGGTTGCCACCTTTTTCGATTTTTTGACAAGCATCAACGAGTAAATTTTGTCACGATTGAGTTTCTCAACTCGCCGTTCGGAGTCGGCAAAAAACTGTAGGTCCCTTCCATTCATGCAAAAATATAACACGCACACACAAATGGTTGCGAGAAGCAGGCCCAGGTTCACCCCGAGCTTTAGCGCCACATAAAAGGAAAGACTCTGCAATGGTTCTTAAGATGCAAATTTATGTAATAGGATACTTAGATTTCCAACGAGCTCATCAGATCCATATTTGTAAAATTCAATTGGCTTTTCCATCATCTGGCGCACTGAGCATTGCAACTATTTCTTGTGATGTTATCTGTGCAGCCAACATATTATTTTCCAATTGCGGAGCAGCTTATTAAAATATACTTCCGCTTCCTTCGGGTTTTATAGTTTCTTAAAATAGGATATATCTCTATTGATGATATTCTTCCTACAATTAAGTTTATCTTCAAGCCTGTTGATATTATCCCATCACATCAGCAATGTTTCTGGTTTATTGTCATAGGCCTAGGTAATATCTTTGCGCCTAGTTTGCATTACCTCTTCTCGAAAATTTTCGACCAATAACGCTATTTAGTTACCCTCTGTGTGGCACGTACCAATCTCGGGCTGGAACCATATCATCAAGCTCGAGCCAAAGAAAAAAGAAAATTTCAGAAGATATGAGCCTGATGACCCTATCTGATTAATACCCACATCAAACAGCCCTATTGTGATTTACGAAGCGATTCGGCCAAAAACGCACTGAAGATCCGTTTCGAACAGCTCAACCATCAGGCAACGCAAGCCTGAAGTTAAAAGTTTTGCATTTTGTAGATGACATTCCAAAGTCCTTCAGTCCGAAAAGGCCCACTTCTTGTGAACTATGAACAAATGAGACGTTCAAGTTCCCACGCACTCTTTCAACAACCACAGCAATATTCTCCGAACGTCTGATAAGCTAGTGCTGCCAGAGGATAGTAACCACGTAGGTTGCTCAGGTAAGAGTAACAACTTAATAAGAAAGTAAATCGCTTCTATGCATAACTTGTGCACCTACTTATTTGTCAGATTTTTAATGGCTAACTATTAGCGAGCATCATGGTCGTTACCATTCACCCCTCAGTAACTCTCTACGAGTATCTGCAACATTTGTTGCGTTAAAGTTCCATTTTTTTTTCTAACAGTGTAATTCACTTTCACTTCTGTTTCTTCTTCTTCTTAAAATAAATTATGTGCGTCAACCTGTGATACCCACACAACCTTGAGATTTCTTACATAAAATAAATAAAATACGTTCCCTAAAGTGGTCTTAGCCTGCAACCGCATGGAATCTATTGCGATCGCCATGAACATCTTATAGATTTGGGTACGCGTACGATACACAATTCCCATTTTAAACCAATAATAAAAATGAAATTAAATCTATGAGCACTTTTACCAATCGCCAATTAATGATATCACATGCTTCACTGTTTGAGAAAAACCAAAAAAAAAATAAGTAATTGAGATTTCGCGAACAAGAAGTCAATCATCGGTGGCCACAAACAATCGGAGCTCAACAAAAAAAAAAAAAAAAAATATATGTATCTTCACTCGAAATCATTTAGTTTTCTGGAACAAAGGTACTTCATCAAATCGCTATACTATTATATATTTTTTACTTGAAGTGTGCGAATGTGAAATTATTACGGACAATCGATCAAAATGTAGAAAATGAAATTACGCCTGTGAATTTGGATCAATAAAAGAGCATTTTTCAGTTGGCAAAATGCCAATAACTATCAAGTTGTATTCAAGTGTACCTTGTGCGATTCGACAGATAAAAGATAGAAAACGTGTGGACTTTGGTTAGTAGCTAAATTTGCGAAAGAAAAAAACAATTAAAAAAATTAAATATTTTAACACTTGGGATTGGGATTGGGATTGGGATAGTTTGGCAATTTCAAGGGTGCACTGTGAACTGATACATGAATTTCAATGTGAACTAGTTACATCATTTACATCTGCCTAAGTGCCTTAAACGATCATCAAAGTCTGCTAAGATTGATTTGCAAATTGTGAAAGCCGCTTTCGTAAGTTTGAGCCGGCTTTTAGCGGCCTATAAATGCTTCGCAAATAATTCACATTGGTGCCGTATATGCTTTCTAGCAGCTTATACAATGACTATACATATAACCACAATGGAAACCTCACTTAGGAATAATCCGAAACAATTTTGGGGCTTTGTTAATTCCAAGAAAAAGTCTGACGGATATCCAGCAGAGTTTTCTTATAATAACAGCGAGAGCGTTATCAATAACCGCCGCTTAGTATTGATGATGACTACTTTGACGATCTCAAAAATATTCGTCAAGTTGGCTTTGCCAACATTACCGTAGACTTGGAGACTTTCTTTCTTTAGGTGGCGCAACAGTTCGGGGTGAACCGGGGCCTAATTCTCACAACCATTTGTTTGTGCTTGTTTTATATTTTTGCACGTGACAAATGATACTCTTTGAATGCTTGTCAGATATTCGAATGAGGTGTTGGACCCGGGCTGAGATTGAACCCGGGCAGCATTGTATAGTAGACCAACGCACTTACCACTACACCACGGAGCTCACAGACCTGGGGACTATTCCCAAATTTATTTTATATCTGAAAGTTGATTACTCTTCAGGTCCTCCAATAGTCCTGAAAAAATTTAGCGATGTCCTCGCTCTGCCGTCTCTTTTTCAAATCTACATAATAACTGGATATTTCCCTGGCTTCTGAGAGCAATCACATTTAAGAAAGGCGGTAGAAATATTATCACGAACAACAGACCAATTTCAAAGCTGTCATGCATACAAAAATTATTTGAACAAGTGGTTTGTAATAGTCTTACTTTTCTTTGTCTGAGTTTTATTTGTAAAGAACGACATGGATTTATCAGAAACAGGTCTACTGGAACAAACCTGTTAACATTCTCCTATAACTGTTGTAATGCCTTAGAAAGTGGTCATGAGGTGGACAAACTCGAGGCGTTAGGTTTTCCCCTATTATTTGTTTCGTGGGTTGGCTCTTACCTTAAGCGGAGGTTATACTATATAAAGTTAAATTTAGTGGTTTTCTTTCAGACTCCTTCTTAGCAGGATCCGGCGTCCCTCAAGGAAGCAACCTAGGTCCAATTTTTTTTAAGTGAAACTTCTTTAGCCGCGACAAATTTTCCTGAATCAGACGAAAAAGTGAAACGCTTCCCCTTCTCCAACTTCAACTTCAATATCAAAAGTACCAGCAAGCGAAGGAAACAACAACAAAATTTCCAAACAACAACAAAACAAGCCAAGAAAATAAAATTCTTATTTTCAAACAACAACAAAACAAGCCAAGAACATAACATTTTTATTTTCAACCCCACCATGTATGCAAACATGGGCCACCGCACACGAGATGATTTTTGCCGGCAGAAAATCGGTTTTGAATGCGAAAGGACTGAGGTCTGTGGTAAGAAATGACTGAAAATCTTCTACCGAGTTTGAGCGGTTGAATGATGTAGGAAACTAATGCATACCTACACAAATTTCAAAATATTTTGCTCCGAAAAAATACTTCCACAGTGAAAAGGGGTTTATGTATACGATTTCTTCTGTCGGTAAAAATGTTTTCATACAAAAATGTTATTTGATGCGACTTCTTGGGTTTGTATATTTTTTGGTTTTATCCTAAAGGTATGAAGAATAAATAACGTCGTTTTTAATTCAAATCTTAAAATTCAGCTTGCAATACACTTTTGAATATTTCGATAGTTTTTTGGTGACAGATAAGACTTCTTTCTTGCGCAATTCACATTGCAATACAAGTGCAATACACATTTGAATTTTTTTGTGAAATAACTTTCACTTCTAACGCGCGAGAGTCTCACGCACTTTTTTATTCTTACTATCAATGATGTTCCATCAATCATAAAACATACATCCTTATATTTGCCGGCGACTTCAGTACCTGGTGCTGTAAAAATGTTTTAGTCCTTAGCCCACTCAAGTGTTAGTTCATGACATTCTCTAGGAAACGGGCACCGAACCGACTATATTCAAATACTTGATATCGAATCACTCTCTCTGTCGGGTTTATAGTTTCAAGGATCTCGGTGTTTATTTTAGCCCTAAATTCGATTTCAAAGAAAATATAAATCACATCCAACTTAATGTTAGGTTTCGATAAAAAATGGTGTAAAGAATTTAAAAATCCTTATTTCACTTTCTCACTTTTTAACAGTCTTGTCTGTCCTCACCTCGAATATGCTTCGCAAGCACGGACACCTTATCAGAAAAATCACAGCAAGCATCATTCGTTTCGTATTGAAAGGTCTTCCCTGGGTCGATCCTTTTCACATCCCTCCATATTTGCAAATGCAAACTTTGGCTCAAGGAAGGGTCACTAATGATATAATTTTTATGTATCACCTGATCTCAGGTCTGATTGATGCACCTGACTTATTATCCTGTTTAGGATTAAACTTTAAACCTGCGTAGTATAGAGTTACTGCATGTTCCTCATTATAAAACAAATTACGGGATGCATGAGCCAATCAACCGCATGAGTAAAATCTATAATTTAAATCTAAGCTTTCTTGACCTTAATCTTAACAAGAATACACTAACAAATGTATTGCGTAACGCACATAAATATTAATAATGTATTTGCTTGGTTAATGCTTGTGGTAGTATTGTAGTGTAGCGTAGCTGAGATTCAACCCGGTCAGCATTACATAGTAGTCCAACGCACTAACCACTACACCACGATGCTCGCTTAGTAGATATACTACTAAATTTCCACAAAGTTATACACATGTACGTAGCTGTTGATTGTTACATTTTGTCCAATGCACTGTGCGATAACATACGACAGAGCTACGACTGATGAAATCAGCTATAGGTTTGGAATAGTGCGAAGAATCCTGAAATCGGCTATCGCTTTGTAACTTCCTTAAAGCGGATATTGACTTGGAATTCGTTGGTCTTTTGATGCAAGCATATATTTGCGTGGTGTAAAACGGCTTTTAAGGCTTACACAAAACACTGGATACATAAGTTTATTTTATTTTAAGAACACACTTCAGTTGCAGCGAAATCAGACATCAGAAATCAGATATATAAAAAAAAATCTACTATTTTGTCCAGAGTTCAATCAACTATCCAGATGTTCATCAGAAAACTACAACAATTACATAAATATTTAGCCAACCGACACCTTGAATAATACAACTGAAGAGCACGAAGCTCTCAACCATCACCGCACAAACAAAAACACATTAAGAATGCAAAAAATGTTGCCAAAATTATGCAAAATAGCTTGATTAGTCTTAGTCGTGACTACACAACACACTGATGCTACTGCCAAGTGCTAACATATTTCATCACCAACAAAACAAAAGCCAATTCAATGCAGAATTCAACAGCTATGTAGCCATCTGACTCTGACCATCAGCGAATCAAATTCATCATCAACCACACAAGTTGACACTAATGAATGCGTGCGCCTCAAATATTCTTCAAATGCGCCATCACTCACTCAAAATCGCACAAAATATGTTAATTCAAGAAAAAAAAAAATTCAGGAGATTTCAATGCAAATTCAAGGTAAGATCCGCGTAGCAAGGTAGACAGCTGTATGTTGTATCTAAGTATTCTTGGATACATTATCCGATACCAAAATCCGAAGCACCTCAATTTGGTGCTCAAGATTAAGACAAATACTCAATCTTTGAGTAGCTCGGGCAGAATTATTCACAACGGATTAAAGTACTATATTGTTGTTGTAATTGAATCGTGCTATTTGACTGACAGTACGAGTATGTATGTATGTAGTTCCGACATCGATTAGCGCCTTTTTGTTATGTGTGTTTGTTTTTCCTGAAATGGATACTTGTACCTGTATCTACGAACGATTAAAATGCCTTAGATCTTTGTATCGGCACTTGGGATCGTGCGCTGTGGTTATGGAAGTTCATTGACATACATTATCGAGAAGATAAATCATGGATTCATGGTTAACCCACTGAGATATTTGTGTGTGCCTTTGCGAGAAAATAATATCATACAATAGAGATAAGGCTTGTAACGTAACGAAAATACTTTCGCCTCGTGCTGTCAAATAAATACGTATCTCCCGGTGTAGATACTTGTATTTAATGAGGCCACCAGAGTCATAAATTGAAACAGAAGCAATAACGATTTCGCAGGAAGAATAAGAGCAGGAAGACATGATTACCTTGTGATTGTGATCTTTGTTACCGTAGGCAAAATAACGTGCGAATGTTGTGAGATTTCTTCAATGCGACGATGCGACAGTTCTATTGTTTGTCACGGTAATTTCGATAGTTTTCTAATGCAAATATGCTGCGATGGAAGCCATGATTGGTCTTACACCTCTGCATCTCTTTGTTTGGAAAGGAACGAAGCGTAACGCAATAAACCAGCATCGGAGTGAAGATTGTTGTCAACACAATCTTGTAGATTACATAACCGAACTTGCGGAGTTAACCAACTTGCATAGATTCTCAATACAGTCTTAGATCCGCAGTTCGAACTTTTAAGCTTTTGCAGAGGGTTTGAGATAGAGATTGTAGATCCTGGCTAAACCAGAGGACTGTCACTCAATCCTTTGGTATGTTAAAGAAGACTTTTACCATTTATTGGAATGTCGAAGATGTAAAGGAAGATACATTTGTAGGGCGGAAAAATGCGATCTTGAATCATGAGTTTTTGACAGCTTTGAAATTCTCACACCGTGGAGCGTTGAATTGAAATTCAAAAGCCCTTATTTGACTACAGGGATGGCGATAAGCATGCTTTTTATAGTAGTTTCTATGGGGTGGGTTCATGTGCTTTTCGCTAGCCTGATTACATTTGGCATCTACAAGCTACATTTTATTTGACAGAATATGAGAAATGTTAATTCCCGGATCTTCTGGATTCTGATGAACTGAATGCTTTTCGTCACAACCAGCGTCTTCAGATGCATATTAATTAACCCTGAGTTGGAAAACGTATTAAATTTCCGATCAAACATTCGTAGATTGAGAAGAACTAAGCCTCACGAACTTATGTTCTAAAATATGATAATCTAATCTGTATTTAAGCATAAAAAAGCGATTTGTCGATCTTTCTTTGATTGGTCATGTTTCAGGAGGTGCTTTAAGTTCGGTTAGAGTCCCACAGTACCCTGGGTATTCTAATCACTCAGAGTCTTTCAAGATTATATAATAAAAATAAAATGTCTGGATCTTCTAAAAAAATAACAAAAGCTATCTTATGTCGATTTCGATTGGGCAAAAAAAGCAATTTTTATCGCTCTAGTACAATTTTCATTTTCCAACCGACCAAAGAAGCACTTTTTTTTTGCTCTAGATCAATTGTTGTGAATCTCGGATTCAGCTCGAGATTTACACCTACTGGCACTAACACCAGCAGATTTTATATGAAATGTCAACGCAGTACATCAAAATAAATATCAATCAGCAAAAATATTTATCAGAAACTGTTTAGAATATTTAGAAAATATAAAGACAGTGTTTTAAAATTGTATTTATTATTTTTCTTTTTCTTATTTATTTTCTTTTACGAACAAGTTGTGAAATGTCACACTAAGGCAATTGCAGAAAAACAGATCAATCTCGTTTGTTTTCCAACCAGCACGAAAAATCGGAAATCTGAGAGCAAAATCTGAAAAGCCCAATCGAAAACGACATTAGATTCAGAGATACCTAAAATAATAAAATAGATATAAATTCCAGACTCCAAAAATCCGTCTGACTCGTTGATTGGGAACTTTTCCTAAAAGGCATTGCGCTTAGAACACAAGCCTTTATAATAAGACGGACACCTACAGCTATCTTCCGTCTAAAAAAAAGTGGTTTCTGGAACATAGCGCACTGAAATTTTGACATTGCGCTACCAATACCCTACAATTGCAACCCATGTCTCATGTCAACGCGCCTGCTGTGAAAAATTAACGTCGACTTTCGGTGTATTCTGGTCTGGGTTCTACCCATGAGTCTGTCTGTCATGTCTTCGTGGAATGCGACAACATCAGACTTCACTACTCAATAGGTAAATATGCATCTCCAAACGGAAATTTATACTAACCTAATGGCTGCGAATTAGTTATAAAAGAACAGGTGGGACGGGCGAAGTATTTGCATCTGTAGTATTTATTTAAGATCTTGCTCAGTAACCAATTCTAGAATAGTGCAAAAGCACATTGAATTTGACCGGAATGCTGAACACATTGGGTCTGTCAGCGTGTGTGGTCTGTACTTCCATTGACTTTTAGGTCTCCAGTGAACACAATCGAAGATAGGGCAACTCTTCTGGGTGCAGGTAGGGCAAACGAATGGACCCCACCATCTGTGAGAAATCCATGGCATTTCTGCTATCATTCAACAGAGAAGACTGAAGAGAACACACTGGCATTCTTATGTGCCACTCTTCCTTTGTCAAACGCCTGATCGAGTGATCGAGGTAAGTTTAAAGGACACCCCTCCACTCCTGTGAAGAAGGTGACGACATTGCGGAGGATTTTGCGCAGATTAGATGGCAAGTTTTCGGTACTGACGTGGTAACTATACTGTTAATCTTAACTCATTGCCACCGAAGATCTTACCCACTTTTGACCGAAAGATGAAAAGCATACATTAAATTTACATACAAATGGAGTTCTCTATTTGGCAGTACAAAGGATCAGTCCGTTGAGTCGGAATGCTTCAGTTAGTGTATGCCCGGCCCGAAAAAAATGGATTTAAAACCAACTTTTACAAATTGCGAACGTCAAATCGTAAAATTAGTAACCAGGAAGACGAGAATCCGTGTGTGGTCATGCCCATGCTTGGAAGTATTGTATGTTATTATTAATGACATTAGTAGTTATGTCTAACCGCTTGATGTTTGTATGGGAATTTGTTCCTTATGCACTTCACGCGCTGTCACTGCTTGTATCGAACTGATGCGATGGCGTGCAAATCACTTCTTGTGTGCCTTCAGTCACATCGAACAAGGCCCTGAGTTAAATCAATACCTCACTTTTCGTTTTTTTTGTTCGCCCTAATTCACAGTAAACATACGGCTGTTAAATGAAACCGTCCCATTGTACTGAGAACACCTCGAAACGATGAATGATAATGAAATATAATTAAAAGGTCATATGTTTTTCAAATCGCCTTCTAGCGTAACTTATTGATTTTATGGATCTAAATAAATCTTAACTGCCTACCAGTGTTCGTATCTTGTGCGACACTTAAAATTCTCTAAGAGCTAGAGAACGTAAACACCTTTGCAGAGCTGCACTTGTTTCTATCTAAACTGCTATGGCCTTGTATAGTCCCATCAAATTCACAAGCGTAAGCGGTTCAGTATTATCCCATTAAATTGCAGCTAAAGTGAGCGGACGGCTTTAAAGATGCATCCATAAACAAGCAAGTAACTAATTTTAGTTCAATTGCATTCGATAATATTAAACATGTTCCAATTCGTTATGCAACGATGCAATAATTAACAATTGGAATGTTTTATTTTAAACATTTACTGTTCTGAGAGTTGACACCTGAACTAGACGTTATAACTTATACTGCAAAACAATCTCTTTCGAAAGACGTTTTCGATGACATTGAACCTAACGCTTACTTCACACACTGCGCGAGACAAAACTATTAATGCTTGAAAGTTGGACTCCATACCGATGCCATTACATCTTTTGGCAATTAGTAACTTTCGATAAACGATCTTTGCCATTTAAATTGGTTTCCTTTGATATTTTACCGAGAGTATCTTTATGGAAAAAAAGAAAACACATTTATAGGGTTAGAAAAAAAAAGAAGATAATCCATCTTGGGCGCGTTGGCGGCGGATCATTTAAATACATAGATATGTATCTGCCGTTCAACAGATGTTATTAATCGAAACCCACTAAGCCGCTTCTGTAAAGTGCAATTAATCCGCACAATTGAAACAGAAGCTGAATACCTGTATAGATACAATTAAAATAAAGCCTGGTCCCACCTGCATGAAAAGTCAGTTTTACATTTTCATTTAAGCTTAATTAAGTTCTTTAATCAATCATGCTGGTGAAGTGAAAAGAACTAACAAATACTTGACGTTAGCACTTGTGTGGTTTTTATTAATTCTTTTTTTTTTTTTTTTACAATCAATCATAAGTGAGATTGAGCTATTTGTTAGCAGTCACTTTTGATTTTTATTCAGATCGATGGTGTTTAATTAATTTGTATGTATTAATTAAAGCTGTATAAAGATTGAAGTGCGCCTCCGCAAAGAGGAGTGAATGGAATTTCCTTAAGCGATTTTGATGATCTTCTATAAAAAAATATCTACATATATACATGCGCTAGCCTCACGTCAAAAAGTAATTGATTGATCGTAGAGCGACACGGAGCAGGCGTTTTGAAGCACGCTCATTATGGTAGCGGACAGTTTGACAGACATGGCGTTAGGACTGTTTGTAATAATAAATCTTAACGTCGCCATGCATTTTTTACTCTTATTTAAACCTTTTCGAATGTTTGATCGATATTTTACGAATTTTCGGACTCATATCGGTCACTCTGATTCCGTTTTGCTACGATTTACGAAACCCGGTCAGTCTGGTAATGATGTCTGTTAAATGTCTTCGAGTTTATTTTTGCTAAGATTTAGAAAAAAGTTTGGATTTTGTCCGATTTTGTGTTTCTATGTTTGGGAGTTGGATTTAATTCGTAGCGTTGCATTACCTTCTTCATGCATTACCTTCGCAATATATTTTTCGTGAAATAGCTAGCATTAGGCTTCGGTTTCAGCATATGATGTCATTTGATTGGAGCGTGAATAACAACACTTTGTACTTTATTGGATATGTACCATTGTTCTGGATAAATTGTTTTTGCGGGGGAACTTTACTTCATTACTTTAGTCATCGCAGTTTAGTGGATGTTTATGGTGACCATGCTCTGTGCTGCGTAAACGTATCGAAGTGGCTTGCACGTTTTGAAAGTGGTGATTTCGATTTGGAAGACAACGACCGACCTGGACAGCCGAATAAGTTCGAAGATGAAGAATTGGAGGAATCGCTTGGTAAAGAAAGACCTATTGGATCAAACAATTTAAGATTTGTCTAAGTGATTAAGTCATGGGTTAAGCCCAGCCTACCATCAACTTCAACGGAGAAGCCAAATATCCATGGATCCAAGCTCATGCTCTGTATTTGATGGGATCAGAAGGGTGTGGTCTACTATGAGCTACGCAAACCGAATAAAACCATCATTGGAGATCGCTACCGACTACTATTTATACGCTTAAGCCGTGCATTGAAGGAAAAAATTGCCGGAATAGTTCGAAAGACTCGTCCGCACGCTGCAAAACTGGTTAAAACATACCACCCCACCCGCCGTATTGTCCAGACATTGCTCCTTCTGATTATCACTTGTTCCGATCGATGACTCATGGCCTGTACGTGCAGAAGTTCACTTCTTACTAAGATTACCAAAATGCCATCTGAAGATGAGGCGTTTTTCCGGTATGGTATTCGTATCCTCTTCGGAGATGGGAAAAAGTGGTGGCTAGCGACAATACTTTGAATTTTCCATCAACAATTTTTTTTTGATAAAAAGACGCTACGAATTAATTCCAATCAAAATCGAAATCAATATGTACAAACTCCAGCCAAGTTAAGAAATGTGTTTGCAAAAATCAAAAACTTTTGCACTCTAAAATTTAAGAACATGCTTAGCAATTTGAAAAATAATTATTTGTAGTTAAGAATATTTGGCAATGAATTCTTATCTTTTACGGTAGAAAAGGTCAACTCAGATTAACTTGTTACCATATTCAGTGTTTAGATTGCTGTTAAAATAAGAAAATGCAAAAAAAAATTAATACAATTTAGTGTGAAGCAAGCATATTTCTCCGATAAAACAGCGCAGTACGTTGTTATGCAATAACCGATAAGTGATGGTTTTTTTTACTTGAGTTGAAAGGCTTACTATAGATGGTCTAACATGGTAGAACATAGGGTTTTTAAGGCACTTCGACGGTACTGGACGGTAAAGGGACTGGTTAAATCGTTAGACTTAGCAGGGCACAAATACAAAATAGCTATAGGAATACTATCCAAACAAACACGCCAAGAAGCTCGGACTCACAGGCCAGGATATTATATGCATATGTATATAGGTATAGCAGAAGATATCGTACATATTCTATGTCAGGGTAAAGCACGCAGCCGCAGGAATATTAAGTAATCTGAAGGAGGTAGGTCAAATCAACCATAGAATCGGTGTTAAAGGGTAACAAAATGCCCAAGATGTTTTTGGTTTACCTTAATGAGAAAACTCTAGAGAATGATATATGTTACATGTAGTTTCAGACAGGAACTATGCGGGATAAATAAAAATTTTATTTTTGGCATTTTTAATTGCAATCGAAATTATTAAATAAAAATTATAGATAAAAAATCAAAATCAAAAGAGATAAAAAAAAAAACATGAATTACAGTTACCTATTGTACTGAGCTTAACACTTGATTTAAAGTCAAGTGGGTAAACTTTGATTTTTTTTAATTTTGTCCAGCTAGATTCACCACACTGTGCGGCGCGGCGCACAGTAGACCGACTCCATACATTTAGAAGTGAAAAATTCAAATCTAGTCTTAAATAATTATTTTCGGTCAAAAATAGACAAAAAAAAATTAAAAAAAGGTTATTGTAAGTAATTAATTTTTTTAACAAATTATAAAGGAGTACAGAAAAATTTGAATAAAAAATTGCTGATTTTAAACTTATGGCTCGTTTTAATTTATTCACTAAATTGTTTTTTGATTCTGGTAACTCCATTCTGCTTAAAACGTATTCCAGCAATTTCTCATTATGATTAAATTAAGAATCTGACCACCAAATCTCAAAAAAATCAATACGGGGAAGGCTAAAGCGTGTTCCTAAAAATTAAAAAAAAAATATATTTGCAAATCTTTGCGAAGTAAATCGAATATACAGTGGACTCTCGGTAACTTGAACATCCAATAACTTGAACCATCCAATAACTTGAACATGCTATTTTTCCCCTAAAGGTATTCTATAGCTTGAACGTAGAGTTTTTAAGACTCGATACCTTGAATTTTTTCATGATATACTCTATAAGTTGAACAATTAAAAAATTAAAACCTCTTTAACTTGAACAAATTTTATATGACAACCAAAATTGTTTAAAATTTGATTCTTCGCTTTGCACCAATGTATGTTGCTACAAATGTTAATGGTTTTCATAAAGGGGAATCCCATAGAATTTCTTTTGCATCGGAGTTAAAAGTTCTAAATCATTTTCCAAGTGATTTTTACTGTGACAAGTTAGTGCGTCTTGAAAAAGTCTGATCTTGTTAATGTCGTTATCGTACAAAATAATGTAATTAATAAGGAATCAGCTGAACTGTTCGATGAAGCCATCGAATTTGCTAGCCAAAACATAAGAGCATTGCCGGCACTGACAGTTGCCTAGAGTCCTCGAGAATTTGCTTTACAAAACGTACTGCGCAAGGCCAAACAATTTAGATAACAATCCTTTTTTCAAAGTTGTCTTAAAAACAAATGAGTGCCTTATTATTTTATTAATAAAAACAACATTAAACTGGATATGACTAAAAGGACGATTTTTTGTTTTGATCCAGTAACTTGAATAACCCATAAGCTTGAACGGCTCTGGTTTTATACGTGTTCAAGTTAACGAGAGTCAACTGTATAGCCAAAAAGTAGACAAGAACAAGAACAGCTAACAAAAAAATATAATTTAGTATTAAAGCAGTATCAAGCACCCATTTAGATTGTCCGAAATACTATAAAAACATTTGTTTTATGGGTAATTAATTATGCACTTATTCTAAATTTTTTATCTAGCAAACTAGCATAAACACGGATTTGAGCGTTGACTCATAAGAAAGTAAATAGCTTCACAACTTGCTGCCATTTTTTTAAACAAAATTGCATTTAAATTAACAATTTTATTCACAGTTATCTGAAACGCATTAAATGCTCAAATAACCAAGATCAACTGTGGTAAATAGATCACTGACTTTGGTGATTTGATTACTCTCCAATATGTTGGGTTAGAGAGCGACAATATATATTTTTGTGGTCAGTAATTATCCGTTATTGATAAATAAAAAAAAAAAATTGCATATTATGACTTTGGTTTTTTCACTTCCAAATGTATGGGGTCGGTCCACTGCGCGGCGAATACACAAGGTAGATAGACATTTTATACTTGAAATTTCATTTTTAACATAAAATTGTAAATCGCAAGACAAAGCAGAAACAAAAAAATCCACAATTGTTCTAAATATGACACGTTATGACCGTATTCATTACGAGTACCTACAATAAATTGCCGATATGAGTTAGTTCTTAAGTTGTATAGCATAAAGCTGAAGGGAATGTTAGTGAGTATGGTCACGGAACCGTATCATGTGCCATGTATGTAAGTGCCCAGCACCCTCTTTGTCGATTTTTTTATTCATTTACCTGCATATGTACATATGTATGTATAATGTGTATGTATATGCTGAAAACGAATCCAAGTTTGTATCGTTTGTATGAATAATTTGCACAAATTGCCTTCTGAAATTGTACCGTCTACAGTGTTCTTCAAATCGTCATTCGCTATGAGTTTATGACTATCTCGAATCAGAACGCACCGAACCGTTCGTTCGTTAATTGTCATTTGAAAATTTCAGAACAAAAAAACAAAAAAAAGATTACATACTTAGAAACAGATCTAATAAGTCTAAAAATAAATAAGTCAATCAATATAGCAAGCTTTATTTTTTCGAACACTTTACGGAATAATCTGCTTCCCATTCTATTTGTTATTGTGAAAATCTCTCTTAGATTATTTCGACGCAGTATCTTATCTATATCTATGTTTGTAGGGAAATTCAATAGGTATTACAAGTGAAGGTGAGGTGGGAGCGCCAATAGTCAGATGAATAAGGTGGCGGAATTTAATGTGATTTGTTGCTACCATTCCATCGTCGCTTACCTTTACCATTTTAGTAGGCTTGCGTACATACCTACACCCGTATTTATGTTAGATTGTAGCTATGTATGTACGTATGTATGATTGTTTTGTGACGAAAAAAAAAAACAGTTAAACCATTGTGGTGTTAAAACAAAATAAAGTCTAAAATTAAAAATATACTTGGTGCACTAAATACTTTTGTTACTACATAAATGTTTGAGTATATTCCTCACAATAACATATTTTTAAACCAATAGCATATGTTTAAAAACTGTGCAAATTAAAAAAAAATAAAAATAACAAAATTTAGACCATGACCCCGACGTGATTTGAACACGCAACCTTCTGATCTGGAGTCAGACGCGCTACCGTTGCGCCACGGAGTCCATATCCTCAAAGTGTTTGATGAAATGAAATAAATACAGGTTACGAGTCACATAGTAGAAATATTACCTGAATAAGCGAAATTGGTTGACTTTATAAAATGTAATTGCGAGGTTATGTACAGTGGTGGAAAACTTATTCAATTGGAAAAATAAATATGTACATATTATTGTTTATTTTCGCTTCTTTAGTTCCAAAGTTATTGGCAAGATATCTGCACCGGTAAAACACCGTTTTGGTACCAAATATCATTGCACTTTTAATTCCACCTGTATCGATCACTGACATTCAATCAAAAGAGATAAATTCAAACATACGAGTATAGTGCGTCGTTGAGATTTGTAGATGGAATTTGCTGGAAGAATAATTAGAAACAGCGATCGAATATTGATATACAGTGACCGACATAATTATAAAGGCAGCACATTCTTAATGAAAATTTCATTTTTCAGTATAAATTCTTTATTTTATCTTATTTTAACATGAAAAGTTACTTATAAAAGCAATATTTAATGCAACTTTTTAGTCCATACCACATTTGGATGAAAATATTATTATATTTTTTCAAAATTAAGCTTATTTAGGCGGAATAAATATAAAGGCAATTCATAAAAAAGATAAGAAATTAAATATTTTTCATAGAAAAAAGAAAACAAAATTTTTTTTTATTAATGAGTATTTCGTGCTGCTTCCTTTTTCCTGGATGGTTTGACAAATTCTATTTGGCATAGAATTTGCGAGACTTTGAAGTGTTGAACCTTCAATCCTGGACCAGCATCTCTGCAGAGATTCTTTTAGCTCTTTGACGTTTGAATATTGTTTTCCATTGGCATAAACTTGTCGTGAGAGAATCGCCCACAGGTTTTCGATGGGATTTAGGTCGGGGCTTCGTGCCGGCCAGGGCAAAACGTTCAAACTGATGTTGTTGAACCATGTTTTAATAATTTTTGCACGGTGAATAGACGCCTTGACTTGCTGAAATATAAATTTTTCGCCAGCTATGCATTCCGCGTATTCATCCAAAACTAATTCCAATAGCTCCTAATACTTTTCCGCATTCATTTTCGGAGGAACCCATAAGAGAGGAGTTTTGCTTTCGGTTTTGTTTCGGCTCATTTTTATTTCTGGTTTGTCTCGTAGATCATGCCAGTAGTACTGCCATCCATGTGGTCCATCCAGATTAAATTTCTTTTCATCCGAAAATATGACACTTTTCCACTCATCAGTCCAAGACATATGGTTAATGGCAAACTGAAGCCTTTCCTGCTTATGTTGGGCCGTTAGCGGTGGTTTCTTTTAATCTTTTTTTATACTCCATGTTGGAAGTGTCGTACAAAATCTGTTGCATACGTCGGACAGAAACAGGAAGGTCTAATTTAAATGTTATTTCCGGTGCAGTCAACTTATTTTTTCTTGCCTCTGTTCTTATTTTTTCTTTCTCTCTTCTGCTGATGGAGCAAGGCCTTCCAGAATGCTCCATTTTCCCATAATTTTCGCCTAAATTAACGAAATTGTCGATAACTGTTGCAGATCGTCTAAGCTCAGCCGCAATTTTCCTGTTGGAGAGCCCAAGCTTCTTTAAAACTTCTACTTGTGCTTTTTCATCCGAAGAGAGACTTTTTCCCCGTGGCATTATTGTAAATCACTGAAATGATGTCACAACGATAAAACAATGCAACAAAGTGTAAATCAGTTCAACAATCTTACCAAAATATTAAAGAAAACGGCACTGCCTTTATAATTATTTCGCAAAAAAGATACTTTATTTGTGTCACCTGTGAGAAACACCACGCTTAGTTTCCGCATGCGCAACCAAAATTCAACTGAAGTGGAATTTTTGTGTGCGTAATACTCAACAGCAGCTGAATGCAAAGTACCGTTATGGTTCCCCCAAGTCGAAAAGAAATTTCGCATGAATTCTATGTTGCAACGAGCTGCCTTTATAATTATTTCGGTCACTGTAATAGCGAAATATCACGGTTAATCTTAACAGTTTCAATTATTTTCTGTAAGCATATGTGACCTTCACTGGCTTCACTAGTTAGTCAGTCACTAGGTATCAAATATGATAGTAATGTCCAAATGGCCGAAGGTATCACATAATACAGTCGAACCCGGATATAGTCACATCAACCGGGCAGCCAAACTTTGTGACTATAAGCGGGCTGTGCTCTTATCGGGGAAAAAAATATAACTACATTTTTAACAGTATACGAGAAGGCACACATCACAATAGTTTTTTTGTGGATTTTCCTACGTTTATCCTGCTGATATTCCTGGTATATTCGTTTTAAATCACGGTGAACTTGTACGCATGTTTACTTTACTGGAAAAGAAAAGGCATGCTTGCGGACAAAAGTCCGTGATTTGCAACGGAATATAACCCAGTGGACATAGAATTAGGCCGCATGGCGAGCAATGAAATGATTAAATTATAAAGCAAGTCCTTCCATAATGCAATACTGTTCATCGAACCCAAAACTAATGAAATAGAAGACATTACCAAACGAATGCGAGGTAATGCGGCAAGGAAGGACTCAAGAAGTATATGCAAGGCATTTAGAATTTCGTTTGTTTTAAGAGTTTAAGTGAGGAGCCGAGAGGCTCCAATTATACTTTGAAATGTTTTATATGCTACTAGCAGACTCGGCGAACTTCTTCTCGCCCCAATTTAATGCCTTCAGATAAACTCCGGAGTGATAATAAGACACAGATAGTTAAAATTTCAATGTGATTTATTTGAATGGAATCAAAATCAGTAGAGATATGATATGATAAACAATGTTTTTCGATTTGTTTTCCGGCGCAAAAACAAACAACGAAGACGGTTTGCCAACACGCGAACAGGCAACGTACAGCTGACCGTGCAAAAAACATAGAAACATAGGAACGATATCATTCCAGTCGAAACATCAACAGGAATTTGGCCATTTTTAGGCGCCAGCAGTTGTCTCGAGAATTCAGCAGCCGATAGGTCGTTCTGCAATGCGACTCTCATGTTCGTTGTCAATTTCAACTTCTTGACATGCCGCCACAAAGATGACGCATTAAGTTCATCAGCAGCAGTAGATTTCGGGATAACGGAAAGCATTTGACGATATACAACTATCCGGAACCAGTGTAATAATACGCAAAACTCGAATCAATTGCAGCAAGAAAAATAGCACATTTGCTCAGTAGAAAATGACAATGCGAAAAGGATACCTGTCGAATTGCGCACAGCCACAGCATTGATCGCAGCACAGCGCCATCTTTTATTTATCTTGTTAACTTATCCACCCAAAATGCACGCAAAACGTCTTTTATCACAATGAATTTCACAATTATCCGAAATTTTCCAAGCGATAAAATGCAAAAAATTCAAACTTTTCGCGTTTTCCGGGATTTTCCGAGTTTTCCACTAAGAATTTTATATTTTTCCATGCGAAAAGCCATTCCGGAACAATTGCACACAAAATTGCATACTTTTCGATTTTTCCAATTTTCCGACTTCTCCGAAAGGTTTTCCCAAAATGTTCTTTCGTAAAAACCTTCTCCTGGCAATAACAAACAACTGAAAAAAAATTTGAACCAAATCGGCCCAGCCGTTCTCAATTGATGAATTACTATTTTTTTTACACCATTTTTATATTTATATAGATACAAAATGATTTTTTCGTTTTATAAAAATGGTCGCAGCACGGAAATAGAAAAACATAAAACTCTGATTAACAGATTTTCAACTGAACTGAAAATAACCACAAAAATAGCAATTTTATAAAAATTTTAAAAATAACTGGGAATTGAGCATTTTCTATAATAATGTGATATTAAGCGGAAAAATTTAATAAGAAATGATTTTGTTGGGCTTATTTTAGAATGACTCTATGCGGGTTGTGATATTAAGCGAGGTGCTATAAAGAGGTTTAATTCCAATACAAATTATGTAAAAAAGACATCTGGCTTATACATTTTGTGATACAAAGCGATTTGTGCTTCTAAGCGATGTGATATTATTCGGGTTCGACTGTACATTAAAAATGGTAATAAAAATGATAGTTCTTGCGCATATAAACTGTTGTATGTGAAGTACGCTATTCATTTGTACGTTAATTTTATGTGAAAGATCAGTTTTAAGCTATGGTCACAGCACTATTCTGAGAGAACTTAAAATTGGCAAGCGACATAGAATCCTTGTTTCGGACTTCGCTACACCGTACGTAACGCTGTACCCGGAGAGAGAAGTTTGGGGGAACACATCGCCTACACGGCAAACACACAGATGTCTATACGGATGGGTCAAAAACCGACAACGGCACGGACTCTGGTATCTACTCAAGAGATCCGGAGCTCAATACGTGTCTTAGACTTCCAGACGACTGTAGTGTATTTCAGGCAGAGGTCCTAGCTGTGAGGAGAGCGGCGGAGCTGTTGGTGACAAAGCTAATAACAGATAAGGTTATCATCATCTACATCGACAGGCGCTCAGAGCACTAGATGTGTGTGTCGTTAAATCGGCAATTGTAGAAGGATGTCGCTCTATTATCAAATCACTAAGCAGACACAACAGAACTTGCAGATGAGCTACAAGGAAGGGATGGTTGTGAACATTACCCTGGAAACCACAAAACACCACCACCATTTAATGATCACTGTCTACTGCATTTGCACGCGATCACAAATTTCTGCAAATAAGAAAAAAGTGAAAAATGAAACTCAACATCAACGAATATTGTTACCTACGCCCTAAACACTCATTCAGCCCTGAGATAAAAAATTTATATGCTTGAAAAAATCCACTCAACGGGAAAATGAGTGAAAATTCAGTTTGAATTGAAAATCATCAGCAGGATTTCGCATCAATTTCCCAAAGACTTTTAGCTACGCTTTACTGAACGATCAGTTAGTCTACGAAAAACTCTTAAAGTTGACCTTTTTTTATTAACTAAAAATCACATTCTTCGACCATGACCACCATCAGCCTCATCATCAACAAGTCTTTATATTTATAATAGCTTTGAGTGGACATCTTTTGGCACAATTTGCGCTCGTAACCCCAACAAGAGAAGACACGAGCCTTCAAGCTCATTTTAATAAAGTGAAAAATGCTTCAGCTTTGAGTGTTTTGCCGGCGAGTAAAAGAGAAATGTGCTGTGCAATACTAGCCTCATCTGTCAGTTAAAAAAAAAAAACAAAAAGAAGAAGATACCTAAACGATGAGACAATCCCATAGAAAATATTTCACTTGACGTTCACCTAATTCCCTTGAAAATTAGTGCAAGTATCTAACATGAGAAAGCTTCCTCAATACCATGCGGTGTATGGCGAAAGTGAGAGATGCACCTCAGGGTAAGCACTTAGGGCCACTTGTGTTTTTTTTGTAATTGTGTATCTCATCTTTTTCGTTTTTTTCTGTCCATTCATCTGTCTAACTGTCTAGATTGCCTCGTTCACCTCCAATATCGAGGAGTAAATCGAATCGAATGTCGAATTTGTCATCGAGTACGGTGTGCACTTGCGTGTGTAGTTATGTATTTGCGACGGTTGATTAATTGGCATCGACTCATTAAAAATTCGCCACAAAATCACTTTGAAAATAGATTTGTGATGGAACATTATCAATTGGCAAAATGAAAACTGAAGTATCAAAACAGCATCGTCATAGCTACGAGTCATGCGTGGTTGAATTAAATTGCCCTCCGGGTCAAAATAATATCGAATCATAGATTGAATTGGAGTTTATGTGATGACTGCACGTAAGGGAACGCGATCAGCACGATCATCGTACCAACTGTGAAGTTAGCAGCTAAATGTTGTCACATTCACAGTCGATCGGCGTGATTACCTTAAGGCTCATTGAATATGATTATTATACAAAAGCGTGCATCATAAAGACACCGTCAATGGCACGAATTGCACAAATTACACACTTTAATATATAAAAGCATTTCTTGCCATCGCGTCGCGCCGTCATGTCAACTGTTGGAAGGTATTGGCAAGGTAGCTACCGCAACTGGGTATACCCGTAAATGATGTAACATCAGCTATGACTTCTGTTCGCCTTTAAGCTGGTATCACTAATTTGCAAATTCCCTAAACATATTTTGACTGTCACACTTCACCAATCGTATGTTTTTTGTTTTGTTACTCTTTTCCTTAATGCGAATGCCCCACCTTATTTCGGTTTGCAAGAGATATGGTACTTTACTTTGTGTGATAAGGCTATTTTCATAGCACTAGGAGCATCCTTCATTGGAACGGTTCGAATAAAAGTATGTTAACGAGCTAAAAGTTTGCAATTTCTTTTTTTTTTGACAATATCTTCGAGATCATGAATATTTTGCGCTAAACCACGTAAATAAGAAAAAACAATTTGAATAAATTTCGCGCTACACCCCAAAGCGAATCACAACAGAAATGAAAAAAAATGCGGGCTTTTATAATTTAAATTGATTTCTTTTGAAATTTTTTTCTCTTCAGATAATATCTGAATGCGACCGCATTGGTTTTTTTTTTTTTTAATAAACAAGATGGATGCAGTTTTATTGAATAAGTTCGATGAGTATTTAAAGCGTTGAAGATAGACATTAAGATAATTAAAATGTCATTAAGTGACAATCAATATACACCCTTGGTTGGTACTTTGAAAGTTTTTGAATCGGCATCTGATTGTGACCCTCAAATGTTTGGATATTACCGAGTGGTGTAAGTTCAAATTGAAGAAAACCCATGACCTTGTGTCTTAAGATTAAAACTAAATAATGGAATGGAATACTTGCGCGATAGACGATATATTGAAGTTGAGTAATGTTTGCTTTTTGAAATATGAATATGAAGCCTCTTCTTGAATGTACGGGGAAAAGGCCTCCAAATGTATACGCATTGTTCATATGCAAACAAACCAGCGGCCGGCGCGGCTTTTGTTATGTGATTACTCCGATCAGACACACACTTAAGGTCTAATTAACAAGCAATAACCTTGTGATGGGTTTTCGACGGATCATCTTGATTTTCAGGACTCCAGTTCACAGTTTTATCAAGATTTGTTTGTTGTTATCTTATTTTAGCGGGTTTCCTTTTGTGATTGTTCCCAAATCAGTGAGAATCTAGATAAGAGAGTTCAACATACAAGTTAGTTTGTGATATTTTTAGTGTCCCAAACGGTCGTAAATAACTGTTAAAGTGAAAGAAGAACTTAAGGAACGTTTTCTGTACAGTGTACAGTGATTTTTAAAGTGAAACCTCTTTAGCAGCGTTAGGGCAAATTTGTCTGAATCAGACGAAAAAGTGAAACGCTTCCCCTTCTCCAACTTCAATAGGCAGTAAAATAAATTCGAAAAAAAAAATACACATACACAAAATATCAAAAGTACAAGCAAGCGAAGAAAACAACAACTAAACAAGCGAAGAAAATAGACTTCTTATTTTCAAGTTTCAACCCCACCATGCAAACATTGGGCCATCGCACAAGAGATGATTTTTGCGGACATAAAATCGGTTTTGTTGGCGAAGGGACTGAGGTCTGCGGTAAGAAACGACTGAAAATCTTCTACGGAGTTTGCTCCGAAAAAAATACAACCACAGTGAAAAGGGGTTTATGTATACAATTTCTTCTGCGGTTAAAAATGTTTTCTTACAAAAATTTTATATGAGATGCGACTTCTTTTGGGTTTGCATATTCTTTGGTCTTATTCCTAAAGATAATATGAAGAATAAATAACGTCATTTTTAATTCAAACCTTAAAATTCAGCTTGCAATACCCTTTTTAATATTTCAATAGTTTTTTGGTGACAGATTAGACTTCTTTCTTGTGCAATGCACGTTGCAATACAAGACTGTGTACGGTAATTGTGTACAAAATGGTTAACAGAGGGTGTTTTTTCCAGTATCTTTATGCATCGATGCCAAAAGTGGTGTCCACTTTGTACATAATTATCTCTATTTCGTTCGACGAATTGTGTTGTTCTCAAATCAGGAGATGGTAACCCTACGGAGATTTGCGGCGATTTGTCATGCTACTACAGTAATCCAGTGAGTCTTTATAAGAGGGACAGATTTATGCTATTGTTACAATACTGAGAGGCAAATATCCTATCTTCGCTGTACTGACAACTTTTGTGGACCAGAGTATAGAACCTAAGAAGTTTCACTTCTAACGTGCGAGATTCTCACGCACTTTTTTTATTTATTTATTTATTTACGTCTATAAGTAACAAACTTTATATGTAATACAAATAAAAAATAATAGAAGTGGCTTCCAGAATAATACATTTAAATTTATTTCTGTTCAAATAAAGATCGATTAGATTTGCGTAACGGTTAAAATCTATGCAGGCATTATTAATGACTGGTTCGTTGCGATCATAGTTTGTTACGTGCCGAGGAATATAAAAAAGAATTCAATCCTCAAGAGCTCTAGAAGGAGCATAAATACCAAATAAGGCTAAAAGAGGCTCACAGTCGATATGTCCCATAGTGACATCTCTTGCAAATGTGATACATACAAAAGTACGTTCTTCTGCATGATAGAGGCTTTAAACCAATTACTACGAGTACTATTGTAAGGGAGCGGACCAATTCAATTTTTGAATCGCATATTTCGTGAATATTTTTTGAATTTTTTCAATACGCGAGTCCTTGTTGAAAAGCGGAGACCATTCCATACAGCAATATTCCAGAATTGGACGAACTAACGGGATGAATAGTGATTTTAATTTATAAGGAACTTGAAAATTAGAAGGATTCCTAAATAAAAATCCCCACATTGCATTATAGCTCTTGATATTATATAATCAAAATGCATACCAAAAGATAAATGTCAGTCGAAAATTACACCTAAATCCTTTCGGGTGACTCCCTACTGACTAAGTACCCAAAGTTGTAGCTTGTAATCAAAGATAATATGCATTACAGACCTGGAAAAAGTAATTACGTTGCATTTGTTAATATTCAGCTGTAAGGAGTTTGTGCAGCATCATACATTTAAATTATTAACAACAGAGGTCCAAGGTGGCTGCCCTGTGGTACCCCAGAATGGTTAACTATTTTAAAATATTTTTTAAACCCAATCTTTACAAATTGAGAACGATTAGTTAGGTAGTCTGTAATCTACTGAAGAAGAGTGGAATGACAGCCCAGAAGTTCAAGTTTCTTTAAGCTAGGTTTCTCAGATGTAGACTCAGTCAGATTTCACAATGAATCCATTGAAACTGGAAGAATGTGCGGCACTAACTTAAAAAAGGCTCAACAATTTGGATAGATACGAATTTACGACAGGGAATCTCATAGAACCGAATTTTCTACTGCAATTTATCACTGAAATTGGTCTGGATGAGGTACTATGCCCATGACTTATGCAATTCTCACCTGGACGAGGTGTGAACTAAGTTCTCTTAAACGAGTTCCGACAAGAATAATGATGATGTTAATGTTCCTTCATCTAAGAAGACTTGTACGGGCTACAATAGTCCTAAAGATCGTGGTGCAATCTACTTTTCAATATCGATCACTTGAAAAAAAAATCTACGTTTGAAGCTATTCTCTATAATAGCAACATCCAGTCGACGTATAGTACAAAAATTAACAAAAATATAGACCTGGCAAACAAAGTCAATGTATCATGTGGAAAGAGTGGATATCGCGCCAATAATTGTATCCACAGGACTGATATCCAAAACACTTTAAGTCCAACTAAAGAGACACAATCCTGAAGACGCACTAGAGATTATGCAAAAATCTGTGATCCTTAACAAATGCAACGTCGCACTATGTCGACGTTTCGTGCAACAGATCAACTCTAACTAAAGCGCTAGAACATGGTCTACGCCGTCACGTCGGTCTACGCCATAACAGAGCTTAATCCCTTGGTAAACACTCTTAAAGCTGAGATTAAGCTTTTTTAAAATCGTGGTTGCGGTGGGCGTGGTGGCTAGTGCGTTGGACTACTACGCATGCTGCCCGGGTTCAATCCCAGCAAAAACACCTAAAAGTTTTTTCATGGTGCCACCTCTTTCGAATGTCTGACAAGCAATCACAGAGTATCATCTGTCATGAGAAGCTTCTCAACTCGCCATTTGGAGTCGGCAAAAAACTGTAGGTCCTTTCCATTTCGTGGAAAAAGTAACACGCACACACAAATGGTTGCGAGAAGCTAGGCTTGGTTCTGTATAGGACTGCTGACGCCGTATATTTATTTTTTTATTTATTTTTAAAATCGATAATAATGGTAATAAAATTTTTAATGACATTTTCGCTAGACTCAAGATGAGTCCACCCCAAAAGACTCATCTTTGTTATATTTTATCCCACAATAGATGTCATGATAATACTTCGCTACAAAAATGCCAATGCGTATAGCGGATCTAATCATACAAAACGTGTTGTTAATCATCGTTAAATACCTCATCCATAAGTTCATATGTATAAATTCCGATAAAATCAGTTACCACACGCCCTTCTATACAATTGTCAAGCTTCAAGCTGAGTCATCAAGAATCTCCTAATGCCCATGTAACTGGCACTGGCAACCAGCAACAATAAACCCTCAAGATATTTCCCATTGAGCTTGCGGACCAGTAGTGTTAACATTATGTCTTCTTGTATCTCACGCATGGATCTATGAGGATCATCGAATGACAAAACTCTTGGCAAATTGGTTACACACATTGACACGTTCGAGTGTAGGTGTGCTCGTACTTCAGTTTGCTTCTGTGGCAGTGGCAGTGGTAGCAAAAGCCCATCAGTTGACCATCGTGCGCTTAATGCTCATTTACAAGAAACAGTGATTTACAGTCAACATATGTCGCCCAGCTGTTGATCATTCATCAAAGAAATCGCTCCGTCAGCACGCATAACGTCATCTGCAATTTGTCCATTCGTGGGCTGAAGGCGCAGCAGCAGAAGCAACTTCGTAACTCTGAAGAACTTTGGCCGCATTCGAAATCATTTTATGACCGAGAATGTGCAGCAACGTTGACGGTGGCAATGCTGCCACTGCCACCAACCCATCATAGCCATCGGTGTATTTGGCGATTGCGACGAAAGCGACACGACGACCGATGCGACGAAGGCGAACATATCCAGAGGTCTGACCCGGTAAATAGATTGTAGATCGTTTACGTTCACTTCACGTGCATTTGGAATCGTGAACATTTTTAGATCATAACGTGTGTCTATGTATCTACTGGGATGATGGCGCGCATCGGTGTTATTTGTTTGTTTTTCCACTTCTTCGTTGGCGGCATAACCGCACCATAACGAATGTAGAACACGAAGAAAATTTTAGTTTTCATTTCATGAATGCATTAGCGCCGCAACAAAGACGACTGGCACTGACACACTGTTTGTATGTTTGTGCAGGTGGCTGTGTATAACTGGAGCTGCATCGCATCTTATGTTGCATAATCATGACTTTGAATTGAATTGCAGTGCAGTGGTACGAGTATAGGTGGATGGCGCTTAAAAAATTATCACACAAATCCTGGTAGAGGTGTGCTATACTCTGAATCTGGTAATTTTGTTGCAGATACTCGAACGTATTCTATGGGTGAACAATAAAATTCAGTTATCTTTAATCAGTTCTGTTTTAACGTGCCTTATTTGTTGCCTACTCTTGCAGGTCAAACATAGACAAGTGTTAGGGGTGCCTAAGGAAAGATGTTGCAATGGCACAGATTTGTGAAAGTGGATTCGTTTTTTATTTGCTTGAAAGAAGCAGAATTCGATTTGGCAACGCGTTCATCTCATGAATGGGCGCCTACTATTTCAAGTCACAACCATGCCCTTGAAATAACTTGCAAAACAATTCGAGCATTAAAAATTGCAACATAGCTCTCCTACCCCAAGCAAAAAGAATCTGTTTTTCTACCAGCACTTGGCATTTTTGTTTCGTGTCTCCTAACGCACGCAGTATGCGAGTGAGTGTGAGATGGTTATACCAAAGCCTTCGTTTTCTTGAAATAATTAAGCCTATTTTGGAGTTCAAAACTTATGTGTACCGAGCTGAGAAATGGCTTACATATGATTTCTATGCAGAATATGGAATGTCAAAGCATATAAGCATACGAAAGTGCATAAGAAAGTGTAATATAACCTTGCTACCTTGCTACCTTAGATACATATGTATATGTAGGTACCTAGTATAAAAATAATAATAATAAAGTATGTATAGTAAAATCTCGTATTACGGACAGCTCCCTTAGACGGACAGATCCTTTAGACGGATAAATGTTCCAAACCAAACTTTCATGTTTCACATTGCACACATCTTACGTTCCGTTAACCGGAAACTCCCTTGAGCGGACGCGGACACGCATATCTGTCAGAAATTATTTAATATAATTCCATGGACAAAAGCAAAATACTGCGTAGTTCGTAGCTTCACACCGAGTTTTTGTTTTTATTTTTATATGAGTTTGAAAGAAATATACTTGCTCACAGTTGCAACAGATGCAAACGAAAAATCTTTTTTTCTTAAGTAGGAGTGCTGGACAGCTGCATAGGAGGTGATAGGTGGATTCTGTTCCCTCCTCATCCACGCAGCTGCGACAGAAGTAATTTCAGAGGATTCCCAATCTTTCTTATGTTTTGTTTTGTTCAGCGTTTCAAATAATGTTGCAGTTTTTTTTATGTTTTGACTAGTGGTTACCCGGTGCGCTTCGCTACACCCATTGAGAACACTGTTTATGTCAAAACTTTTTTCGAGTGACTCTTGGTGCACCGAACTATGTCATCTGGAAGCACGAGTTGTATTTGCGAATACTCTTTAAGAAGTGCTTGGACTCGGACACTTGAATAAAGTCAATATTAAAATTTCACTAAACAGTGAGTAATGGCCAGGAAAATCGATACACAAGTATAATTATTGATTGTAAACAAAGTTTCGGAATCCCTCCAAAGAACACACTTACAAAAATTTCTTTCCCTTACAAAGTAACGGGATTTTTCCCAAAGTTTGTAAAAAGATTCGGAAAAGTATGCAATAAAATCGGTTCACATGAATAAAGGCAATGGCAATAATTAAGGAACATTTTTGCATTTTGTTTAATTTTTTTTTTTTTTTTTGGTAATTACCATAATTAATGATTCAACAAAGAAGTTAGTAATGTGTTTAGCCACCGTTTTCTGATATCACTTCAAATATGCGGTCTGGAAGTGAGTCGTCCAAGATTTTATGTAATTAAGCGATATTTCGGCCCAAGCTGACTTAATACCCCGGAGAAGTGGTTCTTTATTGTCGCACTGTTAGTTAGTTTATATGACTTTTATTTTCATTTTTAATTCATAACATTCAATATAATTCTAAGTCTATTATGGTTTGGCCTATGGCCGTCTACCAGATTGACAATAGTTACATTTCTATTTTTGTTTTTAACAGAGAACAAAGAAAAAGGCAATATGTATATACATTAAACCTTAAAAATCTTCTTCAACTATACATTTTCTACACAGTAGTTGAAAAGTAAATCCCAGCCTCGGACTCCATTTAAGATTTCAATTGCTTCATCTAATTCCAGGGTATACGAATCGAAGAATCTCAATCGAATTTCTTTTAAAACTGGGCATATTGCAAGGAAGTGAAATATATCCTCTCGTATCTTCATATTGCAAAGATTGTACAAGACAGGTAGCTCTGGACGGTGTGGAATGAAATTCAAATTTAATAGCTCTCCTCTGATTTTAAAAATTACGCTGATCTTTTCTATTGAGTTACAGTTTAAAAAGTAAGTTTTTTCTGATAGATCGTATTTCAACTTGCTGTAATATTTCCTATACTGGGAAGACTGTGCTTCCGTTACAAATCGATCATACATAGTTCGACCTACTTTTTGCAATAAGACGTTGAGTTGTGCTTTTAGATGTTCAGGTTGCTCATCGGGTGTTATCGTTATGGTTTCTCCATAATCTGATGCAAGGCGTTCCCATACTTGAATGAAGCTTGCTCTACTTCTTATTACACTCTTGAGTACAACTTTTGGCAGTCTGTCATTACTCATTGCCATAACTTTTACTATGTAGTCGAAATGTAGTCTCAGTGTTTCCAAGAACATAGGCGGTGCACCAGTCTCTAGATGCAGCATATAATTAGGAGTAGCACTTGGTAAACGAAATATTCGCTTTAAGAAATACCTAAGAAACTTTTCTATTTCAGCAAAGGAACAGTATCCCCACACCTGCGCTCCATATAAAAGAACTGAAGCTGAAGTTGTGCGAATGAGTTTCTGCTTCGAGCAATGGCTTAAATACTTGTTGTTGATGCAGCGACCCCATACCGATGAGATTGCTCGTTTGGCTTCAGATAGTTTGGTTTCTAGATGTTTCTTCATATTCAAGTTCGAAGACACCAAAATTCCTAAGTATTTGTATTCGCGAACAACTTCCACCATTTCTTCTTGATACGTCCATCTTTCACTTTGAGAATATCTGCCACCGCCGCCTCTGAACACCATTACCTTCGATTTATTCAAGTTCACGCTAAGGTTCCAGTATTTTCAGTAAACGCTGAGCCTATTCATCATTAGCTGCAACCCATCTACAGTGTCGGAAAGAAAAACGATGTCGTCTGCATACTTAAGAGCCGGAATTTGTATGTTCCCAAACTCGATTCCACCTTTTACAGTATCTGATATATCGTTGATGAAAAGGATAAACAGTAACGCACTCAAGATACATCCTTGCTTCACTCCCATCGTTGTTGTGAATTCTCCAGAAATGGACTCCCCATCCCATACATACGCCACATTATTTGCATACATTGCTCTTAAAATGTTGATTATTTTCGTTGAGAAACCTATATTATATAGTTTGTAGATCAGAGCATCGCGCGCTATGGTGTCGAAAGCCGCTCGAAAGTCAACGAAAAAGGCATATAGTTTTTTATGTTTCTGTTTATATATCTCCGCAATATTAAGTAATGCAAATATTTGATCGACTGTCGAGTAATTCTTTCTAAATCCTGCCTGAAACTCCTGCAAAATTGTCGCACTGCTTCCCCCATAATAGTTGATCGCTACTCCGCCCCTCTCGGCTATGATAACGCGTCTTCACCGATGAAAGAAGTTTAATTTAGATGGACCGGATGGCTATAACTTCTATTTTCACGATTTACGCAAAGAACAACGGTTTCTTACGCGTCATCATAAACTTATTTTCATCATCCCTCTCTTAGCACTTGAGCTAAATGCTCAGAGCACTAAAATGACGGGAATTACTTACAAAGGAATATTGGAGTCAGCTTTCCCTAAGTTTAACGAGTTGTTTGGACCTTGGCCTTGCATTTTGTAACAAGATAATGCACCAATCCATACTGCGCGCGTAGTAAAGTCGTTTATTGTAAGCCAGACAGTGGAAATGATGAATTGGCCGCCATATTCACCTGTCTTAAGAGGTTTAGGGATGGCTAACTCGCAAAGAATATGAAAGGGGGAAGCAGTGCGACAATGAAGAACCACTTCTCCGGGGTATTAAGTCAGCTTGGGCCGAAATATCGCTTAATTACATAAAATCTTGGACGACTCACTTCCAGACCGCATATTTGAAGTGATATCAGAAAACGGTGGCTAAACACATTACTAACTTCTTTGTTGAATCATTAATTATGGTAATAACAAAAAAAAAAAAATAAATAAATTAAAGCAAAATGCACAAATTTTCCTTAATTATTGCTATTGCCTTTATTCATGTGAACCGATTTTATTGCATACTTTTCCGAGTCTTTTTACAAACTTTGGGAAAAATCCCGTTACTTTGTAAGGGAAAGTAATTTTTGTAAGTGTGTTTCTGGAGGGATTCTGAAACTTTGTGTACAATCAATAATTATACCTGTGTATCGCTTTTCCTGGCCATAACTCACTCTTTAGTGAAATTTTAATGTTGCCTTTATTCAAGTGAACCGTAGTGTATCTACGAAATATCATTATGATAGTAATGACTCTGGTGGCGGATTAAAAATTCGAATACAAATGAAGCAGCAATGCGTCGTATATTGTCTGCAATTTATACATTTGCGTACATTTACGTACATTTGCGACATGTTGGTCATGCACTTCGCATGTTTGATATGCTCGCGTTACAGTCAAACAAATTCGTAAGCTTTCAATACGCACTACACTTTGTTTGTCTGTTCCGGCGGCTCGAGCCGGTCCATGCTGTCTGCGAACTGTTGTTCGTCGTGCTTCACTTTGTTCGCCAATTTTATTGGCTCCTAATTAGGCTTTTTGCTTAAAATCAAAATCAGTGTCCTGTAATGACACCGATAGTCGTACTTATGCATAGTCTTTTTAGGGACAAAAAGTAGTTGGAGCAGTTTAGATCTAATCTAGGCCAGATCTGTTTGGTGACAAGGCAGGTATAGTTCCACTTCCACCTTCCCATCCAGCGTTGGTTTTATTGATACCCATATACTCCGTATCGGCTAGAATAGGTATTGTCGTTCCTCGTTTAGCGAGCTCGTCAGCTTTATAATTCTCTGGAATGCCTCTGTGCACCGGTATCCAGCAATGGTGAATATTAAACTGCTTAGCCATCTCTATAAGAGTTTCAGAAGTATGGATGAGACTGATTCAAGAGATTTCAAGGCCGCCTGACTATCCGAGAAAGTGCTAATATCGTTAGTGGATAATACATTCCTCTTGATCCAGAAAGTGAAGTCTTGGTTCCATAAGTACAATTGTTCTTTTTAACAAAGTTTGAATAGATTCTTATTCTTGGACAAGTATAAATAGATGATTACTTCATGCAATTATTCAAAATCAAATCGTGCTTACATTGTAGCTATCTTCATATGTATGCCTGTTAGTTGCAAGTACAAAAACCATTGCCTAGAGCATTTCTTCCCCATACCTTCATGCAACTAAAAATAAGAATATGATTTCGCAAAACCTATAAAATATGCAAACACATTAATCTTATGTAGGTATGTATATACTATACATATGTATATTTTTCTGTCCGAATATCAATATTGTAGTACTTATTGTGTTGCCAGATTTTATTTGCAGGCGATGAATGACTGATGGGCTTTGGCTTCGAAACAGAAAAGAATCCACAATTAGCTAAAATATAAAATTGAATTCTTTGCGCAATGGCAAGAGATTTGGACGTGGTACGCACTTTTCCCCTTGAAGATTATTTAAAAAATCTTTTTTCTTTCTATTTAGAAAAATTTCTATTTAAAAAATCAGGCAGAATGGAGATCTTAGGACATCACTGGGTGACAACCCAGAGGATGAAACAGATTTCTTTTAAATAGATGCTAGCGTTAATAAGAGGAATCGCAGCCAAGGAGGAACTGTGGAGATTCTCCGTTCAAATTTAAAATAGAAAAAAACTAAATTTAAATTCGTTCAGATTGGGAAATAAAGTACGGCACACCTTATCGTTTAATTGATAATTAGAATAAAACCATTTTTGATGTACAACGTCTGCACAAGCCTTAGCACTTTAAGTCAGCACATACCTTGCAGCAATACAACCGTTATTAAATTAATCAGCACTATCTGCTTACTATCTGCTACTCTGGCTTCCAGTACATAGTGCCATTGAAGGAAAGGAGAGAGCCGACGAACTTGCCAGGCGAGGGTTAGCCCTTAACAGCTCACTAGCGGAAAACGTTCATATTCCTATAGGTGCTGTTAAGGGCAAAATAATCTCACACTTCTTAAAATTAGCCGGTCTCAGGTGGACTAGTCTGACTGCATCATATCCAGAAAATTATGGCCACGTTACAACAGGCCCAACACAAACGAACTGCTGCTAAGACTTCGTGCAGACATCGCTAGAGTAGTGGCAGTTTGTACAGGACACTGGCCAATAGGAGACCATGCAGCCAAACTAGAAATTACTCACAACAGTTTCTGTCGTAGCTGCAAAGATGAAAATGAAAAAGAGTCGCTTATTCACCTTCTGTGCAAACGTCCAGCCCTGTCGAGAGCCAGGCAACGCATGCTGGGTAAGCTATTATTCGACGAGCTTAAAGAGATATCTGGGAAAACGTTGGAGAACTTATCCTCTTCGTAAATTCCACAGGAGGGATATAAATATCCCAACATTACCTTCTAACAAACGGGTCGCCGTCAAAACGGCGCTCCACGCGATATTTGGGTTTTCTTCCATCTTCTACTTCTACCTATCTGCTTACGTACGAAGAACATGAATTATGTATGTATGTACATATAAACCAAATATATCATGTCACTATTGTTAAGAATTAAATCAAACTCACAACTCACAAGTCACTTTTATCCACTTATCCATTGACTCCTTATTCCACAGTTCTCATCTCATACTAACCAGACAAATGCAATAATAAACACTGATAGAATTGCTTCTATTAGCCCTATTTTCTTCATTGCTAATAAGAATGTATGTATGTGTAATATACTCAAGAAGTTATAACATGGGATTTTCTACGACCTTTTAATAAGTAATTGTTTCTTTGTAAACTCTGGTGTCCATGGTAATTCTAAAGGGTTTTTCAATAAGAGCGCTACAAAAGTTTTTTTAAATAAAACAAAAACGGTTGAAATTCTTTATTCCTGTGAAAGTACGTTCGATGCCATTATGTATGGAACTCGATTTCTTTTGCATGGCCACCACGGGCACGCTTGCAGAAGTCCAGACGCTGAACCCAATTTTCGACGGTTTTCAAGAATAAATCGGCCGATACTGTTGCAATTTCACGTTCGATATTCGTACGAAGTTCATCAATCGTCGCTGGCTGGTTGGCATAGACCATAGACTTGACGTAGCCCCACAGGAAATAGTCTAACGACGTCAAATCGCACGACCGAGGCGGCCAAGCGACTGGACCATTTCGTGAGATAACACGTTCTCCAAACTTGGTTTCCAATAAATTGATTGTGACATTCGCTGTGTGGCTTGTGGCGCCGTCCTGTTGGAACCACATGTCCTCCAAGTCCATATCATCCAATTGGGGCCAAAAATATTCGGTTATCATTGAACGGTAGCGATTCCCATTCACAGTAACGTGCTGGTCTTGATCATCACGGAAGAAGTACGGCCCAATGACGCCGCCGGCCCATAAACCACACCAAACCGTAATTTTTTCGGGATGCAATGATGACTCATGGAATACGTGTGGATTGCTGCTTGACCAATACCGCATATTTTGTTTATTGACAAAGCCATTCAGCCAGAAATGAGCCTCATCGCTGAAGATGATTTTTCGATGAAAATCCGAATTATTTTCAAGTTGTTGCTCAGCCCAATTCACGAACATACGACGCTTCTGGTGGTCAAGCGGCTTCAGTTCTTGCGTCAATTTAATCTTGTAAGGATGTAGGCCAAGATCTTTTCGCAAAATTCGCCACAACGACGTCACAGAGATGCCCAACGCTTGAGAACGACGTGTGAGAGACACATTTGGGCTTTCTTCAACTGAAGCCTCAGCGGCAGCAATATTCTCGACACTACGGGCACTTCTTTGTCTCACTGGCACGGGAACATTTTGTTCTGTGCCTGTGGATTCAAATTTTTCCACTAGACGCTCAATTGTTGATCTGCTAGGACGATTATGACGACCATAAATTGGACGTAGCGCTCTTAACGTTGAGGCTACTGACTCCGAATTTCGGTAGTAAATTTTAATAATTTCGACTCGTTGATGGCTCGTATATCTTTCCATCATGAAATGGCAAACCTTACTGAAGAGAAATGTCAAAAGAGCGGCAAGAAATATGGCGTCGTTTGCTGTCTCTATCGCGTCCCTGTTGAAAAACCCTGTATCTATATTTGGACACACTATTTGGTAGCTTCCGTTTGGCTTCAGATGTTCTCCACGGTATGAACGAGCTTGCTTTACTTGATAATTTCTTATGGATATTTTAAGTAACTCTGGCAAACTTAGTATATGAAAGTTAATTAAGTTAGCAATATGCCTTTATGCTTTGAAACACTGCCCTTCTTTGATTAAGGTTATTTTCTACCCCAAATTCACTTAGGTGATTGGGAGTATTTAATCTGCTTAAAGCGATTTGCAGCAGCTCATAAGCATCATCAGTGTCTTCGATCAGTGGGTTTAAAATTGTTTAAAATTGCCGAAGTTATTTTATAATCATCCATCAAGTGAGAAGAAGCAAGGTTGAAGAATTCCTAATGGAACAGTTAAAAATCCCTTTTAAAACGTCCATTTACAACTTCTACAACCCACCTACACATCGTTATACATCGCGATTTGTTTGCATGTAGTGCTGTTAATTGCTGATGTCCTTCCAGTAAGAAGAAGCGCTGATGCTCTTAAAATCAGATGTCGACGAAGTGGTTGAGAATTGCCAGTCCGAAAAATCGACGATCGACCAAATTTTCGTATGCCAAATTATGGAAAAGACCGAAGAATTCCAAATCAATAACCATCTAACGCGTGCCGAAACTTTCGAAAAGATACCACCGATATCATCAATACCACCAGAGGGCTTATATACCTAAGGCATTTGAGAACATTTGGTGAGTGTAAGATTGTTGCACTTAGTATTTCTGTGGCCTCTCAGGCTGTTCAATACAAGTTGTCTTGGATGGTTTCAAATCTGCAATTCGCTCTATAAATACTGGTGTCCTTCAAGGTTCAGTTTTGTCTCCGACACTCTTGCTTATTTTTATAAATGAGATCTTGTCTGCCACATCTAATCCAACACATTCCTCGCTGACGATAGCACCCTCAGCTTTACATACACTAAAAAGGTCGTGTATGTTAAGCCCATTAAATTCCGATCTTGACAGCATAATCAAATGGGGTATAAACAATAGATTGGAATTTAATGCTCCACCCAATGATGTCTTCTGTCGTTAAAGCGTCATCTTACCGATCAGCGGGCTTAGCATTTGAGTTCGCACTGCCTTCGAACTTTGTAGAAATTGTTATGTGAACTTCACAAATAAATAAGCAGTCTCCTATCCATCAATAAGTACTGTTTTCTATCGGCTCTGTCGAATTTCCCACCCCAAAAGGGCACCTTGAATATATAATTATAGATGGAAACTGATACATCATACTTGTACTCGAAGCATGTCCAATGTGATACACTCAATCTCATTGATGACGGAACTTTGTCCACGGTTACGCACTAAAAGCGGTAATGCGCTATCGACACCATCAGTAATTATTGCATAACCTCGCAATCGTCAATCGAAAATTGATTTCTACTCAAAAATGCTTAATTTTTCCGAGCACCGGAAATACGAGTATCTTCGCCCATTGGCCGGCCGTTCGCCGCGCCGTGCGTCGTGTAGGTGATACCGTTTCACGCCTTTTGAAAATCTAATCATCGACATCACAGTCATCAGCATAAATAATCATTTTTTCAATTTAGCTTGCACTCGAAATCGCACTTGTCTCACATAAGTGATGTTTTATTGTTGTGTTTCGGACACTTTTAGAGGGCTTATAAAACAGCGCATCGTGAATGGATCTTCGGATGGTATTAAGGTTGGCTGGTACATTGTGCCTTGAGTGGTTACAACATTCCAAGTGTAATGATTTTCACTTTTCCTGTTTTGCCGCTTTTAATTGGTATATTAATTCAATATGTATATTACGAGTACATTCGTCTGTGCATGTAGAGTATGAGAATGTTTGTGTGTTGGTATTTTGTTTGTAGATGAAAGGAAAGGTGGTTGGCATTGTCAAGAGATGATGATTGTGCATCAGCTGGTGGAAAATTAGATTGTATGCAGCTAGGAATGAGCAAACTTAAATTGGAGCAGTAAATGAGAACATGGCTCTCAAGCTTATTAGAGGGGAGCGGTGGAAACCTAAACATTTCTACGATATTGGTGACAACATGACTGTGTCTTTCTTTGGTGCGCTATGAGGGCAAAGACATTTTAACTATCGTGCTATTTTTGGTCAGCTTGGATAATGTCATATCTATCTTCTTAGTGAATTACATCATTCACTGTTCGGAACATCTATAAAAACGCACAGACAAATGTCCCCACCTGATAGGTATAGCCCACCAGTTCCATTAACAAAATCAGTTCTTTGGGACGAGTTTGCACTGGCGTAGCTGCACAGAATGGTAAAATGCTCTTAAATAGATTTTAAAGTTCTACGAACTGAGATATATCTATGCGATGCACATTTACGTGTATATATGTATCTACACATTATGACGAAGTAAGGCTTGCTCAGCAACCGTTAATCAAATTTGTCATCTTTGCCATTTTTTTTTTCTGGAAGCTATCACCAACACACAAAAGTGTTCACTAGAAAGCCGTAACTTCAAAATATACTCGTACAGAGTCTACCTCCAAGGCATTGGTGATCAAATCGAGAAGAACTAATGACCTTAACATTTGTAAGCAGAACTATTACCGAGGTATAGATATTAAATGCTGTACAAGTGCATGTTTGTAGCTTCTTTATGGAAACGATTAAATTGTCCAAAGATGCGGCTTGCCAAGATTAACTTATCTTTTACACTCAATTTAAAATGAATCACATTTAAGACGTCTTTTCAATTTATATTGAAGGTTTAATTTTGTTATAAAGGTGCACCTGCGTAACAATAGCTTACTTACAATTGAAAAGAGGTTTGGAAAGACACCGAATGAACAACAACAAAAAAGTGTTTTAAGCTCAAGGAAAACATACTGTTTCATAGTCTTACAGTGAAAACTATATCCGAAGATTTTCTGAGAAATTCAAACAACTGGCAACAGGTTCATAGATATCCATATCTGTGGCCAAAAGGAAAAACAACATAAGTTGACTTATGTCGAAAATGAAACGGATGCGCAATATTAGATTCTATTTTCCATATTTTTTTCTTATTTTTATTTCTACTGGTTGCTGAGTTATAGACCAGCAAAAAACAACATTAGTAATTTTCCCGTATAATATGCATAATGGAAAGACAGCATAAGTTACGATTTTCCGTAAGCTTTTGACATATGTTCTAATGCTCCAATAGTTACTCAAACTAACGCATAAGTAATTGTAGAAAAATATTTTTTTTCTCATCTTTATTTCTGTATCCACAACTTTCTTATACGATGCGGATGCATATTTTTTTTCTAAGCTAACATCAAACCTTTCAACTGCTCTCCTGAAAAGTTGTAAAAAACGACTTATGCTGTTTTACCTTTTTGCCACAGATTGTACTCGGAAGTCCAACACCAAATGTGTAATTTGTGGCTGCCTATTGGGTCGGGGCTTTTTATTCCTGTTTTTTTTTTTTTTTTTTAATTCGAACAAGATTCTTTACTGCGAAAAACGGAAAACACATTACTTCGGGGATTTTAATACTTTACGCCGTCTTTATCATTCTCTTTACGCATTTTCAAAACTGCGTATTAGACGGAGCTGGCCGGTAGCTGGAGGTTAAGCTTGCATTATATATAATTGAAGTAATATACTTTTTTGCTTAAAACCATGGAAAGACTAATCGATATACACATTAGAGACTTTCTAGATAGAAATTCACCTTTGCACCCAAAAAAATACGCATACAGGAAAGAAAGATCCACGCGGCTCCCTAAAATTACGCCAAAAAGTGTTTTGGAAAAAGAGCCAAAATAATTATGGCGTAAAGTTTTTGGAAAAAACGCCAAAAACCAAAAAGGAAAATTCGCCAGAATGCAAGGAAATTACGTCAAATTTTTGGAAAAAAAGCCAAAAAGTAAATTGGAAACTACGCCAGAAAAAGATTACCTTTATTGGTTTATTTCCAAATTTGGTTTGGAAATAAGACCAGAAAAAACAGTTTTTTTTTCAGGCTGCATTTCCTAGTTAAGTTCTTTTGGTTTATGAGTAGTACCGGGCTCTTTTTCCATTTCCTTTGTTTGGCGTAGTTTCTTTTGGCGTAATTTCAGGGAGCCATCCACGGAAGGAGCTCTTTTAAATCTGGTAACACAGAAACACAGATCAAAGAGGCTTTCCATCACAAAGAGATCGCACTATGTGCATTCCTAGTTATTGAAGGTGCTTTTGATAATACCGGATACGATTCTATATCAAAATCTTTGTCCAGAAAAGGTATTGAACATCCTATTAACCGATGGGTTAGATCGATGCACGAAAACCGAAAAATCTCCACATCTTCTGGGGAAGCCTCGGTCACAGTTTCAGCCATTAAAGGCTGTCCACAAGGAGGTGTCCTCTCACCCCTACTGTGGTCTCTCGTCATTGATGATTTACTCGACAAGCTCATTAACCTTGGCCACCATACAATTGGTTATGCTGATGATCTAGTCATCACCATAAGAGGAAAAAAAAAATGCTAAAGACGTCTGCAATACTATGCAAACAGCTCTCAAGATAGTTACTGACTGGTGCGTTAAAGAGAATCTCTCAATTAACCTCAGTAAAGCTACTCTTATCCCTTTTACCCGCAAAGAAATCTGGTTCTAGACCAGATATCCCTTAACAACATCACAATTGAGTTCTCCAATGAAGTAAAATATCTAGGTATGGTTCTTGATAAAAAACTAAATTGGAACTCACATGATAAAAACAAGATTACCAAAGCAACAAAGCCAAAAAGTCCTCGTTTGTACGGTAAGACCTGGGGAATAACTCCAAAGGTCACACATTGGATATATACAATGATGATATGACCTATCATCACTTACTCATCAGTAATAAAAAAAAATTCCAAAAAATTCTGGTTTGATTCGGGTTAAAAGTGGACCCGTAAACATTTTTCAAAATCACGTTTTTCATCCAAGGATGCACGTAAAACTCCACTAGACTCTCATTAGATTTTCTCACATTTTGAGAATGCATTTAAAGCCATTAATTTCGATCTTCCACCTCTGATGTTGTTGAACAAAATCCTCAACTATACTATCCGTTTCTATCGTTCCTAGACTACCAACTAATGAGCTTCCATTCAAAATCGATAAATTTTGATAACTTTTATGTATAATTGCACAATTTCCACAATTTCCCGAGAGAAAAAAACCGTAACTATTCGCAGTCATTAAAAAAAAAAACGCCATCATAAATTTAGAGAACCACAAAAAAAAAAAATTGAATCTTTTGCACAAAACATAAATCTCAGCACAGAAAAACATTTTTTAATTTAATTTTTTTTTTCAAGGTGCTCTTTCCTTGAGATCTTCAACATGACACATGAACGAATGTGCAAAATTCCATACCAAACCCGAACTGAGCCCACAAGATGTCGGTTGATATCATCGTATGTGATTTGCCAAACACCTTCACCAGGTTGTCTGTCTGTCTGTCTGAATGAATCTGCCATCAAAGCGGAGTATCTCTGGTGCGACGCGCATAAACCAAACTCACACACAGGCACATAGCCAGTGTCTGCACTAATTTCTCTGTTTTCATTCACTTGTGGGTACATAAGTATCTAAACCAATTGCATTGTATCTTTAGCGATAGCCAAAAATTGTATTGTACTCATCATTTCGATGTACCTACGCTGGAGCTGAAATCCACACTCTTCTTTTGGCCACATCTGATTGGTTAGATACATTTAAGCTGAAATAGCTTAACAAAAAGTAACAGCATCAGAAAATGTATCTCAACATTGTATTTCCCCGTTCATCTAGGAGTAGGTACGCGTGTGTGTGGGTATGTGTGTGTGTGGATGTACTAACATAAGGTTTTTTTTGGCTTTTTTCTTAGTTTTGCATCTTGTAGCGTCTCAAAAGATGTAACTTTGATACCAATATTATAATGTTTATTATTTTGCTTTTAGGTTTCAATGGTAGTTGTTGTTGTTGCTTCTGATAGTAATAGCAACACCAGTGCAAGTGATGTTCATTGTGAGATTTTTGCTCTAAACTTTTATTATTACTATTATACCGTTCGTTTTCTATTTTTTTTTTTTGTTTTGGATTTTTTTTTTGTTATTTTGCGAGAGATTTGTGAATATAGAAGATCTATACTGTTAGATGGGAGATTGAGATTTTGTTTTTCTTTTTGTGCGCTGCAATCGAGTGAGTATAGTGTACATAGTTTTTTGTGATATAAATACTGGTGTCTGGATTTCTATCAGTATCAAATCTTGTTTAACCATCTTCGCTAGAAGACCAATAAGGATACTTTAACTCCTTTGAGTTTGTGATAAATCAATTAAGTTTTAAAAATATACAAAATGAAGGTATATTATAATTTATATCAATTTTGTGTTAACAAATTAAATTATTTAGTGTTAAATATTTGATATACCGTAACCTAAGTGATTGTGCTAAATAAATACATAAAGGATATTGCTGAAAGTGAATTAAATTCAAAAAGTTCTTTGAATCGCTATCGAGCTGTCGAATGTGCTTGATGTTAAAACTTTGAAATTTAATTTTAATACACATTTTAACAAAAAGTGGTGAATTTGCATTAAAACTATTAATTCAATTGGTTTTAATTTTTAAAGAATTCTTCAAGATCGATTTAAAAATACTTACTCATAACTAAATTTAGACTTTCTAAAACTATTTTGTTTAAAAAGTCATTTCGATTGTATCCAAATAATAAGGATTTTTCTTAAACCTATTCGTAGGATATCTACAAAAAAAAAAAACAAATAGTTTCAATAAACATTGATGTAATGAAATCAACCACACCTTCCGAATCCAAATAATTCAAATGATTAGCTGCTCTTCGCAAGTCTGCATGAAGGCACAAATCTTTAACTTAAATCTAACCTCATTATTTGGTCCTGAAGTAATCCAATACATAAAACATCTCGTAAATTGCATAATCACTCATTAGTTCCTCTAAATCCGCACCTTCGCTGCAAATGGCAATCAAAAAGAAACGAAGTGAAAAATACAACATTGTCAAACATGGTGACAAAATAAAATGCTAATGAACGTCAATAAACGTAGCGCATCACAAAATTAATCACCCGTGTGCCGTTGTGTTGTATGATATATTGTTTTTGGGAAATAATCATTCCCGACACAATACCATCATCATCATGATCATAACAACCACTCAACACTGTAATTACGGCAAAATACCGTCTCTTTTGTCAATTATCTGTTATACCATTCACTTTTATTTTTTCTCATTCTAATCTGGTGTATCCATCTTTACAGTGCTTTGCAACGATAGCTGTTTTGGCCTGTGTCGCTTTGGTTAGGTGCGAACCTCCAGTACCACAGAATTCTTACCTTCCACCAAATCAACAATCAGCTGAGCCATCAAATAACTACCTGCCACCCACTCAGTCATACCAATCGCCTGCTAATAATTATTTGCCACCCCAGAGGAGTCAATCAACTGTTGCCGCTCCACAGAGTACATATGCTGCTCCATCTGCTGCTGCTCCAGCTCCAGCAATTACCTCGGCGATTTTCCCAAAACAACAACAGGGCAATGGAAATTATCCAGCTAGCCAAGGATTCTCAAACTCCGGATACGGTACTGGCAATGGCAATAACAACGCGTACAGTGGTTACGGCGAAGAGAACTACGGTCCAGCTAAATACGAATTCAAGTATGACGTTCAGGACTACGAGTCTGGTAATGATTTCGGTCACATGGAAGCCCGTGATGGTGACAGAACTGTTGGCCGTTACTACGTGCTCTTGCCCGATGGCAGGAAACAAGTTGTCGACTACGAGGCCGATCAGAATGGTTACCGTCCAACTATCTCCTACGAACAAACCGGAAATGTTTACAATGGTGGTGGTGCTCAGAACGGCGCTGCTGCTGGTCGTGATGGCGCATTCAGTGGCTACGATGCCAATGCACAAAGCAAATACCAGGCATACAATTAATGATCGATTACTACCATGTCCACTCTATCCAATCTAGTATCCTGCTAAAGGTGAACACCTAAAGTCGTTCTCATCCTGTGTTAGGTTTTAGGCCAGTTTCTTTGTGTGGTTTTTCATAGCATTCTATTTTTCCTTTATTTTTATTTGATTTGTTTTTGTTTTTATTTTGCATGACATTGTAATAGTATTATCTTCCATTAATTTTACATTTTCTTTTGTTTTATATTGCATATCCTTTTTGTTTCTATTTTTATATACATTAATTCATTGTGTCCACGAAAGCGCAGACCACACAGCAAAGCCAACTGCCATAATTTAAAAAAAAGTTACTTGTTAAGCGCTCTTTTTGTATATTTTACAATTCACAAACTTATATATACATTTTTTTTATTATATATTTTTGTATACAATACCATATACCAATTGCATTCATATTTTTGTATAATAAAAAAAATCGTTTTTTACGTAAAACATTATTTAAAAACATCTGTTTTGTTTTCAAATATTTGAAATGATTTTCCCTTTTTTCTGTAAGAATTTAGTTATAACGGGTTTTTGGATGCAAACTCCAATTCTAGAATTTAATAGAACAGAACTTAAAATGGGCAAACAACTCAATTAGAAAAAAAAATACAACTCTGCCTTCGTGATGTTGGCCTAGAACAAGAGAAAGACAGTCTCTGCTTTCTGAATAGGGGGGTACAAACGATCCGACATATCTGACAGACTTGGTCGGATAGATGTCTGACAGACCGATGTCATTAGCGTTTACATTGTCCAACACGTTGCAAGTGGATTTGAAAGATTTCGGACGTACTGAGAGCAGCACTTTTGATTGATAGCATTTTAGAAGAATAAATCTAAGAGAGAAAAGAAAAAAAAAGGAAGCGAATTTTGGTACAGGAATGGATGTTTCTTGCATACACTTACACACTGTCAGAGTTGGTCAGAGAGACCAAGACTGTCAGATATGTCGGATCATATGTACCCTCCTAATGAGAGCTTGAACAAAACAAATCTTGACATTCTGTACCATGCTACTCGGTTAAAACGAAATCATCATGTGTTCTTTGTTTTCACCTAATTCAGCTCTGTTTTTGTTAAGCAATCAACAAATAGATACAGCGTACTAGTCGACAGCATTGAATGTCTGCATGCCGCCATCGGGATGCCTGAGGAATGATGTCATCATCGTAAGCAGCAGTTATTAAAAATTAATATTTTTAACTTTACTTGCCATTTAGCATTATTTAAATTTTTGGTTTTTGTTTTTAATTTTTTTTCTTTTTTATATTCTTTTGCCTTTTCAATTTCTTTAATTTGAATTTTATTTCAATATTCTTATTTTACTATTTTCTTTCTCACTTTTATTTTTTCGCCTGTTTCCTTATCACATTGTGAATGAGTAATGGATATTTTAATTTGAATTAACTTACTTTTCATCTTAAGTCCTGGTTGCGTTTCTGTTTCTTCTCTCACAGGTAGTACCTTTGCGTTTTCATAATTTGCAATGGTTTAGCTCAAGGCTAGTCAACTTTTTTAGCAGTCGGGCCAAACGGACGATTCAGCAATTTTCGGTGGGCCACTGACGGTTCCTATTTTAATTACTTTTCTACTTTTTTTTATAATAAAAAATTAAATATTATAAAGTGTAATAGTTGTCTATTAAAATATGTAGGTATCTTAAATGAAAATCTTAATAAAATCAATGTGATTTCTGACATTGTTTATGTTGTAATAATTTACTTATGTTATGCATCAAATCGGATGTCGATAGTAACAACAAGTCACAAATATGCTGCTCAGTTAGTGATGTGCGGTATTTATTTTTTTACATAACTAAGATTTAAAAAAACCTCTTCACAAATATATGTTGATCCAAAACTACTTAACTCTTTCAGCCACAGTTTCATATAGATGATTTCATAAATAAAACAATTGGATATATAGTTTAATAGGGCTTTATTTATTTTAAAAAAAGTTGGAAAAAATTAATACGGTATAAGGCTTCAAAGGAATAAGGTGGTTAGTTTACTAAGCACCATTGCGGTGGGCAAAAAAATAATGATGACAAAAGTATCAATTTACGGGCAAAATCTAATACATAACTTAATTTTTAAGAAATCTATAAAACAGTATGAGATGAGTATGATTTGCGGGTCTTCGCCTGAGCTGGTGCTATAATCCCTTGGTAAACACTTCTGTTGGAATGATAATAGCGGACCCCCTGAGAGTGCTCAGTGGAACCCCAGGGGTTCGCGGACCAAACGTTGAGAATCACTGACTAAGGTGAAATAAAGAAAATAAAACCTACTATAGTCACATCCGTGGTTAGTAATCTAACCACCATGACCATATTACTAACGTTATTCATAGTAAAGTACAAAAGAAAATATTTATTTTTTATCGCAGATTAATCAAACAAATACTAAATAAACGCTAAAACCGTAACGTAATTAACATTCATACCTTCATTACATAATTTAGAAATGCTCCCTGGAAGAAATTGCACTGCACCACTTATTCGATTAAGCGCCAAAGTTTCACAACACAGTGTCAACGACAACTAAAAAATGTAAAATAGTTAAGCTATTTGTCAATAAATGTCATTAAAGTATGTTTTAATAGAATGTGAAAAGGTCGTTAGTAAACTAACTACCGAACCTGAGAGAGTTAAGAACTGCAAGGCCATGCCTGTTATTGCAGGAAAGTCTTTTTCTGGTAATATTTTCCAAAAATCTGCAAAATCTTCTGAAGTTTGTGATTTGAAAGATACTTTCTAGGTAAAAGCGTTTTTTTTTAGCGAAAATTGATTTTGCAGTTCAGAGAGTTCCAACTGAATATCGGCAGGATAAGTAATTATTTCACTCAAACTGATTATGAAGGGATTTATAAAAATTTCTATATTTTGTTTTTGTACTTAGAACAGTTGATAGTGGCGATATTGAGCTTCTCTTAGAAACCTTTGAAAGTGGATAAAAGGTCAATATTTTCTGTACCTAAATTAATTAAAAATAGATTTAATTTGGCTTTGAATCTGCTTATCAAATTAAACATCGTCGGAAATGAACAATATTTGCCTTATAATTTGAGATTCAAAATATTGAGGTAATTCGTAACGTCAACAAGAAATGCAAGATCACTTAACCAGGATGTACTCTTCAGTAAATCAGTTTCCAAAGGTAAATCCCTTTTTTCATCTAAAAATTCCATCATCTTTCTCTTTCCATGTCAACAACGGTATTACAGTTCAATCAAGCAAGTACGAACTACTAATCTATTTATTGCAAAATTGTTTTTTTGAAGTCTTTTTTGTTAGTAAACTAAACGCAGCTATAAATGGCGGATTCGGCATTTTCTGAAATGAGTGAAATTTGAACATGTTTGGGGATACAATGGTCTCTTGTATCCACCATTTGATTTGACGCGTATTGGAAATGCTGCAGCTTTTCACAATATCTATAAAAGTTTCACAGTATTACGAGCAAACTTAAGGCTTCATCACGAGTTTTGCGCGAATGGATATGGGATCTTTGCTAATGATTTATGCTGGAACTAGTCAGAACGAGGTATAAGACGAGGTCGGCATAGGGTATAGGTAAGTACTTGAAGTGGTTGGAAGGTGTATTGTTTCTAGGATTTACTATGTTATCTATCCAGCAAAGTTTAAGAAAATGATAGGTTAGGTTAGGTTAGCGGGCTGATGAGAATGGCTACATTCCCATCACACTTAGGTCCTTGTGGACCCATTGCGATACCCATAATGTGTTCCCACCCGTGGTATTGTCGTCTTGGTTATAGCCATCCCGAAGCCCTGGCAAATTTCAGCAGGTTAGATGGTAATCCACCTGTTGTTTGCTTTAGTTTCTGATGTCTGTTCAATTTTGGCACGAAGGTTGCAGAGTGGAGGTTTGACCGTCCCATCTGCCTGTTCTCTATTTAGGGCTGAGCCCTTTCTAGCCAATTCATCCACAGCTTCATTACCTGGTATCCCTCTGTGCCCAGGGACCCAGCAGAGCTTTACATTGTGCTGCGTGCCGAGAACCTTCAGCTCTTCGCGGCAACACTTTACAAGCTTCGATGTTATTTGTGTAGCAGCAATTGCTGTTATGGCCGCCTGGCTATCAATGTAAATAGTGATATCGTCTCGCGATATTGTCATCATTGACACCAACTGGGCTGCCTTTGTCACTGCTAGAACCTCAGCCTGGAAAACGGTGCTATGGTCTGGGAGTCGTATGGAGCTATTTATTCCTAGTTCCTCCGAAAAGCAACCCGCTCCTATACCGATGTCCATCTTTGACCCATCTGTGTAGATGGACTTACCATCTTGAGGTACCTCGTTTTTCTCCCATTTCTCTCTGCTTGGAAAAGTCCAGGAGAAGGGTTTTTCGAAGTCCAAGTATGGGACAGTGTAGTCTGAGTTGATGTCACCATTAAGGTAATTGCTAAGTATCTGGGTATGTCCATATGCATAAGGTCTCCAGTAATTTGACTGACTTAACCTGAGAGCGCTTTTTGCTGCCGTCTCTTGCATATAGAGATCCAGAGGCAGCAGGTGAAGAATTACTTCCAGTCCCGCTTTTGGTGTTGTTCTCATCGCGCTGGTTGTTCCAGTGCAAGCTATTCTCTGTACTTTGGTCATATCTTTGAGGTTGCTGATTTTGGTGACAGCTTGCCACCAGACCAATCCCCCGTATGTAAGTATGGGTCTGACTATCGCTCGGTACATCCATAGCGTTATTTGCGGTCTACAACCCCAGTTTTTCCCGAAGAATCTACTGCAGGTGTTGAAAGCAACTGATGCCTTTTTTACCCTTTCTTTAATATTCAGCTTCCAATTTAGCTTCCAACTTAGCTTTCAGACAACTTAAGGGGTACCCTCAATATTTGGTAGCGTGAAGGGTGGTATCACTCTTTTGTTAGTGAACAACACTAGTTCGGTTTTCTGAGGGTTGACCCCCAGTCCGCATTGCTTCGTCCAAACGTTTAGTGTGTTTAAGGCTCTCTGAACTAGTTCACTAACAGTGGTAAGGAATTTTCCCGTGGCAAGTAGCACTACATCGTCTGCATATGCTACTGCTTTTATTCCACTGTATCTAAACTTTATTAGCAATTCGTTATCGACTATGATCCAAAGAAGTGGGGATATGACCCCTCCTTGCGGTGTGCCTCTAGATGCGATCACATTTTGACGGGTTCCCCCGAGTTCAGCAATGATGTGCCTACTGCTAAGAAGGCTAACTATCAGTTTGGCTGCCAGCGTGTATTCCTTAAGGTGTAGGGATCTTTCAACCGTGGTGACTACATCATATAGCGCTGTTTCCACACCCATACCTTTAGTGTAGGCATGCTGTGCCGCGGACATATTTATGTGGTTGAACTTACCACGTATATGAACCTCTAACAGCTTCTCAAAGGTCTTTAGTAAAAAAAAAAGAAAAAGAAAATGATAAGTTCTTCAATCTTTTTCAAAGATATCTCTTTGTGTTTATAGAGGTAGGTTAACTTCAATACGCTGTTTGGGCTCAAGAACTGGGTATTTGAAGGAACTTTTTTGTATTTGCATCTTTGCAGCTACGCCAGAAACTGTTGTAAAGGATATAAGGTTGGCTGCATGGTCTCCTCTTAGTTCGTATTTATTTCTACAATAATTCTGAACTCTTTTTTATTATCTATTGGCAACTCTCGTAAGACGTAACCTGTGAAGGCCTGAACCCCGCTTTACAAGTTCGTCAATTAATTTATTTCTTTCTATGTGACTGCGGACTAGAATCCGGGGCAGGATGAATAAGATTGATACATCGACTTCGAAACCATGGATTTGATAGCTAATATGACTATGACTATATTTAGTAATAAAGTAAAGTAATAAAGTAATCTTTGCTGATTAAAACTTGTTCCTCGTAAGACTTTTTCTAATCTGATTATCTATCAGGTCCACCCTGAAATGTAGCGCCATTGAAAGCAAGAGCTAAGTAAGATAATTTAACCACTGTAATTTCGATTGCCCTCAGATCTCGTAAAAAGAGAAAAACTTTTAGAGATGAGTCGTGTATCCATGTGAATGTGACGAAGAAATGGATCTCTTTCTGTAATGGAATAGCTACACGGTTTAAGCTCAAATTGAATCCGGCTTAGAATCTATTTATTCTAGTGATGTCTTTATCGTCAATGGACTTAATGGGAATGCTGACGTTGACGAAAACCCTGAGAAGTAAGTTTAACAGAGCTTTGATTGATAACGATGGTCATGGTTGATGGTCAATGTGAACTTAGATGAAAATACGTCATATTCTATACCGTTCAGATTTGAGAGCGACTTGGGGAAACAAAGAATTCGTTATGGCCCTAGGATCACAAATCTGGTATATCGATATATGGTTCAAAGATGGCAAATGATCCTGGGCCTAGCTTCCAAGGAACTATTCACTTTCAAGAAAACACCAGTTCAACATTTCAATCCAAATAATATGTTATTTTGATAAATCCAATATTAACAGCCAATTAACAAAAATACGCACCCATACACACTAAATAACAAACAATACTGTTCTCGCGGCAAGCTTCTTTGGTTATTTCTTATAAATTCTCACCAACTGTCCTTGTTCATTGTACTTATACAACGGACCATTAATTTTGTCCACTGGCGTGTATTTCAGTTGGGCTGTGAAGCCATTATTTCGTGCTTCCTCCTCGGTTTGTGATGTCTTATAGGTGACCTTCTGCAAAGTCTTCTCCGGTGTTAGAACAAAATACTCTCCATTGGTCACAGTACTGTCGGTGATTTCTTCATTCTCTTCGCTGGGAAAATTAAAGCCGTTACCTGAAGCATTATCCTCTGGATTGCGTGGCTCTGGGTATCCCACAGGTTGAGCAACTGGAACTCCATATTGAGTGGCTGGCTGAACAACCGGAGCGTCATATTGTGCAGCTGGGATTTGAACTGGCCGCAATGTTTGTCTACCAAACTGCTGCTGCCTGAAGTTGCCCGAGAATTTCTGTGGCCTACGAATTGGAGCGAATTGCCGTTGGGGGAAATACTCCCGAGTGTTTAATTGGGGCGCACGTACAATCTTGAACTGGGTTGTAGGCAGAACTGGAAGACCTTGCACGCGAAGTATATCCACGCCTGAGGGCTCATCGATTTCGTCTGGAAAGATAGAAGACGGGGGTAGATAGGCGGTATTTGGCGCCAATTGTCCAGCGTTGCTTTCTCTGATCTGCCCAGCGAAATCCACACGTTCTTTGGTTATCTCCAATTCAGCACCATTGTCCCGTTGTACTAGTGCAGCGATGTATTCATTTGGTAAGTTAAAGGGTCTGCCTTGTGGCTTCCAACCAGATGGTGCGTAAGGTCCACGTACCGGCACTTCAGCAAAAGCAACCACCAACAAAGTACCGAGTATCACAATCTAAAATGGCAAAATCAATCGAAACAGTTATGAAAATCTACTTTTAATCCAATTCAATGCGGAGCCTACCTTTCCAAACATGGCGGCCAATCCAATCAACTGCGTTCACCAAACTGATTCCACTTTAAACGCACTTTTTGGCTTTTATACCACCCCAACTTGTTAAATCGATGTTGCATCCTAAAATTAGTATGCAACACACTAACGCTGTTGATTTTACAATTTGTCATTGTTCGAAAATCCTCGCAAAGTCCCACGTACAGAAACAGACGTCACGTACCCTTTACGTTGGCCCATAACGCATTCATCTGTCAATTAAGTGTTGTAATGGTCAATGCTCTTCGAAAATTCTCATAAAAAAATCCGCGCGAGACTAGTTTTGTGCGTTGTCAATTTAAAAAAAAAAAAAAAAAAAAAAAACAACAACAACCTAAAAAAATCAAGTTCAATGTTATCGTGCATCATCGCGTGCCAACAGAGTTTTGCATGCGCAGAGGCGAAACCCCATTGTGACAGTACATATTTGTTTGGCTTTTGTTTGATCATCTTTATGTCGCCGATCGATGATGTCTCGAGGCGTGAGTTGTAAATTTACACTTAATTGGATATTTAACATCCCAAGACAATGATTAATATTAAATAATAACGAACTTTGTACATACATACATATATGTATGAGTAGTAAATACATATATATATGTATATGTATGTACATGTGATGAGTTCTTCCTTATGAACGTCGTTAATCAAATTTGATAGCTCAATTTGGTAAATTGATGTTTGTGGCATATAACGGTGATAATTTGATAAATGTATTGGTTGCTTTTTAGGACTTGCATCATTTTGACGTTTATATTCAATTAAAGTAAAATTATTGGGTGCATTTTAAAAACCGTGCCAGTTATGATACAAGGCGACGATCTTAGGCAACATTTCTTTCTTCACAATCGATTTGCTGATTATGTGTGATTTTAATTATTTAATTACATAGTATGTATGTATATCCAAAATTATCTTGATTAATATTGTGCCGAAATTTTTATCGAGTTTTGAGTTATGCTTTCGTCTGGGCCAATTAGAAAATGTCGGAAGAAAAATATACTGAAGAGAATGACCTTTGAAGCAGCCACTGGCAACGGTAGCTCACTCTACGTAGGTGTATTATATCTTTCGAATGACTTCTGCGGAAATTGTAAGGACGAGGAAGAGGAAAAGGGTGTTACTCATCTCCTCTGTTCATACCCAGCTCTTTCTCATAGAAGGAAACTACTCTAATGAGTACGTAACGTTAAGAGAAGTTAAGTCTGATGTACCACAAGGCAGTGTGCTAGGCCCTGTGTTGTATCTACTACTCACCAGCTATCTACTAGAATGTAAACAGCAACTGTGGGAACATTTGCAGATGATACTGCTGAACTTGCTGTGGGGGAATCTGTCGAAATAGCAACAAAAAAAAACTACAAAAGGTAGTAAACAAAAAAAATTGTATTACGTAGCATAGTAAAAGCACCCTGGTACATAAGAAACGCCGATCTACATAGGGATTTAGAAGTTAAATTGGTTGAAGACGAAGTCAAAAAAGTAGCTAAAAGTCATAAACTTAGACTTCTTAGCCATCTCAACTTGGAAATAACCAATGTATTAAATAATGACAACCTAATTAGGAGATAAAGAAGGGTGGAAACTTTTGGTCTAGCTTTCTTATTAACTTACTTACTTAGGTGGCGCTACAGTCCGGGGTGGACCAAGGCCTCAACCAACAACCTCTTCCAGTTAGCCCGGTCCTTAGCTAACTGCCTCCAGTTGCGTACTTCAAGTTGGTTGAGTTCTTGTTCTACTTGTGCGCGCCACCTTAGGCGAGGTCGTCCTCTACTGCGCCTTCCGGGTAAGAGTCGAATATTCTCCGAGCCGGAGCGTTGATGTCCATATGCTCCACATGTCCTAGCCATCTTAAACGCCCAATGTGCATTTTTTTGACCAAGTTGATGTCGCTGTACAGCTCGTACAGTTCGTGGTTGAATCTTCTCCTCCAGAATCCGTCAACGCAAACGGGACCGAATATCTTACGAAGGATTTTTCTCTCGAAGCGACCAAGGATATCTTCATCCGCTTTCGATAAAGTCCATGCTTCAGCTCCATATAGCAAGACTGGAATGATAAGGGTCTTATATAGAGTCTCCTTTGTCGATCGAGAAAGGACATTACTACTCAATTGCCTTCTTAGCCCGAAGAAACAGCGGTTGGCAAGAGTAATCCTTCGTTTGATTTCCGACGAGATGTAATTTTTTGATGTTATGGTGTTTTGGTCTAGCTAACTAAATTAAATGAACAAAATTATAACAATTGCATTCTAACCAAGAAAAAAAGAAAACCAACAAACGGTGGTTTATTAATAACTTTAAAAAACATAACTACGAAAAATAAATTGCTGATTAGTCAAATAACTAGGTGCGATTCTCTGAAGATAGACGTCATTAAGCCTTTGGGAGGTTTTTTGTTTTAGATCGGGCTAAAATCCCTCACTTTTGCAGATGGTTCCCTCGCGTATCTGCCTCTGCAATGTCTTTTGATGATTTTTTCTTTCAGCGATTCTCAAAAAAAACCTAAATTGAATTCCAACGAACTTAAATTAAACATAAAAGTTAAATTGATATTTCTGACGGTTGCCGTCATTTTTTACTGATCTTAACTTAACTAGACTGTATGAATTTGTTCTTATTTGTTTTTGTTGTGTATGTTGTCTCCTCAATAGCTTGCTGTCATGATTCAATATTCCTAGATATTTAGCTACCTTGTCAATGCAGATATTTTTGTCGTAGATTTTGAGAGGTTTTGGTATGAAGTTTGTTTCTTATTACCTGGACTTTTAGGTGATGTACTGAAATGCTGAAATGGTATAATCATAGAATTTTAATTTTATTTGCAAAAAAGTGCACAATGCTTAGTAATAATGCCAGAGACCGAACGTGTGTTCGTGCTGTTGAGCTTCATTAGAGCGTTCGATTTCTGCTTGTCGTGGACTGGCCACAAAGTTTAAGCCATTGAGTATAGATACATATGAATCTAGCGCCTGGAGGCTTTATTTTATTGCTTTATTTTCAATGAGTTTCTTGCGACTTCATCCGGGCTTTCATTGTCTGGGATATCCATATGAATGACCTGGTACCGAGCATAGTGTTCAGATATCTCATTTTAATGTTTCTCACATTCCCTTACTAGCCTTTATGGCTGCCTGGCTATCAGAGTATACAGCGATTACGTTAATAATACACCTGATGATTAATACAGCCTGAGTATAATGGCTGTGATCTTGGCCTAAAAGATGCTGCAATCATTGCAATTTCAATGATTAACTATTAAGGCTTCGCAGTGTTTTATAGCCGATATGGTGTAAAAAAGCTAGTTGTTCTACAGATCAAACCGTTTCTGTTATCAAAAGAAATAATTGAAAACATGATAGTCACTTGTTGTTGGCCTTCCATCTAGATAAGTTGGAGTCATCGTATGGTATTGGTGACCAAAAGCCCGCTTCTCTTAGTCTTAGTACACTTCTGATCGCAACCCTGTTGCAGTGTAGATTTAGCGGAATTAGACCGACCCTTAAATCCTAATGCATGCAGTTCCTTGAACTTTGGTGAGGTTAGAGAGAGTTGAAAAGAAAATAAGGCCAGGTTTGTTTAAAACATCATTACCGGGCAAAATTAATCGCACTTCTAATTAGAATGAGAATTATGTACGTCTGCCTCCAGGCCATCTAGGCCTTGGTGACTTTTTGATATTATAAATACGTTTACATATACCAACTGAATTATTTAACTCTCTTAAGTACTATCGTGTTCGTGTAAATAAATTCGAACTAAGTATAGTAACATTTTGAGAAAATAAATCGTACGCGCATAACTCGGCTGAACTGAACATCATCCGATTTGCATGGGGATTTTTTTGTTGGATTCGTATTGAACCAGGTAAACACACTACCGAGTCAAAAATAGGAAATTTACCGGAAAAGTCGGAAAATCGTGAAAACCGGAAATTGCATACTTTCAGGGGTGGTGGCGATATCTGAAAATTCCATTTTGTATGAGAAGGAGAAAATATTGATTTTAAGCAATAACAAACACTCCAGAATTGACAATTTTGCCCCTCATGAAAATGGAATCGCCAACAGATGGCGTTACGCTCTCAAACTCTGTCATTTGGAGCTACTGTTGTCCAAGAACGCGGTTACAATCTCACCTTTAAGGTAATGTCGTCAAACGAACTTTTCCAGATACATACCTACATACCTATGTCCAATGTGGATCAATTGTCCAATTTCCCTTCCACAAACAAGCTTTGCAGTGACCTGAAATGTGTGCAAATGCATTGAATTTAATTTAATTCGAAAAGAGTTTCATTCTTTCAATAGAGAGGCTCGACTTTCGAAAGGGACGTTAATAATTTATTCAATTTTAGGCGGAACAAAGTTCGCTGGGTCAGCTATATAGTCTTTCTATAAAAATCTGTTTGTGCAGAAGAAATGCACTTTGGAACTTACTCTCAGGAGTCACCTTCTTATAGGCTTTTGATTTCTTATTTAAGAACAAATCCTGGATTCGGCAGCGAATGGATGCCCTATGCGCTATGCCTATAGGATCTCAGTTCTGGTCAAATCACTAGATGCTTCACTAATAAATCTCAGAGCTATGACGTCATTATTATTTAAAAGTTGTTAACAACTCTTAACAAAGGTGTGTGACAAAATAACACTCAAATCGATATGCTCATAATTAACAAATAAAATCATGTTAGTAATGACGCTGTATTTACATAACTACAAGGAAACATGATCTTACCCTTGAATTTGAAAACGATTCGCCTTTTTCTTTCCTTTTTTCCACAGACAGACAAGCAACAGATTCATCATTTTTTGGCAAACCCAATACTTGAGATTCACCTTCGGCCAATCTGTTGTTAAATCACATCGACTTATTGGTGGAAAAGGAATCTGATTGTCTTATTATTGAACATTAAATAAATAATAAATATTATCATTAATATCATTTCATAATAATTAAACAAAACAAGAAACCAAATAAACCCAAGAGGACTGAAATAGAATCAAAACATTGCCTTAAGACGTTGAACTCGCTTACGTTAGACAAAAAAAAAAAAAAAACAACCAAATCCCATCAATGGCGGTGCAAGCTAACGCCAGCCACTGGTCTAATGATGGTCTTTGATCCATTGTCATAGGACTAAGACAACTTTTGCAACACCTGTAATTAAGCAGCCAGCCGTCGCTATGAGTAAGTAAATGCTCACCTTGAAGTCTGACATGTCGTCAGCGTCAGTGAGCGATGTCGCATTGTAATTGCAGTGTGCCCGTGCACCTCACAGAAATCGATTTGAATGGCACTCTTATGCACATTTGTGATATAAATTTGAGTAAAAGCCAAAGGGGTCACTTGGCGTTGGTGTTGGCGTGACCGAGCAAGCAGAAACATTGAACGTTCAAAAGCATTGAAAGTGAAACTTGAATAAAATGTAAATGTATGAGTTACATTTGTCCTTTAAAAGGCGTAATGACTACCCTTGTAATGTTATTATTAGGTCCGTTCGCGTACTTTTTGCACTAAATATGTGTTATCTGTCAATTTGCGAAGAGTGGGGGTGAAGTTCTCTCAAAGACAGAAAAAATACGAAAAAGTAAACGAACGCATTATGCACCAAAAAATGAAAAATGTATGTAATTTGACAGATTTGACAGTTTTCATATATGTAGGTGTGTTTGGTAACCTGTTAATTTACGTAAATTTACATCCAACCGTTAAAAATCAAGAGAAGAGAGAGCCAAAGGACAGTGTCAAAAAATTTCCCCTCTTGCAAAATCGTGCCAGATCTTTTTCATGGAGTCACCGAGGCACATCCTTCAAACAGCAATCTGACAATTCGATAAATGTCAATCACTTCTCGTTAACAAAATAAAAGAAAATTAGTTTTTCTTGAAAATATTCAATAGTTAAAAAAGAAGAAGAGAGGATTTTCCCCCACTTTTACTATTTGACAGATGTGCCATTTGTGTTAATAAAAGTTAACAAACACACCTTGTATTACCCCAAAGAAATTTCTTGTGGTAAAATTCGTAGCATGGTGAAATGTCTTACTCTCTCGTGAGCACTCTCTTCTACGAAAAACTACGAAATTTTTGCGTACGCGAACGGGTTTTCATTGTTTTTCGTTATTTTTCGTGGATTTTCGTTGTTCTGAAAGGGTACGCGAACGGACCTAATATTATTATTATTGAAGGGTGTGTCGCACCGCCACCTTAAGATCTATTGTACTCCCTACCTATCCTAGACGGAGCAGCATTCCTCTCGTCGTTATTAATGTCGGGATTGGTTAGAGAGAGAGATTAGCTCACACCTAGCCTAGGTAAGAAGAAAAAGCACCTCATCCAGAGCAATTTCCCTGAGAAATCGCAGTAGTAGATTGGGCACTATAAGTGACATATTCTCTGCTGTAAGCTGGTATTTACCGTAGCACTTGAACCTTTTCTGGGTTAATGTCCCACATTCCAATAGCATGTGCTCTGGAGTTTCACTGGATTCATTTCAAAATCGGCATGTCGGCAAAACCTCATCTGAGAGACATAGCTCCCTGAGATGTCCCTTACTTAGTGTCCCGTAAGGAATGCAGTCAGGATGCGAAGTTTGTTTTTATTAAAGCTAATACAAACTTTGAATCGCTTCAAGTTATACACGTAGTTACCCAAAAGTTTTTGTCCAGGACTAAGTTATGTTAGTCTTCTCCAGTGTTCGAAGTTCCTCTTTTACAGTGTGTTCCCCTCTGCCCCAGAAGGATTCAGAACCCACGAAGGGTGTAGCAGCCCCTTTTCTGGTAAGTTTGTCTGTTAAATTTCTCTAGGCATTTCCAGACCATTCTAGATTTGATGACCTTAGCTCCGGTCGCCTTGATAGCTGCTTGGCTATCTGACATTTTGCTATGTCACGTCTCATAGTTGTTAAAACACTTCTTTTAAGTAACAACAGAAATCTGGTTGTGATTAACTTACTAGCTAAGAATATGCCGGTTATAATGTTGAAGACGCAGCAGTGCAATGCAAACATTCCATATTGATTGGCCAGCTCAAAACCAGTTCCCCAACGATTCTGAAAGAAATTGACATTGTTGAGCAGGCTTTAATGGTCGGATTCAAAACGACCTGTGTTTGCAAGCGCAAAAATATTGTATGTCTGCTTAGAAGTTAAATAAGACCTTTCGCAAAGTGATATACATTAGACCCTATTCAGTGTGGCATTACAGTCTTGTCTATAAAATGATTAATTATAAGGTCTCCACATATTTTTGTAAAATAGTGGAAAGTTTCTGTAATAATAATGCTTCCAGTCAAATTCATGTTTATTCTGGTTTTTGCGCAATTGCCGGAATGTGGTATTGTGATTTACGCTGATGAATTTTACCTCAATGTTGAGACAAATTTAAGCAATGGGATTGAGATACTCTTAAATCACTTTAACACGTGCAACATTAAGGTTAATGCCGACAAAATGCAAGCTCTGTTTTTCTCACGAAAACGAAAACCTTGCTACCTTCCTATTAACCAACTACGCACATCTGGGGACGATCTGTGAAATACTTAGGTATAATTCTTGACAGGAGATTAACGTTTAATCTAATGAATATATCACAAAAACAATTAATAAAGTGATTCTGAAGGTAATATTTCAAGTGATCTTGCTATATGGCTAAATGTCACATCAGAAAATTGCAAGTATCGCAAAATGATGTTAAATGTTCCATAAAAAAGAAAATGTTGAATTGATCCTCGAAAGAATACAAAAACTTAAAAATAAATCTGTGCTGTTGCAGAATCTAAAACTATTATTACATGTTTGATTTTGTTTATATATTTATGTATTTGTTTACCTTATTGAATTTTTGCATTTATTTTATTTATTTATTTATTTATAAATTTTTTTTTATATATTTATTATTTATTTATTTATTATTATTAAGTAATATGCAGTAACATACCTATATTGTAAATTTACGATACCAAATAAACATTTATCTTTCTATCTTTCTATCTATCTATCTATCTATCTATCTATCTATCTACAAAAAACCTCGTTTATCCGGAATTCTCGGGCCCAACGGTACTCCGGATAATTGATTTTTCCGGATTTTGGAGGTTTTTGAATGAAATTGAGCTCCCACACTCATATTTCTCGAAATTAATATTGTCAATTGTTGCACAAATGCTTACAACTTTTCTGGCCCGTTTTCACATAAATACACATAAATACACAAAACGCGGGTAGGTACACACCATACAATAAGAGGGTCACACAAAACTGATGTCATTCTTGAGTGATGAAGCAAGTTTGTTGACTATTGGTTTTGTATGACACTAAAATCATTTTTCGTCCATCTCTACCTGGGTCTGCTTTTTGAATGATTAAATCGAGCAAAAACAAAAACGGCCGCTGAGTGTCACGCAGTAGCAAAAATGTTTGTGAGCATATTTTTTTTAGTGACACCCCCATCACCCAGTTGTGCACAGCATCATATCTATGAGTCAAAACTGACACTCTTGTTGGATGACCAAATAAAAGCACACACCGTTAAGACGGAACTTGCAAAATAACAAGATATCTTCTCCAAATGGATATGAGTATATAGAGTATATAGAGGTTTTGCGGATAATAGAGGTCAAAATTAAAAATAAAAATTCTGTGTAAAATTACGTTTAATAGACGTTGCCGGTTATTGGAGTTCTGGATAAAAGAGGTTTATCTATCTATATTTGGCTTCATTTCGTACAATTACGTAGCAATATTTGGTACTTACTTCTTTAACATTCGTACTTGTGATTTTCTTCTTCTGGTCCCTCTGTGTAACATAGAGAACCATCTTTTGAATACTGAGGATTAATATGTTAATTTAAAACAGCATGCATGAAAATGAAAACGTATGCATGTATGAATGTAGTATCTATGTATATATCACGAAGATGGAAATTGGAATGAATGGGTCACACCTTCAAGTTTGAAGACCATTACAGTGTACCATAAGTACCTATTCAAATTAGTGAAATCCACTTACCTGTATCAGTAGAAGCTGGCACTTACGTGTTGGATGTAATTACAGAGTCCGGACCAGATATACATAGTATGTAATACATAGTATGTAGCTGTTCATAAAGGATTGGACTGTCTTATCTACATTCATTAATATTCTCCTTGCATTCAGCTCAGAAGTAATGCATGCTGTTGATGTGAATTACCTGGATACAGAAAGCTACAATGCTAAAAGTATGAGACTCGATATTAAATGCAAATACAAAAACTACAAAACGTTTAGATAAATCACCCAGTTAAACAGTACCTGCCATTGACCCATTATATTCGCGCCCACATCAATTAAACTCAATTAATAAGTACATGATGTAATATTGTGTAAACACTGTTTGAAATTTACGCAAAGTAAATACAGTTACGGTATTTACAGAAGCCACGAATAAGCACACTCTGATTTCGTTTCGTTTGTACAACAAGCACGTATTGATTTCAGATATAACTGCTTCGCCATTTGAATATTTTCTGTTTGAATGATATTCATAATTGTATAAATTAATTCAAATACAAATACATATATACATATGTAACAAGTCTTATCGTGTGCTTCTGTGCAATGTTTCATTAGTCATAACACTTCATCACTTTGATTGAAACAAGTGATCCGCAATTCAAATGGCATCTTCAAATTATGCTTTTAACAAATGGTAATTGTGTAAATGCTTAAGAACTCCAAGAAGTCCATGAGGAAGCACTTTAGTCACATTGTTTATTTTATTTGTACAGACCATGACCTAGGCCACAAAAAATGGATGCCAAGTTGATACAAATGTGTAAAGAAAGTCAAGTCACGTTTGGATTAGTTTGGGATACGTACATAAGAGAGAGAGCGTAAATGAACAACAATTTTGAGAAAAAGAGGAGAACCATAATTTACTGCTCTGGGTATTTGTATTATAGTTATGATTATGAGCTAGACAGCAATGCTCCGGTTCGGATAGAAATACCCCTAAAAATAGCCAAAGATCAGGTTAACTAGAGTTTGACCACTGACCATTGCAGATTGCCAACTGCCAAAAAAGTGCGTAAAAGTATGATGAAAGTGCATTATGTTTTAAGAAATAATGGAAATGTCGATGCTTTTGGAGTGACATTACTGTCATCTAGTAAAAATAAATTCAATTCCATCTCTGTTTGATGCAAAGAAGTCGAAGAGTCTTACTTACTTATTTAGTTGGCGCTACAGCTCGAGGTGAACCTGGGCCTGCTTCTCGCAACCATTTGTGTATACGTGTTAATTTTTTTGAACGAATGGAAGGGGCCTACAATTTTTTGACGACTCCGAACGGCGAGTTGAGAAGCTCAATCGTGACAAATGATACTCTTTGATGCTTGTCAGACATTCGAAAGAGGTGGTACCGTGAAAAAACTCTTTAGGTGTTAGACTCGGTCTGGAATTGAACCCAGGCAGCATTGCGTAGAAGTCCAACGCAATAACCACCACGGCCACGGCGACCACTAGAGTCTAGCAATCGAAATACCCAGTGTTTTTGGTTTTATCATTTTGAAATTAATTTCATAATCGGTAGTTTGTATTTGTAGTTATTCATTAAGTTGGGAATACACGATACAATCAGTTGTACAACCGCGAGTTGTACCGATATCGGTACAACCGTTGTATGTAGCACACACACAACTATACAATCTGCGTACGATTTTTATACAACGGCGCATGCAAGGTTTTCGGTTCAAAGCGTTCGACCGTGCGATATCGGTATAGCTGTTATAAGCTTGCTAACACGCGATACAACCGTCGCATACAATCGTAAATTGCTTACAACCATTGTACAACGATTGTATCGTGTATTTCCAGCTTAACGTTAATTCCACAAACCATTTCTGCCCCAATAAATAATTATTTGTTTTTTCTGACGTCACAGAATTTTGACATTTAGTATATATCATTCCTAACCAAGTGACAATCAAGTGTAGCCCGGTGTTCAATTAACTGTCACACCGACACGTGCTGTCTGAATTTATTCAAAACAAATCCATTTCATTTTGGATTTAAGAATAAGAAGGCAGTTTTAAACTTTTAAGTTGAATCGAAATAAAACAGCAATGGTTGGAAAAATTGCAAAAACCGCATCGGGAAGCCGTTCTTGGGAAAAAGTGAAAATCAAGGGAAATGTTATTTCAGACGACGGTGGAGGATTTGAAGGCTTAATCGGCCTGGAAGTCCTCGAGAATTACGATAGTATTTTGGTAGAAAAGGAAAAGGTTTGTTCCATGCTCCAATGTGATCAGTGAGGAATATATGGGAACATTTATTTTAGAAAAAGAAAAGGCTCTCAAAGAAAGAAAAGAAACAGCTAAAGGCAGAGAAAACTTCGAAGAAAAGAAAACTAGCTGACGATAATCCCGGAATTCTGGCCGAACATAACCCTCTGCAGCCATCGAAAAAGAAAAAAAAGAACAAGGCGGATCAAAAAGAGCCTGGCGGACAACAAGGGAAAACTTTTCCTGGAAGATTTGTGCTGCTAAATCCTGCAATCACTGATGATGAAGAAGAGAATGCCCACAATAGTATTGATGATTTGGAGGTGAATCTAGATTTGAAATTTGATTTTAAAAATAAAGCAACTTATTTTCTCTAGGGATGGAACGGTCTTGGAATACCAAATGAGATTTTACAGAGTCTAGCTGAGAGGGGATTTAAATCGCCAACGGAAATACAGGCTAGAACACTGCCTGCTGCAATTATGGGCAAAAAAGACATCTTGGGAGCTGCTGAGACAGGAAGTGGAAAAACGCTTGCGTTTGGTATCCCCATATTGGCCGGAATCATGGAACTAAAGGCAAAAAACTCTCGAACTGGAATAAGAAGAGCACCAAAGATAACTCTTAATAAAAAGAAAAGGGAAGAACGTGATAACTTAACACCACCTCCCGACGAATTGAATGTGTACCCCTCGGTGGTTAAAGAAGATGAATCCGATGATGATGATGAGGGTAAAGACAAACCTCTATATTCTGTAATTCTTACTCCTACAAGAGAGTTGGCTGTTCAAGTAAAAGATCATATAGCTGCTGCTGCACAGTACACGGGCATTAAAGTTGCCGCAATCTTTGGCGGTTTGTCCATAGCCAAGCAACAAAGAGTACTAAGAGGTTGTCCAGAGATTGTAGTAGCAACACCAGGCCGATTGTGGGAACTTCTTCAACAGGACAATCCGCATTTAAGCAAGATAGATGACGTCAGTTTCCTAGTGATTGACGAAACCGATCGAATGGTAGAGAAGGGACACTTTGAAGAATTGAAATTACTCTTGAAGCGCTTAAATTTTGACGAAGCAAGAAAGCAATTGCGACAGAATTTCGTATTTTCTGCTACGTTGACACTGGTGCATGATTTGCCAGATCATTTACAGAGTAAGTGGGGAATTGTATGTGTTAGAATTCGATTGAAATTGTTTATTTACAGAAAGGAATATCGGGAGGAAAAACAAACTGGTAAAACAAACCCCTGGTTTGAAAATGCAAGAACTCATCGAAGAGCTAGGGATCTCACAACCTAAAATAGTCGATGTCACTACAACCAGTCGTGAGTTGAACTTTTTTTTAAAAAAAGAGGCGCAAAAATGATAAGCTCCTTTCCACTTTATTTAGAAACTGCTCATAATCTTACCGAGTGTCGCTTGATTTGTCCAATGGAGCACAAGGATTATTATCTCTATTACTTTGTTCAACGTCATCCTGGAAGAACAATAGTCTTCTGCAACTCTATTGACTGTGTTAAAAGGTTGGCTACACTTTTTGGGCTTTTAGATTGCAAGGCACTGCCTCTTCACGCGAGTATGATTCAGAAGCAACGATTGAAGAATCTAGAACGATTTCGAGACAATCCTGATGGTTTATTAATTGCGACTGATGTGGCAGCAAGAGGATTAGATATACCTAATGTACAACACGTTATTCATTACCAGGTACAGCTTGAAATGTGTCCTAAAAGCAATTTATACAACGAAAGTATTATTTCAGGTGCCTAGAACTAGTGAGAATTATGTTCACAGGTCAGGGAGAACAGCCCGGGCTAATTGCGATGGTATAACTGTGATGTTTATGGACCCTGGCGAAGTAAAAAGTTATCTAAAACTTTGCAAGACGTTAGATAGAAGTAAGTGTTTCTTTAGAAACAATCGTAATACTGCGAAGTTTTTTTTGGTGGCAATTGTTCCTAATCTAAATCACTTTGTCTAGCTGAGGATTTACCACTTTTCCCGGTGGCCGACAGATTTTTGATCCCAGTAAAACAGCGTGTTAATCTTGCTCGGGAATTAGATAAACTAGAATTGAAAATTCGTCGCACTCAATCTGAGATTGGATGGATGAAAAAGAATGCAGAAGAGATGGAAATGATAATTGACGATGTTGGTAGTGAATCGTAAGTTTGACATATTTTTATCTTTGCAACCCTCTTATTATTTTTATTTTCAACAGCGATGAGAGTAACGACGATGATGCTTTTATTATTGAGAAACGACGTAACCGACAACATTTGCACAAAGTCAGAGAGCAATTGAAACAATTGCTTGGGCAGACAATCTTCCCCAAGGGATTCAGTTACAGGTAAGTGCATATTTCATCTGCCTATCGCCAATGTGTAACTTTATCTAATAATTATTATTTAAACACAGATATCCAACGAGTACTGGAAAGCTTGCAATGCCAAACATGGCAGCATCTACAGACGTGAATACCGCAAATAGTGCAGTGAAAGTAATGAAAGAAGCAATTGATGATTTGAAATTGGCAAAAAAGTTAAGAAATAAGAGGAAAAAAACATAACTTGTGCAGTTGTTTAAATAAATTCTTTCCAAAAAAAGGTTTAATTTTCTATTTTGTTCCAAAATGTTTCAGGTGAGAAAATTAATTTGTCGAGTCCCATTTACGAATCCCTCCGATATCTCCGATCACGATTCCTCAACTGGCGATTCGGCGATTTTTATGCATTTGCTGAGACAGTTTACTTTTGGATTCGTCTCCTCACTTTGCTGAAACCGAATATGGGGTTATTTTGGATATTTCTGAAAGGAATGCATAGTTCCATGTGCTGTGAAGTGAGAAAATGGTCACGTTTTCATGTTTTTTTATTTCATGCATATTCAATTCAAGTAAATTAATCCGAAAGAATTTCTCCGTTGAGAATGTTGTTCTACTTAATGCAAAAATCTTTGGTGAGGTAGCGGAGGAAAATTTCTGAGCGATTTGATACGACTATGGTATTTCGGAAATTTCGAAAATAACATGGAAGCAGTAAGAAAACATGCTCTGAATGGACCCTTTTCTAGTGTCAATTCAAAACTCTTCGTGCATTTTTTGTTTGAACTGACACTTGAAAGATATTTATGACAGTTCAAAATCATTTGGCGGTATTTCGGAAATTGTATTTAAAAGTTTGTTTATTTATTGTTTTTTAAGAAGTTAATTTAATCAAATGGATTTAGTAATGGAAGTAGACGAGGAAAAAGTTAGACCCCCGTACGTTTGTCAATACTTCCATTAGTGGCATAAAAGCGAACACCTTATTCTTATTCCAGTTACATCCGAACTCCGGAGGACGTACAGGAAATCATACAACATGCACGGTTGGATGAACGGAATTTAACTCCTCTCACGCAGGTGAGATTAAGCCAATAATATTTTTATGCAGTTCTAGTTCTATTGTATTATTACAGGCGTTCTACTTCCCCTGCAGTAGGCAAGGCAACTCAGATTGGCGTCTTCTTGAGTTGGATCCACACTTACTCGGTAATATACGCGATGGCAAAACTCTGCAGTTCAAAGGCGGGCTCCATGAGAACGCAGTGCTATGCACAGATGAAAAAACATACGAAGTTAAAGAGACAGAAATATCAAATAGTTTGCTGTTAATTCCAGGCTTAAAATTCGCAGCAGAAACAAGCACGTCTCCACTTAAAAGTCCTCGAGTGGGTGCCAATGCATCTCTAGAACGTATAAATGATGATGACAGCGATGATGAAGTCACCATTGAAAGGGTCTTGGAACAGAAAAAGGTACTAAAGATATTTTATGAGTACCTAGAGTGTAGAGAGGTACAGCCAAGATTTAGAAAACTATGTGACCTTCTGATGATGACACGGTACTCTGGTCCAGAAAATGAATATCTTATTGAAAAAAAGCTCCTCTTCACATACGATCAATTGTTGGATACCATACAATGCAGCAAAATGCAGTTTGATAGTGGTTTGAAACAGTTTCGTACTCTGCAACTGGATGGAAATACGAGAATATTGGAATATGATTATGAGTACCGTATCATTAGTTTACTGATGGGAGTAATTACTGAAAACTCTTGGGCTTTGGATGAGATTGATAGAGATGAATCGATATCAGCACTTCGGGGAATTGCTCCCAATCAAATTGTTGAGGGACTTTTCGATGTCTATGCAGTTCCAGTTGCCGAGAAACCAGGAAAATTCAAATACCAAGAGGAATTGTTGGCCCGTATTGTGGCTCTAAATATCCTTCAGCCAGGTTTGAAATTTCGAGTAGATGAATTCATGTCCACTTGGCAGGACGCTTTAATGGAAGGTGTTAAAGCTGATGTGAGTCATTTCTAATCTCCAAGGTTAAAGTGTAAATTAAATTTTATTGCTTTATAGGAGAAATATCTTCGTGGTATTGGAATCATTGATCTAGACTCAAAGCCACCATGTATAAGATCATTAAATGAAGAGAATATAACGACAAATATCCATGATCGAATCAACTTACTATTTAAATTGAAGACACAATGGACACTAGCAGAGATGGAACCCTATTTGGAATACTTTTCTACGCCAACATTGAACGTGTCCATGATTTTAGCAAAATACGCACGAACATTTGTTATCGGTGGTGAAAGACGTTATGTAGCAAAACATCTGTTATGAAGAATTTAATCGGTTTAATAATAAATTATATATGTATATTAGTGAAGATTGCATAGCTAATTTTTGTCCGTTATATCGCAAATTCGGTGGAACAAAGAACGTTATATGTATTGCTTAGTACGAAATACCGTGCGGAGAATATATTTACCCCTATTATGGTTAGCGAATCGAACGTTCGATATGAAGCGAACTCTTGCGAATCACCCGTCTTACCTAGGAGAAAGGGTGAAGAAAAGGCGATTCGCAAAACGCTTTATGGCCAGGTTTTTCTTTTAACTTATCGTTTCACAAAACACCTTTTTGCCTTGAACTCAAACCAGGTAATCTCTGTGAAGAGAGGATGTGATGCAAACTTTCTTCTTTGATCACACAGTAAATGTAAATGCAAATATTTGTAGTGATTGCTGATATAAAATTAGCATAAGCCGCTCATAAAGTTATAACTTAAAAAAAAATGTACACAACAAAAATTATTAGCCTGTTCATATCCATTTATATTTTCTGTTTTAAAGAGCCTGAATGTGTTTCTTTTCTGAACAAATGTTGCACATGTTCGTTGTTTTTGTTTTGCTGTCAGCTAGCTGTCAAATGCTTGACTATGCATTTCAAATTTCTTAATCCGCTCCGCCACACCACATTCTTGAATTTTCTAATAAGTTTCTCCGGTTATCATAAACAATGCCGGACACAGAAGGAAAAACACAAATGACCGATGAAGAACGCCTCGAATTAGCTGCAAAGTTAGACCGGGAATTAGATGACTTCATGAATGGGCTGGAAAAGAAAAGGTACACCGAAGGTTGGCCGGAAGATCGATGGCAGGAGGTGAGACGATTATACATTTCAATTCTTTTATCCAATCTTAAAGAGGAAATTCCCCAACAGGAAATGGACAAGCATCCGTTCTTTATGAAGAAAGCACCTCAACCCGGCGATGAAGTTCATCCCCTCTTCGAGGGCCTTCAGAAGTTAAAATATGATCCCGATGAGAATTCAGCTAAAGATTTGGCTTTAAACTATAAAGAGGATGGAAACTTTTATCTCAAACATAAGAAATACCGATTGGGTGTGTACAGCTTCACCGAGGGATTAAAAGCGAATTGTGATAGTCCTGAGGTCAATGCTATTTTGTACAATAATAGGAGTGCATCGCATTTCTTCTTAAATAACTATAGGTAAACATGAGCAACATAACTATTTTTGTCAATGTAAGTCCATATAAATCTTTAGGTCTTCCCTTGCGGATGCTCAAAAAGCATTGGAATTAAAAGCGGACTACGCTAAAGCCAGGTGGAGAGCTGCGCAGTGTGCCCTTCATATAAATAAATTTAGTTTGTGCATAGAATTTTGTGAAGAAATTTTAGATCAAGATCCAGCTAATATAGCAGCGAAAGATTTGTTAAAGAAATGCAAGAACAAGATGGTAAATAACTCCTTAATTGCTGATTGTTTTTGTTTTGTTTTTGAATTTCATCTTTTACTGTAGCTAGAGGTGGAACGGAATGAACGTAAAGCAGCCGCTGATGCAAAGAAGAAACTCACAGAATTCCATCGTACACTAAATGCACTGAAAAGTCGTGGTGTGAAATTTGATGATATTAAACAGGGTAGCGCTGTAACAGAAGCAGTCTTACGACCAAAGTTTCTACCACTGGAAGATTTTCCAGTACATGTTGATGAGCATGGCGTCGTGATATGGCCAGCTGCTTTTTCTTATCCTGAATTCTTGTTCAGTGATTTCCAACAGAAACTGAACGATGATGCGATGTAGGAAATCGAATCTTCACTATGTATTTAAGATCTTCAAATAATTATTTTTTTTCGTAGAATGGAGGATGTCATCGCATCAATGTTTGAAGAACCATTACCTTGCGATAAGTCATCTAAATACCAACCGGGAAAGTTAAGTATATACTATGAGAACAGGAAGGCCGCTTCTGTATGTAAAGTTAATCTGAAGAAAAGTATTCGGGAGATTGTGAGCGAAAAGAAGTGAGTTTTATAAAGTTGTATTTTTAGATAATTATTTTATTTTACTTTCTTCTAGTTTCTTTGTCAGTGGTGGATCATTGCTATTCTATGTGGTTCCAACTGATTCGCAAATCGAAAAGGAATTTCTTCATGAAACCAGAAGACCAATGGTTTATTCTTAGTTTATGTTATATTTCTTAGTGTACATACTAAAGTAGGTAAATAAAACTAAAAATAAGCTCCATCACATCGTTTTGTTTTCTCAAGGTGTTAAAGACCTTAGTATGGCAATGTACATCTTATTTCTTCACAGACGAATGAGTTTACAGGCTCTGCAGTGATTCTCTTCCAGCTTAGATTACATCGCTCCCAAACCGTATCAAATGAATTTTTTAAGGATGAGGATCTGACAGGAGATACTTGGACCAACTCTTAAATTGAGCAGAGAAGGTAAGCAGAGACTGCTCAATGTGCCAACGCCTTAGAGAGAGAAGAAAATTACAGTCAACTTTATGTCTAGAACTGGAGGTAGTCACCTAAAGTTGAGTCTCAGGTCTACGTTACTATAGCGCCTTCTAAAGGACGAAGAAAGAAAATTTGGAAAATATATTAATTGGTTATAACTTATAAGTCATAACTAATCTGTACAAAATATTCACGAATGTTATCTATCTACATCTCCATCAGTCTTGTTTCTGCTTTCATGTTGTCAGGTTCACTTCCTTTTGGGTGCTCAGCTACAACCGTTCATTCCATATCTAATGGTGCCTGATATCGAATGTTTGTCCTCATCGCAGAATGGTTTTTGTCAGCATAGACTTCGGCGAAAAAAGTCTTCGAATCAGCTACAGCGATCTAGCTTGTCAAGGGCGATCTGATATTAAGAATGGCACGCACAAGTTATCACGTTTTGATGAATAAGACCCCATTTCCACCACAAACTTTAGCCTCCATCTAAAGATACTAAAATAAGACAATTCAAACAGAAATACCGATGCTCCTCCCAATAGATACGTACAAACATAATTGTGGTACGTATTATGTCATGATAAATGAAAAGATAAACAAAATACAATTTTCTGAAAACAAAAAAGAGTAACCTTTTTTCGGCATTTATTACTTGACTATAGAAGTACGTGCTCACATCAAATTGTATAGTTTGTGTACATAGTTTAAAAATGTCCGCAAACACATAAAAAATAAAACTGCAATCGAAGCTCGAGTCGTTTTGTGCATTTCACACATTTAAATGTATCCATTGCGTACCTAGTTAACCGTTTCCTGTCATCTAGGTATCTACGAAAGATGTTGAGTTAATAAATAATTTGTTAAACGTGTTACTTGATCAAATATTTTCACTCTTTTCGATAACATGGTGTAAATACATACATACATATGTACATATAGTATATCCAATTATCTCAGTCAATAACTATTATTACTATGTATGGGAATATGGGATTTGTCTAACACTTTAGGTGTTACTAAAAACATGTCTGCCGACTAACGAAATAATTTGTCCTATTCACTTACTTAGGGTTTATTAAGTCTTAACATCAGTTAACATACAGTTATATATTTTGTAAATAATACAGAGGTATAAGAAGTCAAGTTCATTATGCAATAGCACCCACATTATGCTTTACTACTTTTGTTATTCTTCGTCATTGTGCTTACTCCTTTAAACTTTCAAAAATATATATAAAGTACCATTTTTACATAGTCTTTATACACAGCTGCGGTCAAAATAATAGTGCAACTAATGGCATAAAGAAAAAAGAATAAAAAATTTATTCATCGACTTTTTATAAACAAACATTCATTTATTCTAAAATTCATGTTTTATCTATAATATAAAAGAACTGCCCGTGTGTGCACTCATAACTCGAGAACGGATCGTTTGATTTTTACGACTTTGGGTTTGATGGATTCATATTGGTACAAGAAAGGACACTATTGAGGAAAATCCCGGAAAATTTCCAGGAAAATTGGAAATCCGGAAGATCCAGTTTTTAGTAGCCCTAGTTAGTAGCAGCTAGTTCACTATAATTTTAAAAATAAATTTTAAAAGATAAACGTTAAATAAAAATTTTGAAATAATATCCAAATATCTACACATATGTATGCGTTCAGTATTTACATACATATCTCTAAGAAAGATAAAAAGTCAAATCTAGTTTAAAATTCCAACCATGAATAAGTTCGTGCTTTTTTACTTTTTAAGTGGCGCTACAGCTCGGGGTGAACCTGTTTCTCGCAACCATTTGTGTGTGCGTGTTATATTTTTGCACGAATGGAAGGGACCTACAGTTTTTTGCCGACTCCGATCCGAACGGCGAGTTGAGAAGCTCATTGACAAATGATACTCTTTGATTGCTTGTCAGAAATTCGAAAGAGGTGGCACCATGAAAAAAATTTTAGGTGTTCGACCCGGGCTGGGATTGAACTCGGGCAGCATTGCGTAGTAGTCTAACGTACATACCGCTACACCACGGTGCAGTTCGTGCTATTTACCGTCAATTTAATGTTAACTTATTTGCATGACCTTTATTTGAGATAACTGCCGCAAAACGTCGTTGCGTGGAGTTGGCCAGGTTTTCACACCTTTCTGCCGTTATCGACCTCCATGATTGCTTTACAGCTGCTTAAAGGTCATTGCTGTTAGTTGATTTACAACAAGCAACATCCTTCTTAACGTCGCATTGAAGGTTCTTAATCTGGTTGAGATCTGAAGACTGTGCGGGCCATTCCAATACATTGACCCTGTTGCGAAACAAAAAACAACTACTTAGCAAGTTTGCTAGTATGCTTTGGGTCACTGTCTTGTTGGAAGACCCATATTAGAGGCATTTCCTCTTTAGCATAAGGCAGCATGATTTCGTCCATAAGTTGAACCTATAGATGTTGATCCATTATTTTTCCGAATCAGTAGATGGGACCAACACCATAAAACGAAAAGCATGACCAAACCATTATACTAGATCCTCCATGTCTTATTGTCTATGTTGTAAATTGTGGATTATATACGATATATGGAGGCCTTCTTACATTGTGTACAGACGAAATCACTTTCTGCCATCCAACAGGATTTTGGATTGGTCTGACTACAAAATATTTCTCAATTTCTCTACTGGTCAATTTAGTTGGTAAAAGTAATTTCCCTGCTCACATGTTTTTTTTTGTCAACAAAGGGACTTTGCGCGGACTATGGGCTGCTAGATCATTCTCTCGCAAACGTCTGCGAACTGTTTCAACACTACCATCAGCGCTAAATATGTCCTTTAAGCTGAGTTGCTGGAGTAAAAGGATTGCCACGTGAATGCCTGACCACACGTTTTTTTTTTTAATTTCGGAGACATAACCGGCTTATTCCTACGTATATCTCTGGCTTTGGCTAGTAATTTATCACATTTCTTACCATTGTTGGTGAGCAATCAACAAGGTTTTGAATGTCGGTGTCGGAGCAAGTTTTACCGTTCGAAACTAGCTCTTTATAAGGGCGCGGTTTTCAGGCTTGCAATGTCTACGTCTTCCCATTGCTGACGAAAATCTAAAGATATTTTGGATGCATGCTTTTATAAACTAATCAGAGAACACAATGCTAACCTCTTCAGCACTTTACGATGCTATAAAATAGGAAAATTTAAATTTTATTCACAATGATGCGAGGCACTACTATTATTTTGACCAGCAGGCAGAAATCTACAACTCCTTTTAATAAAGGATGAACATTTCACAAATTCATGCAATAACAGTAAAAGTGAGCATATACAGTTGTAAAAAAATATGTGATGCTCTCATTTCATAACTATATTTTCAACTCGTATCATTGCCATAAAAAACAATCTAAACAGAAAAAAAAACAACTTACAAATTAAGGTTTGATTTACACTACTATTTTTTTGACCGCAACTGTACAGTATACCTTTGTACTTTCGCTTTTGACAAGCCCTAATGGAATTGTAATAATCACGCCCATGTATATTTTTAAACACTTTATAGTTGTAGCTGACGTCTCGACCGATAGTAGCACAATATGTATCTGTGAAGTGTATCGCCTTAGCTCTTACCACGTGCGACCGGTATGCGAAGAGTATGAGTCTCCGTGTTATATCGAGAGTCTGGTCAATAAGCTTGCAGTTAAATTGTCAACAAACTCCAGTAATAAAATCATTTTCCGTTACCTGTTACGAACTTCGTGCGAGACAGATTACCGACCAAAACATGTAGTCATAATAATACTCGAACGTAGGTACTATTACCTTGTCCCGCTTGCGTATAGTGTGTAATCAATGATCAAAGCAAACATTTAAATGTAAATAGTTGCACATCTTAAGCTTTCGTTTGCTGAAAGAGTTATAATTGCACCTGAGATCAAAACGGGCAAAAGTTTAAAAGTTGTAAGCTTGCATTGATTTCCTAGCAAAAGTTATCTGACTGTGTAGGTGATTAGTAGGAACGGATTAACGCTAAGTGACTTTGTGTTTTGGATAAAGAAATATTAAATGTGAGTAATGGATTCGTTGAAGGAAAACAATTTTGATTTTTCTTTTGTTGTGATTTGTGAGTGATGGATTTAAAAAAAGTGCAAACTGAAACAGAAAGATTAAAATTTGCGAAACGAACGTTGGGGACTCTGCGCGATTTTAAGTGAGAAAACTAAAGAGTGCGTGCAAAGGATCAATTACTAATTAATCGGAGTGCTATTTTTTTTTCATTTGAAATTGTTTCAAAAATTGCAGCAAATGTTAATTCAATGAAATCTTAAACAATCCATAGTAGTTGTGAATATCTTTAATCAGTGTCACCATGTTGTAGAATTAATGCAAGCGACAGTGAACTAGCTGCTGTTCCGCTAGCTCGGTAAGGGTTGAAAATCTTTTTTCACTTCACTCACGCCGAGTATAATCCTGAAATTTCCATAAACTCATTTTTTGTCAAAAAGAATCTAATATTTCCATCCCAAATATAGAGAATATACAAAGTGCTCGTATATTGCAGCACCTATCCATGTGCCCCGTTATGGATTGTTAGAGGTAATATCCTGAAAATTGACATAACAAGCCATTTGTTTGGGTAATCAAAGTGAAAACGTTCTATGATCTTTATCGTCCGTGGGCTACTAAAAATAATGCGATCCTCTTCATAAAAAAATACACGGGATGGCTAGCGGGAGCAATATGGCCGGCGAAAGTGTTGCTTATTTTTGTCTTAAAAGATTCTGAATAAAAGTAACGAATAACTAAATAACTTATAATAAAAAAAAACACAACATCAATAAAAACTTTCACCCCAAAAGGCTTGCGCCAAAGGCTATAGGAGCCCATTTAGTCCTGTGGTTAGCGTGGCCCTGATCTATAGTTTTGGATATCGGAACCCTTAAGTATATAGCTATATATATATATATATATATTCGTTTAAAGAAGTCAATGTAATTAAACCATATATGCGTATAAACGTGCTTTAAATTCATCTATTTCCCGGCTATAAAAAAAATTAACAAATATACGGCGTCAGCAGTCCTACAATGGAAGGGACCTACAGTTTTTTGCCGATTCCGAACGTCGAGTTAAGAAGCTCCTCACGACAAATGATACTCTTTGATTGCTTGTCAGACATTCGAAAGAGGTGGTACCGTGAAAAATCTTTAAGGTGTTTTGCTGGGATTGAACCCGGGAAGTATGCATAGTAGCTCAACGCACTAACCATTACGGCCACGGCTATAAAATCAGGGGCCGAATTACCGCATCCGTTAACGAGTGAGTGCGTAGGACTCGTTATCGAATGATCGAGTAAATGATAAGTAAAATGATACTCGATAACGAGTAGCTCGTTAACGGTAATTCAGCCCCAGTTTTTAAATTTCCGATTTTGGCACTTCATTCGAACAAATACATATCTTTAGTTCTCTCTTATTAGGTTCATCATCATCATTTCCACTCGGAGTATCGAAGCTCCATTGTGAATCTCTTCATGGTTTGGGGATTATTTCTCTGTTTTACCAGAAAGTTTATACATCAGTTCCTTGCATCGTTTTTAAATCCTTTATGGTAGTCCCGCTCTCGTTATCCCAAACAAAATGCTGGCTTTTAAAAAATTTACTGATGTCGTTGCTTGAAATAACCAAGGAAATAACCCTTAATACTTAGTTTAAGATCATGAATCTGATGGGTCTAATGGGCATAGCTCTTGGTCTATGTTTTCATAGGGTACCCATTTACCTTTTCAAAATAACGACAAATCCTCTTTCATCTTTTTTAAAATTACATACATACAGTACCTTGCCATATTATTAGACCCATGCGAAAAACAATTTTTAAGTGGTTGGTATTTTAAAGTTCGTAATAAATATGGCAATTTTTGGCACGTGTTTATTAATTTATTAAATAATCTATTTACAAACATGAAAAAACCTTAAAATTGGTAAAGGAATGTAAGTTTTCATAAAAAATAAGTTGTAAGCTTGTAGCGTGAATATTTCTATATTGGGTATTTATTTATTGGTTGGGCCTTATATGTTTTTATTTGATGCAGCATGTTTCAAAAACCAGATTGAACCACATTTTTAGTTGATAAAACCACTTCTAAACGCAAAAATATTCAAAAAACACTTGTGTCATCAATGTGTGACGTAATCATTCTAGCCTTTATCAAAATTACAAATTAGACAAAACCTGTCGCAAAATGTACCCAAATTACTCCAAATATTTGTACAAAAAATGGAAAAATGTTAAAAGTTATAATATAACCCTAATTTAGACATTTTAAACATCTTTTCAAAATCGTTGATTTTTTTTCTTGATTTGGGTCTAATAATATGGCAAGGTAGATACTGTATGTAGGTACATACATATCCACATCACAGCTCGTTTGGTGAATCAGTGCAGATTGAATGTTCCTGGGATATGGAAATTCCTCGAGCACCAGACACAGATGTTAGATGGCAACATTTATCTTTAAGAAATACTTAAGTTCAGATTTGGCTCGATTTGATAAATTGCATAGCTACTGCTCAACAAAGTGCGGTAGTAGGTCATCATCAGCTTGTTGATAAATTTAGCTTAGATATTCTTAACGCCTTTATGAGTTTATGAGGCAAAGTTGCTAGATACATTTCATTTGCTTTGAATTATAGGTAGCTACGGCTCTAAAAGTTCTAAGGCTGTAATTAAAACAGAATACACACACAATAAAATATGGTAATAAATGAGTGCGTTGCCGTCCTTCGTTAAAAGTCTATTCAGAATATTCATAACGCCTAAAACAAATATTTACTTATGCAAACATATTTTTAAATATGAAACCTCACCTATGAATAACAATTACTCGCGTCAATACCCAACAATTTAACAAAAGCTTCATTTGCTCATTGTATTACAAAAATGTTCATGAAAAATGCCATTTGTTGGGCTAAATGCGACATGAAAAGATGCGAGAGTAAGCCATTATGTATTCAGCTGTACCAGTATCTACACATTAACAACACAAAGGGGTTCCCACTAAATAAATATCTTCCGGCTGCATATCGTTTAAAAGTAGAATCAGTTGCAGATTATGAAGTTGATTTGAAGTGTCAAGTACCTCATTGAGTTTTTAAATGGCGTTTTTACTTAAGTATACCATTCAGTATTATGTGCCTTTATTACCGCTGGCGAATCAAACTTATGCACGAGTATTACGTGACTCGCCACTTGGCATTACCTATGATTGGCGGACAACAAAAATGATAGGTCAAAGTAATGAGTTATGTATGAATCAGAATATCCCTAACAGTTGGTTAATGGGCTGGGTTTTGCCGCCGCGCCGTTCTATTTTCTTTGATTCTCTGGCTTGTTTGATCGAGATTTGTGGGCTTTCGATTACAAGGTAATGAACATCAATTCTGCCTCACATAAGCAAATGCTTTAATGCTAAATGCGACGAATGTTGGCTTTCAAGTCATCCATCGTCCATGTTTTCTTCAATAAATTGATTATGGCGCACGCTGTGTCATCTTTTAGATTCTACGATAAAGTCAGTAATCTTGAATCTAAACCGCTTTCCATTGACTGTCACGTTCTCGCCGGAATCATTTTGGATGAAATATGGACCAGTGATTACTTACTTACTTAGTTGGCGCAACAGCTCGAGGTGAACCTAGGCCTGCTTCTCGCAACCATTTGTGTGTGCGTGTTATATTTTTGCACGAATGGAAGGGACCTACAGTTTTTTGCCGACTCCGAACGGCGAGTTGAGAAGCTCAATCGTGACAAATGATACTCTTTGATGCTTGTCAGACATTCGAAAGAGGTGGCACCGTTAAAAAATTCTTTAGGTGTTAGACCCGGTCCGGAATTGAACCCGGGCAGAATTACGTAGTAGGCCAATGCACTAACCACCACGGCCACGGCGACCACGGTCTATGGTTATTTGAATTACTTGCTCGGGTGGACGATTATGTCGAACGGATGAAATAAATTTTGCAGAATTTGCAAGCGTTGTTCTGGCACAAGTCCATTCATGGCATTTAAATGGCAAACCAAACTGGGCACACATCAGATATCAGCTGTCAAATCTTTTCTCGCTAAAAAAAGTATTGTCAATTCGAAAAATTTGTAATAATTTAAGCCGCACTTAATTTTTGTTGTTATGTGCTCAGGGCTGGATCACCATGAATGTGCCCGATTAGGGGCGATAAAGGATACCCAAAAACTTATGCTTTTATGAAAAGTTAAAAAAGAAATATAAAGCATTACAAATCTGGAAATACAATGTTGGTAAGTTTTTGCAAATAGTGGCGCCCTCAATGCTTTGTACGAATGTACAGGGTGTCTCAGTTACGAGGTATAATCTTTCAACTGGAGATTCCTGAAGTTCTGGCAAACAAAAAATCGTATGGCAGGGAGGGTCTATTTGCATCCTCATCCATATAATTTTTAGAGAATTGGTTAGATATAAAAGTTTTTTTTTAAAAAAAATTGTTAAGCTAAAGTTTTGAGAAAAATGAGTTTTAAGTAAAAAAAAAAATAGAACAACGACTTTTCATAATTTTGAGTTTAAAGAGGCATCACTTTTTTGTGGCTGCATAGAATTACATGAAGTTTTATTCGCTTCTAATTGCCTCTCCAAAATGTATAAAACTATTTTTGTGACTATACGATAGTAGCTCAGAAGTTATATCAATTGAAGTGGTTATACCACCAAATCGGAGATATCTCACTTCGACGTGCTATAACTTGGAGGGGGGTGGAAGTAGCCATCCTTCCATACGAATTTTTGTTCCTTAGAACTTAAAGAATCTCCAGTTAAGAATTATACCTCTATACTAAACACCCTGTGTACTGTTGGTTGTTTATGTAATTAATACAATTTTTCAGTTTTAGCAAAGTTGATAAGAGATGAATAATGTTCAATAAAGCCCGGAAAACACACCAGTATAAAAACGGCTGAATGGACTTGTGGTTGCAATCGCTGAATGTATACGAGTAGTGTGATGATTCTTTCGAAGGTTGTACCGATATCGATGGAAATATGCGGTCGTACAAAAATCTACTTTAGGTTTTATAAAAACTTGCATAAAAACAATTGGTCCAATATCGGACCAACCTAGATCGGCACGACGATTGACGGCATCATGTTTTTCTATTTTGATGGTTTTTTTTCTCTTGAAAATTCCTTACCACCGCAGTGGGCCAAGTTAAACGATTGTTTTTTGTTTGTTGCAGCCTTAGGGTATTGTATAGAAAATTTTGCAACATCATCAGCATGTTGCGCCGCCGCCGTAGGGTGTGTCGATCAATTTCCACTCCCACCTTCGTATGATGACGTCTATAGGTACTTGACCAGTTCACTTAGCCAGATATCTGTTTACAAGCGACGCGACGCCCTTACTGTTTCAATATTTGAACGGAACAGTTACAGTTTGTCTACCTACTATGCTAGTATTATATTTCAAAGTAATATCTGTTTGACACGCTATATCGCTAACGTAATACAATTGAGAAATTTGTATAGTAATTTACGTATTATGTATTACACACCCTTTATGTGCTAATGTATTTGTATTTTTTTTTTTTTATTATTTATTTACTAATTATTAATCCACGCTCTAGATGGTGATCTATGGTTATCTGGTGTGTTTATTTAACCATACGCATCGCAGTCTCTTTAGTGCAGTCGACAAGGACGTTACTTAGTTTTAATTTAAATACGAATACATGCGAACGTGGTATGTAAATTTAAGTCAAATTTGAATTCTGTTCTCTTTGGAGAATGCAAAGTCGTTGTTCTGGCGCTTTTGAAATTATTTCGTGAGTCAACAGTTTTTAAATAATTAACGCGTGACCTTCGTGGTGGAAACTAAGGTGTCAGTATTTGTGGGTGCAGGAATGTATGTACCTTGGTTTATTTACGTCTTTAACAATAGAAAGTTTACATACATATCTATGGATGCTCAATAACGAGGTTGGATTGTTTTCATTTTTTTCAATTTGTTAAAGTTATTTCTGGATTATTCTGGTGTCTTGTGTAGAAGCAGATTAATGCTAATTGTGTTCACACGTTCATTGTGGCTTAGTTAATCAAATATTTGAGAATAAAATAATTTTTGCAATTATCCAATTAGAGTATAAAAAGAGAGTGCTAATTAGTCCACTCCAAAAAGGGTCCACTACACCTGTCAAATATCTTCAAGTTGGCAGCGCAAATTTCGAAATATTTACTCGTAACAAGTGTCAATCCACCTCACTAGGTCGTTGTCAGTGTCACTGTATAGTTTGAGATTAAATCTTCTGCTTCATGTCGCAGAGAAATGGATACAATGTCTCTTACACAACTTTGGTAATGATTAATATTTGGCCAAAGTCGCAAGCTGGATTTAAGGTTTGCCATTTAAATGGTTGTGGTCCAAATTAAAAATAGGTACTTACGAGTACTTGTGCTTGTTGAATAATTCAGGTGTGGAGTGGATGCAGTATTATGTTAGCGATACTTGGTTCAAACCGGAGATAGCTCATACTCGTTACAACTATGGCATACCAAATTTCACCACGCGACAGAGTTTAAAATTTCAAACACTAAGTAGATCAATTGGAGGCGATGTTGAGTTTATAAATGTTGGATATTTCTGATCGTAATTTTAAGTGGATTGTGTCATGGTTTGCGATACTTATTTCTGATTTTGTGTATATTCATTTTTGCATAATTCATACTTATCTATCCTATATTCTTGGACATCTTCTGGTTGAAGAGTTACATCTCGTAGGTACTTCTGATTATGGCTTCAGAGCTGCACGATTTTTTTTTAAAACTGAAAAAATTATAAAATGATCAATACTTTGAGAGTTTATTTGTTGAACTCTTACCTTCAACAATCATTGCGATGAGTCTTGGTAAGTAAAAACTAGGAGGTTATTTAATATGGATCGATACACACACCCACAACGTGTTGAAATAGTGTTAAAATTCAAACCGTGAAAACATCGCGGAAACGCTTCGTAAAGTTCGTACTGCTTTTGGCCATCATCAAGCGCCATCTTGCACAGCTAAAGTGAATTTAATCGATAAATTTGAACGTCTCGGAAAGGTTAGGGATGCGAGGACTTCAATATACTCCTGTTCGTCCGGCGAGATCAGCTGAAAATTTTACCATCGTAGCTGAGATTATGACTGAAAACTCCATGCGTGTCCATTTCGAGACGATCATAGGGATTGGGCCTATCCGCAACCAATTTGCGCCGCATTTTGCATAAAGATCTTGGCCTACATTTTTTCAAGACAAAATAACTGAAGCCAGCAGACCAGGCACAACGCCGTATTTTTTCTATTGATTTATGTATAATGACACCTCTTGATGTATGAGTATGACCCTATACTAAATTAGGGAGCCTTCTTTCTCCTTTGGTTTGTCGGCAAAGACTAGCGACTTAATCTATTCCCTCGAAGTACTATATTCCAGTGATATTCAATCGCTAAAATGATAGCCAATTGACCGCTTTTATAGATCTTTTATGGTTTATTATAATAGCCAAATATGACAATTTTGTCGCGAGCCCTGGACTCAGGCCGTCAAAGTTGTGACTGTATTAACGATTTGTTGTAATTTAACTCATTTAGAAAAACGTCAAACTTGTGTGCATTGATCACTGCCTTGCGATGTTGTTGCATAACACAAGCACAATACAATTGATGGCGATAAAGTGCTGATCAAATTTTTGTTTGAGGTCTTAAACACAGCAAAACTAACTAATGGACATTTTGCTAATGAAGTACTTCCTGGAAGTGACATTGTAGAAATACGTTAACATATAATTGTTTTTCTCACCTGTTTTTGTTAATAAACTTTCTTTTTAATGACATGCATACATACATGCATACATATCATATCCACATACATAATACCCTCTTATATTTTTTTTAATCAAAATAGCGGCTGTACCCTGAAAATCATTGTTTCGTTTCATCTTGTTTCGTAGTTTTTTGTTAGTTATTTCCGTAGTCGGGTTTTAGTATTTCTACTTAATTTTTTATTTACTACTTTTTAGTTGTAGGTGTTTCAGAAAATACATATATTGAGTGTATGTAGGTAAACAATGTCGTGTTCTACTTGTCAAACTATTTTATTTGACACCCATATTAAGGAGGTCGTAAAGATAACGCCGCACGGTCGCCGTGGACGTGGTGGTTAGTGCGTTGGACTACCACGCAATGCGGCCCGGGTTCAACTCCTGGCCGGGTGTAACACCGACAAGAGTTTTCCCGGTACCACCTCTTTCGAATGCCTGACAAGCATCAAAGAGTATCATTTGTCATGATTGAGCTTCTCAACTCGCCGTTCGGAATCGGCAAAAAACTGTAGGTCCCTTCCATTCGTGCAAAAATATAACACACACACACAAATGGTTGCGAGAAGCAGGCCCAGGTTCACCTCGAGCTGTAGCGCCAACTAAGTAAAGATAACGCTAATCCACCAACTTGGTGCGTCCGCCATATTAAATTTTAAATGTCACTTAGCTTATCGTATTCTAAATACTTGTCAAACCCTTTCATTATCTATCAAGACGGTTGTAAAGAAAAAGAAAAGAAGAAAAAAAAGGTGATCCGCCATCTTGCTTGGTACATCCGCCATATTGATTTTTCCTGTGACGTCACATAGCCTTGGATCAAGACCAATCCAACGACACCCCATTTGTTGAAATCGGGTCCATAGCTTAGGCTGTACGAGGTGACATCCTAACATACATACAAACCAGTGGCGATTCCTGGTCTTTAGCCTTGGGTTGGCTACTTGCTCTGGAGAAACTAAAAACCGTTAATTTTTAAAATGTATTAACTAGGTACAATATATGTGTGTACTAAAGAAAAATGTTTTTATGGAATAGTGTATACAAATTGCCAATTTATCGAACCATAAAATCGGCTTAAGACATCTCTACTCAACTTACCGTCTCACGTCACAAGTAAGCACGCACGCACTGCATTTTCGTAACAACTACATACATATACGCATACGCACCTACGAAACTAAAACAAAAAAGACAAAGTTCTTCGCTGCACGGAAGTGCGTAAGGAACATTAATATTTCCTTGTAGTTATTTTTTAAAAATCATTTATTAAAATAATCGTTAAAGATTTTGAGAGAAGTTGAGACCAGGGCTAAGCTCTCAACATCATCGTTTCATTTCATCATGTGCCGTACTTTTCAGTTTTTTCCGTAGTCGGCAGCTTTCCTTGCCAGCTCATAGGCAAACTCATTGCCTTCTAAGTACAACAGACTGACCAGGCACCCAACATATTCTTACAAGATTTTGTATAATGCATACAGCATACCTAATGCCCTTAGCATTATTCGGCAACTCCTGACTAGTGCCATTTGAAAGTGAACTATTTAAGCGCCTTAAGTGCAGTCTGACTATGAATGTTAATTTCATTATCATGAAGTACGACTAGAATGTCTGCCTTAAATACGCTGCAGGCACCCGGGAGTCTTAAGGAAACTTTTAGCTCTGGTTCCATGCAGTGAGGACTACATAGCCGGGTAAAAATGGAAAAGAAACAAAAAAACAATAACAAAACCAAAGGAAACAACTTTCTGTTCTATTAACACGACTGAAAACCAGAAAAGAAACAAAAAAAAAAAACAACAACAAAACCAAAAAAAAAAAATTGAACTGTCCACGTTGAGAAACGAACCTGGGACCCGTGGATGAAAAGCCGACACGCTATACACTGAGCCAAAGCTCTATAATAAAACTTGTATCCAATTCTCATATATCAAAAAGAACACAAAAAAGTATGTTTGTATACGAGTATGCCTTACCTACACACCACTTCCAGCCTGATGTCTCGCTCGTCTCTCATAGTTGGCGCTTATTTTCGCGCCAACCCTTTCGTTTATTTTACTGGGCTTTGCATACGACAAATCAAACACCAATACTATGGTATAGATATAGATTGTATGGAATTGGTTGGCGCAAATTTTAGAGCTAAGCCATATTTCAAGGGATATTTTTTGCATGGGAGTTTTGTATTGCGTGCAAGAAAAATTGATTTGAAAATAGGTAATTCTAGTTTTTATGCACTACTCTTCATAATTACTGAAGTTCGTTTATTCGTTTCGTATAAAATATATTTCATGGCATTTATTCATGTAAAATCTTGGTTTGGCGCCGCCAACCTAGCCAACTGAGAGAAATCGCCACTGATACAAACATACAAATAAACAAACAAACATACAAGCCCAGCCTGTGTGTGAAAATCCTTTTGCTTAGTCGGGTAAAAAGAAAATATTTGGCAGACAATTCGAATAAGGGGTGATCTACAATTTTTATGGACTGATTCTGGTCAAACTATAGTGTAACTCAGATGTAACGAATTCGCTAACAACGTAAAATTTGGATGTTGCTCGTATCAACAGAAGCAGTGGATACGACCATGTTTAGCCTTCCCATTGACGCGGTAAACGAAAACTCTGATATACCGAACAATTTTTGAGTTTATCTAATCTAAATCTAAATTCAAAATTGAACATGTTAGCACTTGATTATTTGTACAAGAATTTGGTTCGTTTGCTACTGTTGACTAAAAGTGCAAGAAAACTCGGGTGTAAAGAACTGCAGTGTCGGGCGGACTACTTGTACTCTGTTATAACAAATCTCATGGTTCGTAAAAATTAAGTTATACTCGTACTGTATATAAATATGTAGGTACATAAGTATTTTCTTTTATATCGTTCTAATATTGCTAAATTTGCGTGGAAACATCATACATCATAGTCAATAAACATGTGTACAGTCACTGACCTTACATTGGACCTATTTTATCTTTTTTTTTTAAATTCGTTGGCTTCCGTAGGACAGATTTTCAATATAGGTATGTATGTAACCTTACATATTTTTAATAGATTTAACTGAATTGTGTTACCGGTTTTCTTTTGAGATTATTTGAGAATAGACGTTGAACAAATAGGTACACACTTGCACATTGAATTGTTTGCAGGGGTGTTTAATTTTGTTTTACTGAAGTTTTGGAGTCGAAAAATTACAAAAAATAAACATGGGTAAGACCAGTGATTTGATACCTTAGAGAAAGAAGGGCTTAGTGCAATATTTGTTACCGAAATTTATAACAATTTCACTATGATTAGGTTTATAGAAGCATTTGTGATGAGATGACGATCAACAGAAAAATTGATGAATTGACCAATAAATGAAAGGAAGGAAGGAAGGGTTTGGTTGTAGATTTAGTTCAACCCTTTCGCGGACAGTGACGTGTATAGACGTTTTGACATATTTCTATGCAGCCGCATGATGTACATATACCCGTTATAATACGTTACATTTCTGTTCATCAAAAATCTTGCTTATTTATTGATATCTCTTTATTAGAAGGTAAGGTTTATATATCGAATTTCCTACTGATTGGACCTTGCAGGACTCAGAGTTCTCTTTAAGTGCCGGAGATACACAACACAAGTGCTTCTCTGGTGAATACTGCCAAAAATTGGGTGTCCGAGAAAGGGTTATAAAAAACAAGGTGTGTCTAATAATATGGCTCGGGATTATACAAACATACATACGTCAGCTTACTCTAAAATGCTAAATATGACTGTCTGTTAAATTTTGCATTTCAATATTATTGATTTTTTTATACAAATGACTACAATTGACAATGTACACGCATATGTACATATGTACCAGTGGCGTCGCGTGGAATATTTAGCTGGGTGTGCGATTCATGAAAATGTTGAATTTCATTTTAATTTTTTGTTTTGTTTTTTTGTTTTTATTCATTTCATTTCAACTTAAACTAACATAACAATTATTAATATTTTAAAAATAGTGTAAGAATGAATAAATAGTAGACGTTCTATAATTTAAGGAACAATTTGTCCTAAATTTGTGTTGAACGACACTTCAAATACTATTAAAATAAATTTTAAAGTTCTGATGTGGGGTGACAATCAGTAACTATTTGATAGAGAAGAAATAAATTCTAATTTTAAGAAGTAATTCTTAACAAAGATTCAACATTACCATAATAAAGAGATCAATTCTTTACTTGTTTAATGTATACCTTAAAGTTATGAGTTATGCGGATGGAATATGGTAGCTTACTAAAATACTAAGGGGCTGTAACTGTGTAAAAAAGAGAAAAATGAGTTGTACGTGCGGCTGGAACGTTAACAAAAGCCATGTTATTTATTCGTAAATTGTAAGTTTGACTATTTCTACTTGGAATGTTGACACTTTGTTTAAAAAATTCCCTGAGCACCTTAAAAACATACAAATGCCTTATTGGTAAAATGTTTAGTCTTTTAAATAGGGGCCAACTATGAGTCCGACGATTGCAACTTGAGATGATGCGAACTAAATGTTTCTGAGTTATCAAGACAGGTCGGTCGATGTACCTCATATCCCAAACAAGAGAAATATGTTTCTAAAAACCAATAATTCCCTTTTTATTTCTTAGCATATATGTTTGTATGTAAAACTGAACAAAACGATGCATACAATACACGAGTTTTATTTCGGGACTGCTACAACACATGAAGTGCAAAGTCCAGTTTCGCACGAGCTTACGTACAAATTTTTCAATGTTTATGGCGTGCGATTGGCATTGAAGATTGGCACAGGGAAATCAAGTGCGAAATTTTTCGATGAACTTCTTGTGTGTAGCATATACCAAAGTTATCATGTAAATAATATGTATGTATGTATGTGCCTGTTTATATTTTGTCGGAGGTGTTGCGGAGAAAACATTAAAAAATATTTTATGGGTTGAGTATGTTTTTGATACGTACGATGAGGGTGTGCAATGCACACCTTGCAAGCCCTGACGAGACGCCACTGGTATGTACGTATGTATGTATGAATAAATACACACATCGCTTTGCATATACCCAGAACGATTTTAAAAATTTAAACCATTTCATTTTAATTTCGACATGAAAGCGTATTCCCTTTAATTATTATCCACTACAATTATACATTTGCCGCGTCATACATAAAGTAAGAGCACATATGATGTTTTTCCCTGGTAATTAAAACAAAAAATTAACTAATGTAGTACATACATATCTCTTCTCTCACTTGTGCTCTTGTCACTTAGTCATACAAAAAGCCGGCTAATAACTAGGGGTTGAACAGAGAAGAAACATACTGTCTCATGTTGTGATGTGTGTTACCCCCACAGCACCCCCTTTATTCAATATCCCTTCCCAACTTAAACATCAACACGCACATGGTCGCTTTTTGAATGGTGTATACGAATACGATGTACAGAATAGGTGGCGATAAAAACGACGCGTTTCTACCCCATGCCGGCCTTGCGCACATCTCGAATCTAGAGATACACGTCGCAAACTATGAATGGATATCTCACACCAAAGGGAAGTGCTGCCTTTCACTGTGAGTGAGAAAGTGTAAGAAGCAGTGGAGTGGCTACAAAACGAAAAAAATCGATTTTCAGCATAATTTTGAGAATGTTTTCATTCCATCATTTCATGTCGGAGAGTTTTGTGTTTCGCGTTTTATCATCGTGTGTTCGTTATCATCGGTCTCTTCACCTGCCGTGTTTTTAAGCTGTTTTTTTTGTTCGTTCTTTTCAAAACACCTAAAGTCCAATAAGTTCAATTAAATTTATTTATTTTTCTAAGAATAGAGGCGGATTTGTCATATTTTTGTGTTTTTTTTTTTTTTGTTTTCGAACACAGAGCTGTCGACAGACAAAAAATCAAAATACTCGTACAATGAATATTCAACGCAATCTAACGTCATCTTCTCCTTTGGCTATAGATGCAAGGATGTCACAAGAAATCCAAAGTGCTATTCCGAAAAAAAGGTTAGAAATGGACTGCCAGGGGGAGGGATTTGGATAAATGTTAATTTTTGTTTTTGTGTATTTTTTAGGCAAGATGTTCTTAAATGGTACGGCTGGGGCTATAAGGATTCACAGTTCTATGTGGATGGACATACAATCTGTTTCGAGGGCGATAGGTAAACTGGAAATATAAAATTGTATTTGAGTCACTTATCGTTCATTATTAGATATCCACTGGAAGGATGTGCTCTGCCCTATTTCACGGACTGGGTCTATCAGAAATTTAATTTGCAAGTTGACTCGCACGTTCCGTTTCCTGAAATGCCAACCGACTTTCCGGATCCGATTTTGAAAGAGGAATTTTTCGATTTCGTAAAATCATCGGGGATCAGCTACTCGGAGCAGGGTGAGGATCGCTTGATACGATGTCACGGGCAGACTCTGCATGATATTTACTATCTCTGGCGGAATGCATACAAAAGAATTCCAGACTTGGTTGTGTGGCCCAAGTGTCACGAGGATGTCGTGAAAATTATAGGTCAAGCCGATAGGCATAATGTAGTTATAATACCGTACGGTGGAGGTACTTCGGTCTCGGGTTCGATAACATGCCCACAGGAGGAAACTCGCATGATCTGCATTCTAGATACGTCTCAGATGAATCGTATGATATGGCTGAGCCGGGAGAATCTTACGGTGTGCTTTGAGTCTGGAATCGTGGGTCAGGATTTGGAGCGTGAGCTTCAAAAACTCGGTCTAACAGTCGGTCACGAGCCGGATAGCTATGAATTTTCCACACTTGGCGGATGGGTGGCAACCCGGGCTTCCGGAATGAAGAAAAATGTCTATGGCAACATTGAAGATCTTATTGTCAAGGTGAAGATGGTCACCCCGAAGGGGGTCTTGGAGCGTGAATGTTCAGCACCACGAGTCAGTTGTGGACCTGATTTCAATCATTTAATAATGGGTTCGGAGGGTACACTCGGAGTTGTGACAGAAGTCGTTCTAAAGGTTCGACCACTTCCCCCGGTCAAACGGTACGGTTCCTTAGTATTTCCCGACTTCGAATACGGGGTGATGTTCATGCGAGAGGTAGCGAAGCGACGCTGTCAACCGGCCAGTGTTCGGCTTATGGATAATGAGCAATTCGTGTTCGGACAAAGTCTTAAGCCAGTCAAAGGATGGGTAGATAATTTAATAGATTTCTTTAAAAAGTCCTACTTGACCAGTATCAAAGGATTGGAGTTGACGAAAATCTGTGCTGCGACACTGCTGTTCGAGGGTGAATCAGAAGATGTACAAAGGCAGGAGAGTCTTATTTACGAAATAGCAAAAAAGTTCAAAGGATTTCCAGCTGGTGGGCAAAATGGTGAGCGAGGATATATTTTGACATTTGTCATTGCTTATATTAGGGTGAGTTTTTGGCGTTACACATGGAATCGAGGGCAATTTTAAAAGTCAATTTCTTTTTTTTTTGTAACTTAAAGGACTTCGCATTGAAACAGGAGATAGTTGCTGAATCCTTCGAAACATCTGTATCGTGGGACCGATGTAGCTCGCTGTGTCGGAATGTGAAACGTCGCGTGGAAGTGGTGAGTTGAGAACAGTTACTTCGTTTTACAAAATTGGGACAGAATCTTGATTTAAGGCTGATATAGTACATGAATATATTCGCCACAGACCCAACCAAAATAAAATAGAAACAGTAAAAGCGGTTAGCAATTCATAGGATGAGTAATAAATATAAAGTTCGGTACTGATAACATACTTTAGAACAGTCTAATCGATTTAAATGAACTTTGTTTTGTTGGTCAGTGGTAGGTTTTTGTCAATAAAGATAGTAAAAGCATAAACACACAGTAAACGGTTTGATATGTGCATGACTTTAGACCGTGTAACGTATCAATTATGTCCACACTCTGCGTATTTATGGGCCAAATATTTTATCAGTATTCTAAAAAGTCAAAATACATGTTCTTATGAGTTGGTATAATCAGCCTTTAAGAGGCGCGATATGGGAGTTCATAAGAAGCTCTCCGTATGCACACAGACACACTCGAAGCACCTACAGTGAACCAAAAAAAATAGTTGGATGCAATCGTAGAATTGAATAAAATCGCAACCCGTAAAGCTTCTAAAATCAATGAAAGTGCAAATGAAACATAATTTTTTAAATTTTCCGAATAGTATTTTAAATTAATTTAATTTTTCTAAAATATTTTTTTTTATATTTAAGACAAACGAAAAAAACAGTTGTTTTCAAAACCAAAAAAAAAAAACTTCGACACTTAGGGAATTCATTATAAGAACCGAATACATTAGTAAAAATATACATTTTAATATTTACACCCCTATCATTAAATCCCACGGATCTGAGATTCCCTTCACTCATTCGGTTCACATTCACCTATCGTCGTGATCATTAAATCCGCCGGATACACTACTTTATCTACATCCCCTTTTATGTTTTCGAAATCAGCTGTTTTCTGATTTGACACTTGAAAAGGCGATTGTGGTGTAGAAACAAAAATCTTAAGGAATAAAAATTTATAAATAAATACTTTTTTGGTTTTACTTTAAGCTTTTGCTTTGCAATATTTTGCATTCAAATGTCGTGTTTCATTTATTCATTTGTTTGTTTCTGCACTTTCAACGTTCAAAGTTTTTGGCAGTGACCAGGTCAACTCTGTGCCAATTCTTTTGAACTTCTGCCACCTATTCTAGATCCCCCATCTTCAAACTACTCTTGGGGCTGATCTTGAAAAGCGGAGTAATACAACTTGATTCGCTTTACATAACTTTGGCGACTTTTGACGATCCGCGTCGAGTCCAGACTTGAACATTTATACACACTTATTCTTCCCGATTTCTGACAACACCAGGGAAAATTGGAATTCTGTCCCGTTTGGTTTTTGCCGAAAATAAGATCGATTTAATGGTGGATGTTATGCCGCACTATTTCTGATTCCATTTGTTTGTTTCTTCACTTTCTACGTTCAAAGTTTATGGCAGTAAAAAAAAATGCTAGCCAATCCCACAGCAAAAGCACCAGATCCGCAACGATTCTCTCGCGGATCTGAAACGTCGGACTTTGTATGGAGAGATTCGATCCGTTCGTTTTCAATGATCAAGTGAAAAGTTGTTCACATTACCGACAAGTGGACGATTCCCTTCGAACGGATTCAATGATACCGATTTTCGAATTTTCGTGAATCATTCCCCCCGGCGGATTTAATGATAGGAGTGTATCAGTATGGTGGCCCTTGGCTTCCAAAACAGCTTATAGCCTTCTATTCGTAGACATAACTTAATTTTTTGTAACATCAGGCGGTTAATTGGCCCATATATCCTGAAGGCGCTTTTCAAGACATTTTTGCTGCATACTGGCCTTTCCCTCAATTTTTTCTTCATGTGCGCTCGCAGGTGCTCTAAACGGCTTTAATCCGGCCCGTTTTGGAGGATGGGCAAGAACGTAGCGCAACCATTCCCGTACAATATTTGACACATGCTTTGGATCATCAAAACAATAACTATCGCTTATGCCTATCTTAGTAGCCGTTGTCAGCAAATTGTTTTTGGGGATGTTAAGATTCATATTACCTTCAACTAACACCATGTTATCTACTCCCCTCGAGTCCATTGCACCTAATACCACCGTGTTTAACAGGGGCATTTACATGCGCCGGACTTAAGGCTGTACCTTGTCTCCCGCAAATAAATCGGTGTCCAGCAGACGCAAATATGCTGAATCTTGACTCGTCGTTGAAAATTACCAGGGTCCATAACTCTAAAGGTTGACGGAGATAAATTAGGGCATATCCCAGGTGTTTCTTAAGACAAAAAAGGGATTGTTTCTTGCATTTTCCTCCATCTGGGGTGTGACATACCTCAATCATAAATATTAAAAAAAATATGTTTTTTAAATTAAATGTTTATTCGTTTTTCATTTTTTCAGTGCATCCAAATAGTTTTTACTATTCCACTTACATTACAAAAAAAAATATATTTATATAAAAAAAGTTATTTAAAAAATAAATGGACAAACAAATCATAAAAAGTAGGTGTTCAGAACAAGTCAATTTTTTTCAAAAGTTAGAAACAAAACAAAAAAATAAAAATAAAATTACATATAACATATATGTTCGAAATAATATTCTAGAGTACATGGCTCAAAATTGTACGCATGTTTTGTTGCAAACTAATGTTAGCAGTGTGGTAGAATTCATGCAACGCATACCTATACCAAATTTAGCCTGAATAAAATGATATGTGTGTATGATACTAATGTCGATTTCGATCGGGCAAAAAAATTACTTTTTTTTTTGATCTCGAGCAATTTTTATCGCTCTAGTACGATTTTCATTTTCCAACCGACCAAAAAAGCACTTTTCTTTTTGCTCTAGATCAATTGTTGTGAATCTCGGATTCTGCTCGAGATTTACACCTACTTGCACTAACACCAGCACATTTTATATGAAATGTCAACGCAGTTCATCAAAATAAATATCAAACAACAAAAATAATTATCATAAACTGTGTAGAATATTTAGAAAATATAAAGAAAGTGTTTTAAAATTGTATTTATTATTTTTCTTTTTCTTATTTATTTTCTTTTAGGAGCAAGTCACACTAATACAATTGCAGAAAAACAGATCAATCTCGTTTGTTTTCCAACCAGCACGAAAAATCTAAAATCTGAGAGCAAAATCTGAAAAGCCCAATCGAAAACGACATAAATAGAAACTTTCGAAGCAAGTGTCTTACACCCCACAGTCCTCTCTGGAAGGTTAAACATACAAAAATATGTTAAAATAGGAAAAAGCGTCAATTATTAGAATAAGGCAAAAACTGTCTATTTCATTTGCAGTTAATTTGACTTCAATATCAATACAAACTGTAAGAATATTCAAGTTACAATTGCAGTGTAGCTGCTGTCCAACTTTTTTTTTGGTTCACTGTATAGCCAACCTACTGTTTTGGTGCTACCTTCTTTCTGTCACGTCTCAATAACATAACAAGTACGTTCTTATCAGGAACAGGTCAAAGATAAAAACAAAATAATTTATCCAAGCAGTTCGTCACAATTGACAGCTGTAGACTTTCACATCGCATTTTAAAGTTCGCCCCACTCTAACTCAGCTTTGCTTCAGTTCCTTAGTTTAAACTTTAAACATCAAGTAACTTAACTTTACGCAATTTCATTTATTAATTGAATTGCATGTGTGGTTGCAGGTGGGCGTTGGCGTCGCAACCCATTTTTGTTTTTGTCCCCCCTGGTATCTTTCGAAAGTATGTCAATAAGCTGATTGGAAGCCGCTCCACAGAGAGTAATTTTGATTAGATAATTTCCAATTACTCTATTAAACATATGTCATATGTTACCAATGCATTGCGCTTTAATGTACATATGCACATGTAGTGCAACATAATGTATGTACACAAGTCTGCTTGCAATGTGACATGGTTATCCAAAAATAACTCTGTTATCTACGTTATGGCAAAAGAGGGTAAATAAAATGATAACGCCATTTTTGATTAGGCTTGTTTTAAACACATACATATTATATCTGTGTATCTACATCTGTTCATACATAGGTATCTAGCTGTAAAGTTAAATTTTACCTTTGCTTCGATGAAAAAATTAAATAGACTTTGTCCATATCCACGGCGATAAACAAACTTAATCATTTACTCTATTTCTACGAAGTGTAAAGGTCAAAGCAGCAGGCGATAAAATATTGACACAATCACATACATAATACAGTTTTGGGGAACTGTTTTCTCTCTGCAATTAACTTAGGTGTGTTCGATTTTAAAAGGGCTCTGCATGACTGATCTTCTATTTCAAATACGTACTCTGGAAGTGATTGCATATGTCAAGAATACGTTAATAAATATCCTACTGTGTTTTGCCATGTTGAGTCGAGAAGCTCTTCACAACAACAACTGATTCTCTTGAATGTTTGCTAAACATTCGAAAGAGCGGACATCCTATGCTTAACTCCATTATTATAACCAGGGGACGGATTTTGTTGCCTTTGCCTTTATTTGCCTCTTTTGCCTCTTTTGCCTTTTTTTTGACTCATATTGCCTCAATGGAATTCTGAACAGAATTCGATGAAGCAACGTTTCAATAATAATAATATTAATGACCTCGGATTCTAATGCGCCGGATAATATGCATTATTCAGTGCTTTGTTGCAAAGGATGGTGAAAGTTAGTACTGCTTCTAGGGGACAGGTGTCTCAAAACGATATTTGATATACCATCTACTTCCGACGACTTATTTTTCTAAAATTACGCCCAGATATACTTATTGATCCTGGATAAATACCTTTTATGACCGACAACTAACTTCAATGAGGGCTTCCGAACTGATCCACGGATTTGGTTTCCCATCTGTCGTTTAAAAGCTGGGATCCAGTGAAGAATCCCTTTTTTTTAATCTGAGAGCAGCAAACGGGCCTCAAGGATAACCTGAAGCTACGTCACTTAGGTCCATGTGAACCTAGTATTAGTAGACCTGTGGTATTAGTATTTCGGTTTGTCTGTCTTTTTGTAGGAGTCTTTTGGTTCTGTCGTATTCTGTTGTTAGTGATTTTCACCTGTTATTTGCTTCAATTAATGATTTTTGTTCAATGTTGGCCTTACATTTAAAAGTGGAGGTTTAGCCATACCAGCTCTCTGGGGCTGAGCCCTTTCTGGTGAATTCAACCGCTGCTTCATTGCCTGGTATCCCGCTCACCAAGGACCCAGCAGAGTCCTACATTGTGCTGCGTGCCAAGAACCTTTAATTCTTAGCGGCAACATTTTACAAGCTTAGATGTTATTTGCTTAGCAGCTATTGCTTTTATAGCCGCGTGGCTGTGAATATAAATTCTGATCTCATGACATTGTCATCAACACCAATTGGGCAGCTTTTGTCACTGCTATAACCACCGCTTGGAAAACGCTGCTCTGGTCTGTGAGTCGTATGGAGCTGCTTGTTCTTAGTTCCTCCTAAGACAACCCGCTCGTCTATATCCATTTTTGATCCATTGGTATAGATGGATGGAGTCCTTAGATACTTCATTTTTCTCCCACTTGGAAAGGCCCACAAGAATAGTCTTTCGAAATCTAAGTATGGGGCAGTGTAGTCTGAATTGACATTACCGCTAAGATAGTTGCAAATTATCTTGGTGTGTCCATATATGCATTCGGTCTTCAGTGCTGTATACATATAATACAAATACATTGATAAGCACTCATTCATTGGGTCTTTAAAATAAACGTGATCCAGAGTTTGTTTTTTATTCATTGATAATAATGGTCAAAGGCATTTTCATCTACCAGTAACACTCAGATTCAAAAGTTTATAACAAATAATATATCGTACTTAAATCAATAATTTTATTCTTTCAGGAATGTGCTCGCAATAAAATCAATCATTTCCTAATATCCTGTCGTGTAACACAAACATACGATGCCGGTTGCTGTATTTACTTTTACTTTGCATTTAAATACACTGGCATTGCAAATCCTGTAGAAACATATGAATCCATTGAGAACAGTGCACGAGACGAAATCCTGTCATCGGGTGGTTCACTTTCACACCACCATGGAGTGGGGAAAATTCGGAGTCAATGGTATCAGAAAACAGTTTCAAAAGTTGGATGCAGTCTATACGAATCCGCCAAAAAGGAGTTAGATCCAAAAAATATTTTCGCTGCAGGCAATTTGAAACCGCAAATGGAAAATCAATTGAAAGTTGCGCCCAATAGCCACCAAGAAGACGCAGTTCCAATGCTAATGGCAAAACTGTAATATTTGTACATAAAAATTAAATTAGAACGTAGCCTTATTTTATGTAAAATAATTCTTATATAAATATTTAATTAAATTTTCTTTACTACCTACTACTAAATAGTACATAATAATGCAAGTAATGTTGTGAAATTCTAGCGAATTCTTATTTTGACAGTTTTTTTTTTGTTTTATAGTGGGAATATTTTATGTACGAGTATGCATCACAGTTCTAAGGCTTTAGTACTGAATATTAATTTTATTTCATAATGAAAATGTGAAACATAAAGAATGCCAAAGATTCCAATAAATGCATTAAGATGAATAGAGCGATTGAAAAATGTTATATATTTTTCGGCGTAGTGGGAGGAATCCATTTTTCTTTCGACTATACGAACAGTACTGTCGGTTGATAAATTACTTTGTAGTGCAAATATCCAAATACTATCAGCCAATTATTGATGAGAGGATAATTTTAATTTTTAATAATGTTTTAAAAATAAATGTTTATTTTTTATTATAATACGTGCTCCTTTTAACTGTCCTTTTGCTATTTACATTTCATTTTGTGGTTTAGAATGACTAGTTTTAATAAATAACTGCGCAATATATTATATTTTAACTTTATTCGATGTTTTCTATTAAATAAAAACACATTTCAGCATTTTGTAGACAACGTCAACTATGTTGGTATACGTTAAAGGGACGCGAAGGATACAATTGTACAGAGATATCTTTCTCAATAAATAGGATAAGTTCACAGAGCTAAGGAAATATGGAACAAAATTTCCGAATGATCAAAGTGATTTCTGAAATTGTCTATTACTCGATTATTGAAAAGTTGAAGAGAGGAAACAAAAACATACGGTGTAAATATAAGTTTATAAAAAAATATAATAATATTGTAAAAAAAGCGGTGCACTCACAAACTTAAGAATAGCACATTTGTTACACATACGGTACATATGAATGAAGATGAATGGACTCAAAGTCCCCAACTAAAGACTTTCGAATCTCCGCCAGTATATTCGGGGGGTCCAATAAGTGGACTGGCATTCTTATACGTAATATTGCTTCCAAAGTTTTAAAATGTATTTTATTCCTGAGCTTTGTTTTGACGATTGTCAAATGTTGTCTTTTTGGATGAAAATAAATTCAATTTGGACGGACTAGACGGTTACGGTTTTTGTTCTTTCGAATACCATCCAAGTTGAATTTATTTTCATCCAAAAAGACAACTTTGCCCCAGAAATTCTAAACACCTGTAGTTTGCACCGTGGCCGTGGTGGTTAGTACGTTGGACTACTACGCAATGCTGCCCGGGTTCAATCCCAGACCGGGTCTAACACCTAAAGAGTTTTTTCACGGTGCCACCTCTTTCGAATGTCTGACAAGCATCAAAGAGTATTATTTGTCACGATTGAGCTTCTCAACTCGCCGTTCGGAGTCGGCAAAAAACTGTAAGTCCCTTCCATTCGAATGCTGACCAGCGCTGCCGTTATGAAAATTCGAATGGGACTATTTTAGACGTTCACAGGGGAGTACTTTGTGTCTGAGAGGAGTACAAAAAAGGAACGATAGTAAAAAATGCAAGCATTAAAACGACGAAGTTTTGGGCTTTACATGTAAGTCAGTACTTCCTACAACCTCATCGGCTCGCAATAACTTTGAAAATTCTATTAGCAAATTCTATGCCTATTTCTGCAGAATTTCTCCATTGATCTCGATCTATGACTGAGCTATTTGTGTTTTTAGCTCTTTGACATTCCTGTACTGCCCGTCTATAAAAACCTTTCCAGCCATGATCCCCCACATGCTTTCGATTGGGTTCAGATCAGGATTACATGATGGCAATGACAAACACTGTGTTCCGCTGAGTTGCAACCATCCGCGGACTGTTTTTGCCGTGTGAATAGGGGCACTGTCTTGTTGAAAAATTTATTTTACACCCGACAGAATTTTTCGAAATGCTCCTAGAGCATGTTCAAGCATCTCTCTGAATTTTTTACCATTCATTTCATTTTTGGGTGGTAGCCACATCAAAGTGATTTTTCCATGATACCCAAAGGGACCCCAGGCCATCGCTGTTTCAGCTCCAGAGTGCCGGTTCATTTTCACTGCTTTTTCGTCTCGCAAATCATGCTAATAAAAGCTAAAACCATGAGAACAGTTTGCCTTTAACAGTTTCTACACTCTTATTACTTCCGGAAGTTCCAACTGAGCGGCATTCAGCGCATGTTTCGCCTGCCATCGCGTATATTAACAAAGTACTATTCAATGAAGAAATGGTACTCAAATTACTACTTATTTTAAAAAATGAAAATATTTCAAAGGGGAGTAAAAATATGACGAGGGGAGCACAGGAGTACAGTGTTTGAGAGGGTAGTACGAATACTCCCTTAGTACTCACTTCGGCAGCCCTGATGCTGACCTCTGAGTTTTTCGCTTGTCTTGAGGCATTAACACTGTTTAAATTCTTTCTTTGTAATTGCTCCCATAGGAATCGCGATTATTAATGTAATTTTGCACAGCATGTTCACTCCGCTCTACGGGCTATTTCGCGGTTTGAAAGACCCACCGAATGGTAAGCATCTATTTTTGCTCTTTCCTCCAAGGTTAACAGTTTTTTCCCATTTCTTTCTTAAGTAAAAGACAAAAACTTCCTTTAATCACAAATTGATATTTCACTGCAGTTTGCTCGATTACTCTTTGTCTATTAACTAAATTTGCCCGTGCGTTTAATCAAGTGAACCGAAAAAATGCTGCAGTTTTAACATGATTGAGGAAAAACAGTGCAAAAATACCGTTAGGTATCTCTCACCAATTTTTTTTTACTTTACAGAGAAACTGCTAACCTTTCTGCTGAGTGCAATTGTTTGCTTATTGATCCAAATTAGGGGAAACAAATCAAGATTTAAGGAAACAAATTGTGTGCGTCTAATCAAGTGAATCGGACTGTACATATATGTGACAAGACCTACTTCAGGAGTATAAGCTACTTGCTTACAATTTTGGCCACACTTACCCGTTACAACAGCTAGCGTTGAAAGAGCATTTTCAACGATGAAAAGGATCAAAATATTATTCCGAAGCGGCATGGTCCATCCAAGACTTAGCGCACTTGCAATGCTGTCTGTTCACTCAGGTTTTCACGTGGATCCAGATGAAGTGATCAATATTATTTCTAAAAAAATTACAAGGCGTTTTTGCTGTAAAAAACAATATTAAAAGAATTGTTATTTATTATATTTAATTTATAAAAAAATAAAATAAAAACAAGAATAAAATATTCATGTAGATTTCTAATTTTTGTAAACAGAATTACTTCTTCGAAATTGAACAAGAATATAGGAAGATATAAGAAGATCCTATTTGGAAACTTGTTTGTACATCCAATTTCGGCTATCATTCCATGCACATAAGGCTTGATGGGTGCACTCAGTTATGAAGCGACTTATTCAGTGCTTTGGCAAAATTGAGTCTTTTGGTTAAATGGTTTTTCACGACATTACTCGTGAAAAATAGCCATTTGCTTATATGTATGTATATTCGTCGAATGGTTTTTGAATTAACATCGGTTCCGTTGAAATTAATAATCATTTTGAAAAATTCGACTTAATTCACCTTTGGGCTTCTTTTTATTTCATGCAGAATAGGTATGAGTGTGTACGTATAGAGTTCAACATAGATTGTATTGGGTTGGTTACTAAAGTCTCCTCGTTTCAGTCCTAGGGAGATTCCAGAATTCGAGTGAATTCAATTCGATATCGATTTACCAAATCGAGTGAAATAGATTTTTGTGATCGATTTGATGAATTCGACCGAATACTAAATCGTCTTCGAAACGATTTCGAATCAGCTGATTTATGTCATTCTGTGTAATTTATGAAAATGTGCATTTGTTTTTTTTTTCAGTTTTTCTTTAACCATTTATGTAAATTATTTCAGCGATTTTATTGTGCAATGAAATGAAAAAGGATGCCAATGAAAAAATAAGGAAGCCAGCACTAAGTGGAGTTGTAAAAATTAAGTCCTTTAAACACTCAAATATTCTTTCAGTTTGATATCTCATTATCGGGTAATAAACTTCTTATGTTGGACCTTATAGCACCGCATCTGAAAATCTCGTCAACCTTCGACCTCTTCAACCGATGAGAACATCGATAAAATGAAAGAAATTGTGCTTGAATACCGAAATTACGAAATTCCAGCTTGAGAGAGATAGCACATGACCTTAACATCTCTCACGAGTCAGTCCATTCGATTTTGGTGGATACAACTCATGGATTTTATATGACGATAATGCTCCATCGCATAAAGCAGCAATTGTGAACGAATTTAAGGCCAAAAACGCAAGAAATATCATCGACCAACCACCGTACTCACCTGATTTAGCCCCGGCCGACTTCTTTTTATTCCCAAAACTAAAATTGCCTCTCGGTGGTACCCGCTTTGAGCCCATTGAAGCCATAAAACAAAATTCGTGGAAGGAGCTGAAGGCTATAACGGAAATCGCATACCTATAAAAAATGTTTTGAAGATTGGAAAAAGCGTTGGCATATGTGTTTTTTTTCAAACCTATATAGGCTAAACATGTTTCCGCAACATGTTTTCAATGTAAAATACAACAAAACCTTAGCCTGGATAATTATCCAGTCTTATTTTTTTATGGAAAGCTTTTTCGAAATCTATATAGGTTTGAAAAAAGACGCGCCTATCTTCATCACTAAAGAAAATGATAGAAAAGGTGTTTTATCGAGCCTATGGGTGCGCAGTTTGCTGGAGAACTCAAATTGATGCGAAATAAAACAGAATATAAAAAGCAACATCATACCCACAGCTAACATCACCATTCACAATCGCTAAAGAAAAGGGTAGAAATGTGTTGCATCGATCCTGGGTGCGCAGTTCTCTGGAGAACCAAAATTCATGTTTTTGTACAGACGATTGTTGGGACTTTGAATGTGGTAGAATTTTTTTTTAATATGGATATTTCCGTTGGGTTGGTGCGCTAGTAAATGGAGAACAACCGGGCGAGTCGACGTCAAACTGAATTTGTTTTGTTGGTTTGGATAGGTTGATAAAGCTTTGAAAGTATGTAAGACGGCGCGCGCCGTTCGATTTACTTACGAAAAGAGGAGAATATTTTGTTCGACGTCAATTTGTATTGAATGGTTTATATACATTTTGGTATTGGAATTTTGACTGCAGTGTTTGGTTTGGTTGATTTGGCTATGACGCGACAGTGCGGCACAACAGAGTGAACAGAAGTGGATGTTAAAGCAGTATTTTTAATTGAACATTTTTGAATTACAACTCAACTAGATATTGTTAGCGCATGTACATAAATAAATAAAGTTTTCATAAAGATGGATTTTGTTGGGGTGTGCGGAGAACACCTGCGCACCTTAGAATAAACGTCACTGGCCTTATCATATAGGTCTCTGAGGCGTGCATGAATAATTGACAGCTTGTAGGCTATAATAATATCAACTATATCCTATTTTTCGAAGGAAAGCTAATGCTCAATATGTAAACTAGGCGACAATATAAATATTGATGGATATTTGAATATTTCGTACTTTATTTAAAATTTCCGGAAACTTTTTGGACATAATATATTAACTAACTGTTGACGTTTAAAAGGAGATTCACAACAAAAATTCTTAACAGAAGTGAGTGTAATTCGGCAGCAAAGAGAAAGTGCATGTCGGCAATCAGCTGCGATTCAATGCGAAACATTAGGAGACACACATTACTTTAGAGTAAATAGCGACTGCAGAGCCTTCCAAGGCTGGCTTTTTCTTTATCTAGATGTATGTGTAGCACCGGGAACGTTATAGTCAGTCTATTACAAGAAAATATCAATTTTTTTGGTTACTTCTTGTCGCTGTAAGGCACAGATTGTCTCTGGAATCTTACTAGGCACTGCCCCATCAGTATGCACTTCTTCAACGAACTTAGTGTAGTGGAGTTGATAAACCTTCCAAGATATCACAATACATACAGGCTCCCTTAACTGATGGTCTACGTCGGTGCAGGGAAATAACTTCACATGGGAAATAACTTCACCTAGAGTGGGAAATAATTACACATTTTTGATGTGAGTTTATTTCTCACTGAAGGTGGCAAATAACTTCACTTTTATGTGGGAAATAATTTCTCTTAACATGTGAGGTTATTTCTCAATGAAGGTGGGCACTAACTTCACTTTTTATGATAATTTAAGAAGAAGAAGAAGATGTGTGATTCACTATTGCACTTTTAACGTAAACAAAGTACCGTAATTTGTTATGTTTAAAGTTTCGTTGAGGATGTTGACTACTATTGAACTTATTAAAGTTAGAGAGCAATAGTTTTGCAGGATAACCTCAAAACTGAAAAACAAAATTAATATTTAATTTTTAAATGGAATCTTTAGTTTTTGAACATAATATAGCGAATAGTAAAAAATTCGCGCGAATTTTATACTATTACTCTATCTTATGCTAAACTAGATATTTATATTTAGCTCAAAAATAAAATAACTATTCTTTCATATGTTTTCTTTCCATTTAAGGCATAATTTCACTATAAAATATAATAATTTACGAAATATGTAAAATATGTTATGTTTTGTGTCAGATGAAATTTTGAAATTCGGAATTTTTTCACGGTACCCCTGTATTTTTATAAAAAGTCATAGGTGGGAAATAATTTCACAAAATTTCTGGTTAAATTATTTCCCACCTTCAATGAGAAATAACTTCACATCAAAAATGTGCAATTTATTTCCCACTCGAGGTGCAGTTACTTCCCATGTGAAATTGTTGCCCGTGAAGTTATTTCCCTGCACAGTCTACGTCACAGGGCACTCATTTTAATCAACCGTGACATGCACTACCGTCTGTTGGTGTGGCTCTTCAGACCTGTTATTTCATTCCAAATCAAATAAAATAAAACAAACATGCGCCCACTTTTGAGCACACACATTTTTTTTAAATATGCCAAAATGTTGCTGATCGCGATTGAGATTTTCTTTCGTATCAAGTCGTTTCGTCATGTGTGCAGTGACCTTAAGATGGCAGGCTACGGCGGCGTCTTAATGAAAGCTTGATAAAATGTAAGTAAACACTTGAAGAACATAAACAAAGTGACTAGTAAAATTAAATCAATGAAGAACACAACATCTAAGCACTGAAATAGTTTCGCAAAGTGCGCATGCCCACACGTCGGACATCTGCGCATTTGCAACCGAGTGCCATCGTTAATTAGGCGGACATTTTCTCTTTGATCTGAGTCTAGATAAAAGCAAGGACACACATCTAACATCCGAAAGTCTGTTATTCCGAAGCACTAATAATTATTGACTAATTGCAAAGAAGGCGATAACGGCAAGCACAAGCAACTATGTACGTTTGTATATATACAAAACCATTTAACACTTAAGAAAGCCAGAACATATTTTGCGTCTTCAGCATCGATGGTGGTCGGTTCGCTTTACGTTATGAGCACACTCGTACTAACATAACTGATGGCTTTAGATTTTATAGTCAGATCGTGGGTCCATTTATCCAACGGAGGCAGCCAATGTTGTCCAGACATCTGTGGTGCACGCCGGTGAAGTCACGAAAAGATTCCGACAGAACTATGCGCCACACACCTATACTAAAGAATGCTAACGAACTGGGCTGGATGGGAGTGCAAGAGGGGACACCAGGGTAGGAACTCAGAAATCAGCATCCGTTTTTTTTTTATTTTTGGATGTGTTTTTGTTTGTGACTTTGTTGGAGTAGGAAGGAGATTCAAATGCTTACCCCACTGAATGACACGATGCAAATTGGACACCGTCTGTTGATCGTCACGTCACGTAGCGTCGCGTCGCCTTTAATCTGACGATCTGAGCTATGTATAAACAAATATATTTTTTTTTGAAAACGAATTGATTTCGACACACTCGTATGTATGCACTGCCGAAAGATACTCACTTTGAGTGAGACGGAATACTCGTAGGCACGTCTAAACTTTTGTTATGTTGGTGTTGAAATATTCATTCGTACATCGCATGCATGCAAATGTGCAGATTAATCGAGATTTGAGATTAAGTGAGATCAATTCGGCAGGGAGAGAGTAACATAAACATTTTAGGTTTGGGGTTAACGTTGGCATTTACGTGCAGACATAAACGAGTACAAGTAGTCTTGGAAGAGATCACCGGATTAACAATCAAACGGCTTAAGGTGATTAGGTTTAAGCAGATTCAAACCATAATTTATCAGATTTCGGTATTCTGTAAGCGATTAATGTTGAAACTTTTTTTTTTTAATATAGGTATATTCATCTTTATAGAGCGAACATCTTTAGCTAGAAAGCAGTGTGATAAGTATGTAGCTAGCTACTTGATCTTATACTTATACAGTGAAGTCTCCCATTAATGGACAACTCGCATTAACGGACACCTTTTCGGGTAACCAATATCTAATTTCCAATACAAAGTGCGTTCTTATTAACGAACAGCTCTCATCTCATAACCGGGCAAAAAACTCCGGTTAATAAAACAAAAAAAAGCTAGAGCGGCCTCTGTATTTTAAGACAACAAGCACGGAGACCTGTAGGCCCATTGTACTTTGGTGAAGTACCACCCCATTCGCTGAGTTAGCGATTTGTTGCTGAGCTATAAAAAAATAAATATAAATATTTGGCTTCAGCAGTCCTAGGTAGAACCAAGCCTAGCTTCCCGCAACCATTTGTGTGTGCGCGTTAAATTTTTGCACGAATAGAAGGGACCTACAGTTTTCTGCCGTCTCCGAACGGCGAGTTGGGAAGCTTTACATGACAAAGGATACTCTTGAATGCTGGTCAGGCATTCGGAAGAGATGGGTACTGTTAAAAACATTTTAGGTGTTTGCGGCGGGATTCGAACCCAAGACCGCTGGCACAGTAGTCCGACGCACTAACCACTTGCGCTACGGTGCCCACTGAGCTATACATCGATCTAAATCTGCCCGTCGCTTTCGCAAAGCGAAGCAATAGGGCAAGATTGAGCTCCAGTAGATCAACGTCCCGTAGGATGTAGTTGCCTTCGCACTATCCCCTTTTAAACCCCTAAAAAAAAAAGTCACAATTCCCGCGTGAATTATAAAATGGTGACCTAAGCTCGTTCCAATGGTTATACTGTTGTAGTCGCAGCAGTTCAAGAAGCTTGTAATAAGCTGAACTGCAGCCAATAACAGGCTGAGGACCGATAAAAGGGGTCGCTGATCAAGCTCTAGCCAGAGCATCAGCTTTATCGTTTCCCGGGATATCAGAATGTCCCAGTGACCAGTGTGATCTTATTACATTGTCCAAGCTGGTTTAGTTTATTGACAGCTTCCTCAACAAATTTGGAGTTGATCAACGCTGCTGAGTTGAATAGCTGCTTGGCTATCAGAGCAGATGTAGATGAACTTACCTTTCCATCTCTTGTTAAGTGCAATGTGCGCTGTGCTAGCGATAGCATACACCTCTGCCTGAAAGACAGTTGGAAATCTGCCCAGTGGAATAGATTGCTTAACGTGGCATTCTTCTGAGTAGATACCTGGTGCGGAGAGCTCATCCATTAAGGACCCGTCCATATAGAAGACTATACTTTCTGATGGGAAACCACACCAACCTCCACTGTTCCATTCAGAGCGATTTGGAAGGAGACATTGGAACCTTCGCCTGAAATTATATCTGGAGCTTGTAGTGTCCAGACTACCTCAACTACCTTGCTACTTCTACTACCTTCACTGAAGGTAACTCGCCTTCCAAGAAGCACACCTATGCGGTATACTGCTTCCTTAGCTTCGTTTTCAATGGAGATATGCAGTGGAGGCAAGGCAAGAAGGATCTCAATGGCGGCGGTGGGTGTCCCTCTCATGGCCCCGGTAATGCTAATGCACGATAGGTGCAGACGTTTTTCAAGGCAACGTTTGAGAGGCTTGCTTTGTACCACCAAGCTATCGAGCCATATACGACATATGGCCTTACTATACTCGTATAAATCTAGTAGAGCATTTTTGGGCTACGCCTCCATGATCTATTGAACATGGGTTTACCACGATATCTCGAAAAATAAAATCTCAAAAAAATAAGAATCGCGACAAAAAAAATCTCGAAAACAAAAATCTCAAAACAAACCTCTAACAGCAAAAATCTAGAAAAAAAATCTCGAATTGATATTGGATTTATTTATATAGAAAAGTGTTTGATTCACTGTTCATGCATGCAAATGAGTTTACTCAATACCAACAGGTCTTCTAAAATTTGATCGACGCGACGTGGACATGGTTTTTAAAAAAAATTATATAAACCAATAAATTTGCCTTCCTTTGGGTCATGTACTGAACAAGCACAACTAAGCTTACCAAGAATACAAAATAAATGTGAGTCTTGGCATAAACGCTAAAAGTTTTGAGGAAAAGTCAAAAAATATTTTAACATTAAGAAAGAAAAAAAATGTTTAAAATCATGGGCGAAAAAAAAGAAAAAAGTTGTAATGGGATATTTAAGGGGCATTGCCTACAACTTGAGTTTGAAATATTTATACAAATGTTATGTATAATACCAATGCATTTATAATATACATAAATATTTTGAGTAAATAAATGAGCTAACAACTTTTTTTTTTGTTGTAAAAAGATTGTTGAATTTTTATTATTTTCAAAAAAGTTACAGAATTAACATTTTGGACCCGTTTTATCTACAAATTTTTTTCGAGATAAATTCTTTCGAGATATTTGTATTTTCTAGATTTTGTTCATTCGAGATTTATCAAATAAGTTTTCGAAATTTTTTCCGTTCGAGATTTTAGTCGTTCGGGATTACGTGGTGATCCCATTGAATATTCTACAGCGTTGCCGGAGTATATTGGTGGCCTTAGTTGTTCTTGCAACCAAGTGGTCTAGGAGGGTTAGTTTTGGGTCCAACAGGATACCCAAGTATTTCACCGTACTAGAAGGTTTGAGCTGGGTGCCTAGGAACGTAGGCCATCTTATAGGAGGCAACTTTCTTTTGTTTGTGAACAGCATCATCTCAGTCTTGGAGGGATTGAACGATAATGACTGCTCATGACACCATGCTCCAATAATGCTGAGAGCGTAAAGCGGCCCCTAGACAATATATTGCACAATATTATTGACTGGGTTCCCCAGACGGTACAATATTTTCCCAATAATTTAGTTGAGGGCTGATATTTCTGAAGATAACATGTTGATTGATACTGAAGTTTTTTGGGTGTTCATTGCACTGCCATTGCTCAGTATCACGCTTTCACCGCAGATGGATGAAAGATAGGTAGCGTCTTGCTACCTTGAATACTTTCGAGGGTTTAAAGTTTACAAGCGCTATATCCTAGGATAATTGTTATAGGAACTTGTTATTTTATAGCTAGTTATATAATAGGCGTGTTTTGTTTAGCCTATATAGAATAAACATGTCTCAGCAACATGTTTTCAATATAAAATATTTACAACAAAACCTTAGACTGGATAATTATCGAGGCAAAGGTTTTGTTGTATTATGCGTTGAACTTTTTATTTTTATTCTATATAGCCTAACACGCCTAATAAATATGAGTAATAGTTATAGCTTTTGTGGTATTGGACAATTGAAACAACGGTGGGTACAAATTGGAAGAGAGTTATTTATTGTAAGTTATCAGTTAGATGGTTCGACTGCAACTGCTATCATATATGTACATGAGTGATACGGATGGATCAGAGATGGACACCGGGGTGGGTGCTGTTATATATTTGGACCAAACACTAGAATATCAATGCCAATGGGACAAAGTCCCAGTATATTTCAAGTTGCAATCCATACCATTCAAGCTTACGCCAACATCATTCTCGAATCGGGAATAAAAGGTACATTCATATATACTCACGGATAGTCAAGCCGCTATAAAAGCATTAGGCGCAAACCCGATTGACCTCAAATCAGTCCTGAACTACTTTGGTGGGTGCCCGGACGTGAGGTGAGGGTATTGATGGAAACGAAAAAGCTGACGAACTGACTAAAAAGGTTTGGCTGACTCCTTTACCGGCCCTGAGCCGTTTTGCAACATTCCTAACTCAGCTATAAACTTAAAAATCAAAAGTTGGGACAACTAACTGTGTATCTCCCATTGGAAAAATACCTAAGGTCCTCATCAGACTAAGAGAGCCATTAAACCTTTCCATTATTCCATAATAAATCTATAAAACTCCTACTCTTCGTATTGCATTTGCTCTAGGGGCCGCTTAAGAGCGTGTATGATAGGGTTCCGTAGTTACAATCTCTATGGAAACTGTGGTTGAAAACGGGCGCCCAAAAAATTACTTTGAAATCGAATACATTGGCACTGACGAGATGTACAGTTAATCACAAAAGTAAGTATACGTATATAAGTATATAGTACGGTTTGCTTACTTACTTAATTACTTAGGTGGCGCTACAGTTCGGGGTGAACCAAGGCCTCAACCAACAACCTCTTCCAGCTAGCTCGGTCCTTAACTAGCCGCTTCCAGTTGCGCACGTCAAGTTGGCTAAGGTCTTGTTCTACTTGTGTGCGCCACCTTAGGCTAGGTCGTCCTCTGCTGCGCTGACCCTCCGGGTAAGAGTCGAATATTCTCCGACCCGGAGCGTTGATGTCCATACGCTCTACATGTCCTAGCCATCTTAAACGCCCAATGCGCAGTTTTTTGACCAGGTTGATGTCGCTGTACAGCTCGTACAGTTCGTGGTTGAATCTTCTCCTCCAGAACCCGTCAACGCAAACGGGACCGTATATCTTAGGAAGGATTTTCCTCTCCAAGCGACCAAGGATATCTTCATCCGCTTTCGATAAAGTCCATGCTTCAGCTCCATATAGCAAGACTGGAATGATAAGGGTCTTATATAGAGTCTCCTTTGTCGATCGAGAAAGGACTTTACTACTCAATTGCCTTCTTAGCCCGAAGAAACAGCGGTTGGCAAGAGTAATCCTTCGTTTAATTTCCGACGAGATGTCATTTTTTGAAGTTATGGCAGAGCCGAGGTAGTAAAAGTCCTTTACTACCTCGAAGTTGTAGCTGTCTATTGTGACGTTCTGTCCAATTCGTCGATGTTGGGTGTCCCTTTTTGTTGACAGCATATATTTTGTTTTGCCCTCGTTTACCGCTAAACCCATTTTAGCCGCTTCCATTTCTATACTCGCGAACGCACCGGTGACAGATCGCTGTGTTCTACCAATGATGTCAATATCGTCGGCGTATGCAAGTAGTTGAACGGACTTTTGAAAGATCGTTCCTTGTGTGTTGGCTTGTGAGTTACGAACAATTCTTTCAAGTAGGATGTTGAAGAAGTCGCAAAATTTGCGCAAATTTTTCATTTTATATATTTTTTTATTTAAAGTTTGTTGTTTTGTTTAAAATAATAAATAAATTTTTTTCTAAATTTTTTTTACAAGCAAATTTTTATTCTGACTTTCGGGATTTTGGGTTTTGGGCTCTTGGGATTATGTCCGACTCTCAAAAATAGAGTTTAGTTCAGGCTTTACAAATATAATGGCAGCGAGTTTTTGGGCTTATAACTTCAATTTAATTTATTTTAAAAACCTGCTTGCATTTGAAATTTGTTGCAAAATAATTTTTTTTAAATCCCACCTCATATTTCAAACAAACCATATGGCACTCTATAATATTCGAAATGCAAATGAGATGTTGTCATCTAGTATTAGAATCGGTGTTTTACTCACTCTAAAAAGTATCTCCACTCCAGCACTAGCACCGATCACCGAAACCGAACATTGCAAATGCAAATAGTAACTCAATCTCAGTTCACCCATTCCAGTTGAGTGAGAGTTTCAGTGGCATTGGCTATGACTGGGACTGCTGAAAGGTAAGCACTCGAACCGCATCTATTGCTAAAGAGTCACAAGAAGCAGTGAGTGGATCGTAGTGATCGTGTGCATTGCAATAGATTGTATTTTGTTTTTTATTGTTGTAAATCTACTAGAACTAGACGCTAAACGACCTCACAAATTGGACTCTGGAAATCGTTAGTGTGGTGAATTGTGTTCAACTGGAAGATTAACAGGAACATTTTAAGACTATCTCTGCTGAGTGTTTTTATATTGGCTGCTGGGCTGGTGCTGTGGTTGCCTGTGTTATTGTTAAAAGAAAAAAATGTTGTAAATCGGATGAAAGTGGTTTCACCAAAACAAAATCTTTGAATAAATCGCCTTGTGCGTTTACTTGTCAGTGTCCGAGTGTCAGTCAAGAAATATTGCGCACAGATGGTGGTGTTTCGGTCGTGAAGACGTGATGTTTTGTTTTTTTTTATTAATTTTCTTTTAAATCAAAAATGAAGCAACTGTTTTTTTTGCTCACAATGACCCTGAAGATTACCGTAGCAGGTGTGGGTTTAACGTGTTAGTGACGTCTCTCGATTGTGTTGAATATCTGTGGGTTTTGAGTAGTGATCTAGAATTTCAAATATCCATTCACAATATTAATCAATAAATAAACAGGTGTTATTATTTGAATTTTTTTTTACTTTATTAATTTCGGTTTTTTTTTCGAGTTGTGAGCGCGTAGAATGATTTGATAAATTTTGACGACATTTTTGAATGATCATCAATTAGTGATTTAGTTTGCGTGTTTCTTTTAAGTCGAGCTTGAATGACGCGACCAACGAGTTGAAAAGGAAAGTGTTAAGTCGAAACTGTAGGCAATATCAAAATTGGATTATTAGCGTAGAAGGAAGCAATCATAAATGTTTATGAAGAAGTAAGTTTAAATATTTGGCCGCGAATTTAGCGGTAATGTAGCGATTTTTGAAAATTACAAACTTTTGACTAGCCGACTGGAATTTTATTTAGTGTATCTTCAAAAAAAATCTGTATTTCAATATTGGACTGTTTAAGGGAAACAAGTTGCAAGAAATCTACTTTCAAATATTCCCATAAAAGAATGTATCCTAATCCAACGGTACATTCTACGTTTGCGATTAACCGCTCAAAGTCAACTCTGAAATAATTACTTTTCGTTACTGGAATTCGCCTCGCACAACGGGTCAAACGCGGAACTCCTCTTAAAATTTTGGCCATAACAACAACACTCGTATCGCATTAAAGTCGATGAATGTGTGTCGCCTTCGTCGTTTGTTGGACTCAAGCCGGCTTCGGTTAGTTTGATTTCATTCATATACTTTCAAACATACTCGTACCTTCGTACATACATATGTATACATTGGACCAGACGTAACGTTCCGCTCCGCACTTTAGTAAAGTTTGAAGTATTTGCTGTATACTCGCGTATTACCACAATGAATGACCTTATCTGTCGCTTTGCTGAGCGATTCAATAGTCGTTCCCCCGTTCAATATTGATTATAACTATTGTATCGTATTTATACTAGAATGAAACTTAACAATCAAGCCGGTAACGGTGTGTGTTTTCGGTGCTAATTAAGTGCAAATATGTTTCTTGGAATTTAGTGTTATTCTCTCCCCGTGTGTGTGTGTGGGTATTTTTTTGTGCATTGGTGTGTGTGTTAAGGCCGTGGTTAAAAATAAATCAAAAGATACGAATATATCTAGATATACGACTTTACGAGTACAAGAAGATACGAGTAAAAGAAGATCGGGAAAAACAGAAAGAAAACAAACTGAGTATCTATAGTACAACCTGTTTTCAATCTGTTTTTCATCTTAAGCCTTAAAGGTACATACATACATACGGAAGAGGAACCAAAAAGAAAAAAATGTAAGTAACGCATCTGTCCAAGAAAAATTACATACGAGTATTTTTTGACGTTACCTTTTGTTAAATGGCATGGATTTGGAAGTGTACCTTATGCATGCCTTTATCCTGAAAGAAAAAACCTTTAGAACGTTCCGAATGGAATGAATTAATGTTTTTTTTTTTTAATTCCTCAGATTGAGGAATACAAAGACATCTCGTTTAGTTGTCCTTGAAACGTGCGTTTTGTTTAGTTTGCATGCTAGTTTTGAATATTGAATTTTGAAATGAATATCAATCCGAGATTTAACGGAATTTTTTTTTTATTGTTTTATTCATAAGCAGATTCTTTTGTTATGTTTTTTGATAGTTATGCGTTGTGGTTTTGAATGGACAATTTAAAAAGAAGAAAATATTTATTTATTTATTTTGTTATTCATTTGAATATTTTATTTTACCGTGTGGTTATATCATTCCTTGAGATCATGCCGTGGCATTGTGGAATGAATATTTTGCATACATTTGCACGATCGTGATAACTGAAGTGACAATAAATGTTTATGTAATTGCGTTTTCGAAGGCATATTTGACGATAAATACGAACAAAATAATTAACAAAAATATACTACGTTCCGAGAATAGCTACACTACTGGTGGCGAAAGTTCACTCATATTGGAAATACAATATGAATGAACTAATATATCAAAAAATATATGTAGATATGTGGTTGTTAAGTATCCATATTAATGTATGGAACGTTACTAGAAAGTAGGATAGAATACTTGCGAGTAACAGAAAAAATAAACATTGAAATATTGTTGGGCGCCACTTTTTTGGGTTGGCAAAAAGTACAGAGAAGTACGATACAAAACGTTAATTGCTTTAATAAAAGCTAGCCACGATATTGTACAAAGTACGTAGACCGAGCACCGTGGTGTAGTGGTAAGTGCGTTGGACTACTACGCAAGGCTGCCCGGGTTCAATCCCAGCAAACACCTAAAAGATTTTTCACAACTTCCGAAGGTCAAGCATGCAAAGAGTATAATTTGTCATGAGGAGTTTCTTAAACTCGTCGTTCGGAGTAGGCAAAAAACTGTAGATCCCTTCCATTCGTGCAAAAATATAGCACGCACACAAAAATGGTTGCGAGAAGCAGGCCCTGGTGCACCCTAAACTGTAGCGCCACCTACAGAAGAAATAAGAGATGGATAATAGTTTCTTGCTCTAAAAATGCGGGTTTTACGTAGTGTGTCAAAGAATATCCCAAATACGAAAAATATTTCAGCAACCAAGAGCGCCATCTATCTGTTCGAATTTCATTCTCCACTACCAATCAAAATTTCACGACGTTTGGTTTACATAAAACAACTATAAAAATTATATTCCCTGAACACCTCTCGTCTGATGTTGAAGTTTTAACACGGAAAAGAACAAAGAGCGGTCATTAAATTCCAGAAACATTCCGATTGCTGCAACAAGTGTACCGTGATTCTGATTGTTTGAGTAGAACAGTTTTTTTCGAGTGGCATAAACGTTTTTTGGGCAGCAGAGATACGCTGGAGGAAATACAAAAAGTGCGTTAAAAAATCAAGACAATTCTCATCACGTTCTTCGATAGCAAAGTAATTATTATCCACAAAGAATTCGTTCCAACTTCTCAAACAGTTACTTACTTAGTTGGCGCTATAGCTCAAGGTGAACCTGGGCCTGCTTCTCGCAACCATTTGTGTGTGCGTGTTATATTTTTGCACGAATGGAAGGGACCTACAGTTTTTTGACGACTCCGAACGGCGAGTTGATAAGCTCAATCGTGACTAATGATACTCTTTGATGCCTGTCAGACATTCGAAAGAGGTGGCCCCGTTAAAAAACTCTTTTAGGTGTAAGACCTGGCCAGGAGTTGAACCCGGGCAGCATTGCGTGGTAGTCCAACACACTAACCACCACGGCCACGGCGACAACAGTTACTGCTGTGTATTATCTTGAAGTTTTGATGTTTTTGATGGCCAGAATCCGTCGTATTCCATCCGAATCCAGATATGTTTAGTTGGTCTCAGTTGCACGACAATGCATCTTTGTTCCCGAAATTGAAATTGAAGTTGAAAGCAGTGCCGGTTTTAGCACTACCAGCGCCCTGGGCGAGAATTCTACGGCGCCCCCTATCTGCTATATAAACCCATGTGAAAGAGGAAAGAATACAATTTTCTGGCCCTTTTATCGGCAAACTCTCTTACGTATGACACCAAAGAAGCTGCCAATTTTGTTAATCTAGATTGAGATATTGTGGATCCCAGATCGGAATATGAGTTCATCACACAACCTACAACCATTTATAACTGATTTCGAGCCTACAGTTAATTTTAATTGGAGATCATCACAGAGTTTGGTTTTTTTGGAATCTTTTTTTATGTTGTACAAAAAGGACGAAGATTCGTAGTACTAATTTAATTGTTCAAGACATTCACTGAGTGAAATTAAGGTAGCGTCCAATAGACAATTGAAAAATCTAACTTCAAATCTATTTTCTGGAGAAGCTGTAGGCTCATCGCGGGCAGCTTTACAAGCTTGGCATAAACACATCGCATTCTTGTTGTGGCTTTAAATACAAGTTCAATTTCAAATTCTTCACTTATTTCCTTCTCTGTTAAAATGGCGCTTTTAAAGCCTGTCTTTCTATACTCTGCCAAGAAAGCGAAGTATTTTTCAACACTTCTGTGCATTTATCGAGATCCATATCCATTGATGGACTGCTTCCACACTGCTTATTCTTGCTCCCCAACGTATTTCACTGCGTTTTTTATGGTATAAAATCCTAAGTGATCTGAAGCTGGAAACAATGTGAACAACCTCTGAAGTACCCCAAACAATGTGACGGATTCGAATTATTTTCAAGTGCCCCGGTGTAATGAGCTGTGTCCCGCTTCTTAATTTATTTATTTATTTATTTATTCAACTCTGTACATATAAGTTTTTGACTTTTGATGACATACAGGATATAATTTGGCTTAACAAATATTTCTTATTTCCTAATTACATGAAATTTCTTAGTCTAAAGGGCAAGGAATAAATAAGGACGGATACAAAACAGGAATGAGATGGGAATGAAATGACTTAGTTGCTGCTGTTTACATAGTAATCAAATAGATGTTTTTTAAATTGTTCAATTGTGTTTAACCTTCGAATGTTAGGGGGAAGCTGGTTCCATAGGCGAATCGTATGAACAAAGAATTGCCGACTACTTACTAAATATTTGTGCCTGGGAATAATAAACTGTAATGACCTCCGAGACTGCGCGAACTTAAGCTTGTCAAATAAATAATTAGGTGTTCTAGTATAAATTATTTTAAACAATGTGAGGAGCGTCCTATATTTGAAAAGAGCTTGTAGGGGACAACCTGCAATCTGACTTGAATAATTTGAGATGTGATCAAATCGTCTAATGTTGAAAACGTATCTTGCACAATTATTAAAAGCCACATTTAACTTCCTTGTTGATTCTGAGTCAAGATCAGAAAAAATCTCACAACCGTACAAAATTAAAGGCAGCACATAGGACTTCACTAGTTTCATCTTTATGTCAGTAGGGAGATATCGTCTCGTGGGGCTTAAGCCTCTAAGAATGCCATATATTTTAGAAACAATGTGGTTCACGTGATCATCCCAGCTGAGATGTACATTGAAATGTATCCCCAGGTTCTTGAAAGTTTTTACAAATTCAACTGGGGTGTTATTTAAATATAAAAGAGAACCGGGAGTGTCTATGGAGCTTCTCAGAATTTTCATAGCTTTGGTTTTCGTTGGATTTAGGTTAAGTTGGTTTTGCTGTGACCAGGAGAATACTGAGCAAAGATCACTATTTAACGAAGCTACACTTGCTGATTCATCGCATTTTGAAAAATGTGAATAAATTTGGACATCATCTGCATATATATGATGTTTGCAATATCTGATGCACTTGGAGATATCATTTATAAACAGGGTGAAAAGCAGGGGGCCCAATACAGATCCCTGTGGAACACCCAATTGTACCGGCAAACTAGTCGAAATTCTATTTCCGTAGTACACCGCTTGCGTACGATTAATAAGATATGATCCCATTAGCTTACATACAGATTCTTCAAACGCATATTGACTCTTTAATTTGTATAAAAGGATTTGATGATTTACTGAGTCAAAAGCCTTTGAAAAATCTAGAAAAACTACCAATGTTGCCATATCATCATCGAAACCGATTCGAACATCATCGCTTACTTTTAATACCGCTGTAGTACAACTGTGGTTACCTCTGAACCCTGATTGGTGTTCTGCTATTAACTTCTCTTCTTCCAAATATATCTTCATTTTTTTGTTACAATTTTCTCAAACACTTTACTCAAGAAAGGAAGGATTGCGATAGGCCTAAAATCCATATTTCCTGGAGAGGAAGACTTAGGTAAAGGTATAATTTTTGCGTTTTTCCAAGTCAGGGAATCTGGTATATTATAATAGTATTAAATATATGAGTAACTTGCTTATATATAAATGGTAAGAGAATTTTTACTAATGATGGATAAATGCCATCCAGTCCCTGGGCCCTAGACTTTATAGATAGGATCGCCTCACCCACAGATATACTATCCACACATTGTAATGAGAATGTTCTCAAAGCATTAAGAGAAGTGTTGTCAAAAGCGGAAAAATCAATTTTATTGTCTACTTGTCAAAAATAATACTCTCTTTTTTAATACAATGCGAAAAGGGGGTAAATAATCAGCCTTATTTTGAGATTTGAATGAATAGTCAATTCGATCGATTGTGTCTATTCCTTCGAATATTTTTTTTCGTATTTTGACATTCGTAGGAATAAAGTTCATTAACGAAAGATGTCGTGAAATAAACTTAAATTCAAAATCACAAACGTATGAATAATGACAGTTATTTCGAAGGAATAGAATCTCAAAATTGAAATGATGAATGAACTTTCGTTTCGTAAGATAAGCTTTCTATTCCTTCGAATGTCAAAATACCCACCGTTTGACTTTTTCTCACTTTCGAATGAAAACTAATCTCAAAATAAGGTTGAATAAGTTCTGTCTATTGACGGGGATTCCCAGTATATCAGTAGCTAGTCGCGTTCCCATGTTGCAACCTTAATGATTTTGTTGCCAGATTTAGGGAATTTAAGACTCTTACAGGTGGCCTGGCCGCTGCCGAAAATGCAACAAGTCACAATATGCAACTGGATCGGCGCCCTGGGCGGCCTAACGCCGCTACTGGTTGAAATTATGCTTTTTTGACGACATTCCGAACATTCAAGCAGCTTCGATACGGGTCCTGGAAGCAATTCCAGTCAACTAGAGGAGTCATTTGTATCTCTAATAAATCGCTATAACAAGTATATTGCATCGGGAGGAGAATATTTCGAATAAAAACACCGAAAAATGAACAGAAATCGTGTTTTAATTATGTTTTCTAGAGCCAATCCGGGATATTATTTGACACACTGTGTCGTTTGCAGTAAGCATTTCGCTAAAAGTGATGACGGAGCAAATAAATTGCTGTGTGCACAGTGTAAAAGGTCGTGTTAGACATCAAGGTCCATGCTGGCCAGTTCAATCTACAAAAACAAACACTCAATAAATATTAAGCGGCTGGGAAAGCCGTTTATGGTTCCTTCATTTCTGGTATCTTTCTCCGCTCAAACTTTTAATAATCTTCTCCGTAGATTCGTCATCCATTTTGTTTTTGTTTTCGAAAACTTAATGGACGAACTGTCAGTCAGAGTTGTAGCCTTTCGAATTTCCGATGTACATTTCAGAATTTTCTTAAGTTTATACGGTACAACTTTATGGCACTCGTACAAATATTTATTAAAATTAGAATTAAAAGATTAATTTACAAGCCGGTAATAAAATCGACTACGTACCCAGGGGTAATTAAATTATTTATTACGACGATGACGATTTATTAAGCCCAAGGGTGTTCGCTTAGCATGGCCATAAGATCTGATGTTTTTCTTCGTGGTTAACAACATAATAATTCGTTAACCTATAAAATATTTCATTAATTCTTTATTATGATTAATAAATATGCACATTTGGAAATTCCTGAAAGGCTATCAACTTTTTTTTTGTCAGCAGGAAAATAAAGTTCGTTTTGATCTTTTTCAGCTTGTAGAGCAATCTTTCAAATGTTGAATGTTAAAAAAAAGGTTGTTTGAGAAAGTTATCAACAAGTAAATATTGTTTTCGTGTAAAAGAAAGGAGATTGTTTTTAGGAAGCCATTTGCTATTAAAGACTCTTAACTGTAAGAGTTAAACACGAAATAAAAATAAGTTGACCAATTTCAGAAGTTAATGTCAAAAAACTACCTATCGCACGGCATAGTTATGACACCAATGTTTAAAGATGATTTCGGGCATATGGTCAACATATCAATTTTTGACAAAGCATCCAATAGTGGGCCACTTTTTCAGGCAATAGTGTCAGTGTGTCATGAGTAACACGAACAATGTCGGCTTTCAAGGTGTCAATTGTTATATAGTAACTAGTGACTTCAAGTATGTAGCTCCATATGGAATAATTGAAAGATGTCAAGTCGCATGATCTTAAGGTAGGTAGAAGTAGTAGTTTCGATGGAAGAAAACCCCAAATAGCGCTTAAAGGGCATCGTGTTAGTACAACTACCTCAAGTGACCCGTTTATTCGGATGTAGGTAATGTTGAGATATTATTTATATCCACCCTGTGGAGTTTAGGAGGAGGATAAGCTCACCAATATTTTTCCCGGATATCTCTTAAAGGTCGTCGAAGAAGAGTTTGCTCAGTATGCGTTGCCTGGCTCTTTTTTAGAGCTGGACATTTGCATAGAAAGTGAATAACCGACTCTTTTTCATTTTCATATTCCCAGCTACGGCAGGCACTGTTGTGACGGATCGCTATTTTGGCTGCATGGAACCGGATTGTTTTAAGAAGTGTGAGAGAATATTGCCCTTAACAGCACCTATAGGAATATGAATCTTCTTAGCCAGTGAGCCTTTTGGGGCTGACCCTCGCCTGGCAAGTTCGTCGGCTCTCTCGTTCTCTATCGAAATAAATTGTTCATTTAAGTCGACAAAAAATAAATGATTTCCTTTTAAGAATAATTTACTTTGAAGAATCGAACTCATTTGCTATTTTTTCTTTGAAACCTCTTAACATACCTAATGTTTGTGGTTAGTCACAGTCATAGTCCAACTATTGTTAACCTCGATCTGCTACTCATCTGTGATGGAATTTACTACTTAACATTATTTTGACATGACTTGTCTGAGTGTTTTCCTAAGCCTCTCCGACAGTTGGCAGTTTAATTTCGATAAGTGGCTACGCCAACGTATATGTTTCAGTTTAGGTTACCTCGTGCATCGTATTGAAATGCAATTCATTGATAATATTCAAATGAGCTAGGAAAACACAAAATCTGAATGAGCTTCTCAACACGATACCTAGGTCTATGCATTATTATCGTTAGTCAAAGGTCGATCTTATGATGTAAGCGTATAGCACGACGACCGCCGACCGACGCGACGCACGGTAGCACGTCACCGTAATCAGTCAATCAAATTATACGCTAATCGATTGAATTTTTCGAATAAAAGATAGAAGCAGGCATCTGCATACGGTAGAATCAGTTTCTCGCGCGATGTGCAGCGCGATCCTACACGAATTAGAAAATCTATTGTGTAGATACAATGATTGAATAGACTTGCAGAATGTGAGTATACTGTCTAATATTGCATAATTTGCTAAATATAGTTAAGTGAAGAAAAAACAAAAATTACGACACTAATCGTGTCAAGCATTCAAAAAGCCAAGATCGTATTATTAGGTGATATCACTGTACCTACTATGAGAAGACGGGGTAGGTACATATGTGTTCAGAGCGCGGAATCATCACGTTTCTTTAATGTGTTTATAGTCCTATGACTCGATAAATTCCATTGAAGTTGTAAATCATAGAATGAAGCTCTGTACCTGCATTCACACGCAAATGAAGTTTTAATTTTACTGTCCCAAGGCGTCTACTGTAATCGTACTCACACTTAGCAGCTAAGCCTTGGGTAAAACTTTGCAATCGTTAGGTACATATAATTTGAGTCAAACTATCCGATGGTTATGTACCGCATGATCGGATTACGGAAGGAAAGTGTTTTCTTTGTTAAGTCTAGCTTCATATAAGCGCAGATACTTTTTTGTTGGATTTTTTTTATACTAAAGTTAAGCGAAGTAAGCAAATTTGTGTAAGCTTCACCCACTGCGGGTGTGTTCATAGAGAGTGATTGTGTTGCGTTACTTAATTGTGAATTAAAACACGACAAATCACTGCAATCAAACGACCTATATATATGTAGATGTAATCTTCAGTGACTAAAGCTATAAAAATTACCTTAAACAGCAGGTACAAGTCTTCGTATTAAAGTGGCACATTGATTGGATGGACAGAACGCGAAGTTAAGTATTAATATGCCCAAAACAAAAGCTAGCAGTCTTGAAAATATCAATAAAAAAATCTCGGTGTCTACTTTTCAAGGTAAAATAAAATAATTAAATTTATTAAAACAAAAGAAGAAATTCAAGTGGATTTGTAGCAAAAAACCTGCTATAGCATTTTAATGAAAAAGGTTGAAACCATGTTAGGCCATAAAAGCTGCCTTAGAAAATTTTAAGTTGTTGAAATATTTAATTCACAACATAGACAGCTAGTTTTTAGAAAATCTAAAAATGTAGCTTTCGAAAAGTTTAACTTCAACTTTTATAAAAAAAACATTAGATGTAGATGGGTGTGATTCAACGAAGGTTCGACTTTCTGATTCTGACCGACCACCCTAAGCTATATTTGTTGTTTGTGAGTTTTCCAGATTTATTGCCAATTTCAAGGATTAACAGTTAGTACAAAGTTCCATCGAGTGGATATAAATTTCACTAGAATTATCTCATCGTTCAAATCGTTTACTTGTCATTATGTTGAAAATGGTGGGGCCATAGCACAAACACATCTCACAACATCGTGATTGTGCAATAACCCTGGGATCCCGCTGTGGCTTTAATAGAGTATCCTGTAAAGACAATATGATATCTCCAGCTAGGCCATGTTGGCACAAAGAATATAAATTGCAATTATTAATGGTGTAGCTTAGAATAGACCGTGTCAGTAATTTTACTAAGAAAACCTTATCGATCTTTTGTCAAGGATTTTGTCATTCCTGTGACATTCACTTGTAGCAAGAATCTGTTGTCCAATTCCAACCGTCAGTTGTTTAAATTTTATGAACAAGTGTTCGATAAAGATATACATATAATCTCGTAATTGGATTCATCATTTCGTCCTTGAAAATAAAAATTGTATAAACAGCTTGCAAGTTCACTTTTTTTTTTGAATTCAATATGTTATATTTTACTAAGTTCTTTTGAGCAAGGTCAAAGTTATAAGTTTTTGAATGAAAACAAACCTTGAATTTTGATTTTTCCTCTGCAAAAACATTTTGCTTTAAGGCTCAGTCATACGCATGCCACTCCAAGGAGTAATTTGTAGTTGTACAAATTTTTAACTAAATCGTATCGGGATCGTTCAGAGCTCACTATACTACAGGTTTGGCGATTTAAAATGGAATTACCTAGATACTAGTTAAATGATTAAATATTCTACAAAGACATCTTGATTTTACGTGAGTGTGCTTTCTCTACTCTATTACTATAATATACATACATATTTTCCGCCTCTGTCATAAAACCTTAAAATTCCTAACTGACAGTGACAGCTCGCTATTGTACTTCAAACAAAAAGTTCCTTTCGTTACTATTATACTGGGCTCCAAAATTTTGTTGCGAAAACCACTATTACGTCTGGTGGGAAAATTGATGCCAGTAATGCAAACATCAAGAAACGGTTAATATGACAAATAGCATCCAAATACATGGATAAGAGAAAAATAAAATTGCACAGCTTGCCTTAGAGCTAGAGAATTTAATCTCGAAAAGGATTTATGTTAAGTGACGAGGCAGGCTCTACTGTCTGTACCTAAGCTTCTATACTGCTTTAACGATATAGAAGAACTATTGTATGTATGTGAATATTGGATAATGCTATAATGATTTAAAGAAACATTTTTTGATTTTTACTTTGTTTCAGGAAAAAAATGAATGCCTACATTGCATTGTTTGAACGATTGGCCAGTACATAAAAGAACAACAGGTAAAAAGTGCCGAACAGGAAATGAGACATCTGTCGAAATACTTTGATTTCGAGTTTTGGAAAATGTTCACAATTCGTGCTGTTTCTTTTACACAAGGGATGCTGCTTAAAAGTTGAAGAAATGTATAAGTTTTTGCAAGATCGCAACACTAATGTCTGTTCTGCGGGTTTCTTATTATCCTTTTGAGAACGAAGCATTATTTTATTTACGAATCACTGATTTATCATGAAATTGTTCTCTGCGGTCTAGATATTTTGGGCAGCTGAACTTCGGTACAAGTGCTTCAAATCTGAAACCCTTTTGTAATGTAAAAAAAAGGAAAAATCTCACAATGGTTTAGTGTTTGGTACCAGAAGAGAGGACAATATTGGTATGGCATCGATGGTGGTCCCTAACGAGTAGCACGTATCACGTACGTGATTAATGGCTAAAACGGTACGGGAGATTAATCTACTTAAAATTAAATGCTTGAATAAAAATAACGAAAACACATAATTTTTTTGATCAAAATCAGAATATCTCTCAGACTCCTGGCCGGTGTTGTGGACAGGTGTGTTTCGAAATACGCATCAATGAGTCCGTTTAGCATTCTGAAATTTTAGTCAAATGGAAAACTGTCATTAAACGCTGTATTTGTGTACTGCACTGCTGAACTTTAGTAGACACTAATTGTTGACATAGAATAACCTAATTTATTATCTGAGTGATCACAACTGATATTTACTGGCAACTGCAATGTGAAAACAGAGGTGCAAATTCATAGTCAGATAGAGCCGACAATAAAAGAATTTCTTCACCTACATAACCTAAAATATACTTTTTGCTATTCATAGTCACCTATAAGGTTTGAAATTTAAAATGACCCAAACGTCATTTTAAATAATTAGAGTCGGCTATAAATTTCTCATATAATATTTTGACGTTTGAGTTTGTTCGTTCAAATCACTTTACAAAAACATTCCAAAATCGATACTAACTCATACACAGGCAAAAATGTGTTTATGAATAACGAAAAGTTATAGCCGGCTTTTTTATTTATAGCCGGCTGTAACTATAGTCGGCTATAGGCACTATTCATGGGCTGACTATGAACTTGCGCCAGAGTGTAAATACTTATCTGTGTACATTTTTTGTGACATCCTTAGAGCCATTTCACACATATCCGGCAGCCGGTTACCCGGCCTGGTTAGCCGGTTTTCTCAAAAAATAAGTATATTTTCACATACATCCGGCAGCCGGCACAAAGCAAGCTATGAAATGTGGATATCTATCTAAAGAAAGTAGGTATATACATATTACGAAATTCACAAAAAGAAAACAATTTCCATCAAAAACAAATAGAAAACTGAAAACCGGCTACGGCAACCGGGCATGTGTGAAGGCGCAATTTGATTTTATGTATCCACTACTGACTTGAGAACCGTTTACCCGGTTTCGGTAGCCGGCTGTGGCAGTGAGTAAAGCCGGCGACATTCCGGCAGCCGGCTACCGGTTAACCGGGACGGTTTCGGTTTTCAGGTGTGAACGCGCCCATAAGATTGTATTTCCAACGACCGGGTAGCCGGTACCGGTTAGCCGGCTGCCGGGTATGTGTGAAATTGCTCTTAGTCAATTTAAAATTAAATAATTAAGTGATATTCCTTCGATAGGTTTGGTTAGCAGGGTCACTGGCAGCAGTCGCTATCTAACCCATAGGCCAGAAAGGCCCAAAGTGACTATCCTTGGTGAGCATGTAGGACATGCTTATATTTTAGCCAGGTCCTTCAGACAGTCAAAGAACTGTATGCTCATGCAAGCAAGGTACCGTTCTGGGAGTGCAGAAAAGTCTCATAGAAGGTGTGCAGCTCCTACAGAAGTCGTTTATGAGGATGACCTATCAGGTTTCTTATGGTGCAGGCTATAATATCGACGGGCACTTGGGTTTTGCTTCTTTCTAGTGAAAGCAGAGTCGTTGGTCTTGTCTGTTCGATTGTGGGCCTCAATCTGCAGGTACTCGTAGGTAATTAAGTGGGTAGATGTGATGGTTTCGGTTAAGAAAACCCAATAAGCGCTACTTCGCTTTGATATCACAACTCAGGCGACTTTGTTGTTCGGATGTAGTTTTGAGATAATTAGTATCGCCTCTGGTTGAAATTCGACCAATTGTGAGAGAGAAACGTACCTAGTTTTAACCTGGCCAAGACACAACATATTGAAAACAAAATTAAATATTGCACTGCTCCTCTTCACAAACTTTCCAAAAAAAATAAAAAATAAAGCGAATATATTGTCTTTAAGGCAGCTAAAAAGGGGTTGAACTGTTTTGGCTTCGCCTTTTTATATGAGCAATGGACTCTTTCTCATTTTTGTTCTTGTAGCTACGGCTAGTAGGTACTCGTATTCCGCAATTGCTCCGTGGCTATATCAGAGGTACCGCGTCACTATAAAATTCTTAGTTGCATTGAAGGCCTGTAAATTCTGTCCGTTAGTTAGTATGATATTTATTTCAGAGCCGTTTCTGACCAGTTCCTCCGCTGTCTGACGCCCTTCTACTCCTACCTTCCCGGGTAATCAGCAAACGAAAACTGTGTAGCGTTCTGGATGCTGTGAGGTAGTATTTTACGATTTTTGAAGTCACGAGGTTGGAGTCCAGTCCTTTAAGTGCGGCTTGGTTGTCTACGCATATAGTGATCCCCATTGCTGGTAGTTAGTTCCCTTGCTATGACAAATTTATGCTTCTTTCTTAATTGCGTATATCTCAGATTGGAAAATGCTGCAGTAATCGGCCGCTGGGGCTGGTGCCGAATTACAGAATCCGTTAATGAGTGAGTGAGTAAGGACTCGTTATCGAATGATCGAGTAAATGATACTCGATAATGTGAGCGGTAATGCCAAATCGTCACACTTCGATAGCGAGTAATTCGTTAACGGATGCGGTAATTCGGCCCCTGATTTATGCATAGTTTCTTAGATACTACTCCTGCTCCCGTACGTTTTTCTGTTCTTAAACCATCCATAAAGACAGGCATTCCAGACTTGTCTGTCTAGTAGGGAAGCCTTGCAATTCCTGGTAATTCCAAACTGGGGTTTCACATAGTCTCTGCAGGGCATGAGTCCTTTTCCTTTCCATTGAAAATGTCAAATATGAACGTATGTCCAGACAAGCTGGGCTTCGAATTGCCTAATCGGAAAGCTCCATTAGCTGCCATGTTTCTTATTGAGGGATCTATAGCTGCTACGAGCTTCCAAGTTGCGCTGCACCTGTTATAACTAGACATAAAAATCCTTCGATAATTGTAATTTTCGATCCGCATGGGGAATGTTTAGTTTTGGAATAATTTATCATCGGACTCGGCAATAAAACTGAAGACTCCTTTCATTTTTCCGAAGAGTAAACCACAAATAATTTAGGCCTCAGGACTTTTATATAAAATGGGAAACTTCCACGTTTTTTCTTAAAAATGTGTTTAATTTAAAAGTACTTTGAAATGATATGAAATGATGCGCAGAATGGAAGTTCACTCTACGGACACTTTGCTCTTGGAAACTTATCCGAAGTACTGAAACTAATCAACAGTACACTCGCACTGGTTTCTATTGTTAGTTTATTTTCCATTTGGCAGTTGATTAATGAAAGTCTATTGAAGTGCCTGAACTCCGAAGGAAATTCCCTAAACTAACTAAACCCATGTCAAAAGTGTCCGAATGTCTGTTTAAAAATAGAAACCAAGAAATAACTTTGTTCGAGTTTTATTTTTTTGACGTCTGTGTATTTGTTGTTCGAAAGATATTCAATCATCACTTGTGGATTTGAAAAGCTTGGTGCACTACCGTGTTGATTAAAGAGACCGGACGTGATGAGGAGTTGAAGTGTTTTTTGTCGAGTTTAAATCTTCTTCAATTTTGTGTTTTTTTTGTTCAGTTGGGTGTGCAATATTCTGAATGTTTTTTTTTTTATGTAGTGATGCTATATAAATGTTCTTAGGAATAAATGCAAGTGTTACTTATCCTTTAAGGTAGTGTTGTGTTAATCTATATTCCTCAATTGTTTCCAAGAGGTTTATAGTGACGTCATTGGGTGTATTGGTTTTTGGTTACATATTGAAAAATGCTGATCTACTGTCGATCTACCGAGCCGGAACATGCTCTCCGAAAATAATTAAAACCATTTTTCTACTGGCATTCTAAGGTGACCAAGAACTTTGGTGTGAGACTTGAATGTGTAAGGCGTTATTAACAATTACGAGTAGTATGGCTTCAGAGGGGGAGACGATACTACCGAATAATCGTTTTCTCACTATCCTACCGTTGTTTACATTGGGCCTAAAGTTCATTATCATAAAAATATTCACTTGTCTTAATGTGAATAATTCAGTAACAAGGGCTTGCAGCCCGACAATTCAATAAACGTAGACGAGGATCATCTGTTACGAGCTTTAACTCCATTTGAGCGTTCTTAAACGTTAAATTTATGGTTCTCCCAGGAAATATAAGATCTTTCATATTCAAAATATGCATGTTCAATTTACCAAAACTTATTTATACTAGATTCACGAGAAACTCAACAAGGACGGGTAAACAGCTTCTTTAGGTATTTTAACTGGTCGCTATGCTTCCTTGATATCAACTTGGACTGATAGGGTCACACATTTTATTCTCTCTGGTATAAACACTTTTATTCCCAAAAAGCGTGGTGTGCGTGTGACTCGAGCTGGGAAAGAGGCTATCAAGCTAAAGGAGCTAAGTATTTTAAAGATAACTCCGTTGAAGAAACTTGAAAGCAGTTTTTGCAATGTTCACATTCAACGTGTGAGATTCTTACATCTTATACATGATCGAAAATTAAGTCAAGTATATTAAATGTCCCAAGGTAGTAAGCCTTTCTGGTCATTAAAAAAAAAAACCCTAAGAATTCTGCCTTGTCCACAATTCCAATGCTCATTTTTCAGCAAGGTCAACCGTTCTATATTGAGTTTTGCTTTGCGTCCAATACTCCATGAGACTAATCAAATTTCGCACTCGCAATTTGCTTAAAGATCTCATTATTTACAAATCGTCGGGTCGAGATGGCCTATCCCACCCATATCGTTCTGATGAGGTGTTCTTCCACGCTGGTAAACCATTGCGTCAGCTTTTCTATCAATCCTATTTGTCTGGGCTTTTTCTGAGTAGATAGAAAAAAACATTTGCCTAGTCCGTCTCTGAAAAAGAAGAATCTTCTTCAATCTCTAGCTACCGACCCGTTGCACTAACATCCCTTCTTGCCCAGGTCATGGAAACGTTGATAAGACATAAGCTTATGAAATATTTTGAATTATGGAAGCTTCTCAATGACTGGCAGTATGGCTTTGGTGACAAAAGATCTACTGGTGACTTGATGGCATATCTCACTGAGAAGTTGAATCAATCTCTTCATCACTCTGGTGAGTGTAAAATTTGATACTTTAAAAGCATTTGAAAGAGTTTGGCATCAAGATTTTTTGTGAAAAGTGCCTGCATATGGCTTCGATGAACATTTTTTTCAATGGTTTAGAAACTACCTTTCGGGCATTATTTATAGTCTGCAATTCACCATATATGTATCTGGTTAAATACATTCCCTCGCCGATAACAGCACCCTCAGCTTGACGAATACATATTCGTCTGCAGATTCACGTCCCTACTTTGCGGCAGTGGAACTGAATAGCCGCGTATGTCCAAGCTATTAAATTCCAATCTTGACAGCTAAATCAAATGGGGGTACATATTTACAATAGTGGAATTTAACGCTTTAAAAACCGAATGTAATCCAACCCATCAGTTATTATCCATTAACGGTATACTTACATTGTTGAAACAGAATAGCTTTCCATTCTCGCTACGAATGCGTTGGAATGACCACAATATTAGAAGTTGCGAAATGCCTAGGTGTTCTTAAACGATGTAATAAATTATTCACCCTCTCTGATCTAGTTACCGTATATAGGGCGTACATTCGCCACCGGTTCGACTACAATGCTCATTTCTAGTCGGGTGCTCTTAAAACATCACTGTACCTGCTAGGATATAAAAACGTCAGATAAAGCTTAGAGTGGACTCCTTGGAACACTCCCTGGCTTTTCTACAAAAGTACTCCAGCAAAAAAACTAACCAGTTGCATTGCTTCCAGTGAAATATTTATTCTTTAACATTCTTGACCAAACACGATTTTTCCCTCCCATTATACGATTTACAAACATTCAAGACCAATGTACATCGATATCTCCTCTTTCATCTTCATTAAGTCCAATTCACAATGTCGCGTTCGCGCGGTCTCGTGTTGACAGATAGAGTAGAAACAATGAAAACATATGGGGTGCTCTTAAATGTGACTTCAAGCGTAGGTATCGTAAAATCCTGGGCAACGACCGAGTAGAGCTACTTTCTACTAGGACGTGCGTTGTGACAGCTCACAGCTGTGTTGACATTATATTATTCGATGGCCTGCTCGATTAAAGCTACAGCACTACATTCAATTTTTTAACATTTAATATGTGTAAAAGACTTAAATTGCTAAATGAATGAATGCTAAATGATTTTTTTCAACGTAAATTAATTGTGTGGGATCTTTTTCTAATTTACAATATATTCGTGCAAACTTGTTTGCAAAGTTATTTCTTACATTTTGTGTTTCTTATTCAAATAATAAAAATAAAAAGGAACACATTTCAAATCCTCTTCCTATCATAAATTCGTGAACGGGAGATTTGAGGAAACAGAACATATTTTTTGTGAAACTCCTAACCTATGAACGCCTGAAGCTTGAAGCGGTATTTAGTTTTGCGAATTTCGAGTTCGTGCGTTGGACTGAAATTATCGTAAAGCCGATATAAAGCTTATTAACGCGAGACCGCGTGAACGCGACATTGTGATTTGGGATTTAGTTTTTCTTTATGGCCCGCGATCTGTAAAACATTCCCTTTGCATTTATTTATTTACTTTTTTTATTATTTATTATTAATTAGAAACGCTATACAAAATACGAAATAAAAAATAGTACTTTATGCACTGCTATAGAAGCAGGGCGGCAACCCTGGTAGTAAGTAACCTGTTTCGTCAATAGTACGTGTAAATTCTATGGTTATGGAACAAGACCGATATACAGACGTCGACAGATGGATCAGAGTAAGGCTCGGCTCTGTTTATTCAAAACCTCAAAATAACTGTCATATTTACACCGAAGTTCACAGTTATTAAAATCGCGTCAAAATTTCGCCTCCACAAATCGATTGTGTATTTGGTTGATTACGATTTTAACGTATGAACTTATATATGTATGTACCTTTGACGTAACCACAGCTTAATGGATAAATGATTTATCTTTATTCGTATAACACGTAACCTTGCTTTAACGGAAATAAATTAACGTACCTGAACTCGTACGTACATAATTAAACATTATAACAAAAAAAACATCAAGCAGGTGATGCAAATGCCTTGAACTCTAATTAGCGTTAAACTGTGTACAAAAGTCGCATTGTGTAAAGAAATTCAATTACGCTTCGTAGATACATACGTGTATGTTCGTATTTATTCCCAAGACTCTTATTTGTGAGTTTTCAATTTCAATGGAAATGCGAATTATGATAAATGAAGTTCACAATAGAATTATAAGTTATAAGCGAACACAGGAATCAAATCGGAAGCAAGTACGCCTTAAGAGGGCTTTAAAATCCGACCGGGCATAAACGAAGAGTAAATAAAATACGTTTCGGATAGAAATCGAATGTGTTCAGAATTTTAAATGCAAAGTGGACTTCTGATTGGGAATACAAATAAGCTTCTTACTTAATATGGCGCTACGTACAGATAATTGGAATTATTTCTTTGGGCGATTTTCTTTCCCCGTTTACTCTTCTCGAAGTTCTATATAAATTATATTGTCATAATGAGGGCATATTTAGTGATTTTCACCAGGAAGTATTGAGTTGAAATGGAGTTTTGGACAGAAAACGAAAAATATTAGGACTTTCTTGATCACAACATAGACTCAACATTATGGTAAATTACGTTCTGAATTTTAAATAGATAAGATATTGGATGGATTAGATTCGATTTTATAATAGCTGGCTAGTATGGGAAGGTTGATTAGTATAAATAACTTACAGGACTTGGTTTTCTGATAAGACGGCAGGAGCTTTTGCATTGCTATCCATTCGGTCATTTTAAGCAAGTATGGACACGTAAGTAAGGACACCTTATCAGAAAAATCTCAACACTCGTATTGAAGCCGTCCAGCGACGCCTCATTCTCTTCGCATTAAAAGGTCTTCCCTGGGACGATCCTTTTAACCTCCCCCCATATTTGCATCGGATAAAACAGCCTTTGGTTCAAAGAAGGGTCAATAATGATATAATTTTTATGCATCAACTGATCTCAGGTCTGATTGATGCACCTGACTTATTATCCTGTTAAGGATTAAACTTTCGTGGGGGATCGCATTACCTGCGTAGTATAGAGCTACTGCATGTTCCTCATCATAGAACAAATTACGGGATTCCTGAGCCTATTAAAGTAAAATCTATAATTTAAATGTAAACTTTCTTGACTTTAATCAAGCAAAATTACACTAAAAAATGTATTGCGTATTGTAGCTCCTCGTGCATAAATACTAATCTATATATATAAAAATGAATTGGTGTCTGTTTGTACCAGCATAACTCGGCTGAACATCATCCGATTTGCATGGGGATTTTTTATTCGTATTGAACCAGGTAATACCACAACGGAGCCGAAAATTGGACTGGACCCGATAGGTGGCGCTGGAGTCTATTTATTAATAAAATCTATATTAATCGACCAAAATGACTCATATTCACAATATATGTTGGTATTGTGCCAAAAGAGAAAACTACTATATCTGGACCCGATAGGTGGCGCTGAAGAGAAATCTACTATATCTGGACCCTATAGGTGGCGCTGGAGTCGAGTTATTAACAAAATCTGTATTAATTGACCAAAATGACTCATATTCACAATATATGATAGACAGATACACAGACAGACAGATAGATAGACAGATAGACAGAGAGACAGATAGACAGACAGACAGAAAGACAGGCAGTTAGATAGAAAGATAGACAGACAGATAGCTATGTAGATAGACAGACAGATAGATAGATAGTTAGACAGGCAGGTAGGACAGATAGACAGATAGGTACACAGAGAACAGATAGACAGACAGGTACACAGGCAGACAGATAGACAGACAGATAGATAGAGATGGTGCTTTTATTCCATTTGAAACTTGACTTAAAGAATGGTGTACAAAACTAACTGATTTTGCATTGAAGTAGTGATTTCCAATATTTAATTTTGCATAATTTTACCTCAGCACTAATTTATAAGAAGTATATTCTTAATGTGTATCCATTCATTGAATAAATAAACATTGCGTAAGTTGACAGGTGTCCTTTTTGCTTCCTCATTTCACCAAAGACGAAAGGGCAACTCATAAACGCACAAAATCACTTTGGAAATTCTATGCGTACCTACTAGATGTACATTACATACTACATAGGTACATGGGTACATAGAATTTTGTCCAATTTTCTGTATAAATAGGTGGGCGGTCGGACGAGAGATCATTCACTAAATCAGTTAAAATTAAAACGTTAAACCGAGAAGAGACTGTTTGTTTAGGTACACGGGCGAAGCCGGGCGGATCAGCTAGTAATATATATTTGTTTTTATTATTTGTTTATTTATTGCTTGTGGTAGTGTTGTAATGTAGCGTAGCCTAACCACTTACACCAGCACTAAATGATGATGCATATTTTGCCCTGGCAAATTTTTGCTGGTGGTTGTTGCTTGTATTAAGCACACAATGACACAGATCTGATAGTGTCAAAAAAAAAAAACAGGAAATTCGCGGACAAGTGATTTTGAATCTGGCCCGCTAGTACCTTCTCAAAGACCTTCGACACGCAGGGCAAGATGCTGATGGGCCTGTAATCATTGGCAGTAGAGGCATTCGTTTTTTTTAGCAACTGGTATCACTTTTGCATTTTTCCAGGCTAGGGGAAAGGTCGAAGTTATTATACAATGGTTAGTGATGTGCGTTAAGTGACGTATTATTTCAGGCAGAATCATTCTTACATAACGAAGTGATAAACCATCATCTCCAATAGCGTTCGATTCGATTGCTCTGATAGCATCAAGAACTTCACTCTCCGTTACAACAGCAAATTCGGCAAGAGGTTCGACAACTGTTGAAGAGATCGCATTATAGTCGAACGTGTTAGTTTCACAATCACTCAACAGGAAACATTTGTTAAGTTGGTTAAGTCAAGATCACAACCACTGCCGCTGCTGGTAGTACTATGAACACCAAATTGGCGTAGATTTTTCCACAATACTTTGGAAGCTAACGATGTGCTAAGTTTCGAGGAGAAGTAGTGGCATTTAGATGTTCGAATTGCAGATGTCGCTTCGTTACGAGCAGCTTTACAATTATTCCACTAAATTCTCTCTTTTTAAGTGCACTAATAACAGCTTCAGTACACCAAGGGCAGGCTTTGTTACGGGAGGAAAGAGTTTTGGTTGGCACATATTCATTGTACAAATACAGAAGGAGCATCTGGAAATGAGTAAGCAACGCTGATCGCTTGCACTCGGTGGACTAGTTCGTATTCAATTATGTACTTACTCGTAGGTCGACATGATCCAAACTTATGAAATTCTCTCCATTATTGACTGATAAATTCTTGATTCGTGTGTATTTTCTGGTACTCTTTTTTAGAAAAGCTACCAAAATGAGATAAAAGTTACCAAATTACCAAATATTTAAAAGTGCCAAAGTGGTAACCGTGTATCAGAATGTATACATACACAAAAATAGACATCCGTTAAAAACTGCAATGCTTGGCAAATGATCTTACTCGTATATTTCCCCATTGTAAATAAACAACATAATTCACAGAATTATTTTGTGTAAAACTACCAAACATTTTTATTCGCTTAGAACATCAATATTTTAAGTATTTACAGACTGGTATATCCAGTTTATACCTCATGTGTATACGAGTATGTAACTGGAAAACAAATTAGTAACAAAATAACCTTCCCGCTAGATTTCCATGGAAAAGATTTTACTCCATAAAAAAATATAACTTTACTAAAAGATACACAAAATGTTGTTTATTTCTCCATTCGTTAACAATTTAACGTCTTTACTGTTGACCCATTTTTTAAGTATAAGTACAGCTATACAGGTGATAAGCGTTATCGCAAAATTTATGCAAACAAGTGCATACAACTTGAGCTAGTATGCGTTCGTCTCTATAAACAATCAGTATCTACAATACTATGTAACGTTCTATACGTGAAATTGCGTCAACCTATCGCATCGAATGGTTGCGCTATTATTATTCCGTATCTTATCGCAATATAATGTAGATTAAACGGCACTACACAATTGGGGATGTTTTGGTTTATTTTCGGTTTCTGTAGTTGAATTAGTTTACTAATAGATCCTCCATTGAATTCAATGAACGGATAGTCAATGTAAATGTGTGTTTTTAATTAGTGAACTTCGAATGAGTCATTATCGATTGTGTTGTTATACACAATGTTGTTGTTGTGTGTATTTTTTTTTTGTTTTTAAGTAGATGATTATAAGCTAATTAAGATTATTATACAAATTTGTTTCGCGTAATATATCAATGGACTTTTAAATTTAAGTGTTAGACTGAAAAGAGATTTCGGTTTGGTTGTGTGTGTGCTATAAAAACGAAATAAAAAAAAAAATGAAGAAACTGTGATGACAAGACACGAAGAGGTCACTGCCAGAAATGAGTACAGTCAACTATAATAAAAACTTGAAGGAATTCCTTAGGTTGTTTCTATTTGTAGAATTTACAATTTACTATTGAATAAGTCGTGAATTTATTAACTTAGCTAATAAAGGAAACAAAAAAAAAAAAGAGAGCGACCATTCCTCAGGGAGGTGTGACAGTTTCATTGTTTCTAGTCTTTGACTCGACAGAAATCTGTTTTGTTTTAGGTTTTCGTCGAATTTTGAACTTTCAACATTTTCTGCATTTTTTCTTAGTTTTGTTTGTACAGCGTACTTATAAGCAGAGCTTCACTTCACTTCACTGAATATAAAATACAGTGGTGGAATATAAATAATAGGTGTGGTTTACTTCGTTGTAACAAAAGTCAGTTTGAACTGACTATAAAAGAACTCTAAAAGAAATGTACCTTCCTAAAAATAAACAGTTAAAATTCACTTAACTCTGTTTTTATATAATTTAGTAAGACTTTAGTTAACACTTTTTTGGTTTTTGTTATTTGTTATACGGAAGTAGCCATTTTCGATGTCCAATAAAATACAAATCATCATCATTATATTTAAATCGCTAGCGCAAGAGCTTGTGATTCCTCCTGATAGTTTATTCCTGCACCGATTTCAATGATTCTTACACTGATCGAAAGCTCGGCACCTGAACTTTGTTCGTCAATACCAACACTTTTGAAAAAGCCCATACGAGTAAAGTTATCGGGTATAGGGTTTCTACATGCGAGATTCCTCGCACCAGTACACTAGTATGTTTATTTCGTGATTTTTTTCAATAAGAAGTGTGTTTTAGTATTTGATTTGTATTTTCTCATTATGCTCAACTTAAATTAAATATTAACTAGCTGATGTAGGGGAGACTGGGTACGGTTGAAACGATTTTTCTTATATCGTCCATAGTATTGGCATTTATAAGCCGAGCGACGATGGAGGTATGTTAAAAGAAAGATCGTGTTTTTATCTACCAATGTGCAGTGTCCCCTTACCAGGGGCGGTTGAAACAGTGATTGATGTCAGTTGAAATACATGCAAATAATACAAAATATAATATTGTTACATGTTTTATTCATTATTTATCTTAGTTATAAGAATAATTTTAGCATTTTTTGACAATATTTATCGGTCTTCAATGTTTTATTATTTAATTATTGATTTATATAAACAAAAACAACAAAAAATCAACGGTATTTTTAAACAAAACAAACTAAACGAAATTAATTTAAAAATAAACTGAAAGAAAACGTTACTTCACTAGGAGTTATTAGTTGAGCACTAGTAGAAAGCTTTAACGAAGTCTGCTGCATAAATATGATGCTGTGACGTTTATGTGGTGTATTCAACAAGTAAACATATGATTTCAACCGTACCCAAAAAAATTGTTTCAACCGTCCCCAACCCCTCTTTTAGGTTAAAAAATGTATATAGTAGTGGTAACAATAATGACACATTAAAACCAGTCACCATTCGTATTCTACACTCTTCACTTCGAACACAAAAATACACTCCATACTCTCAGATGAATAGAAACAACAGTTATAGGGAAAATATCCGAACAAAAATACCTACATTTGGTTGTCAATATACAATAGGGCCTCCCATAAACAACTGAAGTGCGCTATGAGCGAAGCAAGACTTAGGTTCGTTCGAACCCGTTGCCGCTTCGTGCGCCCCTTAGACCCATCCACCCACCGCATACGGTTCTCGAAATATTTGTGTTGTTTCAACCAGCCTTTGTTTCAACCGTACCCAGTCTCCCCTACCCGCTTCGCTGCGCATAAAAAATATTCTCTTTGTACGTAGATACACTGGTCCCTCGCTTTGCGCGGTGGTTAGGGGCATGAAAAGTTTCGCGCAATGCGAAATTGCGCAAATCGAGACCGCGCAAAGCGAAGTATGAATTTTATGTAATTTAGGGTGTTGCGTTCCTGAAAAATGAAATTTAAGCATTTATTTAAGCCGCGCAGATATGAACCCGCTCAAAAAGAAGTCGCGCAAAGCGACTCAATTACAATACATATGTATACGTTAGCACGAAGCAATCCCAATTACTTATACTACACGCAAGTATCGCATACACGCATACCCGCTGCCGCTGGTGCATTGACGGTGGCAATGGTCTCCCCTGATCGTTGTCGCGAAAGCATACAAACAATATTTCTTTATGTTATGTTTTTTCTCACAGAAAATGTATAAAGAAGATATGTATATCAAAATCTTTGTTGTGAAATGATCTAAACAAGTATGTACATTTTATTTTAATGCGTTGTTTAAGAACTAAGATAGAGCGAGAAAACTACCCAAAAGTAAAATATAAACTTTTCTTTTTCTCATTTAGAAGTTTTTTAGTGAAATATATTGATTTTTTTTGATCCATTTTATAGATTTAATCCAATCAGAATCTATTGCAAAAAAAACGCATTCAAATCTGTTCAGTAGTTTTTTTTTTTGGTTTTTGCAAAAGTAGTGATTATATGACGGATAGAGAACGGATGAAAATAAAAAAAATATGGTTACCAATTCTCTAAAATGGCATAAAGCTGATAAAAATCGAGGCAGGCCACCTAAGCGACGAAGACAGCCGCACATACATAATGTAGGTGTATTTGCATGAAAAAAAGTGGACACAATTATTTTTGTGTCTCAATGGTCAATTTTCTTGTTAAAAAAAATGAATTAAAATCGTACCAAAAGTGATATTTTTAGTTTACGTTCTTTTAGTTTGTCCTGCGCACAACATGCTCTACTTAGCAAATATTGATCTAAGTAGTCCAATTTTTTATTTACATCGTTTCCTCTACTCTCTTGCATTAGTTCACATAAATGTTTTCTGCATAAAACTCTCAAGCACTATTAAAAGGTTGCATAACGTATGAATGCTTTTTACACGAAAGTGAAAAATTCAGTGACCTACAGTAGATACTGTAAAGAGCACGTAGGAGCAACCAATTTTTGCTGCATTGACTCAGGGAATATTTAAACTATATGAAAAAAAATAAACGAATAACATTTATGACAGCCGTTTTTTCTTGCACTGAAGAAATACCCAGGGCGAATACAGGGCAGACCCAGTGTCGACATAAAACACAGGGCAGCATTTTCAGTGCGTTTTCAGTGTAGCACTGACTGACATCGAATACATCAGTGCGTTTTCAGTGTGCCCCAGTGCGCCCTGGGGCTGACATCATACAAACCTAATAACAACACTTGCCAAAGTAACACGCATTAAAATAAAAATGCAGTAGATGCAACTGATAGCTTTCAACTCATTTTATCACAACGATTTACAAAAAAAAAAAAACAAGTACCTTCAGCATATTGACCCATGTACATTTAGCACCCGCTATACCAAGCTTTTAGTTATCAATTTTACTTTTCAGAAAATTTACTTTTGGCCAGGTCTTTGATCAAAATACCCTTATGTGAGCCGATGCGATCGCCAGATTGTCAGAATAGGTAAAATAGCATCCGTTTGCTACTTTTAACGAAATAAAAACAAGAACTTGAATTAAACTTACAACCTCGTCTATAAGAAGAAGACTCCTGGATAGCAGCTTACCTGTTAGAAGTCTGAGAAATTCCCACTGATAACCACAGGGCACCGACAAGGGTAAAAGCAATTTGCCCAGGATCATCTTAACTGCCCTAACGAACAATTGAGAAATGGTTTGTGGTCCGATGAGTCCAAAATCAATTTATTTGGATTAGGTAGCAGCAATACTTATGTAAGAAGATCTAAATGTATAGAATTTTCATCGCTTTACACATTAAAGACCATTAAGCATAATGGTGAAAGTGTGACTAGTTAAGTGCAGCTTAATGCTCTCCAATCCCTAGCTACCCACAATAAGGTCAAACTTTGGTGGGTGCTTGGTCACAGAGGTATTGAAGGAAATGAAATTGCGGATGAGCTGGCCCCTTCTGGCTCTTCTACTGCCAAATTCTCAAGTCCAGAACCCTTTTGCGGCATAAACTGGGCAACAATCTCAGCCTTAGTTAACAAATGGGAACACAATCTCCGACTCTCTCATTCGAGAAATGTCCCGGGGCTTAGGCAAGCCAAACTATTGATTAAGCCTTATACCCATCACAGGGAACCTCTAAATCACAATAAGAAGGATATTAGGTGTCTAACAAATTTCCTTTCCGGTCATCGTCAATTACGATACCACCTGAACAAGTTAGGCCTGTCTAGCGAGACCGATTGTCGACTCGGTTTGGAAGAGGTCGAAACAGCCGAGCACGTCCTTTGCGATTACCTAGCACTTTTCGGGGTCAGACGACGTACTCTACACAAAGAACTGCTTAGACCTTATGAATTAAAAAATGCGTCAATCAAGGACTTACTCACCTTTATTAGGAAGGGGGTTTGCCTCGGGTTGGGTACGATTTACCGCATTTTCAAATCTCGTTTTCAAAATCTCGCATAACGAAATCTTGCATTATCATAATCTCGCATTATCGGAATCTCGCAATTACAAAATCTAGTATATCGAAAACTCGCAATATCAAAATCTCGTAAATTAAAATTTCGAGAACTAGAATCTCTCGTTGAAATAAAATATTTATTAATTCGCGCGAATTAAATCAAATAATTGCTTAATATCAAATACTATGTATGTACATTACAGAAGACTGCTCTTAATAAGCGGGCTTTTCATAATGAGCGAGATTTTGCTAATGCGAGATTTTGAGAATGCGAAATTTTGATAGTGCGAAATTTTCAAATGCAAGATTTTGTTATTCGGGATTTATTTAGAAAATGCGAGATTTCGATATTAGAGATTTGGACTAAATAGAATCCTATGATACAATAGATCTTTCAGGTCGCAGTCTCAGCCTTGGGGCAGGATCCAGTCTATTAAAAAAAAAAAAAAAGTGTGATGGTTTGGGGGTGCTTTTTATAATAATGAGTAGGTCCCATATATTGGATCCAGGAGATAATGAAAACCGTAGGTTACATTAAAATCTTCGAAAATGTGATGGTAATATTTGCCGAATAAGAAATACCACTCCGATGGACATATCAGCCAGATAATGACCCCAAACACAACTCCAATGCCGCGAAAATATGTTTTATACATCAAAATGTTAGCTTTATCGATTGACCGGTCTCAGAATTGTTGCAATCGGTGAAAGCAGGTTGGGAATCCATACTCATTGACACGTGCCAACGATGCTAAAAAACGGTCAGGTTGTCATAAAAAGTAAAGGATTTGGGACCAAATATTAAACCCTTATTTTAAGTTAAGCACATACTGTTAAATATTTATTTTATATATATTTATTAAAAAATAAAAGATATCTTCATCTTTTGTAGGGATCAACATAATGGACTTATTTTTTGCACAGCCAAACAAATAATAATTTATTATTTATTAATTTAGTGTTAATTTTAAAAGAGCTTAAACAATTTAATACAAAGCAATTAAAATGAAAACACTGGGCTCATAATGGACTTTAGCGTAGGATTCATAGGCTTTTTAGGCACACACCTATTATTTTGTATCGCACTGTATAGCTGGGCTTGGCCTTTGCCTTGGAAACCGCTAATTTCAAGTCTTTCTTGTTTTGAACCTGAGATATTTAATCGGTTTTTGGAACTTAGAAAATGCGTTAATGAAAAAATAAGGCCCTGATAGCGCTACCGATCCACACCGCGCATCCGTGGTGATGGCATGGCAGGAACTAACTATTTATCACTACAGATGACAGATGGATTTGACAGATGCCATACGGCATTCAAAATGAATAACCCTACATAAGAGCTGACGACGTTTTCTTATAAAGTTTTCATTTTATTTAATAGTTCGCCTTCGCCCACTTGTTTCGCCTCCATTCGCCTTTTTCCTCCATCTAATCCCTAAAATATAGCATAATATATTTTTAATCCACTTTCCCCATTCCCGGTCGATTGTGCCACCAGGAATAGGTAAGTGAGTAAAATATAGCGCGTCAGCTTCGTTTAACAAAGTTGTTTCGAAGATTTATTAGTTGAATAGGTTGCGCACGGAAATTGTGTTGGGCGGCCGATGGCGTAGCCGTAGACGACCAGGATAAAGCTTTTTATTCACTTCCCCTGTTGATTGAATGCACTTCGTTTTTTTTTTTTATAAATTAAAGTTAATTCCACCCATCGCTTTGAGATTGTTTGTGGTTTGACATCTGCCCGATGCATCATATAAATCTTGCCATCAATTCTTGTATTGTTTGTCGCTTGAAAAAGTATCTGAACATCAGCATGACACTTACAAAATATTAACCTTTTTCTAATTTATATTTGATTGCACGTATAAATTTCATGTTAAAAAAAATACGTTATTTATAATTCTATTTTTCATGTTTGCTTGTTTTCAGGTCGGTGGCAATGCGAACATCGTCAGCGTTTGTAGATGAAAATGGTGAGTGATTTTTTTTTTAAATTAATTTTTATCTACATATGTATGTATCTACATAATATGTATTTTTTTTATTTTACTTTATGGTAATGGTATTTTGGAAGAATAATGTGATACATGTTTTTGTTTTCAATCAGAAAACAAAAATTTGCCACATCTTGTAGCTGGGAGATATTTTCTGAAATTTTATTTCGTGTGTTAATGGAATCTGACGACTGGTTAACAAGGGCGAATGGGAACAGCATTAACATTCATGGTTTTGAAAAATTTTATTGGAGATCTCTTGCAACATACATAATTGTCGCTCTACTGTTATCAGGGAAAAAGTTATCAAAACGAATTTAAAACTTCAATCACTTATCATAGTTTTTAGTTTTTATATTTTGCCACCCAAAGATGAAGAGTTATTTACTCCTTTCTTAAGACATGCCTCAAAATATTACATATTAATGCGTTTGGTAGTCTACATTTAGGGTTCACGAATAATGTTTTTGACTGCCAGTAATTGCGTTTGTTGCGTTTGATGGTAATATTTCTAATTCAGGTCTTGCATTTATGGGTGACCAGATAAAATTGAGGGGAAACATTTTTTTTTAAACAATACAACAACGGTGTGAGATATAAAATTGATTTTGGCTTTATTTTGAAGCTACATTCATGCCATTATGTGTGGAATAGCACATTATTTAAATGGCCGCATCGGCTTCGCTGGCAGTGCTCAAATTTTTTATAACTCGGTATAATATGTACGGCGTTATTCCGGCAATAGCTTCTAGAATGTTAGCCTCGCGCTCGTGTGTAAGGACTTGACGTAGTCCCAGAGAAAATAATCGAGTGGTGTCAAGTCGCATGATTGCGGCAAGGTCCAAAAGAGTGTTCTCACGCTCAAACTTTTCCACGCTGCACACTGAAGCCTTGATGACGACCGAACTCAGGACGAAGTTCACCTTGCGTATTTACAACTGAGTCGAAATTTCGATTATTTTTCAATAATTTCCGCACGTTGGCAAGCGTGAAACGATGCATGATGAAATAGCAAACCTTACTGACTATTTTGACAGCTGGATGTCATTGGTAACTTTTCATAGACAAGTTTGTTGTTTTTCTTAATAGAGGTTAGGGTAAGCCCTGCTTGCCTTCTAGAAATCAATGGGCGTTTCAAAGACTGTCCTGACTGAAACGAATATTTTCCTCGAATTGTGTGCTAAATGTTTGTCTATCTTTGACTTATGGCCAGTTTCACAGTGGGTGTTATTTTTAGTGGTTAATTACCTTCAGACAATTTTCTGTGGGGATACTTGAAGTCACGAGCGCAACTTCAACCGTTTGTACATTTTCTTCACCATTTCTAGCCTCTGGCCTTCAAATCGTAGCAGTGCAAAACCGGAACTGTTTCGAAAAAAGGATAGTGTATAAGACTTCTCAAGCCTTTTGAATAAATAACCAGTTCTGGTCTTTCTTGCATCTCAGAAGTAATACCACATGTTGCCATATTAATAAGATACCTCGAAAAAGACGAAACTGCTCGAAAAACAACCAACCTATTAGACATAAGAGCTTCATTAAAAACTGAACTCAAGAATCGTTTCGTCGACCTTAAAAAAGATCCAAATTACTTAATCGCAACTCTTCTAGACCCGAGGCGAACTTCCTGGGAACGATTCAGGCTGAAAGAGCCCGCCAAAGAATTTTGTTGGAAAGTTTAAAAATGAGTTACGAAGAAAACGAATCCTTAGGTAGTGAAGAAGTAGTAGATTCTCCACTTAGCAAGAAAAATAAAATGGGTGAAGGTGATACTCATAATACCTTTTGGGAGTGATTTAACGAGGTGGAGGAAGACAATGGACAAAATGAAGTTTCAGCGAAAAGTTACACAAAGATACAACGAGCTTGACTTCTATTTTAAAACAGTTCGACTTGATCGGAATAGTGATCCTTGGGCTTAGTGGTCCGTTAATACCCAACAATACCCAATTTTATCAAAATTTGCCAAAATCTACCTTTTAACTCCGTGTGGCAGCGTATACAGCGAGATGCTCTTTTCTGAAGCAGGCATCATTTACGAAAAAAACGCAACCGTCTGCTGCCATTAAATGCTAAAAATTAGTTTTCATACATAACAATATGGCGTTAGTTCTGAAATGTACTGCTTGGTCATTTTGAAAAGTAAAACGCTCAAAAAATATTTTTCGATGTTTCTTTTCTTCTTTTTCTTAATATTTGTACAGATGCAAGAACTATTCGGCCAAGAGTTAGTATCCGGCCATGTACCGGATATTAAAAAAATGGCCGGATACCGGATACTAACCGGATATCCGTTACATATCTACTAATTAGTCATGAATATGCACTAACAGTTTTCGATGATTTTTCGGATACTTAGATGAGCGACCCTATATTTTACTGTTGGGAACGAATGAGAAGACTCTCCCAGACTAGAATCTAGCTTGGCTTGAATATTTGTTTGAATGAAAGTATTGTATCATATGAGCTATGATCATGTTTACAAATTCACCGAGAGCATTCAAGATTCAAGATTGCTGTCAAACAAATACTAAGCAACGTAGCATCTTCGAACTTAAGCTTTGTAAGGTTGGTCCTTTCAACTGCCATCTACACGTCAGATCTTGTAGTTCTGGGACTACCTTCGTATCAAGATAAATGTCAATTTAATTACTTCTAGAACTGCGTAAGTTCAACCAAAAATAAAAGTCAACTTTTTTTTTAAATAATTATTTTCTAGAACTTTTTATTTAATAATATCTAATAACCAGTAGAAGACTGTGCACCCGATTTTCAAATAATGGTTACGCCTGGCAACGATTAGGGATGAAAGGTTTAACAGTCCTAGGAGATTTTATCCTCTGTGTACAACTACATACTACCGAAAAATGTGTTCGTATTAGATTAGTTTTCGACTTAAACTACAATTATGTTTTTTTGTATGAAAAATCGAATGGAATGATCCCAACATATCAAGTTAGACTACATTGGCTCTGGAAACATGTGTACGATTTTAGATAAAAAGATACCATACAATGTCCGTTTGAAGGTGCATACTCCAAGTCGCAAAAGCTTTGTTTATTTTCCTACATCCATTACTTAATAATTTCAAATATGAAAACATAATAATAATAAAAAAAAAAAAAACATTAAGCCCTAGTAGACAATGGATTGTCTACCATTTTCAAATGTCATTAAAATTCCAATCCACGAGTGTATAAAACTGCATATCCGCGCTGCCTACGACTACTTCGCGTACGCATATTTTCGCCGGCATGTTGCGCTACACCCTGACTTTATATATTTTTTCTTACTTAATGGGAAAATTAAAAAAAAAAAATTGTTTCCCAATATTCTTTGGCTTTGCACAGTCGTGGGTTATCGCGTGGGATGACTATCATCGAAGTTCCTGTGGCAGCACAACGGGCATCACTTGGGCGTTGACATAGTTTCTTTCCGTTTTTGTTTATTTCGAGAGACACATCTATTAAATTGCTAAATGTTGCCCGCAGCCAATTCGTTAAATTATGAAATCATAAAATTTATTAACAAATTACCAAACAGTGCAATAAAATTGGACCGTTTTAAGTAGCCACATTAAAAACGTTTTTTAATTAAATTAAGAATTAATATCATAGTGAGGGAGATAAAATTAAAATCAGTAGATTTTCATATTGAAATAAACAAAAATAATAAAATTAGAACTAAAAAGTGTGTTCTGAGTCACTTGTGATAAATGGAACCAGTTGTGCAGAACCAGCGTGCAGAACTGAAAAAGTTTGTCATCCAAAAGCCCACGTTCGTGTCAAAATTAGGTTTACTTTTCGAAACTAAACCGATATGTATTTAAGTTGATAGCTCCCACTATATGGTTACATACATTTATGTAGGTATTTGATTTATGTAGCCGTTCGCACAGGATATATGTACATAGTGTAGGTATGTTCCATATGTATGTAGGGTGTTGGTTGTGTAGGTTCGTATTTAGTTAAGTAAAACCTCCTAATTGGGACACTCCGTAATCGGGACACCTCCCAATCGGGACACCTCGTAAGCCGGGACACTCAATTTGAGCTAAACCTCCGAATTGGGACATTTTATTAAAAAAGTAAGCAAATATTACTTCTCTAATCGGGACAATTGTAGTGAAACCTCTCAATTGGGTTACTAGACTAGACGAAAGAAAAACAATTGTGACAATTGTGACAGATTGGGACAGTTATGAATTACAAGTAAGTTTCAGATTTAATGTTCGCAGCTCCATCAAATGAAATTAAAGGGAAACAATCTTTGCATTTCTTAATTGTTATTGAATGTTAGCTGTTAAGATTTTCAGCACAACACTCTCTAAATAGGACAGCTCCGAATTGGGACAAAAAAAAATTGGTCCCGTCGTCGGTGATCCAAGCTGTTTTACTGTATTTGTTAATTGCTAGAGTTTGCAGATTTCCATTTCTAGCTGCCCGTTATTCTAGATATTCCCGGAAGCATCTACGTCAGGTAATAGCTCACCTCTCCATGTCCTTTGTTTTTTTAAAAGTACTGACCTGCCATTTTCGGTGGGCACTCCTCTCTTCTAACTCGATCACCGGTTGCGTCGCTGACTTTTTTGCTTCTGCTTCTCACTGATACGGTTCTAAAGGCGCAACATACTCTTACCGATGCAATTCTTTGCACCACATTTATGCGCCTGATGTCGGGTTTCACATCAGTCGCTGGTACCCATAATGTACAGTGATGGACATAATTATTGGCACAACAAATGACTTCAAACAAAATCATGTAGCAGGAAAAGATTAAAAATAAATTTTATTAAATTCATTATTAACATTGTTCCATTATTGGTTACGAACTTAACTGTACAAAAAATATTCACTTAAACACAAACGTAAAGAAAAAAAAAAAACAAAAATAAAGTTCAGTTCTCATTTCTGCTTGGACAAAATTATTGGCACATTTTCATTTACAAGTTAAAAATAAACAATAAATACATTTGTTAATACTTCGTGGGAAGTCCTTTTCTCTTTATTACTTCGTTGAGTCTTTTTGGCATTGAAGATATAAGTTTTGTTGTTGTTTCTGCTCCAATTTTACTCCATTCCTCTAAGAGCACATGCTTGAGTTGAGCTTTGTTGGTAATAGTATGCTTACGTATACGCCTCTCTAATTCCTCCCACAGATGCTCGATGGGGTTTAGATCAGGAGATTGTGGGGGATGTGGTAAGACGTGGGGAATGTTGTAAATGATCCACAAGCGGACGTCAAGAGTGGTATGTTTGGGGTCATTATCTTGTTGAAAATAGAAATTGTTCCCCAAACACAGCTTCTCTGCACTTTTCTTTAGGTTTTCTTCCAGAATATTGAGATAAACTCTTTTGTCCATTATTTCATCTATGAACACCAACTCACCTACACCTGAAGAAGCCATACATCCCCACACCATGACTCCGCCACCACCGTGCTTCACCGTACATTTTAGATTTTTTTCATCTAATTCTGTGTTGGGCTTCCTTCACACTAATATCCTGCCATCTGATTAAAAAATGTTAAATCTACTTTCATCAGAAAACAAAACTTGAGTCCAAAATTCGTCCGGCTTATTTTTTATAGTTGTGTGCAAACTCTAATCTCTTTTTTTTATTTGCTTTACTAATAAGAGGTTTTCTTCTTGCAACTCTTGCCTTGTACCCAGCACGATGTAAAGTTCTACGCACTGTTCTTGGATGAATGTCCCTATTAAATTCTTCTCTGATTTCTGCTGCAATCGCTGATGATGATAATTTTGGGTTCTTTATCACTTTTCGCACGATTTTAGTTTCTTCTCTTGCATTCAGCTTTCGCCTACGGCCGCTGTGTACTCTACTTTGTAAATTTTTACTATTTTGAAAGCGTTTAACGACACTGCGAATAGTAAAACGACTTCGTCCTACAATTTTTCCGATTTCCTCATATGTTTTATTTTGTTTCCGCAAATTTAATATTATTTTTCGCTCAGCTACGGTGGTTTCCTTTTGTTTACGGCCCATCGTGACTTTCTTCCGTGAAACTACCGATCAAAATGACCTATTCGCATAAGAACTCGCAAGCCGAAATACTTCAATGGAAGATAACGGTACATTCTATACATTTGTTCTACAATGAGATGACTTCTGAGAATACAAACATCGTGATCAATACGTAGAAGTTGTTGTGCCAATAATTATGTCCAATGAAAAATGGGATGTGAAGTGGTTTTTTATGCTTTTCTCTGTTTTTGTCTGTAAGTGGAACTTTGTTTTTTATGGGGGATTATTACTTAAAAATGAGTTGTATGGACTTGACTGAGGTGAGGTGTTCTACTCTTTTCCTGCAACTTATGTGGTCTACCAATTCCAAGTCTAAAGTCTGTAGCCATGGTTTGAAATAGCCGATAATGTCCACTCCGCTCAGCTTCGGTATTTTCAGGATTGCGACAATCACTGACCCTGAAAGATCTCAATGATTTTGTACTTCTTTGACCCTTCTTCTGTGTCACAGTGAAGAGTCCTGTATTTAAAGAAGCTGGCAATTCCTCTTATTAGATATTGAAGTATCTGCAAGTTGCCTTACGCTCTGACTTTACAGTTCCAGCAAACTAAGTTGAATATTTTCAACGTCGAGCATAACGAGGGCGCAGTAATGCTTTGTTCTTCCGAGCGATCTTCGTCTCGCGGTTGCTTAACGCGCATAATGTCGCCCATGGCCTCTTTGTCCTAAATAGTGCTTCGTTTCTTTTGAAGCCGAACTGTTGTTTAGAGAGCCCATCCCGGGCAGTGTATGAGTTGAAAGATGTACGCAAATGAATTTGAATCCCAATTCTGTGCTCTAGTGTTAGTCAGTGTCACGAATACTTTCAGTTAAAATTCATTCAAAAACTCAAGTATCTGGAGGGATACTTTTTATTATTTTATAACTTGAAAGAAACTGGAAAGCTTTCCGGCGGTCTTGGTCCAAATTCTCTTCTTCACTTACTGCGATCGTAATAATACAGGATAACATTTGTAAGTGATTTAATTTACATTAGTTCACATTTTTGGCTTCAAGAATGGATTATTACTTAGGAAAGGCCGTCTCGTTCCTTTTTGTCGATATATACATTTACTTGTTCTGTCAGTAGTTCATCCCTGTTTTCATATGGAGGTTAAGTGTATTTCCGATGATCTGTACTATAACATAAAAAGGGGATTGACTGTCGACAATAACCAATATAGTTTAATAGGTGTTTTAATTTACTAAATGTTGCATGTTCTCTACCAAGGCAAACACTGCAACCTAAGCCCAATTAACATAGCACACTTCCTCTAATTTTTGCCCAGCCGTTGCTGTTTCTTTTCTAAAATAGGGTAGGGTACCCTTCAATCCATTCCACAAACACTGCAACTTTTCCGTATGTTTTCGTAAACAAATTCATTGCGAAATTTTCTCCTCCGCGGGAATGTGGCAAAAAGTCACTTTGACCATGGTTATGCTCTGTTCACGTTGTCATAGAGAAAATACACTAAAATGGTTGTGTCACGTAGGTGGTAGCTTGAACTTAATTTGCGCACATGTACATAGCAGATACATTTTTCTAAAATCTCCAAAATTAGTTAAAAAAAAAAACCGGCGATAAAAATGTGTGGGCTGATTCGAAATCTAGCGGCCGGTTATTCTGCAACTATTGTGTTGGACATTTGAACGTGACATTTCGTTTAAGTGAATGTCTAACATTTTGTTGATATTGATCTCTTTTTAGTATGCAAATGAGGGCGACAGTTAAACCTATATGTACATACTCAAAATTGTTTGCCAATGTGTGTTTATTTGCTATGCTCACTCGCACACCTTTTTGCTTTATAAGGTAATTTATATACACTCAGAGCTCGATTTATAGATTTTAACTATAACACCGGAGTGACTTAGTGATTGCGTATTAAGTTCGAAAATTGACTATCTAATCTAGTTTCGTGAGTTGGTAACACTAATTATGACGGTGGAATTTGCAAACAAAAACCTTTATACACATCCATCATCCATATTTAAAGTTCGTATCTCATTATCGTTGAAAAACAGGATAATCCTGCGAAAATTCGGCCTTTTACAGGATTTTTTTCCGAAAAAAAAAAAACAGAATAAAAGCAGGATACATTTTTATTAGTGAAGAAGTTGCAAATACATGGCTGATGAAACATGCTACTAAAAGAAAACGTAATAACATTTTTCTGTATAATTGATACACATTGGCAATTAGATTTAAAAAAATTAGACGATTGGGACGATAAAACTTGGATTAGGATGGTGTGTCGCTATCATGCTTAATTAGTCCAAATATAGCCTAGGCGGATACTAAGATTCAGCGTTGTTCCGCAGAAATGTTGGAGTCGAGCCATTTACTGAGCCATTTCAAACCAGGTTGAGTCAAATTAGTAAAATTACTGAAAATCTGAATATGAAGGAGCGGGGAGTGGGTATTACGGCCCAAAAAAAATTGGTACTTATAAACACGAACACAGCAACAGCCTATCATAAATTCCTGTTAAAGTGCTTCAGGAGAACTGCGTTAATTTGATATTATGACTTGCGAAAAAATCACACTCGCTTTTAAAGTCACAAATTTGGCGAAATCTGACTTATTAAGGCCCTAAGAAAGTATCACAAAATATTAAGGCATAAAACAAATAACATTAAAAAATAGCATGTAAATAAAGACAAAAACAAATAACCAAGAACAGAAATAATACGGCTAACATCTCCTTATTTCATCTTTAGGTTGTTCAAATGCCACATATTCTTGTTTATTCCTTTTAAGGCTCTTTTAAACTTATAAGTGATATAATTACTTCATACTTTAAGCGATTGCGATTATTTGTCTCAATGTTATTTGAAAATAGAATATTCTTATTTCCAGGACGTTTTATTGTTTTTTTTAATATTTTCTTTTAAGAGAATGAAGTTTTGAGCCAAATGTGAGCCATTTCATTGTGGCTGGGAGCACTGAGCCAAGGCAGAAATACTTGGGCCGAATCACCCAATTGAGTACTTCAACACAACGCTGATACGATTGCTTTTTTTTATAATTCACGTGCGCTAAAGGGATTTTGAATACCCTTAAAATGTCTTGTGCAGCGCGGGCTGTAGCTGTTGCCATATTAATCAATCCTAGCGTCTTTACCCTTATCTGCTTAAATGGGAATAAGCAGACAATCACTGCAGACAATTCTGCATAAAGATTTGAGCGTATTTCCATACAAAGTTTAAATAACAAGCAAATTCAATACACCAGACTTCCCAATTCGCTGGGAGTTTTCCAGAAGATCATTCGAATGATGGAAGTGGACGTTAAACCTCATTTCTATTATTCAGTTAATATTTTAATTCAATTGGTAATATAAATATACCCGAGCAGCATGCGTAGTAGTTCAATGTCTAACGCACTAACCACCACGGCTACGGCGACCACAGTCTTAACCAGGTAAAAGTCACTGCACACTTATGTAAGTCGTCAAAAAAATCCCATTTATGTACATACGTCCGTCACTTAGACAAAAGTCAAATTTAAAACAAGCAAATTAAAACAACTTCATAAGTTGTCATAAAAATATAATGAGAGAAACGTAATTTATTTTTTTCTTGATAGAGATTAGTCGACATTTTCTGGAACGTCGTAACCCTGCCGTAAACCGGGGTACGACTGTAATTACATTCACTCTCCGCGCAACAACGTATACAATTAAAACTGAAAGATTTACAGTACAGTATTTATGAAACAGAAAAACAAACATCGAAATATAAAAATTGAAAGATGACGCTGATTATGCTTACGATATTGGGCAATATAAAAACATGCAATGGCATTCAAATACATACTTCAAAAGACTGTATGTCAACGATGTTTTCGAAAGTTCTTTATGGACCACAGAATATCCTCCAAAAGCCGGTTGATGAACTCAATATTAAAGTTGAATAGCTTCTTATTTATTATTCTTAAAATTTATTTGACGTGTTTGGTTGAACAAAGTCCAACAAAAATTAGGTAAAAAAGAAACAAATCACAAACCGGGTGATATAGTGTCCGTTTATAAATAAATTATTCAGAGCTCTCATCCTCATCCTAATTTCATCTATGACGATAGTCGTCTGACGAAATCGTGTCTCTATTCTACATCTGCGAGTAAGTGGATCACGAAAAAGCTACATCATCTGAAAGATGTCATTTCGTCAATTCATCGCGCTTTCTTCCTGAAGCATGAAAAAAGTGTCAATTGTTAAAGAGTCAGAAAGTGAGACAAAACCAAAAGCTCTACACATATTGCGACTGATATAAAATATTTGCAGTTCCGTTACCAAAAATTTACTCTTGAATATCGAGTATGTATATACAATATACATATGTATGTGTTGTGTATGTGTACTTTAGCTGTTTATGCAAGAACAAGTTTATTACACTTTTTCAACTGCCCTTCATCCAATTTATTGACGAAGTGGACCGTAACTCATTTCTTTGATTTGGTTATAGTGAACTACTGAATTGAAGATTTTGTTTTTCATTGGGTGTAGGTCAATAGTGTTATCTTTTCGCTTTTCGCAAACCTATACGAGATTTTGAATTCATATCTCGGGAATAGACTCTTCCGTGTTAGAAATGGAAATGAATACTCCGAGCTCAAAGAAATTTTGGCCGGCGTACCGCAAGGAAGCGTTCTGGGGCCGCTTCTCTATCTGTTATATACTCGTGATATACCGAAAGAAGATGGCACTATCCTTGCTACGTTTGCCGACGACACCGCTATCCTAGCGGTAGGTAAAACAATCGAAGAAACGACTGCTAAACTGCAAAACGCATTAAATAAAGTAAATGAATGGACGAAGGACTGGCGGATCGCCCTTAACGGAACTAAATCTGTTCACGTGAATTTCACTTATAGGAAAATTAATGACTTGCCCATTTTTATAAATTTGGCCCGAATACCCTTTGCAAATGAAGCCAAATACCTGGGAATGACACTCGACGCAAGGTTGAAGTGGAATTCGCACGTGAAAATGAAACGTAAAGAACTAGATATCAAATATAGAGAAATGTACTGGTTGATCGGAAAACATTCCCACCTCAGTACCGAGAACAAACTGCTTTTATACAAGCAAGTGCTAAAGCCGGTGTGGACCTACGGTATACAACTTTGGGGTTGTACCAAGAAAACAAATGCCAATATTTTACAGACCTTTCAAAATAAAGTGCTTAGAGAAATTGTCCAAGCACCGTGGTATGCTAGAAACGACGATATCCACAGGGATCTCGGAATTCCGACAATCGAAGCTGAAACTAGAAGCTTCGCGCGAAAACATAGAAACCGACTAATCGGACATGTTAATAATACAGTCCTACTTATTTTGGATGAGAGCAATTTATTGCGCCGACTACAAAGAACAAAACCTTTCGACTTGGCGAGATAAGGATTAACCGCGTCTAAATTGTGGAACATGCAGGATCTTTCATTGGAAAGTAACCTGCCAAACGTTTATATTTCGGGATAGAAAAATTGCTTGATAAGTAGTATAACTTAGTTGCAGTATCTAACAAATTTATATCGAAGGGTGGTGTTTTTGGTCAGTAAGAATCTGACACTACTATGAGCACGCGCTTGCTATTCTCATAGTGTCTATGGAAGATTTTCACCTACCCTCGGCAAAAAAAAAAAAAAAAAAAAAAAAAAAAAAAAAAAAAAATCTTTTCGCTTTAACAAATCCAAGGATGTTCTTATTTTACGACCAAGAAAGGCTTCGGCTGGCGATCTAGAACACATTTCGATTCGGTGCATAACGGTAAGTTTGAAGGAATGTTTCGAGGTTCTGTTGACTTATTTCTTCCTGCTTAGTGTTCAATAGACAACAAAATTATTTGAAAAGGAGAAGAATAACGCCTTTAGATTACAAAGTAAATCACCCCAATAATTCTGAAAGTCGTATTTGGGAGTCGCATACGACCATACTCGTATTTTGTAATGTATATGCTATTACAAAATACGAGTGAGTGTTGGCAAGTTTTTGATTGGTTTTTCATGCTAAGCCAAAGAAGCTTCTAGAAATCTAGACGAAAACATATTTCTAATTTCAGGATGAACCATATCCTCCAGGCAGCGTTACCGTTGTGCGACTAAAGTCGCATTTTGGCACTTTTTTAACTCTCCTGAGACTTTGATACGACTTTTTTAAAATACCCGATATTTGCAACTTTTCAAAGAAATATGGAGACTTTTTATAGTTTTTTGAGACTTTTTTGTCGAAATGCATTTATTTTTACATACATTTCTTGAACACATCTATTTTACTAATTTTTCTTGATCAAATTATATTAGGCGCAACTTACTTATGAATTTTTATCACGTAACAAAACACATGCAAACAAATTATGAGCCATATCAATGAATCCTTCGCATTCCACAGCGAAATGTTTATAACTACAAGGTGTCCCAGTGAAGATTCCTGAAATTCCGGCGAACAAAAAGTCGTAGGGTAGTGGGGTCTATTTTCACCCCCTCCAAGTTATAGCCCGTCGAATTGGGAAACCTCCGATTTGGAGGTATAACTACTTTAAATGATATAACTTATGAACTATTGAAACGCGACCGTTTCAAGAGTTTCTGTGGCTTAACCTCTGGCTGAATTTCCTTCGGCGGCCGCTGCGGTTTATCTTGTTCTTCTTTCAATCACAAAAATGGTACCAAATTGTATCTACTATTTAACCTACTATTAATTCTAGCGCATACAAAATTTTGAAGACATTACTCAAAATTATGAAAATTTGCTGTTCCAATTTTTTACTAATGTATTTTTTCATTTTTATTTTATAAAACTTCTATCTTTGAGTATTTACTTTGTTTGTAAATTAACAATCTATTCTAATCAAATACTTGTTAATTAATTCTTAATTTATGTGCTCCCGAATAAGATCCACAGTCAGAAATATGCAAATTTTCATATTGCGACTTTTTGTTAGCCTGTGAGACTTTTTTTGCGACTTTTTGAAAATTCTCAGCGGTAACATTGCCTCCAGGACCTTCCAAACGAAGATGAGTGAATCAGCCTTCAACAGCAGAGAAATGTTTTGATGACTTAAAACATTTCCCTCCATTTGTAGAGTCAAAAAATGCCTCGGAAGTGCCAAGATCCTTATTGTGTCGACACTGAATAGGTTAAAATGAAAATATTTGGAAAACCACGAAAACACAATTTTTCACTTTGAGTCAGTGATGGTAAACGTAGGGGAAAAACCCTACATGTATGTATTTTCAGCTCAAAAATGAAAGTGTAGGGAAAAAAGGGGAGATTTTCAAAATAAGCGAACGTGTAGGTACAGGCTTTCAATAATAGAAACTCCCGACTAATTTTTATTTCCATGTTTGAATTCACGAAAATCTGAGTTCGATTTGCGTTTCATTTAAATAAATATGTGTTTAATTCTCCTTTTTGGTAAATAACGTACATATTCCGAATTGTAGGGGAAATTTTGCGAATGTGTAGAGCAAGGTAGGGAATTTCTCCATCGTTGGTAGGTACTTTTCTTTTTCTTAGTTACCATCACTGCTTTGAGTTGGGAACGCAAATTTTCCAAAATCGAAAGACTTCGAATGTGATTTTCAAAAATTCGTTTTTTTCTATTATTCGAACCGATACACAAAAAATTGGTGTTTTTTTTTTTTTTTTTTAAATTCTGGGTTATCATAATTTCAATGTAATAAAATATTTATATCTACCTCATAATTCTCCCATCCTTGTGTGTTTATTTTGAACAATTAGTGCAAGCTCGTGTGTCGGCATTGTCCATGTATATTTTGTTTTAGTTTAATGAAAAACTGCAAAAATACCTCGACAAAAAAGAAAACACGATTGTATTTATATTGAACTCAAAATTTTAATGCCAACAAGAGAATGGCCTTGTTCCTGTGTTTCTCAATAGCGACTTTGACTCTTTCGCTGCTGACGACTGCTTCTTCATTTCTCACGCCATATCATCGTTTCTGACTGAAGTCTATTTAGTACGTACTCCATCCGAGGTATTGGGGTTGTGGACTTAAGTTCTACTACCTGAAAGGATCAATTCGGCTGCTAGAGTTGTCCAAGATTAATAGATTAAAGTTCGTGTTTCACATTAATTGGGACTTAGTTAAGTGGTCTAGAGTAACCTTTTCTTCGTTAAAGTTTTCATTGCCAGCCTGGTTCTAGCTTTTATCTCCATCCCGAATCAGAGATGACTCAACAATGTTGAAATGATCAAGTTCCGCAGCTTATTGCATTGCAACAGCTGCGTTAATGCTTGCCTGACTCGAATCTGATAGGCTTTTCCAAACGGTCCATTTTTGAGGTTAGGTAAGGTGTCTTCAAAAAAGTGGAAACGTAGAGATAAGCGCTTTGTCGGGAATCCTACACCACATTAGTATAGCGTGCAATGCCTTCATCAAAATGATTGAGGGTGCAATGTCGAACAGTGCATGGGCTACAAATATGAAATTAAAAACTTCAGAAACGAAGAAATTATAGTATTTTGAATAGGTTAGGTTAGGTTAGACGGGCTGATAACATCCCCATCATACTTAGGTCCATGTGGACCCATTGTGATACCCATGTTGTTTTTCCAAGTTGGTATTAGTTTCAAGGTTTCAACCATCAAGACGCCCTGGAAAATTCAAGCTTGACCGATGGTGATCCATTCGATAGCTCGTCGATGTCCTCGAAAAAGAATTCGCCCAAGGTTTTGTTTCTAAGTTGGCAGAGGTTAGAGCAATGACAAAGGAAATGGGCTGTGTCCTCATGAGCCTCTTCATCACCACACCCTCTGCAGATGTCATCATCGTTCACTCGTAGTTTCTTCATGTGGAATCTTAGCAGATTGTGACCAGTTAGTACACCTATCAGCATCGACAGCGATGTCCTATCTTTCTGTAGGAGTTTTCTTGTTCTTGTTTTGTTTTACTCCGGCCTTCTTGATACGTCGCAGGTGGTTAATGATTTCCACCTGTTATTTTCTTCACTTAGTGTCTTTTGTTCAATTTTGGTCTTGTGCTTACAGAGTGGAGGTTGAACCATATTATCTACTTGATCTATGTCTAGGGCCGAGACCCTTCTGGTTAATTCATCTGCAGCTTCATTGCCTGGTATGCCGCTATGACCAGGTACCCAGCAGAGTTTTACGTTGTGCTGCGTGCCAATAACATTCAGCAAGCTTAGACGTTATTTTAGTAGCAGCTAATGCTTTTATGGCCACTTGGCTATCAATGTAAATTGTGATATCCTCATGTGATATTGTCATCATTGACACCAATTGGGTAGCCTTTGTCACTGCTAGAACCTCAGCTTAGAAAACACTGCTGTGATCAGGGAGCTGTATGGAGCTGCTTTTACCCAGTTCGTCTGAGAAGCAGCCTGCCACAACGCCTATGTTCATTTTTGATCCATCAGTGTAGATGGATTAAGAGTCTTTAATGACTTAATTTTTCTCCCACTGTTCTCTATTTGGAAATTCCCACGAGAAGAGTTTTTCGAAATCTATGTATGGGACAGTGTAATCTGTGTTGATGTTGTCATTTAGATAAATGCCAAGTATCCTGGACAGTATTTTGAATAAGCAAGGCAACATTTCATTTGACAGACCCTGTATATTAGACAGTCGGGTTTTGAGACAGGCTTTATTTATATACTAGTGGTTACCCGGTGCGCTTCGCTACACCCATTGAGAACATCGTTTATGTCATAAAATGTAATGACATTTATTCGAGTAAATTTTGGTGCACTGAACGATGTCATCTGGAAGAATAAATTGTATTTGCAAATGTTGTTCAAGAAGTGATTGGAATCGGATGTGTAATCTAAATGTATTTGAACGAATTTTAATTTCGTCTGTTTGATGTACAAATTTTCATATGTACGCAAATATAATTTTGAATCGATTTTCCCGACATTAAAAATAGTAATGACTGGTGGACAATTAAATGCCGGCAACACTATCTTGGATTTAAGAACCCTGTCCAAGCAATAATATCCAACTTTTTCGACCGAGTTTAACTCAAACATTATAAAATTAATAATTAATTTTTAAGTTCTGTGCATTGCTTGCAGTAAATAAATACTTTTATTTCTTTTTTTTAACCATTTAAAAAAAAAAACAACAAATTTATGCGGATATATGCACTTTTCGATAGCTCATATCATAAAAATAACCTGTTCGTTTAGGTTCTAAAAACTCAAAAACTTACCATCCGATCAAGCTGAAACTTCCACATACGAGTTCATACCATATATTTGTTATGAAGCGAGAAGACCACGTAAATCAGAAGTTAGTTGTTAGTCGGAGTTTGGTTTTCAGCGCCATTTATCGGAAAACTTGAAAACTTTTGATTTACAAACGTTTCTCACTTCATAACAAATATACTCTGTGAGTTTCAGCTCAATCGGGTGGTTTCAAAATGTTGGTGTTCCAGCGCCATCTGTCGGAAAACTTGAAAAAAACTTTGATTTACGATCATTTCTCACTTCATTATAAATATATTGTGTAAGTTTCAGCTTAATCGTACGGTGAGTTTAAACAATTTCGAGTTCCAGCGCCATCTACCGGAAAACATAAAATATTTTGATGTACGAACACTTCAAACATCATAAAAAGTATACCGTATACGGTGTAAGTTTCAGCTCAATCGGATGGTTAGCTTATGAGTTTTGAGGTATCAAACGAACAGCTCATTTTTATATATAAAGATAATAATCCGAGTTTAAACTCTCAGCCAGGAGATCGTTTATCAGCTTCAGCAATAAATCTTGATCGCAGTTAATTGTTGGAGTGAAAGGCAAATAAAGTTTTTCACCTGATTTTTATAGACTTTGCTAAATTGTTTTTTTTTACTGATAACGGTTTTGTATGTTGTATTTTTCCGCAGACCAATAACTTTTTAAATCCGAAAGTATTACATTCAATAAAACAGAATTTTATGATTCATTACATTTTTTCATTATTATGACTTTCGCACTAAAAAATTTCTATTTTTTTATAGGTCTACAATACAAGAAGATACGGAACTGCAATTGCTGCCCATATGGCTATCACATCGACCTGGACTTTGTTCGCTATTGCGAATCGTTGGCCAATGCAAAACCCTCGGAGGAACAATTACGACGTCGCAGCCGGCGTCGTTCACGAAAATCTATGGAATTTATGCTCGGGCTAGAAAGCCTTTTCGAACACTGGGAACCAGCTGGCCGTGTACAATCTGTGCCAGAGGTAAGCAATCACGTTTCTTGTTACCTCAGAACATAAAGAGAGAAAATTTGATTTGATTATTATTTTTTTGCAAGTGATAATGCTAAAAACTCACCCCATTTCGTTTTTATTTTTAACACGTAATCAAATTAAAATATTTTACTATGCGCAAAGCCATTTACAGGCACGCGCTCTTTTTAAAACGCAGCGGGGCTATAAAATCCATTTGGTGATGATGTTTATTTTGTTTGTTCCTCTTTTATTAGGTCTCCGTTGAGATTGAGCCAGAATCCCCAAGGCTAGCGACTGTAAATAAATCCCTCGGCCAAAATGATACCGCAGCAGCACATAATTCCTGCAATGGTGGCTCATTGACGTCGTCTTTCACATCTTCATCCACAGCTGCCATAGATGCGAATTTCATTAGCGGCATACAAGCAACCGCAGCGTCAACAAATAGTCCACCTGAAGAAACATCAGCATTTTTGCACGACGCCCTGGATGAGGTTTGCAGTGACTTTGAACGAACGCTAGAACGTACATCCATCAAGAAGAAACAAAAACGTACTTGCAACTCATGGGATGAGTTCAGTGATGTCATTGGTAAGATTTAAAAAAAAAACAAAAAACTAAAAACTTCAAACATTTACTTTGTCTATTATTAAACGCACAACGGATTTAGCCATGCGACGATCGACGTCGCATAGCATCATTCGCCGTGGTGGGATCAAGCCATATGGCAAACTGTGTGCATGAAATAAACCAAATTACTTTCATACTAGGGATCTTGCCAAAATGCTGTTTCGTATATTTTTAGAGCTGAATTTGCCTGCCAGATAAATGCAGAAAATAAAATCGCATTTTATTTATTTAATAATTATAAATCAAAGCATGATCGAATTTTAGTATTGAAAAAAGGACGATCCATTTGGGATGTAGAATTCTAGTTTCTTTGAAAACCAATTATCGCTGGTTTTTGAGTGACAGTTTTAAATAATATCGCACGTGCAGCAGTTTAGATAAAGTATTTGGCAGCATTTGAAGAGAATAAGTCATTGACCGTTAGATTCATTATGTGGAAGTACACTGCCGTCCATAAGTTTTCGGACAGTGCATTATGTTTATCCACCATATGTTGGATTGCCGAAGGCGTTGCTAAAACAAAGGGAATTATGCTAGGTTTCCACTTGTCGATTTGAAATAGACAAACGACGTATTTTTACGTCAATTAGAAAATTGGCAAGTGGAAATAATTCAAAACTGTCGTGTGTCAATTTCCATTCGACAAGTGGAAACCTAGTGTTAGGAAAATAATAAAATAGAAGTTATAGTTTCTATCAGTTTATTCAGATCTAGACTTAGGTTTCTTAGGTTAGTACAATGGTGGTCTTACCTCGTGGAGGGTTTGTAAAAGAAGAGACAATTGATAAAAAGGAAGTTGGGAAGGTTGGCTTCAGATGAGAGAGAGAGAAAATAGAAAGACTTGGGTACCTAATAAAATAGAGTTAGTCCTATTTTTCCTTGACCTTGTTCTTGCACCACTTTGGCTATCGATATAGGAATTCTGTCTATCCTCCTTGATGGTTTCCAATGATATTGATCTCCCAAAGTTTGTTTTTCAATGTTGGACGCTGTTTTCGAACCTCTCTATCAAGTTCGTCCCAAAACAGCTCTATTGGGTTGAGGCCGGTTGATTGGGCAGGCCATTTCATATTTTTCAGAGTTCCTTCTTAGGTTTGTTAATCCATGTATCCTCGGCAAACCTAGCATTAACTAACTGACTCCCGTCGAAAACGATGAACATTTTTACAGAGCATAATGGGCAAACAAATCTATACATATAATAAAACTGTAGATTAAAAACTGTTTGTTCGCGCATCACGCTAGAACTACTGGACGGATTTTGATGAAACATTGACATAGTGATTGCTTATGTTCCATATCATTTGTACTTTTTATCCCGGAAAATGGCACGGTTTTCAGAAAATATTGAAAAAACTGCATATTTAAAGGGAAATTTATAATTATTCAGTCCTAACTCAATAATGGCTTATCGGATTGGAAAACAAAAAAAAAAATAGGTGAATTTTGTAAATTTTCTCCTGATTCATTTGAGGTACACAACATCCTTCTGTGCTGTCCTGAAGCTGAGCAATGTTCAAAACAATTATTCAAAACATTGCCCACAATTTTCTTTCAGCGGAGACCGCTGCCAGCAGCAGCCGTGGGTATCGTTGCAATAGTGTGTGTGTGAGTATATGTGCGCGCTCTGACGTGATCATTTGTTTTGCACTTCAATGTGCTACTATCTTCATAAGAATTTGCGACTCTCATACTAAACCAATTTTAACAAATGAGGTGTCAAAAGAAAGAGAATTTTCCAGTGCAGTGAACCTCATTTTCAGTTTTTAATTATTAACAAATACCGAAAAAAAAATAAATCCAAAATATAACTTCTGTTGTTTTAAGAGTTAATTTTGGTTCATATATTTCTGAACCATCGAAAAACTGAGTATTTATTTCCTGTTAGAAATAAATAAATAAATATACGGCGTCAGCAGTCCTATACAGAACCAAGCCTAGCTTCTCGCAACCATTTGTGTGTGCGTATTATTTTTCCACGAAATGGAAGGGACCTACAGTTATTTGCCGACTCCGAACGGTGAGTTGAGAAGCTCCTCACGAGCATGATACTCTTTGATGTCGGATATTTGAAAGCGGTGGTACCGTGAAAAAACTTTTAGGTGTTTTGCTGGGATGGAACCCGGGCAGCATGCGTAGTAGTCCAACGCACTAACCACCACGGCCACGACTTAATTAGGCCTTCATATTCATATATGGAGCTGTAGATCAGTAGTGATCTTTAGGCAAAAGGAACTATGCACTAAATTTCCTCCTACAAATGAAAACGGGCTCATTAATCACTGTGGTCATGGTTGTTCCAAATGCTCGAGAAATGAAAAAGAGTCTGTAGAACTTCTGGTCTACAAGAACATCGGCTAATCCAATAAGGTAGATAGACTATGCAAATATCCCAATACACCATCGGGCAATCTCTATACAATTTTGTAGTCACATCGGGTCAACAGGTACACGAGTAGGTATTTATTCTTCCCTAAACTATTATGATATTCCGCGTGCGCTTTGAGTTTTGCTTGAGTATGTATTTGGCAAGCTAGACTATGAAATAAAATGTTCACTTGAACATTTTAGACAGGCATACTTTTTTAATTAATGCAGTAGTAAAAAATGCTTTAAGAAATTACAACAGAAGAGTGGTGGGGGAAGGGGAACCTCATTAAGAGAAATTTGAAAATTGGTAAAATCAATACCTACTTTTACATACCTACGTATGTCACATATATGCGATCTTTCGTAGCAGCTCATTTCGCTAAATTGAAAACAAACAAAAAGCCACTAACTTATTTAATGGAATCCTAGTGCGCGCTTGTGTCATTACAAATGACCAAATATAAAAGTTTATCTTTTGCTTATTCTACCAATTGGTGTGTTCAAAGAAAAGATCTTAAATCAGCGAATCCAAACAAGCAGCGTTAATTAAAAATAAAATAAAAAATAAACGACTTTTTAGCTGATATTATCACAATGAAATTCCAGGTCAAGGAAAAGATTATTTTGCCTTTTAGCTTTCATTATGATAGAAAACGATACTGATATCTAATTAACTAAATTAAATAAATATTTAGTTGGATAATAATCTAAAAGGTGTAGAAGTGACCTTCTGAATTTCAGTTTGTTATGATTTTTAAGCGCGCAAAAATCGCGCTAATTTTCGATTTTATTTCATTTTCCCGTGTAGACATGATTTATTAGAGACCTTATGTAACTTTTAATAAAATCAATTTATTTTACCAACACAGAGAAGTATTATACAGTAGAAATCGGTTATAAAACAATGCCTGCACCGGATATAATAAAATATTTTCAAAGTTTAGTCAAAACTCCGTTTAACCCAAAGTAATTTGCAATCGGTTACAAAGATGCCAGATATAACGATGAAATTCTAAAGTCTCTTAGACATTGTTATAACCGATTTCTACTGTACGTCCTAAAAGTATATAGATATGATTATTTATTATATGATTATAAGATTATTATTATTTAGACTTAAGGCGATGCCACGTTCTGAAAGCAAATTATAGTTTTCTGGTTTTACTGAACACAGGGTGGGGAAAAATAAATGAATCACCAGTTGGAAGAAGGGAGTAAATCACAAAATTTCACAAAATGACATTTTGATGCAAATGTCATCTGTAGACGTAGACGTAGCACCTCTTAGGTCGAAGAAAGCAATAAAAACTCGAAACATAGTGCCCTTTATTTCAACTATAGAAAACAAATCTCAGAACAGTTGTATGAAGAAGTCATTCAGTTTTTTGCGATTTCCCAAAGGTTATGTCAGATGGATTTACTCCCTTCTTCTAACTGGTGATTCAAATATTTTCCCCGTTAATTTAGCTACAGTAAATATTCGTTCAGAATAAAAATGTTTGTCTTCCTTAATGCTGTCAAAATGACAGTGAGCATCCAAAAAGACAGCTGTGTCAAGTAATGGTTTTATTTTCGTTTTAACATTCATGCTTCAATCACAATACAATTGGTGTTATAGCGTTGCGGTGAGTGACGTCTAATATTTAACTAACGGAATCCAATGTGAGCAACCACAATACCGACATTACGTTTGCTTAATCATGAGAGAAATTACGTAACGTAACCACGCATACTCTCTCGAAAACAGTGGATTGGTTTTTAAAGGCCCCGACCCATAGAATCGGTTGATGCATAGCTGCGTCATTTTTAACTGACATCTAGATAAAATGCGCGCATTCTTATGGCCCGTAACCGACGGGACGAATATATGATTTTCGAATGATAAAGAAGGTCTACTTTAATCTGTTGTAGTCCGTTGATTCGTTCGCAGTTTACACATTAACATATTGAAGTTCACGCATTTACAAATTGAGAGTAAGTACATTCATTGGTGGAAGCATTAAGAGAATGTGGAGAAACTGTCATCGCCGTTGACGTTAGCGTAGGTATGCGATGGATTTTATGTGACGGCTATTTTCGGCAATACGTGAACATTAATGACAACCTTCAACGGAACGGCGAAGGTTCGGGGCCTTAAATTTTGCGTGCGTTGTGACAGTTCACAGCTTTTTAATTGTTTTTGTTTTGTTCATGTGATGTTTTGGGTAGATTTGAATACAAACGCATATCAGACGTAACGGAGTGATTGCCAGCACCAACTGGATTCCACAAACATTCTCAATACATACATATTAGAATGATTTCATAACCTGTTATCTGTAACGCAACGTATCGTTATGATCATCAAAGCCCGCCAAGAATACGGTTGATGCCAACTTTTGATCAAAAACGTAATGACACAACAAATTTTGTTAGTTGTGTTTCAAATAAACTGTCAAAATTGAATTTATATTTCATTCACCTATCAGTCTTCAATTAAATGAGGCAACTATCTAGCTTTTTTATTTTTTTTATATTTATAACCTTTGCGTATTATAATCCATTAAAACTTATTTATATACATTTCTTACTACGAAACCAGTTCATCCAAAGACTTTCTAGTCATAAATTCTGTGAATCATCTATATCTCAATAAATTTTCTTTGCAAACCAATTTGTTTTAGTGTTTAAAATGTTAAACTCCAAAACATCAAAGACTTATTTAAATACTTATACTATTCTATCTATTCTAAAAATACTCGCTCGTGAGTAGACAAAATAGTATTAGTCAAACAGAACAAAAAGCTTCTAAAAACAAAAACAAAAATCGTGCTGATCTCAATAACATAAAGAGCAGACATGTACTAAATATAATTTTCTCGTCGAGCTCTAGAGTGCATAATTGTGTTAAAAGCTACACAATGCGTACAGCTTTTATGAGTTTAATTTGGCAACATTAGAACTGTTTATATAAAAATAAATCTCGCAACTTAACTGCGTATTATATCAAATGAAGATTTTTTCATATAACGCAGACCCGATTTTTCAAAAAAAGAGATTTAATTTTAAATTTAAATGATCACACAGAGAAATGCATTTACGAATAATTGTTTTGACAGCTGTCAAGTAGAAGCTAAAGGTTAGATTTAAGATAATTGCATGCATTATTGTAATTTGCAAAGTTCGTTATGTCATCGAACTTGTTCAGTATGAAGAGCAGTAGCTGTAAACCTGGTCGCTAAGTACTTCCTCGTAGGTATCGACAAGTGCCAATGAAGTGAAGTGAAAAACGTATTGAAACGGTCACAGAAAACCAAGGTTTCTGTTTTAACTCCAAGACGTTCATTGTAGGCACCTTGTAGACTGGGTTAGGTTAGCTTAGGTAGCAGTGGCTGCCAGCAACAAGTACGAGCACACTTAGGCCTATAGAGGCTCATTGTGAAACCAAAGATCTTGGTGATTTATTTACCCCGCTACTCATGAGAACCATTTGGAGCTTTGTAGAAAGCGAATAGGCTTCCTACGTCTTTTTGTGCTAGATCACTAAGATCTTCGAAGAAGTATTCTCCTAGGTGTAGTTTTTTACTCTTCCTCGTCTCTGCAGCTTCTGCAGAAGTCATTTGAGATGATGCCATGTCTTATTGCGTGTTTGCCTATAAGGGAGTGTCCTGTAATTACATCGATGGTAGTAATTATATGTAGTCTTTTTAGTGACAAAAGGTGTCTATGTAGATCGGTTTGGATCTAATCCAGGCCAGATCTGTTTGGTGGCAAGACAGGTAGTTCCACCTTCCCATCTAAGGTTGGTTTTATTGTAGACTAGATTAACCGAGATTAATCACGAGGCCAATTTCTATTTTTATAAGTAAATAGGTTAGTCAATGCACAGAACTGCCTGATGTCCTTAGGAGTTGTTCGAAAGTCGTTCTACCTCCATTAGCCACCTAGATGGCGTGAAATATCATTAATAAAAAAACTACTGCTTTACTTGTGATAGGCGCTGATGCAACTTTATTTAGATACTAATATTATACCCTCCATTTTCTTTTGCATAAGAAATTACTCAGTCTTTAAAATGAATTTTTGGAACTCTGAATCAAAGACCTTCTTGACTGAAGCCGTATTGTCTCTTCACTTGATATGTGCAATCCTGGCCTAAACCTCTTGGAGTAAATTCAATAAAATAACATTAGGTCCGTTCGCGTACTTTTTGCACTAAAACTGGGTTATCTGTCAAATCTCGAAGAGTGGGGGTAAAATTCTCTCAAAGTCAGAAAAATCACGAAAAAGTAATCGAACGCATCAAGCACCACAAAATGTAGAATGTATGTGACTTGACAGATTTGACAGTTTTCATAATATACCCCAAAGAAATTTCTTGGACTAAAATTCGTAGCATGGGGAAATTTCTTACTCTCTCGTGAGCACTCTCTTCTACGAAAAACTACGAAATTTTTGTGTTTGTCATGTTGCCAAACTTATAAACTACGAAATTTTTGTGTACGCGAACGGGTTTTCGTTGTTTTTCGTCATTTTTCGTGGATTTTCGTTGTTTTGGGAGGGTACGCGAACGGACGTATTTATTGGTAATGATTGTTCGTACTGCATTTTTGGGTTGGAGCCAACTGTCATGTTAGCCAAGATCTTTGTTCAAAATGCGGTGTAAAGTGGTTGCGGATAGGCCCAATTCCTGTGATTGTCTTCAAATGGACACACCTGAGTTTTCAGTCACATTCTCAGCTAATAATATATATTTGGCTTCAGCAGTACTAGGTAGAACCAAGTCTAGCTTCCCGCAACCATTTGTGTGTGCGCGCTATATTTTTGTACGAATGGAAGGGACCTACAGTTTTCTGCGGACTCCGAACGGCGAGTTGGGAAGCTTTACATGACAAATGCTTGTCAGGCATTCGGAAGAGGTGGGCACTGTGAAAAACTTTTTAGGTGTTTGTGGCGGGATTCGAGCCCAAGACCGCTGGCTCAGTACTCCGACGCACTAACCACTTGCGCTACGGTGCCCACATTCTCAGCTACGGCGGCAATATTTTCAGCTCACATTGCTGGACGAACAGCACTTGGAGTCTTCACATCATTAACCAGCCCGAGACGTTCAAATGTATCCATTAAATTTACTATAGTTGTGCGAAAAGGCGCTTGATGATGACCAAAAGCAGTACGAACTTTACGAACCGTTTTCGCGGTAGTGCATTTTCAATATTGTGCATATGTGTATCCATAGCCCCCTAGCTTTTACTTATCAAATGTCATCGCAATGATAGTTAATTGTTGACAGTTCAAAAATGGCGCGAAATTTAAAATGACACTTCTTATTAGATGACCCAAATGTTCATATTATTCGAAATTTGCGATTTGAATTGGTATCTACCGTACACATATTGAACAATAACGTTTTTTCCCCCAATCAGGCTACGCCATTGCGCCATTTTGAATTTAATTTATAAAAATTTAATATACCTAGACCTAACCTATGAGTACCGTTTGAAAAGTATATTGAAAAGTAGCAACGCAACGCAAGAAAGCTTTTACAGATGCCCGCTCTCAGTTGTTGTTATTTTTGTTTTTACTTTTATTTTGTTTAATTATGCTTTTCTGACGAAACTGCGCAGGTCTTTAACAATTTGCGATAGGGGCTTATCTTACCTAGCCGGGGTTGCAGTGTGGTGTGTTTTAATCAACGAATATGATAATTTGAATCGAAAGTGTCTATTAAAATATTAACAGATAATATACAGTATGGTAAACAAAAGTAGACATGTATTTAAATGGGAGTTTCAAGTAACGTTTCAAGGATTAGCATAAAAAAAATTTATGAGTAGCTGCAGCGCAGTGCTTGTTAATCACAAAAAAAAGCGCTTTTCGATTCTCATCCTGTGCACTTAACCAAACGATTTTGCTAGCAAATTCGTAGTGTGATTTGGTAAGTTCCTTGGTTTTTTTTTATGGTAGCGTGGAGGGGTGGTGGACTAAAAAACATTCTTTTAAGAATGAGAAAAAATTGGTTAAGAGCTATGAAAAATTCAGTTTTTTTGCAAAAAAATCCACCAAGTATCGAAAATCTCGAAAAATTCGGGATTTTTCCTCAATGTTAGTTTTTCGGGATTTGTAAAAATGCGTGATTTTTTTTCGGATTTTTTGTAATTCAGGATTTTGTTGGTTTCCCAATAAAAATCAAATTTCGTGTTCATTCACAGTGACGTTTTTCCATAAATTGCTCACAATGACACTCAATCCATGACTTAACTAAACCACCCTAAAATATTGATTGTGATTGTGAAATTTGTAGGTGAAGTTTATGTTTGATCCTACGCTTAACTAATCCAACACTTAAGCAAGCACTGTGAAATTGGGCATAAGAGTTGAAGCGAAAATTCACGTAATTGCAAGGTACGAATATAGATCAGATCAGATAGAAAGACTTGGGCAAGCTAAAAATTTAAGGCAAGAGTACCACCTCACATTGGGTGCCAGTTTTGACAAACTGGAAGATAAATGATCTACACCAGTAAAAGTAAAAACAGTCTGTATGATCTGACATACTTGTTTACAAGGCGTTTTCGAAGGGTTTTTCTTAAACCGAAAACCTATTAGAAGAGTTTGTATCCCAACACAGAAAATCCGCTGAAAAGGTTTCGATATCTGCGGAGCTCTAATAAGAAACAGAGCTAGTAAAAGAACTCCACTGTACCGGAATCCTTTAGGCTTACAACCCAATTCTGTTCACTCATATTGTAATACAACATTTTAAGAACTCACAACGAAGTCATCTATTTAATCATACTTTACTTAATTACGTTACATAACGTATTTGTTTCGAGAATTCTAAAACCAAAGTTTTGTTACTTTTTACAATTTTATTTATTGAGACTTAAAAATCAATACAAGTATCTTTTGTACCTATCTATAATTAATTTTAGCCGACTTTTAAATTAAATGCATGGCTGGGTAAATAATGGAATATATGTAGCTTCGTTTCGATCGTTATTAATGAACTGTTTAATATTTGTAATTGCTCCCACTGTATGTTTTAGTATGCCGGATTTTAGCGAACTTACGTTTGCAACTTGAATGCCAATTGATGCCACGAGAAGAATTCCGTCACCAGACTGGAGTTAGGTTTGATATTTTCATGACCTGGCATTTGTGATATATTTTGAGAAGGTTTTTAGGCTACATTGATTTCAAAAGTTAGGAACCCGGGCTAACTGCGTGGCGACTATTCAATATAATTTGCTTAGCACCTAAACAACTTTTTTAATTAAACTTTATTAGCACTATTACAATGTCCAAATTCCATTCATGCAAAAACATAACACGCACACACAAATGGTTGCGAGAAGTAGGCCCTGGTTCACCCCGAACTGTAGCGCCACCTAAAGAAAGAAGATGCCCCAGTTTCATACCAAAAGAAGCCCCTCAAACGTATCACAAGTCTTTTTTATCTGTTTAAGCGAAACTTATCTTTCATTACTTCAAGACCGATAAATATTGACTTTTCAAAAGTGTGTTTATTTTCAAATATTAAAAATATCTTGTCTTGTGACACATAGTGTATAAATAAATTTATCTCTATTCGCGAAAAAATAACATAAGAATTCTAAGCTCTCACTAAGAGCTCCTAGAAGCTTTGGCTGCCAAAACGCTTGTCCAATTAGTCGACGATGAATTTTTGTTGTAACGTGTTCGATAATGTAACACAAACGAATAATATTATTTTTTGTTTTTTATTAAAAAATATAATATTATATTTCTTTTTTTGTTTAATTAATTAAGTCTTATCACCGTCGATATACATAATTTGCACAATAATTATAACATACTATAAAGTTTTGATTTTTCCTATTGTCGTGGTTTTTTCTTTCCCTGTCTTATGATCAATTAATTTGAAAAAACAAATTGCAACCGAAAACGAATTCGAAACCGAGTGATACGAGTCGGAAAATTTCAAAGTATTATAAAATTATGAAAATTATTAGAGAAATTAAAACGAAACTATTATTGAGTGAGTGAAATTTATTGTGGATTATGTCAATGTGCAAATTTATTGCTGACGGAAAGAAGTGCAATTAAAGGACTCTTTGCTGTTTTCTTTGCGTTCTTTGCATGCGCTTGCTTTGATCGTTTCAAGATCATTTTTATTTAAATTAAAAAAAAAAAAATATGTATGCACCTTTCGAAAACACTTCATACCGAGAACATTTCACTGACAACAAATGGTGGAAGAAATGTACGTTTAGTGTTGTTTTTTTCTTCTTTTTATTGCATGCACGATTAAATTAAGAATAACATGTGTTTGCCTGATAAGAATTTAATTAATTTTCGTATGTTTGTTTAAATGTATACGTATATGTCTTTTTGAAAGTACTTAACCTATACATATGAGAATATTGCGAGATTCGGGAAAGTTGCCAAACTTATTATTTTGTTAATGTTTGCGTTTGCTTTTTTTTTGTGTTGGATTCTGTTGGATTTAAGAAGATTAATAACAATTATTTTCTTTAGCTTTTCAAATAAGATGTTTGAATAGAAAACGTCTTAGAGAAGACTTTAAAGAAAAACAATGAAAGAAAATACGTTATTTATCCTCTTTTCGATTGCTTGGTTCTATTTTAGGGCGCATAGATGACCTTAAGGGCAGTTTATAGTTTAGCTATGCGAGTCGATTTACAATCCTACGTTTAGGTTACGTGACCTTATGATAGATTGGGTGGATGCCCAGAAATTTATATGTATGTGTCCACTCGGATATTTAGGATTTATTGTATGGATATGAGACTGAAAGACAGATCTCTAAGAAGCTTGTAGAAATATGTATACCGATACGTGGCAGTTTGACACAGACCAGTGTAAAATATACAATATAAAAGTAAATATATACATCCCAAAAGGTAGGATTTCTGTTTTGGGATGGCAACGATAGTATTCTATCTTGTATTCTAATAGTCGCAGTGGTTTTAGATGATATTTGTTTGCCCTCGGATTTTCGTCAGATAAATCCCAAACGGGGTGGGCCCAAATTAACTACTGGACATTTACTCGTACATACAGTTGTGGAAAACTAATTAGAAACAATGCAATGCAATTTTCATATTTATTTGCAAGATATCTGCACCGGTAAAAAACCGTTTTGGTACCAAATATCATTGTCCTTTTAATTTCAACTGTATCGATCACAAAAGGTAAATTAAAAAATATAGTGCATCGTTGAGATTTGTAGGTGAAATTTGCTGGACAAATAATTAGAAACAATGATGGAATATTGATAAAATAGTGAAATATTACGGTAAATCTAACAGTCATGTAGGTACTTCTGGGAAAAAGTATCAATGGACGCAACTGGAAATTATCTGATGTGGTTCAAAAAGATGGTGCTATATAGTGCAATAATGGCGTACACTGAAACTGGCATCATAGGAAATCCCAAACAACAACATCGAGCCAATTAAAGAGTACATACTTACTCGTTGACAGATTAAGGTCAATGCTTTTTACACTGGCAAGGACATTTACTCTGCCATTTCGACCAATTTAAGTGCACACATTACATCAAAGACTATAATAAGGAACCGACTCGCAAGGAGCATCCACCAAAACCTCTTGCATTTTGGAAAATAATCTTTCAGAAGAATCTAGAGTATTGAATTGAAGTTTAAAATGTTCTGATTCGATGGCGAAAAATATGGGAGGTGGGAAATTAAAAAAAAAAACTTGATTATAAATACACCATCAAAACAATTGAACCTGGTGGTAGAAATGTCATGATTTGGGAAACCTTTTCATGGTCTGATGTTGGTCGTAATGTGAATACAAACGGGCGCGTAGATCTGTATGTATACAAGGACATACTGTAAATAACAATGGAACCATGTGCTGTTGACCACTTACCAGTATCGATTATATTTTAGCAGACAAATTATCCTAAACACACTTCACGGTTAGTGACACGGTCGGTTTGAGCAGTAGATGAGATTTTTTTGGAGTGGCCAGCGCAAAGTACCGACTGAAATCGTATTGAGTACCTATGGGCTAATGTGAATAGAGGTTAATGGCCACAAAAACCACAAACTCCGAGAAACTCTTTATAATATTAAGAAAGTGTAGAAGAGTAGGTATCCTTCAATAAATATGACAGACGTGGTATTGGTAGATAGTTTACCGAAACGCTGTTCAGCTGTTTTGTTGAATAAAGGCTACCCCACAAAGCACCAGCTCTTCTCATAAAATAAAAGGTTTTTTTTTTTTTACAAAAAATAACGTTTAAATATTAGTAATACATAAATTGTGTGAAACATAAATTAATTTTTGTTAATAACAACGTTGTTTTCACATTTTTGTAGAAAAGGTATTTGTTTCTAATTAGTTTTCCACAACTGTATCCTGTATGTACATAAATACTGTATGTAGATTAGACGAATCTTGTTATGAATAATAACTTTTAATATAGGTATGGTCAGTAAAAATGCAGAATAACTACAATAGATCAACCGAACGGTGCTCTTTACACTGATGGGAGCTGCAATGCAGTTTGTATCTTTTTTGATATTCACCCCTGCGATCAATTCCGTCTGGAATGAAACCGCAAACCGAATTCAAAAACGAACGGAATTACAAAGGATATGCTAGATTTCGCACGAAATGAAACAAATTTGAAATTGAGAGGAAACCTTTAAATGCAATTCGAAAGCAGCTGTTGTATGCTTACAGCTGTCAAGGTTAGGTTAAATTAGGTTAGGTTAGGTTAGGTTAGGTTAGGTTAGTTTAGGTTAGGTTAGGTTAGGTTAGGTTAGGTTAGGTTAGGTTAGGTTAGGTTAGGTTAGGTTAGGTTAGGTTAGGTTAGGTTAGGTAAGAATGGGGTTATGAGTCTGAGCCATCACAAAACACCACCATAGTGGGCATATCGCGATCCCCTGGAACCATCTATTGATGGTACCTAAACCGAAACATTTCCGTAAAAACATTTGATTTCCCGGCAAAATGTTTCAATCAATTTTGTTTATTTTATCATTTGAGTTCATGTATTTTTCGCCTTTCTATGCCTAAACTGTCATCTCGTGTCTGTGCCTTACTTGACTAACTTGCCTATTTCAATGTACGTAGCCCCATAAATACTCGTGGGATTTATGACTTAGGCAGTCAAGGAAAATCGTTTGCATTAATCTGCTTTATTTTGTTTTATTCAATTAGTGAACTCGCATTGAAATGTGTGTATTTTATGCTTTAAAAAAAATGAAAAAATTGTTTTATTTCTCTAACACAGTTTGGTTCTATTCAATTCAGTGTGGGTTCACACTAAGATAAAAAAAAAATATTACGATTAAATCATGTTGATTTATCGCATATGTTTCCGTAATAATTCTGCTACGTCTACCACCTCTAAATAAGAACTGTCAAAATCTATGATTACCAAAATGGCAACCAAACAAAGTAGTAAACCTTCCCAGTGACCACCCTATAGATAGCCATTTTGATGGGCTAACTATCTGCAACAATTCTTTATGTTTCAAAACCATTGATCAAATTTACTTTACCCTACAATGGTACACAACTAAAAAAAAGCTTTAACAAGAATCCCACCTAAGCCAATATAAGAACGAAGGCTGTTGAGGCTAACTAATTTGCATCGATGCTCGTTAAATAATTCTAAAGCATTCCACTAGGTGGACTTTGCAGTGTGAAATTTATGGCTTTGTTTGACACAACAGCGTCATAAAAATGAGACATTTTATGGCAAAAAAAAAAAAAACAATTTGCATTGGAGATAATTTTTATTTGTTTATCAAGATGTCGATTTTTTAATTCGTTGTTGCCGTTAAGCTTAAATTTTTGTTTTTGATTTTTAAAAATGCCTTGTGCAGTTTTTTTTTTAGCATCGGACTGCAAGTGTCAAATAACAATAGATGGTCCAGTTAATTTTAAACATGTGTAGTTTCAGTGATTGTTCTAAATCCAGTTTTATAACGAATGTTAAATACAAAAAAAATACAAAATACGTTGAGATATTAGTCTTCCTATCGTATTTTACTTTTGTAAATAAATTACTTTAGCCTTATCCTTCGAAAATCTTTACCGTCAAAACAAATGCAGGCGCCCGCTAAAATAAAATAAAAAAAACCTGAATTCAATCGGCCACATGTATTTAGATACTCGAATGGATAAAACCTGTTGGCTTAAAGTGTAGATACAAGTAAAAATTCGCATACACTAACACTCCCTAGTATAGGTTGCATATTTATTTGAACTCTAATTTTATTCATTTACTTTATTAACATTGCTTTTGTTGTTGTTTGACGGCACCGTTTTAAAATATACATATTATTCACTTGATGATAATATTTTCACAAAAGTAAATAAATTAGTTTAACAGCTGTGCTGGTGAAGCTTTTGAAACGCATCTATTCAGCACTAGGCTACTGAAGGCATTTCTATGCGGCAGCTATAGAACAAGCCTGACAGTAGATAATGTCAGTTGGCAAACGCTGGGTTCAAATAAAAATATCGTTGATTGGTATGGGTTTTTATTTATCATATGTTATTCGTGAATCGTGACTAAAATTAAAGCATTGAAATTTATTAAAATTGGATTTTTTTTGTTCGTTTTGTTAAGATTCCTGCGTCGCTGGTAACAAATCCCGTTCATCGAAAGAGAAACATCATGAACCAGAAGTGGTGCGATCAAAAGTTCCACCACCACCTCCACCGAGACGGATTAAAGACCATGATGATTCGTCGACGAAGACTACCACGGTCTCCACGGAGACTGTATCGGAAGCATACACTCTGTATAGCATACGTCAACAAATGGCGATAAGTTTAAATCGAATGAAAGATTTGGAGGAACAAGTGAAAAGTATTCCGGAACTACAGGTGAGTTCAGTATTTTTGTTTTTATCATTTGCGCGGTGTTCAGTGTACCTAGGTACTGTACTCGTATCTTATCGGATCAAGAGAATGCAATGATAATGTCGCGAAAAAATGTAAATAGATGACATTCTTAGATAAGCTTGAAGTGGATAAATGCTAGAATGTACATATATGCAAAAAAAAAACAAAAGTTCAATGATCACCGTTACATAGATGTTTTTGTGGATTAAATGACGTCCGAAAAGAAACCATGACCGTATACCAACGTCGCGTCGCGTCGTAGCGCACCTCAAACAGTGACATAACACCCAAAAATAGTTCTGTTGTGTGACAGAAAATGTTGAATAGAACAACACAGGAGTAATCAAAAGAAAAAAGAACACATTTGAAGCTTCTTAGGTCAATTAATGATGATTGGCAATAGCTACTTTTTATGACTGTTATGTTTGGTATTTAATTGTGTACTTTGTTTTGTGCACTTCACAAATGTCACTTGTTTGCCTACATCGACGCTGACAGTTCGCGTTTTTTTTTTTCTACAAAAAATGTCACTAATGTCAGTTCATGTGAGTATCGAGCTGTCACGACTTATGGGAGATGGAACCACTGTCGTTGTTTGTGATTTGTGTCGAATTTGTTCCTTTTTGGCTTTATTCGTCCTTACAAAAATTTAGCAAGTGACTGATAAGGTCTATGGTCCTGTTTTTGGGATATGTAGTTAAGATCAATATATCGTCTGTGCCTTAACTCAGAAAGATGTGCAGCAAGTCCAGTTATGACTGGTAGTTTGGCCCAACGCTTTTGTAGAATTTACTAGCGTAGCGCTTTACTTTTCGGGGAAGTACGAAAGGTTATCCACTCCCCGAATCATTAGAACTAGTCAACTGTCTAAAGATGCTCTTTTATATGGAATGAAGAAGTCCATAAGTATATACAGTGTACTCACCCCTTACGAACACCTCTCATAACCGGACACCTCTTAAAACCGGACAGATTTCAAAGTACGGAAATTAATACACGATTTTTCATAGAAACAATTCTCCCATAACCGGCCTCTCTCTTAACCGGACACGGACATCAATTTTCATAACCGCAAAAGAATGTCGCTCTCTCTTAAATGGACAAAACACACTAAATATGGCAAACCTTTTACATGTTTTATTTTGTTTTTGTTTCGTTTTCCTCTTCTTTACACTTTGGAAAGACACGAAACAAAAATGTAAACTGTGGAGTGTGCTTTTGCATTATTATTCAACAACTATGTGCGTTTTTTAAACCTGTTGCATTTCCTAAATAGGTTTGTATGTTAAGTGTATGTGTGTGTAATTTTAAGCTTGACTAGGGGGGTTCACACAATCCGACATATCTGACAATGTGAACGCAAGAACCGACCGACGCGACGGTCGGACAGACAAGTCGGATGGTTTTAATTTTTTTTTTTCATATTTTAGTTGTCGGACATACATATCCGCTTGTCTGTCCGACGTAGAGCAAATTTCATTTCTGAAATGTATTTCAAGGGGTGTGGATGTTGTCGGAGAAAAAATAAACATTTTAAGTTTTGGAGAAAAAAATTTGGAAACATAAAAAATTCTGATATTCGCCTGGAGAAAGAAAGATGAGAAAACTATGGTCGCTTTTTCATCCATTCCTGTACCCAAATTCGTTTCCTTTTTGTTTCTTTTCTTTCTTCTTCGCTGCTCTCAGTGTCAGTACGTCCATCATCTTTCAAATCCACTTGCAAAGTGAAGTCGGATAACATGTTGGACAATATGAACGCTTGCAACATCGATCTGTTAGTCATCCACCCGACCAAGTCTGTCAGATATGTTGGATCGGTAATTTGCGTAATTGTGTTTATCACATAAAAATAAAATCCGTTATAAAATAAAATTATTACCATTGTGTTTCCTTTTTAAAGGATGTCTATTTATTTTATTTTTTTCCCATAACCGGACACCTCTCATAACCGGACAAATTTCTCGGTACCGTCAGTATCCAGTTATGAGAGAGTTCATGTTCACTGTACTCCACTTCCCTTTGTCTTTTAAAATCTGATAATACATTTCTATCAAAAAAAGAATTATCTGAAATATCGGTAGGTTAGCTTAGGTTGAGAGAGTTTGAGAAGCCCCACAATTTCCTCAAAGCATTTTATTACCCTGTAAAATTTTAGGAGCCTAAAATGTTCCTGCAACTGCGTGCTATGCCCTGACACAGAATATGTGCGATATCTTCTGCTACACCGATATCATTGCATTATCTCCAAATATCCGTGTTTATGAATCCGAGCCTCTTGGCATATCTGTCTAGAAGGCAGTGCCCGGATAATATTGTCATGTGTGCCGTGCTAAGTCTTAGGATAATTCATTAGTCCAGTGCCGACCAAAGTGCCTTGGAAACCCTATGCCCTACAATGTTAGAACATCTATAGTCAGCCCTTGTCATGATTGTATCTTTTACCTTTAATTTAATGCTGCATAACGGAGCAACTTCAATCGCCTTGCGTAGAGGCAGCTCCCCTTCCTTTCCTTGCCAACACTCATCAGCAATCTTGTTGCCTTCTATCTCGGAATGCCCTGAGCATTGTGCAGTAGCTCCTGACTAGTGCCGATTTAATAGTGCACGATTCTAGCGCATTAAGCGTAGTCTGGCCTTCAATGAAAAATATCAATACTCCGCAGCTCTAAGTACGGCTAGACCTTCCGCCTGAAAAACGTTGCAGGTACCCGGGAGTCTTAAGGACACTTTTAGATCTGGTTTCGCACAGTTACTCTGTTGTTTGTCCACTCTTCACGCACAGGGTACAAGTTTCTGTACGATGTGTTAAAATCAAGTGTGAAGAGTCATAGTTAGAACATGTACTTGGTAAGGGACATTATGAATATATGTAGTTTCCCAATAGCTCGGGTTGGATCAGGAATCTTTAGGCAAATCATGGAACACAGTATTAAATACTTAGGCATTACAATGGGTCTATACTGATTGAAGTGTGGCGTTCAGAATCTTTCTCGGCGTCATGGCAGTCCGCTAACCTTATCAAGCATAAGTATATGGTTGAGTGGTTTGCAGGAGTATTTACTGCACTTAATATGATAGAATGGCACAGATTGAATAAAGCATCTTGTAGGTTACGAGTGACAACATTGTACATACTCGTACATGAAATTGTGGTGTTTTCATAAATCTTAACCATGTCTATTTCTACGACTAAATCAACCAGACCAGTTTCAGTAAATGAGAGAGAAAACTCACAAACTGCCAACCGTGGTTTGGCTATAAAAGTTACCATAAAGTAGATGTTAGAAATAAAATGATTCTCTACAGATAATTTATTATGCTAACTCCATTTCCCTTTAACTAATTCCAGAATGAACTTACCCAGCTACGCAATGACAAACAACAGTTACAACAGGAACTACAAAAGAAAGAAGATGAAATGTCCAAGACCAAGGAGCAGGCATCTGCTTCTCCAGTCTCACAAGTCAATTCCAGTCCAAGTCCGAGGCATTCATCACCAGTTATCTTCACACCACAACGCGTCAGTCCAGTTTCACTGGAAAGCCTTGGCGCTAGACTTCGAAGTGGTTCGTCATCTTCAAATGAACAGCGACTTAGTCCTCAAGTACTTAAACGTGACGTGGCAGTCATGTGCACTTCTTATACACGTGATGTAGGAGTTGGGAACACCCCGATTATGAGTCGATCTATTGGTACCAATTCGTCCCAAAACGGAAACGTTTTCGACAAATTGTACACAAAACAAGAGGTCAATGAACACGTTCAGATAAGCATCAAAGAATACGAGGAGAAGAGAACAATACTTCAGTCGAAAAAACTAGTCTCTGTTGGCACCCAAATGTTTAGTCCACCCAAGAAAGGCTCAAGGGATAGCTCAGTGCAGACTATTATTGAGCCACCTGTTCAAAAGTTCTCCATTGGAATCATGGCTCGACCGAATCTTCGAGACGTTATGGTTTCATGTAAGCCTGAAACTCGTTCGATTGCTTGTTCCGATCATCGAACTGTTGATAATCTCTGCGAAAAGTGTGATATACCAAAACGATCTGTTGCCTCCGGTCCCGAACTAGATGAGGAGAACAGAAGACCAGTTTCCCTTAAGCTCTTGGATATGCCCGGCCGAAGTCATACATTTAGTCTGGGTGAGAATGAAAAGCTAAACATAAAGCGGAAGACCATTGGCACGCAATCTCAGTGGGTATCTCATTCAATTGGCATGCAAACATCTTTCCCTGTCACATCGATTGGTATCCAAAATGTCCCACAACAACAGTCTGAATTTTCCCAGTGCTCTGTGGAGAATGCATCCCGACAAACGGATACACGTGATCTGATCAAGTTGCGCACATCTCAGGTCAACACAGATGATCTACCGGAAGTTCCGAAGCCCATCACCTTGGATAGTTCTTGTAATACAGACCTTGTGCGAACTATTGACCATGGAGTGAATACATTACCTCCGGCGAAGACTAAACATTCCTCGTCTAACACTGAGCAACTACATAAGCGGGACATTGGCTGTGGAGATGTTGTCAAGCCTCACATTTCAATTGCATGCGCCGATAATTACTGTGATTCGTGTAAAGATGCTATCAAACATTTGGCTAAAGACTTTTCTAAAGTTCAGCCAATCGTAGTGTCGGGAAGAGACTCTTCTAGAATCCCTCGACCTAAGCATCTGACAAGTCCCAGCCCAGTGAGAAAGAAGTTTGTGCGGCAGAATACTTATACTATTACACCATCGCCAACTCCGAGTCCTGTAGCAGAAAAGAAGTCCCTTTTGAGGTGAGTCTAATGGGAAATTTTAATACAAGTCATGTTGAGATTCTAAGGAATTTATGCTTTAATGTATATATTTTACTAAAATCAGTTTAAGTAAGCCTTAATGCTTCCCATTAAGGTTTTTCTCTTAAAAATACTAAGTACTGCTGCGTGTTCCTCGTTTTGCTGATCAGTATCTGTAGCTGAATTTAAAAGTTTTGAAAGCAGCTTGCACTTACGGGGTGAACTACAGCCGTAAGTGCGTCTTTTTTGAGAAGAACTTATATCCTACCTTTCATAACTTATATCTTAAATAATATTCTCACAACTGGTGCATATCCAGTGCAGTGGAAATCAGCGAAGATATTACCAGTACCTAAAAATTCGAAGGGTGATGAATTTAGGCCCATCGCAGTGTTACCTTTCGTGTCTAAGGTATTCGAAAGAATCCTGCAAAATCAAATGACCATACATCTAGGCTCCTCAAACTTTTTAACACCAAAGCAATCCGGTTTTCGGAAAGGTCATAGTTGTGTCACAGCGTTACTAAAAGTCACGGATGATATGCGGCAAACCCTGGACAATGGTGGCATTAATTTCCTAATTCTTTTAGATTTCTCCAAGCCGTTCATATCGGTCGACCACTTTGTTTTATGTGGGAAACTTCTTCGACAGTTCAACTTTTCATCATGTGCTGTGAGGCTTTTGCTCTCCTACTTAACTGATCGCATGTAGGCAGTCCAGCTAGACAATGTTTTGCCCGATCTTCTTCCGACCTCACGTGGCGTCCCACAAGGCTCTATTCTGGGCCCTCTTCTGTTCTCGCTCTATGTTAATAACCTACCGTCTATAGTAAAACACTGTTCAATTCATATGTATACCGATGACGTACAAATGTATTTGAGTTGCCCACTCGGCCTTATTGAACACGAAGTACGTTGTATTAACGATGATCTCGAAAATATTGCATCCTAGTCCGAGCAGAATGGTCTTTTCTTAAACCCAAAAAAGTCTATGTCTCTTGTGATATCGAAGAAATCTGTCGACCTATCATACTTTCCCCCTGTGATCCTGCATAATATCCCAACCACGTATGTCGAAACCGCTAAAAATCCTTAACATGGAACAATGACATAAATACAGTTGTAGGCAAAACATACGGCATACTTCGAACTATATGGGCAGCACAATCCTTCACCCCACTTAGAGTACGTTTGTTATTGGAGAAAACGCTATGCGTACCCACTCTCATCTACGGCTGTGAAATATACTCTAATTGTGATTCTGTGAGCAAGAGAAAACTCAATGTTGCATTTAACAGCATACTTCGATATATTTTCGGTCTAAGAAGATACTCTGTCTAATTTCTCTAAACGTCTCCTCAACATGGCCTTTGAAAACTTCCTCAAGTGCCGTGTCCTAACCTTGCTCTCAAACATCCTAGTCAGTCATCAGCCCCATCACTTCCATGAAAATATTCGTATGGCATCTTCGTTAAGGTCACGAATGCTAATTCAAACGCGCCATACTTCCCTAACATCCGAGCGTCAATTTTTTATACATTCGATCCGCTTATGGAACTCTTTGCCGCGCTACTTAAGAGAAATAGATGATGCCGCAAGATTTATAAACAAAATTAAACTATATTTTTCCCAATAATATGGATACTTTTTCCTCTTCTTTCATTTTTCTCTTTCGTTTCCCTTCTGGATTTTTACTGTATGGATTATATTTAAATTATTTTTGATATCTTTGAATATTGAACGATCGAAATTGTCTAACCTTAGCTTCATATTTTAATGTATTAAATTGTAGCTTATCACAAAATTATAAGACAATTTGTCTTAATGTGCATAAGCTTACTTACTTAGTTGGCGCAACAGCTCGAGGTGAACCTGGGCCTGCTTCTCGCAACCATTTGTGTGTGCGTGTTATATTTTTGCACGAATGGAAGGGACCTACAGTTTTTTGCCGACTCCGAACGGCGAATTGAGAAGCTCAATCGTGACAAATGATACTCTTTGATGCTTGTCAGACATTCGAAAGAGGTGGGCACTGTGAAAAACTTTTAGGTGTTTGCGGCGGGATTCGAACCCAAGACCGCTGGCTCAGTAGTCCGACGCACTAACCACTTGCGCTACGGTGCCCAAATGTGCATAAGCATTTGAAGAAATAAATAAAAGAACCTTTCTTCCTGGAGATATTGGATACTTTTTAAGATCATCGATTTTATAACCGTGACAAGCCATCTTTTTTTTTCTTTCTATCGGTGGCATTACAGTTCGGGGTGAACCAGGGTCTGTTTCTCGCAACTGTTTGTTTTTTTCTCACTCCGTATGGCGTGTTGAGAAGCTCATCTTGACAAGTGATACTCCCTAAATGCTTGTCAGGCATCCGAAAAAGCCATCCGAGTATAACATTTGTAATCCTTTCTCCATCTATTAAATTTAAGTTTATTGAATCTGAATCTTAGTATTTCGACTTAATCCGCTGGATCTAAGGTGGTACGAGGGTCGTGCAATAAGTCCTTAATAAAAGATAGAAAAACAAATTATTTTCGGTAAATTTTTTTTTATTTTTCAATATGATCTCCTTTCAACTTTATACACTTTTCCAAGCAGTTTTCCAACCGTTTTAGGCCGTCCAAAAAGAAGAATTTCGGAAGGTTGGGACGAAGTTCTCCTCGTTTGACGTAAACTGTTGTCTGAAGAGCCATTTTTTTTTGTAAATTTGGTAATAAAACAAAGTCACTGGGGGCCAAATCGGGTGAATACAGTGGATATTGTAACAATTTGAAGTTTGAACCTCAGTTCCATAATTTTGGCCATTGAAACTTCGCAGATATGCACGCGTCTATTGTCCCAATGGAAGAGGAACTTTTTCTTTTTCAAATGAGGACTTTTTTTTTTAATTATTCCTTCTTCTTCTAACCAGTGCCATAACAATGCATAATATTAGTCCTTTGGATTCCGCGTACCTACATCACAAAATCACTTTGCCGGCCGATTTCACCGTCTTCGCCTTCTTTGGAGCCCGGTCGCCTTCTAAAACCCGCTGTTTTGACTATTTCTTTGTTTCCAGAGCATAGTAATGTATCCATGTTTCCTCTACAGTTATGCATCGATCCAGAAACTCAACAGGTTTGCGATGGAAAAGCGCCAAAACAGCCTCAGAGTCGACCACACGATTGCGTTTATTCTCCATGTGGCACCCATCTTGCCGATATTTTTTCACACAAAATTTTTCATGTAAAATTTAAAACACTGTACCTTGTGATATGCCCGTGGCCTCAAATATTTCGTGCACTCTGATTCGTCGATCATATAGTGGATTTTGTCAATAATTTCGGTGGTAGTCACTTCCACTGGACGTCTCGAACGTTGTTCTTCTTTTGTGGAGATTTTATTTTTCGAGATATCGTGGTAAACCCCCTGTACATGCTAGTTCCAGTTTTCCAGATCAAGCGTTCTGGTATCCGCAATAGATTGGTCCTTAAAATGGAGGTTGGTCCTTTTCGTCTCGAACCTGAGCGCTGTAATTCAAAGATTCGAAGAGCAATATTGTCCATTGGCCCGTGTGTTTGGGAAAACTTGAGTTCATAGTTGTATCTTCTCCTCTATTCATCTTCTTCGCATATGGGACCAAATATTAGTCCAGCACTCGTCATCATAGAGCAGAACTAGCAGGATTATTGTTTTGTAGTGCATTTCCTCTTCCGAGTTAGAAGTTTTGAGAACCAATGTGTTTCGCCAAACCGAAGTAGCGGCGGTGTCCTAGGGTTAGTCTTCGTCGAATCTCCACAAAAGTGTCATTCATGGAGTTGATGTTTACTTTAAAGTAGGTAAACTCCTTAACCACTTCCTAGGTACTGTTGTCAACAGTGACGTTTTGTTCTAGTCGGTGGGCAGATGCTGTTTTGTTTGTTGACAAGTTGACAACATCTACATACTTGGCTTTGTCCTTGTTCACTTCAAGGCCAACTCATACCCCTGTTCCTTAATTTCCGCAAATGTGTATGTGATTCGTTTGAGGATAGTGGTATATGTACATCTGCCCTATGCCTTATCTGTTCCATCAGTAAATTGAAAAAGTTACATGATAGCTCATCTCCGGTGCATGTTTGGAGTAGCTCAGAAGTACTGTTTCCAAACTACACACGCATCGGGTGATTTCCAGAAACCTCATGGGGCTAGGTATTCTTTCTTTATTGTATACCTAAACCAGTCACCTTACCAGTCACCCTGTTATGTGATTTCTCATCACACGAAGGGTGAACTATTATTCTTCATTTTCACGGTGTTTACTTTCTCTTTTCATTCATTTGTGGGGTATATGTGGCTCGTTTCTGAAGGGTTGAAATAATACACTCATGCGCACTGAATGGTTTACAAGAGCGCGAAAACTCAATAATTTTTATATGGCATGGCATGAGTAACACCAGCTACCAGGTGTTTTCAAAGCGTACTACTCGTATGTACATATGTATGGGTACAACTGAATGAGTTAGATATTTCGACAAGTACTACGCATAATCCTACCTGATTCATTTTGATGTGTGTGTATAATTTTTTTTAAGGTCATCGTAGAGCAACCTCCAAGTACATAGCTTATTTTCGTTTTGTTTTACTTTAGCTTTGCAGTAGCTCGCTAGTTCGCTTCGCCATTAAATCTTTGCTTGTGAGTTTTATTTAATTTTTTATTTCCAATTATTTGCATCGGTTTTCGGGGAACGAGTGTGGTTATTATTTAATATAGTATGTGAAAAGTTGCGAAAAAGGATCTATTGGGTGCTTATAACATTTATTCAATTTCCAGTTCATTAGATGAAAAAACATCTCACACCATCAGCCTGGAGTCGGTAAATCTTCCCTCAACCCCACTTAGTTCGCTGACGAAGAATGAGAGCAACGAAATGAAACAAAAACACATTCTTGATGATATTTCCAGTGAAAATGCCAGAATTCGTGAATTCTGTCATGAGGGCGGTATCGGTGACATCGGTGATGAGCTTATTGTAAAAGAGGAAACTAGGGTAAGGATATCATGGTCCAGAGAAAACTCACCAGCTCCGTCCACTTCCACATCTTCGACGGGTAAAACTGTAGTGGAAAACATTACTAGTGATGAAGTGAAAAAGGATTCAGAGGATGTTCCAGTTGCAGTTGCAGTTGCAACTGCAGAATGTCCTGCGGAAGGCTTGGTCCAAGAATGTACCCGTAAGGGTATTACACCTCAACCCGTGTCTAGTCAAAGAAGTCAACGTGAGGTACAAACAATGATAATGAATCAAATTGTTTCGCAAGAGACTGTTCCAAGGGAAAAGTAAGTTAATCCAATAAGTTCGAGTTAAAACATTTTCAAAACATTCAAATTTTTCTTAGGGTCTTTCCATCGAAAGAGATGCAAGCGGCTCTTAAAGTAATCAATGATTCGCTTCAGAAATTCTCTTCCAAGTCCAGTGACCATAAGAGCGCTACGGCTGTTGTTCAAATGGAATGGTTCCATATCTCCAGCACAGATAAGGCGAATCCATTAATTGTGGAGGACTATCTGGACTGCTTTGAGGATTTCTCGATTGCTTTATTGAAGTATATTGTGAATTTGGTGGACAGTAATGTAAGTTCGATCCATTCCTTTGCTTTTCATCACTTAAACAGGTTTTTCTTAAACTCATAGGGTAACACAGCAATGCATTATGCGGTTTCACATGGCAACTTTGACGTTGTATCTATACTGCTGGATTCTAAGGTTTGCAATGTAAATCAAATGAATAACGCTGGATACACGTGTGTTATGCTTGTCTCGCTGGCGAAATTGAAAAACTCTGCACATCGGACAGTCGTCCAACGATTGTTCCAGATGGCCGATGTCAATATACGAGCTAAGAAGGTTCTGCTTTATATCACATCCTTAGATTTGTTTTAATTTGAGATTCAATTTTTATTCTTTCAGCACTGTCAAACGGCCTTAATGCTTGCTGTTTCCCATGGAAACTTGGATATGGTTGAAATGTTGTTAGGCGCTGGCGCTGATATCAACATTCAGGACGAGGATGGTAGTACAGCGCTCATGTGCGCTGCAGAGCATGGACGAGTGGATATTGTAAAGCATTTGTTATCGCAATCGGATTGTGATTCATTAATTCAAGATGTGGTGAGTAATTTTTTTGTTTTTAAAATGTAAGCACTTATTTAAATATCCTTATGAGGTAATGTAGTACACTGACATACATGCATATATACATAACTTAGGTAAAACACGGTTTGTGATAAAAAAAACCAACTACAGTCATTAATGTGATATTCATAAGTATATCTATGTATACCCACATTCATCTATGTATAAGAGTATTGAAAAGGGAAGTTTCCGCCCTTTGAATTAATATATAAAAGGTAAACAACCGAATTCGGCGCGGGGTGTGACATCACTTGTTATGCTGTAATTGACTGAAAATAGCCCATATTCCATTGTTTTCATGAAAAGGAAAACGTATTGCATGTGTATGTACTGCAATGACTCAATTTTCCGTTAATCTTGTAGACCGTTCTAATAACTGGGCATTTCTTTTAAATATACCAATTTCCGGCAATTATATTTGTTCTCATAAATGGACGGTGATACTACCTTTTGGCAAACGTACATAAGCGAAGGTCTAATAAATGGAAAACCTTTAAACAAACTCGTTGGTCCTCATTTTAATTAAAGGAATTTTCCCTTTTTTGAATAAATGCGATTCAATATTTTAAGTGTTTTTTTCTTTAACGCGACCATGGCGATGGCTGTCCTTACAAAGAGTTTATTTCCATTTAAAAGAAGACCCGGCGGAAGGTCTCTTAAAAACGATAGATATGATAGAATTCGAATAAATCTCATACAACGCAGGTGATAAGAAGCGAAAGAAGACATCTGCGCTGCGCACATAGAGAAGAGCATAAGATCACGGAAATAAAAGACTACAAGAAAGCGATCTATTATTGTGCAGATCCTACAGGAGTCGTTAGTAAAATCATTTTCTAGGCAGTACTAACGACCCGTACAATCAGGCTAGAGTCATAGTGCCGTAGAAGGAAACTCACTAGCGGAAGATGTTCATATTTTTTTAGGCGCTGTAAAGGGCAATGAACTCTCAAACTTCATCTTAAACTACTTTCGGCGCAATTTTGCAATTTTGCGCTATTTGCGTTTTTTCCCCACCCTAACTACTGACCCGTAGCTCTTCACCTAATGAGTTTTTGAGAAAGAAATCGTATTTTGAGTAATCAATCGATACAAGTGGTATTGGGTTGTTATACCCTTCTCAATTAAAAGCGGTATGCCGCAGGGCTCAGTCTTCTTTCCTGTTTTTTTTGCATACTTATAAAATAACTAGCTGTTGCCCGCTCGGCCTTGCTCACACCCTAAAAAAATTCGAGTTCCTTTTACATAGTATAATAGAAAGGAGGTAGTAGTTTGTACCGCATATGTATTATAACTAATTAGCCTGATACATATGTCACTTTGAGTAGCCGCGTTAAGTTCATGGACATCTTTGTTTTTTGCTGCCAATATTGCTCGTACGCTCAACCAAACATAATGTTTGGTAGTGGTTATGAAGCCAGATAAATCATCTTGGGATAGTGTCAATTGGCAGTTTTTCTTACTTGTAGTATCATTGAGTGTATACCATGCCGGTTATAATAGCTGTCGCTATTGTTCGAAGGGGAAAGAATTTTAATGTGTGTTCCATCCACACAGCCCACTACATACGGAAATGGGTATCGCCTTAGATTTTGAAACTCGTCCATTATTCGATTATAGTCGGTTTCACTTTTAGGCCACCTTATGAAGAACCTCCTATACTTACTTATAAGGTTTGTTACTCTTGTTACTATTTTATATGATAGTCCCCGTGCTATGTCAAAACGGTCTGATAAGCCTCGATACGAGCATCCATTTGCAAGTTTCCATATCTGGTTACTAGCTAAAGCTTGCTTGAAACATACTCCGTATCTTCCTAGTTCTGAAGTTTTCCCAAAGGTGCTTAATTTTGATTCTAGACTCTGCAAAAAATAAGGTTAAACAATGCTGTCCACATTGCGAAGAATTCATACCAAAAATGTGGTGCGACTCATCCGGAAATGACTTCGAAAATTGAAATACATCATCGGGAAGACGTTCAATTATTCGGAAATATCCTTTGGTTTTGAGAATGCGTTGCTTGATTTCTGTACTTCTTAAGATTACTAGCTTTCTTAAAATTTTAAGTGGATTTTTTCGTTTATATGTAATGGTTGACTAAAATCTATCATATTATTTAATAAAATAATAGCAATCGACGTAGATTCCATTTTTACGCAGTTGATCGTTCATAAACATCTGGCATGTGCTTTGCAAACACATCCTTTGTAGTAGATTTGCATTTGCATTTGCGCAGTTTTTCCTGCTTTGCATTACGTTTGCTTTGCAAAACTTGCATTTATGAATCGGCCCTTGTTCTCTTAAATTACTTCAATCTAGCGGCTTCAGTGTTATAGTTATAGTGACAGCGGAGTTCTTGACAAACTATTTGCACGTACATATGTAGATATGTAAATCCAGCAAGCACCATATATGTACTTCAAAATGTGGTGTGGATTTGGTTATGCCATACATACATACACAAAAAGGTGCTTCTGCAATTTCTTTAAATTTACTGAATCGTGTTCAGTGACAATGACAGGCTTGTAGACTGATTAGTGATAAGTCGATTACTGGGCGAATCCCATAAGAAAAGTTCAAAATAATTTCTCGAACACATCTCTTGCGGAGTTCATACCTTTTTGAAAATAAAATATTTGTTTCATTCCGAGTTAATTTATGTTTTTCTATTTTGCTTTACAGGACGGAAGTACAGCGTTTAAAATCGCATGGCAAGCTGGCCATCGAGATATTGGTCTCCTCCTCTACGTTCACGAACAAATGTTACGCAGTAAAATGCCAAGTAAACCCGAGCAACGAACAGCATCGTTATCACCACGCCATCACAAACGACATCCATCACAATAATAAATTAGCCGACCTAATAAGCGTAAGGTAATGGAATGCGTAAACCAACCGATGACAACAACATCATTAGAAAACTTTAAAAAAATTATAATATGTAATATTTAAAACATTAGAAATGTAAAATTTTTAATTTGTACTAACAAATAGAATTAACTAACAAAAAATGAATGAAATGAATTTCAACGACAGAATTGCACTTTTGCATTTAACGAAGAAAATCTAAAAAATAAATTAAATATAAATGACTAATGAATGTTAACGGGGACTCGAACATATCACTTTAATTTGTGTTTTGCAAATGTTTACGAAATCATTTTACATATGATACAATATAACAAACAAAAAACAACTTTAAATAATCTAAAATTAACATTCCACATATCTGCGAACATACATCGTAAAATACACCTATACATACAAGGATTAAAGGATGTTTAAGTGATTATATTGAATCAATGTTAATGCCAATAGAAAGACGGTTTCCTTGAAAGCCCCTCTTGGAAACATTTTAAATGTAGAATTAAAAAAAACAAATCATAGTCTTTGCCATTGTAAATGTATAATACCTGTTTTTTTTCCTTAACAATACATTTTCTTTGTTTATCCTTAAAATGAAATTAAGCACTTATTAATCTCAACCTCTGAGCCTATATTTCTACTCTCGATTTTTTTTTCTAAGCAAATAAAAATGTTTTATCTGTGCCTTTAGTAATCTGTCACAACTGATGGAAAAAAAAGAAGTAAAAACGTACTTATATAATGTAGAATTAATAACCACACAGATTGTTTTATATAACCACAAAGTAAAAAAAAAAACAAAAAATTTTAAATAAAAATTCAATTACATATATATTTTACCGGGCAGTAGATCGGCGAACAAGAGGACACGCGTAATGTTATAGGATTTTAGAACAAATTAATGTTAATGTGTTAATTCGGTTGATTGTTGTAAAAAGCAAAAGTTCTTTTAATTTAAAGTTTAATTATTAATAACATGTGAAAGTATACTTATGTAGATTTAGAAATGTTCTTTTAAAAAACAAACAAAACAAAATGGTCGAATGAAGGAGAAATCTGAACATGGTTGACTAAAAGAATGAATTGTAACAAAAAGCTGGTGTTTTATTTGTTTTATGTTTATGTTGCAGTTTCAGAGCAGTTGACAAACATTTTGTTGGAAGACATAACATTTTTCCACTTTCCAATTTATTCAACTAGAGTTACTTTACTTTAGATGGCGCTACAGTTCAGGGTGAACCAGGGCCTGCAACTCGCAACCATTTGTGTGTGCGATGTGCGTGTTATATTTTTGCACGAATGGAAGGGACCTACAGTTTTTTGCCGACTCCAAACGGCGAGTTGAGAAGCTCTTCGTGACATTATGATACTCTTTGAATGCTTGTCAGACATTCGAAAGAGGAGGCACCGTGAAAAAACTTTTAGGTTTGCTGGGATTGAACCTGGGCAGCATTGCATAGTAGTGGTAAGTACTACCACTGTGCTCACTTTTTTCAACTGAAGTTGCTGTGATAAAAAAGTAGTACAAGGGTGAGTTTATAATAAATTGTAAACATTTTGCTGTAAATTTACAGCAGCAAAAAATAGGGCAAAGTCAATGTTATCGAATTGCTCGTTTGCGCAAAAAAGTTCTAGGGAGTTATTTTTTTAATAAATTGGAAGAGGCGGACCAAACTTAACCTAACCTACCCCAGCAAAATCTTTATAAAATTATGAAGCAACTTCTGCAGGGCTCCCTGAAATTACGCCAAAAAAAGAATATGAAAAAAAAAGGCCGAAAATCTCCATACAAAGTTGTGGCATTTTTTCCTAGGAAAAGTCACCCAAATAGTTTGGGGTAGCTGCTGCTCAAATAATTGCATTATATTAAATACTATGTATGCACCCGTATGTACATTACACAAGACTGCTCTTATAAGCTGGATTTTCATAATAAGCGAGATTTTGAAAATGCGAGATTTCGATGATTTATTAAAAAAAAAGCGAGATTTCGTTATTAGAGATTTTGGTTTGCGGTCAATCGTGGCGCTCCCGGAGGGAACCACTGTGCAGTTGATTTGCGGTTGCGGTTGTAACGAAGAGAAACATTTGTAATTAAATTCAGTTCAGCTAATCCTGAATGTTTTATTTTTGCTTATTTGTCTAAAAGAAAACTGTAGCCTCTTTGGTTTCTACGGAGTTGGCACGTCTTATTTCATCAGACATTTTATTCAAAGTTTGTTCTCTCTAAACAATCTCTACTCTGTTGCTGGTTTTGAAGAGATATGGTATGCTCCAAAAAAAAAAAAAAAACCAAAAACATTTTAAATATAAAAGTGAAATTCTCGCCGGCAAAAAAGAACTGAGCTGAGTTGGATACAGAAACAAGTCCGCACATGGAGCCTACCTTTTATGTATTTAGTATGCTTTTACGGAGCCGAAATGTGTAATTTCAGTCCAAATTCTGCTCGAAAGTTCAGCGAAATGACCAATGCCTGACCACTGCAAGTACTATCAATAATCTTTAGGTGGATAGGATGGTTCAGAAAATAAGACAATTATAAATATTTTAAAATTTCACATGCATACATATATATGTATTTTTATTTATTTTTTAATAGAAGAACATAAATGTATAATTTCCTCGTTGGCATTCGCTGGACTAAAGGTAAACCTGAAAGTACACAAAAAACATATAAATCTGGCTCTTGAATTTCAAACAGTTTTTAGATAATCAGCAATCGTTTTCGTTTGAGGAATATTTGCTATTCTTTCTGCTTCTAATTTTGCAGCAAGTTTAAAAATTGAGTCTTGTGTCTCAAACTTAAAATATTACAAATTGCACATTTACTATCAATAAAATAAGTAAGATAATAATTGATTACCATTAATTGATTTAAATAGTATTCGTATGAGATATTTCCTGTTTGAGGATCCACAGCGATGGCCATCATTTCATCAAGTTCTTCCTAAAGCCAAAATAAATAAGAAGGTTACATTTTAAGGCAATAGTAGGTTAAATATAGCTCACCTGAGTGAATGGTTCACCCTCTTCCATCATGATTCTGGTCATGTTTTCTTTAGTCAGAAAGCCCTTACCTTCAGGATCTAGGACTTCAAATGCTTCGAAAAGCTTCTCTGGTGTTGCTGGCTCCATTCTGTAAGTAACGGTATTATTTTGTCATATGTACGTCCAAAATGGATTCAACATACTTCCTTTCAGTCAGCAGTTGACAAACATGCGGTAGGAATCTTGACAGGTGTATTGATCCCCTAGAATCCTCAAATTCAGTTGCTGAGATTATCTCATTGATTTCGTGTTCAGTTGGGCAACATCCGAGAAATCTAAGGATGGTGCCAACTTCGCGAACGTCAACGGTTTTATTGCCGATATGATCGAACAATGAAAACGATTCGGCGACTTTCTTATCAAGTTCATTGGCAATGGTAACTTAAAAAAATGTTTAAATTAAATTTTAAGAGTCTATACGAATTAATTTTGCAGAAAATCTTACCCGGAATATCGAATTCCATTTTAAATGAAGTTTATTTTCGAAATAATACAAATTTGATCGATCAAACAAAAATGTTTCATAGGGTAAAGTTGTTTCCATAGTGAATTCTGTTTTTTTTTTTTTTTTTGTTAGAATAAACAGAACGATGGCAACACAAACAATCAACTTCTCGCTGTATTCCGTGCAATTTTTTTTTTAGTACAGTTTCAGGTTGCAGCCGTTGGTGTACGTTTCCTCTTTTCATTCTCGGCAGTCCTTACACTTTCTTCGTCAGTAATCCAATGTGACATAGGCTTGCTATTTGTTGGTATTTGGCTCCAAGTGGTCACCATCCTGATTGCGTTCTCCGGCGATTGGCCATTATAACGCACCCTTGGCGCAGAAGCGTCGGTCATCTCTCATAGTTGACGCCTTGTAAAAGCAGGACTGGCGATTGGCGGATAACCTTTAACTAACATTAACCTACATGCTAAAACAAAACAACCTAGCTTAAAACAAAAGTTACTCATCGAACTGAGTTAGCGGCGTATTTAATGTCCGTATCTATTATGTCCCGGTTCGCATATCTTGCGCACCACGGTGTCAATATAGTTTAATACCGATTGGATTAAACCTCTGCTACCAATATGGAAAAATACTTCTGCTGGGATAAAGCCAGATCGGAACGTACTCTTATGGTACATTTCATTGGGGTAATAAGCCCGAATGCCTTTGTCGCTGGTCCTCTCTTAATTGAATCGCCTTAACCTTCATCTCATCCTTGTGTAGAAAACTACACAAAAACAACCTTTTTTTTTACTTTCTTAAAAAACCACTAATAGATAACTTCTGTAATTTTTCGACTTCGTTAACAATCTTATATCTATATATATAAAAATGAATTGATATTTTTGTGCGTTTACTTTTCACTCCCAAACCGCCGAACCGATTATAATGTAATTTGACAAGAAGATAATCTGGGACATGAGGAACAACATAGGTGGAATGAAAATGGAAAGAATACTAAGGGCTGCAATTGCTACTATAGTATTCGTGAATTTATTTAAACTAAAATTGATATTTAAAACTAGTTTTTGATCAGCAAGTGAGTGGTCAATGTGTCACTACTCTAAGTCTAACTTTGACCTTGAGTATGGAAATTAGAAATTATTCTTCTACTATTAGGTTAATTCATTTTATTTGTTAATTTTTTCTTTTAAAGTTAATTAAGAATAAAAAGATGTTATTAATGTAAGCAATTAAGTTATTAAGGAGCCATTAATATTAAGTAAAAAAAATGAACCTGAAAGATGTTACGAAAAAACCGCCCGCTAGGTAGCGCTGGAGTCAAGTTATTAACAAAATCTTTTCATGGCTAAACCGCTGAACCGATTGTAATGTAATGTGGCACAGAGATAGTTTGGGACCTGAGGAAGGATAAATAAGAATAAACTAAGGAGCTGGACCCAATAGGTGGCGCTGGAGTCGAGTTATTAACAAATTCTATATTAAGGGAAAGAAACAAAAAAAGTTGATGGTGACATTCTGATTGACTTTACATTGCATTAAACACGAGAAACGAAAAACGCCATACAATTTTCTGAGGAAATAGACATACCACAGACATATGTAAGTACTGCATGCAATGGCATGGTATGATACTATTAGAGTGCAATGCTAAACCCCATACCTCACTTTTAACAGTACAAAAACTGTTCCAAAATCAGCCTTAAGTTATTTAGCTAGCAGATACTCTTCCGATACCAAGCAAAAGGCCATAAAATCCTTTAAAGATATCATTGCGTTGAAAATTCAGAAATTCTTAAAAATATTTATACTTGACGCTTGAAGTTTTAAATTATTATTTCTATCCAGAACCACATTACTAGAACAGTGTTTTACCTAATAAGTAACGCGACTATTTTAGTACACGGGCGAAGCCGGGCGGGGCAGAAGACAAACAGATAGATAGATAGATAGATAGATAGACAGACAGACAGACAGACAGATAGATAGATAGATAGATAGATAGATCGACTGACAGACAGACAGATAGACAGACAGATAGATAGAAAGACAGACAGATAGATAGATAGATAGATAGATAGATAGACGGACAGACAGACAGACAGACAGGCAGGCAGACGGACAGACAGATAGATAGATAGACAGATAAACAGACAGACAGATGAACAGATAGACAGACAAACAAAGAGATCGATAGACAAACAGACAGACAAAGAGACAGACGGACAAAGAGACAGACAGACAAAGAGACAGATAGATAGACAGACAGGCAGATAGACAGAAAGACAGGCAGACAGAGAGACAGATAGATAGGTAGACAGATAGATAAATAGATAGAAAGACAGATAGACAGACAGACAGACAGATAGATAGACAGATAGATAGATAGATAGACTGACAGACAGACAAACAGACAGACAGATAGAAAGACATACAGACAGATAGATAGGCAGACAGATAGATAGACAGACAGACAGATAGATAGACCGACATATAGGCAAATAGAAAAAACAAATGGTAATTGAAGTTGAAAAATAGAACAGCAGTGATTGCATCCTTTTCTGTACTTCCTTTCTATCATACCCGAATAACTAAGTGCGCGGGCAAATTTTGAGAAGATAGGTGAAGCGAAGCGCACCGGGTTCCGCTAGTTATAATAAAAAAAAACGTTTTTCCCCATGAAAAAAATGTTCTTGACGGTTGTTATTGCTAAAATTACCAACCTTCTTGTGTAGATTTCTACACATATGGAAACTTAGTGCATTTCATATAAAATTTAATTTGTATTGAATCTTTTCGCAAGTGAACAACGTTCGAATATATATTGTGAATTCAATAGTAACAAAAAAGAATTATGTCGGGACCAAGATAGTTGGAAATGGAAGCATGTTTGAATAAAAGTGATGGTGATGATATCTAGTGATATTTCTGGAGACAGAGATGACGAATTTGTGCCAGAAGAAAATGTTTATGATAACTTACTATGCACATTAAGATGATAGAGATTCTGATGTTACAAAGGTAGCGAGTGCATCAAATGAAACATACATCAGTTGTTGAAGGTGAAAATATGGATACATTGCTTGTTTCGAAAGATGGGATTGTGTGGCAACCAGTTGGGCATCAAATTAGAATATTCGGAATGAAAATATGATTTACTCTTCGCCCTGAATATCAAAGATGCTTCTTTATTTTTCTTCCCACCACATATTGAAAGTATAACTTTAAAAGATTCGAATGTGTATTCACAAGCTAAATACGGTTAGGTTTTCAAACTAATCGTTTCGAATATGTTGCACAACACTGACAACATAGCAGTTGTTTTGTTCATTGGAAGAAAAAAGAAATGTGCAAAGTACAATGCATAACTCTGTTGAAATTAGATCTGGTGGAAAATGAATAACAGAGTATTACAATAAAAGGATTGCTCATATACACTGCATTTTCAAGTTTCAAGTCAATATTTTTTTTTTTCATTCGATTTACAATTATGTACCTACATATCTAGGCGATGTAGCTACAGTTACCAAAACGGTTTCTTGCTACAGCTGTAAAAGAAAAACAAATGGATGGCCAATGGCTGTATTTGTAAAATATGGTTGATATTTCTGATATGAATTCATTAAATATTTTCAAGGAAGTGAACTTGAATTGGCAATCAACACAAAATAAATAGCAATACGAAGGAAATTGAACTAAGAATTCACTTGCAAAACCACATATGGCAGCTAGAAGAAGAAGATCGGCATTATTAGCATCTTTGCTTGCAATAGTTTCAGGAGAAAGTTTACCAGCACAATCTTTAGAGTATGCTTCTGCATCATCTTCATCATCTTCATTAAATCCATCAAAACGATCACGACGCGTTCTACTACAAATAAAAGGCAGTAGTACAAGATGTCACGTTTACAATGAAGAAAATCCCACCAAAAATGATATATTATATGAGCCAGTTTGTTGTTTTTGCACGAAAGCTGATTGTAAAAACCAACATAATCGAAATGTTCGTATAAAATACATTCAAGAAAACTAATTTGAATTTATTTTCACTTGTTTCTTTAGAATGAAATTATAAATTTCCTAGGACAGATCGTGTCTATGCAGATCGTCCCCAAGCTTTGGATCATTTAAAAATCAAAATCGATGTAACTATGGACGAAATATAGCCAGAAATGTGCCAACAAGTTATCAAAATTTGCCTCAAAAGAATCGAAGATTGCATAAACTGCCATCAGCCATTTAACAGATGTTGTACTTCAAATTTTAAAACAGTAAAACAACAATCGTATAGTTATACAAATTAAAATTCAATTTCACCATTTGTCGTCTCCACGGATGTGATGGATATCAGCTAGTACAGGAGAGCAAAGTTGGAATGAAAATGGAAAGAATACTAAGGGCTGCAATTGCTACTATAGTATTCGTGAATTTATTTAAACTAAAATTGATATTTAAAACTAGTTTTTGATCAGCAAGTGAGTGGTCAATGTGTCACTACTATAAGTCTAACTTTGACCTTGAGTATGGAAATTAGAAATTATTCTTCTAGTATTAGGTTAATTCATTTTATTTGTTAATTTTTTCTTTTAAAGTTAATTAAGAATAAAAAGATGTTATTAATGTAAGCAATTAAGTTATTAAGGAGCCATTAATATTAAGTAAAAAAAATGAACCTGAAAGATGTTACGAAAACAATACGCTTAAATGCCGTTCTCTGTCCACACAAAATGCTAAATATTTCCTCCACGGACATGTCTTCGTCTTCAGTTTCATCGTGGGAACTTTGTTCAATTTCTTCAATAGTTCCCTGGCCATTTTCTTCATCTAAATATTCCTCGTTTTCGTATTGAGCTGCTGTTGTAATTTGTAATTTGATTGTCGCTGGCAATCTTTTTCATACTTCAGATGGGTTGAATGGGAAAATCCAACTTTTTTCAAGACTTTCTTACTAAAGGATGAACACACCAACTCCTTTAATAAATGCGGAAATACAGTAAAACTTGTGAATAGTGGAATTGTATATTGTATATTTGTATATTTTTTTTCTATATTCGCAACATTTATACTATTCGCAATTTTTTCCACAATCGGCAACCTAATTTCTTTTATTATTTATCGATCAATTTTTATATCAGAGTTAAGAATGTGTAGGTACTTGCTGAATATAGCCGCTAGCACAATGAGACACACATCAAAATAAACAATTGAAATGTCAAAATTCTCGGAAAAGGAAACGAAGTCAAAAAATTTTAATGAATTTTGGCGCATTCATATCTTGATTCTGCTATTGAAGTGTGAATTTGCATATGGGGAAAAAACAAAATTCATTGAAAAATTTTCCAGTATTCAGATGTCGCAGGTTTTCACTATATAAGAGTGAGTTTGTATGAAGAAAATCAAAATTGGCATCCAAAAATGTCCACTATCCAATTTTCGCAAGATTCCTTTATTCGCAGATTCCACTATTCACAAGTTTTACTGCATTTCTTTGGACAAAGTTTGTGCATTTTTCCGCTGTGAGTTCTTCCAAATCTCTAAAATTTGTCGCCGTTTTCTTTTCAGTGGGCCAAAAATAGCTTAAACAGACAAATTTGATGTTATGGCTTATAGCAGCTTCAACAGCTCGCACTGAAAAATGGCTAGCCAAGTTGAGACTCATTTCATTACCATAATTTCTTGCCCAAAATGTTTTATCTCCGGAATAAATGCGTTGATAAACCAATCTTTAACAATTAAAACGTCAGACCACCCGATTTACTGCGGTTTTTTGTTTTCCAGCTTGAACCCATGATTCCCACAACTGAGTTGCTTTATAAACAACATTTGGTGGAAGTAATTTTCTGCTAGCTGATACGCAAAATATAACTGAAATGCTAGGATATTTGACACAAATACAAATTTATTTCGTCGAAATTGAATATCCTTAAAAAAAAGATTTAAAAGTACAATTGCGCTCGATACCCATTTTAAAAAAACAAATTAAGCGAAAAAGAATGGAACAATTGCGCTTTAAAAATCCCCTCACAAAATCGACCCCCGGCATATTGTTCTTAACCCGGGTTACATAAATACAAATAAAGGTCAACTTTCTTTTTTAAATAATAATTGGGTAGAACTTTTCATTTGAAAAAATATCTGTTTGTTTTTTAAGTGTTCTTGTTGACCTGCAGGACTTGGTGGTCCTTGGAAACAATTAAGAAGTTTCGCTACTTTGTATGAAAGGCCAAGAAACAGTTTCGGTCTTTGGTTAAGCACAAGCCAACGTTGCAAGAAATGCATTTCCACATGGATCTGTGAACAATAGCTGCAGTGCTGCAGTGTCCACATCTAAGGAACTTCGATCTATCTGGCAGCTGTAGGAACATTTTGGACATATCACCGCTGCAGTGGCACAATTTTTTTTAAACTTATTGACATTTACTTTGTATTGCGACATTGTTTTGTATTTGAGCAGTGTGCACCAGTTAGCTCATTGGCTACAGCAAGGCTAAACTCTTTCAAAGTTAAAGGGTTAACGAATCGATCTACCTATGGCTATGGCCTTTTCTTAGTCGTTGGTAAAAGTTGTTGGCTTACCAATTTGCTTTAAATTGTTATTCAGTACGCCCTCGGTAAAAGCAACCCTCGATAAACGCAATACCTCCGTTAAAGCAACACCCAAATGCTTACCATTAGTGACTCAGTAATTGCAACTTCTCAACAAAATGTGACTCAGTAAACGCAACTGTTCATCACTGATCTCTTCTTCCGTTTTATCTTTGTTTCCGTTTTTTGGTGTTTAGTTTTACTATAACTGGACTTGGGCAATATAGATTGTAGGTGCATTGTATTTGCGTTTTGATTTACCAGTGTTCAGCCAGTTTTCTCGCAGTCGGTACATAATTACCTAGTTTTATTTCAGAAATCATGGCTATCGTAAAAAAAGTTCCCAAGCTGTCTATAAAGCAGAAGGCTGAGATTTTAAATAAATTGAGTAACGGTGCATCAGTTAAATTTTAAATTTAGTTTTCACATTAAATTCTAATTCAAGGCTCATATTTGTTGTGACTCGGTTATTGCAACAACCTCAATTAATGCAACTGCTCGAATATTCATCGGTTGCTTTTACCGAGGGCGTACTGTAATATGAGACGATTGATAAGTGTGCATTTAGCAAGTACATATAAATTCATTGGTAGGTACATTATGTAATCGATTACGATTTTGTTTGTATTAAATGTAAAGCATTTTGAACTTGTTCTTGCACTGCTGCACTGCTATACCGTCTTTTTGGTTTAACATTTAACGACATTTTTGAAAAAAATATTAAAACTATCGGTTCTATTGAAAAGCTAGAAATAACATGATTTTGCTAATTATTTTATCTTCAACCAGTACGTATCGCAACCTAATAAACAGAAAATAAGTCACAATGAACTCTTTCCAAATTGGAAATGGTTTCAGTATTGGAAAAATATTCACCAATTTCGAGAACACTTTATGGTTCGTTTATATACTAAAAAAGTGTGGACAAGCACCGGTTGGTATAACTGTTATACATAGAAACCACATAACAATGGGATTTTTTAACATTATCTGTTTTCAATGAACATCTGTACATTATGTAGATTTGTGTGTTCTTTTAAAAGTAAGTGATGCTTTAAATTTAAAATAACTCGTACACTCAGAATGTTGGCGAATTTATAATTCAAAAGGATTTCAATAAAACAATATCCATCATATTACTTGCGCATATAAACACCCACTCAAGGCTGACTCTCACACCGGAAATAAGAGCGTAAAATTCACACCATTCAGCGTTTAAGCTTTGAAAAATTAAAATAAGCAGTGTCAGGCTAAATAAACACTTAAACTGCAAGTAGGTACCTCCGAGTATACTTAACGTGGCACTATATTTCTCTCCAGGATCACTCCTCTTCCTTATAGCTATCGCCTTCGGCATAATTTTTAATTATTGTCTTCCCTATGATGGGAATGAACCACAAGCGTACACGAGTATTATACATAGTCAAAAAAAAAGGATACGGATAAAGGATGATGAGCCAAGTGGGTGGGGAATGGGGAGAGCAAGTGTTATTCACTCATTTTCAACACACTATGAGTTAAGAGCTGGAGATAATTGGTTCTGGTTTCTATTTAAATACAAGAGATAACCTAAAAGAGCAAAAGGAGAGCCAAGAAAGAAAGAATTATATTTGGGATGGGATTGTATTATAGTTTACTCGTATACATATGTACGTATGTATGTATTTCCATTTATCTCACGTTTGCCTGTAACTAACTGTAAGCAAAAGGAAATTTTACGATTTCAAAAGGTTGTGCGTGCCGTTCGTTGTTGTTGTACTCGTATACGGATTTTAATGACAAGGACACAATAGCACCAGCGCAGCGCCGGATAATTAAACTGCTAGAAAAGTTAAAAGGGCGAGCGGCGGCGGTTCATTTAAAGAATCTTTTCGAAAATTTAAAGACCTATGAGTTTAAAGACGAAGGAAATAAGGCAAAGACAATCTGGATAAGCAGTGATAATTATTTCGGGAGGAAATTTCACCATTAACAGACCCTTAAGTGAATTAAAAAACTTTATGATTGTATCCAATTAGGATTATGCGGAGGATTTAAATAGGGAACTTTGCTAATGTAGAGTATGTATGCACGATACCTATATTTCAGACTGATTCATTAAACGATTTTTGCTGGATATCAGATGATTAAACTAGTTTATTAGTGAAAAGGGAAAAAGTAATTTAAAATTACACGTATAAGGAAAAAAGATAAAAAATGTTTTTTTATTTTTTTCGGGTCAAAGAACAGGAGATTGGTTGCGTTAGGTAGGTTCTTAAAGGGCAAGTTAATTAGTTCATTGATTTAACAAGGTAAGGTACTAGATATCTATCACTTGGTTTCGAGCAAAGTTTTTGAACTCAATTAAGGACGGTATGAGGAAAAAGCGGGATTTCTTTAAAGTTATCTTGTACAAATACAGTGCAATCTCCCCTCAAGTGGACAGCCAAGGGACCGGAGTTTTTCGTCCGCTAATGAGAGCTGTCCGTTTATAAGAACGCATTTTCCATGCGAAATTAGAAATAGGTTTCCCAAAAAGGTAGTGCGAGTTGTCCGCTAAACAGGGTGTTCACTAATGAGCGATTTCACTGTCGTGTTGCTATAATTTTCCAAGTGCGTGAATTATGGTTTAACGCACAAAAAAAAAAAAACTTTGGGTAGGCTGTCATTTATAGCGATCCGTATATACACACAGTGAAATCTCCCATTACGGACAGCTCCATTCCTTTAGATGGAGACATTTTAATTACCAAGCTTTTTAGTTTCAGATTACATACATCTTACGTTCCTTTAACCGGATACTACCTTGATCGGACGCGAACACGCAAATCTGTTAGAATTTTTTTTATTTAACTCCATTAGACGGACAAAAACAAAAAACAAACTTCGAAGCTTTACACCGAGTGTGTGGTTTAAAAGAAACATACCTGCTGATAGTCGCAACAGACGCAAACAAAATACAGCAGAAATTCTGGCTTTAGGCGGCCCGCGGCGGTAAATTTCATGTGTGTAGTAAAACTACTCCCCCATCGGGTAAAAAGCGCTTCAGAAGGACTTTGTAAGCGCATACAAAGAAGGTCGAAGCGCTCACTGACTATATGACCCTCCATTTCGTTTTTATTATATGATGTCCGCAGACGTAAGCGCTGACGACAAGATCCATATGAAGCGCTATTAACATGCTTCAAAAGAAGGCAATGGAAAGCGCTTGGGCTAACATCAGTATGAGACGCTGCTTACGTGCTTCAGAAGAAGGCAATGGAAAGCGCTGACTCTACGATAAAAGCACATATGAAGCAAGAAGAATTCCTATAGTTCAAGTTCAAATTTTAATAAAACAAGTTTTTGTTTTTCAACATTTTATATAAAAGTTTTACTTAAAAAATAGTCTCAAAAAAATAAAAAATATTGCAGCCATTGCATTGAATTAAATACACTTTTCCTTTAAAAACGGAAAAACAGCAGAATGTATCTATTCTCTGCAAAAATCACTTCAAGAATGATCATATGTCGATGTAATTCATAAAGAAAAATGTTGCAGCTGACCTGACCTTCTAAAGGAATTGCTTTGTAAGCATTCAATACGATTTTAACATAGAAGCGCTCACAAGCAGCTTCCGTCGGATATGAAGGGTAAGCGCTTACACACTGCATCCTATGGAAGCGCTTACTTTTTTTCTCGCTGGGTATGAACAGTAAGCCCACTTACTGGATTCTTGGTAGCATGATTAAATATGTTTTCTGGATAGCCATCGCGTTGTATACATCTTAATGCTTCTTATAAGCTTCTAAAGGCTGTTACTGAAAGCAGTCTCTTATTCGATGTATATTTTGTACAATCTGCTTTCACAAAGCTTTCTAGAGTTTTGAAGAGTAAGCACTTACTATTTTTCCTGCTGGGCCTGTATATGATATATGTAATGTATGAAGAAATGTATACAGTAATGTGTATGACGTATTTACTACAGCTCTGCTGTATTTTGTAAATACCCAAACGCTTCGTCCCATTAAATGTTTTGGTAGACGAACAAATACCGAATACAGAAGCACGTTGCAGAAAACAGAAACATGGAAATACTATGTACATATTGTGAATACTCGGTAGGATAGGTTTCACTGTATCTACATACATATGCACTCTCTCCTACCCGCGTTGCACTGAGGATTGCCATCTTTTTGATATACATAAAGGTGGAGTGGCATTAGGCAAAATAATACTTCTATAGCAGCTGTCGCTATCCGGTACGTGCACAAAGCGCCGGAAATGCAGAGGCATGCCAATCTTTGCTGCCATTGCAACTTTGATATGGTGGAATTCCCATCGGGAAGTAGGATGGTCAATACCTTTCTGAGCTAGAATCATATCCGGTTTTATCGAAGTCACCTTCAATATCTAGGATCTCTTTTCGAAGGAATGCCTCTTTCATTGAACAGAGCGCCGTCCATGGATTTTTGTTTCGTGTTTGCCGAGGTGCATTTTTATACAGATTATCTCCTGTGTGTACATCGATTTCTATGGTTTTTAGAAAAAACGATTGTAGTCTAATAGAGTGATACCGATACGATTTGGGTAGCTTACTAGGTTGACCTGGTTTTGGGAAAGAGACTATGTTCGCCTCCCTCTAGGCTTGTGAGATACATCCTCGATTGAAGCTAGACTTAAATAAAGCAACTAAAGTTTGTATCAGAACAGATCTTTTTGAATTAGTGCTGGGAAGATTCCCACTGTATAAGGTACCTTGTGGGGTTTAAATGGATTTATGATCCAATAAACTTTGTCTACACTGTAAACTTTGCCAGATAGGCTGTTGATTCTGTTGAGCTGGTGGCTTTAGAATTGACATGATGAGTATTGCTTTTTAAGAGTCAAGACTGGAAAGTGAACCTTGAGTTAATTATGTCGATTATGGAATCCGGCGGATCAGATCCGACGGAAATTATCCTCAATTTTATGTTTCATATTATTGAAGACGCCGGTAAGAAAGTGAACGGATGTCGGTAAGGAAGTGACAAAAAGTAAGTATTATTGAAACCGCAACCGATTCGCACTCCATACAAATTCTAACGTTTTCAGGACGCATCAAACTAGCTGCGGATTACAGCAATAACGGTTGGTTTCTTTATTTTCGAAATGATACAAAGCACTAAAAGGTAAGTTTTAATATACAGAAGAAGATGGAAATGAATGGAAATAATTCAAATTCTTACAGAAAACAAACAAATCGGCCACAATTCCAAGCGAGGTGGTGGAATGTATAAAAAAAAAATAGTAAGTGTAAAAGTTACGCGCGACCGAAGTGAAACTTCTTAGCTACATATAATCGTGGACAAAGAATAATGAATTTGTGACAAAAGGAAGAGACATTCATACAATTTTCGAATTTATTGGATATTCAAAGAATATTCTCCGTTTTTTTCTCCTCAAAAAATCCTTGAAAAAACTTAAGAAATGGGGTCATACCATATGACACATAATAATTATGTATTTTCCATCAGAAATTTTCTAAGTTATTGAAGGGAATCAAATTGTTCGGGTGTCTATTTAACCCCACTCTTGAATATATGTTCATTTTGCCCCGAACTCTTTTTTGGCAATATGAATTCCTCACCAAAAAAGTGTTTGATTTTCATTTTGCAAACTATTTATATACCTATACCTATTCATTGGGTGTCCAAATTCATTTTGAAATGCGTTCTTTAAAAATCAAATGAATTCAATTTAATACCAAATAAATTAAATGCACGCATATGCATTATGTTTTCTCTCCCCTCAACCAATTTTCGCTGTCACTGTCTTGTTACCTATTCCCCAGCTTCTGTTTACCACAAGTCACAACCCACTGAAGGACGGTTGACTCGCACGACCATGTAACTTAAAATGGTTTGAAACGATATTGTATCGGTATTGAATCGATATGCAACAATCATTCTGGTTGCGAGTAATTTTTGTTGTTTTAAGTGTGGTGATTTTTTTACTCTGCATGCGATGTCTATGTAAATTATCCGTGGTTAAACGTTTAATGCAACCATATAACGTGACCATTTAACGCGACCATTTAAGGCGATCGTTCAATGCAACCTTCTGAAGTCGAGTAAGAAGTTTCACTTCAAAAATAAATTAAAGAGATATCCTTCGTCTTCAGTTAACGAAAGTTAACAGGACTCTTGAAGACCAATTTAATTTTAACTCGCCTTGTCTTTGTACCAAGGATGTTGTTTTGTGCTTGTTTTACTTTTTAATTAATTAATTTAATTAATTTTAATTAATTAATTAATTTTAATTTTTTTTTGTTACTTTTGTTAATTGCCACGGAGGCTCTTATTTATTATTAGTTTCTTAAAGGTTTATAAATATACAGAACTTAATAAATCGAATCCATTTTGCTTTTTTTATTTTTTTATTTTTTTATTTTGTATACACATTATACTGATTTGTATGAATTGACATTTGAAAAGTTAAAAATTTTGACAACGGATGATAGCTTAGTTTCGCAATTGATAATGTAGTTTGTGGACCGATAAAGTAGTTGATCCGCCGGAGAGATGCGAATACAATGCGGATCCGGGAGTACATCCGATTCTATAATCGGCATGAATAAGCTTTTAATTTTTCGTCCCGGTCATCTTTTTTGAGCAATAGACCTAGGCCATTTGAAGAATCTATTGAGAGAACTTGGTGGAGATGTGCGACATTTAGTAGCTCTTTCAGGTTTTTGCAATTGATTTTCCATGTAGCTCTCTGTTCGATTTTCTCAATTCTTTATTGAAATTGGTCGCAGAAAATGCAACGGGCAACTTAACGAGGCGCAACACGCTTACTTGAAAGGTAAATAGGTAGAAACTGCTCTACACGAGCTGGTAGGGAAGATTGAAGATAGTCTGCATCACAAAGAATATGCCCTAGCAGCTTTCTTAGATGTAGAAGGAGCCGTCAACAATGTGGAGGGGAAGCTATTAAATATGCACTGGAAAGGGTAAATGTGGAGCGAGAAATCTGGTTGGATGCAAGAGATGCTAGTCACAAGAACTATTAATTCCACTTTAGCGCACAGTAAAATAAAGAAGTCAGTTAACAGAGGCACCCCTCAAGGAGGAATCATATCACCCCTGTTATGGGTACTAGTCCCAAATGATGTCGTTCAAAAACTGCGCTGTGATGGAATCGGCGTCATCGCTTATGCTGATGACGTGGTCATTATTGTCCAAGGAAAGTATTGAGTGAGATCATGAAAATCGCGTCAGCCAAGGGGCAAGGAGATGTGGACTTAACGTCAACGCTTCCAAAACGGAGGTAGTTCTTTTTGCCCATAAATACAAGACACCAACTTTCAAGCTCCCCAAGCTAGACGGTGCTGATTGACGGATGATATCCTCCTTCTTCTGCACTTCAATACACTGTATGAAACGCTGTACCCGTAGAGAGAAGATTGGGGCAGAATTGCGTATCGGTATCATTTGTCATGAGTAGCTTCTCAACTAGCCGTTCAGAGTCGGCAAAAAACTGTAGGTCCCTTCCATTCGTGTATAAATATAATACGCACACACAAGTGGATGTGAGAAGTAGGCCCTGGTGGACCCCAAACTGAAGAGCCATCTAAAGAAGAAGAAGATGATCCGGAGATAAATATGTACGTCTCCGGACGACTGTAGTACCTTACAGGTGACGAAGCTGATATTAGAGCACGGAATCGTTTATCGTTAAATCGGCAATTGTAGAAGCTCTGTGTTCAAAACCGTAAGCAGACATAACAGGGTTAAACTATATTGGATAACAGGACAATCTGGCGTAGAAGAAATTGAACTAGCACTGCTTATAACCGAGATGGTGCACGTGGCATCTGCATCATGCGGCATCAGATGGTCAAGAATACAGTGACATAGGGTGTCCAAGTCTCTTTGGCCGACCTAAGACCACAAAGATAAGAACTCTAATAGGAATACTCTCCGCACTCCTATAAAAGCATGCCAAAATAATGGGATATTCAAGCTGGGACGGATGCAGCCACTGCAAATTGCACCTTACATATGTGCATATGATCCGATAAAGATGCTTCGTCTGGAAAATGCCAATCTTCGAGACGAGATTGAAAGTTCAGGTACCTACTCAATGTCATTAAAAGACATCCTCTTACTGGATAGATTGTTACTATTAGCCATCACGTGGAGGCCAATGCTTGGCTTTCGTGGAGATAATAGTAACAGCACATGTAACATAAGTTACTATATGTTATTCCCTTACTGCAAACCACGGCACGCTACTTACAAGTTGTTTATTCCAGAGTTAGGTAGATCGATTGAGTTCGAAGAACTTGAAGTATTGTTATATGTATGTATGTACCCACGTATGTACGTATAGTTATGTCAAAAAGTGGTGATATTCGATGACTATGAAAGGAAGTGTCAATGCGAATGAGCAATCTTTACATTCGATAGAACGTCCTAAATGTGAGTTCAAGATAATAACGTCAATCAATCGGGTGATGATGAGTCCAAAGGTGAATCCGCGCCAAACAAAAGAGTGAAATCAATTTCCACTCGCCGGTTTTATCTTTATTGAAATTGTTTGAAAAACACCCTTCGGGCAGGTACGTTTTTTTTTTTTTTGCAAGGCATTTGTGCGAATATTCTTCCGCGGAAAAAATAAAACTTTCAACATCTTCTCCAAAGCTTCGTGGAAATGTTCTTGCGAAAGTTTCTTTGGAGTACCTTCCTTTAGTTTCTTTTTTAATGGCCAATCCTTTGCATTGGATTTTTCGTTTTGTATAAAATCACTCTGAAAAGGTAAATGGTCCTGAAAATTGGGTTCACGGTAAACGACTGGGTCGGAGTAATTGGGAAAAAGTTAATTGGCCCACACGTACTCAATTCCGCATAACAACATCCACAATTATTAATAATTTGTCAAATCTCCTGCCACCTTCGTATTAAAATTGTGTTTGAATAACTTTTAAAAGGGATACGACAAAATCACATTTCCAACCAGAAAACGTAAATAGACATTGCGTTGATTAATATTCCCGGAAATGTTAAATTCTGCGTGCTGTAACCTTTTCCCCGACACTTTAATTTGCCCGTGGAGATAGAAAGAAAAACAAAATTAAAAATGTATAATACGGTTATGTATGTATGTAAATACATAGGTATGTACGAGTGCGACTTCAACGCCTTGAATAATTACGAGGTTGGCATTAATGGTTAGGTTAGGCTGTTGGGGTTTCACCCATCATCCTGGGTTGCCTCATATTCATTTTCATGGAAGCAAGGACATTTCGTAAAAAAGCACAACGGCCTTTGGCCGCTTATCTTAAATTAAATTAACTTGGATTTCTCTAATGGTGTTTTAGGGATACGCAGGATATGCACTAGCGACGACATTTTTCATGTACCTACATATAAAGTCTTTCGTTTAGATGGCGATTAAGTTTTAAATGACGCACCATTTTTAACCTGTCATAGAGCTTTCGTTTCTGATGGCCACATTCTGTGGTAGAAAAAACGTTATAACATTTTACATTTTTTTTTTTTAAAAAGGTCAGTCAGTACCTACTTGCTAGAATACTGCGAACCCATGAAGGATGAAGGACCGAGATATGCCAGGAGAATTTTAATATTCATCACAATCACGTAAGACAATCGACATCGTTGCTATGCTATGCTTCTTCAAGTTAGCATAAAAATCCTCTCGCCCAAATGACATCGACTGATCTTGTCGTTACTTCACGTGACAGGAAAATCTCTCGAAAACTACCCTCTCGACGATATTGATGCACGGTAGCGTCTTGGTGTATTTTACGACGTTTTTATTAGATCGCTTTGTTGTCTGTTCGGTACAAATTTTGCAATTTCTTTTACACTAACCTTCCGATGAGCTAGAGATTTGAAACTTTAAAACCTTTAGATATATATGCAACGTTTTTCTTGTTACTTTTATTTATGTAATTAGTCTATTCCAGTGTTTCCCAAACGTTGACATCTATGTACCCCTTTTATAATTTTCATAACACTGAGTACCTCTCGTCAAAAATTTAAATAAAAAATGCATACATACTACATAGGTATTTCGATAACAATCAAGATATGTATATATGAACGATTTTGGAAACGAAATCAAGCCAAATACCTACTCGAAAAATGTAGGAAATCATTACGTCTCCCCAAAAGGAAGGATGAAATGTGAAAGCAAGGTTTTGGATGAGGCAAGGTATGAAAATCACAGTTTTACAAAATTGAATGCAGAACAAGGCAGTGGGGACTTTTTGACAAAAAAAAAAAAAAAAATAACTGTAGCGTGTTCAACCTCGAGAAGTAGGTATAATTTTATCTTCGCCGAATGTTGTTGAAAAAGCCTCACATAAAGTCAAGTGCTACATTTGCGATGAAATCATCGCAGAAAATGGGCTCTAGAGGTGTCCAACTGCTTTAAAGAATTTAGTGAAACACATGTTTCAAGAGGTGTACGAAACTTTCATTTGTCTGTATAAAAATTATGATAGCAATAAAGCATTCGGTTTAAAAATCCGTTAATAAGAAAAAAAGTTATAATCAAAAAACTTTAAAAGCTTCTCCTAAAAAATAGCATAAATGCACTTATTATCTTCTTGCACGGGGCCATCGATATGTACTGAAGTTTTCTGTGTGACACTGTTGTTGGGGCCATGAAGTGGGGGAATACGCAATATTAACAAGTAATGAAGTTTTTTATTATTTTTCTATATTCAAAAAAAGTTTTGTATGAGAACTTTGAATTTATTTTTTTTTCTGTATAGTTTCTACGTTGAAATGAAAGAATTTAAAACTAAAAAAAAAATTTAGTCACAATTTTGATAAGCTGTTCTATTATCTGTTAACAATATCTATCTATCTGTCTGTCTGTCTGTCTGCCTGTCTGTCTGTCTGTCTATCTATTTGTCTGTCTATTTATCTGTTTTTCTATCTCTCTATTTGTCTATCTATCTATCTAACTGTCTATCTGTCTGACTGTCTATCAATCTGTCTGTCTGTCTACATTAATTGACCAAAATTATTCATATTCACATTTCACCTGAAATCACCAAATTTTGTATGACAGTTACCAAAACCAGTTGTTCACTAATTGTATTCTACATGTATTAAGAAAAACGTACTATGAAAAGCTTACCAAAATCGGTTGGGTAGTTTTCGAGTCTTTAAAAGACAAAACAAACATACATACATTCATTTTTATATAATTGATTTAAAGCCAATAAATTAACGAGTTTAATTAAGTAACCAAACGAAACTCAAACCATACACAGTGCCAATATTGCCCATCTCAATGAATTGGAGTTGGAGCGTTGATTGGGATTCATAATCGCTTATGAAGTATGTATTGCATTCAAATTATTTTAGGTGATACGAATTCACCGGATCATCAATAGTTTAGTACTTAAATAAAAATATATTCTGCATAAAATTATATTGTGAAAGCGGAAGTATGTTTCTGTATATTCTTTTACTCCAGTAAATCATTAATCAAGTAAAGATTAAGATTTAACTCAAACTCATCGCGTAACATACGGGAAAGGGTTAAACAACGTCTTGGCGTTAAAATTAAAAATTAAAATGTCGGATTTGGCACGCGTTATTTCTACACAAAAGCACAATGTAAGAGCAGCGTTTTACCTAATAAGTAACACGACTGTTTTAGTACACGGGCGAAGCTGGGCGGGACAGCTAGTTATTTATAAAAATAAGGTTTTAATATATCTACCACGTGTAAAGTATAAAATAAGTATATAATAAATTATTTAAATAAAAATAAAATTTTTATATACTTACTACGTTTTTAAACGGACTAAAAAGTATAAAATAATTGTTCCCAGCCCTGAAGCCTATAAGTTATAGGCCATACAGATAGTCCTGAAAATTTGTGATTCTGAATTTTGAATAACTACGAAAATAGGAACTTGTAAGATTTAAAACGAAAAATTAAATGAAAATGAAAAAAATGTGGGGCGCAATATATTAATACTTCGTAAGGACTGTAGTTGTAAAGCAGCTGCCGTTGAGAAAACTCACGTAACAGTTCATATAATTTTAAGTGCAATCAAATTGTTAACGACTTATGTAGGTGAACTACTCACTCATGCATCAATTAGCTATTGCATGTGCACCCGTAAGAGGGAATCAATCTAAAAATAGAACCTAAATGAGAAAATAAATCTGAGAATAAGAGTAAAAGTGACATGTTTAACAATGCAGATTGCAGATGTGTTTTTCAGTGACGAGAGCGATAGACGACACGAGAGCGATAGTGTTTCGTAAAGCAAACTTTTATCGAAAGCGTTTGGTCGACAATAGTCGGTGAAGTTACATGATGAGAGCCCAGGGCTGCAAATCTGGCATGCCAGTAGCTGGGGTTACGAGTACTAGTATCTTTAAAACATTAAAAGATCTTGAAACGGCCATCAAACACTCCATTCTCTCATTCTCTGCTGACGATACCGAATTTGTTAAAAGCCATTTTTTCACCCCCATGATTGTTGTCTCCTTCAACAAGACCTCGATCGTTTTTCTACTTGATATCTCAGAAATTGCTAAGAGCATCGCCAAATGCTAGTCAATAACCTTGTCACATAAGAATAACCAGTCAAGTTTTCTTCGATTTGCCTTTTCGAGGCCTATTCTGGAACCATACTTTATTCTTATCAAGATCGCCTCAAACTCAATAACTTGAATACCCTTGAGAATCGATTGGATCTTGAGTCAAAGTGTTGAAGTTATTTTAAGCTGGTAGTAATCCGTGAGCACCGTCGTGTAGTGGTAAGTGCGCCGGATTACTACTCACTGCTGCCCGGATTCAATCCCAGCCCGGGTTAAAATAAATAACTGACAAGCAATCAAAGAGTATCATTTGTCAATGAGCTTCTTAACCCGCCGTTCGGAGTCGGCAAAAAACTGTAGGTCCCTTCCATTCGTTGCGAGAAGTAGGCCCAGGTTCACCCAAGCTGTAGCGCCACCAGTAATAAACCGAATCAATGCAGGCTTTCGCCATACCAAAATTAAATAAACCATTTTCAAAAATCTGCAAAAAGGCGAATTTATAAAAAGAAGGTTTCACTTTTTTCTTTCTCTAGTTTAAATGATTTTCTAAAGATTCACCACGTACTCATCATCTAAAACACTGTGTTTAATCTAAGCATGCAAATAAACCTCATATGTTTAGTTAGTTATATCTAAACCAAAAAAAAAGAACAGCATCGCTTAAAGGCCAGTTCCTATTCAACAGTCAGTTATTCAAAACAAGATCACCACATTAAATTACTTTACAAAACACAAAAAGGTTTCACAGTGAATCCACTAAAAAGTTATGCCCCTAACCCACACTCGTATACACTCCAAAATATATGACACAAATGAAATTCGAATACAGCTTAAAATTGCTAGCAACGACTTAAAGGACAACCCCAATACACTTTAGAAAATCTTCAAAATAGTCCATAAAGCTTATATATCTATCCTTATGAAACCACAAGTTCCACCATTGGACGGACGCCTACATGAAATCCATTTTAAATGTTAAAGACATCCTTGTCATGCGAACAAGAATCCTTTAAGACAACTTGTATTAAAAGATTATTCAGATAGAAAATACTCGTACCCAACCAATTTGATACTTCGAGTGGGATACGAAATTCCACTAGCGGCACTGGTAGATTCTATGTACTTTTCCAAAAATTGATCCTGAAAATGGATTAATAACAATTAATTCTCAATTATGTTGAAAGGACATGCTCTATATTTCTCAGCTAACAATGGTAATTTTGTTTTGAATTTCAACACAAAGGATGTAATGTTAAAAGAGAGCACACATACAAGATATTTTGAGGTTTTACACAGGATTAATATCAATCGCGACATGTGTTTTCGTTTGCTTGTTAATTTCATTTCGAAAAAGGACACACGTGTACAAGTGTTGGGGAATCTTTTGTAATATTCTGTACAGATATTTGCATGAAATTGTGTAGGCAAGGCAACGACAGCAAATAAGCAGAAGGCTCTGATTAAACAAGAGGTTGCTTATATAGCAGGGAAGAGGACAATTTGAATGTGTCGGGACTCGGGAGTAATCGAAATTCATGAGCCAAGCAGAATTTTGAACAAGAGTGTGGTTGCGGTTCAATGCTTGCTCTGTCTTTTTCAATATAATCTACCTTTGAGTTGGTAGGCGCATACTTATGTATGTGTACAGAACACACGACGACGTGTAAATTAAGGTAAGATATATAGTTCGTATTCTGTTGCCAGTATCTTGGGATTTGTTTTGTTGTTATTCGCATGTAAATCGGAATTAAATAAACTCGTCAGGATGACTGAGAGAACACGTCCTTTTCAAATTTGAATATGCTCTGTTCTATGATAGTATGATGTCATATCCTGGATTTGAGTTTTGTTTATGTTATAAGTATAACTTCAGATACGTCATATCCGTAGACATATGTTATTTGTATCAAAACGTGGGTTACCCAGCTACAAAAATGAGTTATGGATAGCTTGGAAGAGACTGACGGTTTTTGCGTTGAATATTTTACCCTAAGTCAAGAGTCTGAAGTTTGTTTAAGAGTTAAAAGTATTTTCGACATTCGTAAGAGTTATGTACAATAGATTTCTGAATCGGTTTAAATTTTGATAGCAGTTTTATGGAAACTCTAAGTATAAACAAAAATTCAAGAAAATATTTCTGACAGCTTTACTAGTTATGTTACAAAATTCAGACATATTTTAAAAGCTGTGTTGTCTTCGTGACGGTATCTTGCCATCATGAATTTGTTAAATTCTTCCTCAAAAAACTGTTTTAAATAACAGAATTTTTTAATCATTTAAGATTCATTAAAATTGCGATGGATGCGTTCAGAGTCAATATTTTGTCGTCAGAAAAGTCTTACATATACATATACTATACAGTCAAACCTCCCTATAGCGAATACGCACGGGACCAGAAAATCACTTCGTTATATAGAAAATTCGGAATTTTTATTTTCAACTTTTTTTAATAGTAATCATTAATTTTAGTTTGGATTATACTCTTCCATTTTTCTTCAACAAAATCTTCTAATAAATTTAGAGATTCAAGCACATTAGTGGGAACGTTACTCTTCATCGCAAGAAAGGTTCGAAATACGTCAATTGATGAAGAAATCCTTTTGTTATTTCAACTTTTGGGGAATCCCCTAATATGTCTTACTTTTTTCGCGGTACAAAGTTTTTTAATGTGCGAATCAGAAAATTATTTGAAAAATTCGTTATATGGAAACAAAAACGTATGAGAGTTCGATTTCCAGCTACAAAATTTGTTCGTTGTAGACAAAAATTCGCCGTATGAAAATTATTCATTATAAGGAGATCATAACACATTAAAAGTAGAACGAGAAAGCTGTGTACTTGAAAAAAATTCGTAATAGGGAGAGCTTCGTTGTATAGAAGTTCGTTATAGGGAAGTTTGACTGTAACATAATTGAGCTAATGGCAGTAGGATGGTGGTATGGCTGAAGAAATTGATTGAAATTGATTGGAGTTGTTTGTTCAAGGAACAACTCAATTTCTTTAAGAACATTATTTTTATTTATCAAAGCATAAAAAAAAAAAAACACTTAATTTCAAAAGACTAACACAACAATAAACAGTAAAGCTTGCGAATCTTCGCTGGGAGAATATTTTACTCGCCTTCAAGATATTTCATCAATGAATATCAATAAAATACGGAAATGTATCCAACTTTCGTAATGGTTCCAAGAGCACCGATAAGAATCAGCTCACGTGGCAATACTATGGACCTACTTTGGTCTAAGTGAATCATACCGAGTACGGTGCCACCATACGTAACCCAAATATTTAGGCATTATTCACGATATTTGAATATTTCTGATCTCTGCAACGTGATTCTGTATTCGGTATTTGTTCGCTTACCCAAACGATTTAATGGTACGAAGAGTACGAAGATCTTTTGAACAAATACGTCTACACATTGGTTCATATGGGAGGGAGTAGTTTTTCTACTTATTATTATTATTATTACCAACGACCGCGACCTTAAGATCTATCGTGCCCCCTACAAGTCCTAGACGAAGGGACATCCCTCTCATCGTTATTCCATTGGAATCGAGAGAGAGTGAGAGCTTCGCTCACACCTAGCCCAGGTGAGAATTCCATAGGTCACAGCACTTCATCCAGACCAATTTCCCTGAGAAATCGCAGCAGGAGATTGCGTGCTATGAGTGGTAGATCCTCTGCTGTAATTTGGTATATACCCAAGCACTTGAATCTTTTCTGGGTTAGTGCCCCACATTCCACCATGTATTCTGGAGTTTCACTGGACTGATTACAAAATCTGCTTCCTGAGATGTCCCTTGAGTTTACAATGCCCCGTAAGAAACGCAGTCAGGATGCGGAGTTTTTATTTCTCAAGGCTGATGTAAGCTTTGATTCTCTTCAGGTTATAATTACCCAGCAGTTTCTTTATCTATCTTAGACCCTGAGTTTTTGCCCAGGACTTAGTCCTGTTTGTCTTCTCCAGTGATCGGAGCTCATCTTTTATTGTATGTTCTCCTATGCCGCAAAAGGGCTCAGGGTCCACAAATGATGTGAAAGTTCCTTTTCTGGCAAGTTTGTTCGCCTCCTCATTACCTTCTATCCCCAGGTGTCCTGGTATCCAGTATATGGTGACGTTGTTTTGTCCGCCCAGTCTATTTAGTTTATCTAGGCATTCCCAGACAATTCTAGATCTGATGATCTGATTCCCTATTGCCTTGATAGCTACTTGTCTATGTCGCATCTGTTGTAGCCCTGATTTGGGCACATCTGATGATGATATTTTGCTATTTTACTGAAAGTGTTCCTCATGCTTCCATCAATGAATATGCTTACTCTCAATTTGTGAATGCATGCACTATAATATATGAATGTGTGAACTTCAATTCGTGAATGTGTGAACGCCCAACGCACAACGCACTGAAAAAATAAGAAAGTAAACGTACTTTCTGCGTTGACGTTCATATATGCGTTGGTTATAGGCCACCTTCCATAAGAATGGGTATATTCTATCGTGCGAGTCGGTTAAAACGGACGCAGTTACGCACTAACGCAGTTTATGAGTCGGGGCCTAAGGAGTACTGTACTAAATGTGATCGTTATTTCTATTGTATTTTGTATTTTTTTTGGCATCTGTTGTCAGCAAGTAACAAGAATTCAGTGTGAAGTTACGGAAGATACACATGCTCACCAAACTTTCATTACCTATTTTTAAAATATTGCTCAGCAACGAAAATGCGTTGATTTTTCGTGTAGCATTCAATATTTAATAACTCTGAAGCTTTCAACTGACAGGCTGTCTTTTATTTCGTTGACATAATTTTACCAAACAAATGGTGGAAAACTCAAATCCTGCGTGCATTTTGGGACATCCTTAAGAAGCTGCCTCAGGATTCCGCTCGACACCCCTAGTTTAAATCGCAAAACCAAATACATCCTTAGTAGCAATTTTGTTATGATGAAACTTAAATTCAAATCATAGTTTCTATTGGAAATTTATTTATAACAACTCATGAAAATACATATGTAAGTGTATGGGAGCGGCACTAGGATAAGATAATCGATTCGAATATATTTAGAAAACACTTGGTTTCGATATTACGTCGTTAGTTTTGGTTTGGTTGTAGATGGAAGAGGAAGAGTATGTAGAAGGAAGCTATCCCATTTAAACATGGCTTGGACCTGGACGTTACAGCATTATCTGGAGCTCGTAGTCCAATGTATTGCTTCGTTAATGCAATTAGTTCCTTAATTTTTAGATTAATAAGGAATCATACGGTGCTGTTAAGTGCCATCGGCCTACACTGGTATCGGTTAGTATTCAATCTACGCAACAAGTTCAATGCCCTGAATATATTCTTTAAATAGCTAGATAAGTACGGGTATGTAAATATGTATGTATGGACATATATGTGTATGTACAATAGAAATGATTCTATTTGGTTAGAAGATAATCAGAAACGAGTAAGTAATTCTAACTAGCTTGTCGCATAATTACTTAAACTTGAATTTCATTGCTGCTTCACGGTTGTTTTCTTGCATCACCTTATAGCTACAACCACACATAAATGTTATTCCGGAATTGTCTATCTGATTCCCTACGTTTAATAGATAATCCCCATCACGCCCATGGCTAAAGAGCCATTACGTATGCTCGACATCAATGCCAGAGCGACACAGTTGGATATTTTCCTCACACGGGAGACCAAGCATGATTCCCAAAAATAGATACATATCTGTGGACATACATACATATGTATGTAAGCCTTAAACATCCAGAGAAAACGTACAACAATGAATGAAATCTTCATTTAATATACAAATCTATGGGTGTTCAATCAGTGCGATCAATCAAGTCACTCATTTGTTCAGTGCCCCCAAGAGATAAGCCAATGAAATATCCCTATACGCACGTACAGTTCATATGTAATTATTTCATAGTCAAATAGAACAATACAAACAGGAATATCTATGCTACGCGTTTGATTAATGGGATTATCACGAAAATCCTAGCTAGAGCCTATAAAAAACCTGATTATTCCTTTAATGTGAGTACACATGTTCTTGGAAGTATCCGGTAGGGGTACACAAATGGGAAAATATCTGTTACTACTATATAAACAATCATTCTGCCGATTTCATGGTAAATTATAACATTCAGCTATGTGAACCTTATCACAATATTTTAGGATCCGGGATATTCGGGCTATAATTCCGGTTAAACGAATGTGTTTACCTAGCTGAGAATCCTATTTGAGTAGAAGTTGTGCCGGTAAATTAAATTTGATAGGTACCTATGTTAATATGTGTGAAACCAACGAGCTTATAATGTAGATCCATGGACAAATAAAATACAAATTAAAAGATGAACAATTTTGGCCATGAGGTATGGCGAACAAAGGATACAGTTCAATGTGTTTTTTAATTGATGGGAGATATGCTACTTTTCAAACACTTTGAAGTCTCCAATCCAATTTTTTAAAGTACCTAAATAAAACGTTACTTACTTACAAATGATGCTCTTTGATGATTGTCAGACATTCGAAAGAGGTGGCACCGTGAAAAAACTCTTTTAGGTGTTAGACCCGGCCAGGAGTTGAACCCCGAGCAGCATTGCGTAGTAGTCCAACGCACTCATTTTCATTTCATTTTTAATGCATTTTTATTACGGAATTCAAGTATTACTTACAGGCTAGACAAAAGTGCTTCACTAACTTAACTATCTTACTCTAACTTACTGGCCCCGCACGGGCACTCTAAGCTAAACTTAATACTTATACTATGTCTTTCGACGTAACCTAACTTATACTATTTAAATTTAATTATAATTACAATTTTAATAATTACTAAGAAAAATGTTTTTGTTAAAAAAAACTTAGTGAAATGACTTAATTTTTCTTAAAACTACCTTAAATAATAAAACTTATGACTACTTAACCTATCCTACTCTAGCTACGTAATTAAATACGTTTTTTTTTTTTTGTTTTTTGTGCTGTGTCATTTAAGGTTTTATATTTTTTTTTGTGCAAAGTGCTGTGCTGTTTTTTATTTTATTTATTTTTTTTTTTATAAAACTTAACAATACCTATACTACCTAAACCTATGTAAGCCGGCCACGGCATAAATATATACATAAATATAAATATGCATGCGGCCAACTATGCCTTAGGGTGTCCCCGGATTGAACGGAATCGACAAGGGAATTCCATCTGCTTCTAACAGCCACCAGAATTTCTGATGCTGCTGCTCAACGTCGTACCCATCGCGCCCCGAAACCGACCTACTAAACCGGAGGCGCTCCGTTTGGCTCAGTGCGAATCAAAAAACCGAATCCTTTCCATCGAACTTGGTCCGACGTTGAACCACACGGGACAACCATATGCTATCATTGGCCATATAAGGGCCGTGTTGCAGATAACCTTTACCCTCGCAATGAGTTGGCTGCTAACTCCAACGTGCATTGGACTTTATGTTTTTAGATTAGCATAGTCGTTGTATAGTTAGATTGAGGCCGAAATGCAATAGATTGTAGAAAATAGTGTTAAGCCTAGAGTACCTGCCAAGGCCTGTTAGCTAGATCAAGTTGGGCTTTAATTATATTTAAGCATTTTTGTCTAGTTTGTAAGTTAATATTGAAAATTAAAAATAAAAATGCTTTAAAAAGAACAAAAAGAAGAGCTTTGGACAATTACAAAATATGGCTATTATTTGCTTAGTGATAGGTAAGTTTACACTGGTCGAAGTGTGTATTTTATTTATTAACGCTCACACGGGCGACAATGTTTGCCCCTTAATCACTACCTACCTTATTAACCCATGTTAATATTTTTATCCCCTTCCTGTTTGCATGGTCGTTCTGTCTACAAAATCGAAATTCTTACTTCCTGTCTACCTTTTGATTGTTCCTTGTTATTTTTGAGTAAATTTCACAAATTATTTTTTTCTGTGTTCTCTGGAAAATAGCAATAACCCCTTAGTATGACACGAGGAATTGAAATTTAATGTGAACTGAGCAAATTTCCTCAACAATTTGGTTTGGCAAGCCTATTCCATCAGTACACTTGTTAAATATGGCATTAAATTTTGGTGGGCATGTGAAGTCGACAGCGGTTATCCCCTCAAAAGAAAAACAGAATATCTACTGTGAAAATGCATGAAATCAGAGACGTTAACTAATGAGTGCGAGTTATCAAAGATCTCATCGCACTGTCAGGAACATCACGATGGACAATGTTTTTACAAGCTTTTCACTCGGACAACAATTACTGAACTGGAATTTGTAAATGATGGGAACGATAGAAAACAAGCCCTGTATTTCCAAAGAGTTCAAAGCCTCGAACAGACGAGCGGTGCTTGCAGCGAATTCGGTTTCAATGATAAGATGGTACTTTGTTCATACCTATGTGCCTAAGAAGAAGAAGTCGGGTTTGCAGTTATCAATTCTTCATAACGACATCAAATGCTCGGAGTGAAAATGGGAAACCAGAAACTATAATTTATTATAACTAATAAGAAAACAAAAGGAGTTTTGGATGCACACATGCAAATTAAACTCAAAGGAAAACAAACAGGTGACCTATGGCTCTCTTTTAAAATATCCTAGACATAGTTGACTTAGGGGTACGTATACCGTATTCATAATCTTAGGGTCCAATAATACAAACACTTCCAAGACTGTGCAGTCGACCCAACGCAGGGAGTTTCTTGAAGATTTGGGGAGCATCTTTGTACGCCTACGATAGCTAGGATAGCTATAATCCCTCGAAATGTGGCAAGTTTACACCAATTGATCAAATTGTACACAATACCAACCATGATGCTTCTCTGGAAGGCGCTTCAGATCGCCAAAAAGTAAAAGGTGCTTACTTTATATGCTATCAGCAGGAGAAAAAAACGAATGAGTTGCATACAGTGTAAGAAGCCAATTTGAAAGATGCATAGTTTGGCAAACACGAGGTGCGAAATTTGCCATATGCTTTTATAATACATACATATATATAAATGTAATAGATATGTATATGTATATTCATAGAAATACTGAAATACGAAAACAACAAAATATTTCATTTCATTTACAAATATTTTGAAGATATATTATTTTGCAAATATCACGCAAACGTCACTGCATGTGCAACATGCTTAGGATATTTACATCGAAGGCATCCAAGCTATGATAAAATGAAAGTGCCCATATTAACCCTGGCTAATAAAGAAAGTGTGAGGGTTAAATATATTACAGTGTGATGTGGTAGTTAGATAGGTAGAAGTCGTGGTTCCGATAATAGAAACTCAATTAGGCAAGTGCCCAATGCTTATTGACACTACTCCTTTCGATGTCTACATGAGTTCTTTGTAGAAGCTCATTCGTATTTGATATGATGCAGTGTGAGAGTATATATTACCCTTAACAGCACCTATTGGAATGTGAACATTTTCTGGTAGTGAGCTGATAAGGGCTGACTTTGGCCTGTGGTACATTCCAATCTCGTCGACCAAAGCGATGTAACTTCCAATTTGCTAGATCAAATTTGCTTTCAAATATTTTTGAAACTAAAGTGTTTCCTGAAATTATGCTGCGATGATAATTACTATCTTACTAAGACTTGTTCAGCCCTTTCTATTTTACATCACTGAATACAGAATAGTTTAGAACAATAATGAATAAGATGCGAATAGTAACGTTTGTGTCTATAATTGTATGTATATTGGTCGCAGGCTACTTGATCAGAAGTATCTTTTGAAGTGAAACTTTTTTGCTGAGGCGACTACAATTATTACAAATTACAAATACAATACAGTGTCGGTGGATTCGTCTTAACTCGGAGAGTTCTTTGGTTATATGACGTCACAGAAGCATTCAATATGGCGGACGTCCCAAGATGGCTGATTACCGTTATCTTCACGATTTACCTAATATAGATATTAAATGAAACGGTTGGATAAGAAAAATACAATAAGCTAGGTGACGTTATTCGAAATTCAATTTATTTATTTATTTATTTCGTTATTTATCCAACAAAATTCCAAACACGATTAGAAATTTGATAATCCCTTTGACTCGTATACTTTTGTAGTCTTCTTCTATGTGCATTTGTCTAGTGCTTAAACTCTTCTTTTTGCTAGAGAAGGGCACTCTGGGATCAGGTGCTCCGTAGTTTCTTTTATTTGTTGACAGAATCTGTATGTGTTTGTGTTGCTGATTTCAATTTTGTAGAGGTAGATGTTGCAGATTGAATTGTCGCTATGATAGACACCGATGATTCTGCGGATATTGATGCATAAAAAATGAGAAACTACACTCTGTTCCACAAATTTTGTCTCTCAGTCTGGTTGCAATAGCTTTCATAAACCTGGCCCTCTTTTAAGCCCACACTAGGTAATCGTATTATGCATGACAAATCACCGCAAATCGGAGAACAAAACCGGTGGGGTAACCATCTGCTGATTTAAAAACAACACAATTTGTTGAACGAAATAAAGATAATTGTTTACAAAGTGGACTCCACATCAATTTTGATGAAATTTCAGAATGTAGTAGATGTCATTTTTCGAGTACTTTGATGTATGAATGTTCGGAAACGATTTATTTATGAAATATAAGCTAAAAACGAAAAAAAAAAAAAAAAAACGCACTATTTTTTTTCCATACTCACTATTCGTTTCCGCACCTAATATTTATCTCGCTCAAATAAATATTTTAACTAAAAAAAAAAAATCAAAAAAATTAGCGGCAATACCCTCACCCACTGAAATTTATTCATTGGTTCTCAAAGTACAAGAATCTCTTTAACGAAGACCATAGAAAAAGCTGTAACGTATTGATTTAATTTAGTAAAAGTAACACTGCTTTGATGTTCACATTTTCCATACACGCAGCGAGGGCTGATGGCGACCCCGACCACACGATCACAGTATGCCATTGGCTGTGTGGCAGGCTTGTCATTATGGGATGTATGCGATTTTGAAGAAAACTACAAAAACAAAACTTGTGTAGCTCAGCTATTTGGTTTTTATATCAGCCACTGAGGTAAATTTTGCTATCTGAGTGCCATAAAAACATGTACAGGCACCATTGTTTAAAAAAAGCTTCCCCATAGGTCCTGTACTGACAATTTTTGTGGAACAGAATATAGTTACCATAATTGATTCAAGTTTTTGTCAAATTAAGAAACGAATTCCTTGAAATATATATTTGAAAACATTAACTTAAAATGCCTTTTTTTTTCTTCATTTCTTGTTCAATAAAAAAAATACTAATAACTTAACATATCTCTATCTATAACTAATAAGCAAAAAGTTCCACTTCTGTCGCGTGTGGATGTTAAAACAACAACAAAACGATTATCCGATTATATCGATTATATAAACGATTATATCGATTATCCCAAGTCTCTTCAAATATATTGTTGGTAATTTAAGACGTTTCTCTATTAATCCTCGGTTCACATGCATAGAACTAATGTATTTGTAATCCCCACTCTATTTATAATGAAACTATCGTTGGAAATACACAAAACTCTCAGCTATTGACCCTCGCATCAATCATTCAACAGTGTCCATCATCGTATCCAATTTCCTAAATTCCCAGTAACCAAATTCCCAGTAACTAAACTCCAATTACAAAAACAGGGAAGATGAATGAATCGAGACAAATATGTCATCCTGAAGCAGCTACCATAGAGCTATCAATCAAGGGAACCCACCACAAAATGAATTACATGCCCAAATGTACCCTGTTAGCCCCAATCAGCCATACAACGAGCAACTATTTGTTAACTCCTTAATTTAGCCCACTCTTTTGTAGAACAAACGTCCTTCGCTTCTAATGACTTCGCATTCGTAAATGAGTAGCAACAGCTGCTGACATATGCATAATTAGCTTTATTTCTACTCCATCCTCGCAAGACAAGTCAAAACTAAATAAGTTGAAGCCATTTATTGCTCCCAGTGCTGCCAGCATACAGCTCCTGCATCATTCATCATATCAATACATGTTGATATTCATTATAGACACTTGATTGGAGAATCTGACGTTATGGAGGGTCCACACAAAGGTAAGTCTTATTCCTAGTCCATAAGACATCCCTAGTCAGCTGTCATAATAATTGCATAAATGGTTGAAATGTTGGTAAAGCGCAAAGCGAAAATCGAAGGTAAACATACTTTTTCCCATCAATTGGGTTCCCGCAGCCCACAAAGGTCCAAGTTCATATGTCAAACGGACGTGTTCATTTATCATCTGGAAATAAATTTATATGTATAGCAGAAGGAATCAGGTATCTTTTGTATCGTGCGGCGGGATATCGCCAAGGAAAACAAAAATGTTGACTGGGGGGGGTGCAGCAGGAGAAACCACGTTTTGTGTTGGAAATTGTTTACGTGGCAGATTTCTCAACCGCATGGCAAATAATTTGTGTGTGTGTGTGGCTGGGGATTTCCCAAGGGACTACAATTTCCCGGACGAAAGTTCCATATTTTACAGTCAATTTTAGTGGTATGTGTGAAAAATTAGTTTCACCAAAAGAAGTTGACAGGTTTAAGGGACCATGGACAGGCAGTGGGTCAATGAATTTATTGAGGTTAGTTTTCGGGGCTTGTAAAGGATTCAGATTTCGCATTCTCAGAGGGTGGTCGGTCAATGAATGGGTGGTTAACCTTTTTACAGCGTCCGGATGCGTCTCTATATATTTTGCGGCCTGTATTTGGCCACTCAACACGAACATGGAATTGCTTGCCTTACTCAAAACTTCCAGATACCTTAATTCTGTGGAGATTATAAATTAATGCGCATCGTCACCTTGCTCCCTTTTCTAATCAATCGACACCGAATAACCTTGCTCGCGACCCGTGTCAGTTCTTCGCAAAGTTTCTGTTTCCTACTCAAGTTTCCTGCGCCATATTGGTTTAGGATGACTTAATCCGCTGTTGAAGAGCTCTTTCTTCGCGCTTTAGGGAATGGACCAATACGTTGCCATTTGTTTTTGTTGTTTTTGGGTGATTCACAAAGTTTTAAATACACTTCAGCTGTGAAGATATGAATATGAATATTACTTACCTTTTGTTCGTTTAGGAGAAAATTGTCAATGACAAGCTTCGTTGTCACAAGGACTTCAATTTACAAGTGAAACTGGTGTTAACTGGTCTATACCTACTACAAGTTCTGGAATAGACGGCATCCGTTGACCGATTTTAGATAGCTTTTAAAAAACACTATCAGATCTGTGTCATGGTGTGCTTAATACAAGCAACAGCCATAAGCAGAAATTCGCCAGGGCAAAATATGCATCAACAGGCTCATCATTTAGTGCTGGTGTTAGTGGTTAGGCTACGCTACATTTCAACACTACCACTAGCAATAAATAAACAAATATAAGAACAAATATACATAATTAGAGTTTATGTTCGAGGAACTACATTACGCAAGACATTTTTAAGTGTAATTTTGTTAAGATTAAAGTCAAGAATGTTTACATTTAAGTTATAGATTTTACTCATGCGGCTAATAGGCTCATGCATCCCGTAATTTGTTCTGTGATGAGGAACATGCAGTAACTCTATACTACGCAGGTGATGCGATCCCCCACGAAAGTTTAATCCCAAACAGGATAATAAGTCAGGTGCATCAATCAGACCTGAGATCAGCTGATGCATAAAAATTATATCATTATTGACCCTTCTTTGAGCCAAAGGCTGCATTTGCAACAGTTTTATCCGATGCAAATATGGGGGGAGGTTAAAAGGATCGTCCCAGGAAAGACCCTTCAATGCGAATCGAATGAAGCGTCGCTGGACAGCTTCAATACGAGTATTGAGATTTTTCTGATAAGGTGTCCATACTTGCGAAGCATATTCGAGGTGAGGACGGACAAGACTGTTAAATAGTGAGAGGGTGACATAAGGATTTTTAAATTCTTTACACCATCTTTTAACGAAACCTAACATTGAATTTGATTTATTCACAATGTGGTTTATATGCTCTTTAAAATCAAGTTCAGGGCTAAAGTAAACACCCAGGTCCTTAAAACTATAAACCCGACTGAGAGAGTGATTCGATATCAAGTAGTTGAATATAGTCGGTACCAGTTTCCTAGAGAAAGTCATGGACTGACACTTGAGTGGGTTAAGGACTAAACCATTTTTAGAGCACCAGGTACTGAAACTATCAATATCTGATTGCAGAAGTCTACAATCATTTATGGTTGTAATTGCTCTACTGATCTTCATATCGTCGGCAAATATTAGAATGTTGCTATGTTTTATGATTGATGGAACATCATTGATAGCAAGAATAAATAAAAGTGGACCTAGGTGGCTCCCTTGAGGGACGCCGGATCCTGCTAAGAAGGAGTCTGAAAGACAACCTCTAAATTTAACCTGATATGACCTCTGCTTGAGGTAAGAGCCAACCCACGAAATAAATATTGGGGGAAAACCTAACGCCTCGAGTTTGTAGATAATAATATCATGAGAAAGCTGATCGAAAGCTTTGGAGAAGTCAGTGTACACACAGTCCACCTCATGACCACTTTCTAAGGCATTGGAACAGTTATGGGAGAATGTTAATAGGTTTGTGACAGTAGACCTGTTTCTAACGAATCCATGTTGTTCTGTACAAATAACACCCCGACAAAGAAAAGTAAGGCTTTCACACACAACTTGCTCAAATAATTTTGGTATGCATGACAACTTTGAAATCGGTCTGTAGTTCGTAATAATATTTCTATCGCCTTTCTTAAAGACGGGCGTAATAAACGATTGCTTCCAGAAGCTAGGGAAATGGCCAGTTGATATGGAGATCTCAAAAAGAGACTTCAACGGCAGAGCAAGGACATCACTGCATTTTTTCAGGACTATTGGAGGTACGCCGTCAGGACCTGAAGGCTACTAATAATACCAAGTCCGATATGATTGCGTTTTCAAACATTATCATCAGGCTTTCGAGTAAGCCTTTTATTCTAACAATCCTTCATAACAGAAAGCATTACCAGGAGAAACCTTTTCAGCTGTCATAGAAGGATTTGTTAGGTGGACCTCTATATAAAGTTCCGACTTGAGCAAAGCAAGTCATTAGAAGCAACTCTTTGCTGGAGTTTAAAACTGAATTAATGCACAACGACGCTATGTGAGTGTTCTTAACCTACACTATTCTAAGTTAGGTAAGGTTAGGTTGAGAGGGGTTGAGAGGCTGAGCCGTCTCAAAATACTAGTCACCAGAGTGGACTCATCGCGATGCCCTAAAAATTGGCCACAATTTCCTCAAAGCATTTTATTACACTGCGGTTAGAGTTTCTGCCTGAAAAACGCTGCAGGTACCCGGGAGTCTTAAGGACACAGTAGATACCAGACCCTGTGCCGCTTGCAGCTTTTGATAAGCTATTCTAAAAACTTCGAGATTTGATCATAGACCCATTAAAACCTTCTATTACAAATCCGAATGGTGCCTGTACTACAAAAGGGATGATATCAGAAGACTGCTTCGATATTTTACTGGGCACTGCCATCTTTGCTATCTCAGGTATTATTCAGGAAACTAAATTTCTTCTTTGCATGGAAGACGAAGAAACTATGGAACACATACTACTGAGCAATAGTTTCTCAAAATTCTTGAACCAGAGGGATCCTTAGTTTTATTAAGACACTTGAACTTTTTTTTGGTTTCCAAACCTGACTACGTGGTACAAAAGATTTCTAGAATTGATTTTTGGAATCGCCAGCTCTAAATTATTTTTATACGTAAGCACATTTTTCAATCGAGATTACCATCTTTCAAAATATAATTTCAAAACTCCTCATTAGATTTTAAAATGTTTCCATTAAATTTTTGTTTTACAGTCGAACCCGCTTAGACGAAATGAGGAAAAATTTGGGTTTTTATTTAAATTTTTCATTTAAGTGGACTTCGGATAACTGGAAAAAAAATCATTTAAACGGGCTTCGGATAACAGATCATTTAAGCAAACATAGAGTATTTTGTCAATAATACGATCAAGTAGAATAAGCTAACGAAACAAAATTATTCCATTTAATATAATTACCTTTTGCATCGACATATTTTAAAACAATTAAAATTGGAAAAAAGGCGTGAGTACCAGGTACTCGTTAAATTTGATGTGTAATCATACGTTTGTGTATAATGGCGGATAGACAGAGAACGCACTACTACTAAGAGAATCATATACAAAGAACTCACTAATACTATATTTGGTTACGCGTGACGGACGACGGCGAAAAATTTGTACATACCGAGAGCTTAGATGTTTACACATTAAGGAATGTTTTGACGAGTAGCAGATAAAATCGTGTGAAATTGAGAAAATAAAAAATGTGCTGATATCTGTCACTATGAGAGGTGGTACATTCTCATTTAATTTTTTCTCTTAAGGAAGCGGAGCTTTTTATATGAAAAGTTATAAATGTTTACAATTGTTTTCCAGTTAACCGAGTTTTTCACTTAAGCAGAGCAGTTTGTATGAATTTTGTGAAAAAGTACACGGGAAATGAATATGAATTTTTCATATAAGCGGGTTTTTCGACTAACCGCGTTTCAAATAAGCAGGTACTACTGTATTTTCAAAAAAAAAAGCAAAAAATCACTAGATCTAAATCTGGGCACGAAATTCATAAATTCCCAAGAGAGTTGTTGTTTTTTCAACTGTGTGGGCAGGCATAATATCGTGAAGCAAAAAGTAGCGATCAAGTTTTTTTTTTTGATTTCCTAACAAATTTTAAAAAATTTGTGGTAAGCAAGTCTCTGCATACGAATTAGCTGTTACTGTCTGACAAGTTTTTAGCGCGATGCCGGCGACTATTGAGAGATTTGCTTCTGGGTCGTACTTTTAAAGCTAAGATTTAGCACTTGTTATGATTATAAATGTACTTGGCAAAACATACAACAGCCTATTTTTACTCCTCATTCAAAATTCTTGAAACTTATCGATCTGGTTATTAGAGTTGGGCAAACTAGTTCACTTCACTGAAGTAGTTCAGTAGCTCTCGTTCACTAAAAAGAACTAGTTCACCAATGTAGTTCTTTTGGCTCAGTAGTTCTTTTAGTTCAGACTCAGCTTCACCATTCACCTCTCACTTACACAGTACACAGACACAATATACGTTCATCTCATTTCTCATACTCATCCATAAGGTGTAGTTTATATCCAGAAATAGACCAGTCAGTCGTTCGTATATGTTTCTTTACAAGTTCGATTGAGAGGAAATACGAAATTAAGGGTGGAATATGAAAAAATGTGTGTATACCGAAGTCACAACACACTGGAGGACGGTTGACTCGCTCGACCATGGAACTTAAAATTGTTTGAATTGGATCGATGCAACAATCCTTCGGGTTGCGCTTGCGAGCTGCTTGCGATATCTATGTATCTATCTGTGGTTTTATCTCTCTCTCTCATACGGTAGTGAATTGAGGACCGTTTTCGCAAAACTCAAAAAGCGCCAAAAATCGAAAAATGAGATATGGGTAGCGAAATTTTTGTTATCACAAGGCTCGTTGACTAAGCCAATAAAAATTTCACAAAACTCAACCAGTACAATACAAAAAAATGTTTTAATCGTTAAGGTTTGCAAAACTAATATTGAAAAAAATGTTGATTTTCAGGACAAAAAACTGTTGATTTTCAGGACTCAATATGTGGTAAGCTCGATACTTCATTGCTAATATTTTTCCGTTCTTCAGTGATAAAGTCACTATTTATGGACTTGACATTTTTACATTTTTAGTAATCTTTTTCTTTTCTTATTAAAACACAAAAAACCTTCTAATGCAAAACTTGCAAAATTCACTGGTTGAGTTTTGCGAAAACGGTCCTCAATTGTATTTTGTATACCTACTACTGTACTACTACAACTACAAAGGATTCCTAAAGAATTTGTGTAAAAAATATCCGGTTTTGTATGGACATACTTCGTATCTGGTGAGCCGTAGACGTAGTGAACTCCTGAGCCGTCACCGTCATCTGTATTGTGTTTGTGTTTCACAACTCACTAGTTCAGATACAGATTCAGATGAGAGGTGAGCCGTTGAACTACTGAACTAAAGAAATCTGAACTAGTTCATTTAGTTCACCAAAGTGAGCCGATCTTTTGAACGGCTCCTTCAGGAGTTACACAACTCTACTGGTTATACAGACCAATGAGAGATGGCGTAATCTTCACACGTGCAGCTGTGCCAGACAGACCTGGCCGGAGCTAAGCCAACGTAGAACGTGCAACCTGCTAACCACATATCGGCATTATAGTGGGCGTATTGACAGGTCATTGCGCAATAGGCAGACATGCCAACAGGTTAGGAATCCTCGCCAATGACTTCTGCCACAGCTGCATGGATGAGGAGGAGGAATCCCCCTAGCACCTACTATGCAGTTGCCTAGCTCTCTCCTCGTTGAGAAAAAAGATTCTGGGAGATTACTACATTCAAGATATTTCCTCAACGGATATCAACAAAATACGGAAATTCATCCAACTCTCGAAATGGTTCCAGGAGTTTCGATAAGAGTCGGCTCAGGTGGTAACACAATGGACCTACTTTGGTCTAAGTGAATCCTACCGATTACGGTGGATAGCCACTCAACCTAACCTAACCTATCGATCTGGTCTCCCTGAATATTTCAGGTCATAATTAAATTTTCGTGGTAAAGGAATACAGCATTCAAATCCATTTTAATCAATTGCTTTGTTTTTCTGTGATTCTCGTCAACATTGGCCTTCACCAGAGACACATTCGGCGTTCGAGGATTCGTGTTAAACTTCACGAAATTCATCGCTCATATTAAAATGGCAACAAACAATTTGGCGTTCGTGCCAAATTTTCATTGGCTTGAGTTGATGTCAAGATGCAAGGAGAATAGCAAAACCAATTTCTTCCTGTGTTGGCGGTGGAACTTCAACGTCAGTATTTTACGTTTTCTCGTCTTCATTTTTACCTATTGCCTGAAATTTGGAAATAAATATCGATTGACTATAATTTTTTATTCAAAACTAGTAGTGGACTTTTTTTAGTCCCTTATGTAAGTCGGTTTACAATATGGGGCCTTATTTGACACTTAGGTGGCTACCCAGAATTGAGAAGGCTCTATTTTGCAGCCACGACACTTGCTGATGTTAGTTGTACTGAATTAGAGCTATTGTTCATATTAAAAAAAATTCTATCCGCATTAAATGTTTTCGAAGATGAATAGTTAGAAGAATTTAATTCAGCAGTTTAGGGCTTTCATTTGTAACAATTGGGTTTTCCAAATCATAACTTTTTGTTCAAAAACTTTTCTTGTGTCTTTTGTTGATGTTACTTTAATTTTAAATGAATTGCTTTTTTTTAAATGAACTGATTTTTTTGTAAAAAAAAAAAATAATAAAATAATACTTATCCTACCCCCGTCTTATTCTTTAATTTTATATGGGACCCCTTTTTTCGCCAGGGACCCCTTTTTGGACCCTTTCCGGAAATTTTCAGAGGTTACCCTGTTACCGATGAGACGATGAATTGAAGCAGCGAATAGTCTTCCGGATTCCTAAAGGAGAACAAGGCACTGCATGAATTTATGCTTAAACTAATTCAATGCAAGCAACTAAGTTCTTCCCTGGATGTTAGACAAGCCTGTTGGCTTGGCATTCTTTAATGATCTATTCGATCTTTGGTTCTCTTTTTTTATCCGACTAGGCAAAGGAAGGGTTATGAATCTCACAAGCTGGGTTTGTTTGTTTGTTTGTATGTAGGTAGGTAAGGATGTCACCTCGTAAAGCCTAAACTATGAAACCGATTTCAACAAATGAGATGTCGTTGGATTCATCTTGATCCGGAGAGGCTATGTGACGTCACAGAAAAATTCAGTATAGCGGACGCACCAAACTATATGGCGGATTACCTTTGTTTTTTTACAACCGACTTGATAGTGGTATGAAATGAAAGGGCTTGGCAAGTAGAATACGACATTGCTACCTACTTACACTCTACATATTTTCTGAAACTAAAAAGTTGTATATTAAAAATAAAGTTAAAATTAAGTTATAAAGTTAACTAAAACCCGACTACGGGAAAAACAGACTAAAAATTACGAAACAATATAAAACGAAACTATGATGTTCAAAGTATAGCCGAAGTTTTGAGGTTGACTTTTGTACATAAAACTTAACCAATTCCAACCCAGACGCACGATCAAATGTGCCAGAAAAAAATCACGTTCCTTTGTTTATTGCTTCAAAAGTCTTTTGTTATGAATGCGAAAATTCGAACACTCAGCCATCGCCGATAAACGGCATTTCTACATCGCCGAAACTAATAAACTTTCTATTCTGAATAAGTGTTGTATCTTGTATGTACCAGTAAAAAGCTGTCATTGCAAAATGTCTCGTTTCCCTTACAATGTGTTCAAGAAATACTCCGTGCCCAAATCACAACCCTAAGTTATTGCTAGTGTCCAAATGTCACGTCTCACTAACTTCACAAATGCATTCGTAAGAGAATCCACCCGTATCCTCAGATGTTATTGTAAAATTTCATTTCAATATTTCATTTTCCAAATATTCGAAGCTAAAAAAATAAATTACTTGGCACCATTTGCTACAGTTGAATACATGATAAAAAAAAACACACACAGCATTTTGTCTGTAATTTGTCATGCTCATAAGTTCGTAAGACATTTAAAAATTTCAACACTCTCCATGTTTTCAGTAATAGTGTCATAACATTACATTACGTATCTCACATCAAAAGTTAAACTCGCAGTACTTTGAATGGTGTTTTGAAGTTTATACGTCACATTATCCCTTCTGTCATGACTCATGAGCAACTGACGTTTAAAGATGCATGTTTGACAGATAACGTCTTATGAGTTCACGTACCATGATCACCCTTAAATTTATAAATTCTTTAAAGTGTTTTCCCATTTTGGCAAACGAGATATGTATCTAAATGTTACCCATTTAGCATTTTTCCTGCAAAAAAAAAGGATTTGCGTGTACCTCACTATCTACACGTAATTTTTTATTTTTATTTTTTTTATTGAAGACCACTTGAAAACCCAACCGACGATAATTATCGAGGTGAAACAGATGTACTCGTTAGAGTACACTATTCAGTGCATTCTGCGGTAGTCCTGAAGTATGTAGGTACCTGAACTGCCAAGCACCAAGGATCTCTACAAAAAACATATCCATTTGGACAAATTTATTGAATGAACTACCATTGAGTTGGAGCAATAAAAAAAAAAAAAAAAAACTCAACGAGCATAGTCCATGGTGCTGTAACATCTTATGCATGCTTCTACAGCTCGTACGGTTCCTTTAACATTTATCTAAGTCGATTAAGATGCACATATCCTTACACATTACACTTATGTTAGTGCAGTGGCTTACGAGTATACAGAGACGAACTCGTGTATGTGGATGGGATAAGTGGTGCACATTATTCTTAAGAAAACCTAAATCAATCGAGAGTATTGATACGTTTTACAAAATAAAACTTACATTTAAAAGCTTCTTTGTTCTTACGTTACACAGCCTGGTAGTTCTGTGTAGAAAAGTTTTCTTTTGCACTTTTCTTGAATGAAGTTTAAAATTATTATACGTTTGCATACATAAGAAAAGTACATGGTTGGAGAATGGTGGGTGGATTGGCGGTGAAACGAGTCAATAGTTCAACCTTCGGATTACGTAATTTCTATTTAACTTCGTCAACTTTTAAAGTATTAACTTTTTTGCTACAAGCTTTTCAATTCCGATTTAACTTGGAAGAAAAATGGCACAGAGGAAGTTGAAAAATTAGCAGATGAATGGGAAAACTTTGAATCTTTTTAGGAGTTTTTATTGCTTTTTATTGCATTTGGCAGCACTTAGTAAGTGCAACAATGGCCAGTTGTAATGCAGTTTAGAGTTACTGAGTTACACACAATTTTTATTCTTTAACATTGTTTCCAATGAAAAAAATCAACGTCCGGTTCGAAGAAAGTTTAAGTGATATATAAATGCAGTTAAAGAATCCAACCTCTAACAGGCGATTTGCAAGTCGTTTTCAGTCTCTAGAACTTTATTTATCTTCTTTCTTTGTTTACTATTTATTTGAACACAGTAGCAGTCGTCTGTAATTTTTTATTCTTTAGAGATAAAAGAGAATTGGTCAACCTGTTTATAGTGTTTTCAAAAGAACGCCAAACATCTAATTTCTACTAAGTACCGTAAATTAGCCATATTTGGTCAGTTTTTTTTACGAAAAACGTTTACTGTGCTTTTGTGTGTTGTAAGATGTCTCTGAGTTTAGTCTTGTCGAGCGCTGAATTGTGAACATAATTAAGGCTTTAATTAACTGTTTGTACCCTCGGGGGGGAGTTTTAATTGTTAAAAAATATCCTGGTCAAAGTTATACTTCGAAATTTTTAACTCTGACCAGTGCAATATACCTACAGGATGTTAGAAATCGTTTCCTTCAAGGTTTAGCGTTAACCAGTAAACAAACATTTCTTTCGTTAACATATAGAATAATAAAAAATAAAAAAATAGGATATATCATAATCCACTCAAAAGTTAATTTAACTATAGGGTAGGGTGGGGCACCTTCGACGGTGGGGCACATTTGACTTTTGCAATGTTTAAAAGATAGTTAATTTTTAAATAAACATTTTGATGGCATTGTTGGTCATACTGTTCTCTCCTATCACATACGAATTTTCGAAGTTCTCTTTCAACAGTTGTGGTGTCTAGAACGGGTTTTTGATATTTGAGTGATTTTCTGTAACTTTACTTGGGCACGAGGTAAGCGATATTTAACTTTTTGATAACAAAATTCAATGGATGTCCAATTCAAGTTTAAGTGTAAATTATTAACTTAAGATTTTTATAACTTTTCATTGAGTTGTCTTTATAAGTTTCTTAAAAAATAATATTTTTTATAAAAACTTTTTACTTTTTATTTTACTTTGTGATCTTATTTTATATATTCGTATGAAAACTGAATGTTAATTGAACCCCTTCGGGTAGGGGTTAGAATATACCCGAGGTAGGCATGCCTGTCGTAAGAGGCGACTAAAATCCAATCTCCGTATACCGAGTGCATAGTGTATACAAAAATGCAATGGACAAAACAAAAAGATTGATTACCCCAGGTGGCAGTCCAGCTTTACTGGAAAATCCACCCTCTTCGGAGGTCGGCTCTACGGATTCTGGGGAGAGCCATTTATTGCAATCCAATGACCCTTTCACAAGAAGTGCAAGGGTATCTCGATCTCCTCCATCAAGATCGAATAACTCCGGGAAAAAAAGTCCGCCGGGAGCGCCGCAGCGCGAAAACCAGGACTTAGCGAAATATAAAAGCTTTGAGGAAGAAAATAAAGTACTCCGAATAAAGCTTAACGAAATGGATCTACTCTATCAAGATCTTAAGAAAGAGATAGATCTATTAAAAGAAGAGAATAAGGTTCTAAAGAACACACACTCGCAGAAAGAGCGCGAATGTGCTCCAGCACTATTAGATAGTCGGGAGTACCACACCGATGAAGAAGAGCTAGCACGCGAAACGAATCGGGTCCCTAAGAAAAGACCTACTAAAAAACGGAGAGCCGGTTCTTCGCCCGAAGTCGTGCCCTTAAATGAAGAAAAGCGTAAAGAACTGCAAGAAAATCAACGTAAAACGCAATTTCGTTTACCGCCACCAATAAACATCGTCGGGATAACGGAATATAATAAGTTGCATAGCCTCCTTAAAGGAACGATTACATCGAAATTTAAGGTCACATCTTTGAGGAATAATGCGTGGAGGATTAACGTCGACGACCACGATGACTACCGAGCAGTGTCCCAAAAACTTAATGTGGATAAGATTCAGTGGTATACTTTCGAAATCAAGTCAGAAAGGCCACATCGTGTTGTAGCAAGGGGTCTTCACCCCTCATGCACCAAAGAAGAGGTTATGAGCGACCTTCAAGCCAAAGGCTTTAAAATTCTTGATGCCGTTAATATCATCAAGAAGGAAAAGCAACAATCTGAAATAGATACAGACATATTGGTTAGGCGTGGACTTCCACTTTTTATGCTAACATTCGATAAATCTGACAGCATCGACGATATCTACCGAATTAAAACCATATTGAATATCGTGGTCAAAATCGAGCCCATGCGTAGAAATTTAAAAATAATTCCGCAGTGCAAACGTTGCCAAGGATTTAATCATACGCAAACGTATTGCAAAAAGGAACCGCGTTGTGTGAAATGCGCCGGAAATCACCTCTCCCAAGACTGTGGAGTGAACAAACAAGCCTCCGCAATCTGTGCTAATTGTAAGGGAAAGCACCCGGCAAATTATAGAGGCTGTGAAGTAGCTAAGGAGTTGCAAAAACGGAGAGATGCACTCCATAAGCCTCAAAATAAAATAACAAGACCGCTAACTAATGCAAATAGTAAGATCGGTCAGGGGAACGTAGGCAAACAAAAACCACCGGGTTCAGAGCGGAAAAAGTTGGTGACAGGAGAAAAGCCCTCGACTTCTGGCCTTAAGAGAAATGGTAATGAAAAGCCATTAGAAAAGACATCAAGTAATAGCCCTCGGACAGCAGGAGTGCAGACCTACGCCCAGGCTGCAGCATCCGAAAAATCAAAAAACATCGAAATCCCGACGGACCCTGCTTCTCAAGTTTTCTCAATTATTCTCGCGAAACTTGAAGAGCAAAGCAAAATAAATAAAATTATTCTCGATAGGTTGGTTAAGCTCGAGAGTTATTCACGGAAAACGCGTACTTCACCTAGAATATGAATGAAAAAAGAATGTTAAAAATATGTACTTGGAATGCAAACGGACTTTTGCAAAAACTTGACGAATTGGAAATATTCATGCGAGAAAAAGATATTGACATTTGCTTGATTTCTGAAACTCACGTGAAAAAGGAATCGCATTTAAAAATAAAAGGCTATACTGATTACCACGCTTGTCACCCTTCGGGAAAAGCAAGAGGCGGATCTTCCTTGTTTATTAAAGACTGCATTGAACAATGCGAAGACCTAAAGATAGAGCTTGAAACTCTGCAAATGTGCACAATTCGAGTTAAAAATAGTCAGCGTACTATTAAAATCTCATCTATTTACTGTCCACCGCGTTCCGCGCTTGAAAAAAGTGATTTTACTAACTTATTTAAATCGCTGAAACCTAATTTCATTATTGGCGGCGATTTTAACGCGAAACATACGTTCTGGGGCTCTAGATACATCTCGCAAAAAGGTAGAATGCTCTATGGGGCAGGTATGGAGTACAGTTGTGATTTCCATTCGACGGGCAAACCGACTTACTGGCCAGCTGATACTTTGAAAATACCTGACCTGATCGATTTCTTCGTGGTGAAAGGAATATCTAACAACCACATAAAAGTTGAAGAAAGCTTTGATCTGTCGTCTGATCATTCCCCAGTTATTTTGACATTGAGCGAAAAACTATTATTTAACCGAGAGCCAGCGAAATTAACCGGCAGAACAACTAACTGGGAAGGCTTTAGGAACGAAATCGAAGTAAATGTTGAACTGAGCGTACCGCTTACGACACCCTATGAACTTGAGGTTGAAGTCGATCGCTTCGTTGAGATAGTACAGCTCGCCTCTTGGAATAATACGCATAATCCAAGAAAAACGCCAGACAAATACGGTCTACGATATCCTGCTGAAATAAAGGAATTAATTAGGGAAAAAAGAAAAGCGCGTAAAAGATGGCAACAAAGTCGTGCTCCACAGCATAAAACCCATCTGAATCGTCTCTGCAATTTGTTGAAGAATAGCATTAAGGATTTTAAAAATCGTGCGATAGGCTCTTACCTTGAGAGTTTAACAGCGAAAAAAGATTCCAATTATTCCCTTTGGAAAGCCGTAAAAGGCACCAAAAGGCCCAAAATCCCTGCGCCGCCACTTAAAATAAATCAAAATGAATGGGCAAGGGAAGATAAAGAAAAAGCGGATATTTTTGCCGCCCATTTGGAAGAAACCTTTAAACCGAACGTTGGTCAAGTGGTTCATGACAACATCAACCTCACAAGGATGGTAGTTCCACCATCTGACGATTTAACGCGCAGATCTGCGACGCTTAGAGAACTCGAACGTGAGATCGCGAAACTAAAACCTAAGAAAGCTCCTGGTTATGATTTGATTACCGGAGAAATTCTCAAAGCCTTACCTAGAAAAGCATTAATTAAGCTTCTCCATATTATAAATGCTGCACTCAGATTAAAACACGTACCGAGCCAATGGAAAGTTGCGGAAGTCATTATGGTTTTAAAACCAGGAAAACCGTCATATGAAGTAAAATCATACAGACCAATCTCGCTTCTTCCAGTCGTATCAAAAATTTTCGAGAGGATATTACTAAGGCGTCTCCAACCGGTTATAGAAGAAAATAATCTAATCCCTGACCACCAGTTTGGGTTCAGAAGTAAGCATTCGACAATTGACCAGGTGCATAGAATTACCAACGTAATCGAAAAGCACTAGAAAAAAAAAAGATATGCTCAGCCGTATTTCTTGACGTCTCGCAAGCCTTTGATAAGGTGTGGCACGATGGCTTGAAATGCAAATTACGACAAGTACTCCCCGTGTACTTATACGAGATTTTGGATTCATATCTCGGAAATAGACTCTTCCGTGTTAGAAATGGAAACGAATACTCAGAGCTCAAAAAAATTTCGGCCGGCGTACCGCAAGGAAGCGTTCTGGGGCCGCTTCTTTATCTGTTATATACTCGTGATATACCGAAAGAAGATGGCACTATGCTTGCTACGTTTGCCGACGACACCGCTATCCTAGCAGTAGGTAAAACAATCGAGGAAACGACTGCCAAACTGCAAAACGCATTGAATAAAGTAAATGAATGGACGAGGGACTGGCGGATCGCCCTTAACGGAACTAAATCTGTTCACGTGAATTTCACTTATAGAAAAATTAATGACTTGCCAATTTTTATAAATTTGGCCCGAATTCCTATTGCAAATGAAGCCAAATACCTGGGAATGACACTTGACGCAAAGCTGAAGTGGAATTCGCACGTGAAAATGAAACGTAAAGAATTAGAAATCAAATATAGAGAAATGTACTGGCTGATCGGGAAACATTCCCACCTCAGTACCGAGAACAAACTGCTTTTATACAAGCAAGTGCTAAAGCCGGTGTGGTCCTACGGTATACAACTTTGGGGTTGTACCAAGAAAACAAATGCCAATATTTTACAGACCTTTCAAAATAAAGTGCTTAGAGAAATTGTCCAAGCACCGTGGTATGCTAGAAACGACGATATCCACAGGGATCTCGGAATTCCGACAATCGAAGCTGAAACTAGAAGCTTCGCGCGAAAACATAGAAACCGACTAATCGGACATGTTAATAATACAGTCCTACTTATTTTGGATGAGAGCAATTTATTGCGCCGACTACAAAGGACAAAACCTTTCGACTTGGCGAGATAAGGATTAACCGCATCTAAATTGCGGAATATGCAGGATCTTTCATTGGAAAGTAACCTGCCAAACGTTTATATTTCGTGATAGAAAAATTGCTTGATAAGTAGTATAACTTAGTTGCAGTATCTAACAAATTTATATCGAAGGGAGGTGTTTTTGGTCAGTAAGAATCTGACACTACTATGAGCACGCGCTTGCTATTCTCATAGTGTCTATGGAAGATTTTCACCTACCCTCGGGAAAAAAAAAAAAAAAAAAAAAAATAAATTGAACTGAGATTAATTTTAACACTCATTTCTGAAGTATCTCATGGATTTTTTTTATGTTTTGCAGACATAAGATTGATTTATTTAAATAAATAAAATAGTTCCCTATAAGTTTGCTCTTCCTTTTGTGTCATTTGAATTCGTGTCGAAAGTGCCCCACCCATGGGGCCCTTTCGACTTTTTGAAGTAGTTTTTAAAAGTATTTTTTATAAACAATTAGGGTTGAAATAAAAACTTATATATAATATTCATTTTATAAAAATTTATAGGGAATCTACAGAAAATGTGTCGAATCTGCCCCACCCTACCCAACATACGACACAACTTTAGGGAGGACAAAATTAAATAAAAATAACTTCTAATAAAAGACAAACTAAGATTAAGTACAAAAAAGATTACTATTTCCATACAAATGTGTAATTTAAAAAAAAAAAATGGAAATAATAAAAAAAACTTTGCTGGTTAGTAATGAAAAATTAATGGAATGATAAATAAAAACTGTCGTTGCTTAGAACAGAATCTATTAGGTCTTCTAGTTACGAAGAAGGGCTCAAAAGCTCAGTATACCAAAATGCCTACCACACTTTGTAAAAGACATTTCTAATTTTTCAATTATTTACAACGCTTCATCTACTGTGTTATAAGGTGTATACTATTGTTATACCTTGGAGGAGTATGCCTCTGCTTAGATATTTGAACCTATTTATCTGAAAAAATATCATCTAAGCTAACATCAGAAGGATCAAGTCAAAGTAATACTGTCAGTCAAAGTTAAAAATTGCTGGTCAAAGTTTTGCGAATTTACAACTTTTCGTAAAAGTATTTTTCTTATACGTATAAAATTTGTTTTAAATATAACTCCTATGACTATAAAAAAATCTTAAAAGAAAAAATGTTAGTTTACATACCAATAATAAACTTAACTCAACAACATAGTTTAAAACAGAAAATATCGGAACCTTTTTTTAGGACCTCAATTCACTACGTAAAACTTGCACTACTATTCTTGGTGGTTATATATATTTTTTTTAAATATTTTCACATCATGAACTGGATACCGCAACTTAGTTGAAAAATCAACCTTTCAACTTATACCAAATTATGTATGTTGAAATTACTCAAATATAGTTGACTCTGTACTAAAAATAAAAATGTTCTGATTTTGGTCAAAGTAATCATGCCTGATCAAAGTTAGGCAGTTTAACGGTAAACGAATTTATTGACTTCCATGCCTATATAGTTATTTAATTAAATATGTAACTTAAATTTATTTGCTAAACTAAACATGTATTAAATTAAAACGAAATATTTGCTGAAAATTCGAATTAAATGCTTAAAATTACCGCCAAAAAGTCATTGTTCGCCACGTTTTTCTAATGTATACAATAGTCAAATATTTGGCTTCAGAAGTCCTAGGCAGAACCAAGCCTAGCTTCCCACGACCATTTGTGTGTGCGCGTTATATTTTTGCATGAATGGAAGGGACCTACAGTTTTCTGCCGTCTCCGAACGGCGAGTTGGGAAGCTTTATTGGCTCGTTACAAGAAATGCCGTTACATTGCGAGCAACTTATGGCTTAACGGCGACATCGGACCTTATGTATTTCTTCCGAAATGAGGAGGGCAGAGCAGTAACCGTCAATGGCGGTCAGCATCGATCCACGCTACTAGAATCTCATTGCTCAGAAATTGATAACCATAACATCGATAGTAAAGAGATATGGTGAGTAGTGGTTAGTACGTTGGACTACTACGCAATGCTGCCCGGATTCAATCCCAGCAAACACATAAACGTTTTTTTTCACTAGCCACCTCTTTCGAATGTCTGACAAGCATTCAAAGAGTATCATTTGTCATACGTCACTTCTCAACTCAACGTTCGGAGCCGGCAAAAAACTGTAAGTCCCTTCCATTCGTGCAAAAATATAACACGCACACACAAATGGTTGCGAGAAGCAGGTCCAGGTGCACCCCGGGCTGTTGCGCCATCTAAAGTAAAGTAAGAAGGGTGGGCTCTACTATGAGTTGCTTAAACCGAATGAAACCAGCACTGGAGATCGCTAACGACTACAAATAATACGCTTGAGCCGTGCATTGAACGAAAAATGGCCAGAATACTTCGAAAGACACGACAAATTGATTTTGCAGTACGACAACGATCGTCCGTACATCGCAAAACCGGTCAAAACATACGTGGAAACGCTCAAATGGTAAGTCCCCTAGCTATATTATCCAGACACTGCACGTTCTGATTATAGTTCTGATCGATGACTCATGGCCTGTCCGAGCAGAAGGTTACTTCTTATGAAGATTGCGAAAAATGACCCGATTCGGGGATTGCATTAAAAGATGGGCCGTTCTTCCGACATGGTATTTGTATCCTGACCGAAAGATTAGAAAAAGTAGTGGCCGATGGATAATACTATACCTAATATAATTCTTCAGTTTCTTTTAACCTTTAACTGGGTAGGTGGGGTGGTGACAACACCCCAAGCTTTTATTTTTCAAAAATATTATACTTTTCGACTGATAACACCCGTTGTCGGTACAGTACCTTCCTGTTATTTTCTAATATACGGATTCAGATGGTTTTAAAAAAAGATTGGTTGCACAAGTAAGCCGTGACAGACTCTTCAAGCTGCAAGGGTGCTGACAACACCCCACCTACCCAGTTATATATTTTTTTTTTACTGGGTGAATTTGTATAGGTAATTTGAAAATTTCATTTGAAAAAGATCAGGAATGCATTCAACTGTTATTGACACTATATAAGTGAAGATTCAAGTGAAGAACCGGACTTAATTGATAGGGATGATGGCGAATTTGTTAAAACGAAAAATGATTTCAAAATTTAATACGGAAAGCACTATTTTGGAATGGACGACTAAAAACTCTATAAAGGGGTCTTAAAGTTAATTCTTTGAACATTGTTCTACCCCAGATCGATATCATAATGACAATTCCACTATAGAACCACTTACCAGAGGAAATATAAGCGTAATAAAGTGAAATCATGATGGGGTGTTGTCAGCACCCCACCTACCTACTTATGTTACTTTTACTCACCTACCTACTTTAAGCTTAAATAAACAATTTTGTTGATAAAATAAAACGCTACGAATTGATTCCAACTTGCAAGTTTCGGTTTCGGTTGACAATTGAATCCATTACTGAAAGGCATATATGCTCAAGGCGCGCGACCAAATGGGAGCGCGGATAAAGGAGCTCGTGTGGCATTGGCCTTAATCTGATGATCTTTTTTGGTTTCAACTCTTTTCACATCTTGGTATAGTTCCAAATTCTGATTTGGTCTTGAAAACATTCTGTTGAGCATAAGTCGAAAAAGCCCACATAATGTGAATAAACTCAAAGAAGATAAACCGCTTGACTTAAGGAAGAGTGCCTAAGTGGAAAAGCAATTCTCACCCACTCTCTTATTAGTGCCTGTCAACAACTTTCCGAATGGGTTGAAACACAATCTCTTATCAACATATCCAATGTTCATTGCATAGAGGTGAGAGTAGAAGCCAGTTGAAAAGTGGTTCAGTTACAGAAGGATGAAAATTGTGTTGTCTTTGGTTCATCATCAACTATACACCCACATTGACATTTATTATTGCACGAGTATCATCTTTATAATGATTTGCAGCCAAGAATAACGAAATCCAAAGGCAATAACCACTTTCCCAAAGAAGATTATCACTCCATTATTCATTTTACTATCCTTCGCCCACCATCACGGCCTGAATTAATCGAAAAGTGTGTACTCCAAGGAGTTTAATGACTTCCTCTGACGGTATTACCTTCCCTCGACCTTTCCTTGTAACCTTAAAATGCTGCCTATGGCCACCAATATTTCAATCGCAATATTGATGATAAAACATTATCTCCTTCGAACCGAAATAACTTCACCATTCATATTTTTCGGCAAAATAACGGCACACCAGCTGGATAACTAAACATTGTAATAAGTATTATTGGGGAAATAAGATTCCCTGATTCGAGAAACACAATAAATGGATAAAATATCTACGGACATTTGCCTCAGTCAATTTAGTTCACTACTCGCACAAGCACCATATTTTCTAGATATTTCCTGGTTTTGTCCTTGAATCACGTACATATACATATCTTATAACGCTACACACAACTACAGAAAAAGAAAATCTAATGCACGATGCTCTATCCAATCAGATAAGGAAGTAAATGATGAGACAATTTCCCCTTCCCTTAGTCCACGCTATCGTTGAAAAAAAAAAGAAAATGGTACCGATATTTATATTTCCTTTTTGGAAAATTTCATTGGTGCTCATTTCCTCGCCGTACACCTACTCTTAGATTAATCCAAAAAAGAAATTCCAAAATATTTTCCCAGAAGCTGGTAACGGATAACAATCGCTTCTTGTTTTATGTGCCAACCCTCCGCCGGCCGCTCAACTTTAAGTTGTATCCCAGCGGACAATTTGAGATTGTAATGAAAAATGTCATCCTGTGGCTGCAAACGTTTTCCGGCATTTTAGAAATAACTTGTTCCCGTTCCCATAAGGGGTTTGGCATTTGTTTCATGTGAATTTGAGTTGATCTTCCGGTAGTGTAGTCACAACTGAATTCTGGACAAGACACTGGTTGTTTAGACTTCAACACTTTTATCCCAAGATTATGTACTTTCAAAGCACATGCCTTAGGCTGAAAACACATGTTTTTTTTGTGACTAATGAAACATCAGTATATTGATTCTTATGAGACAACATACACCAAAGCAGACAAAACAACACACATGTTTTTGTTTCGATGCGCTCCATGACTGTTTGTCGAAAATAAATGGCTTTGCATACGGCACCACATACGGCAAAAAAAAAAAAAAAAAAAAAATAGGCGAAACAGAATAACATGTTTCATTGTCGATAGCTGGACATTTGTTTTTCAGAAACAAAACTCTTAACACACACAAAACGAAGCAGAAAATTAAAACGATTTGGTTTGTTACATTGGGTTTCGGTTGGTGTGTGTTGAATTAAAAACGTTTTGACTGCTCCGTGTGTTTTCCGCCTTAGATATATCAGATCAGGAACTGTAGCCATCTAGTGGGAGCTTAAACATTTAGATAGAGATTCAAGTTAATACAAAATGGATGCCTGGCACTGGCGACTTGCTACACATCGGGTACAACGTTGGATGCGTTGCGTGAAAAATTTCCAATTCCCATTCACGTTCTGGTGACGTGAACCGATCATCAAGATCATTCGATTTGATGCCGTTAGATTTCCTTTTGTGAAGCTACGCTTAAAGTCATGTCTACGCCACGAAACCCTGAACGTTGGTGCAACTTATAACCGCTAGCCGAGATAGTGCACAAAATTTGGGAAAACGTCATCAAAAATGACTTCGAAAAGATCGACTGTTGCAGAAGGACAAAGGCGCTCATTTAAGGGATATTATCTATATATATAAAACTAAGTTGTAAAATGCGTATGTTTCCCTCTAGTGCCCGTAATTTTCAACCAATTTAGTTGGTTTTTTTTATAAATGTAGATAATTCGACGAAGACTTACCCTAGGAAACCGCTGCTACTTCGGTTTGGCAAAACAAATGGGTTCAAAATTCCTTACTCAGAAGACGAAATGCATGCAAATTTCGAATCACAGCCCCCAGGTTCGAGACGACAATGAAGACTGAACATCCGTTTGAAGGACCAAGCTACCGCGGATGCCAGTGCTCTTGGTCTAGACAACTGAAAGCAGCGTGCCCGGGGTCGAAGAGAGTGGAAGGCTGTCGTGTCTCAGGCAGAGAGTCTCCACGGGTCGGGAACCCGTTAAGAAGAAGATAATTACGGCGCAAAGGTGATAGGCAACATTACAAAAACATTCAAAAACATTGAACAATAAAGTTTTTTTTAGTGTCTGTCGAAGCGGACCCCGCCCGCTCGCTAGTTTTTCATAAATAATAATGTTGCACTGCGTCTAATGGCTTCTTGAATAAAAAGTAAAAAACTAACTCGTTTGGTGTAAATTGGGTTTTTATTAACAAAAGCAACTTCTTCATTTTATCCAATTGGCTTGCGCACCAACCTTCTTGCGATCACGTTTTCTTCTTGACAGCCAGACCTTCTTTGACAGTTCCCGTCTTCTACCACGGTCGATAAAGCAGAGTTTTCTAACCCGTGCATTGGATGAGTCTTAAGATCGTAAAATATAAAAAATGTTCGATTAAATTAAAAAAATCCGATAAGTCCTTAAAAAAAACTAACGAAACTTGGAAGCTGGGATTGGACCACCCAATAGACCTATTTTAGGTCGCAGTGCTTGTAACATTTAACTGCTATTTATTCAATCAATAAAATACCAGAGGGAGTTTGTTTTAATACTAATACGGAAGTTTCAGCAACCCTAATCTCATCCTACCTTTCCAGACCGCACTATGATAAGAGGCGATTACATCCAGCATGCCATTTGAGGTTAAGATGCCTATAAATAGTTACGTCTATTTAAATAAAATTTACTTCATAGTCATTATCAGATCATAAGCTAATATTTTTCATTTTTTATTTTAAGGAACTGACACCTCTGTTGCCGCTACTGGTATACTGACGGATATTAGTAGTCAGTGCTAGCAAGGCGCACTTCGCTGCGAGCGAAGCAATGGTCTTCGGGTCATTTGGATATTCTTAGATCTCTCAAAGGAAAAATTGATCATACTGGTTTAAATTCAAACACAAAAGTATACTTGAAATATGAAATGGCTGACGTTTTCACTACATTTGCCGAAAACATTTTACAATTCATATCAAATACCCTCCAAGCTAGGTCTACATCTGGAGATCGCGATTTGATATTCATAGACTTTCTGTATATCCTGAATATCCTCTAGATACAAAAATTGGATTACAGACTTCACTAGAAAGCTACAGTTCCTATGGATTGTTTAAAGCTTGCCATAAAAGAGTTTCGTTGAAATATTCACTGAATCTAGGCTTATTCGAAATCCATGAACAGACGTTACAATGGAGATCCATTAAATAAAATCTTGCAGATGGGAGACTGATACAATCTCAATTAACGCACTAATCTTATTCACGTGAGTTACTGTGGCGTAGTGGTATTCGTAGAAGCTTGTCACGCTGATGGTTCACGGTTCAAATCCAGGTGTCTCCGAAAAATGTATTTCTGAGGAAATAAAAATAAGTTAAAAAAGTGTTAAAAATCGACTGCGAAGCTATAACCGTGGCAGTAGGTATGACCAAAGAAATTGATCACACAAACAATGAATAATGAGAAACATATGGAAAATATTTCTGTGAATCATAAGCAACGACAAAACTTTTAATAGTACACAACTATCCAGTTATCCTGGACACCACCCATAGAGTTAATTAAAACCTAACATCTGTGTTTTCATACACTACGCCGATCTGTCTGTCGTTCTTGTTCCTGTTCTTTATTGGGCTAGCGCTATGTGTAAACATTATAAGGGTATTTATGATCCCATTAAAATTATAAAAAATAAAACAAACAAAAAAAAAAAAAAAAATGTGAACCAGCAAAATTTTGCATTATCGTCTCTGTTATGTCAACTTTGGAAGTATTAGGATTCTGTGAACTTTGTTCTTTTTGCATGCAATAAGTATACTAACGGAGATTTGTCATGATATTATACGCTTTCAAAGTCATTGAAGCGAAGAACTGCAACTTCTAAAATAAAGAGCTGCCAAGTAATATAATATAAAAATACTTACTTACTTACTTACTTACTTACTCAGTAAAGTTTAACCCCTTAAAATCAAAAAATGTGCCTGCAAGCTGTTGCGAGCAACTTCATACGACCCTATGGTAGCCTTAGGTATTTCAAATTTTACTTCACGAATTTAATTAATGACCGCAGAATAAATCATCTGAGGCTGGCTGGGTGGAGTTCTAATGGTAATACCATTGAGTAACGAATGGTAGTGGGAGGGGGGATATGCGATATGCAAATAACGAACTCTCACTTAAGAGAAATGATGAGCTCGTAAAGTCAAAAGACATCTTTGTCTTCACAAATAGGATTTCAAGAAATACAAAATTCATTTCATAGTCGTCTTGAAGCTTTGAGCTTGACACGCGGCAAATCTCTGTGAAATGTTTTGTTTTAATTGCTTGAGGGTATTTGGTTGACGGTAACAAACTAAAGAGCGGTGAAGGTGGGCATAATTGTGCTACAGTGTCGGAAAACGGCTATTTCCGGGACAGTGCTGTGTCTTTATGCAGTGTTTTACGGGTTGATTACAGGTGCATATTCAAATAAATTGTTGGACATTATGAATGAGCGGCTTTCGAGAATAGATATTTGAAAAAAAAAAAACAACTAAAGATTGTTCTCGTGGGTGTGCTGACGGTTTTGAGTCCATAGCTCTCCCTTTGCTGACGTTTTAGAGTCCTATGGGAGAGCTATGCGCAGATATTAAGCACAGGGCAATAATAAATTAATATTTCTTTCGACGGATTTTTTTATGCAAGGAGATAAGGTTAGGTTAGAAAATGTTTACACCCTCATCACACTTAGGTCCATGTGGACGCATTGTGATACTCATGTTGTGTTCCCACCCGTGGTGTCAATTTCTAGGTTTAATCCAACCTGACGCCTTAGCAAACTCAAGCAGGTCAGATGGTGACCCATCAGATAGCTCGTCCATATGATCGAAGACGAATTTGCCCAGGGTTCTGTTTCTCAGTTGACAGAGGTTAGGACAGTAACAGAGGAAGTGGGCTGTATCCTCATGTGCCTTTACGTCACCGCATCCTCTGCATATGTCATCATTATTCAGTCGTAATGTCTTCATCGCCTGGCTGTCAATACAAATATTGATATCCTCTCGTGATATTGTCATCATCGACAACAATTGAGCGGCCTTTGTCACTGCTAGAACCTCAGCTTAGAAAACACTGCTATGATCTGAAAGTCGTATGGAGCTGCTTATTTCTAGTACTTCCGAGAAGCAACCCGCTCCAATACCTACATTATGTCCATCTTTGACCCATCGGTACTTAGCGGTCTGTGGTATTTCATTTCTCTTCCACTGCTCTCTGCTTGAAAAAACCCACGTGATGGGGTTTTCGAAAACCAAGTCTGAGTTGATGTCACCATTTAGGTAATTGCCAAGTATTTTGGCGTGTCCATATGCAGTGTTTTGACTGGCTTAACCCGAGAGAGCTTTTTGCTGCAGTCTCCTACATATAGAGATCCAGAGGCAGAAGGTTAAGAATTGCTTCCAATCCCCCATATAGCAACACTGGAATGATAAGGGTCTTATATAGAGTATCCTTAGTCGATCGAGAAAGGACTTTACTACCCAATTGCCTTCTTAGCCCAAAAAAGCAGCGGTTGGCAAGAGTACTTACTTACTTAGTTGGCGCTACAGCTCGAGGTGAACCTGGGCCTGCTTCTCGCAACCATTTGTGTGTGCGTGTTATATTTTTGCACGAATGGAAGGGACCTACAGTTTTTTGCCGACTCCGAACGGCGAGTTGAGAAGGTCAATCGTGACAAATGATACTCTTTGATGCTTGTCAGGCATTCGAAAGAGGTGGTACCGTGAAAAAACTCTTTTAGGTGTTAGACCCAGCCAGGAGTTTAACCCGGGCAACATTGCGTGGTACTCCAACGCACTAACCACCACGACCACGGCGACCACGCAAAAGTAATCATATGTCATATTTTGATGTTATGGCAGAGCCGAGGCAGACAAAGTCCTTTACTACCTCAAAGTTGTAGCTGTCTACTTTGACGATGTTCGGTATTCCATTTTGTTGACAGCATATACTTTGTTTTGCCCCCGTTTACCGCTTAACCCATTTTAGCCGCTTCCATTTCTATACTCGCGAACACACCGGTGACAGCTCGCTATGTTCTACCAATGATGGCAATATCGTCGGCATATGCAAGTAGTTGAACGGACTTTTGAAAGATCGTTCCTTGTGTGTTGGCTTGTGAGTTACGAACGATTCTTTCAAGTATGATGTTGAAGAAGTCGCATGACAGCGCGTCACCTTGTCTGAATCCTTTTTTCACATCGAAGGTCTCGGTGAAGTCATTACCGACCTTGTTGGAGCAGCGAGCTTTCTCCATCGTCATCCTGCACAGACGGATGAGTTTGGCAGGGATGTCAAAACTAGACATGGCTCTATACAGTTCATCCCTCCATATGCTGTCATAGGCGGCCTTGAAATCGATGAACAGGGGGTAGGTATCGACTTGGAGTTCTTGGGCTTTTTCCAGGATCTGCCTAGGTGTGCTTACAGAGTGAAGCGTAGAGAAAGCAACGAGCAAAGAGCAAAGCGATGAAATCAAACACATTCGATTAAAGCGTAGAGCACAGAGTGCGGCGTTTTTCGAAGACAGAGCAAAGCGTCGATAGCAGAGAAGCGATTTATCAGCTATCATCGCTTTGATTTTTCGTCTATTCAAATATTTAATAGAAAAAATGAACTTTTGCTTGTTTGCTTCTCATTTTGCTCTTTGCTCTATGTTCCTACGCTAGCCTACATCGTGGCTCTTTGCTATTTGCTCTTTGCTCGAGCGGTTTTTGTTGTCTGCTCGTTGCTACTCTACGGTCCACTCTATAAGCACACTAAGTATGGAAATTTGGTCTGATCCTGGCACTAATGATGGCTTGCTGGGAGTGTTGCTAATGGTCTTCTGCACTTGCTGTTGCTGCGGTAGGACTCGTAGCGAGATATCGGGATACGCGTTCGCTGTAGGTTCTGGCGGTTGTAGCTTTTCGACATTATATTTTCTCACAGTATTTCATTGTTGTGGCATTGTGGATATCCGCATTCCTACATTGGGTACAACAAGATAGTGGTCCGAGTCAATGTTGGCAGATCGGAAAGTTTGGATCTTTCTATCTGTCTGCCCGTCTGTCTATCGATCTATCTATATACATATCTGTCTGTTTGTCTATCTGTCTATCTGTCTGTCTGTCTATCCATCTATCTATCTATCTGTCTGTCTGTCCGTCTATCTGTATATCTGTCTGTCTGTCTGCCTGTCTATCTGTCTATCTGTCTATCTATCTACCTGTATGTCTATCTGTCTGTATGTCTATCTGATCGTTCACTTATCCAATCGAGATTTTGGAAATATTGTGAAATCGGGGAACACTTTGGTGATGAGTTCCTCAATCGCCGATGTGAACTCGCAAAAATTTGCCGGGAACGATATCAATCCAGTCGAAAAATCAACAGGAATTTAGCCATTGCCAAGCGCCAGTAGTTGTCTCGATAATTCAGCAGCCGATGGATCTTTCTGCAATGCGACTCTCATGTTCGTGGTCAGTTTCAACTTCTTGCTATGCCGCCACAAAGACGACGATATCAGGCATGTATTAAGTTCATCGGCAGAAGTAGATTTCGGAATGACGGGAAGCGTTTGACGAAAATCTCCGGAGAGCAGTATCATGGCCCCACCAAATCGCCTCGTGTACGTCGTCCAAGGTTTGATCGTCTAATCCCTAAAAATCGCTAAAAAACAACAAAGTCGCTTTTGACTAATCCTATTCAAAAGAAAACTTATTTTCTGAAAAATTATCGAATTGATAAATATCGCATTGAATTTCAATTGATCGTAATGTTTGTACCGTTTGCGGATGTGATGCGCGATATACGACTATTCGGAATCAGTGTAATAATACGCAAAACTCGAATCAATTGCAGCAAGAAAAATAGCACATTTCCTCAATAGAAAATGACAATGCGAAAAGGATATCTGTAAAATTGCGCACAGCCTAAGGCCGTCCGCACACGGCTCGTATCGTCATCGTCTCGTCATATTTTTGCCATGCAGCTACGATAACGATACGCCTACTGAATCGCACACGACGCAATCTTCAATCGTCAAAAAACAAAGCGTACGACGCACATAGGGGTATTTGCATCGAAAAACCGCTCATAAATCAATATTTCAAAATGCAGAGTTGAAAAGTAATTTTTTTTTTCTAGCTGTAGTTAAATATCCATGGCATAATGTACCGTAGTTTTTTTTAATTTTCATGCACACACTTCGCCACAGCATCAGTTCAAAGTCATCGATCGTAAACTTGAATTGTGAATCTGCTGATTTGTGCGAAAAATCGCACTGTTAAATAATTAAATTTTTGTTGTTTTTTATATTGCGTACCAAATTATTTGTTATGGAGGAATTAGCTGCAGGTTTGTACTATATTTAGAAGCTAATTTTACGTTAATTGGAGCTTTAATTTAGTAGATATTGGATTTATTTGAAATGTATGCAAATGGGCATTTTTTTTTATTTTTTTTTTTTTTAAGGGACATTTTGTTATATAATTCGGTGTTTGGTATCAGCTTATAGCGCAAGATGTCAGGAAGCAATATCAAAACAAAAATGCTGCCCATAACTGCCCCCCTAGATTTTTTCATCCCATATATGTGTCTAGTTTAATAAAAAAAATCAGAAACTTTTTATGATAAAATAAATTATTTTGCTTGAAGGATCGGTTGGGTTGTGCATTATATCTAAAAGACAGTTATATGATGTTATTTTGAAGCTAAACTGGCTCATCCTCAGAGGTATTTGCTCAATATACCGTCTTGCACGTGGGAAAAATTAAGAGATTTTAAGCTTAAAACTGAATTATACCTTAAAGTGACTGAAATAAGCTTAATAATGCTTTTAAAGTTGTTTCAGACCAGTATCACTTCATTAGGACCAAAAAATATTTTTGATCGGTTTTTCAAGGCAAATACCCCTATGTGCGATGCTTAGTTATCTCTGTCACCGAAAAAAAAAAATGCATAAAAAAAATATTCATCTGCTGAGCATTCCGGTCCAGGCTCTTTCAGTAATATCCTTGTTCGAAAATTCTTGAGTGTTATTTTTATATAAACACTCGCTGTTTTCTATCAACTGCACGAATTTAATAATTTCGTCGGACATTTTTAAAAAAAAATACGTACAAATTCAAAACAAACTTCAAGCGTACAGTCGTACACGCCGATAAGCGACTGACATTGCTTGACGATAGTCGTCATGAAGCGTGCATGCTGCGACGATTACGCGTAGCGGACGAGTAGTGTGTGGATCTCCCCTTGAATACAAGTGTGCGACAACAAATCGTATGCCTCTCGTACATCGCGTCGCATACGCTACGATGATGATACGAGCCGTGTGCGGACGGCCTAAGTCAACGTATAATGCCATCTATCGAGTTGTGGCATTGATCGCAGCACAGCGCCATCTATTATTTATCTCGTTACTTCTGTACCCAAAATGCACGCAAAACGTCTTTCATCACAATGAATTTCACAATCATCCGAAATTTTCCAAGCTCCACACGAATTTTCCACCTTTACATCAAATCATGCGAATGATAAATATATCAATGGAACGTGTGCCCCATGATCATTTGGGAATTAAAAAGTGCGCCCTCTAACAGTCAACCAAAAGCAGCAGCGCGTTGATGATTAGGAGCATGCTTTGACGTTGTTTCAGCTTGCTCCAATGGAATTTTCGCATCGATTCGTGGTAATTGAAGAAACATACATAGAGGTGTGTTATGACACCAGAGTCCAATAGACAGTCCATTGTATTCAAGTTTCCATGCACAGGCACACGTTCTTTGAGTTCGTAGAATTTTCGAATTTTCCACCCGAAATGCCCATCATATTTTTGAAGTGAATCCTGCATAATTTTGTGCGTGTGCATCATTCCAGTACCACAAATTTTACACTACCATAAATCTCTTCAATTTTATACCACATGCATAATTTATTAGAAATATTTACAACGTAGAAGCAAAGGTGAGCTTGCTTTTTTGGGACAAATGATTTCAAATTTCACACATGACATATTCCTTTTGTTGGTTGTGGTGGAAATGCAGTAGAAAAACCCCAATTTTCTAGTTCTTTGTTTATAACAGTGTTAAATTGCCTGTGTCCTTACGAGTACCTACTCCTTTGATGTAGTTATTTCGTTAGCATGCGTAATGTTATTTCACATGCATGATGGTGCATGGATGTTGTGAAGGTAACTTAATTAATACTGCAACTTTATATCTACATATTTTAACATTCAGAGGTATACGGTTACAGGGTTCGTATTCTTTTGAAGAAATTTGCATGCTCAAAATGAATATGAATTGAACAAAACGAGTGAATATTCTTTTGAATCGGTTGGCTCCATTAAATTTGCTGAATTTGATAGCGTGAATTTTGTTTATTGTTTGGTAACAAACTTGGCAGCACTGCTGAGAGTGAGTTAACTGGTTGAAGTTTTGTATTTTGCCAAATGGAAAAGTCAAAAAGGACTGCTTTAGAGTAAGTTTGGTATCTGTCAGCTTTAACGTTTGATTTGTAAGTCATTCGACATATTTCATAATCTGGATTGCGGTGTTCTTAGAATGTCAAAAATGACTCTGGTAGTGGTGCGAATGGGTTTGCTCCTTTCGTAAGTGAGCAAAAATGAACGAGAACTAAACGAATCGAAGCGAAAACCTAGCTATTATGGTCTTACAACAAAAGTTATGTCGACGTACTCACCCATTCTACTATCATAGTTCGGCCTTTAGGGCAGAAGAAGGAAACGAAAAGAACTCAAGGTGCTGAAGTACTCAATTGGGTAATTCGGCTCAAGTATTTCTGCTTTGGTTCAATGCTCCGAGCCACAAAGAAATGGCTCACATTTGGCTCATTTGGCTCAAAACTTCATTCTGTTAAAAAAAATATTAAAAAACAATAAAACGTCATCAGGAAATAAGAATAGCTATTCAATCTTCAAATAACATTGAGACAAATAATTGCAATCGCTTAAAGTATGATGTAATTATATCACTTATAAGTTTTAAAGTGCTTTAAAAGGGATACACAAGAACATGTGGGCATTTTAACAACCTAAAGAAGAAATAAGGAAATGTTAGCCGTATTGTTTTTGTTTTTTAATTTGTTTTTGTCTTTATTTTGTCACTAGTCCTAGTGTGATGTGTGACCCGGGCACAAGGGAAAAACGTACCTGTTGTCCCACTGAGAACGGGAAAAATTATATGCGGTTTACTTTGTCTATCTTTTTTCTAGTCATCTTTTTTTAAATATTTCATCGCATCAAAACATGGCAAAGAATAACGGAGACATATTCACTTTGATTCGAGCAAAAGAAAATAAGATTTAATTTAAGTGGGTGGCCGTGGCGTAGTGGTAGTCGTCGTCGCTTGTCATGCGAAAGGTTCACGGTTCGAATCCAGATGTCTTCGAAGCATTTATTTCTCACGAAATAAAAAAAAGTTGATCAGTTTCAGAAGTTAATATTGAAACCTACTGCGAAGTCATAACACTGGCAGTAGGATGTTGAATATGGCTGAAGAAATTGATCGCACAAACTATAATAATAAGAAACATATGGAAAAAAAACTCCTGTGAATCATAAGCAAGTACAAAAATAACACACAACTCTCCAGTTATCCTGGACACCGCCCATAGGGTTAGTTGAAATTGAAAGCTGAAATCTGAGTTTCCTACCACTACGTCGATCTGTCTGTCTCTCGTTCTCGTCCTTCATGTTCTCGCGCTGTGTGTAAACATTAAAAGGGTATTCATATCCCCTTTATCGTGTGTAGATTATAAAAAAAAAAAAAAAAAAAAAAAAAAAAAAAATTTCAGTTTGGATTTTACTAAAAGTAAGACTATGATTCTAATGAAAATATGTAATTAATATTAATTCTTACAGGATCTTAAAGCAAACCAAGCTACATGCTATAATAAAGTAAAGAAAGCTAAGAATTAGTCATTTTTAATTTTGAGAAGAAAGTTAGCAAAGTGCGCTAACAATTTATATGCTATTGCCTAATGTTATTTGTTTTATGCCTGAATATTTTGATACTTTCTTAGGGCTTTATTATGGTTTTCGAATCCGAATAGAATGTTGAAATTTTCGCGAACCGTAATAAGTTGATATCACATTTCACTAAATTTGTGAATTTAAAAGCGAGTGTGATTTTTTCGATTCGCAAGTCATAATATGAAATTAACGCAGTCGTTCTGAAGCACTATAACATGAATTCGACCGTGCGGTAGAAACCGTGCACAAACCGAATAGTATGAACAGAGCCTTAGTTGTTAGTGTATTTAATATGAAACAAATTTTCCTTAGTCTATATATGTTAAGTATTAGTATTATGTATTAACATCACAATAAGAACACCAATGGCAACACCAATGTAGTATAACATTATAACATCATATCCTAGTTTGTAAGATCACTAAATAAAGTCAGTTTCGTTTTGTCCACTGAATAACGAGCGTCTTACTCTCACCACACCGAATACATAACATAATTGGCGACGAGGAGTCAAACAAAAAAAAAAAAAAAAAATATATAAAAAATTTCATCATCATGCCGGACGACAAAGCGACAATCTCCAACGCAGCTGCAGCCACCACCACTACCACATGGTATCAGACAGCAAATTTACCGGAATTTTCTCCTGCAAATGAAACGTGGTTCGAATGGAAAGAGAAGTTGGAAATACATTTTTGTGAAGTTAACTGTAAAGCGGAAAATATAAAAAAAGCGATTTTATTAAAGTCTATTGGTGCTGCGCCGTACAGTTTATTACATAGTTTATGTTCACCAAATTCACCGGTTTCAAAAACGTTCAAGGAATTGTGCGAAATATTAGAAACACACTACACACCACCAACCATAATTTTCCGTGAACGTCGAAATTTTCACAGTGCAACTAGACATCCAGATGAATCAGTGGCTCAGTGGTTTGCTAAAGTCAAAAGATTAGCAATTAACTGCAAGTATGGAAGTTCCTTAGACGCTTTCATACTGGATAAATTCATAATGGGTTTATCGGGAAAAATTTTCGACAGAATTTGTGAAGAGGATGAAAAACTGTCGTTACAAGATGCGCTGAAGAAGGCATTAATAGCAGAAACAAAATTTTCATCACGAGCAGAAGCAGTCATCGATTCCAGTGTCAATTTAATAAAAAAACGGGACCATCAAAAAACCAACAAATACAAAGGCAGCAACTACAACAAAGACAACAACAGTAAAAAGTCATGCAAGCATTGCGGTTGGCGTAACCACAATTCCAACACGTGTAAATTCAAGAATAGCACGTGCCATTACTGTTCAAAGATCGGACATTTAGCATCAGTTTGCCGCTCTAAAGTTAAGGAAACAATAAATTATTTATCTGATTCTGATATTGTTAATAACGATCAGCTTGATTTTTCTGTTTTCAGTTTAACCGAAGGGAATTCGACGGACGTGTACTCGCTCCAGGTGGAGTTAAATGATACACCTATGAACATCGTTTGTGATACGGGTGCCCCATGTACATTGACTCCAGCTTCAGTATACAGCAATTTATACTATAAAGATAAACTCAAACCGTGTAGTGTACCGTACGTCAACTATAATGGAGATCGGATTAAATTACTGGGTGAGTTTGATGCAGTAGTTAGATATAGAGGTACCAATAAAAAAATAACAGTAGTGGTCTCAGACACGAAAAATCCGCCCTTGTTGGGACGCTCGTTTTTGAGAACGTTCAACTTTGAACTAACCCAGATTAATTCAATAGAATCAGACGAAAGGTATTCGATTATTATCGAACAGCTTAAGACTCAATTTCATGATGTTTTCAATGAACAATTGGGTGCATTTAATGGACATACAATTTCGCTACCAATTAAAGGTGATGCAAAATCGATTTTCTTTAAACCGCGTCCTATTCCACTTGCATGGAAAAGTAAAATTGAAAGCCAACTACGTGATATAATTAAGAAAGACGTTCTTGAGCCAGTAGATAGTTCTGATTGGGGAACACCTTTAGTTCCAATTCTTAAGCCAAATGGCGAATTACGCATATGCGGTGATTATAAGGTTACGGTTAATAAACATTTAATTGACATTAAGTACCCATTGCCGCGCATTGATGAAATATTTGCATCTTTAGAGGGTGGTCAACTTTTTACGAAACTCGATTTATCTAATGCGTACAATCAGCTTATTTTAAGCAATGAATCGCAACTCCTTTGCACGTGGAGTACGCACATTGGCATTTTAAAAATGAAACGATTACCTTTCGGTGTCAAACCAGCGGCTGCAATTTTCCAGAAAACTAAGGAAAATATATTACTTGGTATTCCGAATGTTGTCGTTTATCAAGACGATATTACTGTAACAGGTAAACCATTTCAGGAACACGTTAAAACATTAAAACTTGTTTTAAATAAACTGCAAATAGCGGGTTTGAAATTAAACAAAAATAAATGTGCTTTCTTTCAATCTAAAATACAGTATCTAGGTTTTTCAATCGATAAATTCGGGCTATCAAAAACTGATGAACGTGTTTCGAACATTTTAAAAGCTCCAATTCCTACCAACGTATCTGAAGTTAGAGCATTCATTGGTATGGTAAATCATTATTCAAAATTTATAGATAAATTTGCTCATAAAATGAGTCCTTTGTACCATCTTTTGCAAAAAGGTGTTTCTTTCAAATGGTCCAAAGATTGCCAGAATACATATGAGTTAATGAAAAAGGAAGTCACTTCAGACCAAATTTTGGTTCATTTTAATCCCGACTTACCAATAATTTTATCAACCGACGCTTCTAATAATGCGATTGCTGGTGTGCTTTCACACAAATTTTCTGATGAATCAATAAAACCAATTGCTTTCATTTCCAGAGCACTATCCAAAAGTGAGAAAAATTATAGTACGCTGGAAAAAGAAGCGTTAGCCATTATTTTTAGTGTCACCAAACTTAGACAATATCTATTAGGCAATTATTTTATTTTGCAAACTGATCACAAGCCGTTAATTACCATCTTTGGTGAAAATAAAAGTCTCCCAATTATGGCAGCTGCTCGAATACAACGTTGGGCATTCATCTTATCTGGTTTCAATTATGCAATTCAGTACATTAAAGGAACTTCAAATGAAGCTGATAATTTATCACGTATACCACATTTGACTTCTTCTGAGCATACTGACAAAGAAGAACATTACATTAACTTTGTTGTAAAAGCAAATACGTTGCAATTGAATTTTAAAATTATTGCTATTGAAACAAGACGCGATCCAATTTTATCAAAATTGGAAGATGCTATTCAAAAGGGTACTGTTAAAAATTTGGAAGGTTCACAATTTGATTCATTCAAAAATAAGGCATTAGAGTTGACGGTTGAACAGCATTGTATTTTGTGGGGATATCGAACAGTTATTCCTCAAAAATTGCGTAATCTAGTTCTAAAGGAGTTACACTTGTCACACCTTGGTATTGTGAAAACTAAATCACTTGCTCGATCATATGTTTGGTGGCCTAACATGGATAGAGACATCAAAAATCTTATAAGAGATTGCAATGCATGTCAAGAATTACAAACGAATCCAGAGAAAAGTCCCTTAATTTCATGGGAACCAGCATGCTCAGCTTGGAGTCGAATTCATATTGACTTTGCTGGTCCTATAAATAGTTTCCACTTTCTGATAGTAATTGACTCATTTACTAAATGGGTTGAGATATTTAAAACCAAGGCCATAACATCAGCATTCGTAATAAATAAGATGAGCGAATTATTTTGCCGTTATGGTATTATCGACATTTTAGTCAGTGACAACGGTCGACAATTTACCTCACAAGAATTCAAAACATTTTTGAAAATTAACAATGTTAAACATGTATTGACAGCACCTGGCCATCCAGCAACCAATGGTCAAGCTGAAAACTTTGTAAACATTTTAAAAAAGTCGTTATACGCTAATTTAAAAATCAATAAACAAGTCGATATTGACATTATTCTAAATCGATTTTTATCAGATTACCGAAACACAAAACATTGCACAACCAACGAATCACCCGCAAAATTATTTTTTGGTAGAAATTTGAAAACTAGATTCAGTTCATTGAAACCACCATTAATTAAAGATAATATTATCGACAGTCAAAATAAAAGCAAGCAATATTTTAAAGGCACACGCGAAATTAGTTTCAACAAGGGTCAAAAAGTGTTTATTCGAGACTACAGAGATCCAAACAAAGCAAGTTGGTCACCAGCTACTGTAAAACAAAAATTGGGTCCTCGTTCTTATTGCTGCATCATCTCAGAAAGTAATAGAGAAATTAAAAGACATTTATGTCAAATTCGCGGTCAAAATATTGGTACAGTACAGGTTGATGATACTGAGGCTGAGAGTAAATTGTATGAGCCAAACCCAGGAACACACAGCGGTTCGCCGGTGGTAGCATCGAGTCGCGAAATTCCTTCGGTTGACTGTGAACAGCCTAATCAACTTGTTCAATCAAGACAATTAAGACCGAGACAAGACGGAAGAGTAGTTAAAAAGTAAAGTAAACCGTATAAAGTTTTGATTACATAATAATTTGTCTATCTTGAGTTTAACACATATTCATTTCTCTACATTATTTTATTAGATTAGAATTCATATTGAATTGAAGAATTGAAGTTTTTCTTAAGTTTATATTATAATGAAAATTAATATTATTAGGAAATGAATTGAAGTTTTTTATGAATTAAATAGAATTATGAAATATGAATTGTTAAAATTATAAAGAAAATTAATTGAAGTCATTTTTAGTTTATATTATATTTAAAGGAATTTGCATTGTTTTATAAACTATTAATAACTTTATTACAAAACTTATGGAGAGCGTGTTAAGTATTAGTATTATGTATTAACATCACAATAAGAACACCAATGGCAACACCAATGTAGTATAACATTATAACATCATATCCTAGTTTGTAAGATCACTAAATAAAGTCAGTTTCGTTTTGTCCACTGAATAACGAGCGTCTTACTCTCACCACACCGAATACATAACAATATACTTGCTTACTTACTTAACGGGCTCCCGACCCATGAAGAGGCTCTGCCTTAGACACGGCAGCCTTCCATTTTCTTCAATCCCGGGCACGCTGCTTCCAGTAGTCTAGACCAAGCGCACTGGCATCCGCGGTAGCTTGGTCCTTAAACCAGAGGTTCGGTCTTCCTTGTCATCTCGATCCTGGGGGCTGTGATTAGTAGATCCTCTTTGCTGGAGCATTGTTGTCCATTCGCTCGATGTGCCCGAGCTAGTGTAGTCGAAGTGTTTTGACTTTTCGGACAACATCCACATCTTGGTACAGCTCATAGAGTTCGCGGTTATATCTTCACCTCCATTCGCCCTCCTCGCATACGGGACAGAATATCCGACGAAGAATTTTTCTCTCGAAAGTATTCAAAATCTGCTCTACTTTCCTGCTTATCGTCCAACACTCGGCTCCATATAGCAGAACTGGCAGGATCAATGTTTTGTAGAGCATGCATTTCGTCTTCCGAGTTAGGAGTTTTGAACCCTTAGTCTATATAGATTTTTAAAAAACACGCCTGATATGTATCTACTTAGAAAATTAATTTGCACAGCTTTAGTTAATATGCAATATTTTACAAAACGTAAAAATGACTCGTTGATTGGGCAAAATATCTACATAATGTACTGCTAGGGTTAAGGAATGTCATATAAAAATAAGTTTGGGAGCTGGGAGTACTAACCTATGTATGCACATAGGCCAACAAATATTCTTTCAGATCTGTCTATTTTTATTTTAAATAATAAAGCCACCTGATCACATCAATTACCCTTATGTACCTACAACCATACATACAATATACATTTGCATACATATGTATGTTTGTTCGCTGTTCTCCACGTTTACACAGACGCCCATACTTGTTAAGCCTACAACGATGATTTATGGCATCAACGTTGTCGAATGCGCTATAAACAGCAAAGCAAATTTCATTAAAATCCCTTAAGCTGTACCCAAGTTATGAGCGTGGGGGTTTATAATTAGTTTTTTTTTTTTTTTTAGCTCTGTAGGAAACAGAATGGTGGAAAGGCTTTTTCTTTTTATTTCTCTGTTTTATTTAGTGTGGGGATTTTATTGAAAAAAAGAAAAAAAACAAAATGTTTGCCTTCGGTATGTAACTTAAGGTTCAATGGACTTTTTATGGAATTCAGTTGACTTCCGCGATATTTCAACTAATCCACATTGGAGTAACTGGCATTATTATTTTTTGTATAAAATGTAGCATACCTACATGTATCTGAAGATAAGACTTGTAGAGTATATAAGTTGATTAGACAGCTTCACTTTGATTAGATTGTCGGGATGATGATGTCTGACCGTACTTGCGGGTGGCAAAAGGGGTGAACGTGCATCTTCTTCATCCCTTTCTTAGATGCGAATAAATTCACTACTGAAACAAAGATTTACAAAATCTCTAACAGGAAAAGTAAACCAAGTGGATTATTGCAAACAAAAATTAACCCCTATTATAGCTCCTTTCAGAAATAACTCGTCTCTGTATCACGATTCCAAAATCAAAACTAAGTTTCTATTGCAGTCATTGTAATCTATATTTTTGAATTGAGCCCCCCAATATTTTTTGTATCTATTCCACAACACAAGGTGTTCGATAGTGCCGATCAGATTCCGTACGAGTCGGGCCTCGCACAATGATTATTCCATACGTAAGCTCGGGATATTTTGATTCTATTCAAAGACACTATAAGATCTCTAAAATGATATCCCAAAAGATTATGGTCGGGAGCAATCTCTAAGTATTCAGTGCAGCCATCGCAAATTAAAGGTATTGCATACTTTCCTTATGATTTTCTACAAATCAAAACTTCAAACGCGTGTATCTAAAAACTGCATTTTTTAAGTTGGCAGGAAACATAACTCAGACAATTTTCAACCGATTTACTTGAAATTTTGAACATGTCTTGAAAAATACATTGTCTATGGAAGCTCGTAGGATTTCATTTAGCCACCAGATAGTCTTCTGATACCAAGCATAAGGCCATAAAAACCTTTAACCCTGGAAGTACATGCTTATTTTTTGTACGTAAAGGATATGCTTCGTCGAATCGACGACGGCATTATTCAAACCAGTTTTACAAATGAGACATGCTACAAAAACTATGAAAACCGATTGTATTTAGTTATTTAGTTCATTGAGCATAAAGAAAAGCAACAATGGACATTTGTTCTTATAATATTCACTTAAAAAATTAATTTTCAAATCTTCATGTTATTTTGCATATTTTATAAAACGCGAAAATGCGTCGTCGATTCGACGAAGCATGAACTTCCACGGTTAAAGATATCTTTGCGTTGAAAATTCAGAAAATCTTAAATAAATTAATATTTGACGTTTGACGTCGGAAAAGCGTTGTAGATGCTCACGCCTTATATAATGTATGTATAAAAAAGTATTATCTTCTAAATGTTTGCTACTAAATCAAACATTTCATGTGGTGCAACCAAAAAAAAGTAGAAAAATTATGCTGCTGCTTATTCACACTTTGAACCAATGCTGGGGGATCGTGGGAAAAATCATTTTTTGTGGGAATTTGTACCTCAAAAGGGATCGAGGGAAAACCCTATGACTTTGTGGGAATTTGTTTTATTTATAAAATTTAAACCAAGAAAATTGCAAATCATTTATAGTTTTTATTAAGGTACCTATTCCAACTCGTTGAGATAAAAATAACGAAACTCACTTTAAAGTAACCGCTTATTGCGTTTGAGGCCTATCTTTGTCCTCTTCCTTTTTATTTCCCCTAACACAATGGTTTAATAACACTAGAAATGGTATTTGAAATATTTTCAACCAAATTTTACTTGCTTCATCATGTTGAATGCAAGTTCATTTATAAAAGTTACTTATTAGTTCAGGTTTCCGCGATCCGTTATATCTTTCGATTTGATCGTTGGCATTATCGTTATGTTGGGGTGAGTTTATTACATATTTGTAAAAATTTTGTTGTCAATTGGTTTAAATCAGTATACATTTTTCAACGCTACTTCTGCAACAGTCATGTCGCAGTCGTGCAGCAAATTAAAATAAACTCCAAATTTGCACAACAAAAGGGGTAATTTGACATTTATGAACACACGTGCTGCCGGAACGTTTGCAATGGTAATGCAGTTTTTCTACATTTATGAACGCAGTATCTGCATTGCTGCGGTTTCTTTTACAATTATGAATTCACCATTGATGCTACTCAAATAACAAAGGCATACTTCATACACACTTTTTTTTCTCATTCTCCAGTAAACTGGTTTGCATAGATAAATTGATTTACTTGGAGAAAATAATCAAAAAAGTCCCGAAAATGTGTCACAAACCCAGATAACTTTTGTTATAATTATTTGTGGCGAAGTGATTTTAAGTGAAAAAAAGTGTTCCATAACGCCATTAGTACAAAATGCGCATTGTTCCAACTTCGCCACTTAAATTGGACACCAAGATAATTATAATTATACCTAGTCCACGTAAAGCCCAAACCTCATTTTAAATATTTAATGTGAAGTAAGGCTTATGCATTATTTTTTCTCCCTGAAATAACAGATGAAATAATCCTAACTCACTTTAAACACTTAATAGGTAAAGTCGACTATAATTATCAAAACTCTTTGTTACGTGCTAATATAATTTTAAATTGTACTTTATCCAACTATAATACTGCCCCATTATTTTTTCTTTAATTATGAAACCTATTTATTAACGTTATTTGGCTTTGGAAATATGTATGTACAAATTAAAATTACCAAGTAGGCAAAGCTCGATTTGCACACAAGGTACAATTTAGGCCATTTGCGCAAATCGAGAATGTGCGCAATTCGAATGCTTACAAAACAAGTATAAAACATAACAGTAATCATTTTTATCAATTATATTTATTACATCCAATAATAAAATAATCGTCAAATTTGTGCTGCTTAGATTCTGACATAAAGTTCATTTTAACGGCTATTTCGCGTAAGTGACACATAACTACGAAGACATAAAAAAAAAGTGGTTAGGTTTGTGTCAGCGTTCCGTTACCTGAAATAACGGAACATTAAAGGGAAATATTTGCATGGTATGAATGCTCAAAGAAGTGTCGCATTTACACGGTAGTGTAAATATTTAATCTTGTGCGGAATTCGAGCGATTGCGCAAAACGAGCATTGCGTAAATCGAGCTTTCAATGTACAAACTTAATGGAAATTTTATTTAAGTCTTTTTTTCTGTGGGTAATAAAATGGGAAAAATGAGATGTTGTGTGGGGAAAAAAGGGAATTTTCGGCTCGGGTGATGGGACTTCTCTGAAAAATTTGGTGTGATTCAACAAGGTTTGTTGGACTTGGCGGTTCTTATTTCTACCCAGATCCACATTACTAGAGCAGCTTTTTGCCTAATAAGTAACGCGACTGTTTTTGAGCGCGGGCGAAGCCGGCTGGGACAGCTAGCTATCTTATAAATTAGACTCAATCACAAAATTATAAAACATCACTATTTATGTACATGCGCACATTAACAATAAAATTGCACTATTTACCTCCACATGTGTAATAAAGATAGTATTGTTGACCCCGTAGTTCCGAGCCGATAAAATAATAATTTATCTTTTCTAAGAAACAGAAAAAATCCATAATCTATTAGCTACTTACAACACGACCGTTGAACCATCTTCTGTTGGTTTTAAGAATCATCTGCTGGATGGATATACTAGAGACCCCTTTATAAATGTGCTTTGAGCTTAAGTACATCAATTCACCATACTTAACCCCAGCAAAATCAGCAGAATCATTTGTTTAATATGACCCCTATCTCATCTCATACTAATTCGGGACAGTCATCCCGAAAATGTTCATCATTTTTTTTATATCACCCACTCGTCCTATAGACAAAAATAAAAGAAGGAGCAAAAACGAAATAAATAAAACCCATTTATACTACCTACAGCTTTCTCATTTTCTTTATCCCTTCACATATATTATCTGACAGAACATCTATTGGAAGGAAGTTTTCTTCAAAAACGGTGCAATCACCACCCACACCCGCCGCCACAAAAGAAGGAAATCACAAATCCAATTTATCTTCATAAATCAATCAGAATACGAAGTAAAACAAAGAAAAAGAAAGAAGAAATGGAAACAATAAAAGAAGAGAAAATTCCTTCGGCAATACTCACCACTTGATATCAAGGATCAATGAATTTTGGGCCAACTAAACATGAATTATTGTAATATTCTTACGATGACCGAGGATGTTTACCTTTATTGCGCATCAACCGAGAATAATGGTGACCATTAGGTAGGTACACGAAGAAATGCTGTATAAAAATACTGAATATATACTCACCTATCTACAAGTAAAGATACATATTTCAACACTGATAAATAACCAGCGGGATGACAAGGATTTGCACCCAAGCGACAAGCATTGCAAAAAAAGGAGGGAAATGAAGTAAAAGACAAGTGTAAAAAGTGAAGCTACGTGACCTCCTGAAAAGGATGCGTGACGGGTCCCACAATGGAAACAATGGACAGAGATTGAAACAAAAAAATTTCCTGCAACTGGTTTAAAGTTCGGTCCATCGGAATAGTAAAGGAAATCCAGTTACCGATACGCAGGGAGAAGTAAATCATTTTGGATGACACTTCCAGGAGCTATAAATATGCATCATACAGAGACGTTGATGGGGTTTGAAGAAAACCCAAATCCAATTAATGGGGATATGTAGTCGTCTATCTCAACATAGAAGAGGTGTAGGAGCTTCAACAAGAGAAGCGGTGTACACATATGTACGAGTCGTATGAGTTCATTGTCAGAAATTCTTAAAATAGCTACTACCATACGAGAATACAATCATAGATGTGTAAATCGCTTTTTAATTCGACTAGCAAGAGTGAGGATTTCCAAAATAATAGTCTACAATCTTCATCTACAGCTACAATTTCTGGCAATTTTATAATATTATTATGGGTTTTAAAAAAGCAGGTAGAAGATGTCCTGCTGAAAAATGGTTTCTTAACCTGATTTGTCCTGGCGTGACCATATGGTAACATTAAAGGGATGGGTGTTTGGGTGTATTTGTTGCAAATTTTTAATATGTAAAGGTAATTTGATTATTTATTTTTAAGTTTTTGCATTGCCAAACGCATGGGCTACTATTGTGCGCTATTTGCTTTCTCGTATATTTTCATTCGTGACTGTGGTGTATTTGTGAAAAGTTGTAAAAACGGAAACCTGTCAAAAATGGAGAAAACTAGCTATATGAATAGGTAAATACCGATTTTGTGTAATTGTGCGTTGATTACAATTTTCCAAATTGAGTACATTGTTATCCCGAAACCATATGGTTTACTGTGTGAAATAAAGGTTTTCCAAAATTCAGGCTGATTATTTACACAGCCAAGATTCCATTCAGCCGTAACCATATGGTAACGGTGGGCACTTCGCACTTTTTTTTTTTATATTTTGCTATCATGACTGACTTTTTTTGCAGACCTATTTCTTTGAAGCAAGCTCTTGATTACTTAAATGAATTGATGTCTAATGATGAAGAACCGACCGCTCTGTATATAGAACCTCCAAACGTTGACGGATATGTAAGTGGTGAGGACGATGGAGAAGATGAAGAAGAGGGAACGCCGGATGATTTATGTGCTGCCCAACTAAAAACTGGCAGCCAAATTCTGCTGTCTAGTGGTCGTCGCATTGAAACCCTCGAAGATACAGCAAGCAAAACCCCAGAGGAGTATGACTGTGATGGTGAACTGTTATTCGATGAAGTATCTCGTCCAATGGAAACTGATGTGCCTGATGAAATCCTTGAGCACATCTGCAAGGAATCCGAGAAATATGCAGTTTTCTTAGGTAAGCCGAATCCTAACTTAAATGTGGACGAGATTCGAGTGTTCATCGGCATTTTGCTGGTAAGTGGATATAACTACCATACACGGGTTCGAACATTATGGTCTGCAGATGAAGATCTTCGGAATGATATGGTTGTAAATGCAATGCGAAGAAATCGATTTCAGCAAATTTTGCAATTTCTTTATTTCAAGGATAACAGTGAGAGCGATCCAAATGATAAAATGTGGAAATTGCGACCTATTACCGATCATCTCAAATCGAACATGCTTAAATATTTTCATCCCGAGCAAAATTTATCATTTGATGAGAGTATGATTGCTTACTTTGGTCGCCATGGGTGCAAGCAATTCATAAAAGGAAAGCCACTTCGATTCGGATACCACTTCTTTGCACCCCAAACGGCTATCTTGCGAATTTTGAGATATATCAGGGCAAAAATCCAAGATCGCAGACAGAGTACGAAGAACGATTTGGCAAGTGCGCTACCCCTCTAATAAATATGATTGATGATTTTAGCGCAGATGTGCAAGCTTTGCCTTTCTCATTTTATTTCGACAATCTTTTCACCGGCTTTCCACTTTTACGGTACCTAAAACATCGAGGTTACAATGCAACTGGAACGATACGCGAAAACCGAATTCCTAAAAGTTGCCCCCTTTTGAACAAAAAAGACATATCAAAAAAAGGGCGTGGATACGGTGAATGTATCAAAATTTCCGAAGCAGATATTAGGCTAACACAGTGGGTTGATAATTCGGTCGTTAAGATTGCTTCAACATCTTTTGGGTTACAACCCGTATCAAAAGTCTTTCGCTACTCCAAGGAACACCGAAAGAAAATAAGTATTGACCAACCATGTGCAATCGCGCACTATAATAAGTTTATGTGTGGGGTTGACCGAATGGACCAAAACATCAGTCTTTACCGAATCGGCAACAGAGGCAAAAAATGGTGGAGTAGCATTTTCACCTGGCTAATCGACGCAGCAGTACAAAACGCTTGGCAGCTTCATCGTATTGGTTCCCCACAGATAACTCAGCTTGAATTCCGACGCCAAATCGCCATTTACTACTGCAAGCGCTATGGAAACAAGCCAAAAGCACCTGGGTCTACGCACAAGAGGAACGAAAAGGATACTGTTGCACAGACCTTACGCTACGATGGCATCCAACACTATGTTTGCGCGTGCGAGAAACGAAGAAGATGTGCTGGAGAAAGATGCGCGTCCGTGGGTCGTACTATGTGCTCTAAGTGCAATGTTGGGCTATGCATTAAGTGTTTTTCTTCATTCCACACAAATTAAATAAATAAACTTACACAGATTTTTCTTTTATTTATTTATTTACTTACTTTCCCTAGAAGTGCCCAGCGTGACCATATGGTAACAACCTACACAGCCACGTCCCCTTATGCCAGCTTTTTCCAAATTCCATTTTCTAGTTTTCTTAGATGCCCTGAGGCAATCTGTAATATAAAAATCTTATTTTTCTCCAAAAAAAAGTTCTAGGACATGAAGGGTTAATGATGAAGAAATTGAAGTTGTAAACCCGTACAAATATCTTGGAGTCATTATTCGTTCAGGTCTCTCGTTTATGGAACATTTACAAGAAAGAAAAACCAAAGGGAAATCTAGTATAAATGTGGTATGGAATAACTTTCTAGGAAAAAACAACATCAAACTTTCTGCAAAGTACAATTTATTTAAAGCAGTTGCCAGAGCAGTATATTGTTATGCGAGTCAAAATTGGGGTTTTTCATATTTTAATGAGGTAAACAAAATACAAAGGTTTTTTGTAAAACGCCTATTTGGATTTCCCGACAGTTCACCAAATTATGTGTTAAACCTAGAAACAGGAATTCCGGAAATGCACTTATACACTCTAGAACAGCAAATTAATTATGTGATAAAGGTATTGTTTGCATACCCCAGAGATAGACTGCCATCAAAACTAGCAAGAGTCGCCATTCAAAAAAGATGCTATTGGTTTGCAGAATGGATTAAGCTAGGCCAAGAGCTAGATATTACTATACGCACAGATTCCATAAATAAAGAATATTTTATGAGCTTGAAAAACAAAATTATAGAAGGACTACGAAACTCTCAAATTTTGCAAGACAAGAGTAAAGCTGAGACTAGTTCTCATGGAATTTATAGTCAACTTAGCCACCAAGTTGGGTTCAAATACTTTACAGATGGATTCTCCAAAAACAAAATAGGATGGATATTCAAAGCAAGATGTGGCCTTATATATCTAAACTCGTCTTACCAACGAGAAGAAGTGAGACTTCAGAGTACAATGTGTAATCTGAGAGAAGAGGAAGATATAATACACTTCATGGGAGTCTGGCCAGTACTGAAGGAGATAAGGCGAAAATATTTTAATAAATCTACGTTGCAGCTAAACGAAATAAGTTCAATTTTAAACAACGAAGCACCGAATGGATGGGAGAGTGTATTTTTTATATGCCAAGGAAGCATGGTTTTATAGAAGAATATAACTCGTAAAAGCAACTTGTTAAACAACACTTTAGGTTATCATAATTTATATACAGGGGTGGCTAGCTAATTAGCACACCCATTGAAATTTTTCTTTCTGGCGACAAAATGCATTAAAAAAGTTTATTAACGCATTCCAAATACAAATATTTAGTTTTATTTGAACACATTATTATATTTTACGAAAAGTAAAAAAACAAAAATAGAAAATGTAACTATAGTTTAGAGAAAAAAAAGACAATGATCAAGATCAATGCTTTATGGACGTGTTATTATGTGAGGCAGCTGCTCTCTAAAATGATACTTAGAGAGTCTGAAAAATAGTTAGAACAACTTAGAAGTAATTTAAATGTGATTTTGGCTATTCAGATTTACTTAATATTCGATTGGGTATCCTTTCTGAACAATAACGGCAGCATATCTCCTGCTTAATTACGTCATTAGGTCAGCACAGACTTCAGGAGGAATTTTGTACCATTCTTCCCGAAAAGTGGCCCATAACGCGTTTGCCGTGGTAGGTTTTAATGCCATTACATGTCGTTTGAAGATGACCCATCAATTTTCTATTGGATTGATATCCGGGCTTTGTGGGGCCAAGTCAGAACGGTAATATCGTTTGCATCAAATCACTCCTTAACTATGAGGGACGTATGGCATGGGACATTGACTTGCTGAAACACAGTTTGCCGATGTGTTGCAAGTGGAAAATCATCATAGAAATGTACCAAATTGTTAGCCAATATGCTCTGGTACATAAGCCCATCCATTTTTCGTTTAACTTGGACTATTGGCCCAACAGTATTCGCGGTAAAGCAGCACCATAACATCACGCTGCCACCTCCATACTTAACCGACTTCGTAGTTTACTTTGGGTTCAAATCCTGGTTGTAAGGATGTCGTACGTAGGTTCTGCCATCGGTTCCATACAGATTAAATTTGGATTCATCGCTCCAGATGACAGAATTCCAGAGAAACTGACTTTTAAAGATATGGCATTATCCGAAATCCAGCCGTTGTGTTCGATTAGGCTATGAAACCTTCGGTTTTTGGAGACTCTGGCATCCTTGAAGATAATTTTGCAAAAGCCGAGCTCTAACAGTCCTAGCTGATATATTCACACAGAAATTTTGGTGCATTTGAGCTCTTATTTCCATTGAAGTGGCGAATGGGTGCCTAAGGGTATGTATGACTATCGGACTATTCTCATGTTTTTAAGCATTTTTTGACCAGGATTGTTTCTGATTTGCAAAAACCCCACGTTAAAGGTAATGCTTAAGTGCATTCTGTACTTTTTTTTTGTGAAAATCCGATTAATCTTGCAATTTGGATATGTTCTGCTCTTTTTGGTGCAAATTCGGAATCTGACTTCTTTCTGCCTTCATTGAACTCCTTTTTTTACCCATATTTATTCTCAAATCTTAAAAAAACAATGAACAACTAAGGGAGATTCCAAAAAAAAAAATAGCTCTGATCACAGAATTGGAATTTTTTCTGTAAAAACTTACTTGAATGCTTGGGTGTGCTAAATAAAATACCACTGTAAAACTCACGGTAAATCTTATATAGCACGGAATCGTATTGCAAAACGATATATTTTTTTCTCGATTAAGTTTTGTCATTGATGTACGTATAAAACTCTTAAGCATTTGTTCGCTTATAAGTAAAAGAAATTGCAGAAAAAAACATAAGTTTGAATTTTCATTGGGGTGTGCTAATTAGCTTGCCAGCGCTGTATATTATTAAAACAAAAAAAAAAAAAATAATAGATTACCATAGGTTACCACCACCCAACAGACGACGAAATGTCATTGTTGTACTTTTTTGTTAGTTTCAAACTTTAAGTTAATGAATTATTGAATATTATAAAAAACTGTAAAACTGAAGAAGATGAAATAAACAAAACATTATTATTATACATATATTATTATTGTTATATTATAGTAAAGTTTTTGAATTATATATGTATGTTTGTGCTGATAGATTCTTACCTTTATTAATTAGAAAGGAAGAACAAAAAAGAAAGACGATTTTAGTTAGTAAGAGGCAGACGGCACAAACAAAGGCCTGTTACCGTTCAATAATTTCGAAAAATATGGTGGCTGCAATGTCGATTAAGAATATGTTCGAAGTCAAAGAAATTGTATAATAGTTAGGGGTAGTATTAATTTTCATACTCGCAGCTATGCCAAAAATGTTTATGGTATCTTTGATATGCCGAAAAAGAGATGTTTTGCGATTGACTACCCGTAACTCCATCTGAGGTTTTACCAATTGATGCGCGAGTTCAATTATAAACTCACGACGCTTGTTACTTTTTTTCTGTGTAAACAATCTGTCAACAAATATATGTTTAGTATTTAAGAAGCGAGTGCAGAAACATATACATACATAGCATGTTGAAAAAAATGTCAGTGGCCAGCGATTACTAGCGCGTTCGCATGAGTAAAATGATATCATATTGTTATATATAAAGAAGATGCTGCTCCGTATGCCTAGATATGTGACTTAATCCACCTTGCATTCACGGGCTATTTCTTATCACACTTGTCGTTTGCTCGACAAACAACAAGTGTGTATCGAACTTCGCCCGCACTAGTTTTCACCTCTATCTCCATCTTCTTGAAACGATGAAATTAGAGAGTGAAGTTGCGAAGGGCAGTAATCAAGAGTGAGTGGATGAAGGCCTAGACAAGAGCAGTAGTGTGTTGGCGGTCAAAGTAGCATAAGCCTATAATTATAACGTTAATAAATAAAAACGAAATAAAAACTTAAATTGTGTTTTAATTATAAACAAGGGTCATCTTAATACAATTAAGATAACTATATGGTTCATCCATTGTGTCCGCTCCGGCCTTTTATTTATTGTAGTCCAATATTTGATGGGTTTTACTAGCCTCTCCATCAATGTTAGGATGTTAGTGTTCAGTTGAACTAAGAATAACTGACTAACTAACTGCTATTTTATGGGCGAGTAGAAGAGGCTAGTAGCTCTGGTGGAACAAATTTTTTGTTCTGACGAACTGTTTCAACTTAACCAACGCTCTTGGACATCAAGGCACTGGCCAAGACGAGTGTGGAAAAAAAGTTGTCAGCGTATATTGTTCGTCCTGTACCAAAAAACACTATAACAATATCCATTACCACTCGTTTGCCCTGATTCACCTCTCTATCTTCATGGGGAAGTTTACCGGTGTAAATTTGATCCTGCGACAGTGTTGTCACTTGGATTTTGAAAAAAGTGGTAGATTGGACAAAAAGATGTGGTAGATTTAAAAAAATGGTAGTAGATTTGATAACATTGACATTAGTATATAAATATGTATGTACATTGCATCAAATGATGTGCGGATGAGGATTTTGGAAAGGGTTTCCAAACACATGAATGAACATTTAATTGAAAGAGAATTTGTGTTTAGAGTCCTGCCCTGCGATGGATAGCATGTATGTATTAGAGTAATAAGCCCACCACATCTTGACACCATATAAACACACACTCCCACCCTCAATTCCAACTGCATGCTTGAGCTCGGAGTTTAGAAATACACTGGCTGATATCTGAACAATCAATCGATGGTGAATTTTATTGCTTGCTTCCTTATATTACTAACAAAGTGCTTATTCTATCTTAATTTAACAATAACTAATTGCGTACTTGAGTATTGGACGAAATCACAATCGAGCAGTGCCCTCTCCACGCAGTCTCTCCCCACAGGGGTTCAATGTGTGCCTCATTGCATGACCCAGCTATTGTTCTGAGAACTTACTGCTGGGTCAGCAAAACCCGGTACCGGTGGTGAATTTACTGTTGGACTTAGTGATTCGCCGACACAGCTACCTTAACCTATACGTATATCAATTGTTACCTATGCGGAAAGTGCAATGCCTGACTTGCGATTATCGTGACATACTTCAATATCCCACCCCATCCCATCCCACCCAATCGCAATCGCTATCGTGCCGGTGTGTGCGAGCCTTAAGGGGTTTTACAAATGCAAAGTTTGATCGAAGTAATCAATGAGTAGTTTTTTTCATGTACTACTGTTTGAATGATGTTTTCGAGAGTGTGTAGAGAGTTTTGATTGGAAAAAATATTCATACTTGTTTGTGTTCGCAATTTTTTTTTTCTACCAGTGTTACTCTTCTAGACTCTTTCCAATCATTATTCAAGAGCGACTGGCACTCTTTACCTTGTTCAATGCTCAATGTATACTTCATCGTCTACAAATTGGTAAGTAAAAAATACCTCGAGTAGATATGCTCCTACTGGACATCGAAAGTTAATTAAAATGTTTGTATTCAAAACTGAAAGCAACATTGCATCGTTTCAAAGTACTCGTATATAGCAATTCTGTGAAAGTTTTCATTTGTGTTTTACAAACATCTAGCAGAGTCCAGCTGGAAAAAAAAATCTATTTTCTATCTTCACATCCCACATACGTTTAGTTGGTACCAATGCCATCTTTCGTATCTGAAATACGAAATCAATGTTCTCTGTACAATGAAGCTCGTAGGCATGAATGTCAGTAGTTGTCAGAAAGTAGAGTTTAAAAGACAAATCGCATGTACACGTAGATACTGCAAATGACAAACGAAAACAAAGGAATGCCGTATCCCTAGATAGTCTTTAATTTGAAAAATTGTTCATGTTCATGCTCTCATGTACGAGAAAGTGTTTGCATGCCCTTTGTCATGTACATATGTACATCATGTGTGTAGCCTTTTGGTAAAATGAAAAATTCGTACTTGAATGTTTGCAGTTTTCCTTTGAAGATAGAAATCGAACAAACACCATTTCCATTCATAGTTATATCAAGGTTTTATTAAACATCACAGAAAGCGAGGGAAGCAGATATTTGCAAATTTTCGACAAAAACGATCATTATGACATAACGGTGTTCCGGGAAACCTAGTTTTTTTCTTTTGGCCATAGTGCCCTTTCAGATAGGTATACAATTTTTTTTTTTATTTGACAGTGGTCTACAATAGTTCCGACTGACTGAACACCAGCAAATAGGTAATCCTCTTTTAAAATGTTTCCTTTGTATTGTATTGCCTTTGAATACATTTTCTACATAACGCTAGTTCGATCGCAATATGAGTTTCCCAATGTTTGCTTTTGCATACCTACCTACAAACCATGGGTTGGGTACGATTGACCATATTTTAAAATCTTGTTTTAAAAATCTTGCATTATCAATGATGGTGCCGTGAAGGCACCGCGCGATTTTGTCAATTTTATTTTCTCAAATTTTCAAAAACTAAAATTTTATAAGTTCCTTTTCCCATATTTTAATTTTTCGTAATCTACGTGAAGAAGCTAGATAATAAGTAAAGAAGCAAAATTCTAGTACTTTGAATTTGAGAAAAAAAATTGTATACCTAAATAAAATTTGGGCGAATTTCACACTATTCTTTATCTTATGCTCAAAAGCTGAAGTTAAGATTTGAAAATTAGATATGTATTTAGATTTTGAGCATTAGATGAAACAACTAGAGGAACAATCCCATTGTCTGCTCGATTTGTTGACAAATTGTTTAAAATACCACAACTATGGTATATTTTGCCAAGCGCTAAAGATTAGTTGATTTTCTTCTCCTCAATTGACATAATTATATTTATTTAAAAATAAATATTTACAGTTGTTACAAAATCAAGACGGACTTAATAATTTCGAACTTTTAAAGATGGTTCATGGGCCGATTGAAATTTAATCAGGTAAGGGAAACAATCCATTTCAAAGTGACATAAAGCCATAATAGCCTTAAGTCACATTCATAAAGCGACATAAGGCCATACCCCAAAATATGACTTTATGTCGCTTTATGAGAGCGTCATAAGGCCATATATTGAAATAATTTGAAATATGGCCTTATGTCACGGCACCATCAATTATACTCTTGGATGCCTGACGGACCTTCAGAAGAGATGGCTCCGTGATGTTTCCTCGTACACAATTCTTATATTCCCCTAGCAATACACTTTTCTTTAATAAAAATTGTACAATAACATGTTTGTGCTTACATATTTGGAACTTTTCAAATATTCGACCTTATGTAGCTTTTTGTAAAACGTCTTGAAAAATTGCAGCTGACAGATTTGCGAAATATTTTTATTATTTTTATTATTGTTACTAACACAAGGCCCACATGTTTTCGATACTTAGGCTTGCCTTTATAGGCCAACAATAAGCCAAATGTGGTCGCGCATGTTAGGGTATATGCCACCTGTTTAATCAATACTAGAGTACCAGGGCGGGGAATCTTGCATATAGAAACCCTATACCCGTAGGTATAGGTAATAATGTTTTTCGTAATAACTTTACTCATACGGACTTTTTCAAAATTGTTTATACTGATGAACAAAGTTCAGTTCATAAACTTTCGATCAGTGTTAGAATCATTGACATCGGTGCAGAAATATACTCTCAGAAGGAATCACAAGCTCTTGAGCTAGCGATTTGATTATATAGAAGCATTTATCTATCTATCTATAATATAGATAGATAGATAAATGCTGGCTCTGTCACCAGACCAACTAGTTTCACCCGCCATTAATTTTAATTAGTTTAAATAATTGTGGCACCCTGTGTTAGTCTACAAATCAATCAGCATCAATATTATTGATAAATATGCTCGATTTAAGACCCATCAATTTTAAGTTTTTTATAAAATACAGTTATATCGACAAAATTCTTACTTAAAAATATATTACTGACCACCCTGTAGTATGTACAAGAAAAATTATTAAAATACCTTTTATGGTTTAGCAAAGAAAAAAGTCATTTGGCCCCACTGTGCAGCGTCTACATCGACCCATTAGGTACGTTCGCGGACTTTTTGCACTAAATATGGGTTTTCTGTCAAATCTCGAAGAGTGGGGGTAAAATTCTCTCAAAGGCAGAAAAATCACGAAAAAGTAATCGAACGCATTAAGCACCAAAAAAATGAAGAATGTATGCGATGTGACAGATTTGACAGTTTTCATAATATACCCGAAAGAAATTTCTTGGACTAAAATTCATATATTTTTGCGTACGCGAACGCATTTTCGTTGTTTTTCGTTATTTTTCGTACATTTTCGTTATTTTGGGAGGGTACGCGAATGGACCTATTACTACATGACAAAAAGGGAAGTATAAGTTTAGGCTCCCGGTGCAACGTGCTAGTATGCTGTGTAACAGCAGCATTATAAGCTACGACTCGATGAAGTGCAAAAAATATTTTTGAGAATATAACTTTACATGATTTATAAAGCGCTGTCATTAGTCACGATTGTCTGGAAGTGACAGGTGTTTGTAAAACTTAAGTTTGTATGTAAATGTTAAACGTCATCAGCCGTTTCAATTGTTTGGCTACATTCATGTTGTCTTTTTAACAGAACCGCATCCATCTATCTTCTGCAGTTGTGGTATCGAAGCGCTACCATTAGTGCCAACCACTAAAACGGCACAATCATGGACTCAGTAGCAGAATCAATACCAGTACGATCCAAGAACACATAAGTAAATGTATAACCACAAGGTTGTCCCAGATATGACACCTGTGATAGAGCTTGGCAGTGAAACCACAACACACATCATTATCAATCAATACGCGTTATCCACTGACAAAATTCCGCAATGATTTGCGAATTTTAATAAAAGATAGTTTTTTAAGCAACGTATTATTTTTAATGATAAGTGAAAACTCGTACGTCATTTACAGTAAGGTAATCGACTAAGAATGTTGAGCTCCACCTAATGCCCCGCGCCAGTGCTGGTTACATGTATTCGTAGGTAACCCTTCGGAGATTTTAAGCTTTTTTTTGTTGCTGTTTCTAGCGGATGTAAGTAAAGTTTATTTATTTTTTCATTGATTTTTGAGTGATTAATTATTATAGTGTGGATTACAAGAAACGATGCCTGGTCATGGTTGGTTGGCTTGTGAGTGTAAGGGAGAGATCTCACCTCTTCTTGTTGGCCGCGAGTTGGGTCCGTTATGTTCCCTTCAGGAATTGTGCTGAGAAATGATGGGTTGGGAAGAGCTGTTGTTCGTTAATTCTTTGGGTGTGCAATTTTTGAAAACATGGTACTACTTTCCGAATAAAGGTAGTACTGGTTGTACTAATATTCATATTCTTTGCAAACGCTTTTGAAATCTTTTCGTTGATCCAATTGAAACTTTCGAGCCAGGCAGTGCGAAATTTCCGGATTCTTTTTGAACATTTTTTACAATTTTCTGTAATTTCGTTGCTAGAGTCATCGTCATCATCATCATTAAGACTTAACACTTCACTATACTCTGTTCCACAAAAATTGTCAGTACAGGCTTTATGACTATGGGGGTGTTATTTTAAACACTAGTGTCTGTACATCGATGGCCCCATGCAAAAATATACAAAGTGCACAGTATAGTTTTGAGTTATGTATACCATAAGAATCCCCACATTGTCTTTTATTTTTCAAATTTTTTTCGTGTAAATCGAACCAAAAACCTTGAAAATAGAGCTATAATAGCACTTAGTATAATATCTTATATAAACACTTATTCCAAGCTAAATCATACTAAGCGATATTAATATTTTTATCACTAAATTTTCCAATAAACGCATGTATACTATGTTGACATAGTATTTTTTTTGCATGGAATTTTTGGACGTTGGATACACTAATGTGCCTTTTAGTATACTTCTGTCTGCACACAGGAGAAAGAAGATGACACTTAAGTGTGACTTAGTATTCTCTTTTTCTATTGATTTCCAGCCACACTAATACTAAGTGCACTTAAAATAGTTTTTGACATGTTTGGTTCCGTGTTAAACATAACTAACATCAAATAAAATATTCAAAAGTTTGAATTAGACAGTCAAAATTATACTAACTGCAATTTAACATAATAAGCCACAATATTGCAGACCTAACTCCATCTCTAAAAAATTGTATACAAATTATGAGAGTAACAAAGCATTCAGCTTAAAAATCCGTTAATAAATAAAGAAGTTATAGTCAAAAAACTTTAAACGTTTCTCCTGAAAAATAGCAAAAATGCACTTAGTATCTTTTTGCATGGGGCCATCGAATTATATTATATTCCTGGCACCCAATTAGAAAAATTGCCACTGAAATTAAACGAAAACTACTGCCTTATGGGTTTTGTTTTTGTCATTTTCGTTAAATGCGCATACATCCCACCATGGCCACACAGATAATGACATACTGCGGTCGTGTGGCCGCCGTCAACCCTCGCTGTATGTATGGAAATAATTAACATTAAAGCAGTGTTACCATTACAAAATTGAATGAAATCGTTACAGAACGAATAAATGAGCATGAATCAGGGATGGAAAATGACATTTTTGACTTGAACTTAAAACTGTTTTAAAATTGTACTGAAAAGGAGCCAATTGTATTAAAAACTATTTTTAGCATGAAAATATAATATAAAGTGAACTCAAAATATTTTGTTTTTAAAAACATAAACAAACAAAAATAAATTAAAAATACATTTACATAAATAAACATAAATAACTTCATAAAAAACCTTACAAACAAAAATACTTAAGTTTATACACATATTCAGTTCATAGTTTAGTCTATGAACTCTTCTTAATGCTCTCATTTTGCACATTTTTGTGTTCAAAATATTACCACTTAGGTACTTACTCACAGGATGAGTTCCTAGTCGGTTTCGACATTTTGTCTATATAAGCGGCTTCATTTCAGTGCTGTCGTTTTCCAATTCTCAAGAGTATCATAATTTGAAATTTTTGAGTATTATTTTCAACCGAAGGGTATCATAAAATAATTCACACATTTTCGTTTTTTTAAAAAATATATACTGGGTGTTTCCAAGTTAAATGTCAAAACTTTGGAAAATTATTTTTGGGTATAATCGTTCTACAGCAAGGGTCTATCTCCAATGTGAACATCATTTATCGAGAATTTAAGAAAATACCTATTTTGGTGTACTTACTACAGAAACTTTATTTAGGGCCTGAATTTTAGAATTTTTTTTTAACTGCTTTTAAATAAAATTGATACCTTTTTTGGTTTTGCAGATATGTTATTTTTAAGTCAGTTTCATTTATATTGCCCATGCAAATTTTCGACTTTCAAGTTTCTTTTCTACAAAGAATGTGTACTAAGTATACCATTTTATTATTTGTTTTTTATGAACGTAATAATTGTATAAAAAAAAATTATGATAAGTATGCTGAAAAACCCACAGATTTGTTTATGCTTGGGAAGGTTTTAAAGCATGCTCATTTATTAGACTACCCGTCAAAACCGTAGTTTTCGCCGTACCATTTTCCTTCAAAATCCAAGAAAGAGTTAGGTTTTCGTATGTAGGGTGGATGATCGCTTTAGAGGAAAAGAGAAAAAAATTAAGAGACAGAAAAGAAATAAATACATCTGTTACCATTTTTTTCAGAGATTTATATAAATCCAATATCACAAACGACGAACAACTACCAGAAATGGTGGTACTAAATAGTGAAGAAGATTTCCCTATGTTTTTTGGAATCTGAAGTTGTAAAGTCTATTGATGAACTGAAGTCTGGAAAAAGTTTTGCCAGCGATGGAATAAAAGCGGAAATGCTTAAAATTGGAAAAGATGCGATTACAAAGACTTTAACATTTATCTTCAACCAAACTCTTATTCGTGAAGAAATACCAAAACAGTGGACAGAATCAAATATAATACTAATCCACAAAAAAGGCGATAAAGCTAACATTAACAATTATCGACCAATTAGCATTATATCGATAATTTACAAAGTATATGCAAAGTGTTTACTACGAAGATGTATAACAATATTTGATAACAATCAACCGAATGAACAAGCTGGTTTTCGACCAGGATACTCCACTATGGATCACCTGCAGGCAATAAACCAACTCGTCGAGAAAACTAAGAAGTATAATAAGAAACTTTATATAGCATTTGTCGATTTTTACAAAGCATTCGATTCTATAGAACACGTCAAAATATGGCAAGCTTTACAAAACCAGGGTATTCCAAAACAATTTATCAGGATCTTAAGAATACTTTATAAAAACAGCATATCAAGGATCATAACTGAAATCAAAGGCCCAACGTTTAATATTAATAGAGGAGTAAGACAAGGAGATCCGCTTTCGCCAGCACTTTTTTCTGCAATACTAGAACAAATATTCAGGAACATAGATATAGAAAACCTTGGCATAAATATAAATGGAAAATTGTTATCAAACCTACGGTTTGCAGATGACATAGTTCTCTTTGCCGAAACTGCTGGGGAAATGGAGGAATTATTGAACAGACTATCGGAAGGATGCAAGACAGTAGGCTTGGAAATGAATCAGCTGAAAACAAAAATAATGACTTATCACGATGAGATCGAGATCAAAGTAGGCAACGAAAAACTCGAATATTTACAGGATTACATCTATCTGGGACAAACAATAGAAATATCAAGAAGAGTTTCAAATAGCTATTACCAGTACTTACCTACGGGTCACAAACTTGGAGTCTGAATACAGGAAGTATTAAAAAACTAGAAACTACACAAAGAGCTATAGAAAGATCTCTATTACATATATCCAGATACCAAAGAATTCGCATCCTATCCTATCCTACTCCTATCCTATCCTATCCTACTAATATATAAATGTGAAAGTTTGGATGTTTGGATGTTTGGATGTTTGGATGTTTGGATGTTGGGATGTTTGGATGTTTGGATGTTTGGATGTTTGGATGTTTGGATGTTTGGATGTTTGGATGTTTGGATGTTTGGATGTTTGTTGCTCTATAACACCTTAACGGTTTAACAGACTTGAATGAAACTTTCGGGAATAGATAGTCTACTTCCTGGATTAGAGATTAGGCTACTTTTTAATCAAAACATACAATTCCTTGATTCCATAATTCGAGTTATTCCAATTTCCGCTTTTATTACTTGGTCATTATTTTTGGGTACACCATTGTCATTGATCGTCAGTCTGTTGGGAGAGGGTTGTTTTTGTAGATGTTATGCTCTTCTCTTCGCCACAAATCCATCGCTATCGCTTATTCTTTAATTCTCTTTCTACCCATACGCGCATTGAATGATGGGTAAACGACTGCCATTGATCGTCATTCTGTTGGGAGAGGGTTGTTTTTGTAGATGTTATGCTCTTCTCTTCGCCACAAATCCATCGCTATCGCTTATTCTTTAATTTTCTTTCTACCCATACGCGCATTGAACGATGGGTAAACCATTGCCATTGATCGTCATTCTGTTGGGAGAGGGTTGTTTTTCTAGATGTTATGCTCTTCTCTTCGCCACAAATCCATCGCTATCGCTTATTCTTTAATTCTCTTTCTACCCATACGCGCATTGAATGATGGGTAAACGACTGCCATTGATCGTCATTCTGTTGGGAGAGGGTTGTTTTTGTAGATGTTATGCTCTTCTCTTCGCCACAAATCCATCGCTATCGCTTATTCTTTAATTTTCTTTCTACCCATACGCGCATTGAACGATGGGTAAACCATTGCCATTGATCGTCATTCTGTTGGGAGAGGGTTGTTTTTCTAGATGTTATGCTCTTCTCTTCACCACAAATCCATCGCTATCGCTTATTCTTTAATTCTCTTTCTACCCATACGCGCATTGAATGATGGGTAAACCATTGCCATTGATCGTCATTCTGTTGGGAGAGGGTTGTTTTTGTAGATGTTATGCTCTTCTCTTCGCCACAAATCCATCGCTATCGCTTATTCTTTAATTCTCTTTCTACCCATACGCGCATTGAATGATGGGTAAACCATTGCCATTGATCGTCATTCTGTTGAGAGAGAGTTGTTCGTGTTAATAATTAATACTCCTTTTTGGGATTGTGACACAAAGTAGAGGAGGGATGATTTTGCTGATATTTGCTACCGACTTTTGTTAGTTGTGTTTCTGCTTCATCAGCGTGCGGATCTAGATCTACAGAAAGGGGGAAATGTACGATTTTTTTTACTTTCTTTTTTTTGTCACTTTACAGCGGTATTTGGTTACCTTAAGGTTAAGTCAGTGGACACCTTAGAATAAAGTTTTTCCTTTTTTTTAAATTCACAAATACATATTATATTGTAGTAGGGGTAGGCAGGCGATGTTGAGTCTTAAAATTAGTAAATAGTTGGTGATTTCAGACAAACCTCACCAGTTACTCCACGATCAATGCTTACAACAAAGCCCAATATCTTCGGCGTTTACATAATACTATTGTACTTTAAATATAAACATTAAGTACAACTATTAGAGACAAGAAACCAGAAAGTACCATTATTTGATGCTCATAAAATACATATTATGTACATATGTGTGTAGACGTGTTTGTACACAGGAATATTAAATTTCCATACATTTTTTATGCAATCGTTTAATCTATAGGGAACAACCACTTAGTTCAGATAATAATGTATTAGCTTTAGAATTCTTTAGAATCTTAATTTAAATAATATCAATTCCTACTACTTCCTTTCTATCATACTACAATGAAATGACGCGACTGATTTTTAGCACGGGCAACGCCGGGCAGGCAACAGCTAGTATAATAATAATAATAATGTAGGCCTAGTTGTAAAATGTACCCAAGAAAAATAGTCTAAAAGATTAGAAAATAAAATTCAATTCATCAATTTAATTTTTGAAGCCGTGTTTACGCAACAGTTGTTTAGAAACTGTGTTTGAAATGGCGTCTTTACAATCCAAGAATACGCTATATACAGTGAACTCTTTTATAACCGGACACTCTCGGTACCGAGAAATTTGTCCGGTTATGAGAGGTTTCCGATTATGGGAGAAAAAAAATGAATTGGCAGTCATTAAAAGATGTAGATGTAGATGTAGATGTATTTATTTCTTATAAATTCTTGGATACATTAGATATTTACAATTTGAGTTCTAAGAAAGAAAAAATAAGAAAGGTTGGTGACAATCAGTATTTATATAATATTAATAAATAGAGTTGATGCCACTTCAAATAGGCTAAAGCACTACAAAATACAATTTTTGGGGTGGGGTGACCCTTTAGAATTCAATGTAGTTAGAATAAAGTAAAGAGTAAACTATAAATATTACAAGAAAAACAAAATTCAGAAATAATTAAATTCGAAATTAAATAAAGTTCAAAGTTATTGAAAGAATTAAGGATATTGAAAAAAAAAAAAATTTAAGTAATTGTGAAAATAAATCCAATTGCGAAAAATGAAAATACAAAGGAGATGAAAGAAAACAACAAATTATACCAAAACATCTGAAATACGCGATTCTAACGCAACATAGTCCAAGCTGAAGAGCCACATTTTTATTTGGGCTAAGAATGTTCCAGGTATTGTTATTGCTCTGATTGACTGAGGCAGTTCATTAAATAACCGAAAAGATCGAACAGAAAAAAAATTACGATAAGCAGTGGTTCGGAAATTTGGTATAGGTGAAATGTGTGAAAGGTTTCCACGAAGATTGTAAGACGAGATTAAGCGAAAATTGCGATTGCCAGATTTCATAAAAAATATTTTTAACACCTTAAAACAGTACAGATGACGAAGACATATGATATTCATTTTATTTTATAAAGGAATTAATTTTTATGTGATAAACACATATAACCAAAAAATACTAATTTCTGTTTATGCAATCAAGCGTAAAATTACACATTAAAAAATGCAACGAGATTTAAAAACGCATATACATAGTAGTTGGATAGCACGTTCGCGGACAAGACAACATATGTCGCCAATACTTACTTAGTTGGCGCTACAGCTCGAGGTGAACCTGGGCCTGCTTCTCGCAACCATTTGTGTGTGCGTGTTATATTTTTGCACGAATGGAAGGGACCTACAGTTTTTTGCTGACTCCGAACGGCGAGTTGAGAAGCTCAATCGTGACAAATGATACTCTTTGATGCTTGTCAGACATTCGAAAGAGGTGGGCACTGTGAAAAACTTTTAGGTGTTTGCGGCGGTTGTCGCCAATGGTTGAGGAAATTAGTGGGACATGATAATTTTAGGTATGCTAGGACAAGACGGGATACTCTGATACAGTGTACTTCCGGTATTATTTGTCCTACCAGAGACAAATACTCACTTCACTGTGACCAGCGGAATACAAAATTCGCTCAAAATATTATAAAATATCTCTCAAAACGCCGGAGATATGCGTGTGTCATTCTATTGTTCCCCACCGAAAATCACGTGTCCGCGAACGTGTTGACATTGTTTCGTTTCTTTGCAAAGTATAAAGAAGAGGAGAACACAACAAAAACAAAATAAAGTATGTTAAAAGTTTGCCATACGTAGATGTGTTTTGTCCATTTAAGAGAGAGCGACATTCTATTGCAGCTACAAAAATTGGTGTCCGTGTCCGGTTATGAGAGAGTCCAGCTATGGGAGAATTTTTTAAATGAAAAATCGTGTATTTATTTCCGTTCTTTGAAATCTTTCCGGTTATAAGAGGTGTCCGGTTATGAGAGGTTGCCGTAAGGAGAGAGTACACTGTATATATATACATATGTAAATAAATATTATACAATATATTATATATTATCTACGATGTGGGCTATGTAACGCAAGTCCCAATAACCTTCCTAGCATTGTTTATAATTGTCTCTTTCTTTCTCCCAGCGATGCAAACAAAGCCATGTGTTTTGTCGTTTTGATTAAGCTAATTCATAGCCTCTTCCCATTTTGGTAAAGAAGCAAATTGCTATGAACGTAGAGTGTAAGAAGCCAATACACTAAGACAATAGAGTGAACCAAATGTAATTGTGCAGTTCGAGATTAGGAAGGTGCAATTTATTTATTGAAGAAGGATTGTGCAAAAAAGCACATTTTATTTTGGTTTTTGATTTAGAGTATCATTATTAAGCTTTGGGTATCACAGTATCACCAGCTCTGAAATAGTATCAAAAGGATACTATAGTATCACCTTCGGCAGCGCTGCTTCATTCAATGGCGCTGTTCCGAACAGTTCAGAACAGAAAATATTAGGTTTTCGTTGTTCAATGACAAAAGTTTCTGTCCGAGACTAATCTGCTTTGTGTTCAATGACTCTGTGCTGGACAACTTTTCTGCACCTACTCTTGAGGTTACAACAGATTTTTGAGAAATGTCAAAATTAGCTGTCATGCCATATTTGATTTTTTTACTTGAGGTGAAAGTGTATCGACGAGATTCAAGTTTACCAAATAGAAGAAATCGAAATATCAGGAAAAGGGTTACTGTAAAATGCTATAAATAATTTGGAAAACATAAGAACAATAATCGAAAATTAAGTTTTCATTTTTGACAACTAACGTATGGCTGCAATTGACTTGATCTGACGTTTTCCACAAATCTGCGCTGTTCTGTTTAGCCTTTTTTGACATTTTGCTGTTGCACATTTATGTGGAATAGAGAGAACGTCATGAGCAATTTTAATTAAATTAATTATTTATTAAATTTATTTCAGTCCTAAAATCTGAAACTGAGTGAGTTTCGAATTGCTGAATTTGTTTGCAGTCAGCAAGTGCACAATGGGGCTTATTGCGAGAATCTATTCCCAATAGAATTAAAGTCAAATAGAAATTAAAACTATTGACGGTATTGCGGAATTCGATTTGTAATAGAATTAATTTCGAATAGAAATAAAATCTATTACTGGCGTATTGCGAGTCTCTAATGCTATGGATATTTTTCTATTTGATAGAAATTACAATTCTATCAGAAAATTACGGTAGAATTTTATTTGAAATTTCTTTGTTCGGTGAAATGGAAAACAACAAAAATAAGTAAGTAATAGATACATTGAAATTGATATAAAAATCGGTTTTTGTATGCAAATTTATTAATTTTTATGCAAAATAGGAGAAAATTTACAAACGAGCGCCAGATGGAGAAATTAGTGTGCCCTCTTATTTTGACATGCGTTCCATCGATTCAACCGATAATGCCAGGAAATCCAGTTTGCTCGTAAAAGAACAATTTAGGTTCCTCTTCTTCCTCCTGTGAGTAGTGAATCTTAATCCACTTAAGACAAACATAACTTTATCTATGAGCTCGTCCAGGACAATTGAAACTGTTGACTGACCAAGTGCGAGGTTGTAGTCATACACAGTCAATCTAAAGTTCCTTCTAAACCAAAATAAAACAACTATAAAAAATTACTTTTTTTAGGGGAAATATATTTCCTTACATATTTTCGTCCATGTCCAGCGGATTAGAATGCACTCGTACATTTTTTCTGTTTCGAAGAGTTGAAAAAACTGCAGCACCATGAGCCTCGTCTAATTCGTCCTCAAAAATATCAAACTAAATAAAATTCATTTTTGAATAAAACCAACAATTCTTTGCAAGACAATAAACAAAACTGAATTTAATTTGACATTTGAGTTGAAAGTTCACCAATAGCTTTACCGAAAACTTTTCATTTTCTATTTCGAAATTCGGTTCTATTTAATCAATTCTATTGCGTTACGCGATACAACGAATTTGTTTAATAGAATCGAATAAAGTCGAATAGACTTTTTGCGAATAGTCAATCATTGATTGATAAATTGTATCGAATTTAGGCAAATTGTACTTTTGTACTCGAACAAACTCATTTGTATCGAATTCGATACAATTGTGTCGACTTTTCCATCCCTGGTATGAGTATGTGAGCGTGAGGGTGTTGTCGCATCCCGCATATCGCATTGTTTTTGTTTTTCCGATTTTCTGGTTTTTATGGGGAATCCGTTAAAATGCAGTTAAAGAATTTTTCATTTTTTGTGCTTTATAAAGATTTATTTACGCTGAATTTTGAAACATTCAACTCAGTCGCAGTGCAATAAGTGATTATATATATAAGATTCGGTGCGTGATAGTGATTTTAGCGCAATTTTTTTTTCAGATAAAGCCGACAATAAAAGAACTTATTCACCTACATAATCTAAAATATACTTTTTGCTATTCATAGTCACCTTATAGTCGACTTACAGCATATAGCCGGCTCGAAATTTAAAATGTCCCAAAAGTCACTAACTTTCTTTCACTTTAAATTTCTGATATAATATGTTGACGTATGGGTTTGTTCGTTCAAATCACCTTACAAAAACATACTTACTAATACACAGGCAAAAATGTGTTTATGACGCATTGGCTCTTTTGGCAAAAAGTTGAGGTTCTGATGCAAAAATTGATTATATGTGTTAGAGGAAGGGGTTCCCAACCGTCCTCCTTTTTGGAGGACAGTTCTCCTTTTCGGCGTTTTGTCCTCCCGTCCTTTAAGTAAAATTGTCCTCCTTTTGCCTTAAGTAGGCTACACACTATCATTTTCAAATTGACATTCTATTTCAATTATCTGAAAATGACAGTGTGTAGTTTGGAATGATGGCGAGAATGATGAGGGTTGAAATTTTGTTCGTAGATTTTCTTAGAATGATGGAGAATGACGCATGATATGTCTAGGCAAATTCTTTTACAAAAAATCTCATTCCGGGAATGATAGTGTATAGCCCAGACCTAGAATGAAATGATGAGAAATGACAGTCTAGGAATGTGATTTCAAAAAATGACAGTATGTAGCCGTCTTTAAATCCAAAGAATAAAAACGGGATTAAAGACTATATTTTCCTTTTTCTAATCAACACAAACGTGCAACAAGCTTCTGTTTTCTAGTTCCACTTGTTAAAACGTATGTTTACAGGGTGGTTCGATTTGGGATACAGATTTATCGTACAGTTCATTTGACTGTGGTATGAAATTATCGAAAACGAAGCAAAGAACTGAATTACTTCCAATAATCGATGTCCTCCTTTTGCTTCAATCAAAGTTGGGAACCCTAGTTAGGGGACTTCAGGTAAAATCAGACGTATCAAACGGAGTGGCATCACCGTCTTCACTAATTGCATTTGATTTTATTGAGGTGATGATGGAAAATATTTCATTCTCCGTCACTACTCCAAAATCGGCTGGCCTTACCACATCATCAACAGGGCCCGCTCTAGGGGCGGACAACCCGGACATTTGTCCGGGGCGCCGATCTTTAGGGGCGGCATTTCGGCTTTAAGTGAGAGAAAATATTGTTAGGTTAAATACTGAATTGATAGATAATTTCACATATCGATTTTTTTGTTTACCAAAAATTTACAGTGCTTTAAAAGGAAATAATCTTAAAAGAGGTATGTTAAGTTAAATAAATTCAAAGTATACTTTGAAAGACACGTTTGGAATAGATTTTTTTATTTGAATTTTCGGTTTGGAATAAATTGTTTTTGAGAGTAAAACAAAACCAAAATATCTCTATTGAAACTTTCAAATACAGAAAGCTTTAAAAAACCAAATAAATTTAAATTCACTGCTAATTTAGTTTTTTTTTTTTATAAAGCGGAAACATCACATTGGTATGTCCTTATTGAAAAACCCTTTACTTCTCTGATCAGAATACCACGCGAGCAGAGCGCGACTTCAACTTGTGGATTTTTGTGATTTTAACATAGTTAATGTGTTACATTGTTTTGTTTTCACAATAAGGGCATTTTGATTGGCTGTTCAATAATACACATTTTTAATAGCATTTAAAAATTAAAAAAAATGATGCGGCTAACAATTTTTGGCTAGGTACCCACAGATATTTCTTAATTAATTTCTACTGTTTTGTACTACATACGTGATTGACAATATTTGTTAAGTTATCTACAAGTTTCTTTCTAAATTTTTTTTTTCTTTTTTATAATCTACACACGCTAAATGGGATATGAATACCCTTATAATGTTTAGACACAGCGCGAGCACATGAAGGACGAGAACGAGAGACGGACAGATCGACGTAGTGGTAGGAAACTCAGATGATAGGTTTCAGTTTCAACTAACTCTATGGGTGGTGTCCGGGATAACTAGAGAGTTGTGTATTATTTTTGTACTTGCTTATGATTCACAGGAGTTTTTTCCAGATGTTTCTTACTATTATAGTTTGTGCGATCAGTTTATTCAGCCATACGCACCACCGTCCTACTGCCAGTGTTATGCCTTTGCAGTAGGTTTCGATATTAACTTCTGAAACTGATCAACTTATTTTTATTTCGTGAGAAATAAATGCTTCGAAGACATCTGGATTCGAGCCGTGAACCTTCCGCATGACAAGCGACGAAGAATAACACTACGCCACGGCCTTGCTTAACCCATTTCCGCCGGCTACCAGTTTCCCTTGAGCTAGAAACTTAAAATTGCAGATTGTGGTTATTTTTGGTCTAATTAGCGGAAATCAAACAATTTTTTTTTGGAAAAGCTTAAAATTTTCCGGAAAATTCAAAAAAAATTAGAAAAAATTAGTAAAATTTTTCAATTCAGATTTTCACCGTATATTTGAAGTTACTAAAATTTAGTTCAATATTTTTTTGCACAAATTTAGTTCGCATCTATTGAATTCTTGCAAAAACTGATAACAAAAATAATTTTTTAGATTAGTATACTGTACATTAAAAATGCTGCCTTAACTTTTTGACAATCTTGGATTTTTAAGATGATATAAAAAAATTTAAAAACAATTTTTGAACTCTCAAAAAAATTATTGTTTCATTAAAACTCTTCATCAGATAAGATTTACATGCCAAAATTTAGCACGTGACGCTTTTTAGCAACGTTAGCCGGAAATGGGTTAATAAAAATTTATATTAATAACTTGATTTTTATTGAAAATGAAAAATATTTACCACGTTTATTTAGAAAAATATGCTTAAGGGGCGCCAGTTTGTCTTGATGAGCGGGCGCTGACATCAAGGCTTGCTATCAAGGTCGAAAATATTTGGTAGCGAATCGGTTTCCAGAAAATAATTATTTAACACGTCAGGATCCAATGCGCGGCCGTTATTACCTCTACTGCTAGTACCAATCTAACGAAGGTTCCGCCAAAGTACTTTTTGAGGCAACGAGGTATTAAGTTAAGCCGAGAAAAAATTGCAATTCGGGCTACATACGAATGGCGAGCGTACCGTTGTTACGCGCTACTTTATATGCATCCCAGTTCAGTTGGCTAAGGAAGGAAGCGAACCAAGGAAGTTTTGTTACACAAATTGAATTCTTGATAATTCGGTTATTCACTGAATTTACTACTTTTTCTGTTCGCTCGTATTGACTGAGTCCATACCGAAGAGTAAAAGTGCCTATACAAATAAGGTAGACTAATATTTTTTTTAACAACTCTTAGTGTCTAAAGCCAATGAATACATTTTAACCTGCATGGTTTGGATACTTTGTATGAGCTTTCGAATAACATTCTGAAACAAAAATAGCTCTTCAAGAATTAAGATAAATTCATCACAGTAGAAAAACAAAATGTCAATAACGCATATCGTTGCTACAAAGTTGCATGCATATCGCTATTTACGAGTAGGTACATAAAAAAGGTTTTCAGTGAAAACAATGAGATAGCTTCCCTGAAAAATGTATCTACATTCATTTCTATACACAGTTACCTAATCACAATTTACAAGCACAGCAATTATTTTAGCAATGTAGAACTATCGATTACTCTGAATTGAAATTACTAGGTAAAGATAGTTAGATACATATATTCATATGTGTGTGAGTATATGGCACACGGTGAACGACTACATACCTCGTCTCCATGGGATATGCAATTTGGCGCGTATAGAGAGAACATCCTTTATTTTGTTGGCAAGTACCCAACTTTTCCGAGAAACGAGAAATGGCATATCTTCGTCATCGATTTCCCATCCGAGGATGAAACCATTACCCTGCTTAATGAGCTGCATGTTTTGAAATTATTCCGGTATTGCAAAATTGCATTAGCTTATCGTAAAAGAGTTGTTAGCGGAAACTCTTTTGTGGGTGTAAACAAAATTGTGTAATTTTATTTTTATAAAATTGTGACTTTTCGAAAAAATTAACTTGTAAAGCGGCCCCCAGACGATCAATATTATTGTGCAATATTTGGTATGGCACAGTATTATTGATCGTCTGTAGGCAATAAAAGGATTGGGCTAGGCAAATAATACGTATCCGGGGCCACCGACCAAGCAATAAAAAACATTTTTGGAAGTCCAGGTGCCGAGAGACAGAAAACTGTAACGCGCACGCAGCGTAGTTTGCCCACGATCAAAAAATAATAAGATCAATACAATTTTTGCCTCATGAAACAAGTACACCTGCAAGGAACCAAATAATTTCAAATGATATGCAGTGTATATGTATAGTTGCCAATGAAGTAGATAAGGATTCGGAGGAGAAAAGGCATATTCAACCTTCCGTCCTTCTACTGGGGTGTGAGATACCCCACCGAAAATTAAAAACTAGGCCGTTTCTATTTGAATTTTGTTTTGGCCACGTTATATTCATGTAAATTCAGTTTAGCATTTTCTGCAGTAGTAGTATGCGGTGGTTTCGCGCAGTTTGCATTAATTTTCAGTACATATTGCTTTCAAAGTTTCTATGGGGTATCATACACCCCAGTGGCAGTTTGCGTAAGTATTTTTTAAAGATTGTACATAGAGGTTTTTTAATACAGTAACTTCGCTAGCGTGAGATTTGTTTATTCATAACAAACAAGTTTTTTTAGAAATCAGTCATTTTTTTTACAGGCAAAATTTAGTATATGCTTTGCATGAATTCTAGTTTGCAACAAAAAAATGCGTACAATTTTGGACATATGTACCATATATTCTAGAATATTATATATAATTTCTAAAAATGTATGTACTTTTTTTTGTTTTTAACTTTTGAAAAATTGGACTTTTTCTGGACACCTACTTTTTTATGATTTTATGATCAGTTCTCAAAGTAACTTGGAAACACCCTGTATAAAAGGTACAACAATGATGTTGGGTAGCTGTGATCCGCAATCAATATTGCTTGTGTTCACTTTTCAAGTGGTTTGCTTTTGGTTTCCCAATTGGTCAATCGAATGCATTGCCTCGATTTTACTTGTTTATTTTATTTTGCTGACATCGTAACATTTACTTTATAGGTCACTTAATGTGTGAAGTCAGCGATAACAGAAGAATACCATTAACATAGCAATACTTTACTCGCACATGTATTGTAAAAAAATTCGGGGTAATATGGACCGAGCGAAACCCGAAAAAGCCGATCAGTGGAAAGAATTAATGTAATTTTTTTTTTTTCAATTTGTTGGCAAGTCCTTCTCCAATCACAAAGCATATGCCACATCATATGGCAGCGATTTATTGGTAACACCCTTATCCAACTATTTGAGAGCTTACATCGAAACAACACGATTCTCTCATTTAAATTAACCAAGATTTCGTACCTTATTTGATAAAAGTCCCTTTAATTAATTTAATCTTACATACTTCGAGGTCATATCCATACTGTAGTTCTCTCAAGTAATTTATAAATCAACAGGTAGGTACAGAAAAAACATTTTCTTACACTGAAAGAGGGTATTTCCCCGCCTGAGTATCAGAAAGTGCACATAAACAGTGCTTCGAACCCCTTCTTAGCTAAGTGCGTACATACATATGTATATCTATCTCGGATAATAGGTAAGCGTGCTGATGAGAATAATCATATCCTCATCACACTTATGTAGTTTCATGTGAACCCATTGTCGTACATATCGGATAATATGGGGTATATCTTTAGGCGTCAGTTAATCCGATAAGCCAATTTGCCTCTAATAGTGCAAAACTCTGTTAACTAACTCGGTTAGCTGCGGTTCTACTGTATCTAAATTTGTTAGTTTATCTGTTTAGTCTAGAATCAGAGACAAATATTGTAAATAATTGTCTCTGCTACAATGCTAAGATTTTAATTTTGAGGTTCAGATGTGTGCATACCGAATATAATCGTGCATATTTTTTTAAAAGGATGGTCATTGTTATCCTTAAAACTTAAATATGTACATACCTCATTTACCTTTTTTATCAATCCAATTCTGAACACATTTTTACAAAATCCCTTTCAGTTTATTACCTGATTTAAGCGTGGGAGAGTATTAGAAAACAAAATCTCTAGCGCGTAGGTAGATGTTAAAAAAGGGATAAACATGACCTAGCGCAAGTTTGTTAAATTATCCTTAACAATATCCCACGTTCTATTAGCTGCAATATTCTCCATTCTTCTTCACAGGCAAAATTCAGCAAATTTTTTGAGTACCTATACAATCAGGATCTAACTAAATAAATGTACATACATACATTGTAGACATTTTCCAATAAATTAAATTGAATTCAAAGTTAAAGAAAATACCCTGTCAATGGGAGAAGCTTGACATTATTACCATGGCTGATTTATTTATGTCTCTAGCCTTTGACCTATTCTATTTGTATCAAATCACTTGTTCCTTTATATCTTCTTTTTTTTATATCTTATCACTTTCATCACTGCCTGCCGGCATTGAATAATCAATCTTTTTCTTGTGTCCTTCTTTGTTTACCTCTGTCAGTTTTTTTTTTTCTACTGATCCTTGAGGGTATCAATTTGCTTTTCGGTATTCTAGTTTTTCATATGGTAGTAATGATTACATCAATATTGAATGTGTCTTAAATGTTATCTAAGCGTAAGGATGTGGGTGTTAAACTAAAAGGACTGCGGGATACCCTTTTTTCTCAACACAATCATGGATAGATTAAAAATAGTTTACTGTGCTTCCACACATATTTAAGTATGATAGATGTATCATGAGATGAAAAAGCATTTCAAAATATGTATAAATAATTTTTTTTTTAATTTCTAAAAGACGACAATGTACCTACAAAAGAACAAATTGCTGAATCCTTTTGATTTTCTACGCTAAACCCTTTTGCGTTCTCATCACTTTACACAATCTGTTTCCAAATGGGAATATACGAGACGAGTATGTATTTTTGTTTGTATAAAAACAGAAGCCTTTCGTTAAAGTTTATTCGATTCTGTGTTTTTTTTTATTGATTTCCAATATTAAGGACTTCTTTTGGTAACAGATTCCTTTAATCTTCAATCACAGTGTGCATGGAAATTTTGGGTATTTTTAAGCCTCTGCCTTAATGTTCATTGGTAACATAAATAGATCCATTCATACGCCTGCTGCTTGGAAGAATGTAAATTTGTATTTTATGCATAAACATTATAGGTACGGGTAAACGCTCATACTAGCAGATATACATATGTATGTATGTATTCAAGTGTGTTTGTTTGATTTTTATATCTGATTTCCTGCTTTCTTGGTTTTCTGAATTTTAAAGTACTTTTCTTCTCTACATCATTTATTTATTTAGTTAAATACAAGCGAATACTAAATCTAGAGCTTGAGTAAGGTCTGATTTGTTTTGAAATATTTATTTTAGCTTAAGAGCTAGCAATAAAAATTGTTATACTATGTATATGAGAAGAAAGGAAAGGGTAAATGAAAGTGGTAAGCGGATCAAAAGAGGTAGACGGGATGTCAAGTGCGCTTTGTAGTGTTAATCTACTGCAATGAAAATTCAAAGCTACTTTTTGCACCACAAAAACGATGAGGACTATAGTCTATAGAATAGATCTTGAGTTGAAATTATTTGTGTGTTCTATTACCAACTAAGTCAGACCCTATAGATGAGCAGTTTCCAGGAACAAAAAGCCATACATTCTCCATTTACGAGTATCTCCTAATTTTAGACGAATGATTGCAGCTAGATTATGTGTTCAAATATTGTCCACTGTGGGTACAGTAGAGAATTTGTTCCTTAATGTGGTTTTCACATGTATGGTTTCCAGCATGTGCTTTTTGATACCACAACCCCATGTACTTTCCAAATCTGATAGTGATTTGATGTTACTTCCAAGTATTACTGATTATCCAAATTATTCATATATTACCACAGCTCACAATGTCCTGCATCATTTGTAAATCATATCCATGTGACTTCTCACAGAATTCTCCAAACATCCTAGTTATCACTGGCTTACACAGAACTGAAAATCAATTAAGTTTCATTTTGATTAGTGAAAACTTTTGATTCTTCGTCTCTGTAAAGGATATTGTATTTAAACTACAGATATGCATATCCTATCCAAAATCTTGAAAAGTCTATAGAAGACAAAATTAATGAGTATGTAACAGGAAAAGTATCGTTTTCTACCGTCGCCGTTGAAATTGCCTACTAGATGGCGATACTAGATGCAAATAGCACAGGAACATAGGCAGTCAATGAGTTCAGTTGCGATTTGTTATTAAGTGAGAAGATGTGTACCTAAAGAGAATAAGTAGATAAAAGTGACTTGTGAGTTGTGAGTTTTATTTAATTCTTAACAAGAAGGACATGGATACTCATACTCAGTAAGGTTTAAACATGGTTTCCGAAATGATAGATTCATCTTTATAGGTATCTCGTAATTAAAAAAAGTCACAGAAAAATCAATGTCATTTACGGCTGTTTTTAGAAAAGTAGCTTGTCGACTTAATTTCAAAAATCTTTTCTTTAGAAAACACTAGGCATGTGAATTGTATATTCTTTGTTTATGGTTTTGTGTTTACCAGAATTTCCGATATGTGTGTTAAAAGTCAAGACATTAGAAGTGATTAGTGAGCCCTTACCCTACCGACAGCAAGACATAGATTAAAGAGATAATAATACATAATAGAACACATATTGTAGTAGGTACGTACAGTTAATCACAAAGTAAATATACACCTATGTGAGTATAACAAAAGTCTTAAGAAAACAGTTTATTTCGTTTGAACCATTATCCATCTGACCTCATGTCTGTTGTTTGACATTTGCACAGTTGCTCTAAAGTAAAAATAACGGTATAAGTTGCCTAGGTTCTAGAAGAGAATAACTTTTGTCTGACGAAATATCAAAACAACATCACAAAAGTAAGTATACATTCATGGTATTTGAGTACAAAACACTGGTCAGTAAACACTTTTGTTATAACTCTGCTTTTTTCAATTGAATTGATTAAAAAATATAAAGGGTGAGTAGAAATTATTGAGTTTACATAATTTCGTTAACGAATTTCTATGCGTCTACCAGAAATGGCACCGCGTGGAAAGAGCTCTCTATTGACCTTAAAGTTTGGTGATAACATTTTCTAAGGAAGGGAAATCCATTCGAGAAGTGGTGAAACTAGTCGACAAAAGCCCTGCAACGGTAAAAAAAATTGAGAAAAAAATAGAACCTCCGGTAAAATAGAAAATCGGGCTAGAAGTGGGCGCCACTGTACCTTTACTGAAGGAGAAAAGCGAATTATTGTCCAAAAAGTAAGGAATGATCCTAAAAAAAAAGTACCCCAAAACTACAAGCAGAGATCACCAAAGAAGCAGGAAAGCAGTGCAAGTTCCAAACTATTCGCCGTGTCTAGCACGATGCTACGTATAAGGGTCCAACTATCAGGAAAAAACCTTTTGTCAGCGATGTGAATCGTAAAATGCGAGTTGAATTTTCCAGAAACCATCTAACATCTGATTTTACCTTTTGGAACACAGTTATATTTACAGACGAAAGCAAATTCAACATTTATGGTTCGGATGGGCGCATTAATGTAAGGAGAAAACCGAATACGAAGTTGAATCCCGAGAATATGGCTGGAACCATAAAACATGGTGGTGATCCTGTAATGTTTTGGGGGTGTATGGCGGCCTCTGGCGTGGGTTATTTGGTGTTTGTAGAAGGTAACATAAATCATTTTGAATATTTAAATAACCTCAAAAACCATTGGCATTGGAAGTGTCATTTGTCTTTCAACAAGATAATGACCCTAAGCTCAGTTCTCAAATAGTTAGAGAATGGCTGCTATACCATGTACGCAACCAGCTTGAAACACCAACCCAGTCACCAGACTTGAATTCAGTTGAGCACTTGTGGGATTACCTCAAATGCCAAAAACGAAAACATGATATTCGAACGAAAAATCAGCTTGAAACCCTTATTCAAGAAGAATGGGCCAAAATAGGCCCCGACGTTACCCAAAAGCTTGTTAATTCAATGCCATCCAGAATAATCGCTGTTATTAACTCTAAATGCTATCCTGCTAGGTATTAATTTAATTTTTTATTTCAATATCATGTCTTTTTTGATTTTTCTTTGAAGTGTATACTTACTTTTGTGATGTGTTTTTTTATGAATTTTGCTTAATTTTAATATCTTTGTTTTGTTTTTTTGTTAATTTAACTTTTTATATAAAGTGCCTATAATAGTTACTAAACAAATACATATCACTTATTTGGTTTAAATTTATTTAAGTGGTTGTTTTCGTTCAATAAACTTCGTAAACCGTACTGTATACTTACTTTTGTGATTAACTGTACATAGGTAGAACTGGTGGTTTCGGTAAAAAAAAAACCCCAACCAGTGCAAACATTTTGAAATGAAAGATTCAAATGTCGTTTTAAATTATTATTTTCGGTCAAAAATAGAACAAAAAAAAAAAAACTAACTAATATAAAAAATATTTTTGTAAGCAATTCATTTTTTTTATTCACTATCAGATCTGTATCTTGGTGTGCTTAATACAAGCAACAACCACAAGCAGAGGTTTGCCATGGTAAAATATGCGTCAACAGGCTCATCATTTAGTGCTGGGGTTAGTGGTTACAACACTACCACCAGCAATAAATTAACAAATAATAAGAGCTTATTATGTGCGATGAATTACATTACGCAATACATTTTTTAGTGTAATTTTGCTCAGATCAAAGTCAAGAAAGTTTACAGTTAAATTATAAATTTTACACATGCGGCTAATAGGCTAGTTTGTACTATGATGAGGAACTTGCAATAACTCTATTCTACGCCGATAATGCGATCCCCCACGAAAGTTTAATCCTAAACAGTATAATAAGTCGGGTGCATCAATCAGACCTGAGATCAGTTGATGCATAAAAATTATATCATTATTGACCCTTCTTTGAGCAAAAACTTGCGTTTGCAACAGTTTTATACGATGTAAATATGGAGGGTGGTTAAAAGGATCGTCCCAGGGAAGACCTTTCAATGCGAAGCGAATCGGCTTTAATACGAGTATTGAGATTTTTCTTATAAGGTGTCCAAACTTAATGAAATTGTAAAGTAGAATAGAAGAATTTTAATAAAAATTTGCTGATTTTGAATTTATGGCTTTATTTGATTCACTTAATTTTTTTTTGATTCTGGGAAGTCCATGCTGCTTTAAACGTATTCCAGCAATTTCTCATTATGATTAAATTAAGAATTTGACCACCAAATCTCAAAAAATTCACTACGACGAGGAAAGCTATAGCGTGTCCCTAAGAATTAAAAAAAATTAATATTTGCAAAACTTTGCACAAGCACAGCTACCAAAAAAATAAAATTTAGGATAAAAGCAGTATCAAGCACCCATTTAGATTGTCCGAAATACTGTAAAAATATTTGTTTTATGGGTAATTAATTATGCAATTATTCTAATTTGTTTATCTAGCAAACTAGCACAATCACGGATTTGAGCGTTGACTCATAAAAAAGTAAATACCTTCACAACTGGCTGTCAATTTTTTTGAACAAAATTGCATTTAAATTAACACCTTTAGGTCCGGTCTGTTCAGCCTTGGCTAACTTTAATCTACAGTTATTCCAGTTGATAACCGTCGAATGTGTTTGTTCACCAAAATTTTAACCAGAGAATCCATGGTTTGGCTAGTTAACCAGAGAAATCGATAACCTACCGATTGCTCGAGATTAAAAAAAAAGTGCTTTTTTGCCCAATCCAAATCGATATTAGGTGACCGGTCAGGCGGGCGCTAGTGCATCATCCGAACTGCGCATGCTCAGTTATGTGTACCATGTGAGTCGATTTTACTCACGTTTAGTGTTCTAGGGTTAAAAAAAATTAAGTTTAAATAACTAAAACCTGACTACCGGAAAAACCAACTAAAAAGTACGAAACAAGATGAAACGAAACAATGATTTTCAGAGTATAGCTGTGGACGCATGCCGCTTTGTCCAATGAATGCGTAGTTATATAAATACGTTATTATAATGGCTTGCGACCACGGCTATACTCTGAAAATCATTGTTTCGGTTCATCTTGTTTCGTACTTTTTAGTTGGTTTTTCCGGTAGTCGGGTTTTAGTTTTTTAAACTTAATTTTTTATTAACAACTTTTTAGTTTCAAAAAATATGTAGTGTATGTATAAGTAAGCAATGTCAAACTTGTCAAACCCTTTCATTTGATACCCATATTAGGGATGTGGTAAAGATAACGGAAATCAACCATCTTGGGGGGCATCCGCCATATTGAATTTAGAATGACGTCATATCGTATTATATTCTATTCGTCAAGCCCTTTCATTTGATACACATATTTAGGAGGTAGTAACGATAACAGAAATCCGCCATCTTGAGGGCGTCCGCCATATTGAATTTATAATTACGTTGTATCGTATTTTATTCTACTCGCCAAGCCGTTTCATTTGATACCCATATTACCGAGGTAATAAAGATAACAGAAATCCGACATCTTGGGGGCGTCCGCCATATTGAATTTAAAATAACGTCATATCGTATTGTATTCTACTCACCAAGCCCTTTCATTTGGTACCACTATCAATGTGGTTGTAAAGACTAGTCGGGTAAAAAAGGAAAAAAAAAAGAAGAGGTCGAAGAGGCCATTTTGCTTGGTGCGCCCGCCATATTTAATTTGTCTGTGACGTCACATAGCCTAGGACACTCTCCGGATAAAGACGAATCCAACGAGTTGATATCGGCTCCATAGTCAAGGCTGTACGAGGTGACATCCTTATATATGTACAAACATATAAACCCAGCCCAGTAAAAAAACACTTGACACGGAAATGCAAATCAAATTTCGTGTTCATTTACAGTGACGTTTTTCCATAAATGGTTCACAATGACACTCAATCCATAACTTGATTAAACCACCCCCAAATGTTGACTGTGGAAACGAAAACTTCTCAAGTCCAATTCTACACTTAACTAATCCAACACTTAAGCTCGTACTGTGCAGCAACGGCTATTGGAGTTTGTTTTTAAGGGTCACTGGTTTGACCTTTTTTATTAATTTTATTCACATATTACCAAAGAACAAAGGTTTGTCATATGGCTAGAATTCAAAACGCTTTAGGTACTGCTAGCATTTATTTGGTTTTCAAATAAATTAACAATATGAAAGTCCAATGTTTAAGCCGGAGTTGAACCTTACATTTCGTTTAGCAGTGTTAAAGCTTTAAATAATAATCTTAAGATCAAAGCACAAACAAAAAATGTATTTTATGCAGCGCAGCGTCTAATCATACCGGGTTTATATTTATTTACAACCTTGGTAGTGGTATTTGTTTTATTATGTTTTACAATGAGTTTTTTTTTCGCATATTTTTGCAAACAAAACTATGTGCATTTAAATTAATTTACGTTGTCTGCCTTGTCAATGCTTTATCTTCGCTTGTTTTCATTAAATAAGCTTTTTTACACGGAAAAAAAGAAAAGCTTTTTAACAGGCACGCCATTGCAAACAAAAACAAACAAAAATAGGTAAAAGAATAAATAAAACGAACAGCGGAACATGTCTATGTTTATCCAACCACTTTAATCAATGAATCCGAACCGGCTTTTATTTCTTTAGCCTCTATTGACCTTCAGGTAGTCTGATTGAATTCATTTGAAACACGTGCGATATAACATAGGTAATATAATTATAATTACACATTTATGGGCAATAAAAATGTACTTACAATGGAAGTCATAATAATCAATCAACCGCAGCAGTTCACATGACGTTGATGATGATTATGCTGAGAGATTCCATGCAGTGATGGGTTCAAGCAACGCAAACTAAAAAAAAAGAAGTTATTTTTATGATCTGCTGCGAAAAATAAAAATAAAACAATTTTCCAAATTGGAAATTTATTGCGTTTTGTATTTTAAGATAACAACAATTTTTTTAATATTTTTATTTTCTATGTGGCTTTTGCCTTTTGATGCACCTGAGTCAGCAATAAAAAATAAAAAGGGGAAAAAGTCAATCATACGCCCGAGTGTATGCAAACAACAACAGTAATTTTACGACACATGACAAAATAATCTACGGTGTTTTCTTTTAATGTAAATCTCTTAATTCGTAATGAGTTTAAAGTACAACGGCACAAAGTAAATATCTAAAAGCTAACTACAGTGTTTTTTTTTATTGTATCCGTTCTACTGTCAGTATAATACCCTTATCAGTCGATAACAAAAGGTTCTTTTTATCATAAGTTAATGGAATGGGGGTTTTATTTGAAACGGAGAATTTGAAATTTTTCAATAAGAGTGCTAAGCCAATGTTGGCTTGCATTTTACCGAAACGGAGTCCGATACAATTGCGTGGGCCATCACCAAATGGCAGCCAGGCGACAGAGTGCCGCTTTTTGATCTCTTCCGGGCTGAATCGTTCGGGATCGAAAATATCTGGATTTGGGTAAATGTCCGGATCGTGATGAAAGGCATCAACTGGAATCAGTATTATGGTATTCTTCTCAATGTAGTACTTCGGATCAGAAGTAGCATAGTCGTTCTTGGCTCGCCGATTCAGATGGGACACAATGGAGTATTTGCGGAGGGTTTCTGAAAGGAAAATGGAAACATGTACATTGTTAAGTAACGGTCTCTACGTAAGTAATTTGAATATTTAATTATTTTATTAATACGAGGCTGGGTGCAACAACACACAGAGCTGTCAGCCTTATTTGTTTTTGCGTAATGTTATTCAGGAAAGTACACTGGTCCCTCGCTTTGCGCGGGGGTTAGGGGAATGAAAAGTCTCGCGCAAAGCGAAACCGCGCAAAGCGAAGTATGAACCTCATGTAATTTAGGCGGTTGCGTTCCTAAAAAATTAATTTAGCTAGTTATAAGTTTTTCCAAAATACTTTATTTAAAAAAGAACGATTAAAAATAAAAAAACAACAAACTTAAAACAGTTATTAGGGCAAAACAAATTACAAAATGCAATTAGTAAAAATAAAGGATCTAAAAAAATTCTTATGTCATATTTGGTAGACGTTTAAAAAAAATTTTGTCAGCCAGCTACAGACGAGAAATTAATCGGCAAACTGGTTGGTTGACAGACTGATTGCAAATAACCCGAGTGTAGGCAAGTCTGACGATGATTTGAACGATTTCATCAAGTCTTCAAACCATTTGTTGAAAAATCAAACTGAAGTTTGAAGATTGGTCTTTACATCTGCAGGGAAATGATGACAACCAGTCTGTCCGATTAGTTTCTCGTCTGTAGCTGCCTTTAGACTTTTCAATGTGCAATTCCCGGGAAGTTGCTAAAGCAGTCCTTACTGCCGTACACACACATGCAGATACATACATATGAATGAAGCAAAAGAAAACGTTAAAACAATCTGTCAAGACAAACAAAATTCGAAAATATTCAGGGAAACAGAACATTAAGTGTCGTAATTCGCGCAAAGCGAGGCCGCGCAAATAGAATTTGGGTAGGCAAATGCATTTCGCGCAAAGGTGAAACCGCGCAAAAAGAAGTCGCGCAAAGCGAGGGACCAGTGTATTTTGATATTTTTCAATTTTCGAAAATGTCAGAAAATCATACAATTTCAGTTATTTTGTTGTTTTTTGAAAATAACAAATAAAATTTGTGTTAATTAGGTGACAATTTGGCATTCAAAAATGCTGCAAAAAACCTTGTGACAAAAAATTTGAATTTCAATGTTGTTTCAAAATATCGGTGACATACTTCGGATTGTGGATTGACATGAGAAACGTGAGCATGTTTAGATACTTTATTTTTTTGACACGTTTTGGTTTATAAACGAAGTGGCATTTCACTTCACCTTATAAAGGTGATACTATGCAATATGCATTGTGTATAAGAGGAATCTCGTTTAAAGGGTGTTTTTTAGGAGGCGCCGGGTTTGCGGTGGGGATAACTATCAAACTTCATCTATTAGATTACATAAATTTCTTATCTCCTTAAAAAGAGGGGGGTTATTGTGCGCACGCCGGGAAGGTAAAAGAGGTAACAGTTGTATATTTATATGTATCTAAATCTTCCCCCGCCCTCGGCCAACCACTCATCAGAGTTTCATCACCATCGGATGAGCGATGCGACAATTAAACTGACACATTGACATTTAGAAATATTAAGAAAAACGTTATTCTGTTTATACCAGTTATTGCCAGCGGCCGCATCTTAATAGGCGTGTTTTTTTTGTAACCTATATAGACTTCGAAAAAGCTTTCGGAGTAAAAATAAGACTCGATAATATTAGGTGCGTTTTTTTTCAAACCTATATATATTTCGAAAAAGCTTTCCATACAAAAATAAGGATGGATAATTATCCAGGCTAAGGTTTTGTTGTATTTTACATTGAAAACATGTTGCGGAAACATGTTTAGCCTATATAGGTTTGAAAAAAAAAAGCCTATTCTCGAGGCTAAGGTTTTGTTGTATTTTATATGGGTAAACATGCTGCTGAAACATGTTTAGCCTATACAGGTTACAAAAAAAAAACAGCGAAAAAGCTAAAGGTCAGCGGCATAAAGAAGTCATTGGGAATGCTTAACGACTAGTGGAAGATAATTGATGTAAAACAAAAGTAATAGTAACCCAAGATGACTCCCTTGAGGAACACCATATGTAAACCCAATGGGAATAGAAAGGCACCACAACAACGTTACCAAATCGCGAAGTATTATTTCCGGAATCGGTTCCCATTACATAACAAACTTATCGAGCACTTCGTCAATTTTATAGGCGATGCTCACTTTTGACTCAACGTATACGTCAATAAGCAAAATTGACGTAATTAGAGTTAAAACAATAAAATAAAGTGACACTCTAGACACCATTACATCCACAAAAATGTGCTGTATGGTGTGGTTTATATGCTGGTGAAATCATCAGCCCTTATTTCTTTTAAAACAAGGCAGAAGCTCGCGTTACAGTCAATGGTGACTGATACAGACAAACTATGAATGAATAATTATTTTCAAATTTGCATGACACATCGATGTGGGTGGACGATATGTGGTTCCAGCAGGATGGGGCTTCATGTCGTACTGCGACCAATACCATCAGTTTGTTAAAATCAAAGTCTGGCGAGATCGTTATTGGAGGATTGGGAATACCAAGATCTTGCGATCTAACGCCGCCACTGTGGGCAAAAAACATCGATTTGGTGGCCAAAAGTCAAATTTCTAATGTTTCCAAAATAGCTAGATTTAATTTTTAGTCGATAGAGGAATATTCATATGCAATAAATATGATTTTTTTTATTATAGAAATTGTTCAGGTGAAGTCTAGAAAAATATCAAAGTTAGAGAAAAATTGTATGTGGGTTCAGGGTGCATTTTAATGCATAAGTTTAAGATCATTGTTTTCTAAAAATCATTCTGTCAAATTATCGAACTTATTTTGGTGAATTTGATTGCATATTTTTCCATTAAAGTACGTATTAAAAAAATAATAAAATCCAAGCGTTAAGTACCATTTGAAATTTTTAAGCCCATTGAATTTTAATCCAATTTTGCAAGTTACTTTATAGCAGGAAAAGAAATGACAGCTTTTGACAATATTCATTTTATAACGGAATTAAAGTACATTATCGGTACTTGCAAAGTTCAAAAAATCATATCCGCATACGTCCGCGATCAGAAGTTATAGCAAAACGATTGTTTATACGACTACTAAGTATGCATAAACTTTTTTATGATGGTAGACGGAAAAGTGTCTCAACTTGCATCCGACAGGACTTCAAGCTTCAGATGCGTAATATGTAGTAAGGCGATGAAAGAATTCAATTTGAGTAAGAACGTTGATATTGGAAATAATGTTAAGTTCGATATATCACCATTGCCTGAAAGAATTCGTTTAACCGAATTTTAACCCATTAAGGACCGGAAAATTTCAACGTTGGGATTTTGTGCTTACATTTTCAGGATCATCTTATTTTATGCTGAAAAGGATTCCTGCAAAAAATAAAAAATATCTATCGAGTAGTATTCTCTGTGGTTGCCGTGTGGTCAACCACACGCTGGGCCCCATAGTACGTTTGACTTTTTCTCACTAAATTTTTTTTGTTTGTTTTGTTTGTAAATAATAAGTGTTTAGGTAGATATAAAGAGCAGTAAATATTGCAAAGCAAGTTTAGCTAATCACAGCTAAGTATAAATGCAAAATTTAATAAGTTTCAAATATTTATATTTTATGAATTTAATGTATATCTATGTATATATGTATGTATGTATATAAAACTAAGTGGCAAAATGCGTATGTTTCTCTCTACCGCCAGAAATTTTATACCACTTTTCTTTATAAAATGTAGATAATTAGTAGTAATATTAATGTGTATAAACATATTTACGCTTTTGTCTGCGATCAATATAATATTGCTTTTTTCCATGAAATATATAGTAGGGATATAGCAGCAAAAAAATCATTTCGACTAAAAGAAACCTCACAATGGGGATTTTTTGATTAAGGGCACGCCATAACATAGGAATTACGAAATATTATAACTCCGCTCCTAGATTTTGATATCAAATAAAAGTCTAGGTAATATCTGTCTAAATAACAGATCCGTACTGGAGATCTACACGGATGGATCTAAGACATTTGATGCCGTAGCAGCAGGTGTCTTCTTAGGTCAGCTCAGCCTGAACTTATATATAAGACTTCCAAATCACTGTAGTATCTTCCGGACGCAGGTGATGGCTATTCGTGAAGCCGCTGAGTGATTACCAATGAAGTCAATATACAAATGCGACATTATCATTTACACCTATATCCAAGCAGCACTCGAATCACCAATTATAAAATCAAAATTAGTTAAGCACTTTCGCGCATCTCTGAACGAGATATCGAGCAGATGCATGCTCAATTGCTCACCCTGTATTGGGTTCTTGGTCATAGAGACATCGTATGTAATTGTAAAGCAAATGAATTAGCCAGAAAAGGTATAAAACTGGAACTCAACGTCATATACTGAGCGCCAATAAAATACATAATATAGCCAATTTCCAAAGAAAAGGCCCACAGCTTGTACCCAAAGCTAATTAGAAGTTAGAACCATGTTTCCATCGATTTTACAAATTCTCAGAGATCTCAAACAAGGGCGAAACACATACACTTGATTACGTGGATTTTCAACAGTCTAAAACAAATGCGAAACAGAAAATGTTAATACTGGTGGGCTTGTAATATGTATATAAGTCGCGCCAAGCAATAAAATATCAAAATGTACAAAAAGTACTATGGGGCCCAGCGTGTGGTCAACCACACGCTATTTTTCGCCGACACCTGGCGGAGGGTAGAGTTATCTGTGGGGCCTGCAAACATTACCAAAAATATATTTGGACTTTTGCCAACATATGCCATAACAAATATTTTAATTTTTATTTATATTTTTATTCTAAGTTTTTAAATTAAAAAAATTTGTTTTTTGGACACTTTTTCTACCTGTACAGGTGTACCAATGTACAGGTGAGAAATGTCCAAAATGAATATTTTTGTATTGCCAAGATATCAAATCTAATTATAAGTCCAACAATTATCTAAATATTATTTGTTTAATATTTTTAGTTTTTGGTCAAAGTTAGCCGTGTAGACCACACGGTGCTCCAAAATGGGTTAATTTATCTTAGCATATGAAACGCTAAGAACGCGCAATTAAAAGAAATGAAACAAAACGAAAGAAAAGAATTCAGACTGGGGTTGCCCTGGTCTTTCTGACAACCACGAAAATAATTGACACTAGTCAGTGCACCATAGGGCGACATCAAACAAATGTAATAGGCGACATACATAAGACTTCTATTTGGTTCGGATCTTTTTTCAAATTTTTGGCGACTTACGGACTCATTTTTAAAGTAATTCCATACTATGTCCTTTCAGTGCCATACAAAGCCCATTCAAAGCTTATGTGTGCCGATTTGCTAGTCCTTAGGGTTCCGTAACCATATGGAAATTTGGAACCATTATAAGTTCGCTGAAACTCTACAATATATGTCACGATAACAAGAACCGTTCGACCTAGAAACTGGAAAATTGGCATAATTATTTATTACGGCGATTCACATATCTGAGACAATTTATCACTTAAAAATATTGTGAAACAACTATATCATGGCACTATCATTGAAGGGTTTTTTTCTTATTAAAGGGGAACAATTTGTACAATCACTGATATAAAAAATGGTTCTACACAAGCTAAAGTAAGTACATATAACTCGGTTATGTTATGTTATGAGTGCTTTATAACCGTTGTGTACCCGTTTTAGATCTAACATGGCAGCATTTAAAACACGAACTCTACTCTTTAAAAAAATTATAAAAAAAACCTGACTCTGACTTTGCAGCAATTTATATCAACGAATTAACGAACAGAGCCCGATTTTGGAATAGTGAAAACATACAACGTACATATATAAAAAGCATATTACACCGGTTTTTTCGTTTTAATTTATTTTTATCACGTTTTTTAATAAAAGATAAAAAGTGTATTAGATCATGTTGCGCAGAACTCTTTGCCACTAGTTTAATTTCTACCCCATTGATATGTAGTACCACTGCACCTGTTCGCAGCACAGCCCACATAAATTAATTAATTTTATAGATTTGTGTTTAAAATTTGGAATGTGTACTTTTTTTTGACGATAAGATTAATCTGGGAATAAATTGTAAAAATGACAGATTATTGTCCTACTCATATTACGAGTATTTTATCAAAACAAACGAATTGATAAGGAATCATTGATAATTTTAACAAACAATTTCTTACTAATACCACAATGAAATGAATTGTAAAGACTTATGGAATGAATTTGAAAAAAATATCAATTTTCCGTTCAACAGCGGTTAAGTTGTAGGTAAAAGCCGAAAAGGAAGCAAGTATTATTATTATTATTATTATTATTGAAGGGTGTGATGCACCGCGACCTTAAGATCTATTGTGCCCCCTACAAGTCCTAGACGAAGGAACATCCCTCTCGTCATTATTCCTATTGGAATCGGTTAGAAAGAGCCTCGCTCACACCTAGCCCAGGTGAGAATTCCATAGGTCACAGCACCTCATCCAGACCAATTTCCGTGAGAAATCGCAGCAGGAGATTAGGTGCTATGAGTGGTAGATCCTCTGCTATAATTTGGTATCTACCCAAGCACTTGAATCTTTTCTGGGTTAATGCCACACATTCCACCAGGTACCAGTATGTGTTCTGGAAATTCACTGGACTCATTGCAAAATCTGCATGAGTCTTCATCTTCTTCAGACCTAGCTTCCTGAGATGTCCCCTGAATTTACAACGCAGTCAGGATGCGAAGTTTGTTTCTGTCAAGGCTGATGAAAGCTTTCAATCTCTTCTGGTTTTAACTACCCAAAAGTTTATTCGCATTACTTAGACCCTGAGTTTTATTCCAGGACTTAGTCCTGTTTGTCTTCTCCAGTGATTGAAGCTCCTCTTTTATGGTGTGCTCCCCTATGCCGCAGAAGGGTTTAGGGCCCACAAATGATGTGACAGCCTCTTTCCTGGCAAGTCTGTCCGCCTCTTCATTACCTTCTATCCCCAGGTGTCCTGGTACCCAGTATATGGTGACGTTGTTTCGTTCGCCCAGTCTATTTAGTTTATCTAGGCATTCCCAGACAATTCTAGATTTGATGCTCTGAGCTGATTGGCTATCTGACATTATTGCAATGTCGCATCTGTTGTAGCGCTAATCAAGATTGAGTTGGGCACATCTGTCGATAGGACAGATTTCAGCTTGAAAAATGCTGGTGTAACTGCCCATGGGTTCGAAAAGTTTAGTTCCGGGCCCAAACAATTCTGCCGCCGTTCCTTCCTCAGTTCTTGAACCATCCGTGTACCATTTAATGGTGTGTGAACTCAGCGTATAGGTTCTAGATTCGTTGCTCCAGTCTTTCTTGCTGCTGAGTTTGATGCAAAAATTGTTCTCCCAGCTGAATTTTCTAATCCCTTCATCTCAAGGAAAGGCTAGAAGGAGAAGCAAGTATAGAAGCCCTTACAAAGTGAAACTCAGCGCTTACAATAACGTTTTTTCGAATATTCAAAACTTCTGACGTATTATTATTGAAAAATTGGTAACATTTCTGCTAAGTAAGAAAGGTGATTTCAAAGATCCGGAAAACTATTGAACTCGTATGTACATATATAGAGGAATATCCTTTCTTTGGAGTTGGACACTTTTGGTATTGAAGACTTGCTTTATTGGTGAGGAATGACATCATACTACAAGAGTATCAAGCAGGATTCAGAAACCAATATTCGGCAGTGGATCGAATTTTTACGTCTGACTTTATATGGAAAATTTATAAAGTTCAAAATAAGCAGAAAAGCTGAACAACTACTTCATGGGCTTCCGTGCTGCTTTTCATTCCATTCCACGAGATGCATTGCCCTATAAGCTCTGTTAGGACGAAAAGGAATCTTACCACGCAGAGGTTGTGGGTTCGATTTCCACCCACGGTTTAGTTACTCGGCAGAACCTGTGCAATTGAGTCTGAGTACCCGAAATAAATAAAAAAAAAATCTTTCTAAGCTATTGCACTGCTCTAAAAGTATAGGCACATGGTTCTGACTGCCTGGATTACCTGCGTAAGATACTGCCTAAACGGCACCATTGACATCTTCTTAGTGCAAGATAGTATGTCGTTGGTTAATGCATTTTTTGATTCGAAAGGGCTGAGAAGTTCCTTATGTTCTTTATGAGCCTGAAAGGTGTCAGGCATTAGCAGAGAATATATTCGGCCATCTCGAGCTCTACCAAGCGTAGCCGATACACCAAATAGTTAAGGTTCTATCATTGACGACAAAGTCATGAGAAGAAACTTTCTAGATACCGTATATTCTTAGTTGTTTTGGGGGTTGTAGTCTATGCCGGTTTATGTAGAGCTCATTTAAACAAGCTCATCTGCAATCTCATTACGTATCTGCAATACTAGACACCCACCAAAGTAAATGCCTAGGAATTAGAGGGCATTTAAGCGGCAATTTACTAGTTTTGAGTCCGAAATAGGAACTCAGGGCTTTGAGTGCACTGTCTGAGAAGTTATTTATAATCGCGCCTTTGATGTTTCCACGAAGATCTCCGTGGATGGAATTTCAGCCTGAAAAATGCTGAGAAATGGCTCAAGAATCTATCAAATCCATCCGTGTACTATTACAGACTTTTTGTGTTTTAGGTTGGTCCGCAATTGTACCATGCGGTAGGTTGTAAAGAGCAGAATTCACTTGTCATGGTTAGGTTAGGTTAGGTTGGGGAGGGTGTGCGATTGGTCGAGCAATCATTTCCACTCGGAGAACCTACGGTCTACTGTGAATCCTCTCATGGTTTGGAAATAAATTCTCTTCTTAGTTCTTACCAACTCGTAAACCAATTTGTGCTCTTGGTGAATCTTAGAAGATCCGATATCTTTGAATTTCCCAGCTCTGCTCTGTATGCCACAAATCTGTGGCCTTACGGAGAAATCGTTCTTGAAAGGCGGGGCAGTAGCAGAGTAGATGTTGGATCGATTCACTTTCTTCTTTATCTCCACATCTTTTACAGATATCGTTGGACACACTTGTCATACTATCAGAGACTTTGCATTTCCTGATTGGGAATATTGTGAATATGCAAGTGACGTGTAAGATTACCTGGACTGCTATTATAAATAAGTCGCAGTTTGACGACACTACTAGCAGCCGACTTCCTAATGAGGATCTGCGATAGCTAGAGACCAAAAACAGCAGCTGTACGGCAGGTGTACACAGCACCAGTGATACCAAGACACGCTATCCGTTTTTGAGCTTTCCCTATGTACCGATTTACTATTTTCGAGTATACTTTTGGCGACCAATGGTTAGACTTATTATTTCGTACGCGACCTTAGTATGGTGGGCCCTAAATAATGGGTTTAACAATAATGGTATATGAATATATGATGAGTATATAATTTTTGTATTGAGACCCAACGTACTACCATAAAAACGGCGACTTGCCGATAAGGCTCCAGTTACACGACCTAACATGAATTTTAGATGTGAGATCCAGTTGAGGCGCTTATCTAAGACCTGGTATTTGACCTTATTGGAAAATTCGAATGTAGAACTCTTGAAGATAATTGGTCCTAGACTAATAAATTGTCCTTCTATACCCGAACAGAACTTGAACGGTTTTACAGGGATATACTGAGAGTGGAATAAAAGAAACCTGAAGTTAAAAAAACAAATTCAATAAAGAAACCATTTCATTGGCAATCCAGTAAGCGACCTGAGGTCAGACCATTGATTTTGTTTTTGTAGCTGCTAACTGTAACAAGCAATTAAGTCATAATTAAAATATAAAAAAAACAAATAGTGAATTGAAATATAGATCCTATGGCAGTATCTATAATCTGCTATTCTTCAGTGGGAATATTCATTTGATTGTGGCTGTATTCGATTGCAAAATTCAACTGTCGATTCAAAACTCTCCGCACACAACTGTCAGGGGTTTTTCCAAATTGCTCATACTTCATACATATGGTATAGACAAAAAGGCAATAAAAATAATTAAAATAGATCGGAATATATTTTTATTTATGGGGAGTGCATTTCTACGAATAGAATAATCAACGATAACGAATTTAGGAGTTTTTCTCTCGTCATCAGTAAAAATAACAAAACAAATAGGGGTGTATCTATAATTGTGCAATACTGATACTGTTTTGTTTTTTAAGAAATGCAAGTTAACACGTGTCCGTTAGGAGGACATAAAAAAAAACGCGAACACCAACCAAGGGGTTGGCCCAACCGTTCGACTTACAAAATGAAACACCGTTTCTACTCTTTGACAATGTTCTATATTAAAGGGTGATTTTTTAGCTGGTTTGGTTTTGGCAACACTGGTTTTGACAGCTGACGTGTGTTTAGTACCTTGTATCACTGTCAAACAGCTTCAGTTTGGTTTGCAATTTAACCATGGATCGTCTTACAAATGAACAACGCTTGCAAATTATTGAATTTTACTATCAAAATTCGTGCTCGGTTCGAAATGTTCATCGCGCGCTGCTTCCATTTTATGATCGGCATTCTCGACCTTCTGAGCAGTCTATTCGGAAGATTGTGACCAAATTTCGCACCAAATTTACTTTGTTGGACATTAAACCACCAACACGTTTACGTACTGTGCGTAGTGAAGAAAATATTGCGGCCGTATCAGCTAGTGTGACAGAAGACCGCGAAATGTCGATTCGGCGCCGTTCCCAGCAGTTAGGCCTTTGTTACAGCACTACGTGGAAAATTTTGCGGAAGGATTTGGGCGTAAATCCTTTTAAGATACAGCTGGTGCAAGAACTAAAGCCAGCCGACCTACCACAACGCCGAGATTGCGAGGCGAGTTTGGTGAACAGTTAATTTCACGTTTCGGGCCGGTCAATTGGCCGCCTAGATCGTGCGATTTGACACCATTAGATTATTTTTTGTGGGGGTATGTCAAGGCTAATGTCTATAGGGACAAGCCCGCTTCGATTGACGCACTGCAAGCCAACATCCATGCATTCATTCGTGAGATACCGGCCGATATGTGTGAAAGAGTATGCCAAAATTGGACTCAGCGGATGGGCTACCTGAGACGCAGCCGCGGTCAACATTTGCATGAAATTATCTTTAAACATTAAATTGCAAGGTTCAAACTATCGATTCAAATAAATATTTCATTAATTTTTTCGAATTTTTTGTGTTTTTTTTTTAAAAAAATTCTCAACCTCTTAAAAAATCACCCTTTATTATCCGTCCTTAATTATAACCGCACAAGCTTATGTCTTACTTAAGACTAACTTAATTCCCTCAAAACTATCACACCGCCAACCGATGTCTACTGTCCAAAACTGCTGACTCCGTCCTATGGGCCGGCGCGTGTATCCGGTGCAACGGAGATGAAATACGATGTGTTCGTCCACAACTGTGGGAACATGTTTGCACCTGAATGGAGTTGAAATGCTGAATCAGCGAATACCGATCACGCTCCTCGCTCGTGGCTCGTTCGCGCGGTGTTAACTTGCAATTAAGTTGCATTTGTTTTTGTTATTTTTTTTTTCAATTTCCATTGTCTACTAGAAGTATTTTACACACATACCTATGTACATTGTATGTATGAACACATGTATGTTAGTTAATTATTATTTATGCGTTTGTTATTATTCTTTGCAATAATCAGTTAGTTAACAAATGCTACAAAACAATACTGCCAAAAGTCAGAATTTATAGAAGTGAAACATGGCAAAGGCAACGTTTTCTAAGCGAAATAATCTTTTCGTAACAAATTTCTGTATTATTAAATTCTTGGTTCCAAGAAACACATATGTATTTCTCGAAGTGTTTAGTCATGTTTAGTCCCAAAATGCATGCAAGATTTAAATTTAATGCCATTTTTTCTGTACAGTGCTGCCAACGGAAAAAAGACATCGTGGCAGCTGACAGCTTAGGGTAATTAAAAATGGAGTGCCACACGAAAGAACAAGGCATTTTCATTTTTGAGCAATATTTTGAAAGTAATGATGCTTTGACAGCTAAAGTTCGCAATGTCCGTACAAGATATGGTCGGAATAGTGACTTAACTTCATCAACTGTGAAGAGATTGATTCAAAATTTTAATGAGACTGGATCAATAAGTGATTTTAGACACTTTGGCAGTCCTTCAACAAGTTCACAATACATCGAAGCAGTTCGTGAGAGTATTGCTGAGAGTCCAGGCACCGCACCGTGGTTAAGAATTTCACATTTTAAGAAGCTCTCTTCAGCGTATTCTCAAGAAAGATTTCTTCATTTCTTCATTCATTCGAAGAACCAAATCTTACTGACCACGCAAAGAAGTGAGTTCGTTGAAGCCCTTCTGGAACAACAAGTAGATACTGATTTTTCAAACAAATCATGTTCGGCGATGAGGCTAATTTTTATCTTGGCGGCTTTATTAATCATCAAAATTGTCGACTTTGGGGTTCAGAAAATCCAACGAGTGATTGTTGAGAAACAAATGCATCCACAGCGTGTTACTTTTTGGTGTGGATCTCGGGCTGGAGGCATTTGGTGGTGGTGAATTTAGTATCATGATTTAGGGATTCTTTTCATACCAGCACTCAAACGTTAATAAACTGCACAACATCATACTGATATCATACATCATACAGAGAACGTTACGAAACATCTCTTTGCTCTTTGGTGTGATTTCAAAAATTTCTGCCGAACTCCTTTCTACCAATTCCGAGCAATTTTTCTGGGAAGTTCATTTTGCAGCAACCGACTTCGAGCAGTTAGGGCACTGACTATGTTGCTGAGTTTCGCGGCAATAATTGTTCTTGATGACAAAAATAGAGTCCTTTTTTGCAAGTATGACAACTTGGGGAAACATCAGTGGGAGTGTTTTTTTTTTTGTTTTTCTCTTGTTTGTTGTGCTGAGTTTCTTGAAAGAGCATTAAAAATAAATGTAATGTGACGCCAATAAATTTTAGAGTTTTTAATTGTTTTCTCAGCTTTTTTTTTGAATGCGACCTTCGTCATCAGAACAATGCCACATTTTTAAGAAATGTACTAAACTATTGTATTGTTGTATTGTATTGTATTTAAGATGGGGTTATCCCGTAGAGACAACGAGTACGTAGACCTGTAGGCCCATTGTACTTTGGTGAAGTACCACCACATTCGCTGAATTAGCGATTTGTTGCTGAGTATGTTGATCTAAATCTACCCATCGCTTTCGCAAAGCGAAGCAATAGGGCAAGATTGAGCTCTAGTAGATCAACGTCCCGTAGGACGTGCTTGCCTAGAGTGGCCTTTCTGATCCGAGCAAAGGCCGGACACTCGCTGATGAAGTGCTCAGCTGTCTCTTCTTCTTCCAGGCACATCTCGCAAAGGCCCGAGCTTCTGATTCCAATTTCGTTTAGGTGTTCATTTAAGGGAGTGAGCCCAGTGACCAGTCCTGTGAGGATTTTGAGGTCATTTCTACTAAGGTGTAACAGAAACTTAGTTCTGTTTGCCCTGGGCGCGTCTACTAACATTTTGGCCTGTCGGCATGACGTAAGCTCGTGCCAATGGTTATAGTGTTGTAGTCGCAGCAGTTCAAGAAGCTTGTTTTTAGCATAAGCTGAACTGCAGCCAATAATAAGCTGAGGACCGATAAAAGGGGTCGCTGATCCAGTTCTAGCCAGAGCATCAGCTTTATCGTTTCCCGGGATATCAGAATGACCCGTTCTGTCCTGTTCAGTTTATTGACAGCTTCCTCAACATTTTTTTAATTTGATCAACGCTGCTGAACAAGCTTTAATAGCTGGTTGGCTATCAGAGCAGATGTAGATGAACTTGCCCCTCAATCTCTTGTTAAGTGCAATGTGCGCTGTACTAGCGATAGCAAACACCTCTGCCTGAAAGACAGTTGCAAATCTACCCAGTGGAATAGATTGCTCAACGTGGCATTCTTCTGAGAAGACACCTGCTCCGGAGAGCTCATCCATTAAGGACCCGTCCGTATAGAATACTATACTACTAAACTATTAGATAGCTACATTTTGTAAGGTTATTCTTATACGTTTAAAAGGAGAAGTATCTTTTTTTACTGCTTTTTGGATGAAAATATCAATAACAAAACGGAATTCCCTATTGTTTTGAACAGCTTGAAATTCATTTTTTGTATACCTCGCACCACAGCACCAACTACAAAAATGATGAACTGACCTAAAAGTCATTAAAAGAGAGGCAACGCTTTTATGTAAATAACGGTACCTACTAATTGATTTTCGGAAAGAAATAAAAAGAGTTCAAAATAATGAACAGATCGTAGTAATTTATAATACATACATATGTATTATGAAATGTACAATAAGTACACTTAGGGCCCGGTTTACGTTGTTCTGAACTTCCGTCGCTCCTAAAAATACACCAATTTTCGCTCGTAGATTTTGCGAAAATGAGTCGTTCATTTTTTTTAAACATTTTTTAATAAAATATTTTTATGTCCGGACAATTTGACAACACTATCTGAATTCACCATTTTTTTTTTTGTTTGTTTAATTATAACTTCAGTTGAGGATATTTTATAACTTCAGACTTCAGTTTAGGATATTTGTTTGGGGATTCCCCGTTTATTAATTTCTTCCTGTGTGTTACGGTAAGTAAACTTTAGTGTGTTTTAATATTTTTCTGAAATAGGTAGTCTTTTATCGCGTATGATGTTAATGTTGAATAACTTTTTTGTTGTCGAAATACGTCGTTTTTCACTTTCGGTAGATGACTCCGATGGACGGGTCGAAATCCTGGACCAAAATTGTATTTCTATATATATAGTATCAGAACTGACCCTACGTATATTTTCAGCACTAAATGCAAGGAGCATCCAACGCACGCATGATGCTTAGCATAAGTCAAATGGATTTTTATGTAGGTGTATGAAGTATATACATACACGTTAATTAAACAAAAATTTAGGTTTGAGTTCAGAAAAATGTTTTTGTTGTTTGAAAATGTGCCGTCGAAATCGACTTACGTCGGCCAACATTTGTAATAAAGATTTATGTACATATCTACTGATTCTGAACGCAGTAGTTTCCAAGATGACAAAGATTCATATGAGCCAACAGCAGCAGAATAGGCAGACGCCAAAGCAGAACATTATTGAAGTGGCATTGGAGAAAGTGCAGACGAATCGGCCGAGAAGATGCTTGAGGATTCTGTTCCTGATCTAATTGTATCGTGTACATCGAAAGATGGTAAAATCAAATATACCTCAGAGTCAGCAATTTCGTAAATGTTGGACATACATACATATCTGCTCTGAACGCGTACATTATTTATAACAAACGTATTCCATTTTTAAATACGTAGAAGATACATAGCATGGGAGCTATACAGTAGCAATGTATTCTAAAGCTTGGTTGTTTGATGCAGAAACAACCATTTTCGCTGATGACCATAGACTACTACATGCTTTGTGAAGCGTTATGTAAATTATGAAACCTTGGGCGATGCAACATTAGTCCGCATTTGCTTATCGCCACCAAACATTCGACCAATGCCCAGGTGCTGCAGAGTTAATTTGGATTTTATCACATTTTGATTTCTTGCCAATTTTGTTTTTTATTCAAATAATCGATTTTCGACTCTCGTGAATTATATGTTTTCTTTTATTTTTAACAATGCCTATTCGAAAATCGTTCTGCTTAGGAATAACAAAGGAACGGCGAACAAAACTGCATCATTAGGTTTTCTGATTTTGTTGTTTGCGTATCTTCGGAACTGAGGTCTAAGCTACAGGGTAATTTCTGATACTAATCCTAGATAAGGAAAAATAATTGAGGGTCGGTTGAGGGCTAAATAATTTTTTTGGGAAGCTACAAATTCAATATTCACATAGTTTCTCATATAAAATTCCCTTTGCATTGTTTCAGTCTGCGTCGCAAAATTTGGGAACGTAAGTTTATACGGCGCAAAGTGGGGTCTAGCTCTACATTAAAAGTGTTTTTGTTTATGGTGAATATAGTTAAAAATAATACAACTTCTTACTTCGCTGATTTCGTTGCTAGCTAGTGTTATAATCTGGAGTGTTAAAATCTCTTATTATATTTTATTGCAAAACGCCAGCTAAGGTTACCTCCCTGCTATTAGTTCGATAATTTAGTTCATTGTTTTTACTTCCAACGATTCTGCAATTGATATCTTGGTTGACACGCTGTCATAATTAATGCGAACTTTTTACATTATCTCCTACGGTTTTCGCCGAAAGATCAAATTCAAAATGATTGTATGTAATCAAATCTTAAAGCAATATATGTATAAACTTTATGATACTATTTTCAATTGCTAACGATGAGTCAATAGATTCTGAAGAATAGCTCTAAAATGAAATGTATCCATTGTATTGTATTGTATATTTCAATCTACTGCGATATATGCACATATGTATGTATACTGTAGTATCGAAATACATATTATGTAAGTCAAATTTTAATATACAGTAGACGCTCGATATAGTGAACTAATAAAAACTAGGCCTGTTAACTGAAGCGAGATTGTTCATTGTAACGAGCGTGGACTCCTTGAAACAAATTTTATCAAAATGTGTATGTTTTTACGTACAATTCATCGAAAATAGAATATAATTACAATTTTTCTTTGCGATTACTAAAAAACAAGCCAATATTTATAAGAAAGAATATCTTATTTTTAACAAAAAACATGTTAAAAACATAATACATTCCATGTACTTAAAAAAACAAAAATACAAGAAACTTAAGCTGTACTTAAGTGACATGGTCACAAAGAATTTCGTTCAAAAAATAACAAAATAAGCAACATGCACTTTGTTTTTGCACTAAAAACAACCACAAGCTGTGAAACAAACAAATATTCTAAATAGTGAACAAACTTGTTCACTATTTAGAATAGCCTGTATAAAATATTGTGTGTTCACTATATTGGATTGTTCACTATATCGATGTTCACTATATCGAGCGTCCACTGTATTATGCTCGGACATGTACATATGTATAGCTGGGACATGTTTATATGCACTCGTATACAACAAAATAATTTATTTGTTTTTTATTAATTTATTTTTAATTATTATTATTTTGAACCCTCAACCGCATAAATAACGAGTATGACCTAGTGGAAAAACTTTCTTTTTGATATACCTAATGCGGCGAAATTTCATATACAAACGTGAGTCAGTGATGCAACAACAAAAATGGATAGACTTATATTTTTGTTGCACCCCCTCACATTTAGTGAATAGTGAGTTACGTGTGGGTTATCTTTTTGAATGCAACAAAAAATGCTCTGACTTATGCTGACCATACACGATTCAACTCAACCGTCAACTTAGTCGGTTCATGGTGAAATCAACCCGTGTGTGGCGCTGTCAAGTAATCGATTTGACGGTTGACGAGTTGGCTGTGGTAAAATTAAAAGATTTTGATTTTTGGAAGTTGATTTCAACTCAGTTGAACTGTGTGTGTAAATACAACTGACAAGTGAATTGAATTGTGTATGGGCTGCTTTATAGTTGCAACTCTTGAGTCTAGATATATTCGCTTTCAAAGACAAAGGTCACAATTTCAAAGTGACAAGTTATAATTTGCAGTGATACAAGATATAATTAGGAAAGCTTATGGTGCAATCTTGGGGCCTGAATCCAGCAATGATGGACTGGCTATACGTCATGATAGTCAGACACATACCCACGTACGGGGCATTAGTATGGTGGAAGGCGGCAAACAAGAAAACGTTTTTGGTAACATTAGCGGCGGTACAGAGAACGGCTAGTGTTGCCATCACAGGCGCCCTTTGCACGACACCCACGGCGGCCCTGGACATGTTCCTTTACCTACTACCGCTCGATCTGTATTTCAGGCAAACGGCGAGTAATAGTGCACTAAGACTAACCAGCCCAGGTCAAAAGGCAAACGTTACTTACAGAAATCCAAATGGATAATCCAACTAGAATGGACGATTCCCTCTCCACCCTTAATTTCAGCACACCGTACAATACTTTGTACCCTTTGCGTGAAGAGTGAACCAACAACACAGTTACTCGGCAAACAGACACTGCAGTTTTCACGGACGAATCTAAAACTGCAAAAGGCACGGGGTCTGGCATCTTCTGTGTGGATTCAGATCTAAAAGTGTCCTAAAGACTTCCGGAGGTCTACAGTGTGTTTCAAGCAGAGGTTCTAGCCGTACTGCAGAGCTCCTGAAAATGAAGCAAATATCCGAGAAGGATATTGTTATTTACATCGACAGTCAGGCAGCGCTATAGGCGTTAGCATCGTACAATATCAAATCGGCAATAGTCACACACGCAGGACCAGATAAGACTATGTTGGGTACCTGGCCACTCTGGGATAGAGCTTGCCGATGAGCTAGCTAGGAAAGGAGGAGCTCTGCAACTACCCGAGGCGGTGGTTCTTTTATGAGAAGGGCTGACCATAAATGGTCTAACGTTGTAGGACACAGGGTTTCCAAGGCACTTTGGCCAGCGCTGGACTGTTGTGTGACTTGTACTGCATCGACTGCCCTTCTCTTTATTGCATGCACTCGATAAACGGCCAAAACGCTTTCTGCCAATATAATATAAATTTTCTTTTCGAAAAACACGTAGTTCTAAGAACTAAGATAGCAGGAAATAAGGCCCCTCTATAGCTGAATGGCGATATAAAAGCTTTGATGTCAAACCATGATGCCGCTTACAGTCATTGGAGATGCTTAAAGCTTGAACTTACCGTCGGCTGCGGAATCTAGTGGTCGTTAAAATTAGAAATGCGAAAATACTCGACTTTCAACACAAACTTGGTTCTTCTACTGTGGAACAGCCTGCATAAACTGGGCATGAGGAAACAGCGTCTGAAAGCCTCCGATAATATCGACTGTGTGTTCGTCTCCACGCCAGCGTTAGCTAGTGGCCTGCCCTACCGTTCTTTCCCCACTCAAATCGAATCCACCAACAGCACCTTCAACTTCAGCAGACTGCAGCAAGAAGATATTGTTGAGGCATTGATATTGATCAAGTCCAATGCTACTGGGCTTGATCTTATAAACCTTAAATTTGTGAGACTGCAGCTTCCTCATATCCTACATTTCCTTACCCATACATTTAACAGTATATTGACCACATCTGAGTTTTCAACTGAATGGAAAAAGGCAAAAATTAATCCTATCCCTAAAAAAGTGAACGGTTAACTCAATAGAATAGCGGCCAATGGCTATCCTTCCGTTCCTCTGGAAAGTATTTGAAAAAGCTGTCCTAAAACAAACTAAAAAATACTTGACTATCAATAAGCTATTGAATATATTGTCAGTCTGGTTTTCGTCCACAGCGGGGTTATGAATTAGCCCTACTTTTTGTCACTGATGAAATAAGAAAAGCAATGGACAACAACCATATCACGCTTTTAACGCTTTTAGACGTCTCTAAAGCATTTGACACTGTTAACCACTCAATTCTTTGTTTCAAATTAAAAAATAATTTCGGGTTCTCCTTAGAGTCTTGTAAATTAATACAATTCTACCTTAGCGGAAGGCGACAGTGCGTAGTGGCTAATGGATTCTCCTCAAATTTACTAAATGTTCCGGCTGGCGTACCCCAGGGTTCAATATTAGGACCAATACTTTTTTCGCTCTACATCAATGAATTCCCGAAAATTGTTAAAAATTGTGGAATCCACTTATATACTGATGATGTGCAACTCCTAATAAGCCGTACATTTTCTGAGAAAATCGAATTGATAAATACCGACCGACTTGTCTTCCGTTCTTCATTGGTCTAGAAATAACCATCTTCTTCTAAGTCCACAAAAATGGAAACCCCTACAGGAAACCCTTTGATATGTCAATCTTATTCGCAATTTCTCTTGGAAGCGACATCATAGACTATATCAATAGAAACCTTGGCATACTTTTTAATCGCACCTTGGCCTGAAGCGATCATTTAAATAGTACTATTGGGAAGGTCTATAGTAGTCCTCGTGTCCTACCTGTTTTTTTGTATGGATGCGAAATTGTTTGCAACGTGGACTCTATAGCAGTGTTGTGCCATGTAGGCTACAAATATAGACTACACGATTGTCTACGTGTAAACAATTCAACGTAGACAATTTAAAATTGTCGACACGTGCCTGTCGACAATGAAGACAATGTAGACAATTTATAAAACAATAGACTTTTTTAATTATACCTTCTAATATTGACCTAAAAAGCTATTAAATTTCAATTTAAATAATGTGTACCCATTGTATCACCGTGTAGCAGAACTGCATACCCCAAAAATCTATTTTAAATTAGACGAGAGCAAATAAGAGACGTTGTTGCGCATTTTTGCATATTTACGAATCATATTACAATGACAAATATACTTATGACTTACAGTAGATACCGTTATATGGGGATTTTTTGATCTTGTTCATTTTTGTTCACTCAGTCAGCAATTACCGTGATGATCGAAGTTTTTAAATCGAATAAAAAAACTGTGTTTCTAGTGTTTGTGTAAACTTAAGTTGATTATTTACGAAATGAGTCTATATATGTAGTTAGTATTATAATGAGTAACATTTCTGTGAAATCATTTGGAAAAATATAGTGGAAAACTGTCGTTTTTCGCATATACCCAAGAAAGTGTTTTCTTATAAATAAAATATAAATTAACAAATTAAATGCAATTTTATAAATCAGATTATAGTTTTTGGAACCAAAAGGAAGCTGAAAATTTTCTTCTTTTTTAATTTGACGCAGTGCGATACAAAGGGTTAAACTATAAAATATTTAATGTATTTTAAACAACAATTTTGAAACAAAACAATTTATGAAGTTCAAAAAAAAAAAGTTCAAATGTTGAAATTATTCAAATTCATCTTCATCCGAATAATCACACTGGCCATCCTCTATGTCTATTCGAAGTGAATAGTATAATTGAATGAAGAAAAAGTCAATTTTTCTTTTGAAACAATCCCAGTCTTCAATGCCATCCCCGTGAGGTGCTTGAATAAAAACTGGCATACGATTGTGTTTTGATCGGTTGTGATCTTGCTGTTATCGAAGTTGGGGTGCAAATAATAAGCTGAAAGGGCATATTTGTTTAGAGCCATATCCACACGTGATCTTAAAGAAGTTTCATATCTTGAACTGAAATTATCTGGTAGTTTCAAGTTCAACCAGAGATCAACTGCTTCTCCTACAGAACAATCGACTGCTTGGCATCTATTTATTGATCAATTTTCAAACCGAATAAAAAAACTCAATATAGCTCTGAACATCATCGATAAATTGCTCATCAAAAATTAATGACATTGTTGACATTGTCGACATCATTGTTGACATTGTTGACATAGTTGACATTGTTGACATTGTCTACGCTAGAAATGTAGACATTTAAAGTCGACACGTAGAGGAACAACACTGCTCTATAGCTAATTGAACCCTTAATGTTCTATACAACAACATTGCTCGCTATATTTTTAATATAGGAAGATACGACCACGTGTCAGCCTTCTCGAAAAGAACCTGTGGCTGCAGTCTGAATAAACTCTCAAGATTTCGCTCGCTGTCCTACCTGCATCAAATCATGCAACACAACAGACAACATTACCTGTACAACAAGCTGAATTTCTGTCGATCAACAAGGTCATTCACGCTGATTCCTTCTCGATGCCACTATCCAACTACTGAACGACAGTTCTTTATTCATGTTGTTCGTCTTTGGAACTCTTTGCCAATCGAGTTGAGAAGAGTCAGATGCACTTCTTTTCATTAACAAATAATTAAGGTAAGCTAATTAACCAGCAGAATCAATTTTCCACTCACTGAATGAACCACACTGGTTCACTTGACTCATTACAGCGTATGAACATTACATTACTCACAGCTCAAAAGTATTTCCAAATTATATCTAACAGTGATATATTACTTTTCAAATAGAATAGATAGACGCTTAAAAAATTCGCTTATTCACTTACCAAATATCACCATTTCCATGTACTTCATTTCTTGCAGTCCTTCGTATGTCACTTCGTTATTGTACCTCGCTATCACCTCGCTAATTTCTTTCCTCAGTTTCTCTTGTACTTCCTGATTCAGGGCGAGTTCATAAAGCGTGAAGCCCATCGTTGTCGATGAAGTATCAAATCCAGCCAAAAAGAATAAAAACGCTTGCGCTGTTATCTCTTTCAATGTCAGTCCGGTCGTCTCCTCGCCATTATCGCCTTTTACGCCCTTCTGATTCTTCAGTTCGATCAGCAAATTCATGAAGTCATTCCGATGCACATTGTTTTTCTCCCGATAGTCAACAGTCTCGCGTACAATACGCATATAAAAGTTGGTGATATCATCGTGAACTCGCTTTATACGTAAGAACCGCGCCAACTTCGGAAACAAATCACAGAATATGAACACCCAACGACTGCGCTTCAGCTCAAATGTTTTCCTACCCCACACTCGGAATTCCGCATTCGGATCGCGTAAGCTGTTGCACTCCAAACCGAAAGCACAATTCCCAATCACATCTGTTGTAAATCGTGCCGCATATTCTTTCACTTCGATGTCTGAGTCGGTTTTCAGAGCTTCGTCAAGCACACCCACCAACTCGTTTCCGACGCCCAGCACAATGGGAAACATGAATTTCATTTTTCCGGAAGTAAAAGTCGGCGTTAATTTGTTACGCAACTTACGCCACTTACCCCCCTCCAGCGCGAACAGATGAGCTGTCAGCGGATCATCGCGCTCGTTGTAGAACAAACCACGATCGTCAAAGTTACTAAAGTCCTTGATGAGGATATTTTTCACCAAATCCAGATCCAAAATGAATGCTGCCGGTTTTGAGAAGGAAAAGAAGCCGACAAATGGGCCGGTGCCCTTGTACTTGTTGTAATACTCGCGGAATACCTGATGGAAATTTTTAATGCTTCGAACACCCTTCAGGTTGCCAAAGGGGATGTCCGGTTCGTCGTGCAGGATATTCCGATTCTTCCAATACGCATAGTTCTTTCGTATTGAATATACTGTTACCGATATGGTCGTGAGTATCGCGATTAACGCGTACAAAACAAACTCACTTAGATTCATCGTAGCACGACCAAGACTAAGCGACTACTACGATGCAAACAATGCTTCTGCTATACGCGTAGCGTAATAGAAAGACAACACTCATAGGAGCGTCGGAGCTTTTTGACGTTAAACTACCTCGCTTTTCGGAAAGTTCAGTATGCGAAGTGTGATAAGAATATTGTTTTGTTGATGTTTCTGAATCATTTTTTGAGCTTTTATTTTGTTTTTATTATTTATTATGTCATTTTTTTTATTTTTATTTTTTTTTTAGTGCGCATGCCAATGCGTGAGTCAATTATGATTTAGCCCACCCAAGCAGACAATGTCAATCGTGTGTACTTACAGTCGATGTGACAAGTAAAGAAACGGAAAATAATAAAATTGTTTGTTTATAAATTCTTTGAGTTTATTATTTGGAGACAATTTCTTGCGTCCATTCCACAGGATGTAGATGTCGCTTCGGTACAGAGATTTATTACTTATAAATAAAATGAGTAACAGTTTTTATCAAAATCAAACGTCGAAACTTTCCAAATAAATATAGTCACTAAAGCCATTTAACTTTTGAAGGCCACATAGTTTTCAATGTGGAATATTGATTATAGAAAATACATACATACATACATGTATGTACATAGTCGTGAGTTTGGAAAAATGCCTTAATTCATTTTAGTTAATTTCAGTTAGTGTTTAATTTACTCAGACATAAGACATTCTTTGAAGTGCAGTTCTCTTCATTTTAATCATCTTTCCCAAAACAAAAACATATTTAATAATTAGTAAGAAGCCAGTTAATTAGAATATAGTGAAACCTCCCTTAGCCAGACAGTGATGAGATAAACAAGGGATACACAAAATTGTTTCTATCAAAACAAAAAAAAGTACAGCAACTTCATTTGAAACTGAAATATTCACACTTAGGCAGACCTGGAAAAGACTAACGAAGTTTAAATCGAGATTCACCATCTCTTCATCGACTTTAACCTCTTGAGACCCAAGCTATATCCAGAATGACCATGTGTTTGATGTTGCTTATGGTCACTCATAGGGCTTATCTGAGAGTAAATGGGGGTTTTCCGAGAAAAGGGGGGTTTCATATCGATGGTTAACTATGAATACCTCCTAACTCACATTTTTTGTGAAATTCACTTTTTGACGTAGTTTTGTTAAGAATTTTCATCTGCATAGCTGAATGCATTTATTATACTTATATCAGCTGTCGAAATGTCTTTAAAGCCAACTTTTAATACCTCCTATCATTTTGGCGCTTAAAATATCTCCTATCATCACATTTGCTTCAGACTTTGTGTATGTACAAGCACTCACCAGAAGTTTTTAGGCTATATCTTATTGAATGAAAGTATTTTGTTTAACTATTTTCTGTTTTGCGTAGAACTTAATATTCCTTAATATCATTGTTATAAAATTTAATGCTTTTATTACAATAATAAACAATTAAACTCATAAAACTAGCGCAAAGTATGTTAGGAGGTTTTTTGTTTGGCTAGACATAATATCTCCTATCAACGGATTAGTATTGACATTTGAATGTTTTTTCAGTTCTTAAATTAATAAATTGCCGATTGTAGCACAAATTCTAATTTAAGTGGACCGTTCCTGGTAGGCTTATTAAGTTATATATTACGAATGCTCTTTATTTTTAAGTAAAATGTGGTCTCGAGCACAGAAATGCCTCGATATGGTGCGGTCTCAAAAGGCTACAACCTTCCCCAGAACCATCGAAATGACTGTTGAGCCAGTTACAATTACAAGCATCTTCCCCAGTACCGATGAAATGACTATTAAGCCGGTACTCGATGTGGGATCAGTGGTTGAAATTCATGAACCTACCTTGTATTTGTAATAAACCAGAGATATTCCAGCAGATGACAATGCTTTCATGGGTAGCTTTGCAGATGACACTGCAATATTGGTTTCTGATAAAGGTTAAGGCAACAGAAATCCTGCAAAAAGCAGTCAACAAAGATAGAATTTGGACGCAGCAATGGCGTATCAATGAGTCAAAATCTACTCATATAAACTTTACAAATACAAAGTTTAACAATGTTCCAATATTCATTAAAATCTAGCTGTGCCTCACGCCAATACGGCTAAATACCTTGGAATGAATTTGACCGCGAAGTTAAAATGGAAAGAGCACATCAAAAAGAGAAGAGATGAACTGAACTTGAAATATAGAAAAATGTACTGGCTTCTGGGAACAAACTCAGACCTATCTATCCAGAACTAAATATGTAATGCTATGCAAGCAAGTACTGAAGCCTGTATGGACGTATGGCATCCAATTGTGGGGCTGTACAAAGAAAACAAATACAGAAACCATACAAAATTTCCAAAACAAAGTCCTTCGTGGAAAAATAAATGCCCTTTGGTACATAAGAAATAGCGACTTGCATCGTGACCTGCAAATAGACATGATTTCAGATGTGGTTAGAAAGCACGCTCTTTCACACAACCAGCGTCTTAAAAATCACATTAACTCCAAGATGGAGACCGTCTTAAATCTAAGAGATAATATTAGGAGATTGAGAAGAACAAAGCCTCACGAGTTAATGGTCTAAAAACTACAGGAAAGTACATATTCACCACTGTGATTAATTCCGACCGGATTGAAAACTAATGGAATTACAAGTGAAGAATTCGAAATTAATGCATTTTTCCAAATTCATCCCTTGTAAATCCGTTCGTTTTCAATCCGGAATTGATCACAGGGTGTTTATAACTTTAAACTTCCCCCAATGAGATTTAAATTCAAGAAAGAAAAATGATGTCGATCTTTCAAAGATTGCGGTAAGAATCTCCCACTCGCTTGGTACCGATGAACTACCGAGTGTTTTTTGAAGATTTCCACTTGGAGGGAAAGTGAACAATTTTTTTTATATTTTCGTTTAATTTTATTCACCCATATTCCGTAGGGCGTTTATCTTAAACAATTGTCGTTTTTGTGTCTTGTCGCTTTAAAGTATACATTTACACAGACCTGATATTTACGATTTCAGCGAAATGCAAGTTCACACGAAATCTCGAGATTTCGACAAGATTTCAAAATGTCACCGAAGTCTCCAATTTATCGTGATTTCCTTAAAACGCCTTACGGAATAAGGGTAATTATTTCAAAAATAATGCTTTGATAGCACACAATGTGAAATAAATAATTGAATTTCTCATATCAGCATAAAAAGTTTTTTTTTTTTTTTTTAATTGAATATCTCCTAACTTCTTTTTTTATATGAAAAACGCAATATTTAGTATTTAAAACCATTTCACCTGATAGAGTTCCAATATTGATAGTACTTTGCCAAATTTCACAATCGGGCGTTTTCGTTTTAGGAAAATATGCAGTTTTTTGTGTCTCCTGTAAAGTTTACAAAATGCGACATAGGAGGTATTCATAGTTAACCGTCGATATATTATATATTAGGTCTATATCTAACAAACAAATTACTTTTTTATTTATTTTGTTTGTTTATTTTGAAGAAAAAACTATTTTTTACAAAGTTGTGTAAACAAAAGAAAGAAAGAATGCAAAAAAACAATGCTAAACTAATTTAACCTTTTCGCGACCAGAGATTTTTTTGTATTTTCAATGTCCGGTTTCCTTTTTTTTCGATTTCTTGAAATGTCAAATGTCAAATCTTGCGCGAAGTAGTCCCGAAGTGTAAAGAGCATATTTTTAGTGCATAAAAAGTTTATTTTGAGTGCGTTCCCGTAAATAGTTTCTCTTTGAATTAAATAAATAAAATATGAAAATTCTTTCCCGGAAGTACACATATGTGCACCGCAGGTCCGAAGAGGTTAAAGCCGCATATGATCCAGCTGTGCCGCGTGACGCTGGAAAACACGCGGTGCAACGTGCAATTTGGAAACAGTTCCTCTGAACTATTCCAAACATGCACCGGATTTCGGCAAGGAGATGCGCTGTCATGTGACTTCTTCAATCTTGTGCTGGAACAGATAGTGCGCAGGGCAGGTGTAAACACGGACGGCACTATCTTTTACAAATCTGTCTAGCTACTGGGATACGCGGACGACATCGACATAATCGGTCGCTCCCAGCGCGCCGTGTTAGAGGCTTTTACGGCAATTGAAGAATAGGCGAAACGAGTTGGCCTTGAAGTGAATGAGGACAAAACCAAGTACATGTTGTCAACAAACAGAGAAACGTCTGTCCACCGCCTAGGACCAAACGTCACCGTTGGCAACAGTAACTTCGAAGTGGTTAAGGAGTTTACCTACTTCGGAGTAAATATCAACTCCACGAATGGCACCTTAGGTTGGAGATTCGACGATGACTTACCCTAGGAAAACGCTTGGGTTCAGAACTCCTAACTCGGAAGACGAAATGCATGCTCTACAAAACATTGATCCTGCCAGTTCTGCTGTATGGAGCCGAGTGTTGGTCGATAAGCAGCAAAGCAGAGCAGGTTTTGAATACTTTCGAGAGAAAAATTCTTCGTCGGATATTCCCATATGCGAGGAGGGCGAATGGAAGAGAAGATATAACCGCGAACTCTATGAGCTGTACCAAGATGTGGATGTAGTTCGAAAAGCCAAAACACGTCGACTACACTGGCTCGGTCACATCGAGCGAATGGACAACAATGTGCCAGTAAAGAGGATCTACGATTTACAGCCCCCAGGCTCGAGACGACAAGCAAGACCGAACCTGCGGTTTAACAAACAAGCTACCGCAGATGCGCGTTAAGTAAGTAAGTAAGTAAGATCAGTAAAATATGGAAATTGATACATCGATGTTATATTCGATGTAATGCATCGAAACATAGCATCGATGTATAACGATACATCGATTGAAAACGTCGATGTTTTCGATACATCGAATATCGACGTATTATTTCAGTTAAATTATAGAATAGAATAGAATAGAAGGAAACAAAAAAATTCTACAGGTAGACTTCACTTAACACGGGGGTAACGTTCCTGAAAAATATCGTGTTAAACAAAATCGTGCTAAACGAAACAAGAAACCAGTGCAAAAGAGGAGTTACGTTCCATAATCTCAAAAAAAAAAAACCAAAAGTATATTTTTTTTACTTTTTATATTATTTTTATTTAAAACTTTTATTAATTCATACATAAGAAAATAAACAAAAACATACCTGCTCTTTGTGCAATATGTAAATCACACAAAAGAAGTTTTGGAAATTGTAGTTTGTAGTCGGACCATACTTCCAACGGATTTTCTCTGAGGCAGCCAACAGGTGTCCTCAAGTAGACCGAAAGTTCATAACAAACACTTTCTTCACTTTTCAATCATGAAGATTTCAAGATGATAAAAAATGCAAAGAGAAGAGAGCATATAAAATGAATTGAATTGGAATTTCGGTACTGTGTACAATGCGTGAGTTACGTACCAGCTGTAACAACAACACTTGGAGATCGATGCGACGCACGCCAACAAAAGCGGGTGCTTTGCACTTGTTGAGCGTTATGATATAACAGTTTGTTTCGTGTTGTTTTGAATAATTATGTTCTATGTTAAATGAAGTCAGTTGGTAATTCGTGGTGTGCAGTTCGTAACGTGTTGTCAGTCGTCTTTTGTAATCTATCAATTCATATGTTTGTTTCTAATAAATGTAATTAAGTGCGCTAATTGTAAATAAAGAACTTTTTATTGAAACTTGTCGTTTATTAAATTATTTAATCGTTCCCATCGTTCGAGATCATAACTCGTGCTTCCGAAGGAAATACATACATCGATGCATCGTTAAACATCGAAAGTATCCGATGCATCGTATTTATTCGATGTTTTCGAAGTATCGATGTAAAATGTGCATCTCTAAGTAAATTCTAGCGAGTATGGTGGATAGCCACATAACCTAATCTAACTACGGCATTGTCGATATAATATTTCTGTTTTCTTCAACGTGCTTCTGTATTTGGTAGAGTAAGTGCGGCTATTATGGCCCATGTGGGTAGTATGGCCCACCGTAATATCTCGCTACTGAAAAATAATAGAAACCCCACTGTGCATCCATTTCAAACATATTCCAACTGACTTTGACTCACTGTAATTTGATGAGCCTGGCTAATATATGTGAGCGGTAAAGCACGTGGTTATGTTTTCGCACTTTGCGTTGTAGTTTTTTGATAGGTTTTCTTAAGTGTTTTTACATTAAATTTTGCGTAAATATTAATATTTCATTTTATGATTGTTTGGTGTTGACATTTTTAATTCTTCATAATCAAAGCGTTAAAAATAGTTGAAAAAATGTTTTTAAAGTAAAAGAAACGTGAAAAAGCCTTGTGTGGGTAATATGGCCCAACATAGATTTCTGTAGTATGGCCTGGATTAAATTGGCAACAATACCGCGCAGGAAGAAAAATCAACGTGCTGAAGAATCTACTTCATCAGAAAGTGAGGACATTTTCATTCCAGGTGACTTATCTGATGCAAGTCCTGATAAATGCATTTATTGCTTGAGTCTATTTTCTTAAGATAAGGGGGGAGAAATGTGTTGTGTGTACAATGTGGGCCCATAAAGATTGTTCTGGCAACGAGAACAAATATTTTATTTGCGAATTTTGCAGTTCGTATGATGACAAAACATGATTTTATATAAGTGGGCCATATTAGCCTCACTTATTTAAAAAGCTATTTTTGAAATTCCTCTAATTTTTTATTTATATCTTTTTGTTAAGCTGTTTTTTTTATATTTTATGTTTGTACAGACTAAAAGAGAAAGCATTTCTAAGAATTTAAAAAAATAAAATAAATGAATTGAAGTTAAATTGTCTGTTTTATGTCCAAAAAAGTTAAGGGTGGGCCATATTTGCCGCACTTACTCTACAGTCAAACTTCTTTATTATGAACTTCCTTATAAAGAAATTCTCTATATTGCGAAATTAATTGCTGCCAGACTTAAAAGTTCCTCTATAGCGAGATATGTCTTTAAACTTCTTTATAACGAACCAAACTTATTGGTCCCTTGGAGGTTCGTTATAAAGAAGTTTGACTGTATTTGTTTTTGTTCCGTACTAAATGTGTGAGTTATATCTTTTGTATGTTGCCTTTTCGTTTGCATCTGTTGGAACTATGAGCAAGTACCTATGTTTCTTTAGAATTCAAATCAAAGTAAAACCTAAAACTCGTGTGAAGCTACGGGAGATTTTTTTGTTTTCGTCCGTCTAATGGAATTAAATGAAATATTTTCTGACAGATATGCGTGTCCGTGTCCGATCAAGTGAATGACCGGTTAAGGGAACATAAAATGTATGCACTCTGAAACCTAAAAGCTTGGTTAGGAAAATATGTCCGTCGATGAGATCGGACCGAAATGGGAGACTTCACTGTAAATTGAACCATTTTTTTTCATTTCAAATATGAAAATAATAAAACCTCATAAAGCCACTTTGTGTAAGTTTTAAAGATGTATGCCGTGAAATGCGATTACAGCTAACTTAAATACGAAGAGCTCAAGCACAGTTAGGTATCGGACAATTTAGACAGTCAAGTGCGATTTACATAGTGATACGTGCCGCTACTGAAAATAATGAGGCTTCTTCATTGAAGTCACCTGATTGCAGGCGAAACAAAGCTGGTCAGTTTTTTTAGTTGTGAAGCAACCCGGATTTGTAGAAGAAAATCTATCAAGAAAACGGCATCCATATTGAACTTGTACGTATCTGCATACATTAAGATTCAATACACCCACTTATGTAAGGCCATGTTATCTTATCTGAATGCAACCGCTGTATGCTGTATCCCGTGTGAAAAATCTCGATTCAAACAAATTCAGATTCATATATTTTCATGGAAGGAAATTGTTTGCATACAGAGTTTATTACATTTGCATCTTGTTTTCCACAACGTAACACAATCATAAATCGATTCGACTATTTTATTTTTGCACATGACACCCCTGATAAGCGATGCCTCCGAGGGCATGGAAATTGAGTAAACCACTCCGAGTCAGTGTTACACCTGCTTGTGTAACCGAGATGAATAAATAATATCGTATTACAATATTGATTTATTTTTTTCGTTATTCCCTGTACGGCATGGTTATGAACGAGAATATTTTTGTAGTGATTTTGATTTTCTGCTGATGGGCTTAACCTCCTGTCATATTTTTGACAGTATTTTATTTTTCATTTGCTACTTTCAGCGTGTACATTAATGGGTTCCAAGTTCAGAGAGAAATGTTTTTGAATATCCGTGTGCTTTGAATCTTTTATTTTGTGTGTGTGTGTGTGTCTTTTTTAATGTTTACGGTGTTTTTTCAGATTAGCTGACCGTAAATTGATAATGGCTGGTGTGGTGCGTAGGTGAATTGTTGTCTGCCGTATTTGCTATTGTCGTCAGGGATTTCTGTGGGACTAATTGTTTCTTGGGAAAGTAAGCCTTTGAAGTATCTATTCCAGGACAGCAGTCATCTTGAAAAAACCATTGATGTTGGTTTGAACACTTAAATGAACATAACACTGAACCATAAAGGTACATGATATATGTAAATGAAAAAATTCATTAAAATTGAGCTAAACATCAAATTTTTAAAGAACATGTATCCCCGTTCATACGTTTATGAATATATTTATACAGCCATGAATTGTTCATAAAAAGTAAGAATCTGTGTATAAAATTGATGAATGACATTCATAAATTAGCGCGAGCACACGAAGGACAAGAACGAGAGACAGACAGATGAAAAAAAAAAAAACAATTGGCGTGGTGATTGGAAACTGAGATGTTAGGTTTCAACTTACTCTATGGGTTTGGGTTGGTATCCAGGATAACTGAAAAGTTTTTTTTTATACTTGCTTATGATTCACAGAAGTTTTTTCCAGATGTTTGTTATTATAGTTTTCGTGCGATCAATTTCTTCAGGCATGCCATATCAATTCTACTGCCAGTGTTATGCCTTCTCATAGTGGTTTTGTTATTAACTTCTGAAACTGATCAACTTATTTCTATTTTGTGAGAAATAAATACTTACATCTGGATTTGAACCGTGGACCTTCAGCGTGATAAGCGACGACGACTGACTACCACTACCATACTACCACTGCTATAAAGTAGGGGAAGGTGGGGCTCCTTCGTACAGTTTTTGCATTTTTACTTCTTAGTTCATTCTTTATGCTTTCATAGTTCTTTATTTTGTCTCAATGCGTTGAATAAGTATCCAGCTAAAATAGAAATATACAAACGAAAATGAAAGCCCATATATAAATGGTCAACAGTATTTTTTCCCAAAAGTATGCCCCTGGCGTGGGGCGGTTTCGTATATATCATGCCACACCTGCTTAGGGGGGAAAAATCAAGATTTATGGAAATAATTTAAGTGCGTCTAATCAAGTGAATGGCACTGTATGGTGACCCGATCATATAACGAAACACAGTCAAATTTACTCAACGTTTTTGTTGTTTAGATAGTAATAGAAACCTAAACAAAATGTTTTGTGTGAATTTTTGGAAAGTAAACGGAAAAGAACAACATTTGCATTGCACATCAGATGCAAACAAATCTATTCGAAAACTGAACATTGAAGAAGCTCTAGCTGTTCCAAAAGATGTTGGATGGGAAAAAAGCAAAGTGATATCTTCATAGATACAGTTTCTTCACCAGTTACGTTGGAAAATACAAATGTCCATGAATCAGGTTTTTTCTCAAATATGAAACGTTGTATTCAGTCAGACTGTAGAGAAAAATTACCTTTGCAAGATAATGGACAAACAGACTTTTGGGGTTTTTAGGGGTTATTGGTGCAGTTTCTTCTATTGACAGATCACACTCTTCGTTAACATGAAAGCTTGAACCAGAACTAGCTGTTAGACCCATATTTATACATACACTAGCTGTAACCCGGTGCACTTCGCTCCACCTATCTTTTCAAAATTTGCCCGCGCACATAGTTATTCGAGTATGATAGAAAGGAAGTACATAGTAGGAAGCAATCACTGCTGCTCTATTTTTAACTTCGATTCCCATTTTTTTCTCTATCTGTCTGTCTGTCTATCTATCTATCTACCTATGTATCTATCTATCTATCTATCTATCTATCTATCTATTTATCTGTGATGTCCTGTTTTTCTGTCTATCTGTCTGTCTGTTTGTATGTCTCTCTGCCTGTCTATCTGTCTGTCTGTCCATCTGTCTGCCTGTCTATCTATCTACCTATCTGTCTATCTGTCTGTCTGTCTGTCTGTCTGCCTGTCTGCCTGTCTGTCTATCTGTCTGTCTATCTGTCTGTCTGCCTGTCTGTCTGCCTGTGTGTCTATCTGTCTATAAGCCTGTCTGTCTGTCTGTCTGTCTGTCTGTCCGTCTATCTATCTATCTATCTATCTATCTATCTATCTATCTATCTATCTATCTATCTATCTGTTTGTCTGTCTGTCTATATTAATTGACCAAAATGATTCACATTTCACCTGAAATTAAATTTTGTTTGACAGGTCCCGAAACCACCGGTTGTTGAGTAACCGCACTGATGCTATGTTGTTTTCTATATTAAGAAAATCGTACGCTAAAAATGTTACCAAAATCGGTTGGGTAGTTTCCGAGTCTATAAAAGGCAAACATACATATGTACATCCATTTTTATGGTATATAAATGTAGATCTAATAACTTAACTCCAGCACCACGTAGCGGGTCTAGATTTTACAATTTTCTCTTTTGGCACTGAACCAACATATATTATGAATATGAGCATTTTTGGTCCATAAGTATAGAAGTTGTTAATAACTTGACTCCAGCACCACCTATCGGGTCCAGATTTTATAATTTTCTGTTTTTGCACTGAACCAACATATATTTTGAATATGAGCATTTTTGGTCCATAAATATAGAAGTTGTTAATAACTTGACTCCAGCGCCACCTAGCGGGATGAAATATACTTTACAAAGAACTCTCATACCTACCAAATATACACAAAAAATTTCATAAAAATCAGTCGAGCCGTTTCGGAGGAGTTCGATTACAAACACCGTGACATGAGATTTTAATATGTATATTAGATATGTACATATGTATGTATATACATTGTATAGTATAGTTTGTCATTACCTCATATGCCTTACAACTTAACCCTCTACTTCCCAATTTAATTATTGAAATTCTTGATGGTTCTAAAATAAAAACTCCTATAACCGAACTTTAAAGTGAAAAACACGAATGCAATATTAAGAATTCAAAACAAAATTTAATAAGTTGTTTTTTAAATAAAATAATGAAACCATGCCAGAAGGCTGTATTGGGCATAAACGGATAAAAACTATTAAAATATTTTTTACAGAAGCGTGCCTAGAGGCACTCTTGGGCACTAGAGGGTTAAGTGATGTGGGGTAGATTCGTGGGCGTACGAAAGTGATCCCTTTTGCATATACGAATGTACCCCAAAATTAATGAAATTAAAAAGGGAATGTTTCCAATATTAAAACAGACGACTTTATAAAAATAAATGTTTTTTATTAGATATTAAGCTTAAAATAAATCAGTGGTTCGTGATACTGAGTTCAAAATAAAGGTCCTTCATATTTGCCAGAAGTCTGAACACCACTTTTACTTTCACACACGAAAAAATGCAATACGACTTATGTAGTTTACCACTTACTAAATTCAGACCGAAGTCAATGTTTACTGGCAGGTGGGTATGTAGCGGTATAACGTAGACATGTTCTGAGTTCAGACAATAACTTGGAATATCGGCGATGTATGAATGTGCCCCGTGTACGAATGGTGCCAATCTTCCCCTAAAAACAAATGCATTGGGTGTATAACTATTTAAACATTCCAAACATTAATTATTATTTTCATTGATCCAATGTTGTTATTCTTAAAACTCATGATCGGCAGTTGTATAAATAGTTCATACGCTTATGAAAATATTCATTAAAAATAAGAATCAGCGTACAACATTTTTGGTCATTCCTAAAAAACACTAAGAATTCTGCCTCGTCATCAATTCCGACGCTCATTTGCAATAACATTCTAGCTGTCAGCTCTTTGGACAAAGCCAATCTGCTCGCTGCACATTTTGCAGCTAGCTCAACGCTTCCAGATTGCGCTTCGCCTCCGTCTGTACTTGAGAGCGTTGAATACTCCAAGGGATAAATCCACTTTCGCACTCGTACAGTTGCAAGAGTACTTAAAGATCTTAACATTCACAAATCCGCCGGTCCAGACGGTATATCTCCCATAGTTCTGAAGCGGTGTTCTTCCACGCTGGCAAAACCATTGCGTAAGCTTTTCTATCTTTCCTACTCCTCTGGGCTCTTTCCGAGTAGATGGAAAACAGCATTTGTCCAGCCCGTCCCTAAAAAAGGCGAATCTTCTTCTCTCTCCAGTTACCGACCCATAGCACTTACGTCCCTTCTTTCCAAGGTCTTGGAAACGCCGATAAACCGTCAGCTATCACGGAAGCTTCTCAATGACCGGCAATACGGCTTCCGTAGCAAAAGATCCACTGGTGATCTGATGGCATATCTCACCGAAAAGTGGAACAAATCCCTTCATCACTCTGGTGAGTGTGAGATTGTTGCACTTGATATTTCAAAAGCATTTGACAGAGTTTGGCATCAAGCTCTTTTGTCGAAAATGCGTGCATATGGCTTCGATGAACATTTTCTTCAATGGATTAGAAACTACCTTTCGGGCCGTTCAATACAAGTTGTTTTGGACGGTTTCAAGTCTGCAAAACACCCTATAAATGCTGATGTCCGCCAGCGCTCAGTTTTGTCTCCGAAACTCTTTCTTATTTTCATAAATGATCTCTTGTCTGCCACATCTAATCCAATACATTCCTTCGCTGACGATAGCACCCTCAGCTTTACATATTCGTTTACAGATTCACGTCCCTGCTCTTCGGCTGTGGAACTGGAACGGTTGCGTATGTTAAGCTCATTAAATTCCGACCTTGACAGCATAACCAAATGGGGTATAAATAATAGAGTGGAATTTAATGCTTCAAAAACCCAATGCTGTCTTCTGTCGTTAAAGCGTAATCTTACCCAGCAGCCATTATCCATGAATGGCTCTTGCATTGTTGAAACCGAAAAGCGTTCAATTCTCGGTATGTGTGTTAATGCCAACCTACGTTGGAATGACCACATATCCGAAGTCTCCAAAAATGCCGCGAAATGCCTAGGTTTCCTCCAACGATGTAAGCAATTCTTCACCCCTTCTGATCTAGCTACAATTTATAAGGCGTTTATTCGCCCCAAGCTCGCGTACAATGCTCATATCTGGTCGGGTGCTCCAAAAACATCACTGCACCTGATCGATAGAATACAAAAGCGCGCGATAAAACTTATAGGGGATAGAAACATCACTGAGTCAATTGACTCTCTTGAACACCGTCGTAATGTTTCCTGTCTTTCCCTGTTTTATCGCTTTTTCCACAAACAGTGCTCCAGCAACAATTTTCTCGCAACACACGTCTCGCAAGGAATGCCCATCAGTTTACCCTTAAGCCCAACTTCAGACGTACAGTAAAATATAGAGATACTTTCTTTAACCGCTCAACACGAATGTGGAATGCTTTACCAAACAAAATTTTTCTCTCCCGTTACGATCTACAAGCATTTAAGACCAATGCGCATCGGTATCTCCTCTTTCATCCTCCCTAAATTTCCCTTGGTCCGTGCTGTGCAAGACATTTTAAGGGTATTCATAACCCCTGTAGTGCGCGTGTATTATAAAAAAAAAAAAAAAAAATCAGCGTTCATACCCAAAATCTCCCATACAAATATTTTTATGAACGTAATTTTTTAAAAATTAATGAATTCTGCTGTAGGAATGCTATGATATTATGTACAATCATTTTTTCAGTGTACTTATATAAGGAATACAGGAATACAGAATACAATGAATACAAAATTTTAAGGTATTAACATCTTTTAAAATACAAGCAGTTTTCAGAATTAGCAATATGTACGAAGAATATTTGTTGTATTACCCTATTGAAAAATTACAAATAATTTTTTTTTATTCAAATAAATGAACATTTATTTCCTATAAATTGGTTTATTTTGTTTATTAGCACGTACCTACGTGCATTGATAAGCCTACCACGCCTTTCCCGGAAACGGCTCTTGGTATAATACCTATAGATAAGAGGCGATACGGTATGATATGTACCTACGTGTGCTTTTATGTAAACAATTTTTAGGTCCTTATCTATATAAGCCAAGTGTAGGTATACATACATATGTAAGTAGACAGTTTCAGCAAATATTAAGGTAAGACATTTTAAGAACCAATAAATTGATAAGAATTCATTTATGACAAGTATGAATTGATCAAAGTTGCAAGTAAATATTAGTAAATATTACACACTAGCTGACTCGTGCTCGCATTGCTTCGCCTTGCAGCAACTTTTAATAGAAAACGAATTATTTTCTCCTAATATATTGCTATAGTTCATACATATATGTACCTATGTATAAGGGGTGTCCCAAAATTCACGCAGGAAGTAATTTTGATAGAAAGCACCGGTTTTTTTTATTGTTGAAACCACATGTCATCCATATCCATATCTTGTAATTAAGGCACAACAAAACTGGATTATCATTTCGCGATAGCGAGCACTGCCTGACCAGCCGCATTTTCAAAGAAGAATGTTCCGACAATGCGTCCAGCTCAAAATACGCAACATGCAGTGACATATTCTGGATGCATTTCTTTCTCAACAATCACTCGTGAATTTTCTGAACCCCAAATATGACAATTTCGATGCTTAACAAAGCCATCAAGATGAAAATGCACCTGATCGTTGACGATGATTTTGTTTGAAAAATCTGTCAAACGTTCATTATTTTAAAAATGTTGCGTAGAACTAAACCCCCCGCCCACTCTCCCCCATCTTCACGCAAAGCACGCGCCTTATTCCTTGAATGATGACTTTTAATTCTGTGAATTATTTTCATTTGTCATTATCTCCTTAAAAAAAACATAAATAGAACAGACCTTAAAAACCTAATGGGAATGGGACTGGTTACAGGAGTTACAATCAATTTCACATTTGCTCTCAAATGCAGGTCAATAGCGGACTGGTGCTGAGGTAGGTTAAGCATCATTTTCAGTATTTTGATTGGTGATACTTGTAGTAGAGTTATATTGCCTAATAATTGATAGCCATATATCCATATCCTTAAAAAAAAGGAGTTGTTGTACGCACGCCGGAGTAGGTAATCTCTGAAACTATCTGCTGAACCGATTCCAGACTCTCCGAATGCGTTTCAGGTAATAACTTGCCAAAGTTTCATCGCAATCAGATGAACGATGCGTGAACGCATAAAAGACTATATTAGATTGGATCCCTTATAACTTAGTTGTGCAAAAAGTTGTTCACCTAACGTTAAGTAATTGTACTATGAGCTTAGTCTTTCTCTCTTCAAAATAAACTTTATATAAGTAGTTCGGAAATGGGAATTTATCGAAAAAACCCAAACAAACAGAAATTCATTTTTATATGCACATTGCACATGTATGAATGAAAATCTATAACGTTCCCCAGTACGCACACCCATACAGCAACTCCCCAAAGTTTCATCAGTATAATCATCATCACCATCGGAGCGATGAAGATAATCGCCACCACACAAAAACAAAACACGATTCACTCAGCATAGGTACTGCAAGAGCAAGAGCGAAGAGAAAAACTTACATAGGTACTCGTGTCGTAATGCAACAACGTGATTTACCCTCAGCAGGTTGACGGACTAATTCAATGGTTTTCTATGATTTTTCAACAAAACCAAAAATCACATTATTTATGTCCATTTCCGTTTATTAGTTCCCGAGCTTAGCTGGAACATACATAAAAGTAGTTACCTCTTTGTAAATATTATAGATAATTGGTGGCATTAGACTTACAAAAGGTTGGTGTTACTACGACGGACGACTTGAATCTGAAAGGAAGATTTTGAAAATTATGTAACTAGAAGCCAATTACCTTTAACAAACTAAAAAACTTCCATCAAGGCCAGAAAACTTCCTTGAAGTTTTTAACGGGTAAGAGTAAGACCCCGATAGAAAATAAATACAGTCGAAATCGGTTATAACAATACCTGATATAGCGACGAACCGGATATAACGATATATTTTTAAATTCCAGGCAAAACTCCGTTTAACTCAAAGTATTTTGAAATCGGTTACAACGATTACGGATATAACGATGAATTCTTTTATAACGATGAAATTGTATCAGATTAAAAACTGTTAATAACAATGGTAAAAAATCGTGTTCTTACAAATCTTACCTACTTACTTACTTAATTGGCGCTATAGCTCGAGGTGAACCTGGGCCTGCTTCTCGCAACCATTTGTGTGTACGTGTTATATTTTTGCACGAATGGACTTACAGTCTTTTGCCGACTCCGAACGGCGAGTTTAGAAGCTCAATCGTGACAAATGATACTCTTTGATGCTTGTCAGACATTCGAAAGAGGTGGGCACTGTGAAAAACTTTTAGGTGTTTGCGGCGGGATTCGTACTCAAGACCGCTGGCTCAGTAGTCCGACGCACTAACCACTTGCGCTACGGTGCCCACTTACAGTTCTTACAAATACAACTCGGTATTTCCATCCTGTTTCTAAATATGTATCTAGCCCTTTTCGATCCATATTGCTCGATCGTGCGATCATAACCGTAGCGACCCAAGGTACACAAGTGTGCGCTGTTCTTTCTAGAAGCATCCCAATTGCAATTTTTTTTTCTTATTTTTGAAGTAAAACTTCTTTCTATACGCACGTTAGTCAAAATTTTATGTAACAACAAAGTGTAACGCAAAAATCCGACTGACGTCATACCTTCGATAAAATGAATACTAGCTTTTCGTAGCAATGGAGCCAATGCTATGCTTGTTGGTAAATATTATATACATACATACCATACATACATTAGATATATACATGCGTAGATACATACATACATACATACATATACATACATACATACATACATACATACATTCATATCTACATATGTACATAAACCAACTAATATGGGTATTAAATGCAATGGTTTGACAAGTAGAATACTATAAGTTAACTGACGTTAATCTAAATTCAATATGGCTGACACACCATGATGGCGGATTACCGTTATCTTCAAGTCCTACCTAATATGGGTATCAAGTGAAAAGGTTTGACAAAACAAATGTAATAAGCTGAGAGACGTAACTCGAAATTCAGTTTATTTATTTACTAGCTGTCCCGCCCGGCTTCGCCCGTGTCTAAAAACTATAGTGTTACTTACAATACATACATTAGCCGTGTTTTTTTGAAAAGTAGCTAGCCAGTAGTTGCTAGCAAAGTCAAATTTCACACGTAAAACAAATACAACAACCAGCTGGCTACAACTCTTGATTTTATCCGCAGCCAAAAGCAGCTGGCTAGGAATGTTGCGATATCTCATGGTAAGCTGACGCTTAAAGCGATTTGTAGAACATTTGTAGAACGTTTGAACAAAAATCAGCTGGGTTCGGCTGGTTGGGAATCGTTTTAATGAATTTTTTTATTTGTTTTATAATTGAAAGTTTAATAGTTTTGTTTTTTATATATGTACTCGTGTTTTTCAATTGTTTTGTTTTATTATGTGACAAGCTGGATGGGCGCGGCGGCAGACGTTGTTCTGCCCTTTCCGGTATGTTGCGCGATGAATTTGAGTTCTTAATTATATTTAGTGTCTTAGTTAAGATTAAGGGAATATGAATTTGATCTTACTTTGATTGATGGATTACTGAAGTAGAAGAATGTATAAGAACGCGATTCCATTTTCACTATATAATTCCATGAAGAATATATTAACAATAAATACATTGTAAATAATAATGGAAACAGAAATAGTTTTTTCAATTTTGAATGACTTTTATTTTAGCGTAAATGTAATATCAATATGTATGTATGTACATAAAAAAAGTAATCTCTACGTCTAATAAGGTTTGGTCTATGACCGTCTACTCTACCAGAATCAGAAATACATACATATGTTTGAAAAGTAATCCGGTGTGCCCATCCCTATATACATACATCAATGAATGCTCATTGTTGAAATATAATTCTCATTAGTGGTCATAAGTACATTCCAATACAAAATTCTCATACAAATCGCAAATTTAGTTTTTTTCGATTTTCCGACGTTTCCTTTGGGTTTTCCCAAATTTTCCTTTTTCCCAAACAACCCCTGCACTAAGACACTAAGACGAACAAAACAAAAAAAGAATCATCCAAATCGGTCAAGCCGTTCTCGAGCACGGCAATTGATTTTTATATATACAGAAAATAGATAGATAGAATTTATTTTATTCAAGGCAATGACTTCAAAATGACTTCAATGATTTAGTGACTTCAAAATGACTTCAATGACTTCAAAATGACTTCAATGACTTCACTGAAATCATAGAGGATTGCATTCAACTGAATGCAATCTTTGACTTCACTTAAATGAATTTCCAATCAATGACTTCAAAATGAATGGTGATTTCATATTTTTGAAGTTGAAGTACGACACGAATTCATATGATTGAAGTCAATACGTAGAAGTTTTTCTTGTGACTTCAATGAATGCAATCCAAAATGATTGCATTCTTTTACAACTCTGCTGGCTAGCTACGTTTCAAAAAAACACACCTATTGTCATTTTGTTCGAAGAATCAAAGACAGTGCGAACGCACCCCAAGGTTTGCAGTCTATCAATATATACAATCCACAAGTGTGGATTCTAAGTATTTGTAGTTTGAATAAATGACATTTCGCAAGAAAGTGGCATTTGTTAGAGTGTTTTTATTTTTGCATTCATTTAAATAATATGCGAATAAATTAATTTAAAAATCGGCCTATCGCTTGCACAGTATGTTAAAGAACGGGAATACGAAGTTTTACTTTATTGTGTGTGTTAGTTTTTGTGTTAATCGTTTCAGAAAATTGACAGGTAGAAGCGTGACATTCATTATATTAGTAAGATATTTACAGTGGAACTGCCCTAAGTCGAATCCCCGAGGGACCAGAAAATAAATTCGAGTTATAGAAACATCGAGTTAAAGAAAATGCATAAATCAAATTATTTATTTATTTGAAAGAAATCTACAATTTTTTGCTTGGGTTTTGCATGGCTACTTCTCTTTTTCTAGAAAATCCTCCACCAAAAACAAAGACTTATAGATATTTTTAGGAACAGTACTAGACTAGATTAAACCTCGTAATTCCACTTTTAAGTGCAAATGACTTTTTAATGTCATCTTATGAAAAATTTGCAAGCGCAAATTAGAAAAATTAGAAATTCGAGTTAGGGAGCTAAAAATATATGAAAAAAGCGACGAGAAAGCAGTGCTCATAATAAAAATTCGACTTAAAGAAGAGTTCGAGTAACAGAAGGGAAGTTCCACAGTATTTATTTATTGATTTTTTAATTTATTGTTAACACGATCGGCTATCCATGCGCCGTATAAAAAAGTGCAAGCGATGCACACGCGCATCCGCTATGCACCTCAACTAGAGGTAACCTGAGTTACACCCACATCCGCTATGCACCTGAACTGGAAGTAACCTGGGTTCAAGGTTAATGGATTGCAACGGGCTGCGTGGGAAGTGCAACGCAGGGAATTAGGTTAAGTGAATAATTGCACCTTACCTAGAGTTAAGTTGATTTTGATTCATTCGAACTTGGACAGCAAGACAATACAGAGTTATTATAACGTGGTACAAGTGTCGTTTTATTTAAGACTATCTGGGGCCTGTAACACAACGCGACAAGTCGACAAGTCTTAATTCACTTATCGAACTATGCTTGTCCGACAAGTAGAAATTAATTCTGTAACAGAACTCAAACCGTTGGACTTGTCAAAAGAACTAATTTCCCTTGACTTGTCGGCATTCTTTGACAAGTCTGTTACGAGTAAAAATGGCGAAAATCACGGCGGATAAAAAGAAAGTGCTATTTCAAGTAGTGGGCTGTATTTTATTGTTTAGTTCGGTAGCAAGATTATGTGCAGTTGATTAAGATAAGTGAAATTTTTCAATAAACAAATGTTCACTTACATCAAAATTAATTCTTGGCTTAAGAACTTTTAACTGGTGACGAGGTTCACTGTTGTCACTTTCAAACTCAGACTCAGAAAAGTACATTTTTAATTAAATATTATTTTATTTCTATATTAGCATTTTGCTTTTTCAAAAATATTGCATAAAAAATGCACTTGTCAGCCTTTGACAATATTCCAATCACCTGTCCTAATTGAACCACAATTCTACAAGTGGTTCTTGACACTTGTCGTGTTCTGTTACAGAAAGGGGGAAATTATATAATATCCCACTTGTCATCTTTCCTCGCGACAATTGTCGAAGCGCTCACGGACTTGTCGTTTTGTGTTACACAATTTTTTACAAGTTGTCGAAATTCACTTGTCCTACAAGTACTTGTCGTGTTCTGTTACAGGCCCCTGTTGGTGCACGAATTTGACCGAGTTGACCGAGAAGTTATACTTTTATGTATTTATTTATTTATTTATTTATATACATATGTACCAGCTGACCCGAAGAACTTCGTACCGCCTCAAAATTAATAAATGTTTTGTCATCTTATAAGCTGAATTAAATTCAGTTTTTTATTAAGGTGAAATAAAAACTCAAAATTAATTAATTTCATTAATGTATAAAAATCAAAATGAAATGTCTATCTGTCTGCCTGTCCATCTGTCTGTTTATCTGTCTATCTATCTACCTATCTGTCTATAAATCTATTTACCTATCTGTCTGTCTATCTGCCTGTCTGTATATGTCTGCCTGTCTGTCAGTCTGTCTGTCTATCCGTCTGTCTATCTGCCTGTTTATCTATCTGTCTGTTCTGTCTATCTATCTGTCTTTCTGCCTGTCTGTTTGTTTGCCTGTATATCTGTCTGTCTGTCTATCTGTCTAAAAAAGGTGAAATAAAGAAATAAATAAAACTACATTTTCCTAAATATCTTCACCCAGCGCCACCTATCTGGTCCAAATTTTACCAATGACTTTTTTTTATTTAGATATTATATATGGTGTGAATTTGAGCCAAATCGGTTCATAAATAAGAATTTTGAAAAAGCGACCTCAACACCACCTATGGGAATCCGGAGCACCACACGAACATATGGTGTGAATATAAGGTAGATAGATTCAGTGGTTCAGCCGTGAAAGTCGGACGTACATACGCAAAAACGTTTTCATATAATAAGATATATACAGTGTACTCTCTCCTTACGGACACCTCTCATAACCGGACACCTCTTATAACCGGACAGTTTTCAAAGAACGGAAATAAAAACTCGATTTTTCATATAAAAAACTCTCCCATAACCGGACTCTCTCATAACCGGACACGGACACCAATTTTCGTAACCGCCATAGAATGTCGCTCTCTCTTAACTGGACAAAACACATCTACGTATGGCAAATTGTTAACATACTTTTTTTTGTTTTTGTTTTGTATTCCTCTTCTTAGCACTTTGCAATGAAACGAAACAAAAATGTAAACTGTGGAGTGTGCCATTGCGTTATTATCACGTTCGCGGTCTCGCGGACACATAATTTTCGGTGGAGAACGCTAGAATGACACACGCATATCTCCGACATTTTGAGAAATATTTTATATTATTTTATGCAAATTATGATCAAGATAAACATGATTCCGCTGGTCATAGTGAAGTGATAATTTATCTCTGGTAGAATAAAATAATGCCGGAATATGGAAGTATAGAAACTGTATTTCTCGTCGGGGTACCCCGGGTTGTCCTAACATACCTAAAATTCTTTGACGGCATATGCCATCATGATCTGCTAATTTCCTTAACCAATGAGGGCAAAATTGTCCGCGAACATCCAAGAATCTTGCTGCCCTTTTTAAGTAGGTTTGTATGTTAAGTGTATGTATGTATGTGTAATTTCAAGCTTGATTGCCATAGACAGAAATATAAATTTTTCGGTAATTTGTGTTTATCACATAAAAATGAATTAATTTATAAAATAAAACTACCATATGTCTAATGATTGTGTGATGAACCAGTTATAACGATGAAATTCTAAGGTTCCTTCGACACTGTTACAACCGATTTCTACTGTGTATCGAAAAAATAGATGAGTGATGAGAAATGACTCAATCAGCAAATCATTGCATATTCGTAGGCTTATGTTTATTTCATCGTTATTTTCAATTTAGAAGTTCAAAAATATTTTTTTTCTTGAGGTTTGTGAATAACTATTCGTTTCATATAAAGAATGTGGTTCCAACAAAATGGGTCGGCGCTACGTGCGATACAGCTGCTACGGTCGATTTGCTGAAGGATAAGTTTGGCGATTGGATCATCTCACGACGAGGATTTGTGAATTGGCCGCCGCGGTCATTTGAGTTGGCACTTCTAGACTATTTTTTCAAAGCACAAGTACATGCAGACAATCCACAGACTTTGGATAATTTGGAAACCAAGCTATCGCCGGCATATCAGATGAAGATTCATGCAGATTTTGCAATGTGTCCAGTGAAACTCTAGACCACGTACTGGTGAATTGTGGGGTACTAACACAGCGCTTGGGTAAATACCAAATTACAACAGTGGATCTATCGCTTATATACATAGCACCTAATCTCATATTGCGATTTCTCAGGGAAATTGGTCTGGATGAGGTGCTGTGACAATGGAATTCTCACCTGGGCTAGGTGTAAGCGAAGCTCTCTCTAACCGATTCCAATAAGAATAATGACGGGAGGGATGTTCTTTCGTCTAGGACTTGTAGATCTTGGTTGCGGTGCATCTCATCCTTCAATAATAATAATAGTAATCGTCAGTGCGTCAGTGGAAGCAAAATCGTGATGAACATTTGAACAATATTTTATTCGGAATATAGCAGTATTGTCGCAGCTTCAAAATGAAGTAAAGACTTAATTTATATGTCGAACTGTTGTTGTTTTATTTAAAACTAGCTGTTGCCGCCCGGCATTAGCCGTGCACTAAAACAGTCGCATTAGTTACATTTTTTTGCCTAAAACTGAAATACAGCAATACGAACAAAACAAAAAAAGAATCATGAAAATCGAGTAGCGGTTATCGAGTTATAATTACGGTGACCATATTTTTTGGAGCGAAATACGGGACAAAAAGTGAAAAATAAATAAACACACAAACAGAAAAAAAGGACAAAAATCTCGTTTTAGATTACCTATGTATTTCAGAAATTGCTTATTGAAAAAAAAAAAAAAAAAAAAAAATGCTAAAAGCAAAAATAACAATAAATAATAATAAAATCATTGTGACATAAAAAATTCAAAGCCAAAAACTTAATTTTACTACGTTTTTATTAAGTCGCTCTGTGGTAGAAATTTTGCAATTGATTTTACAATAACTTTCCGATGAGATAGAGACTTGAAACCTTACACATAGCTCAGAAGTGAATGACAATGCAACATTAACTCGCTTTCTTATCTGTCTGTTCTTTGGGGTTCCGTACGGAGCTTCAAACACATAAAACCTGTAGATATGCAACGTTTTTTTGGTGAATTTAAGAAAAATAATATAAAAATACCAGACAAATACGGGACTAAAAATTAAATACCGGACATTTCTACGTCCCTTCGCTTAGTTCATATGACAGCATTTTTAAAATCTTGTTTCTTAAACAAATATTTCCAGATACGTATCCCTACAAGGCTGGCTTTGTTAGAATATAACTTTCAGACAGCCGGGTTTTCCATTTATAGGAGTCTGAATGCTGAGTTGACTCTTACCAGACACGATGTGACTTATAAAATTCTTACTTATACTTTAGGGCCTTGGCTACACTCGTCACAACCTTTTTCACTTTTTGTTCAATAACTGTTTTATATATTTTACCACTTTTTGATGTTTAAACTGACAACAACATTTTATGTGCACGGTTCATATTAAATTTCATTTCATGCGCACGTTTTAAATTGAATGAAATTTTCCCTGCAATTAAAAGTATTTTAACCTTTATTTAAGTTTAACTACGAATTGCACTTGCACACGGTATAATATTTTATGCCTAATTAAGGCCGTGACTTCGAGCAACTATGTTGCGGTAAGCCTTTTTCATGAAGCACAAGCTATTTGTGATTTTAAATTTGATTTATTTCGATATGGAAAATATAAATTTGGTAAATCAACTTAAGACGACCTGAGAACTTTAAATTCGACACTTTTTCATTGCATTAGAAATCCTGTATCGAGTAAGACATAGAGGGAGTTTTTCACAATCCTACCTTCGAAAGGATTGAATGTGCACTTATCTCAAAGAGAATCGACCTAACACATCTTGGCGATGCTTAATATTATGCTAACAACAGCCTCGTTAGAATGCATTTCTTTAACTACGCAAGCTGCTAAAGGGTGAAGTTCTACCAACCACTCCTGGGCGACTTACTATTGAAAATACTTCACGAGGAGGGACATCCAACAATTGGTTTCTCGGACGACAAATGTCGCTTACCGAGAGTCTGCAAACGGACTCCAATCCGATCCACAGTGTTCCGCGTAGTACATATTAAGTGGACAAAAATATTTTTTTGACTATTTCATATTATTCTTATCAGTTAAGTATATTGTAATAAAAAACTTATGTTTTAAGTGCTTTATTTACGATTTGATACTAACTACTTTATAGGGTAAAAAAACAAAAAAATTAAAAAAATTAAAATTTCTTTGATATTTTTTTTTATATTGTGTATATCATATTCATCATCACTGCTGCTATTATTGAATGAGTCTTCAGAATCGAAGTCTTTATCTTAATCAATATTTCGTTTCTGAGGTAATGGTGGGACAGCAGGGTCGACTAACAGAACCATAACTTGCGGTATTGGGGTGACCTACAAAAAAAAGGATTACTTTTTTTGCGCACGTTTGCGCACTCTGATTTTTTTAACGGCCTATAATGAAGAAGTCGAGTTTTGTATCAAAATACAAATTGACCAGGGGCAAGGTGGGGCTCATATTTAAAAGTCTATGCAAAAAAAAATAAAAAAAAGCCTCAAAAAAACTTACATCTTATAATTAAAAAAATCTTTAAAAAACAGTTAAATTGACTTTCAAAATTTATTAGAATAATCTATTCACTTTGATTTCTTGAATCCATACCAATTTCGTTTAATTTTTTACACGAAAAATTTAAAAATTAATTAAATACAAATTGAACACTAATTGTGCACTCGACCTGTTATGGTAACACACTCCACTTTGACTTGCTCTTAAATCATTTCCACGCTCTAAAATAAAGAGAAAATGTGATTTACTTATCCTTCAGTTATCCTTTATAAGAATTGCGTTAGCAAGTACTCTCAATTTTGTCATGAATTTTTTGAATTTTGTCCACTTATTGGTGTGAAATGGAACACTGTGCGATCTAAGAATCGTTGGAACTTGGTGTCATGAGCAGTCCGCGCCACGTCGAGTTTAATTCCAAGACTGAGATGAAGTTGATGAAGTTGCCTCCTAGGTGGCCTACATTCCAAAGCACCCAGCTCAAACCTACTAATACAGTCACATACAAATAGGAATCCTGTTGAACCCAAAACTAATCTCTCTAGATCAAAATTTTTGCAAGAACAATCAACGCCACCAATATATTCCGGCAATACCGTAGAATGTTTAGTAGATCATGGGCACAATGGTATACTAGATACATATGTACAAGCAAGTGGTACAAAGATCGAGTGGTATCTGCTGTGATAGCCAAGCAGCTATCAAAGCTTGTTCAACAACTTTGATCACCTCAAACACTGATCTGTGTATAGGGACATACTGGTATTTTTTTCTTTCTTTAGGTGGCGCTACAGTTCTGCTTCTGGCAACTATTTGAATGCGTGTTACATTTTTGCACCAATGGAAGTTACCTATAGTGACTACGAACAGTGAGCTGAGAGGCTCATCGTGACAAATTTTACTCTTGCATGCTTTGATAGACATTCAGAAGAGGTGGCACCATGAAAACACTTTTGGGTGTTTGCTGGGATTGAACCCGGGCAGCATGTATTGGACTACTGTGCACACAGTAACCACCACGCCACGCTGCCACTATACTGGTATTCCGGGAGACGAAAAAGCTGATGCTCCAGCTAGAGCTGGATCAGCGTTTCCTTTCATTGGTACCCAGCCTGCAATTGGCTCAAGTTGAAATAATGCTAAAAACAAGCTTCTAGAATAGCTGAAACTACAACCACTTGTATGAAATCAGCACATGCCCTCGGGACAATATGTCTGTTCCATTTAAATAGAAGTGACCTAAAAACTCTCACGGGACTAGTCACGGTTCACTACCTTAAACGAGCACCTGAATAAAATTGGTATCAGAAGCTCTGGCCTTTGAGAAATGTGCTTGGAAGGTGACGAGATAACTAGACATTTTATTGCTGGAAATCAGAATGGCCATCCAAGCAACTGAATCCTTCGAGAGGAAGATAAACTTGAGCTCAATCTTACCCAATGGTTATGCATTGTGAAAGTGACGGGCTGATTTACATCGATGTTTAGCTCAGTAGCGAATTGCTAACCCAGCGGATGGTGTGGTTTCGCACCAAAGTACAATGGACCAATAGGTCTACATGCATATGTGCATGTTGTCATTATAGATAAGCCCATACATACAGAGCCTGTCGAGTACTGCAGTAAAAAGGCTTCAAAGATGCAGGCAGCGCTTTCCGGGATGCTGCCAAATATCGGTGGACTTGGATGCGCGAGTAGATACCTGCTTTCCAGAGTGGTAAGCTCAATATTTCAATATACTGCCCAATCTGGGCAGGAGCTCTTACAATGAAGGGGGTAAAAAGAAAGCTCCGCACACAGGCTCTGCGCTATAAAAACAATATGCGGTTTCCGCCGAAGCAGCCTGTATTATAGCGGGTATGATCCCTATCGATATACTCGCCAACGAGATGATAAGGGTCTATCTTAGGCGTACGATAAGCCAAGAAGAGACCAACGTTACCAGGAGGTTTATTGTGGCAAACAAGATGGGACACCACGACAAAAGGCAGATGGACCCACAATTGCAACTTCCACCTTACGCAACTCCTGTCCGGTCTGGCGGCTATCGAAAATATTTTCAATGATTTGGACACAATAACTCGTCCCTCTGCCCAGAAGAAAAAGAAGACGTGGAACACACAATATATTCCAACTTAGACGCTTCGCAGAAACAAGAATTGACCTCCCGAATACGGAGCTTCAAGTACTTCAGAACGAGCTAAGAAGACTCGAAAGATTAAGAAGAGCTATAACGGCAGGCACATAGCACATAGCATAAGGTGCAACCAGCCCCGCGAAGTAATACCTAAAGGCAGTTCCGCGGGCAGAATTGTAGGAGTGTGCTTACTGCCGACATCGAGTATTTGTACGAATCGTGCATGCGGATAGTCCGGTCTACTAGCATCTTTGGAAGATTACCACATCTGTTGGCGCAATCGATTCCAAAAAAAAAAACCTGCAGAACCTACCACACCAAGCTCTTAAACTTTCTTGTATTATTAAGGCGATTGCTGGTAATTTGATTTTTCATCCTGGAATGGCATCTCAGCCAACTGGGAGGAGTCTACCACTAGGAGTAATGGACTGCAGCTAATTAAGTGGAAGGAAAAGTCGCACAGGATACACTACTCGTAAAATATTAAAAATACTGCGCTGAATTGCGTTCTGTTGGCTCTGTGTCATAAATTTATTAACGACGCCACGGCTAATGAATGCAAGCAATAAATACGACCACGATTTTTGTACATAATTCGATATTACACTGACTACCATTGACTATCTCTTCGAATCGATTTATTTGTATTCTTTTCTTTTATCGATGGAATTATTTTATCATCGCATTATGTCCATTCAGTGCGTTAAAAACCGCGATGCAAATAGGTGGAAATTGACGACGGGCGGGTAATTTTACAAAGGATTCAATTTTTAAAATAAATACAGTTCCTCCCAAAAATTTGCGAACACCCATCATCCAAACATATTTTTCCTTTTTTCAATATGTATCAAGAAAAAAATGTTTAAATAATTTATTTACAGATTTCTATTATGTATACATATTTTTGATAATAATAATAAGAAACAAAACCATATAGAAACAACATTATTTATTTAACCCCTCTGTTACCTTACAAAAAAATAACACTTATTACCTTTCGGGTCATAAAATGACCCCTTTGATTTAAATGCAGTAAAGGCGAAATATACATAATTTATGTACAAGTAAATCTCCTTCTGGCTTCTGCTGGTTACAAAAAGTCGTAGTTACCTTGATAGTATGGCCATATTGTGGACATACTGACTTATAGCAGACAAAGCAGGTGTTAAATGTCTTTCGGTCAGGTTTCGGTGAACTAAAGATGCAGCGCATTCGCTCGGAAGTTTTTCTTTGGTGGCTTTGACATTGATTGTTCAGTTTTTTCATTCAGAAGATGCTACCTTAGGTAAACGACACCGTCAAGAAATACATTTTCGACAGGACTTTCACCGAATTCTTGCAAAAACAAGCGCCGTTTATGCAATTTTTTTTTATTGCGGATGAACCTCAGCCCATAAGATATATGCGCTCAACGTCAGAGATGTCAATGAAATTACTAAAAAAAATCCACTGGCCAACGATTTGTTTGAAGTTTGCAAATGTATGTTCTCACCAATTGGTCAAGCGTAACAACCTATTAGCCCAGTAGCTCGATTGCCAACTTACGGGTTTTAAAAAAAATGATCTGTAGTTGCGTTCATTCTGCGATAAGTGCACTTCTTGAAACGTCCCCAAGATAAACTTGGAAGTTCAAACGAAACCCATTCCACTTCGACGGTAATATTTTCATACGGAACGTATAAGAACTGCAGACTTTCGACCCATTTTTCATACAAGTCCCGAATAGGCGCAAGCTTACTTACCTACTTAGTTGGCGCTACAGCTCGAGGTGAACCTGGGCCTGCTTCTCGCAACCATTTGTGTGTGCGTGTTATATTTTTGCACGAATGGAAGGGACCTACAGTTTTTTGCCGACTCCGAACGGCGAGTTGAGAAACTCAATCGTGACAAATGATACTCTTTGATGCTTGTCAGACATTCGAAAGAGGTGGGCACTGTGAAAAACGTTTTTATGTGTTTGCGGCGGGATTTGAACCCAAGACCGCTGGCTCAGTAGTCCGACGTACTAACCACTTGCGCTACGGCACAAGCTCATCTCCACGAATTTGTGATCTTCGATTTTCTCTCTCATCAAACGCAACAAAACGAGATATTTCTATGAATCGGTTCAGAGACATAACGGTTCTAAAAATTGAGCGACAGCGTTTTTCATTCCATAGGATTCTTACACTTTCGCCGTATGAAAGGAACGGGAATCATGCTTTATATTTTTATATAACTTACTGATAAGAATCAATATGCCTAAATAAGCATCAAATTCGATTCCATGAAAATCAGTTTTACCCAATTTTTTCCCTTCTATATTAGTCAACCGAATTATTGAATGAATTGGCCAGAAGGCCAGAACTGAGATACGCTGAACAGCAAACTGTGTGATACCCATGCGCGACGCTATGACGTTTTCGGCTGGCGCACGCGACAGCAAGCTTTGAACCGGCGCGGTGCACCATATCAAATCTTTATCATTACTCAGATATTGGTCATTGGAAATGCCAATTGCTGGCGCATCAATAGCTTGCTTTTATTTTTCTTACCACCAAACTGGTATGATTACGCTCAACAAAAAGAATGGTGCATTATACAGTCACATTTAAAATGTTCTTGGGTCATATGATGACCCGTAAGGTAATGCGCGTATACACCTACAGGGAGGATCTCAACATAACACTTCCAGGATAAACAATTATTTTTCCTTAAAATATATACGAATTCATGCACTGAGTAAGAGAAAAAAAAATTAAAAAAATTATAACCACCTATTTTTCTACTTAAAAGTCGTTTTGGGTCACAAAAAGACACTAAGGTAATAGAAGGGTTAATTATTTATACAAACAAAAAGTGAGAAGTGCTGAATTTCATTAATGGACGTGTTTTTTTCGATAATATTCAGTCGTGGCGAGCTAATTAATGTCGTTTTCGATTGAGCTTTTCAGATTTTGCTCTCAGATTTCAGATTTTTCGTGCTGCATAGAAAACAAACGAGATTGATCTGTTTTTCTGCAATAGTATTAGTGTGTCATTTGACATCTTGTTTGTAAAAGGAAATCAATAAAAAAAAGAAAAATAATAAATACAATTTTAAATAGATTTTCTTTATCTAAACATATAAAAACATTAGTGCGTATGTATTTCCGACTATCACGGCTGAACCACTGAAGCTATCCACCTTATATTCACACCATATATGTTCGCCTGGAGCTCCGGATGGTTTTTGTTTATGGTAGAACCCCCTAAGCGGCGTTGGGGTCGCTTTTTCGAAATTCTTATTCATGGGCCGAATTGGCTCGAATTCACACCGTATGGCTAATATCTAAATAAAGAGAAAGTCTTTGGCAAAAATTCGACCCGATAGGTGGCGCTGGGGTGCAGATATTTACGAAAATGTAGTTTTCCCCGTATATAATTTTCATATAAACAATATTAAATTTAAATGTAATAATTAGAGACCGGATTATATGCAACATAAAAACCCTGAAATATGCCTGCAAATATGCATGAAAAATACGCAAAATATGCAACATTAAAAACTAAAAAAATATTAGTTTTAAGATTTTTATTTCTAATTCAGCACAGTTTTAATTAATAGAAATAGAAATACTAATTAATAGTAATAATTATATAAAACGAATGTAATTAGCAGTTCTTAAATTTATTTGTTAATTGTATAAACGTAAATCAATCAGGTATTGCTCCAAATGTTCGGTGGTAATATTGTGCCTTCGATCACTGAAAATATTTTTGTAAGTGAAAAAGGACCATTCCACATCCACTGAGGTAACTGGGCAGTATTTGAATTGGGGTGCTAGGTTAGCACTTATCGGTTCTGGCAAAAGTTCACCCGTCCCATTGATAAAACTATTTACTTGGCACAAAGATTCAAAGCCTGGCTTATTGCTCAATTTTTTTTCATATTTCTCCTTAAGTTTAACGGGGAATATATCCGGCAATGAGGAGTTCATTCGGCGTATTTTGTTAATCTTCAACAAATTCCATCAACGCCATACCCTGAGTTTCGAGCTTTTTAATACTCCCAGGTATTGGGAAAAAAGAGTGCTAATTTTTAATGCTGGGGTTGTTAAACGCTTAATTGGCATTTACAAACTGCTACAGCCTCCGTACAATCGAAGTCTGTAATTACGCCTTTTATGCCCTTAAAATGTTCTGCTCTACCTTTTCCCGCCTGAATCGTGGTGCCGCCAAGTAGGTTTGTAGCGAAAATATGCATCATCACTAGATTTTCAGTATAATGTGCAAAAATATGCAACAACCGGTCAAAATGGTCAAAATATGCAAATGCATATAATCCGGTCTCTAGTAATAATATAGTTTGGTGTAGTCAGACAAACTTCCCACAGGTAGCGTCATGTGAGTAAAGTGACTGTTTGCATACACGGGCGAAGCCGGGCGGGTCAGCTAGTATTTTCTAATTTTGTACGGAGTTTCTGATAAATATTTTTGCTGATTGATAATATTTTGATGTACTGCGTTGATATTTCGATTAAAATGTATTGGTGTTAGTGCAGGTAGGTGTAAGCCTCGAGTTGAATACGAGATTCACCAAAATTGATCTAGAGCAAAAACGAAAGCTTTTTGGTCAGTTGGAAAATGAAAATTGTACTAGAGCGCTAAAAATTGCTCGAGATAAAAAATTGCTTTTTTGCCCAATCGAAATCGACATAAGAATGACTTTTGTAATTTCATGCTTTAATTTTTGATTTTCATTTTTATGTAAAATTGGAATAGGTACCTACTGAGCTAGTATCAGACGATTGGTGTAAATAGATAAATTTCATTTATGTATCGTACATATATACAAATTCTACAAAAATTCGTACAGAAATATGATTTGTGTATGCCACAAATATTTGTGGTTCAGACGATTTGTATATTTTGTCACAAAGCTACAAATTTCATTTGTATATTGTATATCACCATACACCAATATTTGAGGGTTCAGATTATTTATGTATCTATACACCAATGGAATTTATGTTCATATTTGTTTCCTACACAAGAGATATACCACAAGATGAAGGGACCGTTGTAGCAACGTTCGCAGACGACATGGCTATCCTCGTAACGGATGAGTCAGTCGAATCATCAACGGGAAAACTCCAACGAGCTTTGAACAAAGTATTCGAATGGACAAAAACCTGGCGAATAGTCCTCAATGAGACAAAATCAACGCATGTAAATTTCACGCTAAGAAAGATAAACAACTTACCTATATACATTAACTCGGTGCAAATACCGTACGCAAACGAGGCAAAATATCTAGGAATGAGCCTAGACGCAAAACTTAAGTGGAAACCACACGTTAAAAAGAAGCGCGAAGAGCTCGAAATCAGATTTAGAGAAATGTATTGGTTACTCGGGAAATACTCGAAGCTAAGCACATATAACAAACTGCTTCTGTATAAGCAAGTGCTAAAACCGTCTTGGACATATGGTATACAACTTTGGGGTTGTACCAAACCAAGCAATATGGCTCTACTGCAAACATTTCAAAACAAAATACTAAGAGCAATCGTGAATGCTCCTTGATCTTGAGCGCCGACTACAAAGAACAAGACCTTTCGACCTAGCGCCGTAAGGAAAACCGCATTTAATGACGGTATTAGTAGGTGCCTTCACTTCACTCGTGGAATCGCGTGCCGAAGAGCCGCAATTGTATCGCAATTTCGTCCGAATGTCGGTCGCTCAGTTCGATCATTTTTTTTTTTTTTTTTTAAAGGGGTACTGACCCGCCAGTTGCGGAGGGCACCGCGACCTAAAAGATCTATTGTACCAGTTCGATCATTTACTTGTTTTGGCAACGCCAAACATTCAGACAGCCGATATAATTATGCGGGCCAGAATTTCGGCATCTGTGCAGCTTGTTGTGGCGCTACGCTCTCTGGCCTCTGGCGAGAGTTCAGTATCTTTTTCGCATTCCAAAGAATACCATCTCCACCATTATTCCAGAAGTGCTGGATGTAATCTACAAAGTTCTTGTAGACGACTACCTCAATGAATGTTTACATCATACACTCAATTCAAATTCACATTTAAAACTTTTTAAACATTGCCCAGTAGGGAATTTACACGGTGCCCTGATATAACGCCAAGTGAAATAAAGCCACATTTTTGCATTTGGTCTTATTTCACTTTGATAAACGACTGGTAACAAGATACTTATGTCTGGGTAAAATAATTTGCAAATTTCTTTGAGTACTCGCGAATCTAATTTTCTCAAATAAATAATGCGGTTCTTTAGTCGTTATAATTTTATTGAATGCTAACATGGTCCAATAAATTATTAAAGTCATTAAAGAACAGCCCGTTATTTGTTTTGTGTAGCCGGAGATGTGCTCATATTTTTTTAAGCTGAAAATGATTCTTGCACAACTATTGTATGCTACTTCAAGTTTCTGCTTGGACTCATAATCCATGTCAACAAAAATCTCACACCCGTACCGAAAAGTAGTCAAATAGCTTTAGTTTACATGTGTGGGAAGAAATTTGGATGCAGGGCTTAACCCACGAAGCGCACTGTATACTTTTGAAACAACCCTATTTATACGAGTTTGCCAACTCAAACTCTGATTGAAGTACACTCCGAGATTCTTAATGTTTCCAACATATTCAACAGGTGGAACATTAAGAAATATCGGAGACAAATGTTCTTTAAGCCCTTTCCATGCTTATCATTCACCCCAATTATGCAAGTCGTAATTGAGAGTCACATACGAACATAGTCGTATTTTGTTATTATGGAAGTCGTGTCACTACGAACATACTCGTACGCTAATGACTTTTCAGCTGTCAACAGAATCGGATGCCATCGCATACGACTTTCGGCTTATATCAGCTATTATGCAAGTCGTATTTAGTCGTATTTTGAACGTTTTTAGTGGTATTTTCTTCGGCTGCGATTTCTTAAGTGACTCTATACTAAATTCGACAAACATGAAAAATAAACAATTGTATGCTCTTGAATGGAAACGATTTAATGTTATTCGAAGTTATTTTACTACTGAAATTACTTTTACTTTCTAAAAAACTTAAAAACAGCAACCAATTCGATGCTTTGGTATATGCTACGCAGATTAATGTCGCATCGCAGAAGACAGATGTGTGCTGCACGTTCATCTTAAAGATGGACAAATGGTTGTCAACAGAATAGTTTTATTAAACTGCAATGGTCAATATTTTTTTAGTTAGAAAATTGTAATTTAAATTTCGGAAAATACATCCATATATACATACATACATACATACACAATGAATTTGGCACTTATTGCGTTTCAACTATCTCTTAACAATCTGTGAATATAATTCCTTTTAAGGATATTCCTTCATGTGCTCATTAAAGAATAAATCTATTGAGTTTGTGGTGACATCTTTCGGGAGCAGTTGTAATAAGACATCTCCTTGACCTCGCCGGCAAGGAAACCAGTACTGACAGGAAAAAGTTCATTTTGAAGTGCGACGCAATGCGTTGCTAACATGCAGCAACTTATATGGAGTCGTATTCAATGCATACGACTTGCATAATAACAAACGAAATACAATACGATGCGAGTACGACTTGAAGTGAGATACGAGATACGACTTGCATAATTGGGGTGATTGCTTCCCTTTGCCATTACATCATGCATTATTTAAACATTTAACATGGCGATGTCTTGAGCGGTAATGCCATCGATGTCAGGTTATTCAAAAGTATGGTTGAGTTTTATTATTTTAAGACAGATGCCATTACAAACTCGCTTAAACACAGCCCCGAAAAAGTCATTTCCTGAGAAGCGAAGTGCTAGCGCATTAAATCTTAAGTTTTAAAAGTAGTAGTAGTAGAATTTTGAAACAAGAGCCATCGCTTCCTAGGCATTATTTTGAAAAAGCATTGCTTTTTTCAAGATTTTCAAGATGAAATCGCCAAAGATTCCCTACTGGTGTGTTGAATATTGAACTGATCTCTCAAAACCATTCATGTTTGAGCACGAAATTTGTGTATGCATCAATTTTCACAATAAACCAACGATGTGACGTACATAAATGTACACGAATAGTCATAAATTGATTTATGTACCCGATCAGATGATTTGTATATGTTAACAAATTCAATTTGTGTTTGCAATGTACAAATGATACAAAAATCGTTTATGTATGCCACCTGTGTTCTTCAAATTTGTGGTTCAAACTTTGAGTATTTTTGTAATAAATGTATACACAAGTATTTATGTATACCTATAAGTATACTATATACTTATACACCAATCGTCCAATTTAAGCTTTAGCCCCGATAAGCGTTTTTTTCGCGCATACTTTTTGAACTCTACATATACAGGGTGGTTCGGTTTGGGATACAGATATTTTGGGATTTAATTCATTGGTTCACGATATGAAAATTATCGTACAGAAGGAGGTCTATCTTGAACATGCACGAGCTACAGGGTGTTTAAAAAAGTTCCTTCAGAGAAGTAGGTATGTAGGTGCCGACAGATATTCAATTATAACTTCTAGTGTATTTAACTTAGAGCAACCAAAGTAGGCTCGTTTCACAAACAATTGATTAGTGTGTATCACGGTTGAAAAATATTACCATCCGTACATTCATTTTCGAGATATCGCTCCTCAAACATAGTTTTGTTTTAATTTTTTGTGATAATCGCATTTATCTCGGGAAAGAGTTTTTATTATTATTATATTTTGTGCGCCATAACGTCACCTATAAATTCACCATATACGGTTTTTACCTGTGCACATAGGTGAATTAGGCGGCCAAAATTATTTTATGTTTTATTTCAGTAATAAACAGCACTACAATGAATAATCGGGTATTTTAGACCCCAAATAATCTGTTTCTTACTTTTGTTTTAAAATGTGAAAATTTATGTTTCAGGTATTATTTGTCTTCATCTGAGTCCCCGTAACATTTTTCGTTTAGTGATGGAAAATTTTGCTCATTCATCTTACGAAATAGATATTTACGAGTTACTACTTTCAATTCCGATGAACCTTCCAAAAAACAAATTAATTTTGACACAAAAGGAAAAAAAGGGTAATTTATCACTTTCTGGCTAAACCGTATTTATTTGGCAAAGTTGTGCTGATAATTTCTGTTTATAAGCCAACGAGTTATATTATAGAACAAAATAAGAAGCATAACATTTTTGCTATCGAAACCAAAAAATCCTGAGAAATTACCCATTAACCCATTAAAGGCCGATAGTTAAAAAAAGCAAACTTTTTGGCTACAATTTATTTTTTAATAATAAATAACATAAGGAGAGAACAAATTGTGGCAAAAAATTTTTTTTTGCTAATTGTATTTACAGAACAAAAAGGTGCGTATACGCACCTTTGGCCAAATGCGTATAGTTTTGAAAAAAATGTTATTTTATTTTTTCATATGAAATCTGCAAAACATTTCAAATGCAAATGAACTTTGAGTTAACTTACATATTTACTTACTTAGGTGGCGCTACAGTCCGGGGTGGACCAAGGCCTCAACCAACAACTTTGCGTTTACTACACATGTAAATAGTATGGGATTTACAATATCTGCATTTTCTTCGTGCTTTTTGGTTATATTACCAAAACGGCGACCCTTATTTAAATTGGATTCCGATATATTTATGTACATACGTTCTTTATTGTTTTCTTCATGTCCTAGCTCTTCAACTTTTATCAAAGAACGCACTACATAATACCTGAAATCAATCTGACTGATTTTGCTGTTATGTATTTGCAAATTTGTAAATTCAACAGGTATTGGATAATAATGGAAGAATGGTTACTACCATTTTTTGCCACGAACACGAATTCTATAATTTGCTACACCGTTGTCGTACCAATCAACGCCACACATTATTTGTTATACTCACTTCTCATAAGTGGTTGATTTATGAGCATTCAAGCTTTATGATTGTTTTTTTGCCTTTACGGTGCCAGGGTGGATATTGATGAGGTTACTTATTACTGTTACCACTGAATTTATCAATTCATCTGACAACAGCAGCTTCAGCCTTTTCGTCGAAAGCAAAGTCGAAGAAGCCTCTATCTTTTTTCGTGGCATAAAACCTTGTCTCTTTCAGCAAAGTAAAAAGATTATAGGAAGAAAATAAGTTTCGAAGACAATTTAGTGGTGACTGAGACTCAAAATTACAATCAGGTCGGTAATCACGTGCGCTCCCATACCGTCTCAGATTAGGCAATGTTCGGGTTAGACACTAGCATATGACTTTCCTGTTATAAACATCTTTGTGGAATGCGGACCAAAACACGGTAAAATTTTTAAATCTACAGAGAGGTTGTGGGAAAAAATACCAAATTGCAATTTTGTTTTATAGATTGTTGTCAAAAAGATGTTAATTTTGCTTTATATGACTAAATCAGTTATGGCTCATTGAAACTCTAATAGAGTTTGTCCAGCACACTTATATATTTTCAAAAGCTTCTCTGTGAACATTTTCTACTGAAACTGGTTATGTTGAACATATCGGACCACCTTTTATTCAATCTGGTATATATATATTTCTTGGATATTTTGGCTTTTTTAATGATGGTTCCTCTTCTGTTGAGCGTTGTTATCGCAAGTAAACTTCAAAAGTACCTGTTATATTACTTGGCAATTCCTCGGCTTCCTAAACATTTTCGTCCAAATCTTCTTTATCGGTAAGCTCATCAATAGATGGTGGAACATGGATATACAGCGTCTACACTCTCAGCTTCTAGTATATCATCGTCCTCTTCCAACAATATTTTCAGTTTTCGAAGACTAAGTGATTTTTTGATGTTCCAAGACATGATACATACATACATTACATATATTTCTTCAGAAAAAAATTCATGTTTCCAGCATACCATCAGCAGCTAATAGTAAATTTATATACAGCTGACATATAAAATACTAAATATGTACACGTAAATTAATTCAAACAAAATTTTGCCCTACTGACGAAATTTTTACATATCACGCCAAAGGTGCGTATACGCAACTTTATTTTCTATGGTCAATAACTATCACTACATTTAAAAATATATTTTTTTTTGTATTTGACCACGGACTATGGATCTATAAACTTTCGTAAAAAACACGTTTGCCCATAACAATAATTTCCTGGAAATATTCAAGAATATTTTAAATGACAGTTTTAAAAATGAAGAAATGTCAATATGTTAAAACAACGGTAATTTTGGTGATTTTTCCGATAGATTGAAAATTTAATCTGTCATTTCTTCAAAAACTATACCATAACGCTATGGAAGCTGAGATCCTGAAAAAAGTTCGCAGATACAAAGAAATTTCAAAGCGAAATTAGAAGGTGCGTTTACGCACCTTTGGCCAAAAATGGGTTAAAATGGGTAGTCTTCAAAACGCTATTACTCTACTAAATTTTAATATTTCTAATTGAAATTTATATCATATTATAAGAAACTTACCTGGTTTATCCATATTCATCACTTGGGTTTACCACAATATCTAGAAAAAAAAAACATGTAAAACAAAAATCTAGAACGTAAAATCTAGAAAAAAAAATCTAGAATTACCAAAATCTAGAATTAAGATGAATTTTTGAGACAATGATTACAATCACGCGCACGAATTGTAACCATTGTCTCAAAAATTCATATTAATACAAGATTTAGAATTTCTCTAAAGTAGAATCAAGTAGTGTAGAACAACAATATCCATGTGCATTAGATGTCAGCAGATAAGGCAAGTCTGGTATTATTATTTAGTATAGTTTCGGACGGTCTCTAACCACAACGTCGCGTCGTTTGCCAAAAAAAAAAAAAAAAAAAAAATGAGAGTAAACGAAATCGTTACAAACAAAGGGTGCTTGAAAAGTGAACGGATTTATTTATCATAAAAACAAGTGTATAAAAAACAAATTTTATTGGCTATGCGAGCTAAATAAATCACATCATTATTGTGGTAGGGTAACTACAGTTTTGAACGACGAAAAACATAAATTATATGATGAACAGACGATATTATGGGTTTTATTTTTGTAAGAACTCTCAAGAAAGAAAAAAAAAATCTAGAATTTACTTTTAATTTTTCGAGATTTTTCTAGATTTTCGTTTTTCTAGATTTTTGCACATTCTAGATTTTTTTTTGTTCTGGATTTTGTACTTTCGAGATTTTGTCACTCTAAATTATGCCATGATCCCTCATCACTTTAACTTATGCACTGCACTGTATAACATGAAATATTCACTTTCTTTCGCTATGAGCGTCGGCCGGCACCACCGATAACAAAATAAAACAGCTTGCGAGAAGATTAAGTTCCGGCCTGCGAGGTGCCCGCGCCGCAGAGGGAGCCGTGGAGGGGTGGATATTATCTGTTGGGGTACCTGCTTATCAAAGAATACATCTGTTATGTTGTAGGTTTACTTTGAAAAATTGAATTTTGGCCGCCTGATACCTAAAAATCGACCTATGTACTGCGGCTCTTACAGTATTTCTGGTATTAAGCTAATTTAGTCACAAGAACCATTAAACAACGAGCATTACCTTGTATGCCGTGTCCTCCATCAGACTAAATGCAGGCTACTGCTTGTTTTTGAATGGTTCTTGTGACTAAATGGGTGTACGCTATATTTTGGGAGGTACTGTACAATTGTACACACACACAACTGTATACACACAATGATAAAAGGAAATTAAAAACAAAATGTTTTTTTTTTCGAAATACAATAACTCACGGAATGGATGCTGACTGATTTCCTCTTCTTTATTTCCTTTTTTTCTGAGGTTTTATTTAAGGTTCAACCACGCATATAAAACAGCCATCGCCCATGAATTTGCATTTTTTTCCTTTTACGTGGTCCTTTTAGACTACTTATTTATTTAACGAGCTACCGCGGCCTGCGTCTCTGCCTGAGACACATTGTTTTCACTTTGCTGGTCTTCTATAGCGTAGCCACATTTATAACAAAAATATTAACATTTCGAACCGTAAATATTAATATTATTTTTTTTAAATGCTGATGGATTCGTGTGCTTTGTCATGGTATTTAAAAAAAAGGGAAGCAGGTTTTCCTTTTCAGTTGCCAGCACCCTTTTAGCTAAAGGGTTGAATGTCTGCCTTCGATAGAATCTTTGCATGATTGCCACATAATGATGAGGATGCTTTATTGAAATATTGAAATATTTATGTATACAATTTGATAGCGGAAGCTATTGTAAGTGAATTATTTAAGAAATATTGAGAAGTAAAAAAAGGTGGCTGTGGATAGTGAATGGTTAAAAACTTTTAACTATCCTATCCTATCCTACTAATATACAGCGCTGGCAAGCTAATTAGCACACCCCAATGAAAATTCAAACTTATGTTTTTTTCTGCAATTTCTTTTACTTATAAGCGAACAAATGCTTAAGAGTTTAATACCTACATCAATGACAAAACTTAATCGAGAAAAAAATATATCGTTTTGCAATACGATTCCGTGTTGTATAAGATTTACCGTAAGTGTTTGTGTTTTACTGTGGCATTTTAATTAGCACACCCAAGCATTCAAGTAAGTTTTTACTGAAAAAATTCCAATTCTGTGATCAGGGCTATTTTTTTTCGAATCTTCCTTAGTTGTTCATTGTTTTTTTTAAGATTAGATATGGGAAAAAAAGAGTTTAATGAAGGCAGAATGAAATCAGATTCCGAATTTGCAACAAAAAGAGCAGAACATATCCGAAATTGCAAGATTAATCGGCTTTTCACTTACAAAAAGTACAGAATGCAGTTAAGCATTACCATTAACGTGGGATTTTTGCAAATCAGAAACAATCCAGGTCAAAAAAGACCTAAAAACATGAGAATAGTCCGATAGTCAGACATACTCATAGGCACCCCTTCGCTTCTTCAATGGAAATAAGAGCTCAAATGCACCAAAATTGCTGTGTGAATATATCAGCTAGGACTGTTAGAGCTCGGCTTTTGCAAAATTATCTTCAAGGATGCCAGAGTCTCCAAAAACCGAAGGTTTCATAGCCTAATCGAACACAACGGCTGGATTTCGGATAATGCCATATCTTTAAAAGTCAGTTTCTCTGGAATTCTGTCATCTGGAGCGATGAATCCAAATTTAATCTGTATGGAACCGATGGCAGAACCTACGTACGACATCCTTACAACCAGGATTTGAACCCAAAGTAAACTACGAAGTCGGTTAAGTATGGAGGTGGCAGCGTGATGTTATGGTGCTGCTTTACCGCGAATACTGTTGGGCCAATAGTCCAAGTTAAACGAAAAATGGATGGGCTTATGTACCAGAGCATATTGGCTAACAATTTGGTACATTTCTATGATGATTTTCCACTTGCAACACATCGGCAAACTGTGTTTCAGCAAGTCAATGTCCCATGCCATACGTCCCTCATAGTTAAGGAGTGATTTGATGCAAACGATATTACCGTTCTGACTTGGCCCCACAAAGCCCGGATATCAATCCAATAGAAAATTGATGGGTCATCTTCAAACGACATGTAATGGCATTAAAACCTACCACGGCAAACGCGTTATGGGCCACTTTTCGGGAAGAATGGTACAAAATTCCTCCTGAAGTCTGTGCTGACCTAATGACGTAATTAAGCAGGAGATATGCTGCCGTTATTGTTCAGAAAGGATACCCAATCGAATATTAAGTAAATCTGAATAGCCAAAATCACATTTAAATTACTTCTAAGTTGTTCTAACTATTTTTCAGACTCTCTAAGTATCATTTTAGAGAGCAGCTGCCTCACATAATAACACGTCCATAAAGCATTGATCTTGATCATTGTAATTTTTTTCTCGAAATTATAGTTACATTTTTTATTCTTGTTTTTTATTTTTCGTAAAATATAATAACGTGTTCAAGTAAAACTAAATATTTGTATTTGGAATGCGTTAATGAACTTTTTTAATGCATTTTGTCGCCAGAAAGAAAAATTTCAATGGGTGTGCTAATTAGTTTGCCACCCCTGTACATATATAGCATTTTCACTTTAAATTCGTTTTTTTGCAAATTTAGGGAACAACCACTAAGCTCAATTAATAAAGAATAGTATAGTATGTACGAGTATATTGACTTCAGAATTTTTTAAAACTATTGTATAAAAATAGTATTATACTTCCTACTACATCCTTTCTTACATACAACAAGTAACTAATGCGACTGTTTTAGTGCACGGGCAACGCCGAGCGGCAACAGCTAGTTTATAATAAATCATGAAAAAATAATATACACATAACTTGACGTTTGTTAATATGGAATCAGGACATTTCATTACAAAGGAAGTTTTTAAGATATGTAAATATGTATTTAAATTATGTAGATATATTGTATGTACATATACATATGTATGTTCATGCATACAGTCATGTGCAAAATAATAGGGTATTTTTGAAAACGCGAAAAAGCTGAGAACCTCTTTATCTACATGACAAGCTATAATAAAAATAAATGGTTTGACCCAAAATATATACATACAATAAAAAATAAAAAAAGTCTCAAGTCTTGTTAAATTGACTGTGAACAAAAATAGGGACAGCTATTAATTCTTAAAGTTGTTTAATCCGCATGCAAACTAAGACAAACAAATTAATGTTATAACATAATAAATGAATTATTTTTTCAAAGAGCTAATTTAGAATTTCGTTAAACACCCCTTGTTCTTTAAAACAGCCAGGCAACGACGTGTCGCTGAATCGAATCAACCAGCTCTAGCCACGAATAGCTTTCCACGCAGCCTTGACGAATGTATACAAATTTATTTGACACTTTTACGCCCCTCAACGCCACTTTGACTTCTGGCCAGTAGCGGCGTTGGGGTAGGGCGCGGTTGGGCGACCGCCCAGGGCGCTGATCCAGTTGCATATTGTGACATTATTGCATTCGCGTCAGCGGCCAAGTTACCTGCAAGCGTCTTAAATTCCCTAAATCTGGCGACAAAATCATTAAGGTTACAACACTAGAAAGCGAGTTCCACTGTACATTTTACCGGGAATCCCCGCCAATAGAAACAACTTATTATTTATCTCTTTTTAGCATTGTATTAAAAAAAACTAGTATTATTTTTGACTTATTAAGAAGCGAAACACTACTCATTACACCGGTGCACTTGAAAATAATTCGAGTCTGCCCTTTGTTTGGGGTACTTCAGAGGTTCTTCACATTGTTTCCAGCTTCTGTTCATCGATGGAAAATTATATCCATTCGCTTAGGATACTGCTATGAAAAACGCAGTGAAATACGTTGTGAAGCAAGAGTAAGCAGTATTAAAGCAGTCCATCAATAGACATGGATCTCGATAAATGCGAAGAAATGTTGAAAAAATACAGCGCTTTCTTGGAAGAGTATGAAAAGACAGGCTTTAGAAGCATCAATTTAACAGCGAAGGAATTGGCTGAAGAGCTTGAAATTGAACTTGTATTTAAAACCACAACGAGAATTCAATGTGTTGAACGTCAAGCTGGTAAAAATGGCCGCGATGAGCCTATTGCTTCTCCAGAAAATACATTTGAAGACAAATTTTCCAACTGTCTATTAGGCACTCCCTGTATTTCACTCAGTGAATGATGTGAACAGTTAAACTTTTTTTTATAATTTTTTTTGTATAACATAAAAAAAAAATGCAAAAAACCAGACCTTCTCAAACTCTGTGATGATTTCCAATTAAAATTAAATCTAAGCTCGATATCAGTTATAAATGGTTGTGTTGTGTGATGAACTCATAAGCTGATCTGCGAAATTATCTCAATCTAGATGGACAAAATTGTCAACATTGTCAATCGAAAATGAAATTGAAGAAAACATAGACTTCGGTGTTATAGGTCAGAGAATTTCAATTCTTTTATTTTTTTTAAATACATAAATGGTTATTATTTCATTGATTCCCTTGTCTTATTCTTTCCCTTTTTCACATGGCTTTGGATAACAGATAAGGGGCGCCGTAGAAATCTCGCCCAGAGCGCTGGTAGTGCTAAGACCGGCACTGCTTCTGGCCACACGTTTTCGATCGAGTGTAAGTCTGGCGATTGAGAAGGGCAGCTTTAAAAATTGAGGTTGTTTTGAAGAAATCGTTCTTCTGCACGTTTTGATCACACATTATCCTGTGTGAACACCCATCGAATAGGCATCGTATAGGGAAGCTTCGTGTTTCTTAAAATGTCCACATAGGATACTGCTGTCATTGCCCTCAACCATATGAATGGGACCTACACCCTGGAAGGAAAAACATACTGCATCATGGTATGGTCTAAAATTACCTAACTTTGGTCTCATCAGACCAAAGGATATTGCACCATTTGGATTCAGGCCAGGTGGAATGTTCCACTGCAAAAAGCTACCATTCACCAACATTCTTCTTCGACAGTAGCGGTACTTTTATCGTGCTTCTTGCTTTAAGTTTGTTTTCAATAAGTATCCTGTATAAAGTAGAGAAGTCGACGTCCAGTCTGAGCTTCGTTTTTGCAATGCGCTGGATGAAGCAAAAAGTTACACTTTTGAATGCCGCGAGTTTCTTCCTTAGATTGGCACTTTTAGGTGTTTTCCATCTTTCTTTTTAGAAAACCCAACAATTTCAGCAATTTTTAGATAAGGCATACCATTATTTCGGAGATCCTTTATCAGCTTTTACTCCTCAGCGCACCAATGATGTGCTCGACTCATTTTTAATCACTAATTTCTAATAAAATCTTAAGCTTCATTATGTTCCGTGCAAATAAACTCTTACAATAGCCTGTTTAGCATCCTTTAGGTTAGATTAGGTTGAGAATGGTCTGTGATTGCGTAGTCAATCATTTCCACTCGTAGACCCAAAGGTAGGTACATGGTTAATCCGTTCGTTATTTGGGAAAATATCCTGTTTACTAAAAACTTAAATAGATAAATCTTAGACGTCGGCAGTCCTATGTTGAACCGAGTCTAGCTTCCTCCATCCATTTGTATGCACTTGAATAGAATGGGCCTACAGTATTTTGCGGTCTTCAAACGGCGAGTTTAGAAGCTCACCACGACCAATGGAACTTCTGAATGCTTTGTCGGACATCCCGGAGAGGTGGTACCTTGAAACAACTTTTGGGTGTTTGCTGGGATTGAGCCCGGACAGCATACGTAGTAGTTGAACGCACTAACCATTATGCCACGCCAGTTTATTATATCTACGGTTATCGTCAACGTCCCACTTTTTTATAAAACTACATCACACACCCACTGAATAATACTCGAATCTATTTATGCAACCAACCTACCCCCACTTCGGGCAAAACTACCCCTCTTCAATTGTGCAAAACTAACTTTGTCGCCATACATATGTATATTTCTCATACATTTCAATCCATAATTTGCACACAGTCCACATCTAAAATCGTATCTACTAGTCTCGCAACTTCTCTATTCATATGTAGAACGTTAGAACTCATAATCAAATCAGTTTGAGTCCAACTATCATGGAAGTCGGTTCGTTAACGTTGTACGGGCTCGTCATTATTTTTGCTTTACTATTTTATTTAACAAAACACCGCTATGCATTCTGGAAGAAACGAGGCATACCCTGTGATGAGCCACACTTTCTATTTGGTAATGTGAAGGGCATTCAGAAGACAGTTGGAATTGTTGAAGTATTCTCACATGTCTACAACAAATACAAGGGAACTGGTCCATTTGCCGGTTTTTTTGTATACATTATACCAACGGTGGTATTACTCGATCTGGATTTGGCGAAGGATATTCTCATCAAAGACTTTAATAACTTTGACAGTCGTGGACTATTTCACAATGAACGTGATGATCCTCTGACAGCAAACATGTTCACTCTGGATGGTCCAAAATGGAGGGTACTCAGGGGAAAGCTATCAGCAACATTTACAGCCGGTAAAATGAAGTTCATGTTTCCAACAATGGTCAGCGTTGGCGAGAAATTCGTGAAAGTTCTTGAGCAAGAAGCAAAGATCAATCCGGACATTGAGGTAAAAGAAATCTTGGCCAGATTCACGACTGACGTCATAGGAACATGCGCCTTTGGAATTGAATGTAATAGCTTGAGTAATCCCAACGCTGAGTTTAGGCAAATGGGAAAAAGGGTGACGAGCGTTAATAGGGCAGAACTACTGACGATGCTAGTTGAAGCCTTCCCTACACTAACTAAATATTTGCATATCAAATACATCCCCAAGGATATTACAAGCTTCTACACAAGAATCGTCAAAGAAACGGTGTCATATCGTGAAGAGAATAACGTAAAAAGGAATGATTTCATGGATCTTCTGATTGATTTGAAGAATAAGAAGTCAATTCGTTTGGAGAATGGTGAGGAGTTGGGCGCCTTGACTATAGACGAAATGATTGCCCACTCACTTGCGTTCTTCGCGGCTGGATTTGAAACATCGGCAACTACAATGAGCTTTGCCCTTTACGAGTTGGCTCAGAATCAGAATATTCAGGATAAGTTACGTGTGGAGATCAATCAGGTTATTGCCAGACAGAATGGTAATATAACCTATGAAGCCATAAGTGAAATGACTTATTTGGAGAAAGTTATTTGCGGTAAGATTCACATTTCTATATCATGCCTGGATTATTAACGGAATATATCTTTCAGAGACCTTACGTAAATTCCCACCAATCGCCGCTCTAAGGCGTAAGGCTAAAGCTGATTATCAAACAAATGATCCAAGGTATGTTATACCCAAAGGTGCCTATGTTATCATGCCCATAATCAATATGCAAAATGATCCGGAAATATATGCTAAACCAGAAGTGTTCGATCCGGAGCGCTTTAGCCCTGAAGAGATTCAGAACCGTCATCCAATGAGTTGGATTCCTTTCGGCGATGGACCAAGAAATTGTATTGGTTTGCGGTTTGGCATGACGCAAGCACGTCTTGGATTGGCGATGTTGATAAAGAATTTTAGGTTCTCCATCACAAACGACACCCCGATACCGATGAAATTTAGTAAGACGGCTATAGTGCTAACATCAGAACGAGGAATCGTACTCAAAGTGGAGAAAATTTAATTATTTATTTATGTAAAATAATATGTACATATGTAAAAAATAGCAATATTGGTTTAGAATATTTGGACAATAGAATCCGCCCAGAGTGAAAGAAGAACGCTAATTTTAATTAACGAATTTCACTATTGTTTTTTATTGAACTTGGATTGAATTTTATCGACTTTTAGATGTACGAGCATTTAGAGCTGTAGTTATGAGTATCTATAGGGTTAGATGAGATGTAGCCTTGCTTTGTTTAAATAATTTATTTTATTTTATTTATTTATTTATTTCATTTATCATACACGTAGATATATATAAATCCATTGTTGTGCAGAGATTATACAGCGGAATAATTTAAAGTAGTTTTTTTTAAGTCAAGAATCAAAAAATAGGAAAAGAAAATAAGAAGAGAATCCCTAGTGCCCTAATCATAATGTTAGCTTACTCTTAAAAACAATCCATAATCCATAAGCTCTCAAGTACTCAAATGCTGTCTTAACCGTCTCTTGAAGTCACCGACACCTTGACATCTCCTTATATTGGCCGGAAGCGAGTTCCAAACTCGCACCGCATAAACAAAAAACTTTTTTTTGGTTGTGCCATATTTAAAGGTGGGCACGATGAAAGCTCGACTTCTTTCGGAAGTTGCGAACTGAAGTCTATGAAAAAGGTACTCCGGCATTCTGTTCTGTTTGAGCTTAAACAAAAACGCTAGGACATTAAGATCGAAATATTTTTGGAACTCCAGACCAAGGAAGTCTCTTGCATATCCGGAGATATGATCATACCAACGTACGTTATAAACAAATCTCACAGCACTATTGAAAGCCACTCTTAATTTACGTGAATTTAGACTGCTCACATCGCAAAAGACCGGATGTGCATAAAGCAGGATTGGCAGGATTAAAGTTTTCACCAAGGTAGCTTTCACTCTGGTTGGGAGACAATGCCCGGATTGGTACAGTGCACGTAAACCACCATAAACCTTGCCTACAGTTATTGTAATGTGATCGTCCCAGGTAAGAAATTGGTTGAAGTGCACTCCTAGATTTTTAACCCTCGGAGAGTACTGTAGAAGAACACCATTTATTTCGATAGGGGGAAAGCAGGACGTGTCTAATTTTGTACGGCTTATAACGATAGCTTGGCTCTTTTCAGTATTAAGTTTAAGTTGGTTGGTATGAGCCTATTGAAAAATAGATATTAAATCTTCGTTAATGCGCACGGTAGCATCTTCAATCATGCCAAGGGGGTAGCTGAGAAATAGTTGGACATCGTCTGTGTACATTTGAACTTTACAATTGCTTAAAATTGATGGTATGTCGTTGTTAAAAAGAGAGAAGAGTAAAGGTCCCATAATAGATCCCTGAGGGACACCGGCCTTTGATTCAAGAAAGTCCGATATTCTACCGTTAAAGGACACTGCATGAGTGCGATTCGTAAGGTAGCTTCTTATAAGCTTAATGGCAGTTACGTCAAAGTTGAAATAGTGTTTGAGTATAAGCAAAAGAAGTTCGTGCGGAACGGAGTTAAAGGCCTTCGAGAAGTCGAGCAGAACCAGCGAGGTTAAATCGTCACGATCCATCGCAGAGCGAAACTCGTCAACCAGACTCAACAGTACAGTGGTGCAACTATGTTGTTGTCTGAACCCTGATTGAAATGGTGAAAGGAGTTGAAATCGGTTTAAGTATGTGTATATTTGGAAGCTCATTAGCTTCTCAAACACTTTAGAGATGAAAGGGAGTATAGAAATGGGGCGAAATTCCTTTTCTTTGGCGACCGTGTCTTTTAAAACAGGAATTATTTTCGAAGCCTTCCAGGATTTCGGATACGTAGAGTAGGACAGAGCGTTGTAAATATACGTCAGGGGAGACAATACTTCAATGATAATGATTTTTAGAAATTTTGGATGCATAAAATCCAATCCAATGGCTTCTGATTTGACTGCTAAGACAGCTTTTAGAACGTCCGGTGGATAGACTCTACTAAACTCAAAATTATGAGGCGTATCGGGAGTCAACAATAGGTTTAAGGCTGTTTCTTCGACTTCACCTGCATGCTGGCAGCCTGGGATGGTCGATGCAGCAGAAAATTTGGCATTAAGGATACTGACGTCAATTTCACTATCGTTTGAAGTCGGGTCCCTGCCAATGCCCAACTCTTTAACATTTTTCCAGGCTTTTTTCGTATTTAACCCAGTTTTGAATTTAGAGGCAAAAAACTTCGATTTCGATAATCTGATTTCCTGCTTGACACAGTTTCTCAACCGTTTGAAATCATCTTTTAGTTCAGGAATTCTATTCTAATAATACTACCATATTTTTCATAAACGTTTACTGAATTCTTGCTTTCTTAGTGCTTGGAAAGTAGCTTAATTTATAGAACCGAAGGATTATTGCATCGATCCAATAGAGTGGTTTCAAATAGAGTTGGGCAAACTAGTTCACTTCACTGAAGTAGTTCAGTAGCTCTCGTTCACTGAAAAGAACTAGTTCACCAATGTAGTTCAGTAACTCATTTAGCTCAGTAATTCTTTTAGTTTAGAATCAGCTTCACCGTTCACCTCTTACTTAGTACCATCATCTGAACTTATGAGTGAGTTGTGTCTGTGACACAATATACATTCATCTCATCTCTCATACTCATCCATAAGGTATAGTTTATATCCAGAAGTAGACCAGTCAAACGTTCGTTTATGTTTGTTTACAAGTTCGATTGAGAGGAAATACGAAATTAAGGGTGGAATATGAAAAAAATGTGTGTATAACGAAGTCACAAGCACAACACACTGGAGGACGGTTGACTCGCTCGACCATGGAACTTAAAATTGTTTGAATTGGATCGATGCAACAATCCTTCTGGTGGCGCTTGCGAGCTGCGTGCGATATCTATGTATCTATCTGTGGTTTAATCTCTCTCTCTCATATGGTAGTGAATGGTATACCTATACTACTGTGCTACTACAAATACAAAGGATACGTGTAGACAAAATCCGGTTTTGTATGGACATACTTATCATTCTTCTGGTTCTAAAGTAGTGACCCGTAGACGTAGTGAACTACTGAGCCGTCACCGTTATCTGTATTGTATTTGTGTTTCATAACTCACTAGTTCAGAACACAGATCCAGATGAGAGGTGAGCCGTTGAACTACTGAACTAAAGAAATCTGAACTAGTTCATTTAGTTCAGCAAGGTGAGCCGATCTTTTGAACGGCTCCTTCATGAGTTACACAACTCTAGTTTCAAACCATTTTAACCTTCTGACTGTCAATCTCTTTTACACCTTAAAATCGTAAGTTGGGGTCATATAGACCCCACACACTTTCCCATACATTTTGTATGGAGAGGCATAAAAAAACGAAATATTTTCGAGAAAACTATTGAATATTTTATTGAGAACTCAACAAAAAGCGACGAAACATTTTTTTTTTATTAAATATGCCTTTTTAGTGTTCTGTCCGTACCAAAACGGAACACTAATGGAATCAGTTCGGTGTCTGTCTGCCTGTCGGTCTGTCTGTCTGTCACAGGCGTTTTTCTCAGAGACTATTTGACGTAGACTATTGAAAATTGGAACAGTTGTAGCAATTAGTGGCCCAAATACAGACCAGAAAAAAAAGCTTAAAAAGCTAAATTTCGAATTTGGGGGCTAGTTTTGGGGGGTTTAATGGGAAAACGTTAATAGTTGCTGTCCTTCCATTTATCTCCGAGAATATCGTAAAAAAAAATCTGAATAAAATCACAAACATTGAGAATAAAGTGTAGATGGCGGGTAAATTATCAGGACTGCCCTCCATTCGACAGTTTTTTTTTTTAATTAATTTTTTTAATTTCAACTGTCCTACATATCCAGAAATGATGTAACCCTGTCACAACGCCTAAAAGTTGATATGAATAGTGAAATTTGTATGTGCGAGAGTAAAAGTTGAATGATTGAGCCTAGAAATATCAGTGGCCACAAGTCATAACCGCCTAAGTCTGTTTTTCGTACTTTTCAGGAGAGCAGTTCAAAGTTTCAAATCTTCACCGCATATCAGGTATTGTTCGTTTTATAAAACTTTTTCCACAGAACTAAAGGAAATGTGTTTCCTTAATATACTACATAATAAGAATTTGTCTACATTAACTAAGCAAAGAGTAATTAGAGAAAAAGACACTTAGGCTGTTATGACTTCTTATTCGTTAAAAATTCAAAATGCATAAGTTGAGTTAGGCTGTTATTCCATAAGAAACAATAAAGTCTAATTATTCCGAAGTCAACTTAGGTTGTTATTCCGTGCATACTTTTTTCATGTTAGATTTCGTATATCGACTTAGGTTAATTTTCCACCTGAAACGTCTGTCAGTGTCAATAAAAATTTTACCTACTTTTGCTACCATCATACTAAACTAAACATTTTTCTCCTAAAATAAAAACAAATATTAATATTATGTAATGCCTTTATTTATTATTTAGCAATATTTGGCTATTTTGTTACATTAAGATTATTAATTATGTTACACAAAAATAAAATAATAATAACAATCATACACTCATACTTGACTTTTACATAAGTTATATTAAGTCTGTTTGGTATCTTTCTTAGGTCAAGTGGGCCAACGCTGTCAAACAATAAATAATTTGAAAAGTGAAAATCCTTGCAGACAGTGGAAAGTTCGTAAGACAGTAACCAAACACTTTTGGGTAAAACCTGTGAATTTGTTTTTGTTTTCCACTAACAACGGAGATTATGATTATGACATTTCACAAACTGTCAGATGACTGGTTTGACAGCGTTGGTCAACCTCACCCAAGGAAAAAGTTGCTGTAAAAATTCGTAAGTCTCTCAGTTGTCTCTGTCTGAGTCTCTCTCAGGGGAATTTTTCGAACTCTCATTTGGCTTTCTATTTTACGAATCTTACGAATTTTTTGGGTTACCGAACAGGAAATTCGTAAGAATACTACGAATTCGTAAGAATACTACGAATTTTGTTAGAAAGAGGTTGCACAGTGAAAAATCCTTTAGATGTTGGACACGTGCTGGGATTTAACCCGGGCAGTATTGCGTCGTACTCCAACGCACTTACCACTATTTTACTATCACCGATGATCCATGTATGTAAATCTTTGGTTTGTGTGCATTACAACAACAATACGAGATCATGCTTTTTATCAGGATCAATTTTCGCGATCCAAAAATTAATACAGATATTTCGCTCAAGTATGCACTTTTGTTCGTGAATGTTGCTATCATTATTGACGATTGTCAAGAGTATACGTGATGGCAGATTAGAATAAGAAATATTATTGGTAATCCAAATATTATTAAATATTATTATGTTCCAATAAATTAATATTCTGTTCATAATGATATGACAGCGATGTGATATGGAAATTATGGCTACAGAATATTATTCTTAATTGGTATCTGGTGAAAATTATTTTTTTCTTTCTAAAAGAATAAAACAAGCGCATTCATCTTTTCATTTTCATTGTATGATCCATATACATACATACTTAGATCATAAGATCATAATAAAATACTGCTAAAGCCAAGTGCAACATTTGTCCTGATCTATGGGGCATTTTATTTGCTCTTTTCAACTTCTGGTCTTCAAACTTATCACTTTCTAAATTTATTACCACTGAAATGTTGCCTATTCACAACGACCAAACTCAACTTATGACTCACTTCTTTCGAAATTTATAGCAATTTTTCTTTTGGAATAAGGAACTAAGTTGAGTTATTTTTCGGTTTTTTTACATTCAAATATGGAATAACAGCCTACCTAGAGATAAGATTCTCAAAATGTCATTTCCTGATTTGGAAAAAAAACCTAATTTAATTTAGACTAATCAAAAATTGAAACTGTAATTTGGAATAACTGCCTAACTCCAGTTAAGAACGCGGAATAGCTTCTATATTTTAGCCTAAGTTGACTTAGGCAATAATGAAAAACTACAGTTATTAGTCATAAGCAGCCTAAGAATATCTTATTTCGATTTAGGCTTTTATTCCAAAGTACAATTTGGTAAATAAACGACTTAACTCAAGTTAGGAAACTGACGGTTAATTATTTATGAGTTAAGTGGTTATGTCAAAACAAAAGTTTAAAAAAATGACTTAGGCTATTAGGTTTTTAGAGAATAACTTCTGTTTTAGAACAGAGACAAATATAAAAAAATTAGTGGACGTAGAATTAGACATGCTAAAGACGATGGTGTCAATAACTCAATTATGTCCTAACTCGAGGTAAGTGGTTATGGTTTGTGGCCACTGATATGTCACACAAATTCGCTTCCGTTGTATAACTATTGAGCTTAGACTTGATTTTATAGGGAAATTTGGAAGCGTAAGAGTAAACATTAGGCGTGTTTTGTTTTTCAAAACTATAAAGAACACATGAAGTGCACAGTTCAATTTCGCACGAGCTGACGTTCAAATTTTCAATGTTTATGTCATGCGAGTGAAGATCGGCACAAGGAAATCAAGTGCGAAATAGAATCAATCATATACCAAAGGTATTATGTAAATACTATGTATGTATGTATGTATGTTCTTGTTATTACCCAGCGGGAAATTTGGGAAGCGCTCCTCCGAGAAGGTATTTGGAAGCAATGATTTTTTAGGAAAACATTCTATGCGATGTATAAGTGATGCATTGAGAAGCAATCACTGAGATGTGCTTCCGAAAAAATCTTTTTAAAAGTGTGGATTGCTCCCCTCTGCGGACCTACTAATGTAAAAAGGATATGGAAGAGGATACGGAGAGTCATGCCTTCTAACCTTCCAAGGAATCGCTTCACCATGCATGATTGTATGCTTCCATTTCCCGCTGGGTATTTCGTCTGAAGTTTTGCCAAGAAAACATTAAAAAATATTTTTTTCGTACCCACTCCTAGTATGTAGGTACTTACTTTATGTATTTGTTGGTTTTCTCTCTTTTTTTTTTTGTGTAGAGATTTTGCGTGTGTGAGTGCAAAAATTGAATAGTTGTACTTAGAACTATTCAATTTGGTGTTTGTTTTTGATAATGTTTTGAGAGTGTTAAATAGTTGAACATTTTTAAAACGTGAGAGCTAGACTGTGCTCAGCTTTGAAGTGTTTTACTTTCAGAAACCTGCGACGGAGTGCTAAGAATATTTATTGTATCGGATAGAGGAAGAACATATTTTTCGCATTTTGTGTACTTTTTGCACTTAAATTTGAATGTGATTGAACCTTTACGGAACACTTATTGCGCAAGTATAACTTGCACTTGACCGGATTTTTTTCTCCGAATCCTTACATTTTTCGATGACAATAACACATACACTGCATATCATTTGTAAATGTTCCTTGCAAGTGTACTTGTTGCATGAGGTAAAAATTGTATAGATCTTATTATCTTTTGATCGTGGACAAACTACACAGCGTGTGTATTACAGTTGGCACCTGGACTTCCGAAAATTAGTATCCCATTGTTTTTATTGCTTGGGCGGTAGCTTCGTATGCGTATTTGCCTCGACCAATCCTTTCCACGATTTGCGACTCAACCAAGTCTTTGAAGAAATATACGACGTTTAGCCGTACGCAAATTCCAATTCGGAAACAGTAAAGCATACCGATCAATAATACAATCGACATTGAACATGTTTAAAAATGTCTCGAATTGGAGCTCATTTATCTACGCGCTATCGTTCCGATCGAATTTGGAAATTGTTGAATCACAAGATTAGAAAAACAACTACTAAGATCGAGCTTGAGCTTCACCGTTGCTCGAAATATGGCTTGTTTTCGCTTGTCGAATAATTCCGTTAGTGGTTCATCCTGCGATTTACATGCTCCTGTGAATATCAGCGTACCAAATAAGTCGTATAATTCTTTCGGCTGTATTCAACCAACGTCGAATCGATTTGCTCGGATTCCCGGCACAAAAAGCGTTCGCTTTATTGTTGGTTTCCCTAGTAATGACGGTGACCATTACCGGAGAAACTATAGATTTGAAACCATCGATTGGCGAAGAGATTTCGTGAGGAGTATGAACATTATTTAATGCATTGCTTTTTGCAGATAACTTGCGCTGCTCGTGTCTGCGATGACGGTAATGGCATCGAAGATCATGTTAGCCCTCTCTTTGCAGCAAACGTTCAGACTGGTGTAGGTATCACTGCATCAAGTTCAATTTCATCATCTCCTTCGTGCTATTCAAGCTCAGGAGTCTCAATACCTTCTAAAAGTTCAAAATATTAGCAATCGCACTCATACTACATGTAAACAAATGAAAATGTTCGCTTTCTATTTTTATTTGTATTTGCACATATGTAAATACGCGAAATCGAAAAAAAAATTCTAACTCCCCCATAAAAAAAATATGAAGAGTTGCGTGGGGTCTATATGACCCCAAATGACAGTTTTAAGTTGTTTTTGCTTTCAGGTGAAATTAAAATACCTTCGCGGTAACACATCGAATTGGTTTTGGTATCAAAATGTATGGGACAAAAAACGTGAGGATGTCAGTGAGAATCAGCCAAATACAAAACTATATGTTTTAAATAATCAACGTTTTATAGCCCTGGGGTCAAATAGACCCCAACATACGGTCAGAAGGTGAAGTTACATGGTCGTGCGAGTTAGGTAACCATCCTTCAGTGTGTTGTGACTTCGGTATACACACGATTTTTTTAATTTTTTTTTGCTGCAACCCGTCTCGTCCGATTCGATCACCGAAATCAAGCAACGTCGAGCGCGGTTAGTACTTAGATGGAGGACAACTAAAGAATCTTCTTACTAGACTTCGGTTGGTTGCGTGGTATGTATGGATATCAGTGGTATGGTGAATAGGTAACAAAGCAGAGATAGTGAAAATTGATTGAGGGGAGAGGAAACATAATGCATATGCGTGCGAGTAGTATTTTCACACATCATAGCAGTGGCGGATTAAATGAATACAGCGCCCTGGGCAAAGCATCTCATCGGCGCCCTTCTGGTAGCCAGCCTAAAAAAAATATTAATATTTGATAAAAACAAAAATAAAGTTTTGAATGTGAGTATAAATGTGTTAGTTCAAGTGTATGTATATTTATTATTAACTTGACATTCAAGAAAACGTGTTAAAAAAAAAAAAATTAAAAATGTCTGCGTCTACATTTTGGCTATTATCAATAATATCATCATAGTTTAAGTTTGCACTCTAACCGTGAAAACTGTGAGTGGGCAAGATTCCTTTTCCATCGGAATCTGCCAATAGGCCGACTTTATATCTAAGGACGAGAGAAACTTCGCATCTCGAAGTTTGTCTAGGGTGGATGAGATACAGGGTAACGGGTATGCATCCCTAGCTGTAACCTTATTCAATTTCCTTTAGTCAACACCATTTTTCTTTTTGATAAGGACTATTGGAGACGCCCACGGGCTACTCGACTTTTCTATTACCCCCGCTTCTAACATCTCCTTAAGCTCATTATCAATATGTTCCTGCATTGCCGGTGACACCGGATAATACCTCTGCTTGATAGGTTCTGCAGACGCCCTAATCTTATGTTCTACCAATTGTGTAACACTTCTGGCATAGATATGAAAACACCTTCAACCAAGGTTTCTAAAGCCTTAGTGTCTTTGTCATCCAACTCAGATTTATCCGCAATTGCGGTAATCGAAGCCACTACTTCTTGGTTCGAAAATCTACACATGCCTGATCGTAAATCCGGGACGATTCCCGTAAGTGCCCAAAAATCTGCACCTAGGATCATTACATGTGGTAACGTTGGGATGACTAGACTTAAACTTAAGAAAGCATTAAGTCGGATTTAAGACAGAAAAAACTTTTCTCACCATTGCAATTACTGACTGCCGTCGATACGCACATTCTTAAGGCTATATCTATATTGGGGTAAATTGTCTCAAGTTTTTCTTTATTTATAATCTTTAAAATCGCGTTGGTTGTTTGAGGCACTACTCCGTCTCGAGTACGTGATCTGTAGGAATGGAACCATTTCGTTCATATCACTTTTGAACAAGAAGAGTTTTTTTTTACCTAGTTTAGAAGATGAAAGCGTACATAGGAACAGGAAACGGGAATCGATTTTGTTGCATACTATGGTATAGTTACATATGTACATATGTATGTACAGGCGTTGTAGTAAACATCAAGAAGGTAAGACACGATTCGGAATCTCTAGAATTGAAGAATCTTTTTAATTTGTTTTGGTTATTTTTCAAAAGTTTCGAGCGTGTGTCTCTTTGTAAAAAAAAATTGTATCCAACAGTCCCGAGCTACCTATGTGTAAACATCACGCAGATGGGATGTGTAGCTCCACTTTATTGAAAAGAAAGTAAATTATAACTAGTCTATGCTCGATAAAATGCAAGTCAATCGCATATGTATATACTCATCAAATCCACTCCATTCGCAGCAGTCGACGCCAGGAAATGAACCTGGGACCCCTAAACTCAGTTGTCTATTGCGCCAAAAGTAGAAAAACCTACGCGCTACACACTCAACCGCCGCGGTTATAAAAACTTTTCATCCAAGTTCTTACATAAATAATATCAGCTGGTTATCTCATCACGAATAAGAAAAATAGAAAAGAAAAAAAAAAAAAAACCGCCTCATCTATCTTCTACCTACATAAATTAAATCGCTAGCGCAAGAGCTTGTGATTCCTCCTGACAGTTTATTTCTGCACCGATTTCAATGATTCTAACACTGATTGAAGGCCTCATCAGCATAAATAATTTTGAAAAAAAAACATGAATGAAGTTATTATGGAAAAACTTTATTTCAACGTAACTACATTCACAAAAATGAGGCGTCTAAAGAAAATAATGTCTAAGAACTTAGAGCAATGACGTAATGCACTCTGATTTTGTAAATAGCTACTAACAATTTGTTTACACCTAATCTTAATATTTATCAGGATCTCTATCACGAAAAGCAGCTTTTATTTTTTTGAAACAATGTGCCACTAGGACACTAGAGGCCAGTAGGTAGCCATTCTATTCGTAAATAGGTTGTAGGTTTTCTACATGCGAGATTGTTAATAATATTTATAAACTGAAAATCCAAATCACTGTTCTGGAAAATCCTCTTTCTTTTGACACCTCATTTTTTAAGATTGGTTGAGTGGGAGAGCCGCAAATGGTGATAATGATTGCAGGGCGTTGAAATGTAAAACATTATGATCATGTTAGAGCGCGCACATATATCAGACACATACTATTGCAACGACACCCACTGCTGGCAGTGGGTCTCCACTGAAAGAAAATTGTGGGGAATGCTTTGAATAATTGTTTTGAACATTACTCAGCTTCAGGACAACGCAGGAGGATGTTTTATATCTCAAATGAATCAGGAACAAATTAAGGAGAGACTGGGGCACATTTGAACACTTTTTCCTTTGAAGGCTTCTTAACACCAATATATTTGAAATATTGGTCTTTAAGTTATTCACACTTTGAGAAGTGAAATTACCCTTCAATTTAAGGCAACATTTGTGCAAATTCAATAAAGGCTTTTAACTTATTTAATTTCTTTTTAAAAAATAAGTGCTAATGTTTAAATGTGCCTCAAGCGGCGGCAGCTTTGGACAGGCCTGGGGCACTTTAGAACTGTAGCTATTTTAATGGTTTATAACAGCAAATTAGAGGCTGCGCGGTTGTTTTTAAATGAATCAAATATTTGTTTTTGAATAAAAATCATTTTAATGAAACAATTTTTTTTTTTTTTTTGTAAATCAAACTTAATCATCTTGAAGTTCCTGGAGTGTTGAGTTACCGCTAGAATGGCGCTCTTGATATGATTTGCGTTAAGATCGATAGTTTTTTTTTTTTGTAGTTGCTAAACATTATTATACCATCAGAAATGAATTCAACGAAAAGAGGATCAATTTTTAAATGGGAAGGTACCTTAGAATGTGTTCAAAAGAGCGTAGTGATACAAAATTCAGCATAACGAATTATGTATCAAATATTTAGCAAAAAGCTAACCTTATTCTTATTCCAAATGAAACGGTACCTCCAATAAATATTACTCACAAACAGAGACCATCACCAAAAATGTTTAACACCCTTACAAAAAAAAAACATTTATAAAACGACATTGTGTGCATAAATTTTGCACTCCCGGCTACTGGCAGACGACGACTGAGGAAACTCCCGAAAGTGTTGACGACTTAAGATGAGGGTATCGCCATGTGGAAATTTTGGTTAACACTTTAAAATATTTATTAATTGAGTTGTAATTAGCGATGTTCAAAGCTGCCCCACGTTCATAGGTGCCCCAGTCTCCCCTACTAATTTCACCTATTTTTTTATTTTTCAATCCGATAAGCCATTATTGAGTTAGGGCTGTATAACAGTATAACTATAATTTCCCCTCCCAATATGCAGTATTTTCACTATTTTCTGAAAACCATGCCATTTTCCAGGCTAAAAATATAAAAGTTGACCAGGAACATAAGCAATCACTATCTCAATGTTTCATCATGCTGCTATGAAATTTGAGTTGCAAATTTCGTAACCGTTCGGTATTCCGTCCCCGAAATCGCGGAATTACTCCACTAGAAATGTTGCTGACGCGTGCTTACATGTTTACACATAAAAAAAATTCCTACTTATCACGACCTATCTCTGTATAAATGTTACATTGGGCTTCCTTCATAATATTCGATTGGACACCGAAAATAGTTGAATTAGCCAAGGTATCATATAAGATACCGGGGGTCTCAGGAGGCTACACAAGGATAGGATGAAGGTTAAAGTGGCTGAATAATATGGCCGTTAGACTTTTCATGGCCGTTTTCCAGCTCGATTCTAAGTACAGATGATTGGAAAACCAACTTAACATACACGGACAAATTCGTTGATATCTGAACCGATATCTTAAAGTTGGATGTAGGACCAATAATCCTTTCCATAACTCTCAATCTATCTACATACATCTGTCAGACTTTGAGACCATAGCAACGTTTTCTGGCAGCAATCCCGCGAAGTTGCAATGATGAAAATAAAATAGAATTATTGCTTATTCATTTTGTGTGCAAATGACCGGGTCTAGCGAGAGCCAGGGAATGCATACAGGGCAAACCTTTCTTTGACAAACGTTTGAGAACATCTTCTTGAACTCCACCCACAGGCCACAGTGTATAAGTATCTCAAACTACATCCTCCTAATAAACGGGTTAGCTGAAGTAACTGTCGCCGCTTTGCGCTATTTGGTTTTTTTTTTTTGCCACCGAAATCATCAATTCTATCTGCATTCCCTTACACCGTGTAAGAGCCCCCGCACACTACAGACTTTTTGTCGGCCGACAGTTTAGTCGTGCTCTAAATCAGTATGAAAATATATTAGAGGGCGCACACTACAACGATTCGATATCGGCCGATAAATAAGTTTGATAGGCTACACGATTGCCTTCAAACTAAAGTATCGGCAAACTATCGGCCGACTACTTAATCAGCACGGCGCTCTTCTACGTGCGCACACTACAGACTATAAAGTCGGCCGATTTTTTTCGATAGCTCAGTTTGCTCTGAATTTTAAATTAATTTTCTTTAAGTTCTGGATTTTTCGTTGCATTTAAATATGGAATTATGGACATATTTGGGCGTAGAGCAATGATTACCTCTCTGGAACATTTTTTACTAACTACCATTAAGCGACTATTCTCTGCAAAATGTGTTTAACGACTAGCAAAACCAAATCGTTCGAGAACAGTCGGCCGATTGTTTGTCTAGTGTGCGCACTCACTATCAACCCGACTATTTCACCGACCCAGTGTGCGCACTAACCGGCCCAACCCGACCAAACTTGTACTTTGTACTTTTAATAACACCTATTTACAGTGCTGCTATTAATAATTATTAATTATTACTTATAATTATTTTTAAAATTACAATTACAATTATTATACTGTATTTAAATATTGCGCAGTAACTAAATCACTTTCTAATTACATGTGCAAGTAATTGTAATTTTATAAAAATAATATTATAAAAATAAGCAGATCAACTCGCAACGTATAATATTTACTTGTGCTTACATAGAATTTAGAGCAGAAAGTTTGATTCCCGCTAACATGGAAGAAGGTTCCTTAACGTTGTACGCGCTCGTCCTTATTTTTTCTTTATTATTTTATTCAATAAAAAACCGTCATGCATATTGGAGAAAACGTGGCATACCCTGTGACGAGCCACACTTCTTATTTGGTAATTTGAAGGGCATTCGGAAGACAGTTGGATTCTTTGAAGTATTCTCAAATGTCTACAACAAATACAAGGGAACTGGTCCATTTGCTGGTTTCTTTGAGTTTACCTCACCATCGGTGGTATTACTCGATCTGGATTTGGTGAAGGATGTTCTCATCAAAGACTTTAATAACTTTGAGAACCGTGCAGAATTCTACAACGAACGTGATGATCCGGTGTCAGCGCACTTATTCGCCCTGGATAGTCCGAAATGGAGGATGCTCAGAGGAAAGCTAACGCCACAATTTACGTCTGGTAAAATTAAGTTTATGTTACCAACAATGGTCAGTGTTGCTGAGAGAATGTCAAAAGTTCTTGAGCAAGAAGCGAAAATAAATCCCGACATCCATGTGAATGAAATTTTGGCCAGATTCACGACTGACGTAATAGGAACATGCGCCTTTGGGATTGACTGTAAGAGTTTGAGTGATCCCAACGCTGAGTCTAGGCGAATGAGGAAAAAGTACTTCACCGAGCAAAATTATTTATTGTTGCATTTCGCTGAAGCCTTTCCTACGCTGGCTAGAAAATTGCATGTGAAATCCATACCTGGTGATGTTAGTAACTTCTTTATACAAATCATCAAAGAAACGGTGTCATATCGTGAAGAGAATAACATTAGAAGGGACGATTTCATGGATCTTCTGATTGATTTAAAAAATAAGAAGTCAATTCCTTTGGAAAACGGTGAACAGCTCAAATCTTTGACTATGATTGAGATTGTTTCCCAATCGTTTTTACTCTTCATGGCTGGGTCTGAAACGACCGCAATGACAACGAGCTTTGCTCTCTACGCCCTGGCTCAGAACCAGGACATTCAGGATAAGTTGCGTAAGGAAATCAATGAGGTTATTGCCAAGTACAACGGTGTCATAACCTATGATGGCATCAATGAAATGACTTATTTGCAGCAAGTTGTCTGTGGTAGTATAACATTTTTATGTCATTTAATCCATTTTCCTAAGCACGTGTTATTTACTTTTTTAGAGACCCTACGTAGATTTCCAGCAGCAACTAGTGTAAGACGTAAGGCTAAAGATGCTTATCCGACAAATGATCCAAAGTATGTTATACCCAAGGGTGCTCGTGTGTTTGTGCCCGTAATGGCTATCCACAATGATCCGGAAATATATGCTAAACCAGAAGTTTTCGATCCGGAGCGCTTTAGCCATAAAGAAATGCAAAAACGTCATCCAATGAGTTGGATTCCTTTCGGCGATGGACCAAGACACTGTATTGGTTTGCGGTTTGCCAAGATGCAAGTACGTCTTGGGCTCGTGACTTTGATAAAGAATTTCAAGTTCTACGTTACAAAGAACACCCCGATTCCGATGAAATTTCATAAGTCCACTCTAGTCCTTACACCAGAAACAGGAATCGCACTCAAAGTGGAGAAAATTTAATAAAGCTATTAAAACAGTGCAATTGAGATGGAATTAGTTTATTTATAATGAGCGAAACACTCGTTTAAAAATTAAAATTTTATATAGCAGTAATTGGTGGGACAAGCGTTCTTACTCTCAAACAATCAGAGCAGTGTTGTAAACAATTTATTAACAAACATTTCTGAGTTTTGGAGAAAGGCATTTCAATTGGAAAAAGGAGATGGTTGTAAAATGTTTCCTTTTCTTGAAAAATTAGAATACCATATTTTATGCTTACCGCATTCTTCGGCAACTGTTGAAAGGATTTCTATCATCCATTAATTTAAATAAGACGAAGCTCAGAAATAGGCTTAAGACAGAAACTTTTCGCTTTTCAAAGATAAAATCTGCTACGATCTGCAAATCAAACATACACACATATCCTTGTTTCAAAAATCAGTGTATGATTTCAAGGACCAAGACGATCTGATGGACTAAAACTATGTTTGTCTTGTATCTACTTATGAAACTAAAATGTCATTAATTATTTTGTACCTAATAAGAATTTTTTCTGTTATTTGATAATTTAAGTTTTTTTTGGAAATAAAAACTGTTTTTGTTTACTTTGTTTATATTTGTGTTTAATTTTTGATTTATTGTTCCACTTTACCTAAAAAAATTATTTTATTGAAAAAGGCATTTTTCTTTTATAAGTTAGGCATTTTTTCGTCAAAAGTGGTTGGCAACGACTGTACTCCATACCTGCCCCATAGAGCATTCTACCTTTTTGCGAGATGTATCTAGAGCCCCAGAACGTATGTTTCGCGTTAAAATCGCCGCCAATAATGAAATTAGGTTTCAGCGATTTAAATAACTTAGTAAAATCACTTTTTTCAAGCGCGGAACAGTAGATAGATGAGATTTTAATAGTACGCTGACTATTTTTAACTCGAATTGTTTTTAACTCTATCATTAAGTCTTCGCATTGTTCAATGCAGTCTTTAATAAATAAGGAAGATCCGCCTCTCGCTTTACCCGAAGGGTGACAAGCGTGGTAATCAGTATAGCCTTCAGAAATTCAGAAATCAAGCAAATATCAATATCTTTTTCTCGCATGAATATTTCCAATTCGTCAAGTTTTTGCAAAAGTCCGTTTGCATTCCAAGTACATATTTTTAACATTCTTTTTTCATTCATATTCTAGGTGAAGTACGCGTTTTCCGTGAATAACTCTCGAGCTTAACCAACCTATCGAGAATAATTTTATTTATTTTGCTTTGCTCTTCAAGTTTCGCGAGAATAATTGAGAAAACTTGAGAAGCAGGGTCCGTCGGGATTTCGAGGTTTTTTGATTTTTCGGATGCTGCAGCCTGGCCGCAGGTCTGCACTCCTGCTGTCCGAGGGCTATTACTTGATGTCTTTTCTAATGGCTTTTCACTATCATTTCTCTTAAGACCAGAAGGCGAGGGCTTTTCTCCTGTCACCAACTTTTTCCGCTCTGAGCCCCGTGGTTTTTGTTTGCCTACGTTCCCCTGACCGATCTTACAATTTGCCTTAGTTAGCGGTCTTGTTATTTTATTTTGAGGCTTATGGAGTGCATCTCTACGTTTTTGCAACTCCTTAGCTACTTCACAGCCTCTATAATTTGCCGGGTGCTTTCCCTTACAATTAGCACAGATTGCGGAGGCTTGTTTGTTCACTCCACAGTCTTGGGAGAGGTGATTTCCGGCGCATTTCACACAACGCGGTTCCTTTTTGCAATACGTTTGCGTATGATTAAATCCTTGGCAACGTTTGCACTGCGGAATTATTTTTAAATTTCTACGCATGGGCACGATTTTGACCACGATATTCAATATGGTTTTAATTCGGTAGATATCGTCGATGCTGTCAGATTTATCGAATGTTAGCATAAAAAGTGGAAGTCCACGCCTATCCAATATGTCTGTATCTATTTCAGATTGTTGCTTCTCCTTCTTGATGATATTAACGGCATTAAGAATTTTAAAGCCTTTGACTTGAAGGTCGCTCATAACCTCTTCTTTGGTGCATGAGGAGTGGAGACCCCTTGCTACAACACGATGTGGCCTTTCTGACTTGATTTCGAAAGTATACCACTGAATCTTATCCATATTAAGTTTTTGGGACACTGCTCGGTAGTCATCGTGGTCGTCGACGTTAATCCTCCACGCATTATTCCTCAAAGATGTGACCTTAAATTTCGATGTTATCGTTCCTTTAAGGAGGCTATGCAACTTATTATATTCTGTTATCCCGACGACGTTTATTGGTGGCGGTAAACGAAATTGCGTTTTACGTTGATTTTCTTGCGGTTCCTTGCGCTTTTCTTCATTTAAGGGCTCGACTTCGGGCGAAGAACCGGCTCTTCGTTTTTTAGTAGGTCTTTTCTTTGGGACCCGATTCGTTTCGCGTGCTAGCTCTTCTTCATCGGTGTGGTAATTCCGACTTTCTGGTAGTGCTGGAGCACATTCGCGCTCTTGCTGTGATTGTGTGTTCTTTAGAACCTTGTTTTCTTGTTTTAATAGATTTATCTCTTTCTTAAGATCTTGATAGAGTATATCCATTTCGTTAAGCTTTATTCGGAGTACTTTATTTTCTTCCTCAAAGCTTTTATATTTCGCTAAGTCCCGATTTTCGCGCTCCGGCGCTCCCGGCGAACTTATTTTCCCGGAGTTATTCGATCTTGATGGAGGAGATCGCACTTCTTGTGAAAGGGTCATTGAATTGCAATAAATTGCTCTCCCCAGAATCCGTAGAGCCGACCTCCGAAGAGGGTGGATTTTCCAGTAAAGCTGGACTGCCACCTGGGGTAATTAATCTTTTTGTTTTGTCCATTGCATTTTTGTATACACTATACACTCGGTATACGGAGATTGGATTTTAGTCGCCTCTTACGACAGGCATGCCTACCTCGGGTATATTCTAACCCCTACCCGAAGGGTTTTTTTTACAAAACGCTTGAGAGATATTTACCATTCCTATTGCAAGGCATTTTTTAAACCATTTCGGTTGGATATTCTATGATTTCATATTCCAATGTCCAGCTGGATCCATTAATTTTCAATAACATTAACGTTACGAGATCGTGGTGGTGTTTCGATCACTTTTGAACAGTTAAACAGCAACCACATCCGCACTTTATGAGCTTTATGCTATGGATCATTATCCTGGTAGTACTTAGATTTTGAAAGAATCCCAAGCGATTCGGCATTAGATCTTAAATTTTAAAATGTCTAGGTAAACGTTTTGGTCCATTCAATCAATTCAATCCATCCAATCAATAAATAGTAACTGCCCAACTCCAGCTGCGGACATAGACATAGAAGGTAACGCTTTCGCCACCTTGTTTGACTTTTAGGCATAGATTGATGGTTTAAGTTCCTCATTCATAATTAAAAAATCTTTGGACTTGTATAGTTAAAATAGTGAAAATTTGAATACTGGACTAACATTTTACCAGAAACATTTTTCGAAAGAGGGTGTATGAGTTTCACTTTGATACACTGTATCTATCTATCTGTCATGTCCTGTTTTTCTGTCTATCTGTCTGTTTGTTTGTTTGTCTGTCTGTCTGTCTGTCCATCTGTCTGTCTGTCTGTCTATCTATCTGTCTGTCTGTCTGTCTGACTGTCTGTCTGCCTGTCGGTCCATTTGTCTGTCTGTCTGTCTGTCTATCTGTCTATCTGCCTGCCTGTCTGTCTGTCTGTCTGTCTGCCTGCTTGTCTGTCTATCTGCCTGTCTGTCTGTCTGTCTGTCTGTCTGTCTGTCTGTCTGTCTGTCTGTCTGTCTGTCTATCTATATATCTATCTATCTATCTATCTATCTTCCTGTCTGTCTGTCTATATTAATTGACCAAAATGATTCACATTTCACCTGAAATTAAATTTTGTATGACAGGTACCGAAACCACTGATTGTTGAGTAACCGCACTGATGCTATGATGTTTTCTATATTAAGAAAATCGTACGCTAAAAATTTTACCAAAATCAGTTGGGTAGTTTCCGAGTCTACAAAAGGCAAACATACATACATTCATTTTTATGGTATACAAATGTAGATCTAATAACTTGATTCCAGCACCACCTAGCGGGATAAAATATACTCAACAAAGAACTCTTATGCTTACCAAATATAAACAAAAAATTTCATAAAAATCGGTCGAGGCGTTTCGGAGGAGTTCGACCACAAACACCGTGACATGAGATTTTTATATATGTATTAAGAAAGAAGATTAATTGCTTCAAATTACACTTAATTACAATATTCCTACTGCAATTACTTGTATTTGTAATTAACCACAGGGACTGGGGTAAGATATTACCCCAACGCTATTTTGAAATCGGGTACATTTTTTCTGCCAATTACTTACGTTTTTTTATTCGTGCGGTAAAATTTTACCCCAGGCTTTAAAACTTGTAAATGGACCTTGCCCCTGTACTAGGGATAAGACTGCGATTACAATCTCGGTAATTAAATATTGCACTGAAATGAAATTGCCTTTAAGTTACTATATAATTTGTTGTAATTTATTAATAATATTTTAATAATATTATAAAATAAAGCAGTTCACCTTGAAACTTATTATATATATTTGTAATTAAAATTTAGAGTAGACAGTTTGATTGTCGCTAACATGGAAGTAGGTTCAGTAACGTTGTACGCGCTCGTCATTATTTTTTCTTTATTATGTTGTTTAATAAAAAACCGTTATACATATTGGAAAAAACGTGGCATACCCTGTGACGAGCCACACTTCTTATTTGGCAATTTAAAGGGCATTCGGAAGACAGTTGGATTCTTTGAAGTATTCTCAAATGTCTACAACAAATACAAGGGAACTGGTCCATTTGCTGGTTTCTTTGATTTTACCTCACCATCGGTGGTATTACTCGATCTGGATTTGGTGAAGGATGTTCTCATCAAAGACTTTAATAACTTTGAGAACCGTGGAAATTTCTACAACGAACGTGATGATCCGCTGTCAGGGCACTTATTCGCTCTGGATAGTCCGAAGTGGAGGATACTCAGGGCAAAGTTAACGCCAACATTTACGTCCGGTAAAATAAAGTTTATGTTCCCAACAATAGCCAATGTTGCCGAGAAATTCGTGGAAGCTCTTGAGCAAGAAGCGAAGATCAATCCTTACATCGAGGTAAATGAAATCTTGGCCAGATTCACGACTGACGTAATAGGAACATGTGCCTTTGGAATTGACTGTAATAGTTTGAGTGATCCCAATGCTGAGTTTATGAAAATTGGGAAAACGATTTTCCCCGATAAAAAACAACTTTCATTGTTGGATTTCGCTGACATCTTTCCTAGGCTGGCTAGAATTTTGCATATGAAAGCCATACCTGGTGCTGCTAGTAGCTTATTTTTACAAATCGTCAAAGAGACGGTATCATATCGCGAAGAGAATAACGTAAAAAGGAATGATTTCATGGATCTTCTAATTGATTTAAAAAATAAGAAGTCAATTCGTTCAGAAAACGGTGAAGAGCTCAACTCATTGACTTTGATTGAGATTGCTTCCCAATCGCTTGCATTCTTTGTGGCTGGATTTAATACGTCCTCAACGACAATGAGCTTTGCTCTCTACGTATTGGCTCTGCACCAGGACGTTCAGGATAAGTTACGTAAGGAAATCAATGAGGTTATTGCCAGGCACAACGGTGACATAACCTATGATGGCATCAATGAAATGGCTTATTTGAATCAAGTTCTCTGTGGTAATAATACATTTTTAAGCAATTTTATCCATTTTTCTAAGCACATGTCATTTACTTTTTTAGAGACCCTGCGTATATTCCCAGTAGCAACTAGTGTAAGACGTAAGGCTAAAGCTGCTTATCCGACAAATGACCCAAAATATGTTATACCCAAGGGTGCTCGTGTATATGTGCCCGTATTGGCTATCCACAATGATCCGGAAATATATCCTAAGCCAGAAGTTTTCGATCCGGAACGCTTTAGCCCTGAAGAAGTTCGAAAACGTCATCCAATGAGTTGGTTAGCTTTCGGCGATGGGCCAAGAAATTGTATTGGTTTGCGGTTTGCCAAGATACAAGTAAGTCTTGGGCTCGCGATGTTGATAAGGAAATTCAAATTCTACGTCACAAAGGATACCCCGATACCGATTAAATTTATCATGCACAAAACAGGGCTATCACCACAAGGAGGAATCGTACTCAAAGTGGAGAGAATTTAATTATTTATTTATGTATGTAAAATACTAAAATAACGCAACGGTGATGGAATTAATGTTTTTATTACGAACGAAACACTGGTTTAAAATGTTATTTTGCAGTAATTGGTGGGACAAGCGTACTTACTTTCAAATAATTAAAGGAATGTTGTTTAAAAACCATTAAGTTTAATAAAATAAAATAATATGTACAGTCAAAGCTCTTTTTAACGAAGTGCAACATAACAATTCAATTTGTTCGTTGTAGAGAGAACTATTTATATGTAAATAGGATTTGAATTTAATATTTGGCATCACTTTTCGGAACACTTCTGGCCCCATAGTTGCCTGCATAATCGTCGACGCCTTTTGGCTTTCTCTTTTTCATCAACCGTGGCCGTGGTCAGACGTAACTGAAGGAGTTTATTTCTATTCTTCTGTAATCTTAAAACTAACTAATTGAATTTACTTATATATTTTACTTTTATTATATTGAATTCTACTTATATTTTAATTACTTTATATTATCCAATTTGCGAAATAAAGCATTATACTTCTTTCAAATCTTACATGGGGGCTCAACCGGGATTTAGCCTCGCAAACTAGATATAAAACTCTTCCGAAAGTAATTAATTAATTAAAACGAAAATAATTAAGAACAATCGTGGATGGAATAGTCATAAAAGAAAAGAGAAATAAAATATAAGTTGCCGTGGTGATCATCTATTTAACAACGTGGGACGTAGGAGTGCAGAATTTGGCAAGATGGGCAAAGGAAAACAGAGAAGAGACCAACGTAGCGGAGAATCGATTGATGACTTGAATGCAGATAGCGGACTAACTTCAACTCGTGCCTTATCATTTGAAAATGAGAGTGCAGTAAAAATAAATTTTTCTGATGTGGAGAATGTTTTGCGAAAATTCACTGGCACCGACAATGGATTTCTGATTTCGAGCAGTACGCAAATGTGTTTAACTGGAATGAACTTCAAAAGTATATTTTTTGTAAAAGATCACTTGATGGTGCTGCTAAATTATATATTGATTTTGAGGCAAAACCGTTTAGCTACCATGAGCTTAAAGTCGCGCTCCTAAACGAATTTCAGACGAAGCTTACTAGCGCAGAAGTGCATGCAAGACTTCGTGGCAGGAGAAAAATGAAAGAGGAAACATTCCGTGAGTATTTGTACAGTATGCTTGACATTGCTTCGCAAGCAGAAATCGATCAGCTGTCGATTATAAGTTATATTATCGATGGTATTGATGACCTACCCAGCAATAAAATGATTTTGTATGGTGCAAAAGATATTAATGAACTAAAACAGAAACTCTTAGTATACGAAAAAATAAGGAAAGACGAAAATGTTAAACGCGTGGTGGAGAAGAAAGGTGAAGGTCAGCAAAAGCTGTCATATAAAAATGAGCGCTTAAGAAGCCAACGTCATTGTTTTAACTGTGGGTCAAATGAGCACGAGCATTACAGCTGTCCACAGAAAGAGAGGGGACCTAAATGCTTTAGATGCAATAAATATGGGCACAAAAAACCAGATTGCAAAGAAATAATATCAACACGTGCATTGATGACCGCATCGATGGAGAAAAGCATTGACGTAAGTAAAATTGCTAACCAAGAAGAAAGTGTGACAGATAGAAAAAGCATGTGCGTAATGGCCAAAGTAAACAGCGTAAAATTGGAATGCCTTGTAGATACAGAAAGTGAAATATGCGTTTTAAAAGAATGCTATTTTAAATTAAACTATAATTTCAGAAATGCACCAATTGTTATATCTGGTTTAGGCTCCAAAGTGGTGACCAAAGGTTGTTGCGAAGCTTCAGTACAAATCGACGAAGATACTTACGAAAAAATTGCATTTTATGCAGTAGACGACATATGCTTGAAATTTGATATGATCATTGGAATGAATTTGTTGAAGCAAGCGATTGTTAACATAAATGATGGTAAAGTTCAAATCCGGAAGAGTGAAAGCGCAAACCATATGCATGATCCATGCTCCGAACAAGATTCTACATGTTTTCTCACCAGGATTAGTATTGGTGTTGAGCCTGAAAACTCTAAAACTACACCAGGACTAGAGAAGTTGCAAAAGGAAGATGCTCAAAAGGTACTTTTTCTCATTAAAAATTATATACCCAAAGTTCCAGATGAGTCACCAATAATGATGAAAATTGTCACAATGGATGATGAACCAGTTTATAGACCACCTAGAAGGTTTCCACCCTTGGAGCAGAAAATCATCGAGGAACAAATAAAGCAATGGTTGAAAGAAGGCATCATAACGGAGAGTACCTCAGACTATGCTAGCCAGGTAGTATTAGTCAAGAAAAAAGATGGTTCAAACAGACTTTGCGTGGATTATCGAGGTGTTAACAACAAAGCGTTTAAAGAAAGATATTCTCTACCAAACATCGAAGAACAGATCGATAAACTACAAGGGGCCAAATTCTTTTCAACGCTGGACCTGGAGAATGGATTTTTCCATGTTTCCATTGAAGCGGCAAGTAGAAAGTATACTTCCTTTATAACTCATTGTGGACAGTTTGAGTTTTTAAGGGTACCATTCGGGCTATGTAATTCACCGCATGTTTTCCAAAAATATATTAATTTTGTTTTAAAAGATTTAATTAACTCTGGCTATATTGTAGTTTATATCGCTGACATAATCATCCCATCATCAACAATTCAAGAAGGAATTCAGAGATTGGAAAAGGTATTAGAAGTTGCATCAAAAAACGGCTTGAAGATAAAGTGGAAAAAGTGACAACTTTTGCAGAGTGACATTAAGTATCTTGGACATCACATTCACGACGGCAGCATATCACCATCTCCTTTGAAGACCAAGGCAGTACTCAATTTCCCTATTCCCTCAACACCGAAACAGCTTCAAAGTTTTCTTGGTCTATCTAATTTTTTCCGAAAGTTCATACCAAACTTCGCCCTGAGAGCAAGACCACTCAGTGAAATGCTTAAGAAAACAGCTCGTTTTAAGATGGAGGAATCGCAGATTGCAGCCATGAGTGAGTGACTTAAAAGAAGCACTTATTACGAAGCCAGTACTAAACATTTTCAAATATGGTGCCATGACAGAGCTTCATACGGACGCTTCGAGAGAAGGTTATGGAGCTGTACTTTTACAAAAGGATTCAGAAGATAATGCATTTCACCCAGTGTACTATATGAGTAAGAAGACAACGAACGCTGAAAAAAACTATAGCTCTTACGAATTAGAAGTCTTAGCAATAATAGTATCACTAAAAAAAATTTCGAGTTTATCTTTTAGGCCAGAAATTTAAATTGGTGACGGATTGTAAAGCGTTCGAATGCACCATGCGTAAAAAGGATTTGACCACAAGAGTAGCAAGATGGGCGTTACTTCTAGAAGAGTTTGAATATAAAATTGAACATCGAAATGGAACTAGGATGAAGCATGTGGATGCATTAAGCCGAAATCCAATAGTAATGTGCACATCAAGTAATAGTGAATTCCTAAAAAGATTGGCAAATTCTCAACAGAAGGATGATCGGTTAAAGGCAATTATAGAAATTTTAAAAGACAGATCCTACAAAGATTATATTATGAATAATGGGATACTTTGTAAAACATTAAATAACAATATTGTTTTTGTAGTTCCAGATAGCATGATAACTGGCATCATCAGAGAAGCGCACGAGAAAGGCCACTTTCATCATAGGAAAATGCAGGAGATGCTTGAAAATGAATTTTTTATTCCGGACTTGCAAAGAAGAATTACAAAGCACATATCCAACTGCGTACGATGTATTTTATCTGAAAGGAAAGCGGGAAAAGCCGAATGCCTATTACGATCTATACCAAAGGGAGAACAACCGCTCGGAACTTTGCACATCGACCACTTGGGACCGATGCAGTCTACGAAGAAAAATTATAGATACATTTTCTCTGTTATAGATGGGTTTACGAAGTTCTGCTGGTTATTTCCGACGAAAACATTAAATAGTGAAGAAGCCGTACAAAAACTGAGTGTTATAGCGGAAACATTTGGCGACCCAGAAAGAATAGTAGCTGACAAAGGAGGGGCATTTATCTCTAATTATTTTAAAAATTATTGTAAAGATCATAATATACAGTTACATTTTATCACTGTAGGAGTTCCAAGGGGAAATGGTCAAGTGGAACGCCTTCATTCAACTGTAATAGCGGCTCTTACCAAACTTTCGATAGACGATGCAGATAGATGGTATCAACACGTGAAACCTTTACAACAGATTTTAAACTCTACATATCAGCGTGCTATCAAAACTTCACCTTTTAAATTACTTGTGGGAACGGAGATGAGAATGCGGAAGGACCTGAAACTTATGGAGATAATAGAGGAAGAATTTACCAAACAGTTCGAGGACACTAGGGAACAACTAAGACAACAAGCTAAAAAGGAAATTCAGAAGATGCAAGATGAGAATCGACGACATTTTAATAAAAACCGAAAAGAAGCTAAAAGATATCAAGTGGATGATTTGGTGGCAATCGAGAAAGTGCAATTCGGTGTTGGGTTGAAAATCCGACCGAAGTTTATGGGACCATACCGTATCACTGCAGTTAAAGGATCGGACCGGTACCAAGTTCAAAAGGAAGGTGAACATGAAGGACCAAAGAGTACGGAAAGCAGCGCAGATAAGATGAAGCCTTGGAACTATTCGGATGAAGAAGATGCAATCATTACAAGTGAAGACCCAAATGACGAAGGAGAAATTTCGACAGTTAATGAATCTTCAGGAGGCGAAGATTAACCAGGATGGCCGAATGGGATTTGAAATTAATATTTGGCATCACTTTTCGGAACACTTCTGGCCCCATAGTTGCCTGCATAATCGTCGACGCCTTTTGGCTTTCTCTTTTTCATCAACCGTGGCCGTGGTCAGACGTAACTGAAGGAGTTTATTTCTATTCTTCTGTAATCTTAAAACTAACTAATTGAATTTACTTATATATTATCTTTACTTTATATTATCCAATTTGCGAAATAAAGCATTATACTTCTTTCAAATCTTACATGTATGTAGCGAGAAAAAAAAATCATTTACATTCACTTTTATTATATTTCGTTTCATACAAATAAATTATTGTTCCTAGTAAAAAATAGGTCATTGTATCGTTGTTTTTCTTAATTGTCGTATGATAACTTCACTTACTTGACATTATTATGTATTTCATGTATTTTCGCCGACGACAGTCTAAAAAGTCCACCTTGTACAGTGCTGTTCGAAAAATGTTGCTCAAAACTTTTCTTACTCTTTCGGATGGCAGTTCTTGGAGTTTATGAGGGCTACGATGTTTTTTGTACTGGGTACCAAAATATCGTTCAATTAGTGAACAAAAGCTGATGTCATTATGAATGGGAGGGGCATTTAGCTCGAAATAGCCATCCAAAACGAACCAAAGTGATTAAAAGAACAAAAAATCGGAAATATCAGTTCCGAGTGCAAATCTAATATTTTGTGTCTGTCACGTCCGAATTCGGCAACCCGTCAAATTTCTGAAAGATTTAATAATATGCAACGAACTGTAGCATGTAATTTTTAAAATATCGTGAAACCGTGACTACCAGCAGAAAGAAGGGCTCAGCGAGGCCAAAAAAGACGACCCCAGTGGAAGATCATTTTTTGGTGTTCCAAAGCCGTCGCGTCGGTATCAGTTTAAGACTTTAGTGAATATTCAAAATTATCTATTTCGAGCTAATGGATAAGTAATTTAAGCAAGCTTAGTGAGAAAAAGGGTCGCAGAAGATGGACTTAGAGCACTCAAGTAAGTACTGAAGCCGGATTTTCCAATAAGAGTCAGAGAAAAACGATTTATTTGGGCTGAGCACCATCTTAATTGGATGTAAGACATGTGGAACAATGTTATCTTTTCCAACAAATCCAAGTTTAAGGTGCATATTGGAGATGGGAGGATTTTTGCGCAAAGAGAACCAAAGGAAAGACCGAGCTCTGAATGCCTCTTACGGATGCTCCCCAAAATTAAAGTGTGATGGTCTGGGGATGCTTCTCTGAAGACGAAAAGGGTAGATTGACATTTTTAGAATGGAAAGTCACTGTAGCGTTTATCTACGGATCCTAAAAAATGAATTAGAGCCCTCCGCTATAGAGGTTCTTAGTGATATTTGAAGACTCATTTTTCATCAAGATAATGCTCCTTGCCATACAGCCAAAATTGTAAGTATGAACTTGTTTTTGTTTTTCAAATGAAATATTCATTTGTAGCTTTTAAATAAGCTACAACTTCTATGAATCAAAACTATATTAGTGTTTCTTTTTAATATTTTAAATTAAAAAGTACTTTGAAGAAAACAATGTCGATGTGCTACGCTGGCCTCCCTACAGCCCAGACTTCAATCTAATTGAGAATATCTGGTCAAGAATGAATCTTAATATTGCAAAAGAGCATCCAGAGGCAATTGAAATTCTAAAATATTTACTAATCCGGCTCTTGAACACCATACCTGTATCTACATGGAAAAATCTACCTGAGTCAATGAATCGCAAATGTGCAGCGGTAATAAAGGGTGATTTTTTAGCTGGTTTGGTTTTGGCAACACTGGTTTTGACAGCTGACGTGTGTTTAGTACCTTGTGTCACTGTCAAACAGCTTCAGTTTGGTTTGCAATTTAACCATGGATCGTCTTACAAATGAACAACGCTTGCAAATTATTGAATTTTACTATAAAAATTCGTGCTCGGTTCGAAATGTTCATCGCGCGCTGCTTCCATTTTATGATCGGCATTCTCGACCTTCTGAGCAGTCTATTCGGAAGATTGTGACCAAATTTCGCACCAAATTTACTTTGTTGGACATTAAACCACCAACACGTTTACGTACTGTGCGTAGTGAAGAAAATATTGCGGCCGTATCAGCTAGTGTGACAGAAGACCGCGAAATGTCGATTCGGCGCCGTTCCCAGCAGTTAGGCCTTTGTTACAGCACTACGTGGAAAATTTTGCGGAAGGATTTGGGCGTAAATCCTTTTAAGATACAGCTGGTGTAAGAACTAAAGCCAGCCGACCTACCACAACGCCGAATTTGGTGTTGGAGTTTGGTGAACAGTTAATTTCACGTTTCGGGCCGGTCAATTGGCCGCCTAGATCGTGCGATTTGACACCATTAGATTATTTTTTGTGGGGGTATGTCAAGGCTAATGTCTATAGGGACAAGCCCGCTTCGATTGACGCACTGGAAGCCAACATCCATGCATTCATTCGTGAGATACCGGCCGATATGTGTGAAAGAGTATGCCAAAATTGGACTCAGCGGATGGGCTACCTGAGACGCAGCCGCGGTCAACATTTGCATGAAATTATCTTTAAACATTAAATTGCAAGGTTCAAACTATCGATTCAAATAAATATTTTATTCATTTTTTCGAATTTTTTGTGTTTTTTTTTAAAAAAAGTTCTCAACCTCTTAAAAAATCACCCTTTACATGGAAAAACCTACCTGAGTCAATGAATCGCAAATGTGCAGCGGTAATAAAAAAAAAGATGAGGTTCAACAAAGTGCTCATTGAATGAACAATGTTTCTGCGAAGCTATAGAAAAATAAAAAAATGCAATAATAAAGCATTTTTCATTCATTATTAAAACTGACGAAAGTTCCCAAAAAAATCATTTTTCGGTCTAAGACCATTTTGCTCCATTGACTGCAGGTAAAAAATTCTAACACTCTAGTGTTTTCATGAAACGTTTGAAAATACCTTACTAAATAAAACTTCATCAAAAAATATGTAGTTATTGCAAACAATGCGCCAAACTTGGAAAAAAATAGTTTGAGCAAAATTTTTCCAACGGCACTGTATGTTAGGTAATGCACGGCAATAACTACAATTTGTTTCCCCCTTTGAAATTTCAAGTTGAGTATTCGGGGATTTCCCGAAAAATATAACGCATTGGAAACGGTTGGCTTGAATTCATTACAGAGGGGTGGATATAGACTGGTTGTACACTTTGCATTTTGCTCAAAAAACGTGAGGTAAAGCTACTACATATTTCTTTATATTAGAGAATTTCGTTATAAGGAGGTTCACAATAAGGAGGTTTCACAGTATTTAAAATGTTTAAAATGTAATTTTGAAATGGTGTATATCCTACCAATCATATATGTATATTATGCTTCCTTAACATAAACTACCCGAATAGGGTAAACTGGGGCACCTTTGACACCGGGGCACATTTGACTTTGCGATTTTCAGTAGGAATGCAGCCTTTAAGAAGAAAAGTTGGGATGGCGAACGAAGCCTGATTTCATATAAAGAAACGTTGTGAACTTTGGCAGTTTTGTTTCAACTCTTCTTCGAGTAACACGTGTTTTTGTGATTTCTGGATTTTTGATGTAATTTTTGACCACAGGTATGTAAGAGATTTGTAAATAAAATAAAAGAGTTTTTTTTATTGTGAAATAATATTATGATAGCACTGTTCTTAAAATGTTAATGTTTTAAAGGCAATTTTGTGAAAGTAAAACATTAATATAAAAAAAACATTAAAAAAGTTATAAAGAACATTTGGGGCACATTTGACTTTTGCAAAGGGGGCACACTTGACATTTGTTAAATGTGCCGCACATTGATCTGTTATGCTAATATTTGTGTTTTTAATTTTTTATTCATGTTTTTTTTTAAAGATATGGTTAGAAACTACAAGAGAAAGAGAAATAGTAGTGCAATCGAGGAAGAAAATGTGAAGAGAGCTATTTCAGACATACGTAAAAAACTTGAAACGCCAACATCAGAAGCTGAAAAATATGGGGTAATTAGAACCGCATTGATAATGCGTATAAAAAAGCTGGACCCCTAAAAAGATTGGTCAGATACGGGTAACAGAAGTAGCTCTTACGAAGGTTTCACTTTTCAATCGAAATATACGCCGCGATAAATGTTAAGGAGTAAAATCAAATTCAAACTGCCACAACCCACAAATCCAGCCTCAACATCTCGCTGTCGTCAAAAATATTTATTTGACGTTGACTTCGACCAACTCTATATTCAATAAAATATTAAAAATTTCCCTATGTATTATTCTTCTCTTTTTATGCATACGATTATAAATTTAAACTGTACTTGTCAAATGTTTCCCTTGTAAAGTCAAAGGTGCCCCGTGCCTGGTGCCCCAGGCGACAAAATAACTTTTTTTAAAAAACTAATTTTAAAACATTGATGAAGTTGTTATAAAAGTAAAATGTATTTGTGAGTCTTATCTAAAATAGTCAACGCATCATATTAAAAAAAAGCATTGAAATTCATCCATCATTTTAGCAAATACAGACATTTAAAAATTAAGTGTCCAATGTGCCCCAGTTTCCCCTACAATGGAAAGCAGCAGCAGCACGTTCGAAAGTTGAAGTTGGCTGAACTTGCGCTTCAGCATATATATTCATACTATAGCTGTAACTTCGCATTGTGTCCGCGCTATAGGGTTTACGTCTATTTTAACTTTGACAGTGCTGCATACTTCAACTGCGGCTTCACCATTGTGTTCGGCCAGTTACAGTGTTATAGAGGTAGTGTGCTTTAATTTAATTGAAATTTGCGAACATATATCGTACGATATTTGCTTATATTTCCCTACTCTATATTAACTGTGTGATAAAGTGGCCAAGTGATCGGATGTGTCTTATTTTGATCTCACTTTTTTTCGATTTTTGCTTTCAATTTTGCTGTTTAGTGAAAAAGGTTACTGCTTAATGGCTACTACAAATTGCCTAAATTGCAATCATCAATTGCTCACCAGTGACAGTTTAAATTCTAAAATTGATAAACTTCTTTCCGAAATGATGGAAATAAAAACATTAATTTCGCGCTCTTCTTTAGTTATTTCCGCTAAACCGCAATCGCAACTCGCAAGTGGTTACTCGTTCTCAATTAAGAGCTAATATTCCCATTCGTGGTTCGCCGACTCTTATGAAAGAGTCCAAGGTAAGATCAAAGAATGTAAAAACTTTGTCTACAACTGCTGCCGTGCCTTCAAGGCTCTCTGTTGGCAATAATGTTGCTGTTGTAAGCGCTGTTGCTGATTCTGATGTCTCCACTTCTCCCACCGTGTATCAAAATAATCTCCAAACTGCTACTTTGTCTACGATTGCTCCTGAGCTTTCTTATGTCAATGCTGTTGCTGCTGTACTTGATTCTGATGCGTCTACGACTGCTGCTGTGCCTTTACCGCTTTCTTATGCAAATGCTGTTTCTGCTTTAGCTGGTTCTGATGGTCCCACTTCTCCTACCGTAACTCAAAACATGCTTCAGACTGATACTCTGAATCATCGTCCTCTTAGTGTTGTTTTTGCTTCAACAAGCAAGCAAATTACATTGCCAAAAGAAAAAATACCTCCGATAATGCCTTCAGAAAATTCTAAAAATCCGCAAGTCACTGAGCGAAACAAATCAAATCCATCCAATAGAAAAGCGGTTGGGAATGATACATCAAATAACGATTTAAGACTACACGTAGTAAAGTCATTGAAATGGCTTCATATTTCTCGATTTCTGACAACAACAACAGCTGATTCCATCATATCATATGCTGCGAAAAAACTAAACATTCCAGCTGATCAGTTCGTATGTTTGCCACTGTTAAAGAAGGAAGCGGATAAGAGTATGCTCAAATATATAAATTTTAAATTAGCTGTACCAGCTGAGCATATCAATTGCGCTCTTAATGCAGAAAATTGGCCATCTAATGTGCATGTGAGAATGTTTAAGTTTTTTCCAAAAAACGAAGAGATCCACGAAGGGACAACATAAATTTGAATCAAACACAAACATCCACAAGTGTCGCAAATTCTCTCCCGCGGTGGCGGGGTGTTAATTGCTGTACGATCTACATTACCAAGTAAACAAATAGTTTTGCCTCACAGCGCTGATAACATTGAACAACTGTGCGTATGTGTCAGGCCCTCGTCTGGTAACGGTGGAGAGACGTTTTTTCTTCTCAGCTACATACCTCCGAATTCAAATGCAGACATTTATGATCATCATTTACGAAACATTGAACACGTCACTTCTCAACTCAACTTCAATCAAGTCCCGGTTATTTTTGGAGATTTTAATGCAGGTGATATTTTCTGGAATTGGTCCGATGAAGAAAAGATTTTGTTACCTTTCAATTTAAGAAAGGACTATGAATTTAATTTAATTGACTCTCTTTTCGCTTTGAATTTGATTCAAATTAATTCTTTCCGTAATTCATTAAATAGATTGTTGGATTTGGTATTTGTATGTAATGAAATTAATGTAATTATTAGTCAAGCTTTTTGTCCATTACTTAATAATTCATCATGTTGCCATTTGCATTAAAATTAATTTCTATGATTATTTTGCTACAGAAGAAGTTGATTGTAAATGTTCTTCCTTTCATTTTAAAAATGTCGATTATGTTGCTTTAGATTCGTACCTTTTTCAATTTGATTGGGAAAATATTCTGGTTGATTCGACCTTGGAATTAGTTTATTCGAAGTTTCTTTGTATATTAAATGAAGCGTTCGCTATTTTTGTACCTAAAACTAAACCAAAGCGGGCTTATAAATTACCCTGGTGTAATAAACGCCTTAAGAATCTAAAAAATGCTAAAAACAAAGCCTTTACAAAATTTAAGAATTCAAAGGCGGTTATTGATTTTGAACATTTTAAAAGATTGCGTCGAGAATATGATTTTTTAAACTGTTTTCTGTAAAAGCAATATGTTATGCAAACTGAATCTTACATAAAAAACGATTCGAAATATTTTTGGAAATTTATAAATTCTAAAAAAAAATTCAGTGTATTTCCTTCTAGCTTGGGATATAATGGAAATATATCTACTGACGTAAAAGGAGTCTGTGTTTTATTTGCTGAATTTTTCCAATCTGTTTATATCAAACCCGAAGCTTTGCCAGCGGCGGAGAACTTCGAAAGCGATCCTCGACATCATCCTCCCATTGTTTATATCTCCCTTTCTGACTGCGATCTGATTGATGGACTTAATGCTTTAAATCCTAATACCAGCGCAGGTCCAGATAACATTCCATCAATTCTTCTTAAAAACTGCAAGTTTTCTCTTTCTACTCCTCTACGAATTATTTTCAACTTGTCGCTTTCCAGTGGCACGTTTTTAGATTCATGGAAACTCTCCTTCATTACACCAATATTAAAGTCAGGTAGCAAACAACATGTTAAAAATTACCGTGGAATATCCAAAATATCTGCCATTCCAAAGCTGTTTGAAAGTCTGGTAAAATCGAAGCTGTCCTTTGATCTAAAAAATTTGATTTGTACAACTCAACATGGATTCGTCAGTGGTAAATCAACAACAACAAATCTTATGATTTTTTCCAAATATGTTCTTGAGGCTCTGGAATCTGGTGTTCAGGTTGATGCCATTTACACCGATATTTCAAAAGCCTTTGATACAGTGGATCACAATATTCTTCTTTTGAAACTTAAATTCTTCGGATTTAATTCCGTTTTTTTGAAATGGATATCTAGCGACCTAAAGGGGAGAAGACAAAAAGTTAAAATTGGTACCCATGTCTCCTCGGCTATAGAAGTTCATTCAGGGGTCCCGCAAGGCAGTCACCTAGGGCCGATTTTCTTTATTCTATTTATGAATGACATTTCAAAAGTAGTAAGCTATGCAAAAATGTTGCTATTCGCTGATGACCTAAAAATTTTTCTTAAAGTTTATAGCGAAGAAGACTGCCGTAAATTGCAATCAGACTTGAATAATATTGTTCAGTGGTGCGAATTAAACCGGTTATTATTAAATATCAGTAAATGTAAAGTTTTCTCTGCATACCGTTGCTTAAGTCCTTTTCGCTCTACATACCTCATTGGTAATAACCATTTATCGGTAACAAATGAAATAACTGACCTAGGAGTTATTTTTGATTCGAAAATGACTTTTGTCCCACACCTAGAGTATGTCGCTGCAAAGTCTAATTCCTTGCTAGGTTTCTTAAAGCGAAGCTGTAAGGACTTCCAGGATCCTTACACTTTAAAAGCGCTGTATGTGGCTTTAATTCGTCCATCATTGGAATACTGCTCAACTATCTGGGATCCGTACTGCGCAGTTCATATTAACAGATTGGAAAGAGTTCAAAAATCATTTACAAGATTCGTTATTAAGAAACAAGTTTGGAACTTTATGCTACCATACACTACAAGATGCACTCTTATCAATATAACTTCTTTAGAAAAGAGACGTAAAATTCAGTCCATATTGTTTGTACATGACCTATTTTGTTTTAAAGTTCAATGTCCTGAGATTCTTTCCTTTTTCGATATATATGCGCCAGAAAGAAACCTTAGAGAACGTCCATTTTTATGTAATCGAGGTTTTAGGTACAATTATGCTCGCAATGAACCAATCTCTAGATGCTCTCTATTATATAATTCAGCAAGTAACATAATTGACTTTAATTTAAATAGAAACCAATTAAAATTTCGTCTTGAAAATGAATATCTTCTTAATTAAATTATGTATATATATCTGTAAGAACATGTTTCAGTAGATAATAAATAAATAAATAATAAATAAATTAACTCAAGGAAGTTCTTGACAACATGATAACCAAAATGGACCAAGCGAAAGCGAAAGTCCGATTGTTTATAAGTTTACGAATTTGTGCACCATCAGAAATGCCCGAATTGAAATTTTCGATTCCTTATTTGGGGAACAATCTATAAATATATTTGAAGCACTGACCATTTTTATCCAGAGCCTTAACAAATTGTTTCATTAGTCCCAGCTTTATATGGAGTGATGGAAGAATAATTTTGCTTCTATCAACATATCGATACCACAAATGCGCAAACATTTGAGGCAACCGGGTCGGTCGTTAGTGTGGGAGCACCAGTGCGTCTTCGTACAGTTCGTTCTATCGAAAAAATAGCAGTTGAACGCTATAGTGTGGCCGATACTCCATCGTCCTACATATATTCCTAATCGCAATCAGGAACTGCACATCTCACAAAGCTCTTTGCAGCGAATTTCGATAAAGCGTCTGTCCAAACGCTTTAAGTCTCGGCTCTAGGATATTTCGCTAGAAGCGTCAGATGAAAAGAAAGGGATTTATTTCTCTTATTAATTTTTTGGTGACAAAATGAAAGTAGGTACGGTAACGCTGCCCTGATTGATATCCTTTCTTTAGCAATACGGAGCTGCTTAGTCTCCTGGATCTTAAATCAAACTGTTCGTTTAGTACGGCAGACATTTGGATTGTATCGTTGTTAAGGGGATATTCTAGTCTAGCGGCAGAAATTTCGGGTGTTTTTTTGAAATCCGATAAAAAAAAACTAAACATATTTTTACCAGCCATTTTTTTACTAGATATTAATTGATATTTTGACAATACAAAAAAAAAATGAAAGCAAAAAAATTTTGAAAATTGAAAAAGTTACAGTCTGGTAAATTGGGGTGTTACAAAATAAGGGTGGGTCCTTCTTCAGAAAAAAAATGAAAAAAGATTCTTAATCAGTAAAAATGTCGCTATCGTCTGAACTACGGAAATTTCACAAAATGGCGGCTGTTTGAAAAAAGTGATTTTTAGCCCTTTTTTTCAAAGTTTTTAATTTTTTAAAAATAGTAAATAACGAAATTTTTTCATAATTCCAGTTCCTGCGATAGAGGGATATATAAAGAAGTTCCACGCCAAATTGCAAGTTAATTGGTGTAAACGCGTTTAAGGAAATACGTTACAACAACCTTCACATAGAGACTTTCTGAGAATTCATGGTGTATAAGAGACTTTCTGTAGGATAATTCAGGAAACGTTTGGAGGATACATTTTTGAAGGTCTAATCTTTAAAAATATGAAATAAAAAAATAAACGATTGTTTCAAAATTCTAGACTAGAATACCCCCTTAAATTAGGGTTCCATATTTTTTGTGAAGACAACTCTGGTGTCGTAAAAATACTAAAATGTTAGAAAGGTGATGTTGCTGACAGCTGTAAAACCAACATTCCTACATATGTAAGTATGTAAGATGTGTGACGTTTAAAATCGGGAAATGTTTAACCACTCTAAATTCTTATTATTCGTGCATAAAAACTAACGGTTTTTGCATATCTCATCCTGTGTTCAAGTTTATTTATAGTGATGAATATCAGTTTCTTGTAAGTTGTGTGGTTATAAAGATGTCGAACGAAGAAGAGAAGCAAGGAATTGTAATTTTGCACAAATACTTGGAAAATCCAAAAACTCCACCTTATAAAATTGAAAACAAATTAAAAATCGCGAGTTCAATTGTGTACGCGGTTATAAATAGGTACAAAACTACTCTCACAGTTCAAAGAAAAAAAGGTTCGGGTCGGAAGTCTGGACCTTTGGACTCCACCCTTCGAAAGGACATTGAAAAGACCTTTAAGCGCAATCCAAATATTTCCGTCCGAGCTGCAGCAAAAAACTGTTCGACTAGTAGGACTACCATCTAGTGAGCAAAAGTTCGAGCCGGCTTATCTTCCTACAAAGTTCAAAAGGTTCCAGATCGTGATGAGGTTAACAGGAACTCGCGAGAAAGCGAGCAATGCATCTTTATGAACAATTTTTAACGAAATGTAATTGCTGCATTATGGATGACGAAACGTACTGCGTCGCAGATTTTGGACAAATACCAGCTAACGAGTATTACATCGCATCATTTGTGGGTGGTGTTGAACAAAAATTTAGGACTCGGCGCACCTCCTAATTCTCGAAATTAATCCTTATTTGGCAGGCTATCTGTTCGTGTGATAGAAAAAGCAAAGAGTTCATAATGCATGTTACAATAATGCTGACATCTACATTAAAGAGCGTTTACAAAAGAGGCTTTTAAATCTTATTCAAGCTTATGACGAGGCTGTGTTGTTTTGGCCTGATTTGGCGACATCCCACTATGAAAAAAAAAACTCTGGAATTCTTCGAATAAAATGACGTCAATGTTGTATCGAAAGATGCCAACCCTCCCAATTGTCCGGAATTGCGTCTAATAGAGAGATTTTGGGCTCTAATAAAATCCAAATTAAAGAAAAAAAGCTGCAATAGCGAAACTCAATACTTTTTTTTGGACGAAAATGGCGGCAAGTTGCCAAGACGTTCACTGACGAAGATGTGCAAAGCCTCATGTGTAGTGTCAAAACTAAAGTTCGCGCATTTTGTCGAGGGGAGGAATAACTAAAAATTTTATATGTAATATTTAAGCTAACATATATATGTATATTATAATAAAATTAAATCGCTCTAAGTTTATTTTAAGATTGTTAATTTTAAAATGTTTCTTTTCCCGATTTTAAACGTCACACACTATACATGGATTTCTGTAGATTTGATTGATCTACCATTTTCGGTATCCTCTATAACTGAAAATCTATGAAACTGTACTCGTACCTACGCACTCGTAGCCAACATTTTAAATATCAGCCAATACCATCAGTCATTACATACACACGTATCACGTATGCTTATTGTCAAAAATTCTCTGGAGGACCTCAAATTGCTTCCCATATTTTCTCATTAACTTGATTGAAATAATGTTCCTGGTGTAAGTCAGTAAAAAAACGTTTTGCCTCCTTTAGCATGTGGTGCCTGTTGAGATGCTTGTCAAAACAAAAATAAGAAAAAAACATATGCATGCCCGCATCTACACTTTGCCAAAATATTGCTCGTATACAATACCGAAACAATGTGTACAAAGAGGAAGCGAGCAAGGACTCCTTTGAGAATTCCTCCTTCGGATGGAAAAACGTTATGTCTAAGCGTATTAAACAGCTTTTTCGCCATCAACAGATGGTAAAAAGCGGAAGTCGTGGTGGTGATGGTGAATATGGAATGTGAGAGCAATTACCGTTGGCATTGGCGGGCGTTGCAACGGAGGCTCATTACTTAACTCATTTGGTAAACACTAAACACTATTTGCCTTGAAGGCATAATAAGTTTAGGGATTTTCACTTTTATAAGGAAGTTCGTGGCGGGGTTGTCGTTTTGGCAAGGCAACAGATTGGATGAGGTTTGTTTTTAGTTTGTGAATGAAGTTTTTTTTTATGTGATTTACTGTGATACGGATTTTGGGTTGCTGCCTATCATTGTGAGGCTAGGCGCAGTTGGAAACTTAAGCGTTCTGAAAGTAGTGGAGGATTTTAATGAACCGACATTTCAAGGCCTTGCTCAATCCTTAAGCCGCCAATACTGAATATCGTCGTCGCAACAGACTTGCAAATGAAAATTCCCTCGAAAATAAATATTCGACTTCAATAACAATTTTATTTTATTTTATTTTCTGCAAATTATTTAAATGTTTATAAACAAACTTTAAAGAAATACTCTAGTACTTACATACATTCGTCGGATATTCCCAATTTCTTCCCGAGTCCACGGCGATTTCAACTTTCAATTGCCAAGTTCAAGACGAAAGAACGTGTAGCCAAAAAAAACGTGGCCGCCATTGACATTTATAGCATTGAAGAAATGATAGAGCGAGACAGCCGCAGTGCAATATTTTTTCCGGAAATTGAGGTTGAGATCGCTATAGATTTAGGCTCTGCCTCTACTCTATTAACTTAGCTTTTCGAACAAAAATATAATAAGTAATAGAAAATGAAAAAAAACAAAAAAAATAGTTAAACTGGCCACTGCCTTTTGGCCCGATGACACTTAATCTCTACTAGATAGACATGGAATCTGGGAACCGATCTCACACCCACTTCCAGATATCCGATTGTGCTGAAATTTTGCATGTTCGGTGACAACTCAATATAGTATATTTGATGATCTTGTAAGTCTTATATGGCGGACGCCCCAAGGCAGTGGATTATCGTTATCTTCCTGACCTCCTAAATATGGGTATCAAATGAAAGGATTTGTCAAGTCGAATACGATTAGCTAAGTGACGTGATTCTTAATTCAATATGGTGGATGCCATAAGATGGCGGATTACTTTTCTCTTCACAACCCGCATAACATGGATATCAAGGAGGATTTGATGAGTAGAATCTCAAACATTTTGAGCAAACTTTCTCATATCAAACCCACTCAAGCTAATATACGTATCGACGTAAATTTGTAATTCAGATACTAAAAAGTAGAAAATAATAATATAAAGATAAAAAATAATTTTTAAAAACAAGCTTTAATCATAGACACATTATTACTAGATGGTGCATTTCATACCTCAACCTGGAACAGAGTATACCTCACACTTTTTCTCCTAAAAGATGGCGACCCAATGCAGTTTATTACCTTATAAACATTTTTTGTGTTTGCTTATTTCCATATTTGTATCTATGGTGTTTGCAAGATACACAAACATGTTGCAGAGAATGGAAGAAGAAAAATAACAACCAAGTACCGTCCGTTTCTCGCTGTTCTTATGAATTTCATGTATCTCTTTCGTACAATAGGACCATGGGGGAAGGGAATTGTTTTTTTCGCGACACGAGATACGAGAAACGTGATATAATTAGGTATGTGTGCATATTCCGATATTCATTGGGATAGGTCATGATTCATTAAGGATATTATGATAAATTATTTAAAGTAGGTAGGTATATAAGTTAACACGATTCACATTTAAATTCCTCATCCCACATACCATCGGACACCTGAGGCGTTCCCACAGATTCCGGACACTTGCACTTCATTCCCACAATGCACCCGAACACGCTCCAACAGCATGATGCTGACAAATCGTCTACAGCAACATCATATCCGATATCCAACACCCAACATTCATGAATTCAACATTCCAGCACGTAGGCAAGCAAGAGAACATAGGTGATAAGTTTTTCAATGTTAATTTCTAAGTTTAGTTCTTAAGTTGATTTGTAAAAATAAAGAGGCTTCACCTCCAAAAAATAAAAAATATTTTTTTTAAACAAAATTAATTTAGAATAATTTAACTGGCGCCCGAGCAGGGACCACAAGAGTTGGTTCGCGTTAAAATACAGAGTCCCTAAAGCAGTGACGTAGTGCGTTCAAACTTTAACTCGTAAATTCCCTAAAGTAGTGATAGATCAGTTAAATACAATACGCGACGCGAACGAAGACTCTCTGTGGTCAACAGTGATCAAGTTGTTGGTGAAAAAAAAGTAAAGGGCCCCTTAGTAGCCGCTGCAGCTAGAAACTCGGAGCGGAGGAACAGGAAGCGAAAAACGCTAGCCGCACCAGCGAGATCAGAAACCAGGACATCCATGTATTTCCCGTGGTTTATATTGTAAGCATAGAATTAATATAAAATAAGAAGTGAAATTATATATTTAAAAAAGGAAATTAGTTAGTATAGATTAAGAAGTGAAATCATAATTGAAACAAAACTAGTTCATAATAATTTTCAACCTTTTATATTGTCAATTTTGTGAGTTTTGGGAGAGGAGTGCCTCTGTTAGGATCGGGTAATGACCCTGCTGTAATGGCTAACGATCCGCAAGAGGAAGTTCAGCCTGGTCAAGTGAGCGAGGAGAGTGCCAGTGGTTCCTTCCAGTCAAGCGCGTCCAATAGCAATTCTCAACGGATCAATGCTAACCCACCTAATAGTCGCAAAAATGGCCAAAATGTTCAGACCACATCTGATTTTGATTCGCTAATATCTTCTATTGTTCACCGCGTCCTAGAAAATCAAGGACGTGAAATAATCCAAAACATAACCAACCCCAATGCAAACCAATTTGCTGGTACTGACCAGACTATTGCCCCAGAGCATCGAAATAGGCTTAATGAATTAGACAGCATACCGGATGTAGTCCGATGTCTAAAAGATTTCGCAGGGGACCCAGGAGAATTCAGCTCCTGGAAGAAAAGTGTTGATAGAATATTGCAAATATACGAACCTCTTAAAGGGACTCCCAGGTATTTCGGGATTCTGAGCGTTATACGCAATAAAATTATTGGAAGTGCCGACATCGCTCTAGAGTCTTATAATACGCCTCTAGATTGGACATGCATGTCAAAGTGCCTAGTCACGCACTATGCTGACAAACGCGATCTGAGTACGCTAGAGTACCAGATGCAATCGATCGTTCAAGGCAACAGCACTATCCAAAGATTTTATCATACTGTATACTCCCATCTATCTTTGATACTTAACAAAATCTCTTGCATGAACATAAGCGCTGAATCCATGCATTTGCTTACTCAAACATACAGAGACAAGGCTCTCGACACTTTCGTCAGAGGCCTTAAAGGCGATCTGCCCCGATTACTGGGTATCAGGGAACCTGTAGATTTGCCTCAGGCACTACACCTATGTCTAAAGTTAGAAAACCAAAATGTTCGGTCTCACCAAACTCAAAATTCACAACAACCATTCCATAAACAGACGCAAACCAAATACCACCAATCCAACAAAGACCTTAATATAATCCCTCACCCATGTATAGAACAAATTATATACCACCAATACAGACAAGGCCCCCGTACAACCCTAGGCCCATCTTCAATAACTATAAAAATAATCAGTATATGGGAAATAACAATGGAAGCCCAAACCAATATCCTAATCGATATCCCCAAAGGCCCCAAACAAAGGCAGAGCCTTTAACTCAAGGACCTTCCGCACAACTAAGACAAATACATCAACAGAATAGAAACCAATTTCGCCCAAATACTAATATGGCAAGATAGCACCCACAAAACTTTAATCAAAGAAATTTCCATGTGGAACCTTATATTCAACCATTCGATGATTCAAATCAAAATTGCAATTTTAAATCAGATCTCCCTCAACAAAATCTTCACGTTGAGCCTGCTCAAAACGAATTAAGCGTATATAACGAGGAGGTATCGTCCTTTGACAATAACTATGAACAAAAAACAGATTTTATGGACACTAATTTTTTTAGATTAACAGGCTCTTCGAATCTCGCACGAAGAGCGGAAGAATTCTTAGATTCCTTATTGACACGGGATCTAATAAAAATTATATACAACCTTCCCTTATAGAAACCCCAATAGAAAATAAACAATTCTTTCATGCCAGGTCAGTAGCAGGAAGCATTAAGGTAACACACCATACATATTTAAGTCTTTTCGGTCTGACCGACACAAGAATACAATTCTTTCTGTTACCCTCTCTTAAATCATTTCACGGTATTCTTGGACATGATAGTTTAAAGGAACTATCGGCGGTAATTCATACCAGCCAAGACTACATGACAATTCGAAACCTAACCTTTGCATCAAATATCAAATGTCCCAAGACGTTAGCTCCATCAGCATTAGAACGAACCATATGTCTACAAATCAGAGTAAAGCAATAGAATCCCTAGTAAAAAACCACCCCTTACTTTTCGATGAGCCAAACGAAAAACTAACTTTTACAACTACTGTCATAGGGGAGATTCGCACTACCAACGAAAACCCCGTATACTCCAATGTAGTAGCATACGCACTTTCCAGACCCCCGCAAGATAGTTTCGTTAACAGAATGACCCCTACGATACACAGCGACGAAAGCTCTTCCGACGAACTTATCCCAAGTGTCGAAGTACCCATCAATGCTTTCAAGAACCAAATTTTGCTTGTCAAATACCAAGCAAAGAATTCAAAATAATTTTCCCCAGATATCATAGACACATAATTACCCAAACAGAATATAATAACGAAAACCTATTACAAATTCTAAAAAAAATTCTAAACCGGTCAGTAGTTAATTGTATTAAAACCCATGAAAGGGTGATGGGCATGATACAAGAACTCCATCCAATCAGATTTACACAAATTCAAGTTGAAGACATCTTTAACCAAGATGAGCAAGAAGCAATCATAATTGAGACACATAATCGTGCTCACCGAAACGCGCAGGTAAATCGTTCCCAGATATTAGAAAAGTACTATTTCCCTTCCATGTCTCAGAAAATAAAAAGAATTACACAAATTTGTTCCACTTGTAAACGTAGTAAGTATGAAAGACATCCAAATCAGCCAAAACTCGGAGAAACACCCATCCCAACCTATCCAGGACACACCGTTCACTTCGATATTTTCTTGACCGAAAAAAAAAAACATATTAACTTCCTTAGATAAATTTACAAAATACGCAAAGATTAAGATACTAAAGACTAGATCTATTGAGGACATAAGACGTCCCTTACGAGAACTCATATTTTTCTTTGGAGTACCAAGATCAATCGTGATCGACAATGAACCTTCACTGAATCCAGCCTCCATATTATTTATGATGAAAAAAGATATCAATTATCATAACAAAAAGAAACATAGTATAAAACAGTACTTACCGGGACAAATTATCTACGTCAAGGTCAATAAAAGATTAGGAAGCAAACTATCAAACAGATTTAAAGAAGAAAGAGTAAAAGAGAATAGACAAACAACTGTTATAACAGAATCCGGTAGAGTCGTGCATAAGTCCCATATTAAAAACTAACCCCTTTGTTCTAGGTACATTTTCACCATTTGTACAGCTAACGTACAAATTATGGATTATTCAAATGCGCAGTTACTAACAATAAAGACAGGAACAGCTCAAATCCAAGATGGAGCTTTTAAGATTATCCACGAAATAGATTTAGACAGCTTTCAAAGATACATAGACAAAATGCAACTACTAATAACAAGAAACATAAGCACGCAAGAACCACTATATCCCTTCCTCATTCATGATCTAAATATAATACAGAGTCATATTAACCGTCTTAAGCCTATGGACCAAAAAAAGCGTTCCCTTAGATAAGTAGTTCATCTTGCATACCGATGCTGCTGAAGAGCCAACCGTCAACATGTAAAAGAATCAACAATCAACAATCAACATATACCATCTATAGAAGAGATATCAAGCGGAATGTTGCTACTCAACCAATACAATGGCACCATAAGTATCAATAACAAAGAAGTTAACTTAACCGGTTCATTCATAATACAGTACCATAATGTCACAATACAAGCTGAGGGAAAGAACTACACATCCAGAAAAGCAACAAAAGTAAAACCACTACCAGCATTACTAGGAAGTCCTATCACTCGAAATGATAAAAGAACTTCACGTCAACACAACAAACTTCATTAAATTGTTAGAATCAGGAAGTAATGTAAAACACATTAGCGAATACAGCCTATGAATCATAATCATCATAGTCTTTATAGTATCAAGCTTTAAATATTGTCAGAAAATTAAGCAAAAATAACAAAAAGTAACTATCGTCAACAACCCGACAAATAAAGCTACAGACTTGCCAGAAATATCGATCCAGAAGAAACACGCAAAGCCAGCAATATCTCAAAGGATTTCATCTATAAACCAAATTCCGTTATTTAAACAAAACGAGGACGTTTAATTTAAGAAGGGAGGAGTTAACACGATTCACATTTAAATTCCTCATCCCACATACCATCGGGCACCTGAGGCGTTCCCACAGATTCCGGACACTTGCACTTCATTCCCACAATGCACCCGAACACGCTCCAACAGCATGATGCTGACAAATCGTCTACAGCAACATCATATCCGATATCCAACACCCAACATTCATGAATTCAACATTCCAGCACGTAGGCAAGCAAGAGAACATAGGTGATAAGTTTTTCAATGTTAATTTCTAAGTTTAGTTCTTAAGTTGATTTGTAAAAATAAAGAGGCTTCACCTCCAAAAAATAAAAAATATTTTCTTTAAACAAAATTAATTTAGAATAATTTAACTTATACACATACATACATATGTACATACTTCCTTAATTGCTGATGCTCGGAAGTAAATGGAAGAAAATTAAAAAAAAACTAAATGATTGACTGATGTATGTATGTATGAATACACAGCCCATTTTTTTTAATACCACTTATAGGTTATAGCCTGGCCGCTAGCCAAATATTGCGTTTATTTTCGAACTTTTATTGAGATCAATTTTCGGAGTTCATATTTGCGTTTTTGATTGCATGAGTAGCTAACACAAAATGAATAGGGAATACTTACTACTTACTTAGTTCGCTTGAAAGTTGAAATTAAAATATGAATTATCATATTTACGAGTGTAATTTGGGTATATTTCTTGGAATCTTTTTTAATTATAATTGAGTTATCTACGAGTATGCATACTTGTAGAAATGTTAGCTTTATTATAAAGAACTACATATTAATAAAAACACGAATTCATTAAAATTATCATACATATGTACGTATGTACATATGTACGCACAGACCAGACCACTGGACTTAAACGGCTGAAATTTCGACAGTATATTCCGATAATGACATAGACGTCCGCTAATTATTCCGGAACTATTCAACGGCATAAGAAATTCCATTCCTTCCATTCCTTATTTCCTGAGAAATGCCTCGTATCTAATAAAGACAAACGGAAAGGAATATTGATAACCCAAAAGCAAATCTGCGAGGCTAGAGCGCTGATTTCAAATGGAAACAGCCCATGGAAGGCTGCCAAAGAACTTGGTTTGAGTCAAAGCACAGTTTCAAGCCATTTAAACCACGAGAAAGAGCTGGGCATGAACTGAGGAGATGTGTTGGGCTCTCTTCCTCTTCTTTATCTTTGCAACTTGTGCAGAAGTTATTTGATCTGATGCCAAGTCTAGTTGCATGCTTGCCTATAAGGCAGTGTCCTGTAGTGACACCGATAGCAATTGTTACGTTCGTAAGAAAAAATAATGAAACTGTAGGTATGTCAAAAATTTGCATAGGCAATTTGCACTGCATCAAAAAATTGCACGTACAGCAACTGAAATGGTATGGTATGGTAAAGCATCTTCAATTTCTGAAAGATAATCATACGGCCAGCGCTTCCGAAACTGGCCTGCATACTTACTTACAGACATGTTAAGGTCAGCTGAATGCATGGATACATCAAGAAAAGGATTAAGTTTCCACATTCACTTATTTTCGAATTCAGATTCGTTGGGAAAGTAGCTTATAAGCCAATTTTGTAAGGTTTCTATTAGGGATATTAGCACTAACATCCAATAATTGATCTCTCGATCTAAATAAACACCATTTTTGTAGAGAAAAAGAGAAGTGATATCTATAACACAATTGTTCGTACCTCAGCACAACATGACAATTGCCCGTTATATGAATACTGTAGGATGCATACTATAGCGACATTTAACTAGACCACCAACATTACAATATTATTTGCTATGCAAGTTTGCAAGTTTGCACATTTTTTTCTTATTTACATTTTAAAGGGGGTCGCTGAGTTGTTTTATGTGCTCAAGGGGGTCGTTATTCTGATAAGATTGAAAAACACTGTCCTAGAAGAATGGAACACTATTCACCAGATGACACAACAAAACTAGTGATTTCAATGAGGAATCGTTTAAAAGATGTAATAAATGCCAAAGAATGTTTTACTAGGTACTAAAAATTTCATAAATTTAAGTTTAAAAGCACTGTACGTGCAATTTTTGTATGCACATTTTTTTGTTTTGCTCATTTTTGTTAACTTTTCTTGTAATGTGAAGTTTATATTATTGAAGTAAACCTTTTTAAATTAACTTGTATAAAAGTTAACTTGTATAAAAAGAAAAAAAAAATTATAAAAAAAAAGTTTTTTCTCTGAAAATTATGCATATTTTTTTTCTCTGAAAATTATGCATATTTCATTCAACGAGTCGGCTGTACGTGCAATTTTTTGATGCAGTGTAAATGAAACTGACTTAAAAATAAAATATCTGGAAACCAAAAAAAAGATATCGGTTTTATTTAAAGAGTATTATTTCTTCTAAAATTAAAGCCCTAAATGAAGTTTCTGTAGTGACTATTAACTTTTTTTTTTTTTTTTTTTTGTGTAAGAAAGGTGGAAAGCGTCGAACGAAAGCCGGCGTGTGGGACTTTAACCCTAACTAAAACCACCTCTGCTTCCAACCCCTGATCCCCACGGTACCGCCATTAGGCATTTCGTCATGGGGAGGGGTTTTTAGCCGTATAGCTGCCTCTTCCTGTCTACATTAATATTTGTATGCCTCTGTACGTTTGGAAATGTTTGTGCTCATGCACGAAGTGTATATGTTCGTTTTTGTATTTGGCTGTGTTCTTGCTTGTATTTGTCTGTATTCGTACTTGTGTTTGGCTGTGTTTGTTCATGTATTGTCTGTAGTGACTATTAGCGGAGCTACATATTTGTGTTAGCATGGGTCAAGCCAAGGTACACCAACGTAGGTCTTTTCTTAAATTCGCTTATTACAAATCAGACGATATCGATGAAAAATAAAAAATATTCACATCAAGCTACAAACAAAATAACAAGCATACGTATACTGCATACACCCAAACACCTTCACATACATGTATTATTTATACGATCTATACGGGCCAATATTTACGAAATCCACCGTACCAACGAACGTGTCGGCGTCAGCACTCCCCATCCGCAGTCCCCTCCCCAGACCACTTCAGTTAAAATAAGCATACAGATTTTTTTTCGTTTTGTTTTTGCAATAGAACCAACGCAACGTTGTGTGTGACAGAATATGGATGAGAAAACGAAGAACGAAGAGAAGCAGTTTCATTTCTCGTTTTTTCGTTTCAGTTTCTTTTTCATTTTTATTCTACGTTTTTTCTCATTAAGATACATGATGCCGTTTTTACAAAGGAACATTTGGTTTTTTTGGTTTGCTTTGCGAAAAAGAAAAATAAAGAGGAATCAGATATGAACTCCACTGAGAGGGCAACGAAGTCCACGGTTCACGTTGATCGGAAATGTTTCTCAACAGTATACCTCAAATAAAGTGTGAAATGTGAAATGTTTCTCAACACTATACCTCAAATAAAGTGTTTTCCAGCATGTGTCTGAGTATGAGGTATTTTCTCACGGTGGCGACATCTAGATATTGGGTAGTTTGGGAATGACCATTTCGCTTATATGAAATGCACCATCTAGTAATAATGTGTCTATGCTTTAAAGAACTAAGAAGTAAAAAATAATTTTTTTTCCGAGTGACCAATATGCGACTATTAATTAAAACTTGTGCACGTTTCATATTAAATTTCGTTTGAGTTGCACGATTCAAATTAGATTTAATTTCACTGTAATTAAAGCTATTTTAACCCTGTTTTAACTACGAACTGCACTTGCACATGGTAAAATATTTTATGCCTAATTAAGGCCGTGACTTCGCTTTATGCTCAACACTACATCAATGAAATGATTGACAAACAAAAACTGCGTGTCTAGGTGCAGTGCAAAACCACATTGAATTTGGGCGGAAAATTGAACATTTTGAAATTCGTTTGGACCCTATAGGGACACAATGGAAAAACAGAAAGAAGGTCTCTTGCAAGTTTGCTAGAAAAAGCTCAGAGGAGGATTTCTCAGTGTGTACGATACCTAAACGCACGTTGGGACTACCAGCGTCTATGGTCTCCGTAAATACAATCGGAGATGAGGCAACATTCCTGGATGCAGGCAGGCTCAACAAATGATTCCGTAATCTGTGGGAAATACGAAGAAATGTTGGTGAGCAGAAAAGATGGCAAAGAACTCACTGGCAGTCTTACACGTCACTCTTCCTTTGCTTAACACTTCAGCGTGCCAGGCTTTTGTGACACCCCTCTCTGTGATTCCTGTGGAGAAGCCGAATATTTTTTTGTGTCTGTCCTGCCCTCGCCCGGATAAGATTGCAGGCTTTCGGTACTTACGTGGTAACTGCTGTTAACTCCTTGCTACTACTCGCCTTTTCCCGAAAAATTAAAAATGGAGTTGTCTATCTGGTGCTTAAGTTAGATTATGCAGATGCTGGCACAGACAAAAAAATAAGTTGTATATTTAATTTGGCTCTCCATTTCAGACTACCCACTTTTCCGAGCCCCGTTTGCTTTTGACAATTGACTTGTTGTCCTAAAATATCTTATCTCATGGAAGGCAGCAATTTCGAACACTTATGAGAAAAACGCTTTTTATAACTCCAAAGAAGATCATATTGAGAACGAACATAAACGAATATTTGGCCTGTCGGAGTCCAGATAAAGGAGTTTCTAAGCCGTCCAAAAAACGGCGCACCTGTTCAACAAGTGGATCAAACATAAATTCTGCCGCTGCCTCTGTGACTGCTGCGGCCATGAATCTCTCTCTATGTTCTATCAGAGTGTGGGGGAAATGAGAACTAAAATGCACGACTTCTTTATTGCTGCTGCTGATTTTCCATACAATATCATCGTTCTCACGTTCTGTACTCAATTACATTTATTGTATGTACATTATGTATGTCTCCCACTTCAGATTTTGTTTTTTAACATAACTATTTATCTGCCACTTTTTGCAACCCAACTATTCACAGCTTGTTCCCACTGAAAAACACCCAAATGTCAGATATACATATGTATGTACAGTACAATCCCATTACCAAATGTGCAACACCAACTTTGTCGCCACCTGTTTCTTATATTTTTTCATCCATAATTTGTGTATAGTACGAGATCGTGTCTACTAGTCTCGCAACTTGTCTATTCATACGCAGAAGTAGAACCATAGAGCTCAAACGAAATCAGTTTGAGTCCCACGATCATGGAAATCGGTTCGTTTGGACGCGCTCGTCATTATTTTTTCTTTACTATTTAATTTAACAAAACACCGCTATGCATTCTGTATGAAACGAGGCATGCTCTGTGATGAGCCATACTTCTTATTTGGCTATTTGAAGCATTCGGAAGACAGTTGGGTTATTTGAAGTAATCTCAGTTTTTTATACGTTATACCAACGGTGGTATTACTCGATCTGGACTGGCGAAGAATGCCCTCAATATTCATCAAAGAATTTACTTTCTTTGATGATCTTATCCTATTCTACAACGAACGTGAAGATCCGCTTATAGTGCACTTAATTGCTCTTGATGGTCCAAAATGAAGGGCACTCAGAGGAAAGTTATCGTCAATATTTACGTCCGGTAAAATTAAGTTTATGTTCCCAACAGTGGTCAGATTTGGCGACAAATTCGTGGGAGTATTTAAAGAGGAAGCGCAAATCAATCCGATCATTAAGGTAAAAGAAATCTTGGCCAAATTCACGACTGACGTAATAGGCACATGCGCCTTTGGTATTGACGATAATTGTTTGAGTAATCCTAACGTGGGCACTGTAGCGCAAGTGGTTAGTGCGTCGGACTACTGAGCCAGCGGTCTTGGGTTCGAATCCCGCCGCAAACACCTAAATAGTTTTTCACAGTGCTCACCTGCCACCTCTTCCGAATGCCTGACAAGTATTCAAGAGTATCATTTGTCATGTAAAGCTTCCCAACTCTCCGTTCGGGGACGGCAGAAAACTGTAGGTCTCTTCCATTCGTGCAAAAATATAACGCGCACACACAAATGGTTGCGGGAAGCTAGGTTTGGTTCTACCTAGGACTGCTTGCTGAAGCCAAATATTTATTTATTTTTTTTTAATCCCAACGCAGAATTTAGGCAAATGGGAAGTGATCGGGGTGCGATACTGGTTATTATATTAGTTGAAGCCTTCTTACATCAAATACATCCCCAAGGATATTACAAGCTTCTACACAAGAATCGTCAACTTCGTGAATGCAACGGCATACTGTCGTTTTGCTGGCACCATGTACTTATATCACCTACAGTACGATACCGAACCAAACCAGTGCAAAGCAATCAAAATGTTTTCTTTAACTCTCAGCGCTTTGCTTCTATTAGTTATTATTATTCTTTTTTCAACGTCACTATCACTATCATCAAAAAAGTACATTTTGCTTGTTTGGTTAATTAATATATTATCAATACCCGCATATTTAACTAATCTATCAATCGGTTTCAATAACAAAAATAACATGCTGAGCGAAATGTCAGTGTCTGGCACCTGTCAAAATTCAACCCAAGGTGGAAACACAAGCAGAGAAGCAACTGAATATTCAAGCAGTGAAACTTATTGGGGGTTACCAGTCTACCAGATAAACTCCTCAATAATAAACTTAAGAATTTTAAGCTATAATATAGCAGGCCTAGAAAATAAAAAAATTATTTGTAAATTTCTTTAACTATATAAATGAATTTGATGTTTTTGTTTTATTTGAAACACATGTAATAGATTACGAGGAAACTAGATATAAAAGTATTTTTAAGAATCATGAATTAAAATTTATTCCTGCTGTCAAACCAAATCGATTTGGAAGGGCTAGTGGAGGTAAACTTTTTGGTTATCGCAAGAACTTTAACGGAGCAGTGATCGCATTTAAGAGGATTGAACAGGCTTATGTTTTGGAATTAAAATTGATAATACGGTTATTAACTTAGTTCCAATATATTTAAAACTAGCTGTTGCCTGCCCGGCGTTGCCCGTGCTAAAAATCAGTCGCGTCATTTGATTGTAGTATGATAGAAAGGAAGTAGTAGGAATCGATATTATTTAAATTAAGATTCTAAAGAATTCTAAAGCCAATACATTATTATCTGAACTAAGTGGTTGTTCCCTATAGATGAAACGATTGCATAAAAAATGTATGGAAATGTAATATTTCTGTGTACAAACACGTCTACACACATATGTACATAATATGTATTTTATGAGCATCAAATAATGGTACTTTCTGGTTTCTTGTCTCTAATAGTTGTACTTAATGTTTATATTTAAAGTACAATAGTATTATGTAAACACCGAAGATATTAGGCTTTGTTGTAAGCATTGATCGCCGAGTAACTGGTGAGGTTTGTCTGAAATCACCAACTAATAAGACTCAACATCGCCTGCCTACCCCTACTACAATATAATATGTATTTGTGAATTTAAAAAAAAGGAAAAACTTTATTCTAAGGTGTCCACTGACTTAACCTTAAGGTAACCAAATACCGCTGTAAAGTGACAAAAAAAAGAAAGTAAAAAAAATCGTACATTTCCCCCTTTCTGTAGATCTAGATCCGCACGCTGATGAAGCAGAAACACAACTAACAAAAGTCGGTAGCAAATATCAGCAAAATCATCCCTCCTCTACTTTGTGTCACAATCCCAAAAAGGAGCATTAATTATTAACACGAACAACCCTCTCTCAACAGAATGACGATCAATGGCAATGGTTTACCCATCGTTCAATGCGCGTATGGGTAGAAAGAAAATTAAAGAATAAGCTATAGCGATGGATTTGCGGCGAAGAGAAGAGCATAACATCTACAGAAACAACCCTCTCCCAACAGAATGACGATCAATGGCAATGGTTTACCCATCGTTCAATACGCGTATGGGTAGAAAGAAAATGAAAGAATAAGCGATAGCGATGGATTTGCGGCGAAGAGAAGATCATAATATCTACACGAACAACCCTCTCCTAACAGAACGACAATCAATGGCAATGGTTTACCCATCGTTCAATGCGCGTATGGGTAGAAAGAAAATTAAAGAATAAGCGATAGCGATGGATTTGTGGCGAAGAGAAGAGCATAACATCTACAAAAACAACCCTCTCCCAACAGAATGACGATCATGGCAATGGTTTACCCATCGCTCAATGCGCGTATGGGTAGAAAGAAAATTAAAGAATAAGCGATAGCGATGGATTTGTGGCGAAGAGAAGAGCATAACATCTAAAAAAAACAACCCTCTCCCAACAGAATCACGATCAATGGCAATGGTTTACCCATCGCTCAATGCGCGTATGGGTAGAAAGAAAATTAAAGAATAAGCGACAGCGATGGATTTGTGGCGAAGAGAAGAGCATAACATCTACAAAAACAACCCTCTCCCAACAGAATGACGATCAATGGCAATGGTTTACCCATCGTTCAATGCGCGTATGGGTAGAAAGAGAATTAAAGAATAAGCGATAGCGATGGATTTGTGGCGAAGAGAAGAGCATAACATCTACAAAAACAACCCTCTCCCAACAGAATGACGATCAATGGCAATGGTGTACCCAAAAATAATGACCAAGTAATAAAAGCGGAAATTGGAATAACTCGAATTATGGAATCAAGGAATTGTATGTTTTGATTAAAAAGTAGCCTAATCTCTAATCCAGGAAGTAGACTATCTATTCCCGAAAATTTCATTCAAGTCTGTTAAACCGTTAAGGTGTTATAGAGCAACAAACATCCAAACATCCAAACATCCAAACATCCAAACATCCAAACATCCAAACATCCAAACATCCAAACTTTCACATTTATATATTAGTAGGATAGGATAGGATAGGATAGGAAGGATAGGATAGGATGTGGCAATTGGCTACATGAATTCAATATGCTAAGGGATCTATTAAATAATCTTAGTTCAACGGAACTCATACTAATTGGAGATTTTAATGGAAGAATCAGGTTAGCGCAAAATAATTTTGTAATCATCAATATAAACCGTAAATCCAAGGACGAATTATGGGATTCTAAAGGTGACAAAATGCTGGAGTTAGCAGATGCTTGGGATTGTCAAGTCTTAAATGGCTGTTGTGATGAGGATTTACAAGAGGAATACACCTTTCTACGTAGAACAGCTAATTCGGTAAATGACTACTGCTTTTTATCAGGACACTGCATATCACGTCTTACAAGTTTTCGGGTTACAATGAGAACCTTTTCTGACCATATGCCCTTAGAAGTTACGTTCAAGATTTCCGGCACCCAATCCGTGGAAAATGCAACACAGCTAGTACTGCTTCCCAAGTTGATATGGAAAGATATATACCGGGAATCCTACAACAATATCCTTAACTCGGAACTCGGAAAACTGCGTGAGGCAAATACTGTGCCAAGGATAGAGGAACTGATGGAAATAATCAAAAAAGGTTCACCGCTAAACCGACCAAAGACCTCAATCCATATCAATAAACAAAAGTGGTTTGATATTGAGTGTATGCGAGCTAAAAAAACGGCATTCGCTTTCCTTAAGTTGTTACGGAAGAAAAATTGTAGCACATTTAAAGTTCTGTATGCGACCGCAAATAAAAAATTCAAGCAACTTTGCCATGGAAAAAAGGTAGATTTCGACGAACAAAATATAGCCTTGATAAATGGGTCAAGGTCATCAGGTGAATTTTGGAAAGCAGTTAAGCTTATAAATGGAAAAACCAATTTAATTTCATTGGGACTTCAAGCAGAGCAGTTAAGAGACCATTTTAAAACTCTTCTTACTGCACCGCAAATATCCCCGTCCTTTGAATATGCCGCTCCAATGACAGTTGATGAACACTTAGACCTACCATTTTCCGTCTCTGAAGTTGAAGTCGTCATCGAGAATTCGAAGAAAAATAAAGTACCAGGAATTGACCGTATCCCGTTTGAATATTATAAAAATTGCACGCCGGAATTCTTATCAGCTCTTACACAAGAATTCAATAGAATATTCGCAGCCGCCGATGTACCCGAGTGTTTTCAGAAAGCAATCATTTTTCCATTGCACAAAAAGGGAGACTACGACGATCCAGCAAACTACAGAGGAATCTCGTTCTTAAACACATCCGCCAAGCTATTTGCCAGTTTGCTTTTTAATAGAATTACGGAGTGGGTGGAAAATAAGAAAGTCTTAAAGGAGTTTCCAGCTGGTTTTCGAAGAAACTATTCTACAATAGACCAAATATTCTCGCTGGTAAATATTGCAGAGATATATAAAACAAAGCGTAAAAAATTGTATGCCTTCTTCGTGGATTTTCGTGCAGCCTTTGACTCTATCCCTCGAGAAATGTTTTTTTATAAGCTACACAAGTATGCAATTTCGTCACAGGTGGTTAATGCTTTAAGAGCCATGTACAAAAATAATAAAGCATGTGTCTGGGATGGTAATAATTTATCAGAGGATTTTGAAACCTCAATGGGCGTCAAACAAGGTTGCGTACTTAGCACACTACTGTTTACTCTGTACATAAATGACATAACGGACGACGTTAGGGGTGGAATTGAACTCAGTGGCACCAATATTCCGGCACTAATGTTTGCAGACGATATCGTTTTTCTCGCTGATACAATAGATACCATGCAGTTAATGATCAACAGACTAGACACCTATTGCAAAACATGGAATTAAACTGTAAACTTAGAAAAGTCAAAGATGATGATATTTAGAGATGGTGGAGGTAGGTACTCTCGCAGCGAAAAATGGAACTATCAAGATGAGCAGATTGAGATAGTTAAACAATACAAGTACCTTGGAGTTGTGATTACGCCGACCTTAAAGTTAAGCTTGCAGAAGCTAAAAGGGCGATTTGTGCTGTCTGGGGAAATTGCATAAACAACAAACAAGTTTCTCATACCTCGAAGCAGAAAATATTTCGTGCCACAGCATTTTCTATTCTACTCTATGCAACACAAGTTTGGGGTTACTGCGCGTTCGATCCCGTGGAAAAGTTCCTTCGCTATTTTCTAAAGCGGCTCTTTAAATTACCGAGTAGTTCCCCCAATTATATGCTACACTTGGAGACTGGAGTGGCCCCCTGTTCATGGATACTCTTAAACTGCATTTGGACTATATTGTAAAAGTCAATGCGATGAGCCAGGAAAGAATACTTTGGTTAGTACTGTCCCAAATGATAAATAAGAGGGTGAGATGTGTCCAGGAATGGGAAATACTAGGATTAGAATGCGGTTACAGCCTTAGTTTTACTCCAAATGAGCAACGGACTTCCCTACAATAAAAAGTAAACATATTTTTAAAGAAAACTGGTCACAGAATCTATGACAGCTTTGTGAAAGAAGCCCAGTCATCTCAATATAGAGCTTACTACAGCAAGATGAACCATTGTTTACGAGAAAGGACGTACTTTTTGAGCAGTTACTCGGTAGACAAGATAAGTACTATCTTTAAGTTGAGAGGCGAACTTATTAAGCTCAACTTTATGCCGCACCGACCAGAGCTTCCAGTTTTGTGCAGTCTTTGCAATCTTAACGAACGAGAAGATGTGTTGCACTTTATTGCGAAATGCCCAATACTCAAGGAGTTTCGTACCAATTTCTTCAATGCCCAGACACTTGGGTTGGAAGAAGCAATCCATATCTTGAATGGTGAAAGAGGTTGGGACTTACTCTACAACTACGCAGTAATCGCACTTCGCTACAGGAACTGCATATTGGAAGAAAATTTCTAATGAACTAGCACTTTATATTACAAATTATCGATTATGTACATAATGTATCAAACATAAGAAATAGGATTAATAATGTAACTTTTTTATAAAAGTCAATCTGGTAGACGGCCTATTAGCCAAACCATATAGACTAAGTATAAAATATTGTTAAACATTTCATTGAAAATAAAATAGTCTTTTAAACTAAACTAAACTAACTAAACTTATCAAACACGCGCAAGACACAACTTTTCTTTTCAAATTTATTGCACAGATTGATAACTTACCAGTTACAGGAACAGGGAAGTCACTAAATTTCCCTACAAGTAGGTATTAAGGTCGGCGTAATCACAACTACCGTAAAATGGGGTGACTAAGCAACTGCGGGGTGACTAGCAACAATTCCCAGTAAAAAAACAAACAGTGCTCTATGCTCTACATTATTTCACACTGGCACAAATTTGTTGGTCAAATCAAGAAAATATACATTCTTTTTGCATATCGGCAACTCCAACACCAAGTATCAGACCTACTTTCGCGCCAAATTGGCTTTGAGTGTTGAATATACATATTTTGAAGTGATTTTTGTTGGTCTGAAAACTCTTTAAATTTCGGTGTGAAACAGTGAAGATTTATTCTTTATTTTGTATTGGCGGCAGAGCCTATTTGATTATTAAGCAGATTATTTAAAAAAAATAAGTGATTCACTGAAGAAAACATATTATTCCATCTAAAGTTTGAAACTATATATTTTTTATGACAAAAACGGGGTGGCAAGCGCTGAGAAGGGGGTGACTAGCGACGGGAAAGGAGTGACTAGCAACTACACTAGGGTGAAGAACGCAATCATCATTTATTTAATTTGAATTTTTTTTTTGTTTTTATGACTATCCAAAACTATTAAAGTTGCACTTTAATGAACGAAAATATATTTGCTTTGCATTATTTGTATTACTTGTTGATTTTTTTTCAGATTGCAGCTTAGAGTGGATCTTAAAACTTTTTAACTTGAATTTTAATAAGTTTGTGGTTTTTTTCACTCCAGTGTAGTTGCTTGTCACCCCTTTGCCGTCGCTAATTACTCACTCCAACGGCCGGGTGACTCGCAACAAGGCATATTTTGCCCAAATTTAAATAGAACGGCTTGTTGTACAGCATCGGGGTGACTGACAATGAAAATAGGAGCCGTGACTCATGTTTTGGTATACTCACATTGAGAGTACGATAAAAACTTAGTCAAAACGAAAAAAAAAATGTTGCTTGTCACCCCATTTTACGGTGCCAGTTGTACTTAGGGTTGCCAGTTCTCCCGATATTCCGGGAGTCTTCAGTTTTTTTTAGTAATCTCCCGGTCTCCAGTTACTTTTATATATCTCCCGATTTTTTCGATTCCTTATATTTTCACTTTAATTTTTAATTATTCCATCTTTCTGTCAAAGCTCAAATACCGTTACGGTAAAAGTATTCATCTATCCACGAATCAAGCAATTTTTTTATGTCTTTATATGAGCGGAACTGCTCATCAATCAGACCATGTGCCATCGAATGGAACAAGTAATAATCGAACGCCGCAATATCTGGGGAATATGGCGGGTGGGTTGGGACTTTCAATTCAGCGTTTCCAGGTAGTTTTTAACGGTTTTGGCAACGTGAGGCCGAGCGTTTTCATGCTGTAGAATCACTTTGTCGTGCCTCTGCTTGTTTTGTGGCCGATTTTCACGCAGTGCTCGGCTCAATCGCACCAATTGAAGTCGATACCGTTCCCCAGAGATGGTTTCGTTGGGTTTCAACAGTTCATAATAAATAGCAGTGACCTGGTCCCACCAAATACACTGCACAACCTTCGCAGTGTGAATATTCGGCCCAGCCGACGACCGACGTAGAAGCATGACCGGTCGGTCCCCATGACTTTCTTTTCTTTGGGTTGCTGTAATGAATCCATTTTTCATCACCCGTCACAATGCGATGAAGAAAACCCTTCCTTTTTGCCGCTGGGGCAGTTGATTTTTTTTTTTTTTTTTTTATAATCTACATACGCTAAAGGGGATATGAATACCCTTATAATGTTTACACACAGCGCGAGCACATGAAGGATGAGAACGAGAGACAGACAGATCGACGTGGTGGTAGGAAGCTTAGATGATAGATTTCAGTTTCAACTAACTCTATGGGTGGTGTCCAGGATAACTAGAGAGTTGTGTATTATTTTTGTACTTGCTTATGATTCACAGTAGTTTTTTCCAGATGTTTCTTATTATAGTTTGTACGATCAATTTCTTCAGCCATATCCACCATCCTACTGCCAGTGTTATGCCGTCGCAGTAGGTTTTGTTATTAACTTCTGAAACTGATCAACTTATTTTTATTTCGTGAGAAATAAATGCTTCGAAGACATCTGGATTCGAACCGTGAACCTTCCGCATGACAAGCGACGACGACTACCACTACGCCACGGCCACCCTGCTTACAGCCGGAAAAACGACACTCAACGTCCCTTGGCTTCAAATCATAAGGAACCCAAGTTGCTTGGAAATGGCTTGGCGAGAAACTCCTATCGCTGAACCAAGCTGTTTCTGCGATTGGCACGGATCATCATCGAGCAATGCCTCCAATTCAGCGGCTTTGAAGGATTTTGGCCTTCCTTCACGCGGACGGGCGTCAACATCGAAATCACCGTCTTCGAAACGACGGAACCAATCACGGCACGTTGTTTCATTTAGAACAGCATCTCTGTAAACTTTTTGGAGCTCTCGATGCACTTCAGTCGCCGTTTTCTTCGAGTGAAAGAAGAAAAACAACACTTCCCACACGATTATTTGGCACAAAATCAGACATTTTCACATATCCAAAAGTATATATACGCCAAAACCAAATCACTTATGTGTCAAAACAGTATGTTAACCATATGTCTAAGCTCGATTCTTGACGTTTTGGATATGTCAAAATCGATCAGCACTTACTGCAGGAGCCATCTATTGACAGAACTTAGCTGCGCACCTAATAATATAAATCCACTATTTGCAAGAAAATCAGCTTTACTTTTTCTTGAGAAGAATTTGACAGTTTTTTTCAAAACGCACGAAGTAGAAATATTATTCCAAAGCCAAAAGGTTGAAAGATATTATATTAATATGTAATAATAATATTTAAACACGACAAATATTTTTGTTCTTAACTTTTATTTTTTCTTAATTCGTAGGAACTATTTATTTTTATATGTGGTATGCGCTTATTTTTATTTTTTTGTTATTGTTGTTGAAATAAAACTAACATTTTTTGAGCACTATAAAATAATGGAGTTTTTCTTACGAAATAATATTCTCCCGATTATTTTACTAATCTCCCGATTTTTTGCTGAAACCTCCCGTTATACTGAGGAAAATAACTGGTAACCCTAGTTGTACTTGTACTTGTAACATTGTGGTTGTGGCACAGGTCCCAGGTAAGTACAGTCGGTTTGACCAGTAACCGCTATAACTGCTATTTAATTTTGAAAAAGGCGAATGAATAGGTCCTTGAATAGGTCCTTGTAGACTGGAAATTCAAGACGTGGTGAGCTGAGCAACTAGCGCTGAAGTCGGAGTCCGTAGATTTTTTAGCCGGTTAACTTTTTGCAAGCGGTCGGTCAACTCAATCTCAGTCTCATATCAGGAAAAAATATTAAATAATTGATATTTTACCAGAAAGAGAAACACGAAGCGATTTGTGTAAAGTAAAGTAAAACTACTTTAGTTTGTTTTAATCGAAATCTCTAGAATGTTGCTGAGAGCAACCGTGGTGGCACTCCTTTGCTTTGTTGTATCAGTTAGCTGCGCTGAACAAGATGTTCTCGAACTAACCGATGACACCTTTGCATCTGCATTGGCACAGCATGAGACTACATTGGTCATGTTCTATGCACCATGGTGTGGCCACTGTAACAGACTGAAACCCGAATATGCCAAAGCTGCTGAACTTGTTCGCGACGATGATCCACCGATTGCTTTAGCCAAAGTTGATTGTACCGAAGCTGGTAAGGAATCTTGTAGTAAGTTCTCCGTCAGTGGATACCCCACACTTAAGATCTTCCGCAACGGAGAGGTATCACAAACTATAATGGTCCACGCGAAGCAGTTGGCATTGCTATGTATATGCGCGCTCAAGTTGGGCCATCGTCCAAGGACATTTTGACTATTGAAGAGCTTGATAAATTCTTGAGTGCGAAGGAATCTGCCATTGTTGGTTTCTTTGAGAAGGAATCTACTCTTAAGACTATTTTCATCAAGTACGCTGATAAAATGAGGGAGAAGTATCGTTTTGGACATTCCAGCGCCAAGCATGTTTTGGAGAAACAAGTGGAAAACGATGCCATCATTCTTTTCCGTGCACCACATTTGGCAAATAAATTCGAGCCATCTTCCGTTAAATTTGACGGCTCTTCTGAATTGGATATGACTAACTTCATCAAAGCAAATTTCCACGGACTGGTTGGTCACAAAACTCAAGATGTAGCCAACGATTTCAAGAATCCACTCCTAACTGCTTACTACTCCGTTGACTTTGCCAAGAACGCTAAGGGCACCAATTACTGGAGAAACCACATTCTTAAGGTTGCCAAGGAGTTCGTCGGAGTACTAAACTTCGCCATTGCCGCTAAGGATGAATTCCAACATGAACTGAACGAATACGGATATGACTTTGTAGGCGATAAGCCAGTGATCCTTGCCCGTGACGAGAAAGGACTGAAATACGCCTTGAAGGAGGAATTCTCGGTAGAAAATTTACAAACCTTCGCCCCAAAAACTGCTTGACGGTGAGTTAGAGCCGTACATCAAGTCAGAACCAATTCCTGAAAACAACGATGCGCCGGTGAAGGTGGCCGTAGCCAAGAACTTCGACGAGTTTGTCATCAACAATGACAAAGATACCCTCATAGAGTTCTATGCCCCATGGTGTGGTCACTGCAAGCAACTTACACCTATCTACGAAGAATTGGCAGAGAAGCTGCAAGAGGCAGATGTAGCCATCGTAAAGATGGACGCCACTGCCAATGATGTTCCACCAACATTCAATGTTCGAGGATTCCCCACTTTGTTCTGGCTGCCCAAGGACAGTAAAGATAAACCGGTCTCGTACAATGAAGGCCGTGAAACCGATGATTTTCTTAAATACATCGCTAAGCATGCCACTAAAGAGCTGAAGGGCTACGATCGCAGCGGAAAGGCGAAGAAGACCGAGTTGTAAGAAAACAACGGTGATCGAAAACTTACAAATCAAAGTATCTTGCAATTTAGTTTCATAAATTAAGTTCCACAATTGAGTGAAAGCTAGCTAAACATTCTTGGACACAGCATCGTCGTACGATTAATTTTATTTTATTTATAAGCTTAATGCAAGCAACAACTTAAACAAACTAAGACTTAAAAAAACTAAGACTTGAACAAACTAAAACTTAAGCAAACTTAGACTTACACAAACTAAAGATTAAAACTAACATATAGAGGGTAAGATGGTAAGGCGGTAAGATCAGGAGATCAGGAGGAGGTATAAAGTGCGTTCTGTAGTGTTAATTTACTGCAATGAAAATTAAAATGGTTTGGAATGCTGTTGGCCTTTTGCAGCATTCTAGACATTGCACTTTAATGAACGAAAATATATTTGCTTTGCATTATTTGTATTACTTGTTGATTTTTTTTCAGATTGCAGCTTAGAGTGGATCTTAAAACTTTTTAACTTGAATTTTAATAAGTTTGTGGTTTTTTTCACTCCAGTGTAGTTGCTTGTCACCCCTTTGCCGTCGCTAATTACTCACTCCAACGGCCGGGTGACTCGCAACAAGGCATATTTTGCCCAAATTTAAATAGAACGGCTTGTTGTACAGCATCGGGGTGACTGACAATGAAAATAGGAGCCGTGACTCATGTTTTGGTATACTCACATTGAGAGTACGATAAAAACTTAGTCAAAACGAAAAAAAAAATGTTGCTTGTCACCCCATTTTACGGTGCCAGTTGTACTTAGGGTTGCCAGTTCTCCCGATATTCCGGGAGTCTTCAGTTTTTTTTAGTAATCTCCCGGTCTCCAGTTACTTTTATATATCTCCCGATTTTTTCGATTCCTTATATTTTCACTTTAATTTTTAATTATTCCATCTTTCTGTCAAAGCTCAAATACCGTTACGGTAAAAGTATTCATCTATCCACGAATCAAGCAATTTTTTTATGTCTTTATATGAGCGGAACTGCTCATCAATCAGACCATGTGCCATCGAATGGAACAAGTAATAATCGAACGCCGCAATATCTGGGGAATATGGCGGGTGGGTTGGGACTTTCAATTCAGCGTTTCCAGGTAGTTTTTAACGGTTTTGGCAACGTGAGGCCGAGCGTTTTCATGCTGTAGAATCACTTTGTCGTGCCTCTGCTTGTTTTGTGGCCGATTTTCACGCAGTGCTCGGCTCAATCGCACCAATTGAAGTCGATACCGTTCCCCAGAGATGGTTTCGTTGGGTTTCAACAGTTCATAATAAATAGCAGTGACCTGGTCCCACCAAATACACTGCACAACCTTCGCAGTGTGAATATTCGGCCCAGCCGACGACCGACGTAGAAGCATGACCGGTCGGTCCCCATGACTTTCTTTTCTTTGGGTTGCTGTAATGAATCCATTTTTCATCACCCGTCACAATGCGATGAAGAAAACCCTTCCTTTTTGCCGCTGGGGCAGTTGATTTTTTTTTTTTTTTTTTTATAATCTACATACGCTAAAGGGGATATGAATACCCTTATAATGTTTACACACAGCGCGAGCACATGAAGGATGAGAACGAGAGACAGACAGATCGACGTGGTGGTAGGAAGCTTAGATGATAGATTTCAGTTTCAACTAACTCTATGGGTGGTGTCCAGGATAACTAGAGAGTTGTGTATTATTTTTGTACTTGCTTATGATTCACAGTAGTTTTTTCCAGATGTTTCTTATTATAGTTTGTACGATCAATTTCTTCAGCCATATCCACCATCCTACTGCCAGTGTTATGCCGTCGCAGTAGGTTTTGTTATTAACTTCTGAAACTGATCAACTTATTTTTATTTCGTGAGAAATAAATGCTTCGAAGACATCTGGATTCGAACCGTGAACCTTCCGCATGACAAGCGACGACGACTACCACTACGCCACGGCCACCCTGCTTACAGCCGGAAAAACGACACTCAACGTCCCTTGGCTTCAAATCATAAGGAACCCAAGTTGCTTGGAAATGGCTTGGCGAGAAACTCCTATCGCTGAACCAAGCTGTTTCTGCGATTGGCACGGATCATCATCGAGCAATGCCTCCAATTCAGCGGCTTTGAAGGATTTTGGCCTTCCTTCACGCGGACGGGCGTCAACATCGAAATCACCGTCTTCGAAACGACGGAACCAATCACGGCACGTTGTTTCATTTAGAACAGCATCTCTGTAAACTTTTTGGAGCTCTCGATGCACTTCAGTCGCCGTTTTCTTCGAGTGAAAGAAGAAAAACAACACTTCCCACACGATTATTTGGCACAAAATCAGACATTTTCACATATCCAAAAGTATATATACGCCAAAACCAAATCACTTATGTGTCAAAACAGTATGTTAACCATATGTCTAAGCTCGATTCTTGACGTTTTGGATATGTCAAAATCGATCAGCACTTACTGCAGGAGCCATCTATTGACAGAACTTAGCTGCGCACCTAATAATATAAATCCACTATTTGCAAGAAAATCAGCTTTACTTTTTCTTGAGAAGAATTTGACAGTTTTTTTCAAAACGCACGAAGTAGAAATATTATTCCAAAGCCAAAAGGTTGAAAGATATTATATTAATATGTAATAATAATATTTAAACACGACAAATATTTTTGTTCTTAACTTTTATTTTTTCTTAATTCGTAGGAACTATTTATTTTTATATGTGGTATGCGCTTATTTTTATTTTTTTGTTATTGTTGTTGAAATAAAACTAACATTTTTTGAGCACTATAAAATAATGGAGTTTTTCTTACGAAATAATATTCTCCCGATTATTTTACTAATCTCCCGATTTTTTGCTGAAACCTCCCGTTATACTGAGGAAAATAACTGGTAACCCTAGTTGTACTTGTACTTGTAACATTGTGGTTGTGGCACAGGTCCCAGGTAAGTACAGTCGGTTTGACCAGTAACCGCTATAACTGCTATTTAATTTTGAAAAAGGCGAATGAATAGGTCCTTGAATAGGTCCTTGTAGACTGGAAATTCAAGACGTGGTGAGCTGAGCAACTAGCGCTGAAGTCGGAGTCCGTAGATTTTTTAGCCGGTTAACTTTTTGCAAGCGGTCGGTCAACTCAATCTCAGTCTCATATCAGGAAAAAATATTAAATAATTGATATTTTACCAGAAAGAGAAACACGAAGCGATTTGTGTAAAGTAAAGTAAAACTACTTTAGTTTGTTTTAATCGAAATCTCTAGAATGTTGCTGAGAGCAACCGTGGTGGCACTCCTTTGCTTTGTTGTATCAGTTAGCTGCGCTGAACAAGATGTTCTCGAACTAACCGATGACACCTTTGCATCTGCATTGGCACAGCATGAGACTACATTGGTCATGTTCTATGCACCATGGTGTGGCCACTGTAACAGACTGAAACCCGAATATGCCAAAGCTGCTGAACTTGTTCGCGACGATGATCCACCGATTGCTTTAGCCAAAGTTGATTGTACCGAAGCTGGTAAGGAATCTTGTAGTAAGTTCTCCGTCAGTGGATACCCCACACTTAAGATCTTCCGCAACGGAGAGGTATCACAAACTATAATGGTCCACGCGAAGCAGTTGGCATTGCTATGTATATGCGCGCTCAAGTTGGGCCATCGTCCAAGGACATTTTGACTATTGAAGAGCTTGATAAATTCTTGAGTGCGAAGGAATCTGCCATTGTTGGTTTCTTTGAGAAGGAATCTACTCTTAAGACTATTTTCATCAAGTACGCTGATAAAATGAGGGAGAAGTATCGTTTTGGACATTCCAGCGCCAAGCATGTTTTGGAGAAACAAGTGGAAAACGATGCCATCATTCTTTTCCGTGCACCACATTTGGCAAATAAATTCGAGCCATCTTCCGTTAAATTTGACGGCTCTTCTGAATTGGATATGACTAACTTCATCAAAGCAAATTTCCACGGACTGGTTGGTCACAAAACTCAAGATGTAGCCAACGATTTCAAGAATCCACTCCTAACTGCTTACTACTCCGTTGACTTTGCCAAGAACGCTAAGGGCACCAATTACTGGAGAAACCACATTCTTAAGGTTGCCAAGGAGTTCGTCGGAGTACTAAACTTCGCCATTGCCGCTAAGGATGAATTCCAACATGAACTGAACGAATACGGATATGACTTTGTAGGCGATAAGCCAGTGATCCTTGCCCGTGACGAGAAAGGACTGAAATACGCCTTGAAGGAGGAATTCTCGGTAGAAAATTTACAAACCTTCGCCCCAAAAACTGCTTGACGGTGAGTTAGAGCCGTACATCAAGTCAGAACCAATTCCTGAAAACAACGATGCGCCGGTGAAGGTGGCCGTAGCCAAGAACTTCGACGAGTTTGTCATCAACAATGACAAAGATACCCTCATAGAGTTCTATGCCCCATGGTGTGGTCACTGCAAGCAACTTACACCTATCTACGAAGAATTGGCAGAGAAGCTGCAAGAGGCAGATGTAGCCATCGTAAAGATGGACGCCACTGCCAATGATGTTCCACCAACATTCAATGTTCGAGGATTCCCCACTTTGTTCTGGCTGCCCAAGGACAGTAAAGATAAACCGGTCTCGTACAATGAAGGCCGTGAAACCGATGATTTTCTTAAATACATCGCTAAGCATGCCACTAAAGAGCTGAAGGGCTACGATCGCAGCGGAAAGGCGAAGAAGACCGAGTTGTAAGAAAACAACGGTGATCGAAAACTCACAAATCAAAGTATCTTGCAATTTAGTTTCATAAATTAAGTTCCACAATTGAGTGAAAGCTAGCTAAACATTCTTGGACACAGCATCGTCGTACGATTAATTTTATTTTATTTATAAGCTTAATGCAAGCAACAACTTAAACAAACTAAGACTTAAAAAAACTAAGACTTGAACAAACTAAAACTTAAGCAAACTTAGACTTACACAAACTAAAGATTAAAACTAACATATAGAGGGTAAGATGGTAAGGCGGTAAGATCAGGAGATCAGGAGGAGGTATAAAGTGCGTTCTGTAGTGTTAATTTACTGCAATGAAAATTAAAATGGTTTGGAATGCTGTTGGCCTTTTGCAGCATTCTAGACATTGGTTCGTTTAACCCATAATTGGTACGATGAAAGACAAGATGAAAGAGGGGAACGGATCTGAGATTACGCGGGTTAGTGTTAAGGGAGATCATTTGAAGGAGTGCGGGACAGTCGATGTTACCTACTAAGAGTTGTTGAATAAAGAGTATATCGGCAACATCACGACGTTTTTCGAGAGACTGAAGATTGATCAGTTTCAATCGGTCTCTATAGGGTGGAAGGTTGTAGCGGTCAACCCAAGGAAGACCGCGAAGGGCAAACCGTATGAACCTACGCTGGACGGCTTCGATGCGTTTAGTATGGACTTCGTAATAAGGGGACCATACTTGGCTGGCATATTCAAGCAGGGGCCTAACAAAGGTAATATATAGGGATTTAGTGACATAGGGGTTCGAAAACTCCTTAGACCAAAGCTTAACAAAACCAAGCATAGAGTTGGCTCTGGAAATAATGCCATCAATGTGGGACTGGAAGGTGAGTTCTTTATCACAGATAATACCCAAATCACGTAATGAAGTGACCAAGGGCACGGGCTCGTTGCAGAGAAAGTAATGTCTGGGAGGTGGTGGAAGACGTTTACGAGAGTATGTGATAGATTGGCATTTGTTCACATTGAGTACCAGGAAGTTTTTTTGGCACCAGATAGAAAACCTGTTTAAGTCTTCTTGAAGTGGGCGCGAGTCGGCGAGGGATAAAATGTGCCTGTAGATTTTCATGTCATCAGCATAGACAGAAATATAGGAGTCTTTGATGATACAGTCGACATCGTTGATTGTCAAGATGAAGATCAGCGGTCCAAGGTGGCTTCCTTGGGGAACACCAGAGGTAGCTTTGAATGGATCTGATATGGAAGATCTAAAAAGGACTTTGTATTGGCGGTCTTCCAGGTAAGATTTAATCCATGTTATAAACCACGGGGGAAAAGCGAGGATTTTAAGTTTTAGAATGATTATTTTGTGTGAGATTTTGTCGAAGGCCTTGCTAAAGTCAGTGGTAACAACATCCACTTCCTTTCCTTCCTCCAGAGCACACAGGGTCTTTGACACAAATTGAGTTAGGTTAGTGGTGGTTGATCTACCTTTAAGAAAGCCGTGTTGGTTTTGAGAAAATATGGGCTTGCAATGAAAAAAAACCGTGTCATAGACAATGCTTTCGAACAGCTTGGGTATGCAGGAAAGTTTAGCTATGGGACGATAGTTCGATATTTCATTCTTACGACCGTTTTTATGGATGGGGATTATGTATGAGTCCTTCCATAATCGAGGAAAAACTCCTTGTGAAACGGATAGTTGGAACAAGGCAGTGAGAGGTCGGGCGAGGTAGTTTGCACATTTTTTTAGAACTATGGCGGGTAAACCATCAGGACCGGGGGAGTAATCATCCTTCAGATTAATTATTTTCTGAACAACCAATGGCAAGGTTATAACAATGGAGGCTAATGAGGTATGGGCGCAGTTGTTCATATAAGAGAAGTAATCGTTATCTGGTTCACGAACGTGGTCGATGAATGATTGACTGAAGAAATGTGCAAAGTTATCTGCAACGGTCTTAGGATCTGCTGAAGATGAATTAACATAATTTAGAGTAGATGGATAGCTGTCCGATTTCCTTTTAGTGTTTATAAATTGGTAAAAGCGTTTAGGATCGGAAAGTAAATTGGATTGCATCCGGGAAAGATAATCGAGGTACAGGGACTCACAGAGTTCCGAGAAATGGATATAAACGCGTTGGTAGCTGGAATAATCGGAGTTAGATCGAGATATGAGGTATGCTTGCCATAGTTTGTTTCTTCGGTTGCGTAGTGAGCGTAATTCTTTGTTGTACCAAGGAGGTGAAGATGAAGATTTTTTTTGTGGTAAATACGGGATTGATTTTATGAAGCAGGTGATAACTTCGGCGTAGAAAACGTCGAGGGCATTTTCTATAGTGATGTTTGTGTTATCTAGAATAGGGCTAAAGTTAACATTGCATAGGAGGTTATTTAGTTTTGTGAAGTCTGCTTTACGGAAATTAAAGCAGAACGGAGTTTCAGAATGTAAGATTTTATTGTCATTCTCATAAGAAAATGTAAGGTTTAGAGGGGGATGAAAGCGGTCTAGTGTGGAAAGAAGATGAGTACTCTCTGTGACTACACAGTTATCGGCATCAGATGAAAATATTAGGTCGAGTTGTCTATTGAGATTATTAGTGACGCCACTCATTTGGTACAGACCAGAGTCGGAGAGACTATCAACGAAAATCGCTTCTTTCACTGATGTGGGATTTGTGGCGATGAAGTGCGACAAGTCGTCAGATTCTACCCATTGCAGAAATGGAAGATTGAAGTCTCCCAAAATTAGGACAACATCGCATGGATCTACGACTTCGCATAAAGAGTCAATTGCGTTAATGGCAAGCTGGTAGCCTTGTATCGGTTGAGAAGGGCGGATGTAGCAGCAAAGTAAGAAGAGGTTGCGTTTTGATATGGATACCTTTACGCAAATGAATTCAAAGTCAGCTGTGTGTGATGTTTTAAATAGTGTTGAGTCCAGACGGTTATGTATTGCCAGGAGAACACCACGACCAGAGGAATCACCCTCTTTCTGAAGACCATCATCACGAAATACTGAAAAATCAGAGGTAAATAGCTCATTATTGTTGAAGTCGGGGGATAGGTTAGTTTCGGTCAGGGCAAATATATCAAAGGGGAGCTTTTGGGAGTTAAGTAAAACAGTCGAGGTTTTTGTACGCAACCCTCTTACATTCTGATAGTAGAGGGATAAGCATTTGGGAGAAGTTCTTTTTGGGGTGGGATGCCGGGCAGCTGTTTCGGAAATTGGGTTAGGAACAGTAGTAGTTTTTAAAGTTTGAACGAGTTCTTTGAAGATGTAAGAGACGTTTGGAGTTGATATGGGAAGCATATGTGGACAGATCGTTAGCTACGTTATTGGGTGAAATGTTAAAACCTTCGTGGTAACGGATAAAGATTTGCTTCAGTTCAGTAGGGTCAATGGGGAGGCCTTCTTGATGGATGGACACCATGATATTGGTTTTAGTTTTACCGTCTATGCAGATAGAATCCGGTTTGTCATGTAGATAGGCAAGATAAAGTCGGACGTTTTCATAGATTCTGTGATCTCTGAGACGAGATAAAACATACCGACTATCGTCGCTGGCATCTGCTAGTTGTTTAGTTAGTTTAACTGTGGGTGGAAGCATTGGGTCTAGAAAAGAGGTGGGTACATTTTGATTACGAAGAGCCGCTGAAGATGTGGATGGGGCAGGGTTGAGTATATGAGAGCGAATGAAGTTTGAGTAATTTACGTTATTGTCATTGGAAGTTGATGAACTTTTGTTGGAGATTGGGGATTGGGTTGGTAAAGAACAGTTGGGGGGAGTACCGGATGCCGGGGTGGGGCTAGTTGAGAGCGGGGTATCAGATAGTAATTTGAACGAAACGCGGTTACGTTGGTTATTTTTTGGTACAGTTTCGGGAGGGGTTGGGGCGATGATAGGAGGGGGATTTGGTCGGTGTAATTGTGGCGAGAAATAAGGGAATGTTCCCGTCTTAAAGCTCCAATTAGGGTCGAATTTGGATAACGAACTAGATAAAGCAGTCTTATGGTTAAGGTTATTTAAGATAGGCTTATTTTTAAACTTGGAACTATATTTAGGGCTAGGCTTAGAGTAAGGTTTAATAGAATTTGTATTTAACTTATCAGTCCAGCGCAACATCTTCATTTTTCCAACAGCAAGAACTTGTTTCGGCGATTTTGGAAAAAGCCAGCTATATTTCGATGGAAGGTCGATTCTGAAGCAGCCAGTAGTTTTCTTTTCGCACTTAAGGGGAGAGATGCAATACTGTTGTTCGAACATAGTAAGTAGCCAGGGCACATCTACAGTTCGTGGAGCGCCAGTGATTAGGTGGGAAGTAGATGTGGGTGGTGTAGAGTGATTAAGTCCTTTAAGTTTAACAACTCGGTTGTTCCATTCTGAATCAGTCCAGGTTGTGCCCAGTCTGGATATAGTCTTTTCGACGGGAGCAGGTGATCTGGTTGTAGCGAGTTGAGAAGATGTAGGAGACGGAGCAGGATCAGTCGAGTCGGTTTGAAAAATAGCAGCAGGTGCGTTGAGCTGAGAAGATGTAGAAGACGGAGCAGGATCATTCGAGTTGGTTTGAGAAGTAGCAGCAGGTGGATCAGTTACTAACGGTGAAGGAGGCGTAGAGTTCATGTCGAGCAGTTCCTCGTGTAAAGACTTATTAAAAGTTGGCTGACTGTCGTGGGATATTAACTCCATTTTACTGGAGGCGAACTTCAGTTCATCCAGAATTTTGTTGAAGGCGAGTTTGGTTGAAACTGATTCGCCAATAAGGGAGTGTAATTTAGATTCTATCGTATCCATGCGTTCCAGGTGATCAGCCGTTTTGGTAGCGAGAGAGATTGAGGTAATTTGGGTTAATAGCGACTCGTTGATGAGTGTCTTATCTTTTTCTAACACTTGGGTCAGATATAGCTTTAACTCATCGAATTGGGGGTTTGTACTAGCAGCGGAGCACGTTATTTTTGACATCTCGGAGCTCAGAAATGTTTTGGTAAGAGTGTCTTTGTTTTTTTTTGTGTTGGATTCACTGAGCATTGAGAAGAGTTTCTCGAGATTTTTAAACTTGGATTTGCAAACTTCAGTAACGCGGTCGACCGAATTGCTGAGATCGTCCACACATTTGGTAAGCTCATCCAGTTTAGAAAGTTGAGCCAAGATTTGTTTCGATGCGGATTTAATAACAGTAAACTCTGAACTGGACGAATCATTGTGGCACTGTATCGCGAGGAGGATGTGTGACATTGTAATATTCCGGCACTCGTCGCAGAAAAACAAGAAGTTCGAGAATTCTTTAATGAAGATAGCTGATTTTTTGGTTATTCCAGTACAAAGCGCGTGGAATGATTTACCGCAGATTCCGTTGCACGCTATCTTTTCAGAATTTCTGACGACAACAGCACAGTTGGTATTACCGCACACTTGCTCCATTTTTATAAATTGCACTTTATAAACAGTTTGTGAGTCGATGATGTAAGAGCGCGTCAGCGATATATTTGAATGTAGGTAAAATAAATTTGGCGACAGAAGGAGGTCAATTATTTATTGCACAGCAGTAATAAGCGAATTTATAGAAATGGAAATGAAATGAAAAATTCGCGGAGCGAGTTTAAAGCACGTCTTAACAGGTCGGCGGTTCACTAGGTACTTAAGCGGCGTAGTGTCGTTTTTCCATTCAAGCAATTATATTTTTGAAAGAGCATCGTAATAATATTTCACTCGTCTTAGAGTCAAGTGTTCTTGTGATTTTTGTTTCTCTGTTTCTCTTGGATAATTATGTTCGATGTATGTATGTCCACTCATCATTTTGTACTTCTATCCATCTCTTGAGCAAGATTAAGAGCACTGTTATTGTAAAATGTTAAATTATTTTTGACGCATTTTCCATTGTATGAATTATTTTCCACTTTCGGGATAGTGAATAGTGATAAAAACAAAAATATATGGAATAAAATTAAAAGTAAGCAATATGTTGTTATAACCGATTTTTACTGTAATTAAAATACCTAATCCTAATAATATACATAATTAATTGCTTCAAATTACACTTTTTTACAATATCCCTATTGCAATTACTTGTAATTGTTATTAAGATTGCAATCACAATCTAGGTATTTTAATATTGCACTGTAATTAAAATGCTTTGTAGTTATTGTATAATTTGTTGTAATTAAATTTAATAAAAAATAAGCATTTCACCTTGAAACTTATTATATATTTTTGAAATTTGAACTTAGAGCAAAAAGTTTGATTGTCGCTAACATGGAAGAAGGTTCCTTAACGTTGTACGCGCTCGTCCTTATTTTTTCTTTATTATTTTATTTAATAAAAAACCGTTATGCATATTGGAAAAAACGTGGCATACCCTGTGACGAGCCTCACTTCTTATTTGGCAATTTAAAGGGCATTCGGAAGACAGTTGGATTCTTTGAAGTATTCTCAAATGTCTACAACAAATACAAGGGAACTGGTCCATTTGCTGGTTTCTTTGAGTTTACCTCACCATCGGTGGTATTACTCGATCTGGATTTGGTAAAGGATGTTCTCATCAAAGACTTTAATAACTTTGAGAGTCGTGCAAATTTCTACAACGAACGTGATGATCCGGTGTCAGCACACTTATTTGCTCTGGATGGTTCGAAGTGGAGGACACTCAGGGGAAAGTTATCGCCAACATTTACGTCCAGTAAAATAAAGTTTATGTTCCCAACAATAGTCAGTGTTGCCGAGAAATTCGTGAAAGTTCTTGAGGAAGAGGCGAAGATCAATCCGGACACCGAGGTAAAAGAAATCTTGTCCAGATTCACGACTGACATCATAGGAACATGTGCCTTTGGGATTGACTGTAATAGTTTGAGTGATCCCAACGCTGAGTTTAGGCAAATTGGGAAAAAGATTTTCAGCAATAATGTAAATTATTTATTGTTGCATTTCGCTGAAGCCTTTCCTACGCTGGCTAGAAATTTACATGTGAAAGCCGTACCTAGTGATGTTAGTAGCTTCTTTATAAAAATCGTCAAAGAGACGGTGTCATATCGTGAAAAGAATAACGTACAAAGGAATGATTTCATGGATCTTCTAATTGATTTAAAAAATAAAACGCCAATTCGTTTAGAAAATGGTGAACAACTGAAACCTTTGACTTTGATTGAGATTGTTTCCCAATCGGCTGTATTCTTTGCGGCTGGATTTGAAACGTCCTCAACGACAATGGGCTTTTCTCTTTACGCATTGGCTCTGAACCAGGACGTTCAGGATAAGTTACGTAAGGAAATCAATGAGGTTATTGCCAGGCATAACGGTGACATAACCTACGATGGCATCAATGAAATGGCTTATTTGGATCAAGTTGTCTGTGGTAATATTACATTTTTAAGTCATTTTATAAATGTTTCTAAGCACGTGCCATTTACTCTTTTTTCAGAGACCCTACGTAAATTTCCACCAGTAACTAGTGTGAGACGTAGGGCTAAAGCTGCTTATCCGACAAATGATCCAAAATATATTATTCCCAAGGGTGCTCGTGTATTTGTGCCCGTAATCGCCATCCACAGTGATCCGGAAATATATGCTAAGCCAGAAGTTTTCGATCCGGAACGCTTTAGCCCTGAAGAAGTTCAAAAACGTCATCCAATGAGTTGGTTACCTTTCGGCGATGGACCAAGGAATTGTATTGGATTGCGGTTTGCCAAGATGCTAGTTGGTATTGGGCTGGCTATGTTGATAAAGAATTTCAAGTTCTCCGTAATAAAAGACACTCCAATACCGATGAAGTTTAACAAGAAACCTCATGTGCTAACATCCGAAAGAAAAATCGTACTGAAAGTGGAGAAAATTTAATTAATCATTTATTTGTGTAAAATATTAAAATATTATTTATGATGCAATAAAGTAATAATCCATTTAAAATTCCTAATAAAGACTATCTCGGTGAGTCTTCGTTTATGAGAGATAAAAAGATTAAATTTAAGAAGTAAGTTCACATATTTTTTTTACCTACATACTTTTGGAGATACAGATAATTGTGTACTTGTATCTAATTTTATGAAAGAAATTACCTATAGCTACGCTTTGGATGTAAAAAAACATAAATATACAGCGTCAGCAGTCCTATACAGAACCAAGCCTAGCTTCTCGCAACCATTTGTGTGTGCGTATTATTTTTTCCACGAAATGGAAGGGACCTACAGTTTTGCCGACTCCGAACGGCGGTTTGAGAAGCTTCTCATGACAAATGATACTCTTTGATTGCTTATCAGACATTCGAAAGAGGTGGTACCGTGAAAAAGCTTTTAGTTGTTTTCGCACGTGTACGAATAGTTGGTACATTCATATCCGTTGGATATATACCTACATATATACTATATATGGTTTAACAATTTTTTTTAAATAGTTATTGTATTAAACATATGTACGAGTATATTATCAATACAGGATGTCTCAGTTAAAGAAATATTATGTGTGTGTAGTGTGTCCATAGCTTCCTTCCATTCTTCCTGAAATAACACCCACATACGTTTTAATTTAGTTTATTCATTAGTTTATATGCTGACACATTAAGATACAAAATCTTATAAATTAGTGGAGCTTGGCAAAAGAAAGTAAAGTAGTAAATAATAAAAAACAAAGAGAAAAGAGAAACATGTACATTGCACTTTGTACATACATAATGTGACCATTTATTTTTTTGGCGTGTTTTAGCGGCACAGTCGATACATTGGTGGAATTGGAATACAAACTAGAAATGAACAACAATTACGTCCTCCGTACCGCTTTTCCCAATAGCTAAAATTGTACCACCACACGTTTCGCATTTTAACTTCGAATTGTCGTCGGTTTTTTTAATAAATGGAAAACTTACTTACTTAGTTGGCGCTACAGCTCGAGGTGAACCTGGGCCTGCTTCTCGCAACCATTTGTGTGTGCGTGCTATATTTTTGCACGAATGGAAGGGACCTACAATTTTTTGCCGACTCCGAACGGCGAGTTGAGAAGCTCCATCGTGACAAATGATACTCTTTGATTGCTTGTCAGACATTCGAAAGAGGTGGGCACTGTGAAAAACTTTTAGGTGTTTGCGGCAGGATTCGAACCCAAGACCGCTGGCTCAGTAGTCCGACGCAGTAACCACTTGCGCTACGGTGCCCACCAAATGGAAAAGCGGCTTCAAAATCTAATTTTAACACAAGAACTTTCTTTGGGCTAATATAATTATGAAAACTACCAAATCACATACATACATTTTTCAATTTTTTTTGTTGCTTAACGCGTTCGTTTACTTTTTCGTAGTTTTTCTGACATTAAGAGAATTTTACCGCCACTCTTCGAAATTTGACGGAAAACATATATTTGGTGCAAAATGTACGCGAACGGACCTTGTATCGTCGGATAGCGAATTAATAACGATGGTTGTTTCTTTGACGCATGATATTTGCAATTTTCGGGCACTTCATTATCACAATTTCAATACCGAAGCATTGATATTGCTTAATTAGATAGCACAAAGAGTTCTGTGGTGTGGTGAGTACAAAATTCGAAAATTTGGTGTGGTGGCGGGTTTTTGGATGAACAAACGGGTAAAACCCTCCAAACGCGGGTGAAAAGGTCACATTATACATACATATCATTTTAAATAACTTGTATACGTCAAATTCATTATTTAAACACTGTAAAAAGAAAAAGAGTGCTGTTAACAGAGGGCATAAACAAATTTGAAAAAAAAAATTTGTGTTGGTTCAGAGAGAGAAAAACAGAAAAACAAAAAACCAGAAAACTAATTGGAGGCAGAAAGGTAATGTAGTAGATGCGTCCTATATTCGGTGAGGTTGCCCGCTCTTCTGACATTAGAAAGTAGAGAGTTCCATAACGTTGATGGGTAGTTTAAGGATTAATTAAATTACAATTACAATCGAAATGTAATTTAATTACATTTTATTGAGTAATTGTTTTTAAACTTTATGTTCGATTTTTTAATTACATTTACTCCAAAATTCTGATGTTCCTAATTAAATAACATTCAATTACTGACCAATGTAAGTTACCAGTAATTACTTATTAATTCTATTGCAATTGTAATAATTACTACTGCTGACGCCAAATATTTTTTATCAGTGTTATGTTTTTGAAGAATTGCGTCGGAAACTGTTTTCGTTTTTGTTGAGGATTACCAGTACACATATGTATGTACATAATATGTACATCTTGCATGAATGCACAAGTAATTAAATACGATGAAACCAGAAAAACTTTGTAAAAGTATGCAACAAAATTGACAAAACTAATTTAATACAGTAGAATCCGCTTAAGACGCTCCTCAAGGGACCGACAGAAAATACCGTCTTAAGCGGGATAGCATATTAAGCGGGAAACACTAAAAACTTAGATCCAGTTAAAAATATGGTTGTTTTATTAAGAGTTGAAATTATACATGTTTAATGCTAGTTTTCCTTTCATCCCCTATACTAACCATTGTACGCAATCAAATTCTAATGCACACAAGCAATGAAACTAAACTTATAGCACAAAACTGTACTTTTCATATTTGTCAGATAACGCTTGTCGAAGATTTTCTCATTTGTACTTTAGTCCATCGCGCATTGAAAAAAAGTGACAAAAAAAAAATTAGTTTCTATCTGCAAATAATTGTGTTTTATCACTTAGTGCAATCAATTTAAAAATTATAAATGTATTTTCATTTTTAAAAAAACCACTCGTTTGATTAGTTTAATTACTGATTCATATCATGCTATTTTTGAAGTGAAACTTCTTTAGCCGCGGTAGGGCAAATTTGCCTGAATCAGACGAAAAAGTGAAACGCTTCCTCTTCTCCACCTTCAACAAACAGTAAAATAAATTCTAAAAAAAATACACATACATATCGAGCCACAAAATATCAAAAGTACAAGCAAGCGAAGAAAACAACAACAAAACAAGGGAAGAAAAAAAAATTCTTATTTTCAAACAACAACAAAACAAGTCAAGAAAATAAAATTCTTATTTTCAACGCCACCATGCAAACATTGGGCCACCGCACACGAGATGATTTTTGCCGGCAGAAAATCGGTTTTGTAGACAAAAGGACTGAGGTCTGCGGTAAGAAAGGACCGAAAATAGATAGATAGATAGATAGATAGATAGATAGAAATGATTTTTTATTTTTATACTATTGTGAACAATAATTATAATTCAAAAATCTATTTGCATGGCATTGCCGTCTGCCTGATTGACAATTCTAAAAATTTCGAGATTAATTCACAACAAGATAAAGAAAATACAAAAAAAAAAAAAAAACCAATAGCAAAGTAATTTATTGTTATTTTAAAAACTTCCATGCAAGATTCTCTCCCTATATCGAAGTGCGATTTTTCAGTACCTAGTTATTCTTGAGAAGTCGCTTCCATTTAATATATGAAGGACTTTATTTTCCGATAAGACATCTCTTTCGAATATCGATCTCCTCGTCTCCTTCAGAACTGGACATCGGCCAACAAAATGCAAGACATCTTCTCTCTTCGTCAAATTACACATGCTGCAGAGTATGGGTAAATCCTCCCTATGCGGAATATAATTAAGTTTGAGGAGCTCTCCAAGCAACTTTAGCACCGTGGATATTTCCTCAATGCTATGTTCATCACGAAAATCGTTTCTTTCACCCAGATTGTGACAAAGCCTGCTATATACAGCTCTATGGAGTGAGCCTGTTGCGTCTTCTAGATATTTATGTCTTATCTGCTTGTCAGCACATTCAATCAAGAGATAAAGTCTGGGCTTCCAGCTTCTTGCATCCTCGAAATTTAGCTCCATTCCACAACCATTTGCTAGTTCCAGCCAATCATTGTACCATCCTGTTTTCATTCGGATTGTTTGAAGAACAGCTGTTTTTGGTAGACGATAGTCGGGCATATCTAACACTCTGAGCACATAATCGATTTGCAGTTTAAGGGTCTTTATAAATAGTGGTGGTAGGCCTGTCTCCAACTTTATCATATAGTTGGGCGTATTTGTTGGAAGGCGAAAAGTTCTTTTAAAATAATAATGGAGTAACATCTTCCTCCCCATACTTGCGCGGCGTAAAATAGGATTGATTCAGAGACTGCTTCAAATACTTTAAACTTCGCATTATGTGCTATACATTTGTTGCCATTTCTTCCACGCTACGTTGATAGCCACTTTTGCCTTGGACAGTTTTTCAGTTAAATGTTTTTCGATATTAAGGTTTCTCGTCAGATACAATCCTGGACCGGAAATATTCTACCGCGTTTGAGCGGTTGAATGATGTAGGAAACTAATGCATACCTACACAACTTTCAAAATACTTTGATCCGAAAAAATACTACCACAGTGAAAAGGGGTTAATGTACAAAATTTCTTCTGCCGTTAAAAATGTTTTCATACAAACATTTTATATGAGATGCGACTTCTTGGGTTTGTATATTCTTTTGTTTTATTCCTAAAGATATGAAGAATAAATAACGTCGTTTTTAATTCAAACCTTAAAATTCAGCTTGCAATACCCTTTTGAATATTTCGATAGTTTTTTGGTGGCAGATACGACTTCCTTCTTGTGCAATAGACACACTTTGTAATACCACTGCAATGCACCTTTGAATTTTTGAGGTAAAACTTCTTTAGCCGCGGTAGGGCAAATTTTCCTGAATCAGATGAAAAGTGAATCGCTTCCCCTTCTCCAACTTCAACAGGCAGTAAAATCTATACCAGAGGTGGCAAAAATTCCAGGCTTTGTGTTCGACTTTTCGCTGAAATTGGTTGCGCGTTCTACCTACTCATTATTTTTACTTGGAAGAAAATACATATAAATATGTACACTCCATCAGAAGGTCACTAGCCAGAATGGATACGTCAAACTACTTGCGAGAGATTGTATCCAGCTACTTCACCAATAGAAGGTTAAGATCTGAAAACGAAGAAGGGAAAAAGTACTATTAAGTCTCCGCGGGAGTCCCACAAGGATTAGTACTGGGCCCCCTCATTTAAAATATCATTTTCGACGGAGTTCTGTAATTAACACTGCCACCAGGAGTAAAAATAATCGGATTCGCAGACGATATCGCCGTTGTTACTGTTGCAAAGATTATTTGCGAGACACAGTCAGCTACGAACGAAGCAATCAACCTCATAAACAACTGGCTAAGATCCGCGAGTCTAAAATTAGCAGATCACAAACCGAAAGCTGTCCTAATAATCAGCCGGAAAAATGTGGAATATGTGGACATGCTATGGACGAAAGACTCTGTAAAATGCCTAGCAGTAATACTCGACAATAGACTTAGCTTTAAGACTTCACTTCGTCTATTCGGGAAAAAAGGCTTCAAAGCTTAAGACAGCACTTTCGGGAATATTGTCAACATCGGAGGACATGTTAGAAGAAACTTAAATTCCAAGGTTGTAAGCTCTGTCCAAATGCAGGGATGGTCTCCATCGTTATCCTTGCGGACGAGATGCAAAGAGTCTATAATAGGAGAACTTCTAATAACCAAGATGGAAGAAGTCACCTTTAATGACCAGGTGGCAAGTTCGGTGGGATACCACTACGAAGGGCAGATGGACCTCTAGATAGATCCCAACCATAGACGTCATCGCATACGATTTCTGGGATGGAGTGCAGTGCAGTGTTGTTACATTTTTTTAAAAATGATATTCATGTATTGCGTATTTGTTATAATGTACTAATTTATAGCATATGCGTTGAGGTCGACTGTAAATGCCTTCGCGTTCGACTAGTCGACCGCGGGCTACGGTTTGGCCACCCCTGATCTATACATAGTATAAAAGGGAGTCCCCAAAATGTGGCTAATCTCGAGAACCACTTAACGAATTCTGATGCGGTTTTCACTACGTATTATGATCTGCATTGCCTGGCGGAATTTATGGGTATATTCTGAATACTCTTTTACTTATAGGAGCTGAAAATTCGAGATCGAAGTGGAAGAAAATAAAATTTTCTGTCATTACACAGCCCTATGCCGTAACTCAATAATGCCTTATTGGATTTAAAACAAGTTTTACTTCTAACATGCGAGAGTCTCACGCACTTTTTTTTTATTTTATTTTTATTTTTTAAACTAAATATTTAATTTTACTTTTTTTAACAAATTTTATTAAAGTATAACCAAATAGCAGCTATTCCAACCGTTTTTCACCTTTTTCTTCCACGCACATTAATTCATGCGGTAGAGGGTTAAAACTAGCCGGCCTCATATGGCAAACTGTGTCATATTTAAAAATCGATGGCCAAACTAAAGCAGGTTAAGAACAAATGAGCTTCTGCAAAGAACTCGCGTAGATATCGCAAGAGTAGTGGCATCAAGTTCAGAGCACTGGCCAATAGGAAATCATACGGCCGAGATCCCTCAAAACAATTCCTGCCGAAACTGCAAGGACACAAGTTATTTCTCATAGTTTTGGGAGTTTAAAGTACAATCGTTGCTTAGCTGATAAATATACATACGTAGTATTGTAAGTTTTCTTAAAATGACTGCATTCATTTTTAACTTGGATTCGACAACACACAACACACCCTAAAAATCAACAATTTGTCTGTAAGCCTTTCAGTGTGAATCTCAGTATCCCAAATAGTTAATCGTGTTTCATGTCACAGTCACAGTTAGTTAATCGCAAATACTTCAAGCACGATAGACGATTGGACAATCAGCTTCAAACGCCCCATCGTATTACTTCCGGCGCGGCAGATCTACGATTAACCAAATTCTCAAAGCCGGGACCTACCGTCTTTTCATCGACTTCAAAGCCGCATAATGATAGAATTCCGTTCCGTTTATTTAAACACAGATACATTACGAATTTAGCAATCATCTATCGATATACAGTGGCTCACAGTGAAAATGGCCCACCTGGAACCAACCTAATCTTCATCGAAAAATTCCACGAACTCAAGAAAAATAAAAATGGAAAATGTTCAGGTTCTTCTCTTAAAACACCAAAAAATTTAAACATTCAATTACAAATACATATATCATAATAAAAGGAAAAAACAAATAAGAAATCAAATTTCATCTCACAGTGAAAATGGCCCAGTAATATTTAAGTTCTAAAACTTGTCAAAAAAGCGTAAATATTTCAATATTTAGTACTGTTTTGGGCATATTATTTGTTTTATAACTGATTTAAGATGATTTGGAACTAGTTCTACAAGTTTGTTGGTATAGAGTCGGGACTAATTTTTACCATTCCTCCAATAACACTCTCTTTAGGTAATTTTCATTAGAAATTTCATGTTTTCGAATTTCAATTTCCGATTTTTGCCATAAATTTTCAATTATAATAAAAAAAGGTGATTGCGGTGGGGTTTTGATCACTGTTAAACAATGGTACGACATCTTGTCCCTAATTCTTCCAGCCGGGTGCTTAGGATCATTTGTCTTGATTGAGCTGAAAAGTATCTTTAATTCCATCAATCTATCTTTATTTTTCAGGATATTGTTTTAAATTGTTTTGCTAATATCTAAATATTGATATTTATCCATAATCCCTGCAATAAAATGTAAACTACCAGCCCAAGATGCTGATCGTCCACCCCAGACCGTAGGATGACCACTGTCGTGCATAACTGTGGGACGCAAATGCTTAGGATTCATCATCTCTTTATTCGGCTTTCTACAAACGTTTACCATTCCATCTGATCCAAAATGGTTATGTTTGTTCTCATCCGTAGTTAAAACGCTTTTTCAAAACAAAAACTCTTTCATTATGTGGTTTTGAGTGAACTCCAATTGAACCCTTTTGTTCGTCTGGCTAATGAATGGTTTCTTCCTTGCAATTCTCCCATTTGATCCAGATCTACCTAGATATGTCCGAATAGTTTCAGCATTGCAATTAATGATGCTTTTCCACCATATTTCTTAGTTTTGGTGCACTCAGCATTGGATTTTCTTTGGATTAGTTGACAATCCAACGTTCATCATGATTAGAAAACATTTTCTTGGGGCTGATTTTGGCTTGTTTATAATTCTATTATCGTTCTTGGACATTCTAGTAATATTTTTTTATTGTTTCTCGAGCTATTTTTACAATTTAAGAGATTTCTCTCTGACGTTTTTCACTCATAAAATGCTTAATAATTAATTTTCGTAGCTTTATTGGATTTTTGTAACTCTACGAGATCGCATTTTACCAAAGTGAACTAAACGAATAAATTAGATGGGCGTCAACGACTTCTGCAGTTGCGTTCTCATGCGGAATAGTAAAACGGAGATAAAAAAAAATTACAGTGCTAAAAGTTAAAAAAAAAAAAAAACAATTATTTAAGAAGCTTTTGCTATCTGGGCAATTTTCAATTTGAGATGAATTTCGTTCTCTTCTCCCTCATTTCTTTTTATTTTGTTGCTTTTATTATTAAATGTTTAAATTTGTTGTTGCTTTTGAAACAAGAATATAGCAGTCAATTAAAGTTGACCATTTTCGCTAGTAATTTCGATGGATTTCCTATAATTTTTCTCAGAAAATATATTTAGTTTGTGGGGCCATCTTCACTGTGAGCCACTGTAATTAAATCGGTAGCGCAAGAGCTTGTGATTCCTCCTGAGAGTTTATTACGGTACGGTACGATTTCAATGATTCTAAAACTGATGGAAAGCTTATCAACTGAACTTTGTTCATCAGTTCATTTTTGAAAAAGTGCATATGTGTGTAAAGTTATTACGAAAAAACATTATTACCTATACATGTGATATTTCTCTCACTGGTCCACTAGTTAATAATTAAATTCAGTAAATATTAGTAACTGTACCCTAATAAAGGGTGATTTTTTAGCTGGTTTGGTATTGGCAACACTGGTTTTGACAGCTGACGTGTGTTTAGTACCTTGTGCCACTGTCAAACAGCTTCAGTTTGGTTTGCAATTTAACCATGGATCGTCTTACAAATGAACAACGCTTGCAAATTATTGAATTTTACTATCAAAATTCGTGCTCGGTTCGAAATGTTCATCGCGCGCTGCTTCCATTTTATGATCGGCATTCTCGACCTTCTGAGCAGTCTATTCGGAAGATTGTGACCAAATTTCGCACCAAATTTACTTTGTTGGACATTAAACCACCAACACGTTTACGAACTGTGCGTAGTGAAGAAAATATTGCGGCCGTATCAGCTAGTGTGACAGAAGACCGCGAAATGTCGATTCGGCGCCGTTCCCAGCAGTTAGGCCTTTGTTACAGCATTTTTTTTTGCCCGAAATGGAAGTTCTTGACTTGCATGATATGTGGTTTCAACAAGACGGTGCCACATGCCACACAGCACGCGAAACAATGGCGCAATTGCGAGGCGAGTTTGGTGAACAGTTAATTTCACGTTTCGGGCCGGTCAATTGGCCGCCTAGATCGTGCGATTTGACACCATTAGATTATTTTTTGTGGGGGTATGTCAAGGCTAATGTCTATAGGGACAAGCCCGCTTCGATTGACGCACTGGAAGCCAACATCCATGCATTCATTCGTGAGATACCGGCCGATATGTGTGAAAGAGTATGCCAAAATTGGACTCAGCGGATGGGCTACCTGAGACGCAGCCGCGGTCAACATTTGCATGAAATTATCTTTAAACATTAAATTGCAAGGTTCAAACTATCGATTCAAATAAATATTTCATTCATTTTTTCGAATTTTTTGTGTTTTTTTTTTTAAAAAAGTTCTCAACCTCTTAAAAATCACCCTTTAGATTCATAGTTTGTTCGTTAGTACATACGAGCGTGATTGATTTTTATTATTTAACTTCCGTTACCAAATAAACTCAATGAAATAAAAGGACAAAAAGCCAGCAGATAAATAGTTTCAGTACTGATCCAAGGAAAACCAACACTAAATGGCTTCTGTTTCGGATAAAGGAAGTGAATAGTAAAACAATTCGAACGCATTCCGACTAAGGAAACGTAATAAAAATCCATATGATTTCCGTTGAAGCGAATAAATTACAGAAATAAATAACAATGTGTGCATAGAAAATGCCAATCAAAAAAAAAATTACATAAAATAAATAATGAATTACTCCGAAAATGATCCCATAAAGTCCCAATGGCGACACTAGGGAAGCTGAATGTGGAAAGATAGATGCATAATGTAGATAGATAATAAAGACTGTATTTTCAGAAAAAAAATCACAATTAGCGTCTAAATGTACATTATGGACACAGGGTGAAGTACCCTAATTCGAGCCCTACCCTAATAGCGAGCCCTCTGGATGAATTTGGTTCAAGAGCTAAGTCCCTGCTTCTCAGACAATAACTGTTTTTTAACCGAAGAATTCACTAATATATTTTCTTTGTATCGTATAGTTCATTTTCACATAATTCGTCTTCTGTTGGTAAGAAAAATTCAAAGTGTTCAGTAAAGTTTCGTAAGTTGAAAAAAGAGTGTAAGAGTGCTCGGTAGTGCGTTAACAATAAATAATCAAGTTCCAGTAACGAGCCCAGCCGATTTTCAACAAAAAATTAAAATACCGCATTTTATGTAGATAGGCTTTTTACTAATAACCAGGGATAGGATTTTGTTGACCTAAAAATGTAAAAAAAGGCAAAACAAAAGACTTAAAAAGGCAAAAAAAGGCATTTATTAAAAAACAAGAAAAAGGAACGTAAATGCACATTTAATTATAGTAGCATTGAACTTCCAAGAGCTTTTTGAAATTTTCTGGTAATAATCTTCCCCGGTTGTCTCTTAGAAGCGCCTTGAAGGAGCTAAATGACTTTTCTACTTCAGCTGAAACGAGTGGAGCCCATTTAAAGCTTTCAACATATTTTACACCAATATTTGACGGTAGGGGAAGGTCATGTACCTTGGACAGATTTTACCTTGGACCGAGTGCCGATTCCTGGCAATTGGCTGAACATGTTGCAACAAGTTCTTCAATAAATTTTCCAGTATGTCTATGGGACTCATTTCAGATGGACGTGCAATCAAAACAACATAATATAGATTACACACTCTAAAGTATTTTTTTTTATGTTTTTTTGAAGTGTTCTGTTCATTCAGTTATTATATTTTTTTCAAGTTACTGGTTTTAATGTGTAAGTATATGTATAAATTTCAAAATTCCATTTTTATTTGCTACAATTATACAACATAATGTGTTAAAATTTTGTATTTCTAAAAAAAGTGTAGTGAATGTACCTTGGATCTATGTCCATGCATGTACTTTGGACCGGTCCAAGGTACATGCTTTTCGAATTTTTTTAAGAGTTCTGTTTTCCATTTTCCTCAAAAAAATGCCAAGGAGTAAGGCAGAATCAAAAAGACCAACTGTTGACGTTGACGCTGTACGGCGACCTGTGGAGAAAGTAGTGTACAATGGAAAATCCATGCAAAATACCGCAGCAAATATGTCACTTTCGCAAAGCGAAGCAATAGTGCAAGATTAAGCTCCAGTAGATCAACATCCCATAGGACGTAGCTGCCTAGAGTGGCCTTTCTAATCCGAGCAAAGGCCGGACGCTCGCTAATAAAGTGTTCAGCTGTTTCGTCATCTTCCAGGCACATCTCGCAAAGGCTCGAGCTTCTAATTCCAATTTTGTTCAGGTTCTCGTTTAAGGAAGTGAACCCAGTGACCAGTCCTGTGAAGATTTTGAGGTCATTACTGCTAAGGTGTAACAGAGACTTAGTTCTGTTTGACTTGGACGCGTCTACTAACATTTTGGCCTGTCGGCATGACCTAAGCTCGTGCCAATGGTTGTAGTATTGTAGTCACAGCAGTTCAAGAAGCTTGTTTTTAGCATAGGCTGAACTGCAGCCAATAACAGGCTGAGGGCCGATTAACGGGGCCACTGATCCAGCTCTAGCTAGAGCATCAGCTTTATCGTTTCCAGGGATATCAGAATGTCCCACTTGTTTGTAACCTCTATGCCTAAAAACAGTTGTAAATCTGGAATAGATTACTCAACGTGGCATTCTTCTGAGTAGATACCTTCTCCGGAGAGCTCATCCATTAAGGACCCGTCCGTATAGAAGACTATACTTTCTGATGGGAAATCAGACCAACCTCCGCTGTTCCATTCAGAACGATCTAGACGGGGACATTGGAACCTTCGCCTGAAATTATATTTGGAGCTTGTGGTGTCTAGAGCTCCCCCCAAGACTATTGATACTGAATCGAGAAGCCGAGAAGGTACTACAAAAACCGAGGAATGCCGATAGAGTTCAAAACATTTTGGAAATGAAAACAAAATTATTCATTAGTAATAACATGTTTTTTTTTAGTTCCCGAAAAGGAAAACATAATTATTATTAATCTATGTAGAGCTAGACGCGCACGGCCAAGTTCCAGACGGTTTGGCATTTTTTTTAAACATCAAAATACCTCTTAGTACACACAGCCTCGCAAAAATATAATATTCCAAGACCCACACTTCAAAATAGCAAATAATGATGATTTTATTTTTATACTACGATTTTTATGGGGGGCTCGTCATTGGAACGCTTTGGGCTCGAATAAGGAACAGAGGGGGCTCAGTACTGGTTCATGTCTCATTTTCTACTTTATTTAAATTTATTAATCCGAGTCCTATACTTACTTAAAAAGTTATTAATTATGTCAAATAGTAATAAATCAAGCTTTCTTTAAATGATACAATTGTTTTCATATATCTAAGTAATTAATTTTAAGAGAGCAACGAACTCAAAACTTTCCTCGCTACTGGGGGTTTTACCCTAATGTATGCTAACATGTACAGTCTGAATGGTTTAGTCTCATATAGCTGTATAGCTACTCCAAACCTTGAGAGCCTTTTAAGGTTTGAATCGTGTAAATCAAGCACTCATGATCCGGAAAATTGAAAGTGGAACCCCTTAAATTATGGCAAATCGCTAAGTTATGTGACACGTCCTCCTTCTAGGTGACATATACATACTAGTTCATACAAGATGGTTCTGGTCCGAGTACGCAGCAGAAGCACGAAACAAACATTTTATGCTGAAGCGAATAAATGCGAGCAAATTTTCCATTTCCAGCAACACGGACATTCTTAGCATGGTTAAATAAAACAATGAGCTTAAAAAATGAATAACTCTTTTTCTTTCCTAAATAGGTTACTTAAAGCTCAGATCTTCTCATTCAAGACCTTAATCTGTTAAGAGAACAAAGCAATTTAAAAAAGAAACCCTTGAAATGCCGATTTCCGAGCATGCCGATTCATCTTCGAAAGAAAATATTGGCAGCACTATAAAATCGAAGATGAAGAAACAGGTGATGAAGAATCTTGGGCAGAATAGACTGAATCATTTTAAACGAGTAATAAAAAACCAGCAAACTGCTGTGAAATGTGTTGCAGTTGAAAAAACTTTACATGAACAATCATATGCATTTATTTGTATGTTTCCCTTGGATTGTTAAAGCTTTAATTGATCTTAACGGCCTAAAGCCTATGCGGCACACATTGTACTTGTATTTGTTTTTGTGTTGTTTTCATGCCCAGCAAGTGCACTGGGAAAAATATATCGCTCTCTTTGCTGTCGACCGCGATCGAGTGTAGATCTTCCTCTAACTAGAAACCCTTGCTGTAAGCTTTTAAATCAATTCACACAGTTTTTTTTGCAATAGAATAAATTTATAATAAAACAATTTATTCGTTTCATTTGTTTCTAATATCACCCGTGCCGTATCAAAATTCTCTTTCGAATGTCTGACAAGTAATCAAAGAGTATCATTTTTCAAAAGCTTCTCGTATTTTGAATTCTATTATTATATTAAAGAAGAAGTAAACATAAAAATGATATTTTTTCATACATTTTCGGCAACCTCTCACAACGTTTCTTACTTTATACAGTAAATCTTGCGAATAGTGAAATGCTTCGGTGCACATTTTTTTTCCACTATTCGCAACATTTCTACTATTCGCAATTTTTTCTATCCACAATCGGCAACCCTTTCGATCAATTCTTAATATCGGAGTTCAGAATGTGTACTTGCTGAATATAGCCGCCAGTAGAATGAGAAACATACGAAAAGAAACAATTGAAATGTCAAAATTCTCGGAAAAGGAAATGAAGCCGACTAAATGTGTATTAATTTTGGCGCTTTATATCTTGATTCTGTTATTTAAGAGTGAATTTGCATGGGTAAAAAACAAAATTCATTGAAAAATTTTCCAGTATTCAGGATTCGCAGGTTTCCACTATAAGAGTTGTATGAAGAAAATCAAAATTAGCATCCAAAAATGTCCACGATTCAGGTTTCAGAAGATTCTTTTATTCGCAGATTCCACTATTCACAAGTTTTACTGTATTTTTGAAATCCTTGCTTTATGCTCTTTCGAATAGTATCAGTATCACACATGACATATTTTTCAATATTTTTCTTGCAGCTTACATTTTGCATTTACATTGGTAGGTACAACTATGTTACAAATACCTCTATGCGCGCTGTGCATAGAGAACTGAATTCCAATATTTACAGTTGTGAAAATGCATCACATGTTCAGTTTTGAAAAAGTTGCTGTTGAAGTAATCCATGTGAAATATTTCGAGAGTGCCAACGTCTGGTACGTCAACATCGCGATTTGTTTTGCATCCCAACTGTTGTTTAATTTCAGGCTTCATGTCCCTGTTAGAAGGACATGATATACATAGAAATGTTGCCATACTTACAGTGTATCTAAAACTGCGTATGTTTACTTTGGTTAACACCACTGCGCTGGGCTGTAATTGGTTACTGCTTCATTTACTTCCATTGCCATTACCTACAATTATTAACATTCCAATATTGAACAGAAAATCAGGTATTTATTTTTGTTGTGTAAGACTAGTTCATATCGTACACCTTCGTGTTCAACGTTTATTTTACACTGTGCGTGAACATTGAACAAGCATCTATCTGCAATTTGATCGGTGTTGGTCATTCATTTATCCTAGCGGGCAGTAGTCATGTTAGCGTGTTTGTGTTGATTTAGTATACGATAGTGATTCAACAAATTTAAGTTGCAGACAATGTTACCAGGTGGTACGACATTATTTAATGAAGTCTTTTTTATTATGAAAAGAAAGAAATACAAATTGTTAACTGAAAAAATGGGGGGATATGAATCATTCCTGTTATCTATCTCTTTTGTTGCCATAATATTATAGTACTTAATATATAAAAATTAATTAATGTTCGTACCGTGTGCGAGGGCGCATCGCTCATCCGATTGTGATAAAACTTTGGTAAGTTGTTGTGTGTATACCATCAAAGATGATAGGATAAAATTTCGCTCGCTATGTGGCGCTGGAGTCCAGTTATTAACAACTTCTATATTTATGGCCAAAAAGTTTATGTTGGTTCAGTGCTAAAAGAGAAAATATTAAGATCTGGACCCGATAGGTGGCGCTGAAGTCAAGCTATTAAATCTATAAAAATAAATGTATGTATGTATATGTTTGTCTATTCGCCTTTTTATATAATGACTAGCTTCGTTCCGCCCAAATTTGTCAATGCGATATATATGTATATGATACATGTATATATGTGAAATAATAATTCCGAGCATGCACATGTTTCATCATGTAATTCGACGAAGTAAAATTGTTTATTCAAAAGGTCTATTAAAAACAATGGAAATAACTGAAGTGTAAAAATATCGATGTGTTTCAATCAAACCTTTTTCACTGAAGTGCTTCTCGTGTTGTTGTATTCTCGGGCAGTATTGCCAATTCGTGGGGAATTCCCCTTTTCGTGGGCGATTTGAGTCCAAAATTTGATGAAAGAGGGAAAGGGGAATCTACTCCCTTTTAGAACGAAATGTGGGGAAAATAAAAACAGAATGTCAATAACTCTTATGTCAATAACTCTAAATTCTTGTGGGTGGCCGTGGCGTAGTGGTAGTCGTCGTCGCTTGTCATGCGAAAGGTTCACGGTTCGAATCCAGATGTCTTCGAAGCATTTATTTCTCACGAAATAAAAAAAAGTTGATCAGTTTCAGAAGTTAATATTGAAGCCTACTGCGAAGTCATAACACTGGCAGTAGGATGTTGAATATGGCTGAAGAAATTGATCGCACAAACTATAATAATAAGAAACATATGGAAAAAAACTCCTGTGAATCATAAGCAAGTACAAAAATAACACACAACTCTCCAGTTATCCTGGACACCGCCCATAGGGTTAGTTGAAATTGAAACCTGAAATCTGAGTTTCCTACCACTACGTCGATCTGTCTGTCTCTCGTTCTCGTCCTTCATATGCTCGCGCTGTGTGTAAACATTAAAAGGGTATTCATATCCCCTTTAGCGTGTGTAGATTATAAAAAAAAAAAAAAAAAAAAATTGAGACTCAAGGCAGTAACAAAAAAGAATAACGTGTTAGTAGCAATGCGTAAACCTAACTCACTCACATGCCTTCCTCGTGCGCAGGTAGCAGGTCTTATACTTCTACGCCTGATTGTAAAATGAGCCATATGCGTGAGTTCATTTCAAATGCATTCAAACGAATGGGTTAGGACGTAAGGTAGACCTGCTTTAATTTTAAACGCACTTAAGAACATTTCTTTTTTTTTTTATACCTTAACGTACCAATAATGTACATAATTAACCATCGCTACAATTCTCTCATTCTTTTTCATAGCAATTTTTATTTAGTTTTCAATAAAGAGATTTTGCATTGCTATGATTACATTTTTCCTAGTCTGTTTTTTTATTTTTATTTTTTTTTTTTTTTATAATCTACACACGCTAAAGGGGATATGAATACCCTTTTAATATTTACACACAGCGCGAGCACATGAAGGACGAGAACGAGAGACAGACAGATCGACGTAGTGGTAGGAAACTCAGATTTCAGCTTTCAATTTCAACTAACTCTATGGGCGGTGTCCAGGATAACTGGAGAGTTGTGTGTTATTTTTGTACTTGCTTATGATTCACAGGAGTTTTTTCCAAATGTTTCTTATTATAGTTTTGGCGATCAATTTATTCAGCCATATCCAATATCCTACTGCCAGTGTTATGCCTTCGCAGTAGGTTTCGATATTAACTTCTGAAACTGATCAACTTATTTTTATTTCGTGAGAAATAAATGCTTCGAAGAAATCTGGATTCGAACCGTGAACCTTCCGCATGACAAGCGACGACGACTACCACTACGCCACGGCCACCCACATGCTTATGCTTATGCTTAAACGCTCCCAAAAAGTATGAAAAACTACATAAACCCGTTCGCGTACGGAAAAATTTTGTAGTTTTTCGTAAAACAGAGCGCTGCGAACTTTAGCACCAGGAATTTCTTTGGGCATATACATAAAAATGGTCAAATCTTTCAAATCACATACATTTTTCAATATTTGTTGCAAAAAGGATGCGAGCGTACCTATTGCTTTTTGAAAAATTTTCGTGGGGAATCCATGGGGAATACCACCACAAAGAAAGGGAAAAAAGGGGAATTTTAAGGTCTGTGATGGGGAATTTCACTTAAAGTGGCTGGCAACACTGTTCTCGGGCGCGTACATGTACAAAGCGGAAAGTTTGCCGATACGTGAGCCCGCCACGTGAGCACGCTACATACAATTGACCATGTGAGAAACATGGGAATTCAAGATTGATGTCACAAACCTCCAGCGATTGTCCTTGCGAGTTATTAATTGTCATAACGAAAGCAAGACGCACGGGAAATTTAAGACCTTTAAATACGAATAGCAAATCGTTTGGAATAAGCGAAATCCGCGGAATGAGAAGATTTTCACCTTTAAATTTTCCCCTGAAAGTAACCGCAAGGATATTTTAATGATATTTGATTTAAGATTCTTTACAATCAAACGCGTTCCGTTACAAAGTTTTGGTGCATTGAGGTTGCGCAATTTCAATTTCAAATTGTATTGCGGCAAGCCCTGAGCATCCAAAGAATTCAAAAATTCCGTCGGATAGTTGGTGACTTCGGTTTGGTCCATCACGGAGTCGACAGATTTCTATGAATGTAACTCACCGGCGATTTGATTTTGAATGACGAAATTCAAATCACAGCCAGGTGATCGCTGATCGGCTTAAAGTCAATTATCATTGAGCGTTGCCGATTTCCCACGACGACTCCGCATCCTAACATGTGCAGTCTTTTGTGACATCTGTAATAAATGTCTCAATTTTTCCTTTTTTGCATACCTGATCCTATCCATCGTATCTCCTGGATCGTGGTAATATCTGCCTTGTACCGCGTGAGGACGGATTCAAGTTTTTGAATAGCACCAGAAGTTTGTAGTGAATGTACGTTCCAGGTGCATATTCTCAAGTTATAGCCCGTGGACGTTCCGGGTAGTGGTGTTAAATGAGGGGGCCCATTATCCGAGGCTAGTGTCGCTCTCGTGTACGATTGCAAAAGTAAAACAACATGCAGGATGTGTTCCAAAAAACACCACACGATGCTTCATGAAACCAAGAACGGAAACCTTACTGAAGTTAACGATAGTACCATCAATACGAAAAGTCTCAACACTCAAATTAAGCATTAAATAAGACGGGAAATCCTCTTAGCAACAGCTTCAATCAACGTGAAAAATGTCTATGGACAATATGTACAGTTGCGAGCATTGATTGACCAAGGATCACAAAATTCGTTCATAACAGAGAAGTGCGCCCACCGCACCCACAAATATCCTAACTCGTTAACGGAAAACACTAGAATGACTAATTGGTCAGCGCCTCTTAAAACTGTTAAAATAAACAAATTTTTATTTTATTCACCTTCAAGAAAAAAGTCACACTAACACATGTGGGGTGCCAGCGCACCCCACTTATCACGATATCTTCAACACGGTGAAAGAAAATCCACCTTTAACAAATAAAGTACAAACGAAAAAAACAAAAGTCATGGCATTTTACGAAATTTTCGGCTTTTATTTTAAGAATAATTATAACAGTTTGTATTTTGAAGTGGGATGCGCTGGCACCCCATATGCATTCTAGGGTTAATTTAAGGGGACCTTCTGGGCACCGTAGCGCAAGTAGTTAGTGCGTCGGACTACTGAGCCAGCGATCTTGGGTTCGAATCCCGCCGCAAATACATAAAAAGTTTTTCACAGTGCCCACCTCTTCCGAATGCCTGACAAGCAGTCAAGAGTATCATTTGTCATGTAAAGCTTCCCAACTCGCCGTTCGGGGACGGCAGAAAACTGTAGGTCCCTTACATTCGTGCAAAAATATAACGCGCACATACAAATGGTTGCGGGAAGCTAGGCTTGGTTCTGCCTAGGACTGCTGAGACCAAATATTTATTTTATTTTTTTTCTGGGCTAGCGCCATTTAATTTGACGAGTTTTTAGAATCGCTTTTTTTTTGTGAAAAAAATGAGCAATAGTATTTAAACTTTGTAGATATATTTCACTACATTAACAATATCCAAAAATATTAGAAAAAAATAATAATAATAATTTTAATAAAACAAAAATTGGCGCGTTGTTGAAATTTACGTTTCGAAAAAAATACCGTTTTGTCTTTACCTTTCGTATGTAAAAATTAAGAAGTATTCAACGTAGACAATTTTTTTATTTCCGACGATAAGCACTTTACGATAAGCGTTTACTGAACAACATACTAAAACTTGAGACGAATCGGTCAAGTAGTTTTTTATTTTTGTCTCACACCGTGCAGAAAAATATGGTTTCGAGATAAATGAGTTTAAACTTATTTACTACTACTGTAATATTTCTGTATGCAGAAAATAAATAGGCTGTAGAAGTCAAAATACTGGAAATAAAGTTTTACTCTTAAAAGCCTATATTTCTGAAATATAAAAAAAAAATCAATTTTTTGAAAAATCTAGACCAGAAATTCCCCTTATAACAAAGCAATCGGTTATTAACTTTTTGAAATCAGTTTTTAATAGATGGAGTTATATTGGCCCAACAAACCATTTAATAAATGCGAATTATCAAAATAATAATTTTTCGTACTAATAAAAAAAGTTTTATTGAGACAATAAAAAATGAGTTGATTAACGGCGGCGTATATTGATATTACGAACCATATTTTTTCAGTGTACTGCAAGTGTACACAATAATATAAAGCGATAGGAATCACAGATGGAGGCCTATCGCTACAACTATGTTCTATGAATGTACACAGAAAAAAAAAGTAATACTTTTCGCATATTATTTATTCATATTTAGAACTTAGATTTAGATTATAGTCAGTTTAGTTCCCGCTATCATGGAAGTCGGTTCGACAATGTTGTACGCACTCATTGCTATTTTTTCTTTGCTATTTTGTTTAGTAAAAAACCGCTATGCATACTGGAAAAAACGTGGCATACCCTGTGACGAACCTCACTTCTTGTTTGGTAATTTGAAGGGCGTTCGGAGGAGAGTTGCGTTATTTGAAGTATTCTCAAATGTTTACAACAAATACAAGGGAACTGGTCCATTTGCTGGTTTTTTTATGTTTACTTCACCATTGGTGGTATTATTCGATCTGGATTTGGTAAAGGATATTCTCATCAAAGACTTTAATAACTTTGACAGTCGTGGAGAATTCTACAACGAACGTGATGATCCGGTGTCAGCACACTTATTCACTCTGGATGGTCCGAAGTGGAGGACACTCAGGGGAAAGTTAACGCCAACATTTACGTCCGGTAAAATAAAGTTTATGTTCCCAACAATAGTCAGTATTGGCGAGAAATTCGTGAAAGTTCTTGGGGAAGAAACGAAGATCAATCCGAATATCGAAGTAAAAGAAATCCTGGCCAGATTCACGACTGACATCATAGGAACATGCGCCTTTGGGCTTGACTGTAATAGTTTGAGTGATCCCAACGCTGAGTTTAGGCGAATGGGGAAAAAGATCTTCGACAATGACCAACATTTTTTATTGTTGCATTTCGCTGAAACCTTTCCTACGCTGGCTAGACTTTTGCATGTGAAACCCATACCTGGCGATGTTACTAGCTTCTTTATACAAAGTGTCAAAGAGACGGTGTCATATCGTGAAGAGAATAACACCAGGAGGGATGATTTCATGGATCTTCTGATTGATTTAAAAAATAAGAAGTCAATTCGTTCAGAAAACGGTGAACAGCGCAACTCTTTGACTATGATTGAGATTGTTTCCCAATCGTTTCTATTCTTTGCGGCTGGATTTGAAACGTCCTCAACGACAATGGGCTTTGCTCTTTACGCATTGGCTCTGAACCAGGACGTTCAGGATAAGTTACGTAAGGAAATCAATGAGGTTATTGCCCGGCACAACGGTGACATAACCTATGATGGCATCAATGAAATGGCTTATTTGGATCAAGTTGTCTGTGGTAATATTAAATTTTGAAGTAATTTTATCCATTTTTCTAAGCACATGATACTTACACTTTCAGAGACCTTACGTAAATTCCCACCAGGAACTACCGTTAGACGTAAGGCTAAAGCTGCTTACCCAACAAATGATCCAAAATATATTATACCCAAGGGTGCTCGTGTGATTGTGCCCGTAATGGCTATCCACAATGATCCGGAAATATATCCTAAGCCAGAAGTTTTCGATCCGGAACGCTTTAGCCCAGAAGAAGTTCAAAAACGTCATCCAATGAGTTGGATTCCTTTTGGCGATGGACCAAGGAATTGTATTGGATTGCGGTTTGCCAAGATGGTGGTTCGTATTGGGCTGGTTATGTTGATAAAGAATTTCAAATTCTCCGTAACAAAAGACACTCCGATTCCAATAGAGTTTAGCAAGAAAGCTCAAGTGCTAACATCAGAAAGAGGAATCGTTCTCAAAGTGGAGAAAATTTAATCATTTGTGTATTTCTGCAAAATGGTGATGGAAATGTTTTCGTATTTATTGCGCAATAAAGTAATGACTCCAATTGAAAATCCAAATGAGGACTATCTCGGCGAGTCTTCGTTTATTAAAGATAAAAAGATTAAAGTTAAGAAGGTACATAAGTTCACTTTTTTTTTTACCTACTTTTGGAGATATAGATTGTGTACTTGTATCTAATTTTATGAGAGTAATTACCTATAGCTACGCTTTGGATGTATAAGTTGATTATATTTCTTTTATTTTTTTTTTTAAATAGATTAACTACAAAAAATCTGGCATGTCTACGAATGGTACATTAATGTCTGTTGGATTATATGGTTTTACAATTCTTTTGAAATAGTTATAGCATTAAATTTTATGTATATTATCAATACAATAGAAATATTATGTGTGTACATAGATTCCTTCCATTCTTGCTGAGCTATAACACCTCCATAGGTAGGTTGATGGGTTATTTAAGGATTAATTAAATTACAATTACAATCGCAATGTAATTTAATTACATTTTATAGAGTAACTGTTTGTATTCGATTTTTTTAATAACAATTACTCAAAAGTTGCGATGTTCCTTATTAAATTACATTCAATTACTGGCCAATGTAATTAACCAGGAATTATTTAATAGTTAAATTACAATTGTAATAATTACTACTACTGATGCCGAGTATTTACATCAGTGCATGTTTCTGAAGACTTGGGTAGGAATCTGTCTTCGTTTTTGTTGAGGATTACGAGTACACAATACACATATGTATGTACATCTTGTAACACATGTCAAATATTCGGAATTATCTCGAAATTATCAGATTCTGTGATGTATGTGATAATTTCGAGATAATTTCGAACGTTTGACAGGTGTTGCATTTTATCAGTTATTTTTCCATTGGGTTTTGATTGAATGTGTACCCTAAGCATATACATATGTATTATGCTTATCGTATGAACCTGATCAATTTTAATCGGAACATTTTGTACACGAGTGTTTTATACATACCCGCCTACTCTTAATAATTAGATTTATTTATTTGCGTACAGCGTATGTTATTTTGAGGTAACGAAGGGGGCGAGAATGGTGTTGAAAATTCACTGAAAGCTATGAAATAAATATAAACTGTGCTGCGATTACATTGAATAAAAATAGATTTTGAAGTGAAACTTCTTAGCTCGCGGTGTGAATCCAAAATCGTGTAACGAAAATTCGTCACGAAAAACATTGCATCTCTTTCAGAACCCAACGTATTAGCACGCGTTAGAATGAGATACACTCTACACTCAGTCTCAGCTTTGTTCACAGTCCAGCTCAGTCGGGCGGCCGCTCACGCAGTGTAAGTGCATGTGTGTGCTACTTGGTGGGGTTTCGGGTGGTATACTGGTATATAGTGCTAGCGCGCTCATACATGAAAGCATTGTATCTTGTATGTGAAACCACTCTCATCAAGCTCTTTTCGAATTGAAATATTGAGAGCGCGAATAATGAAAATTAAGAATGAGATTGAGAACTTAAATATGGGATTTGGCTTTTAATACTTACGAGCTTACGAGTTACGAGTATGACGGATTTATTTCTCTTTCTTTGGTAGGAATTTGAATATAACCATTGAGATACAGTGAATAAGCCAAAACAAAAGTCCACATTGAGTTGGTTATAGATATTCAAACTTTTGGTAATTTTGGTGAATCAAAATAAATAAGTTGTTAAATTCAGTTGTCCGTGTTGAATGATGTTGATGTACAGTGGCGAGCATATAAATAGGAAAATTCAGTCAACATAGTTCAAATCACCATATACCAGCACTTAGGGAAATAGCTTGGCTAAAATGCGAAGTTTATCCTCAAAACAGATTTTTTAGAACTTACCGTAACATGCATAACATATTTTGGTCTACGTTTCACGGTACAGGTACAAAATACCGTGCCAAGTGTTAAATTGGTACGAGCACATAAATAGGGAAATTATATTGTTTTTAGTTTGTACTCAACTTCTATATGAAAATGTTTAATTTTCAGTATGTAATGTTTACATAAATATTGTTTTGTTATTGTCTAGTCATAATAATTCGATTCGTGATGTTATAGGAATGGGACGGAGCAAAAACATAACGGTTGAACAGCGGCAAGAAATTTGTCGTTTAAGAAGTGAAGATATTGTGCTCTCTGCAATATCGAAACATTTAAATACATCAATTAATGTTTGTCATCGAGCTTTGGAACAGGTCAAACGCAATGGTAGCAGTTTTAATAAACCTCGCGCTCCCAGACCACGAAAAACTACACCGCGTGTTGATTGGATGATGCAGCGCCTTTCTGAAAAGGATCGTTTCAGGACCGCTGTTGACATTCACGCTGAAATTTGGGCACAAGAAGACTTGAATGTGAGTGTACACACGGTACGACGTCGCTAAGCGGTATTTGGATTCAGAAAAACCCGATTATAAGTAAAAGAATCGCAAGGCTACATTACTGTTTGCGAAAGAACGTATAAATGGTATTTTAAATTTTTCCAAGAAATAAGGATTTTTCTTCATCTATTAAGTTCAACTATTCCTGCAACTGATGTTATAAGATACCTACTAATATTACACCTAAAATGTATACTGCTAAAAAAATAAAATTGATTTTATTTATTTATTTATTTATTTATTTATTTATTTCTATTTATTTATTTATTTATTTCTGACTGAAAAATTTCATATATTATGTAAAGTAACTTTTAAAAAACACAGTAATTATATTATATACATACACACGCACACATAAAAATAAGTATAAGCATCTTTTAAAATTAATTTTTCTATTTCCACTATTGTTGTTATTATGTTCAGGTATTTTATCTATTTATTTATTAATTTATTTATTTATTCATTTATTTTTTACAAATTTCACATATTATGTGAAGTAACTTTAAAAAACACAGTAATTATATTATGTATGTACACACGCACACAATATAAACATCTTTTAAAAACAAATTCTGCCACTTCCATTATTGTTGTTACTATGTTCAGGTATTTTATTTATTTATTTATTTATTTATTTACTCTATTTATTTATTTCTGATTTACAAATTTCATATATTATGTAAAGTAACTTTAAAAAACACAGTAATTATAAAGAGAGATACTTAATCTTAAGATAGACTATCTTGTAGTATCATGTAAAATATTTCTTATTACAATAAATGAAAAAATGAAATAGTTTTCCAGTTGTTTAAAGTTTAAGCAAAACACACAGAAATTACTGTCTTTGGTTGTTTTTCACTATTTATATGCTCGCCACTGTATGTAGGTATATGTATGATTATGATATTTTTCTTCTGTCTGTCCGTCAATTTCGCTCTTCGCTCTCTTGCAATCTCTATCTATCTGTATTTATCTCATTCGTAAAATTATATGACCAATACAAATAATATATACACCATTTTTAAAAAAAAGTTTCACTTCTACCGCGTGGGACTGACACACACACTTTTTTTTATTGGTTTTGGTGTTCGTTGCGAGTAGAATAGGCAAAGTAATTAATGCAAGACATCTCTGCACATTCAACTTTTTAATTTTGTAAGAATGAATACTTTCACACATTGGCTCCGTGGTGAAGTGGTAAGTGCGTTGGACTACTACGGAATGCCCGGGTTTAATCCCACCCCAGATCCAACACCTAAAAGTTTTTTCACGGTGCCACCTCTTTCGAATGTCTGACAAGCAATCAAAGAGTATCATTTGTCAACGAGCTTCACAACTCACCGTTAGGAGTCGGTAAAAAAAACTGTAGGTCCCTTCCATTTCGTGGAAAAAAATAAAACGCACACACAAATGGTTGCGAGAAGCAGCCCCAGGTTTACTCCCAGCTGTAGCGCCACCTAAAGTAAAGTAAGCAGACCTCAGTGGGTCTACTTTCACCAACTGAGGTTATTCTATGGAAAGACATTCGGCTATAAGCCGATTTTAAAATTATCTTAAAACTGTGGATTAACATGTCAGTTGTATCTTTGGAGTCATTCATATTTTTTTAAGATTATCGTACGGGTATGGTCTACAGCGTACTTGCATCTCAGTAAGCTTAAGCTTCAGCAAACTGCCCTTAGTTTTGACTTCGGTTGGGTTGGCTTTCACCTTAACGCATACTAGTAAAGCATTATCCATTTGAGGAGGATTTGAAAACTCTGGATTCCCGGTTTGGACACTGTAGTGCTTACGTCTCAAATCGATTACAATACTGCTCAGCTTTATTTCAATAAGCATTTTGTTGTGTGTAGATATCCCAACCAGAGGAATAAAAGCGAAGGATGGTGGTGACGGTTTCGATACAACGGTATACAACAATGGTTCGAAAATGAAGTGCGGAGTTGGCATGGCCATTTGCTCAGAAAAACTACTCATCACATCGAAATCCTTACGCCTACCAAATCTGGCGAGCTATAACCGCATCGAATGACAGAAAAAACTCAATCTCTTGGGATAGAGTTACTTTACTCTGGGTTCCAGGTCATAGCGCCATAGAAGTGATCGAACGAACTGATGATCTGGCCAGGCAAGGAGCCATTAACTGCTAACACGTGTAAAATGGTCATAAGGGCAATTCAGTGTACTCTCACACTTTTTACAACTAGCCGATCAGTTTGACAAACTGCGTCATATTTAGAAACAATATGACCAAATTCAGGCAGGTTAAGAACGAACTCGCGTATAGATATCGCAAGAGTAGTGGCATTAAGTTCAGTCCATTGACCAATGGGAAATCATACGGCCGAACTAGGGATCCCTCAAAACAACTCCTGCCAAAACTGCAAGGACAGAAGTTATTTGTCTTAGATTTGGGAATTTAAAGGAAAATCGGTGCTAAGCTGACAAATATAGGATGAGATGGGAGATAGTGGAAACGATTTTTGGAAAATTCATTCTAAAATATATATGGGAGCTGCAATATCATGATGTTTTGAAAAAAACATAACTTTGAACTATTGGCCTTAATTTTGTATTGATTATTATTTGGAGAAATTTCAGTTATAATCAGGCAGGTTCTAGAATTCGAGTGAATTCAAATCGATATAGAATTATCAAATCGAGTGAAATTGATTTTCATGTTCTAGATTTCGATCGATTTGATGAATTCTAAATCGTCTTCGAAACGATTTCGAATGAGCTAATTTCTGTCATTCTGTGTAATTGTGAAATTGTGCATTTAGTTTTTTTTTTCAATTCTGTTTTTTAAGTGAAAATGAGTGGAATTATTTTAGTGATTTTACTGTGCAACGTAATTCATTACAAAATTAACGGTATTGAAGCCTCAATCTCTGCTGTGCAAACCGAATTCGGTGAAGAAACTTCTTTGATAGACGATGGTCCTGGCAAAATTGTCACAAATTACACAAATTAATCACAATTCACAATAAATAAATATTTTTAAACAAATTCTCAGCAATTTACTTACATTTTTGTTTCAAAATTCAAAGGCAAACAAATGTTTATTTCAGTTTGTCGATTTCACACTTTTTCTTTCTGACGATTTCAATTCGACACCAAAACAGTAAATCCGATATGTAGAACCCGATAACTTGATTTGAATTCACTTCGAGGAAAGTGAAATGGAATTCGATAGCCGTGAAACCTGGAACACCAACAGCTAGGTTCCAGAAATCGAGTGAAATGGAAACGAAATCGAAATTGCAAATTGAGTGAATTCAATTTTAGTGTTCCACATTTCGACCGATTTACTAATATCGAATATTTTTCGAAATCACTTTTTGTGAAATTATAAACAGCTGATATCTGTCACTTAAGACGTTGCACAAATATTTAATTTTGGTGAATTGTTTGTTTTTTCTAAATTTCGTCTCATTTTCGCGATTTATTTAATAATATGAGTGCTGTGGTGTTACGAATCGAAAAAGAAAAGTATGCCGAAGAAAAAATAAAAAGGCGTACGCTGAGAGACCTTTCTAATCCCGTAGAAATCCCAGATGCCGCGTACGTACATATTATGTTATTACAATTATTGAAAATGAAAGTTTAATTATTTTATTATGTTATTCCATAGATTCATATCATATTACCGACTAAATAAATGTGCTTTCGTATATACTTATTCTGCAAAATCTAAGTCCGCATCTTAAACAATCTTTGATTCCTTGCACATTGCAGCTAGCTGCAACGCTGCGGTTTTTTGCCGAGGGAAACTTTCAAAGATCAGTTGGGAAAGATGCTGATGTTGCTTTGGGCCGAAGCACAGTGTCAAAGACTTTGACACATGTGCTTAGAATTTTGGAGAAAAAAAATTGCCCAACATGGATTCAAATTTCTATGTCGGATGAAAAACAAAGGAAATCGAAACGACATTTCTTGGAGAAGTTTCATATTCCCGGCGTCATATGATGCGTCGACGGCACACACATTTCTCCATAAATTTAATAAATATTGCTTCCTGTGCAATATTCTTATCCTTGCCCCTGTTTAAATATTTTTTTTTTTAATAAACTTACACAGTAACATGCAATTTATTATTCACTTACATTTTCAATGACGTCTGCTTTCCACTATTTCACACTAAATGATATTATCGTTTTGAAATCACTTGGAAATCGATAAAATCGAATTATGGGACACCCTAATTTCACTTTGTTTCAATTTCGAAAAATTTGAAATCCATATCGATAAAAGTGAAATGTAGAACACAACATTTCACATTAGATCGATTTCAATTTCATTTCGAGTGAAAGTGAAATGTAGAACCTGGCTGAATATAATAATTTTTATCCTTGAAAAATAAAATAATATCGTTCAAATGTGCCCACCCATGGGTTAAACACTCACTTTCAATAATTTTCTTATTATTAAAGAATGATTAACGAACAACAAAATTGCAAAATTGGCGTCAAAGGCGTATATGGATGCAGCTGGGAATGTTCCGGGTTGAATCTCTGGACTAGGAAGGTCTCCGGATTCAGACACTGTTCTTGTTATCAGATGAAACATCACCATATACCAGAGTTTTTAAAAACAGAGTTGATATTTCGAGCAGAAAATGCGTTATAAAATGGGGCCTGGGATAGTTTGGCAATATCATAAGCCGTGATAAGAGACTTGGGTTTGCTTGTCAAACTATCTTGGACAGAAACTTTCAAGGTACTGTTAAATACATAGGTACATTATATCAAGGGGTTGTCGGCGATGACTGCGGTGGGGTAAAAATGAGAGCATTATTTTTTGCCTTTGTCTCTTACATAATTTATAGCTTCGTTGAATATCGAGCAGAAGAAAAGTATGGTCGTCCTTGGAACACTGCGTGATTGGCGTGATTGCTGAAATGTTCTAGCGCTTCTTCACAACTTTTAGCGGCCATCCAACTACTTTTGGTTGCTATTCGCATCCATCATTGAGAGAACTTAGAAAAAAGGGCGTGAGTACCAGGTACTCGTGACTTTTACTTTTAAAAACATTTCTATTAATTCATTTTCCATATAAACTTACATGCTAGACAAAAATGTTTAAATCTAATTAAAATCTAACTATACTACTTAATCTAACTTACTGGCCCTTAGGGGGCACTCTAAGTTTAACAATATTCTTATAAACTATTGTCCTTCTGCTTTAACCTAACTATTTTACGGCTACGCTAATCTAACAATAACATCCCAAGAATCAGTTAATTCAGCAGTGAGTTACTACATACGTAACCGAATAAGTAATGGCATTGATGTAAAATTTCAATAATATTTAAAATAAGATTTTCGATGCGCTTCACCTTCGCTTACTTGGCCTGTTACTTTGGTAAGATCTTACAATTTTCAATATTCTCTTAGAAATATGCACTTACAATGGAAGCACTTTCAACTTTTCTCACTGGGTTGCAGCACATTGAAGTGCAAGGCATGCCCAGTGGGAAAAGTTGTAACTGGGTTGTAGCACATTGAAGTGCAAAGCATACCCAGTGGGAAAAGTTGTAACTGCTTCCATGGTAAGTGCAAAAGGAAACTTAACCCCCTGTTCTGCATTTCGAGTGAAAGTGGATTGAAACCGAAATTGAAATTCACTCGGAATGGAATTCAGTGTTCTGCATTCCGAGTGATTTTGAATTTTCGGAATCCACTTCGAATTCAGTGGTTTGAAATGTCAAACACAGCTGTCAAATCATTTCAAAATCATTAGAGATTTTCAGTTCCTGGTTTTTGTTTTGTTCAAGTGAATTAAATAATTAAGAAATAATATATTTTATTAAAAAAAATTTGTATTAAATGATTGGTGAAAACCGAGTGGAAAGAGTTCGCAGGAAGATTTTGCGAGATACAACATAACATTCTCGACCTTCCCGAAGCATTGTAAGCAGAAGTTGGAGAACTAAAGAAAAATAATTTATTTAATGATTATTGCATTTTTAAAAACAGTTTTAGGGTGAGTAAGGAAATATTTGTTGATATCCTGCGAGAAGTGTAGTCAGAGATGGTACCAACTTCAATTCCCTTACTCAAACTCGGAGCAACACTCCGTTTTTTTGGCTGAAGGATGTTATCAAGGGTCAGTGGGAAAGGATTTCAATCTTCATCTTGGTAGATCCACAGTCAGCAGAGATGTAAAAGATTTTGCAACACAAGTTGTGGTCGAAGTGGACTGAACTGGAAAGTACGCAGATGAAAGAAAAAAAGATGTTTGAATAATGAGGGATTACTTGGATGGTTACAAGTATTCACCTTCGCCCATTAAAAAAACATAATGTTTTATTTTGTTAATAAAAATGTTTAACTACAATTTCTTGTCGTTTTCCATCCATTCCTCAATCGTTGTTCTTAATCCGTCCACAAATCCTTGGTATACGCTTTGTGCCGTTTAACAAAGACTTGATTTTCTTCCATGCAATTCAAGTGAATACTCTCTTGCCTCTAATTTTTGTGTTCTACTATATTAAACAAACGAATTATTTTAATACAATAATGGAAAGTCTTATTATTCTACTCACATTTTTCAAAATAATTCTGATCATCTAGTTAATCAATTAATTCACTTTACAACGGCATGTGAATTCAATTCATGTCAAGAATTTCGAATGAATTCAATTCACTAAAATCACAGGATTTTCGGAATGCAGAACACGAGATTACAGCTGTCATCTTGAATCGAATGCAGAACACCAAAGTATTCACTTTCGAACATACAATCCGCATTTCATAATTTCGTCCGGAATGCAGAACACCCAATTCCACTTTTGGTGGTTGAATTCACTAAAAGTGGAATACAGAACAGGGGGGTTAATGTCGTTTTTAACCACATAAATCAATATATTTTTGGCTTGAAGAGGTATGACAGGGTCTCTAGTTTTTCGTCACTACTGTTTGGCATGTCCTTTGACAAATTCCTCCAATTTCGCACATTATGTCTGTTCTCCGATATTTTATTAACACACATATAGAACAGGACTAAACCACAGGTCTAAGTTCCTGCCGCACAGCACAATGTAAAACTCTGTTGGGTTTCTGGCAACAAGGTCTGTGGCGACTATTATTATCATTCTTTCAGATTAACTTTTAAGTATTAACTACTACTGTATTAGGTATTTACTTGTATAATCAAATCATTATACATTTACATTCATACCTATGTCAGATTGCTACTGCGCGCAAAGCAATGATATCTGAGATTTACCTTTGCCAGGACCGGACGCTTCCTCTTCCACTTCGCTCGAAACAAACATAATTTTAATTGTTAAGTTTTTTTTACACTTCCCAGCACTGTACCACACTCCTTTTAATAATCTTTGGAAGCATTTCTTTCAAGATTTAGAGAAAAATTGGTCCCTATACTGCCTTAAATCTACAACGAAAACTGATTTTTTATTTGAAAATGCATCAATGTTGATCAAAACCCCCCGAAAACTTCCGGCATTTTATTTTCCTCAGTCTTGTATAGTAAGGTGTACCTACATGTTAAGGCCAACACACTTGTTTCTGAAATTCGACTTCATTTATTGCAGACTTTTTCTGACTTTATACTAACACAATGAATGTCATTTTTAAAATGGTACTAAGATCCTGACCCAAACAACTTGTATAGGAAAACGATCAGACTCGATCTCGAAATTCTTCTTTCTTTAAAAATGTATTTATTTCTTTGATTCTCACTGTCCTTGTGCGATTCAGAATTTTGAAAATCAAACTATTATTAACTGAATAAATTTTAAATGACTCCTGATACTATCATTTGGTAATCGTTGGTCTATTACAAATGTTTAATTCTAACTTGTTAACTTCTAACAAGTCACACACCGTCGCACAGTGCAACGAAACGGTAGATTTACTGGACATGGCATTTTCACGCAGTTATTTCCACTAAAAAATTTCACCGTGAATCATATTTTATGTATTTTTTCACGCTGAATCGAATGGTGAAGTCTGTGTGACTGTAGGAGAAACGCAAAAGAAGCTACAGCGCACAGAATATAAATCTTCTGTTTTATTTAGTTTTATATGAAATAATATTTCGTACGAATTTTAATAATTTTTAACTGTAATAAGCACTAATCAATTGTCTTTGATTGCTCTATTTTTAATACACTAGAAGTTATGAATGAATAACTGTTGGTACCTTTTTCTCCGAAGGCACTTTTTTAAACACCCTGTAGCTCAGTGGGTGGTCAGGATAGACCCCCCCCCCCCCTCCCATACGATTTTTTTCATAACATGAACCAATGAATCGGCAGCCAAAATATCTGTATCCTAAACCGGACCACCCTGTATACAGGCACTGCCTATAGCTGAATTTTACTATGGGAGGCAATTGTTCAAACATAAATAGCGGGCGGAGTGGGACTAAGTAGGATATAATTCTTTCGCATATCTTTCACTAAATACCTAAGGTAAACACCTGTGAAGTAGAGTTGCGCAAAACAGTTCCAACGGCGGAACGAACCTGGAACGATTCTTTTTCTCATCGGAACTAGTTCCCGGAACTAGTTCCTGGAACGATTAAGTTCCATAATTAAGTTCGGAACTATGGAAAGTTCATGGCCTAGAACCAGTAAGCAAAATTAAAAAAGGTTTAGTAGATTTATTTGAAAAAATAACAGACAAATAATTATAAAAAAAGATAACAAAAAATACATTTCAATGTGGAGAAAAAAGCAGAAATAATTTTGTTTTGATCATGTAAAAACAAAACATGCAACTCAACTCAAAATCTATTTCAAATCAAAAAAACCAAACGCAAAAGTAAAATTACCATTTAGTTATCAACAATCCAATTTTTACTTCCACTAGACAACAGAAGAATACAAAACATTCAAATAAAAATACTCTTTCCTACGGAACTACAAAAACAAAAGAACTATGGAGTATGGAACTAAGGGAACTACGAACATTATACGCACGGAACTACGAAGAAAAGAACTGGAACTAACATGTCCATGGAACTATCAGCTCCAATCATGTGCTATGGAACTAACATGTCCATGGAACTATCATGTTCATGGAACTATCATGTCCATGGAGCTAAAGGAACTATTAAGAGACGAGACCGATTTATGTATACCTATACTGTCTTACAAATATTTTCGGACAGTATTCGTCAATCGTCACCCCTTTTACTACATATCAGTGAACATAAACTGGTTCTTGTTTATTATCGCGCGAGCTTTGCTATTGCTATGGTATGTATGTATGAGTTTGCTCACATTTTTGATTTTTCTTTGAACACTGAGACATGTTCGCTTTCAGTGTTGTTATTGAAGTTGGACCTGGAACTATGGACATGTTTAAGTTCACTTTGTGGAACGAAAGGAACTAGTTCCGACAGATGAACTTGTTTCTGGAACTATACATGTCCGGAACGACACAACTCTACTGTGAAGTCCGTTTTTCGGAACAACTCTGAATTTTTTTGTACGGGTTGAATTTCCCGAAAATACTGTCAAAAAGACGTTAGTTCAAATCAAAAAAAAACATGCCTTGGCTACTTAAGAACATAGAATGTTTCTATTACCTGACATTATAAACTACTAAACTATGTAAAATGACAATATTAAAAAAAGACTCAAACATTCTTCCCGACTTGATTATATTGCGATAAACGAAACACGCAGATGATACATGCAATTTCGACCCGTGTCGCAATTTTTACACCATTCGCTGTGCGTCGCAGACAGGCGGATTTTCCAAAAAAAACAGGTACAAAATTATTTTTTTGTTTTTGATAGTTAATTATTGTTTAAGTTTATCAGAAAACAAGTAAAAAATATATTTTAAGTAAATTAACACGTAATTTTGTAAAATTTTATTATATTAGAAAAATTACAAAAAAATTAAAAAAAAAAATAAAAATAGAAAAATTGTATGAAAAATAAGAAAAAGATAAAAAGAAAACAATTTAATTTGATTTAAATAAATTATAAATGAAATAAAAAAATGTCTCATCGCTTATAATGTATTTTTTTATACAAACTTTACTTGACGATATCTTGCAACATCGCAAGCTTTCGCAACTGTTTATGGTGATTCCTGAATAAGCAAGTATTTAGGTAAATTTTAAACTATTTTATATAACCGGAAAAGGCGGGAAAACCAAACTTTTCCTTTATGAAACAGAAAAGCAAAATTATTTTTTTGGTCTCAAAAGGCCTTATTTTTGAGAGCTTTTAAATCTACATAAAACTTCAAATCACTTAAAAATTTTGCATTACAATTATTCTACTTACCAATATCAACAAATTCCAATCTAATTTATTTTATAAGTTCACACAGAAAATTAAAAAAAAAAAAACAAAGCAAATACACCACTTATCAAATATCCAATATGGTACTGCGCGTGCTTCACAAAAGCTTCAACTTTAGAAGCATCAACAGAAGCAATAGTTGCAGTGAATTAAGCAGGATCCGTCAGATAATATGCTTAAGTAATATTTTAACAAGTTGGCGTGAAAAAAAGCAACAAATTGCATTTTGGTTTTTTATAGTTATGGTCATGTTTTCTGGAAAATCCGCCTGTCGGTTAGAATTTATCAACTTTTCAACAAGTCACAGTCTCTTTTTTTTCAACACTTCTTGTTTCCAGTTACAGAAACAGTGGATTCATCAAATTTCCCGCTTGTTTAAAGATTCCATAACAATTGTTGGAGTGCCCGCAGGCTTGTTGTTACGTGTTACAGAAATTCTCAACAATTGTTGAATTTCACTTGTTGTACTTGTTGTTCTGTGTTATAGGCCCCTGACCATCATGAATCATAGTTCTTTGAATGAGTAATATTACATTCGTTGATAGTATAAGATGTCAAGAGTTTGACAGATTGAAAGATTGCACATATTTTATAAATGTCAGAATTTTTAAAACAAAAAGTGCAACAGAGCGTATTTTTTTTGGCAGAAAAGAAAAATGACGAAATAAAAATTAATTTTTTTTTAGAGTTATCAAAATGCCATCGTATGGTGAACATATCCAAAAGCGTTCAAAAGTTACATGTTGGTAAACATGAACTCATCTTAGTACGAAATTTGCCAATAAAATGTGAAATTAGCAACCGACTGTGCTCAAGCTCACAGAAAGCTAAAGCTAAAAATACGCGATAAGCAACAATAATCTAATTGTGATATTTATTTCTAAAAAGCTCATTTCGTTTAGATATAATCCTTTTATTTATACGATTCATGATTTCAGTTCTCTTTGTAGTCTCAGAATAAACCAACGTAGTATTTTTTTTTATAAGCCATGGGGTGTTGGACAGGAACCCTATATATTTTAATCGCATTGGTATCTCTTTTAGTGCTATTTTTAAAGAATACGTTTTCGTATTGGAAGCGCTGTGGTGTGCCACACGATGAGCCGAATTACTTGTCCGGCAACCTTAAAGGGTTAAGAAAAACAAAGCACTTTCGCGACATCTGGAAGGCGTACTATGAAAAGTACAAGGGATCTGGTCCGTTCGCCGGTTTTTATGTTTTCCAAAGACGTGCTGTTTTTCTCCTCGATTTAGATCTCATCAGGAATGTGCTAATAAAAGATTTCAATAATTTCACCGATCGTGGACTGTTTCACAATGATCGTGACGATCCCTTAACCGGCCACCTATTTCTATTGGATGGCGGCAAGTGGAAGAAACTCCGGGCGAAACTAACACCCACCTTTACTTCGGCTAAAATGAAGTTAATGTTTCCAATCATTCTCTCCGTCGGTGATCAACTAATCGATGCCGTTGATCAGATGGTAGCAAAAGATCCAGTTATCGAGATAAAGGATGTTTTAGCCCGATTCACGACTGACGTAATTGGTACCTGTGCGTTTGGCATCGATTGCAACAGTTTGAAGGATCCTAATGCAGAATTTCGAGTTATGGGCGCGAAAGCCTTCAGCGCGCATCGCCACAAACCATTGATTGAGGGACTGATTTTCAGTTTTCCAGATTTAGCAAGAAAACTACACATGCGCATCATTCATGAGGATGTGCATAGTTTCTTTCTACGTGTTGTACGTGAAACTGTGGAACATCGAGAGAAGAATTCGATTAAACGAGACGATTTCATGAACTTGTTGCTGGAACTAAAGAATTCCGGCGATGGAATTACTATCGAAGAGATGGCAGCACAAACATTTTTGTTCTTTTTGGGAGGATTTGAGACTTCTTCGACGACCATGGGCTTTGCGTTGTACGAGCTTGCGTTGAATCAAAATATTCAGGAAAAACTAAGATCAGAGATTAACCAAGTGTATGCAAAACATGGTGGTGAAATCACCTACGAGTGGTTAAGTGAAATGCCATATATGGAAATGGTAATGAGAGGTGAGGAGCAATTTAAATTTTTAGATAAAGGGTGTCCCATGATCTTCCGTATTTGCCCAAGTGATCTTTATATTTTTTTACACAACCTTTTTTAAAAAATCAGTACAAATTGGGGAAAAACATTTTTCAACTTGTTTTTACAAAAAATATCACAGATTTTGGGTCACCCTATACATTCAACAATATTTCTAGAGATTTGAAAATACAAAAAAAAAAATCATCACTCAGTATATGAATTCCATTGAAATTTCAGAAACACTGCGTAAATACTCCGTTCTTACGAATTTGATTCGAAAAGCAATAAATACCTATCCAACGTCGAATCCAAAATATGTCATTCCAGAGGGGTCGACTGTTATTATTCCCGCGGATGCAATTCATCGGGATCCCGATATCTATCCAGATCCAGAGAAGTTCGATCCAGAACGTTTTTCCACCGAGGAAATACAAAAGCGTCACCCACTTACATGGCTGCCATTTGGTGATGGTCCAAGAAATTGTATTGGAATGCGTTTCGGCAAGATGCAAACATATGTGGGACTGTCATTGCTGTTGAAAAATTTTAGATTTAAATGTTCGGAGAAAACTCCAGTGCCATTGAAAATGGATCTAACAAGCACAGTATTATCGGCAAAGGATGGCATCTATTTACAAATGGAACGTATTCCAGAGTGAAAGTGTTGCCAGAGCTGTTTTTTTTTTTTAAATTTTTTTTATAAACCATATATAATATCAATAACATTTGTTAAACAGAAATTAAAACAAAATAATTCACAGATAATAAAAGAGATAATAAATTGAACTAAATTTGTCAAGTAAAAGAAGTGTTAAGTATTATTTTTACAAAAAAAAATCTCAATGAGTTCAGCTTTTTGACTATTTTCGAGGTGTGTATGCATCTCAAAAGGCTTTACAAGTTCACTTTCGTATATTTTGGAGTTTTGTTAGTCTAATGTCTTCTTAAGAACCTCGTATTACCAGAAAGCTGAAAGAACTTTGTCAGTTTTGATTAAATACTTTTGTAAAAGTGACTTACTGCAGGCATATTCCAAGTCCGAAAAAATTAAACAGATTTTAATGTTATCGATTGTTTATAAGCAAACTCGTGGAATTCGATAAGATTTTGTTAATATGTGAATTCACATGTTTATCGTTTTCGTTATCGTTTCGATAGCTGAGGGCAAGTTCTCTGATAAGTATTGCGTGCGCATTGACTAACTTGGTATTTTGGTCTTGGTATCCCTTAGCGCACCACCGATATTTAGATTAATAGATTTCGAATTCTAGAAGACAGCTATTTTGTTACAAAATTTGCCGAAGTTATCGTATGTAAGTCGATGATATAGCACAGCTGTCACAAAAAGGGTTTATCAGTTATAAATTCCTACAGTCACTTGTAATGCCGTTTAAGCTGTCAGATTTGAGGACATTGCTGATCTTTTAGGCGAACTATGTTCTCTATATATAAAACAATTTACTGACTGACTGACAGACAATGCACAGACCAAACCATGGACCTAAAGAGCTGAAATTTAGACAGTACATTCCTATAATAACGTAGACATCCGCTAAGAGAGGATATTTTGAAATTCCATCTCTAAGTGTCACCCACTTATTCAACACTCATCTCCAATACAATTTGTTTTGCCTTAACAGGGGATAGGGGGCAAAGCAAGGCGAGCACGGGTCAGCTAGTAGGCCTATAAATAGAAACAAGGCTATAATACCAATTTAGTCATTTATGTCGAAGATATGGGTTTTTTTTATTAACATTTCTATCTTTTGCTCTAAATATGTGTCAACTCAAAAAAAACAACGTCGTTATAAATATTTTACTTACTTACTTGAGGTGGCGCTACAGTCCGAGGTGGACCTGGACCTCAACCAACAAGTCAGTTTTGCATGTTTAGTTGATTAAGGCCCCCTTTCACTTGGGTGCGCCACCCGACTCATGGTCTTCCTCTACTCTATGTCAAACATAAGACCAACATAGGAGGACAAGAGCTCTTTCTCGAACATGGTAGGGATAATTGCCGGCATAATATGGTAAGATATGTATCATACTAAGAAACTGAAACTGAAAGAAATTGGTCTGTGCAATTCATGGGGACACACCTTACATCGTTTGTCACTGCCCAGGACTATATCTCATCAGATATATGGCCTTTGGAAGAAGTTACTTCAAAAATCTACAATTTTTGTTTGATGAAGTGATGAACGAAACTTTAGGTAAATAATCCTTAGGCCAGACATCCTCACAAATAAAAAAAACAGCATAATAGGGGCTTCACAACGGATCACCATCCTTTTTTGATAAAGTCCATACCAAGTCGCCGTAGCGTTGGACTGGGATAAGCTATAAATACGCCAATCACCTCATCAAAACTGGTTTAGAATGCCAAGAAAAATTCAATCGCTTGTGTCACTCTTCTCTGGATTCGAGGGCATTCGTGCCATTGAGGAAAACTAAAGAGCCGATGAACTAGCCAGGCGACCGACAGTCAGCCCTTAACTAAAATTAAATTATCATAGTCTTTTAGGTGCTGTTAAGGGCAATATACTCTCACACTTCTCAAAACTAGCAGGTGGACCAGCCTAACCCACTGTGTCATTTTCAGAAAGATATGGACAAGATACAATAGGTCCAAAACAAATGAGCTGCTTCAAAGAACTCGTGTATACATCGCAAGAGTAGTGGCAGCTAGTATAGGGTACTGGCCATTGATCCCTCACAATAATTTTCGCCAAAGTAATGATGAAAATGAAAAAGAGTCGCTCATTAATTTCTGGCTATGACGAAAGCCAGGCAACGCACAATGGGCAAACTCTTCTTCGACGGCCTTAAAGAGATATCCGAGAAAATGGCTGGAGAACTGATCCTCTTCTTAAACTCCACAGGGTGGATATAAATGTCTTCAACTATACATTTGAATAAACGTATAAATATGGCGCCCCACCGCGTAATGTAGCAATTTTACGTTCACTCAAAGTATACTCTTCACCTGGTTACAGTTTTATAAAGCAAAAGCTCTTGACTTCTGAACTATTAGTCAAAAGTTTCACGCTCAATATCTTCCACTTATTACTATCCACAATTACTATTCCAGTTCGCAGCCTAAACGAACTAAGATACGTATGTATACAAATGCCAGCTGGTCGTGTGGAAAAATAATATCTTCGCACAAAATGTCCTGTATTTCGTATTTGTTGTGTTGAAAGAGCGGTTGGTATTGGGTAAAATACAAAAAGGACTATTCACATGAGGACGAACTTGACCTTAAAAAAGCGTATTCATATGCAAGCAATCCATTTTCGTAGTTCATTGCGATTTAAAAAAAAAACTAATTTCTAGAATGTGTGGTCGCGCCATTCGCAGGTCGCTTCTATGTGGATAACCCTTAAGTGACTAAAAATAAAATGAATGCAATTTCCCACCAGATAGTTTGTCGTTGGCTTTTTTTTATTGTCAGAGGTGATACTCGTAAGTTATGGTTGAAAAAAAAAAAAATGTTATCCACCAACGAATAGTAGGTTCTTTTGCAGCACGATATCACCTTTTGTAGTTGGTCACGTGCAACTTCGTAGCCACTATACCGGTGGCAATTTGATTTCGTTCCAAAATTACTGCACTTGAGAATAGATTGTGAAGGTATACACTCATGTACATGAACATATAGACGTATCACTGCAACCATTTAAGGAATTGTAGATATTGTTATCAAATTGCTTTTTCGGATCCGTAGTTTCCCATACACAGCGATGTATTGTTGACCACCATCTTCATTGTTAACTTTATTTTATATCATCAATTAACCGATGCAGTAAATTCTAGAACGCAACAATATTTGAGCTTACCAGAAATATACTCAGTGGAGTTCCACAAGGTAGTCATCAAGGTTCTGTTCTTTGTATTTCTTTTAAGAATAATTTAAAACGAATAGCTTCAGCGGATGTGTTTTTTGATATGTACATATATATCTGACCGACAAATCCGGAGAAGAATTTCGTAATACCTTCAGAATTACAAATTTGGCTCATGGATGGTTTAAAGGTGATGCCACCGGTGTTGGAATTTTTTTTTATAATTTACACACGCGAAAGGGGATGTGAACTCCCTTATCATATTTGCACTCAGCCTGAGCAAATGCGCCTGCGGGTGTAACTTTGCGCCACCGACGAAAAGAGTTGGTTTTTTGATTCACGCTCAGACATGAAACATTCTGTAAGCCGAACGTACCGTAATGTACACACACACACACACACAGAAATATACATCTGCCACATGTTGCAACAGACCGTCTACCGGTACCGGCACTTGGTAAGCGGCAATTGACCTGTGTAGTCTACGTAGCATATTTGTTGAATTTTTTAAGTCGAAAATTTGGTGTGTACAAACAGTTGTGTGAGCTTTAACAAAGTAAGTACAGATTTTCTATTTAGAATATCATTTTATTAATACTTTACGCATGGCGTTTGTTTGTTTAACCTTCATCTCATCCTTGTGTAGAAAACTACACAAAAACAATGTTTTTTCTTACTTTTTTCAAAAACCACTAATTGATAACTTCTGGAATTTTCTGACTTTGTTGACAACCTCATATTACAATAAAAAAACGCTTTTCCCCATGAAAAAAAAGCTCATGACGGTTGTTATTGCTAAAATTACGTTGTCTACCTTCTTGTGTAGCATTGAAGCTTTTCGCAAGTGAACAACGTTCGAATATAATATATTGTGAACTCAATAGTAATAAAAAAGAACTATGTCGGGACCAAGATAGTTGGAAATGGAAGCATGTTTAAATGAAAGTGATGGTGATGATAGTGATATTTCTGGAGACAGAGATGACGAATTTGTGCCAGAAGAAAATGTTTATGATAACGATGACTTACTAGTTATATTCAGATGATAGAGATTCTGATGTTACAAAGGTAGCGAGTGAATCAAATGAAACAAACATCAGTTGTTGAAGGTGAACATATGGATAGATTGCTTGTTTCGAAAGATGGGATTGTGTGGCAACCACAACCAGTTGGACATCAAACTAAAAGATTTGGAATGAATATATGATTTCTCTTCGTCCTGAATATCAAGGATGCTTCTTTATTTTTCTTCCCACCACGTATTGAAAATATAACTTTGAACGATTCTAATGTGTATTCACAAGTTAAATACGATAAAGTTTTCAAACTAATCGCCTCGAATATGTTGCAAGCACAACACTGACAACATAGCAATTGTTTCGTACATTGGAAGGAAAAACAAATGTACTGTATTGCAAAGTACAATGCATAACTCTATTGAAATTGGATCTGGTGAAAAATGAAAAAAATTGTTCCTTGCTACAGCTGTAAAAGTAAAACAAATGGATGGCCAATGGCTGTATTTATATATTTCTGATATGAATTCATTAATTATTTCCAATGAATTGAAACTGAATTGGCAATCAACACAAAAAAATAGCAATACGAAGGAAAGTGAACTAAGAATTCACTTGCAAAACCGCATATGGCAGCTAGAAGAAGAAGACTGGCATTATCAGTATCTATTCTTGCAAAAGTTTCAGGAGAAAATTTACCAGCACAATCTTTAGACTTTGGAGTATACTTCTGCATAATCTTCGTCATCTTCATTAAATCCATTAAAACGGTCACGGCGCGTTCTACTACAAATAAAAGGCAGTACAAGATGTCACGTTTACAGAAGAAAATTCCACCAAAAATAATATATTATATGAGCCAAGTGGTTGTTTTTGCACAAAAGCTAATTGTAAAAACCAAAATAATCGAAATGTTTGTATAGAATGCATACAAGAAAACTAATTTGAATTTATTTTCACTTGTTTCTTTAGAATAAAATTATAAAGACAATTTGTTTGGTTGATTTTAACCAAAAAATAAAATCAAATTCATGGAAAACACACTTAAATCCCATATGTGTAGAAAACTACACACAAGGGTAGACAACGTAATTTTTTTTGAGGATGAGCTGAAGGTTAATAAATAAATAGCAATTATTAAATTTTATTTTATGTGACTGTGCAGTTTTTTTTTTGATTTTGGGGTTACTTTGCTCTTGGATCAAAATGTTGCGCGAAAGTGGAGTTGAATGACAGCCAACTCGAATAAATTGAGTTGTGTTATGGAATAGGGGCATTATTTTTATATTGCTCTATGCGCAAATCTCTAAAGCTTTGGAAATGGCCCTTTCAAAGAGATGAACTAACATACCGTTGGAGAGATGTTATAGGGTGTCTAACACCACCAAAACAGGTTTCTAAAAGGGGGGCACTTTTTTCGTCGATGAGCTTAGTTCCATTTTTACTTAAAACTTTTCATTTTTATAATTACTATTTTGAATTATTTTTATTTTTAAAATCTCTTTTTTTTATTCAATATGTATTATTATTATTTTTTTTTAAGTGAATTACTTCTTGTTTTGTTAAAAAATTTTATTTATTTTTATTTTAAACTTATTCAAGTAGAATTATTGAAGTATTTTGTTGTTATTCCTTAATTCATAAGAATTTGATTGGATAAAAAAATGCTGTTTTGTTTTTTGTAAAAAAAGTTTGGTTTTTAATGTTTCTTTCTTTTTTTTTTAGTGATATGAGCCTTTGAAGTGTTATTGAAATACAATACTAACTTTTTTCGAGCTATTTAGGTAAAGGAAATAAAGTCAAAACTTTCAGATGGAGCAAAGTAACCCCGTCCCTTGGACAGCTTTGTCCCATTTTTCAACCACAAAACAAAAAAATGTTTCAATTATTATTATTTAAAGAGTTTTCATAGCATAAATCTTATTAATGAAACGGGGTGGAAAAAAAATAGATCAAAATTATTTGCCTACCTCCATATTTAAGAGGTTTCAAAAAATAGTGCAAACACTTTTTCATCCATCCCTGAAATCGGTATATTGTGACGTCACATATCAAACGCCAAAAGTAAGTTGCCATACCTTATATATCTGTTTATCCTGGCTTACAGGCAATCTTGGGGTTCGTTCGCAAGAATTGTTTGTGCTGTCTTTGATAGATGGCGCTACTTATTATGATTTCTTGCTTTAATTGCTATTTTTTACTACTTGTAATCATTACGATTTATATATTGTTACTAGTTGAACCCGTGCTCGTCTTGCTTCGCATTCTAAGGGCTTTCTCATGCAAACAAATATGCAATTTCAGTGGAAGCGAAGAAACATCAAAGTATTTGTCCACAAAAGTGTTTAATAAATTTTGTTGATTAACTGCGTTTTATCAATAACGTTTCAATGTGTAACTTTCAGCCCCTAAGTGCAGATTTCATAGCTCACAAAAACCGCACCGCACCAAAGCCTGTCAACACTTCCGCCTCTACCAGATGTCGTTGCAGAATTGTAACTTTAGGTTGGGTGTCGTTACATAATTTAGGCGGGCTCAAGGTTCTTAAAATATGTGATGGAAGCCCTGGATGGAGCAGATAGAGAATTTCAAAATTCGACCAGATAGCTTGTTGTTACTTCTTGGTCCACAACCCGGTTGATTGAAATATATTCTGCACTTTGACCTTAAACACGTGAAAATATATCGCTATTAATTGCTGGAGCTTGATCATTCCGAAGCAATAAAATAGCTCGCTCACAAAGCTAAGAATTCTTACGGTTTGTTAGTTATATCACGGTAAAAGGATTGGATAAAGTCTTCGGTAGAAGACTCTGGTTGGCACAAATAATATGATTCTATTTCTTCCGGAAGCGTTCGTCAATCAATTTTGAATAACAAATGGCGTGCGTTTGGATTGCCGCCTGTTCGTGCCCGCATATTGACGGTCAAGTGCATTTGAGAAGCACTGGACACCAAAAGCTTGACTAAAGTATATCCTTTTAGGCTCTGTTGACGATTTACACTGTCTTACGGTGCATTCGTCCCACATAATTAGACAACAGTCAGGGAAAACTCGAGCTTTATCACAATTCCGGGGAATACAGTAGCTACAAACACTGACGACGCCACAGCCAAGTGCAATATTACCTTGGCTTCGTATCAATGAATAGCCAATACTTTAATTTTTTTTAATTTGGTAATAATATTAATAAACTGAAAATGCTCTAGAAAATTCTCTTTCCCTTGACACCTCATTTGTTAAGATTGGTTGAGTGTGAGAGCCACAAATGGTGATGATGGTTGTACAGCACATTGAAGTGCAAGACATAATGATCACGATGGAGCGCGCACACACACTATTGCAACGATACCCACTGCTGGGCGACTGCTGGCAGTGGTCTCCACTGAGTGAAAATTCTGGGCGATGATGCTTTGAATAATTGTTTTGAAAACTGCTTAGCTTCAGGACAACGTAGAAGGATGTTTTATATCTCAAATGAATGAGGGACAAATCTACTAATTTCACCTATTTATTTGCTTTTCAATCCGATAAGATAAGCCATTACTGAGTTAGGGCTGTATAATCATTATATTACTCGCCGATATACAGTTAATTTGACTATGATGTAAGAACCAGTAGGCTGAGCAAAAAATAACATAGCATGTGATCATCCCAGGTAACTAAGAAGCATCTTAAAAAAAGTTTCATCGAAATCTGTGCAGCGGTTTTCACGCCATTAGGTAACCAACTAAAAACCCCCAACAGTTTTATAATATTTATAGATGATATCAATAGGCGTGTTTTTTTTGTAACCTATATAGACTTCGAAAAAGCTTTCAGTGCAAAAATAAGACTCGATAATTATCCAGGCTAAGGTTTTGTTGTATTTTACATGGGTAAACATCCTGCTGACACACGTTTATCCTACACAGGTTACAAAAAAAAACACGCCTAATATAATATGTATATTATGTAAGTAACACGATGCAGCTGTGGTACTGCTATCATCGAAATAACGCAATTAAGTCTACCATTACATGTTTGCTATTCAATTGGTAAATATTTGCCAATATTAATAATTATAGCCCAAAATAGCCAGTGTGAGCTTAGGTGTAATATGCTATCGGACGGGAACCATCAATCAGCATAACCCTGTCATCGGATTGATTATATTCACATGGTGCCGATACAGAATAAAAATCGTAACCAGTGGTGAAATTCAGTATCTAGAACTAAGCTTTTTGTCGAGAAAAGCTCAGTTGGTCGTACTTTTCAAATGCGAATTGCGATGTCAATTCCGATTGAAATTTTCATGTCTTGTAGTAGTCGCGCATTATCCAAAGAGAAAAGTGTGTGTTGAATTTTTTTTTTTTAACAAAATGGGTTTTTTGGCGATCACTCTATATCTTCTTATTGCACTTGTGTCAGTTGTAGTGCTGTTGTTAAAAGATCATTTCTCGTATTGGAAACGGTGCGGAGTTCCACACGATAAGCCGCATCTGATAGCCGGAAATGTCAAGGGCGTGGAAACGACAAGACATTTTCGCGATATCATAAAGGAATACTATGAAAAATACAAGGGATCTGGTCCCTTTGCTGGGTTTTATTTGTCATTTCTCCGCTCGGTTATAGTTCTTGATCTCGATCTTATTAAGGACATCCTTATCAAAGATTTTAATAATTTTTCGGATCGTGGGCTATTTCATAACTATCGTGATGATCCGCTTACCGGTCACTTATTCAACTTGGATGGCGACAGGTGGAAGCAACTTCGACATAAATTGACACCGACATTCACTTCGGGAAAAATGAAATCCATGTTTCCCATGGTGGTATCAGTAGGTGATCAGCTAGTGACTTTGTTTGATGAGATAAACAGAAAGGATCCAACCATAGAGATAAAAGATCCTTTGGCCAGATTTACAACTGACGTGATTGGTACATGCGCCTTTGGCATAAATTGCAACAGTTTAAAAAATCCGAACTCAGAGTTCCGAATTATGGGTGGAAAGATCTTCGTCGAGCATCGACATTCGAAGTTAGTTGAGGGGATGATGTTTAGCTTTCCAAATGTAGCAAGGAAACTCCGGATGCGATTTATTCCCGAGGATATTCATAATTTTTTTCTACGTTTAGTACGCGAGACTGTCGAATACAGAGACAAGAATTCGATTAAACGAGACGATTTCATGAACCTGCTGATGGAACTAAGGAATTCTGGCGATGAAATTACTATCGAAGAGATGGCGGCACAAACTTTTGTATTCTTTTTGGGAGGATTCGAGACTTCTTCGACTACCATGGGCTTTGCTTTGCACGAATTAGCTTTGAATCAAAACATTCAGGATCGACTAAGAGCAGAGGTAAACGAAGTGTATGAGAAGAATGGAGCAGGCCTGACATATGAGTGTATGACAGAAATGCCTTACATGGAAATGGTTATGAAAGGTGAGTAAAGTGATTAACATTGCATGACGTACCTATCGGTTTTTTTTATCTCTGCCAGCGCCGAAATGTTGTTTATATACTTACATATTAACAGCTTATTAGTAAACAAAATGAAGCAACAAATCTTTATCATCCAAACAAGCTTTCTGTTTGAGAATATGTTCGTTTAATCATGACAATCACGTACATATGAGTATACATTTATGTATGCACATACATTATATGCAGGCTAGCTTCGCATTGACAGATGGGGGGTTTTTTTCGCGCAATTTATTTGTTTTGTTGTTGATCGAAGTAATTTTAGGGCGTCTGTGAAATTGTTTTTTAAATAAAAATATGCGTAGGAGATAGGGCGAGTTCGTAAACGCCTGACCAACGTCTGACTGCATTACTTCCGTTCATAAAGCGAAATACAAATCGAACTTACGCAGGCGAAAAAAATATAGTACGTTAGCAAACGTACAAAATATGCAGAAAACAAGTTGGCGTTGGGCAGATATTGCAGACAAAAAAAAAAACATCTGCATGAAAGCAGGTAAATTTGTTTTACGAAATAATGTCAGTATGACGTATTGTGATCTAAAACATTAAATTATTTTAATTCAATTAATGAATGTATATTTCTGTTAGGGGGATGCTAAAAAGTGGAATTTCCAGAACACAAATTTGCTAATTGCAACGAGATATATATGGAGGACGATTTTCAGCAGGAAAAAGAAAACCAGAAATTTTGTTTATGTACGATAACATTTATGCAATGTAAATTTACCTTAAATGTCGACTTTGTCATTTTGAATTGGCTTGGGGTACATATATTTTGGGAACTGATTCATTGGTTCATGTAAGGAAAAAATCGTATGGGAAGGGGGTGTCTATTTTTGTGTTTAAAAAATATTCTTTAGAGAAAGTTGGTACCTACCAACAGTTATTAAATTATAATTTCGATTTATGTAATTTAATTTGAAAAAGAAAACCATAAGTATGTATAAATCTCTTATATCTTCTATAATCCAAACCAAACAAAAGTATCAAGATAATTATCTTATTTTTTTTATTGTTATATCCCGTAAAATGCATGTTAATATAAATGAACAATCATTTACTGGATGTCAGACAGATGTAGAACTTTAACTGGGAAATAGCAAAACAAATAATAATAATAATAATAATTTCGACTGTATTAAACTTAGAGTAACCAAAGTGGACTCGTTTCATAGACAATTGATTAGTGTTAATAACATTTGTGAATATCGTATTTATCTCGGGAAAGTGTTGCTATAATTCTATGTTTACTATTATTATTTTGATGCGCCATAACGTCACCTAGAAATTCACAGTACAAAGATTTTACCTCGGGCTTACAGTTTTACAGGTATAAGGTAAATTTAATTACGAGAACCATTCAAAAATGAGTATTAACTTGTATTCAGTCTGATGGTGAACATTTTATACAAGATAATGCTCGTTTTGAATGGTTTTGGTGACTAAATTAACCTTATATTTACAAAACTGTAAGCTTCAGATTTAATAAACTAGAAATTATAATTGAATAACTGTTGGAACCAACTTCTCTAAGGGATTCTTTTTAAACACCCTGCAGCTCAATGGATTTCAAAAATATTTTTTCCATAAGAAACTTTGGGAGTGATTGCCGAAAATGTCTGAAAAAATATCATCCCCCCATATTTTCAAAACAACAATATGACAAACAACAATCATGGTTTGCAGATGATTAGCTAAATATTGAACGAAAACTATAGCGATGGTCATAAGTTGCATAGTTTTTGAGAAATTCACGTCAAAATATGCAATTCAATTTGATTTCAACAAAATTAGCTATCACTGTTCGATAAATAATTCCTTATGTACATAGGTATTACAGGCTTTTTCAAATCGTACCACAATATATAAAACAAAAAAAAAAAACAGAGTGCACTGAGACTACAACTCTACAAGTAGCCCAGTAGCCCTGCGCTTGGGATCACCACGTAATCCCGAACGACTAAAATCTCGAACGAAAAAAATCTCGAAAATTTATTTGATAAATCTCGAAAACGAGAATCTCGAATGGACAAAATCTAGAAAGTACAAATATCTCGAAGGGCTTTATCTCGAAAAAAAATCTCGAAAAAAAAATTTAAAATCTCTTCATTTTACTGCAAAAGTTATTAAAACGGGTCCCAAATGTAAATTCTGTAACTTTTTTGAAAATAATAAGAATTTAACAAACCTTTTGCAGCAAAAAATTGTTTTTTTTTTCCCAAATTTACTGTAGTAGGTAGGTACTGTTTTTACTATATATTTACAAGGAATAATTCTGCACATTACATTGTGTTAAATCTATTTACTCAAAAAATGTATGAACATTATTAATGCATTGATATTATTCAAATTTTTGAAACTCAAGTTGTAGGCAATGCCCCTCAAAACTTTTAGCATCAACTTTATTTTGTGTTCTTGGTAAGCTTAGTTGTGCTTGTTCAGACCCAAAGGAAGGCAAATTTATTAGTTTATATAATTTTTTTTGTAAAACCATGTCCACATCGATCAGATTTTAGAAAAACTCTTTGTATTGAGTAAACTCATTTGCATGCATGAACAGTGAATCAAACACTTTTCTATACAAATCAATCTAGAATTGATATTAATCCGCGCGCGCGAATTATTATCATTGTCTCAAAAATTAATATCAATCATTTTTTTTTTCTAGATTTTTGCTGTTCGAGATTTTTTTTCGAGATTTTGGTTTCGAGATTTTTTTTCTTCGAGATTTTGTTTTTATATATCGTGGTAAACCCCCTGCGCATGATTCGAGATTTTTTTTCGAGATTTTGGTTTCGAGATTTTTTTTCTTCGAGATTTTTGTTTTCGAGATTTTGTTTTTATATATCGTGGTAAACCCCCTGCGCATGATTTTGGCAGTGATTTTGTTTTTGTGTACCTATCGATAATGAAACAAGACCGTAACCTTCAAATCTGTGCCTAAACACTGTACCTAATGTATGTACCTATATTTATATTTATATTTATTTACAAACACCCTAATAAAATATGATGTAATTCACATCATATTTAGAATCCACAATCGAATTAGTATACGATTTAGTTAGGCGCTTATTCATTCTTTATACCCTTTGAGCACGAGTCTGTCTCGCACTTGGCCAGTTTTTTTTGGTATTAAAATCGGACGGATGCAATAGTTTTGAGAAAACGAGTTTTAATGGAAACACTGAGATAACCATATATACGAAAATAGATATGTATTGTATGTGTACATATATCCTTACTTAAAAAATACTTACTTAAAAAACCCACAACAAAATAACATACATATTCACACTATTTGCTAATGCCACAACCAAAAAATCCACGGTAACTCTAAACATCCAGACATAACATAGTTATTATAGCTCTCTAAGCCATTCTCTGGCCACAAGAAATTACTTTTCTAGACGTCTAGAGCTTGACCAAATAAGTTTAACCTTTAGGACGCGAACTGAATTACTAAGGCTTAACTACATAGCTTATCTCCAAGACATGCAAGATTCAAGTATATGTAGCATATTATATAATTTGTACACCTCAGATTTTCCAAATTTACCAAATTGTGAAGCAGCAATATATGCTGACGATACTGCTATATTTTCGTCACATGAATTTGGTTTTAATGTTCAATCAAACTTAGAAAATGCTGCGAAAATATTAGAACAGTACTATACAAAATGGAAAATTCAATTAAATGCGGAAAAAATTCAAGCCATATTTTTTACTCGAAAAAGGAAACCTTGTTTTTTCTCGCTAATGAACTAATGGTGAATGGTCAGCAAATATTGTGGGAGCACTCCATAAAATACCTGGATTATGCAGTTAGATGCAAAATTTACTTTTAAGGAACATATAGCTCGAACTTTGACAAAAATAAATATAGGTATAAGAATGCTTTATCCTTTTATTCATCGAAAGTCCCTTTTATCAAAGGAAAATAAAATTATAATCCATAAAGTTATTTTTCAAGCAATACTTTTGTATGGATGTCAAGTGTGGGGTGATTCGGCAGATTGTCATATAAAAAAGCTGCAAATATCACAAAATAAAATTTTGAAAATGATGCTGAATTTGGCTTGGCATCATTCTACGTTAGATCTGCATATTTTAAGCAATGTTGAATTGATCTCTGATAGAATACGAAAACTGAATGAAACATTTATAATGCGATGTGATTACTCTGATAATCGCCTAATAAATCAGTTACATGTTACTTTATAATACCTTGTAATACTCAATGTTATATTTATTGTTTTGTTTTTCTTTTAATGAATCTATTTGTTTTCTCTTTTTTTTGTAAATCTATTGAAATATCTATTTTTTATTAATTTTTTTATTTGTAATAATTTTGTTTTTTATTATATATATTATTAAATTATATTATTTTGTTTTCTGTAAAGTTATTACCTCTTTCTTAAATTTATTTATTTTCTGTTAATTTATTTATTATTTATATTAATTATTAACTTAAGTATTATTTTGTTTGTTAAACATATTAGGTACCCTTTTCTGTGATATATATATTAATTTATTTTTTCTGCTAATCTATTGATTTTCAATGAATTTATTTATTTATTATAATTTATTATTTATGTTATTTATTTATTTATTTATTTATCAATTTATTTTATTATATACTTATTTATTATTTATATTATTTATTAACTTTTTTTTTTTTGCTGTTTATTAATCAAATTATCCTTTTCTGTGATATATATAAATAAAGGGTGATTTTTTAAGAGGTTGAGAACTTTTTTTAAAAAAAAACACAAAAAATTCGAAAAAATGAATGAAATATTTATTTGAATCGATAGTTTGAACCTTGCAATTTAATGTTTAAAGATAATTTCATGCAAATGTTGACCGCGGCTGCGTCTCAGGTAGCCCATCCGCTGAGTCCAATTTTGGCATACTCTTTCACACATATCGGCTGGTATCTCACGAATGAATGCATGGATGTTGGCTTCCAGTGCGTCAATCGAAGCGGGCTTGTCCCTATAGACATTAGCCTTGACATACCCCCACAAAAAATAATCTAATGGTGTCAAATCGCACGATCTAGGCGGCCAATTGACCGGCCCGAAACGTGAAATTAACTGTTCACCAAACTCGCCTCGCAATTGCGCCATTGTTTCGCGTGCTGTGTGGCATGTGGCACCGTCTTGTTGAAACCACATATCATGCAAGTCAAGAACTTCCATTTCGGGCAAAAAAAAGTTTGTTATCTTCGCTCGGTAGCGTTCACCATTGACAGAATCGACATTTCGCGGTCTTCTGTCACACTAGCTGATACGGCCGCAATATTTTCTTCACTACGCACAGTACGTAAACGTGTTGGTGGTTTAATGTCCAACAAAGTAAATTTGGTGCGAAATTTGGTCACAATCTTCCGAATAGACTGCTCAGAAGGTCGAGAATGCCGATCATAAAATGGAAGCAGCGCGCGATGAACATTTCGAACCGAGCACGAATTTTGATAGTAAAATTCAATAATTTGCAAGCGTTGTTCATTTGTAAGACGATCCATGGTTAAATTGCAAACCAAACTGAAGCTGTTTGACAGTGACACAAGGTACTAAACACACGTCAGCTGTCAAAACCAGTGTTGCCAAAACCAAACCAGCTAAAAAATCACCCTTTATATGTATATAGTATATTATATACATATATATTTACTAACGTAATATTTATTTATTAATTTTCGTAGATGTATATAAAACTACAAAAAATTTGTCACTATAGACACATATTATGTAGATATATTTACATTCAATTTGTTGTAAATATTAATTTCATTTTTTTTTTCTTTTACTTTTTTTTTTCAAATTGAGGGTTTTGTCCGTTGTTTCCCTAAAAAATAAAAAAATTCTCCTTAAACAAATAAACTTAGAAAATAAGATAATGTCTCAGTAGAAAGATACATAGTGTTGTCATATCTCTGAATTGTAAAATGTGCGGTAGTAATCCATTTTATTTTTAAACGAAATAAATATCTATCTATCTATCTATTTGTAACATGAATGATGTGGACGTTTACTACTTTATAGCAATTTGTCAGAACTGCGCTTAATTTACTTAACTAAGAGAACTTTTACACTTGAAGAAGCTTTACAAATTGCAAACCGCAGTCATGCCTTAAGGCTTAAGCTATAGAAACATCTATAGGAATATATAACTTAGTCTTTATGTTTATAATTGTATAATTTCTCATGCATATTACATTTGAAATTTTTATTTTTAATTTTGTAAAAGTTAACTAATGTCTTTTTTTTTCGACAGATGGCACTTTTTTGCCATGTTCTTCTTTTATTTCTGAAAATCACATTTTGTTATTAACATTATACAATAAATAAATAGTAATAAAATAATAATACATCTTCACACGTGCACCGGTGGCTTCTTAACTTAAAAATAATTCTATTTCTAACATTAGTATCGAAATTTTTTTTAAATATAAACAATTGGCTTATATGTATTCATATAATAGCTAAATTTAGATTTAAAAATAAAACCCTTATAAAACAAACTTTCAAAGCGTCAAGAATCTCTGCTTGACCATTTTTTCAACCTTCTTAAGCTCAAACACGATTCTTTCTGGCCCAGCTGCGATCGCCTGGTTTCAAACTCTTCGTGTGATCTTTGTTGTCTATATAACTTGATTCTTCACGTCTATTAGGATTTTGTTCAAATATCATATAGGACTGAATATCCTTGTCCTTGTCTTTCTGATTATCGTTAAGCAATCAGACAAGATCAATATTTCGAACTCATTATTTTGTCAAACCGAGCAAGTAGGAAAGTTTTCTCAAATCTTAACAAAATTGTCATTTTGTTTGAGCATAGATGCTTCCTTAGTTGTTCACAGCGTGCATTTAGTTTATTTTTTCTTTTTTAAAAAGGAGCATATCGTCTACAATAATTTCACATGCTCGTTAGTCCAAAGTTCTTCGTCTAGTTGTGCGTGATATGTCGTTGTTTCAATTTTAATATTTATTGGCTTACTTTTCTGTCCTTTTTTTTAGAAACTCTTCGTAAATATTCTGTGCTAATGACTTTAATCCGTAAGGCAGCGAATGATTATCCAACCGCTGATCCCAAATACGTTATTCCAAAGGGAGCTTTTGTTATTATCCCCGCGGATGCAATTCATCGAGATCCCGATATCTATCCAGATCCAGAGAAATTCGACCCAGAACGTTTTACACCAGAGGAGTCTCAAAAGCGTCACCCAGTTACTTGGCTGCCATTTGGAGATGGCCCAAGAAATTGTATTGGATTACGTTTTGGCAAGATGCAAACTTATGTTGGACTAGCTATGCTTCTGAGACATTACCGATTTAGACCTTCGGCAAAAACGGTAGTACCATTGGAAATGGATATGAAGAACCCCATGCTTTCGGTAAAGGGCGGAATCTTTTTGGAAGTGGAACGTGTTTAAATTCAAAAAAAAGAAAAAATCAAATAATAAAATAAGCTTGAAAATAAAACTGAAAAGATACAAACAAAAAAAAGAGACTCTAGTTCATCCATTCTAGGATTTGTATTAGTAACAGATATTTTGGTACAAGTGGGAGCCGGCCAGCAACCAAAAATAACTAAGAACTTTTCTTGTTTTTGTAAGGTATTTAAAATTAAGTATATACTCGTATATGTAAGTCATTTGAAAACAACTGCAAGTTATATTGCTATATAAAATTTGTAACTAAACATAATTAAAGCCTTTTGTGTAATAAATGACGTTGTTACCAGCATTGTTTTCTTAGCGAAAGGAAGGAGACGTTTCCTACCTAGGACCAAGTGGAATGCCAAATGCGGCTTAAAAACTGCGTAAGTAAATAAAAGCGAACTACTAGAAGTTTCTCTAAACCAGATACAACACTACTCGAGAATTGACACACAATAGCCGTGTTTTTTTTAAAGTGAGTACATACTCACTTTTGGAATCATAAAAAAAACGGGTATACTCACTTCTATACTCACTTTTTGTACAGCTGTTTTGTGATTTTTAAATTGTCACATTTCTATAAATTCTTGACATGTCAAATTAAATTGTTTATCTATGTTTTTCAACGTTTTGATGGTCAATAAATTGAAAATATAGATGCGTATGTATTTAATATATATATTAATACCAAATATTCAAATATTTAATATGAGTTTCAAATATTTATATTTTTGACTTTTGTTTCATATTTTTTTGCTTGATATCTAACGAGGCTACGTTCATATGCACACACCTTTTTTTGTTTTTATATAAGAGTGTGGGTCTATATTCAACACTCAGGGAGCTGCGTATTATGAATTGCTACTACGACTCAGCGCACCCATTGTGTTGACATCGAGGAGGGTTTTAGTAGTGTATTTATGTACTTCCATTTGTAAAATCTACTCGATTTCTGCGTTAAGCTCGAGGAGGGTTTCGGTTGGTTAATTATTCGTTTTCATTTGAAAACCCTACTGCATGTCAGCACACGTATGTATATTCCGCGAAAATACGCGTTTATATAGATTTCTGCTGTGTTATTTACATTGTTAGTTTACCCTTACTTTCATTTAGGTTTGCAATTATTTCGCAATAAAATATTCTGAATTCACTATTTCGCTTTACTTTATTTGGCAAAATATTATTTTGTATTTTTAATTTGTTTTTCATTTTTCATCACATGTGAATGCAAAATATTTTATGGCGAAATTATAACAGACAAATAAACTGATAGCTGCCGTAAATTCATTGCACTAGTTCTGCTTCATTGGGATAAAATCGAAAATTTCCCTTAATACTGTTTTTTAATAATTAAGTATACAATGAATACAACCTCATCTGTGTCGGTTTGTGCTGACATGCAGGAGGGTTTCCAGATGTAAAATCATAACTACATTATTGAAACCCTTCTCTATCGCAACGCGGTGGATCGTGGATGTGCTGAAATGCAGAAGGGATTCATGATACACATTTTAGATAATCACAATTGAAACCCTACGCATTTTTTGCGCTGAGCTCGAGGAGGGTTTACGAATGTAAATTCATAAATACACTACTTAAACCCTCCTCGATGTCAGCATAATGGGTGCGTTGAGTCGTAGTAAGAATTCATAATACGCCACGGAGCTCTGCACATGGGGATTAAAAAAGTTCATTCAGAGAAGTAGGTAGGTATCAAACCAATAATAATTAATCAATTTTAAATTCTGGTGTATCAAACCCAGAGCAACCAAAGTGGGTCCGTGCGATAGATAGTTGATCAATGTTTATCACAGCTTCCCATGGCTGTTACTATTCCAGCTTTCATTTTCGAGTTATTGGTCTTCGAACACAATTTTTTTTTACATTTTTTTTTTAATCAATTTAAGTGAAAATCGCATTTATCTCGGGAAAGTGTGTTAATAACTTTTTTTTTCTTATTTTGATGCGCTATAATGTTACCTACAAATTCACCATACAAAGGGCTTATAGTTTTGCATGCATAAAGGTATTATTATAATTTTTTTAAGTTTTTCAATTCAATACAGCACGAAAAAATATTTTTTATCAAATGCTATCAATCTGACCATTTTTTTTTAACAAAATAAATTCATATTTATAAAATAAATGTATTTTAACCAATCAGAAAAAAGCACTGCATTTATCAACTTCATTTAAAAAAAAAGGAAAACTTATGGACACATCCAATTACAAATGCGAAAAACAAATTTTCCTCCAACCTTTAACCGATTTCAGCGCCATTTGTATTCAGAGTCTGAAACTGCTGTACCAAGTAAAGCGTTTACTTGGAGAATTGTACCTAGTGTTATAGCAAGCGAATTTGTTTTTGTAGTGCGGGTAAATTGAAAAGTGAGTATGTACTCACTTAATAAAAAACACAGCTAATATAACACACATGTAGTTCAATTGAAATCTTTTCATAAAAGATTATGCCAGGCTATTTTACGCCGCTAGCTCTCCATTTATCAAGACTAAGTTGTAGATCACTCAGACAACAGCAAAACACCAACGACAAAAGCTTAATAAATCTAGCTGAAAAGCAATGTTATTATGTATGTTCCGCATGGAATATGATGTCGGTCAAGTGGCCGCACATTTTTCATAGCAATTTCGCAGAGCTTTTTCTGGTGTTATTTTAGCAATTGTATTTCCAATGTTGTCCTTAAGCATCAAGCAGTTCCGGAAGCTCTATTGAACATCACCCCAATTCACCTAGCAATACAGAAAGAATCACCTAAACAAGCCCTTGCTCTTCATAGGATCAATAAATTCAAAGACGGTAACCTTAAGAAACATCTGAGTATGCTGAACAAGGTCTATCTAGCTAGAGAAAAGACCGGTGCTAGCGATCACATGTCCCTATAAATGAGCCTTGTCAAAAACTACGAAACATTCTTGCCGGACTGAGTCGAATGGAATGACAACCCAAAATGTACCAAGGGCGATGCCCAGCCCATTGCCCAACAATAATATACAGATGGGTCGAAGACAGAGAATGGCATTGGAGCGGGAATAGTGGAGCCAAGATGTCACACACACATATCGCTCCATAAAGATGGCACAATTTTCCAAGCAGAACTATTTGCCATCAATACAGCCACACAAATCCTACTGGAGAGAAACCTAAACAAAACAAAGATAAACATAATGAACAACTCTACCGTAGATTCATCAAAATCATAATCAAGCATCAAGGTTGTGGTTGGTTTGTTGGTGAACACCTTTTCCTGAACAACTATTTCCAAAAAAAGAAATCGGGAATCTCGATATCACATTTTGACATTGTTCGGCCGGGAACAATTTCTCATAAAATTTGCATTGTGGTACGAGCTGTGTGTGATGCGGCACCGTCCACGTATTCTGTAGCCCTATTGAATTTATATGTCCCGATAGCGGTTACCAGCAACTGTTACAGGATTGTAATAATTAGCATCCTCAAAGAAATCTGGCCCAATGATGCCGCCGCCCCGGTCCAAATGGCGCACCGTGCAATTACTCTATGAGGGTATAACGGCCTTTGATCAACTGAGGGATTTCGGACTTTCGTTGCCCGAACAGCGGCTATTCTGCTTATTTACAAAGCCTGCCAAGTCGAATTATGCTTAGTCGCTCAGAATGATTAGTGGTCGTCTGTACTGAGCTGTAGAACTCGAGCACTCCAATTGTTGCGACTTAAGCTGCTCATAATAAATTGATCCGTTTATTTTCAAAACATGACATGACCAAATTTCTCCAAAAATTCTTTTTTATCTTTTCCCTATAAAGTAGAGATACATATCTGGGTTGACACATAAAACGTGATATGTCATATGTCCAACTAATACATTAGCCGTGTTTTTTTTCACGCGTATATAAAAGTGCACAAAAAACGCCTATCGCCGCTTAGCGAATGCATCACAAACGATAGACAGCACAGACATATTTATGACACAGACATATTATTACAACAATTATATTGTTAAAAATATTTTTCTTCTATTAAACTTTAAATAATAATTAAAATAAAATGGATGAAGAAAAAGAAGCTGTATTTGTATTTGCATAAAAGCTACTAAAAGAGAATATTTATTGTGGATGGCACAAATTCCGCAATATTTCCCTATTTTTTACACTTCCAAAGAATTTTTCGAAGCAGTCCCCTTCCATTTCTTTTGTTTTTAAGAGATCTGTCTAACGCCGCGCACTAAAAGTTAAAAGTTGGCCAACTCGTACTACGCGGCAGCGGCATACTATGCTGCAATTACCTCATTGTGGGCGCACTATTGAGTTTCTATATACAGTAGAATCCGCTTAAGACGCTCTTCGAGGGACCGAAAGAAAATAGCGTCTTAAGCGGGATAGCGTGTTAAGCGGGAAAAACTAAAAAATAACATCCAGTTAAACAAAAAATTATAAAGATGAAAAACTCATGGAATGCACATTCAAATACCTATATTGAATTGCGATAAATGAAATCATATATCATCTTAAATAATCAATTTATTGCTTATTGACTTAACCAATATTGTCGGCAAAAGAATAAATAAGAGATGGAAGAATTGTTTTCGGTTGTTCTTTATTTCTTCGGTTGTCAAAAGCATGAAATTTATCATAAGAATTCATCGCAAGAGAAGAACTTTGTATTTGGCATCACTGTTTTTATATCCGCTTAGCTAAGCGGGGATACCATCGCGGCTGTCAATTGCCAACTGATAAAAGTCATCCAAACCGAGATGGCGCCAAACAAAATCGACCTGGCACATGAAAAGCACCCTGTGCCTGTATTATGGCAATTTACAATTCAAATCATAAATAAACTTCTTCATGCATTCACCACACCACCCTCACGCAATCACCAACCAATGAATTTCTTTATTCAAGTGGAAAAATTAAAATAAAACTTTTTTGCAAATCATCACATCACGACCACGAGGTAATTTTGTTAACTCACTGAACGCCAAATAAATGTTCATTCGGATATTTTAGCTGACCTCTCGCTGAGTGATTCATGTCAGTCTGCCGAGTACACAATAATAAATACGAAAACAAGAATAAAGAGAGAAGGAAAAAACAAAACAAAGTTTGGTTAGCTGGCAGCAAGAAATAAACAAACAGTCGCACGCGCTTAAAAGATTACCACGCAGATAACAACGTACAGCGGCTACAAATAGCTTCGATAACTAAATGATAAAATTTATACTAACTCATGCCCTTATGACTTCTCATAAGTAACAAAACAAGTACAGTTAGATTGTGTTTATTATATTGAATAATAATTAAATGACAGCACACTTTATAAATAAATTAGATAGATATGTTTTAATTGGTAAAGGCTGACGGAGCTGCAAGTAATTACATATTTTCTGCATAAAGTTGAATGCTATTAGCTTTTGGCCACGTGTTGGATGCAGCCATTGCTGTTGTTCAAGTATAGTTGGATACATTATTGGAGTTTTTTTTTTGGACGGCCATGCCGCGGCTGGCCAATTGGACGCCCTGGGCAACAATTTTCAGATGCCCGCTGCCTCAATTTTTAAATATCAGTTTCGATTTTTGAAAAAAAAGCGAAGCCTTATTTGCTCAGCCTCAGACTCAGTCCGACTTTCTGGTGCATATAGCAGCATAGTGGGGAACAATATTGGCTTGGATCAGAATACTTAGATATTCATGTTTGATTGAAATAAAGCCCAAAGGACCAAATGAATCGCCCATAATTTTTTTTTTCGAAAAAGCTGAAAATTTGGAAATTCTTATAAGTATTTGAGTCCTTGGCGCTCGATTTGCCGCCGAACAATTTACTCAATTTTTCACCTTTCCCACTTAGTCATATGGTCGGAATATTTTAATAAATTTAATTTAATTTATCATTTCGTTTTGTAAGAGCGATTCTGCCTGGAATAATAAGTCACTTAACGCACATCATTAACCATTGTATAATGACTTCAACCTTTCCCCTAGCCTAGAAAAATGCTAAAGTGATACCAGTTGCTAAGAAAAAGAATACCTTTAGTCTACTGCCAATGATTATAGGCCCATCAGCATTTTGCTCTGCCTGTCGAAGGTCTTTGAGGGAGTATTAACGGGGCAAATCACTTGTCCCCGAATTTCCTGTTAAAGGTTAAACCAATATCAGTCAGGCTTTAGAGCAGGCCATAGTTGCTTTGCTCAACTGCCATCGTTAATATTTTGGACGATAAACGATAAGAGTTTGATAAGCGAATTCGTACTTTGCTTTGCCTACTCGATTTCGCAAAGACTTACGACAACGTAAATCATAAAAATGTGTCCTGGAAATTGAGGAACTATTTTGATTTTAGCGACAAGGCTACCAAACTTGTCGGTAGCAAACTGAGTGATAGATTACAGAGAGTAGTGGTGGGTGGAAAATACTATGTTTCTAAGTCGCCCACGCAAGGTGTTCCTCAAGGATCCATTCTCGGACCCATTTTATTCTGCGTCCACATTAACGTCTTGCATTCTGTATGCAAGCATTTTTCTGGTCAGCTCTATCTATCGCAGCCAATAAGTAAGGTCAGTGAGCTTGCTTTGTGCCTAAACGAGGATTTATGTGCAATCAATAATTGGGCCAGAAACAATGGTCTTTGGTGTGCGGGCTTTTGTTTTATAGGAAAAGTACCCAAACCCGATCGAAGTAATATGTCAAAATATGACTACTTCAGCAATATTCCAAGCTTAGGTTTTATTATAGGTACATCCACGTTAGTTCTTTTATAATATCCGCGATAACCAGATCTATGTGTAAGATGCCTGCACTGCACAGCCCATGTTTCATATTTCTCTTATAGAGCAGACCGTGTTATTTTTCATAATTTACTATTATCCCTTCCAAAAAATACCTGGGAGTCATATTTGACAAAAAAGGCATTTCTGCAAAGACTTCCATGACCCGCATACTCTTAGCTTCTTTTCTTTGCATTTGTAAGGTCTAACCTCGAATACTGTAATATAATATGGAATCCATTTAACGAAGTCCATTCCAGTAGAATTGAGAAGATCCAAAAACGCTTTACTAAGGTTGCCGTGAGTGGATTGCACTGGAATATTGAAATGCTTTCGTATGAGACTCGATGCAAATTATTTGGTATCTTACCTCTGTTCAAGCGTAGGCAATTTTTTTTCAATTACATACATAATCAGCCTTATTTTGAGATTCGAATGAATAAGTCACCTCGTTCGATTGTGTCTATTCCTACGAAAGATTTTTTCGTATTTTGACATTCGAAGGAATAAAGTTCATTTCCGAAGGATGTCATAAAATAAACTTAAATTCAAAATTACAAACGTATGAATAATGACAGTTGTTTCGAAGGAATAGAATTTCAAAATAGAAATGATGAATAAACTTTCGTTTCGTAAAATAAACTCTCTATTTCTTCGAATATCAAAATACCCACCGTTCGACTTTTTCTCGCTTTCGAATGAAAACCAATCTCAAAATAAGGCTGAATATGTTTATTCGGGACAATAAACAATCATATCGATTACCCATTTTTATTTTCATTAATTGGATTCTATGTTCCATATACAGTAACTACTTAGAAACCGTCTTCTGTTTTATGTTCCATATAGGGTTACCAGAGTAAAAATGACGAAAAGGGGGACATCGCGAGACGAAATAATCTTTTTGCATAATATAACACCAGCGTATAGAGTGAAGTAAAAAAGTTTCATTCGGTTTGTTATTATAAAAAATAATCACAAAAAATTATAACTTATCAACTAAAAAAAATTAATGGAAACTAAAGAACAAAAATAAATAATTTTTTCCTTTAAAAATTAATTAAAAAATTAAAGCTAAACGCAAATGAAAATAATTTGTAAAAAAATTTGTAAACAAAAACTAACAAAGAACAGATAGCAGCACAAATCATAAACCGACAGATGAAGGAAAACTTTTGCGCTTGAAGTGATATTTATAGTTTATTGAGTGGATGCGTTCAGCTTTGAATGGATATTGAACTTCAAATGGATGTGTTTACAGAGAATCTTTTTTAAAATATTTAATGAGAATATTTTAATAGTTTTAAATTGAATATTTTCTCTTTTTGAGTTTTACTTAATAAGGGGGACAGAGGTTTCTAGAGGGTGGACAAACCGCATTTTGGTATGAAAAAGGGGGACGTCTGGTAACCCTAGTTCCATATCATAAGCGTCGTACACATGATCAATATTACTTGGCAAGTATTATTGACGACTTTTTATGTCAAGTAACAGTAATGCAAAATCCCACACGTATCCATGGACATTGACAATGTTTTTCGCTATATTTTGTTCAGTTGCTTCGCTTGTATTGCCGAATATTGACCCAAATTTACATCTTCTTGCCGTGAGAAAAAAACCAAATAAATGTTGGTTTCCATCAATGCAATCTATCAAATCAATGTTACTTGATGGAAACATTGAAACGCATATACACGATCAATGTTACTAGAATCAGTCATGTTTCAAGTAGCATTGATGGTGCAAACGGCGCGGCGCTAGAGTTAATTATGGTTGTAATGAACCGATTACTAGATGCTTTATACCTTAGAGGGTCTAATAATTATAGTAGTTTACTAGATTTTCATTTAAGTAGGGAGTCGTTTACGAGTAAACCTATTTTGGCCGTAGGTTTTGGTGGTAGTTTTCAGGTACCATATATGTATACATACCTCGTTTTGTGTAATCTAGCGAGAACAGTAAATGTCCTCATTTGATAAAGAAAAAAAAAAAAATAAAATCGTCCAAAGGGATTTTCTCGTGTCGTCAAGTTACGTACCTATGCATCTTTTCTTTATTTACATTTTTGTAGTTGAACAACAGCAGCCAATATTATCCAATGAATAGCATTCAAATAAATAAATAAAAATTGCTCAGACTGAAATTTGTGACACTGAATACTTATTGGTTAAAATCATTTCGGATCAAAACACAGCCAATGTCAGTGCGCTTCTGACATTCATTATAAATAACTTTTTTGTTTATTAAACACATTGCAGTCTATACGGACGGATCTGAAACCATACAACAAAGGTAGAACCAGAGTTAACTGTCATTCAGGAAGAGGTTTCAGCAGTGCTGGGAGCGGCGAAGCGATGTTACTTTCTACTTACATTGATACCCAGGCTCAGTGCACTAGAATCCTGTTTAGTTAGATCCGCAATCGTAGAACGATGTCGATCTATGCTTACGACATAAGGCAGACATAACATAGTCAAAATAGGTTGAATATCAGGACACTCTGGTGTGAATGGAAACTAACTTACCAATGAATTGGCGAGAATACGAGATACACCGCCAATAATTGAGTTTGTGGCGAGCGCATCACCATCATCAAGGCGAAGTAAGAGAAAAAAAAATATAAGAACGGTGAACCTAAGGTGGTCACACGAATAGGTGGGCACATGGTACCTAAGGCTCTTTGGTTGGTCTTAGACCAAAAGAGGAATAAAAGAAATCTTTGGACTTAGCAGGGTAAAGCTAAGAACCTTAATAGGTATACTGACTGGGTACTGCCTGAAAACATGCAAAAAGAAAGGGACTTCCAAACACATATGAATGCGGATAATGTAATAATATTGGTTTGGCAGAGGATTTCGAACATATCGTTTGTAAATATCAGGATATTGCTCGGTCTCGCAAGTTAACATTTATAGCGAAGTTTTTACCACATGACTATCTTATAAACTGTCTTCCTATCCAAAAGGAAACTTTGCCCAAAAGAATGACTATCACTGATAAAATGATATAAAAAGTTTAAAATCATTGATTAAAATAAATTCCAGAAAACGTGAGTAGACACAAATATTCATACTTTCCGTGTTTTTAAGATTAGGTATCTGTGGATTTAAATCGAAAAAAAAAAATATAAATACATTTTATAAAAGTATGTAGGGGAGAGTGGGGTACTTTCGGACGTGGGGCACATTTAGACCCCCTCTGTTACTCATAAAGGAAACAAATTTAGTACTCTGGCAATTTGGTAGCACTTTAAAATGAACATGTTCGCGTTTGTTTCATTCGGTTTGCTTCTTCACAATGCTCTATGCAGATGTTTTTGTGTTTTGGCGGTGAAAAGTGTTCTTTTTTGTGTAAGTAAGTAAAAATAAGTTTTTATTGTGATGGTCCTTGATCTATATATATTTATTTATTTTATTAAGTAGATATTTATTATTCGTTTTGATCAGGCTTTTGACCAAATTGAGTTTATAGCCAAACAAAAAAGGTTAGTTTTTTTAAAAATTCGGGGGTGGGGTACTTACAGACAGTGCATCTGGGGCAGATTCGTACGTGTCCCATAATTGAAATTATTTAAGTTATATGATTTTTTTTTTATACTTTAAGATGGTTCGTAATTATAAAAAAGTTACTATTCGGGATAAGATAAATGAAACCGATGTAAAAAGGCTTAATGCGATATCTTAAGAAAGACAAAGAGTTTAGGATCTGCTGTCAGCTTTTATAATAGAAAAGAAAAGAACTTTACATTAACGAATCAAGCACATATTGGAAAAGTCTACCGCAGAAGAATACCTTATAAAGAACGGTTGATCACCGTGATATCGTTGCAATTCTCAATCAAACTTGCAGCCCAGAAACATTTTGCACTGCTTTTCTTTTAACTTTCAGCTATAATTTTCGAAACCTCATCGTTTAGTGAATGTTAAATTAATTTTCAGTAATTTGCTCTATATTTTTTGTAAAACAAATTAATTAAATGAAGTTCGTTCTTATTACAAAACATTTCAATTTAATATATGAATTAATTTTAATTAATAAAACGTCTTTTTTTATACAAATATAGCGATATTTGTGTGTTTTATTTTCTGTCGATATCTACCCCATTTCGCGTACGAATCTACCCCCGGGGTGGGGCACATCCAGACACAAGAGAGTGTTATTTGAAATAGCTTAAAAAGATAATTAAAGGTAATAATATAAATGGATTTCAATGTTGGATGATAGACAGTATGTTGTTTTATTGGATCCAACAACAAATATACTCGAAAAATAAGTTTAGTCAAAGATATCATAAAAATAGTGAAAAGTGTCCGAATGCTCCCCACTCTCCCCTTCATATATATTGTTATTCATTTCTTTAATTTACAAAGTATCTCTTACACCAAATATATAGCACCAAAAACTATAGGGCGTAACCTATAAAACAGCAGCTAATATTAACCACCCGATGTGCCAAAAACATACTCTTTTTAAAAAGTAATTTATTTATACACTACACATCTTATCGTAGTAGATTCTTAATCGAATGAAAAGTGCTAGTCATGCGCACGCAAATGTGCTTTCTCACCGCTTCTATCGGTGAGTATAAATACTACGACGACGAAAGAAAATAACTTTAGTCTGAAAACAATCAAAAAACAAAAAACAAGTACCTACTATGCATATAACGTACGCGATTCTCTACACGATCATTGCTATTGTGTCGGTTGCTTTGTACCTAATCAAAGAGCGTTTCGCGTACTGGAAGAAGCGTGGCGTTCCACACGATGAACCATCTTACATATTTGGTCACATGAAGGGAGTGCCGCGTACTAGACATTTCTTTGAGCCGATTCGAGACGCGTACACCAAATACAAAGGGCAAGCGCCTTTTTGCGGATTCTTCGCCCTCTTTATGCCAGTTGTTCTTGCAACGGACTTGGAATTCGTAAAAAATATTTTAATTAAGGATTTTAATAATTTTGCTGATCGTGGTGTTTTCCACAATGAACGAGACGACCCGCTCTCTGGACATTTGTTCGCTTTGGAGGGCAATAGATGGCGTCAAATAAGAAACAAACTTTCGCCCACATTCACGTCGGGCAAAATGAAATTTATGTTCCCGACGGTCGTTGAAGTTGGCCATCGATTCTCAGACGTTTTCGGTGAGATGATAGGGAAAAGTTCAGTCGTGGAAATCAAAGATATACTGGCCCGATACACCACCGATGTGATTGGCACCTGTGCCTTTGGAATTGAGTGTAATAGCCTAAGAGATCCGCATGCAGAGTTTCGTGTAATGGGAGAGCACTTCTTCAGCAAACCCCGGCACAGTCCAATAGTGCAGAACACTTTTATACGTATTTATCCTGATTTGGCCAGACGTTTACGGTTTCGTATTACTCCAGATCCGGTTCAGGACTTTTTCATGCGAGTAGTTCGTGAAACTGTGGAATATCGGGAGAAGAACGGCATCATCCGAAATGATTTCATGAACATGCTGATTGAGTTGAAGAACACAAAGTCAACCAAAACCGAAAGTGGCGAGGTGATTAGCGGTCTTACTATGGAGGAACTGGCGGCACAAGCGTTCGTGTTTTATTTGGGAGGCTTTGAAACATCGTCAACCACTATGGGATTTGCACTTTATGAATTGGCCACGAATCAGGACATACAAGATAGATTAAGAAAGGAAGTTAACGAGGTTTTAGCGAAACATAAGGGAGTGCTTACCTATGAGAGTATGAAAGATATGCACTACATGGATATGGTTATCTTTGGTAAGTTTCACTCTACTTTTCTGTATCTGCACACATTTAACGGAATTTGTTCTCTTTTAGAAACACTGCGAAAGTACACTGTATTGGCCATCTTAAACCGCAAAGCGAAGGCAGACTACAATGTTCCGGGTACTAATTTGAAAATCGAAAAGGGAACCACGGTTTTTATTCCAGCCGACGCTATTCATCATGACGCAGACATATATCCAAACCCGGAGGTTTTCGATCCGGAACGGTTTAGTCCTGAGGGACTGAGAACACGTGATCCGATAGCTTGGTTGCCATTTGGCGATGGACCCCGAAATTGTATTGGATTGCGATTTGGGAAAATGCAAACGCGCATTGGACTGAGCCTTCTTTTGAAGAACTTCAAATTCCATTTGACTGATAAGGTTAAGGTTCCATTAGAGTTTGACCGGAAGGGGCTGATTCTAACGTCCAATGGCGGAATTTACTTGAGAGCTGAACCAGTTTAATTATTTTTGTAGATACAAATTTAACTTAATAAAATTGTTATCTATGTGTATTGAGTTATGCAACTTATTCCATTTGATGTTAGAGACATTCTTAACAAGAGACGAATTTTTATTTTGGGTTCAATGACTTTAGACGCAATACCTCTACTGTTCGGTAATTTAATTGAAATTTGAAAATCTACCGGCTTTGGCATTGGACTCCAACGCAATGCGTCGTGTTGAACTTTGTACCATTTATTTGTGTCGGCGGGTTACCTTTACTCGCGCACCTGTTTATGGACGCCGTTATTCGCGGGTTGTCACTTACACCCCGAGCTAAATCGTCAATTTTCTTTAGTTAAAGGACTCATATAGGCCAATGGTCAAGGTATTGGACATATAAGGGCTTTAACTGATAATTAAAATCAATTGTTTTGTAAATGATGTAATGATGTATATGACAAAAACGGGTTGAAACATTAGAATAATTAATTTTATTTCAGAAAGGGTTATTTCAGAGAAGGTAAGGTGAAAAAATTGATTTTTTTTTTGTTTGCAAACGTTCGTTTACCGCAACGATACGAGCAAAACTAACGAGCGCGCGTCCGCTGATGTAACGATTCAATACACTCAGCTATTAGAACAGGTTTTGGTTCAAAACAATTAGAAGAAATAAAATAGCAATAATTAGAAGTAGTGGGGTGCAACTGCGGATAAGAAACGAGTTTTTAATTTTTGTTTACATTTTCGTCGATTTCGGAGATAAATGAGTTTGCAGAAAAACGAGTAGAAAACAAACATGAATCGACTAAATAAAAATTATGCGTTTAAATCAGTTAAATTAATTGTAATCAGCTAAAAAAAATGTAATTATTCTGCCCTAACTTAAAAATGGCTTATCGGATTAAAAAAGAAAAAAACATATGAATTTATCAAATTTCCCTCTGATTCATTTGAGGTACAATATAAAACATCCTTCTACGTTGTCCTGAAGCTGCGCAATGTTCAAAACAATTATTCAAAGCATCGTCCACATTTTTCTATCAGAAGAGACCAGTAGCGGGTCACAGTACTCACAGTACACGTATCGTGTACTGTGGCAGTGGGTTTCCTTGCAATATTGTGTGTGATTACGATCATATGCTTTGCACTTCAATGTACAAACATTATCACCATCTGCGGCTCTCGCACTCAACCAATCTTAACAAATGAGGTGTCATAAGAAAGACCAGACTAGAGCAGTGAATTGCATTTCAGTTTATATGTGTTATAAATAAATTAAAAAAAAAACACGACCAAAAACAAATATTCTACCCTTTGAAATCCTTTGGCAATCGATGCCATATGCACAGTTACCGATGACATCGGTTGTGAATCTCGACACAATTTCTTTAACTTCCACTTCGGAGTCCTGCTTCACCAGGCCGCCAAAAGTTTCAATGTACTCGTTAGCCATATTCACTACTGTCGGGAACATGAACTTCATTTTGCCGAAAGTAAGAATTGGAGTAAGCTTTTGTTTCCATCCAGGTTGAACAAATGCCCACTAAGTGGATCATCGATGACTGTGTTCTTTTTTCTTTTTGCCTACAACCAGGCGGGAGAGAGTTCAGCTTTCATGACATCGCTGTTTTGGCGTTTCTATCGGTGGGCTTTTCTTTTTATCACAAACAATATTACCTTATGCGCAATGTTCCGCCATTCTTAGTTATTTTATTATTTCTTTCCCAATCTTCTATTTCCAACTTGATGTCGAAATAGAAACGAAAGTAATGATTGTCAAAAAAATAATGAATTCACCACACCGTGGTTACTATTCTTGGGTGTTTAGATTTTGGCACTTGAAAACTATCCAAATTCTAGTAAAGTACTTTAGTTGCTCGAAGCTGTAAGTAACTATTATGTATAAACAGATAAACAAGGCATTTATTGCATAAAAGTAAGATCAAAAAAAAAAAAAGATGTAGGTATCTAGGTATATACATATAATCTAAACTTTAAGAAATAAGTTATGCAACCAACTAGAGAAATACCAAATAAATATACATACATACGTAGGTATATAATTATTACAAAAGTACTAAATTAAAACAGCGAAGCCAGCAATCGCTGATACAAAATAATTCTCTAAAAAAATACATGACAAAATCAATAGTTTGACTAATGAAACAGCAAAAGGCTTGATATTACCTAAATCATTGAGAGCGGATGTCAAAAATGGCATCATGGTAAAGGTATTAATTATGGGTTGGGTACTTTATCTCGCTTTTTATAATCCCGTTTTTTAAGATCCCGACCTTAAAATCCCGACTTTAGAATCCCGCTTTTTATAATCCCGCTTTTCTATAATCCTGCTTCTTATAATCCCGCTTCTTATAATCCCGTTTTAATAATCTCATTTTTGCAATTAGTTTCGCGCAAATAAAAAATAGAAATAAGTGAAATAAAAACAGAGGTTTTTATTAATAACTCGTATTATTTGCAACAAACGATAAATGCAAAATACATAATAACAAATACGTATAACAATTCAACGAATATGCAAATAAATTAATAATATTCATTTCAAAATAAAAAAAATAAATGAAATAAAACTCAGAAGTTGTATATTAAATATTTACATTCATTGAAATATTAATGGAACAACCAAATTTTTTTTATGTAATTAGTTCAATTGTATATTGTGGGCGATACGACACATAAAATCTGATTTTGTAATACAAAATTAGGCTGCTGAGAAACGGGCAAAGCGGGATTAAACGGGATTTTAAAAAGCGGGATTTTAAGACGCGGTATTTTAAGAAAACGGGATTTTAGAAGACGGTATTTTAAAACTTTTTTTTGCGGGATTTTTAAAAAACGGGATTTTAAAAAGCTGGATTCCGAAACGCTCCCATTAATTATGTAATTTAAAAATTTTATTTTTGGTCATGTGTAGTTTCGCACAATTTCTTCAGGCCAGTGCCGCTGCCGCAAGAAAAATCAAAAATAAATATTATCAAACAAGAGGTGTCATTTTACGCCATTATTGAACTATTAACATTCAACTATCATTGCAATGACTTTTGATAAGTAAAAACTAGGCGGTTATTAAATATGGATAAATTCACAATCGCACAATGTGTTGTTGTATTTTCAATTGCAGTTTTATTTTCAGTAGTTTTTTGATTACCAACTACCAACTACTATGTACTACCAACAGTACTCTCTCTCCATCACGTTTGCCTTCAAGTTTCGTTAATACATTTTTGTCTACAAGCAGTATCTTTACTGACATGCAAGTCAGTATAAATGACATAATAGTCGTGATATGAGTCTTATCTTTTTTTACCATATTCGATTCAAAATAAAATCAATCAGTAACAAGATACACGCACCTTAGATCTAATCATGTAAGATACACGCCCATTTTTTAAAGATTGATTATAGCTATAAACATAAACAAATAATTTTTTTGTTTTTTTTTTTCCATTTAAGTAACAATTTTGTTATTTATTAACTGTCTAGCATGCGCGGCGTCAGGCAGTGCTTATCATTATTTTAAAACCACCGCACCGTAACGATAATGCAGTGTGTGATGTAGAATTACGTTTTTCCGGCAGTATAGGGGGTTCAATAATATAATGAAAATGTGTGTCATCTTTTGAGAGCTTATATCACCTGAATTAATAGCCGTAGAACAATGAATCAAACGATGATGGAAAGCTTATATAGTACGATGTATACGATAAAATCCTCTATTTTTCTACACTTAAATATTTTACTTTAGATGGCGCTACAGTTTGGGGTGAACCAGGGCCTACTTCTCGTAACCATTAATTGTGTGTGCGTATATTATAAAGGGTGATTTTTTAAGAGGTTGAGAACTTTTTTAAAAAAAAAAACACAAAAAATTCAAAAAAATGAATGAAATATTTATTTGAATCGATAGTTTGAACCTTGCAATTTAATGTTTAAAGATAATTTCATGCAAATGTTGACCGCGGCTGCGTCTCAGGTAGCCCATCCGCTGAGTCCAATTTTGGCATACTCTTTCACACATATCGGCCGGTATCTCACGAATGAATGCATGGATGTTGGCTTCCAGTGCGTCAATCGAAGCGGGCTTGTCCCTATAGACATTAGCCTTGACATACCCCCACAAAAAATAATCTAATGGTGTCAAATCTAGGCGGCCAATTGACCGGCCCGAAACGTGAAATTAACTGTTCACCAAACTCGCCTCGCAATCTCGGCGTTGTGGTAGGTCGGCTGGCTTTAGTTCTTGCACCAGCTGTATCTTAAAAGGATTTACGCCCAAATCTTCCGCAAAATTTTCCACGTAGTGCTGTAACAAAGGCCTAACTGCTGGGAACGGCGCCGAATCGACATTTCGCGGTCTTCTGTCACACTAGCTGATACGGCCGCAATATTTTCTTCACTACGCACAGTACGTAAACGTGTTGGTGGTTTAATGTCCAACAAAGTAAATTTGGTGCGAAATTTGGTCACAATCTTCCGAATAGACTGCTCAGAAGGTCGAGAATGCCGATCATAAAATGGAAGCAGCGCGCGATGAACATTTCGAACCGAGCACGAATTTTGATAGTAAAATTCAATAATTTGCAAGCGTTGTTCATTTGTAAGACGATCCATGGTTAAATTGCAAACCAAACTGAAGCTGTTTGACAGTGACACAAGGTACTAAACACACGTCAGCTGTCAAAACCAGTGTTGCCAAAACCAAACCAGCTAAAAAATCACCCTTTATAATGAATATAATTTTTACATAATTTTTAGAGAATTGGTTAAAGAAAAAAGTTTTGAAAAAAAAAAATAAAAAATTACTAAGCAAAAGTTTTGAGAAAAATGCATTTTAAGTAAAAAAGTAGAACAACAAATTTTCATAATTTTGAGTTTAAGGACCTATAATTTTTTTGTGGCTGCATAAAATTAAACAAATGTTAGACACTTTTATGTGCTACTAAATTACCTCTTGAAAAAATACAAAATTGTTCTTGTGGCTATAATAAATATTTTAAAAGTTATATCATTTAAAGTGGTTATATACCTCCAAATCGAAGGTGCCCAACTTTGAGGGGCTATTAGTTTGGGGGGGAATAGACCTCCCCCCTGCCGTACTATTTTGTGTTCGCTAGAATTTCTGGAATCTCCTGTTAACCGATTATACCTATTAACTGAGACACCCTGTATATGTATGTATGCATATACCCGCGTAAAATAAATCATTGAATTAAAAACTTAATAGATTATACTAGCATACTTTTGTAAGTTACCGTTTTTATACGCTCAACATCGATAAGTAGGCTAATAATAAAGTCTTAAGCTTTTAAACTGAAACAAATGACATTGTTTCTCGCAAATGTATGCAACTGTTTTGGAAAACTTTGCCAATTAGCTTCTGAACCCATAGATATTGTTCTCAAGCAACTGTGTCTATTCATTTGTATACATATTAATGTATCTGGGAATCGCAACCTTTTTGTGGAAGCATTGATACGAATAATTATTTATATCAGGTAAGGTTATGGAGTAATTTATTAATAAATACGACTTCATGAACAATCTCCAAAATCGAGGACAACACAATAGGCTCAAAGTGGACGCATCGGTACCAACTCTGAACATAACGTAACGTTCAAGAAATGTCGCTGGTAGTTTAATTACCTATTCAAATTTGACATCTTTTATGATTTGTTTTCAAATGTCACCGATTAAGTCATTTACGGGGCACATAAATAAAAAAGTAAATATTGAAAGACCTACAATAGCTATATAATAAGAATTGTCAAATGTTTTGATCGTGTTCGTAAAAATGCAAAATATATAACATTTACAGTAGACTCTCGTTAGCGTGAACACCGGTTATTGTGAACTCTGGATAACGTGAACATATTTTTTTTAACATTGACATCTCTAAAACGTGAACAAATCCTGAACACTCTAAAACGCGAACTACAATTTTCGCTCAAAATAACTGGAAAATTCAAGCAAGTTGAAATTTGATTTTCTTGGTAAATCATCTCGTCTTGTACAGTTTTAGTTAGCTACAAGTCAGTTTGTTCGTGAAGAATGCAAAGGCACTCTTCGGTGCTATTTATCCTGAGGATTGATTAGTATATTTTTAAGATTTTGGTCTTTAATAAAATCGTTTGCCTAGGTGGGCTGTATAATTGAAGACACCCATGAATGGAACGAGGATAAAGACGACTCTAATGTCGTGTTCAAAGTAACCATCATCATAAGTGATGGAGAGACCGATGAAGGAGATGTGCTTGAATTGCCAAAAGAAAAAAAATAAGCCTAGTGAAGCCATTTAAATCTTCAACAAGGCTTTGGATAGGCTGAAGATGAGCTTGTTAGCTAAAATGACTTAAATATCTTAAAACTCGTTGGAAAGGGAGGTAGGAAAGCTTTTGGACAAAAAGGAGACAGCAAACAGATGACCGAATTTTTCTACTAAATTCCATAACGTTATGTTCAAAACTTTGTATTAATGTTCCTTTGCCATAACTTTTTCTTAAAAATCCATTAAAAGTACAGTTATGTAACAAATAAAATAGACATACATAAATAGAAAAGTTTTTAAATGAATTTCTTCTGTGGGATTGTCCTATTCTTTTGTTAAAATTCAACCTTCGCAAACGTGAACTTCCTCGTAAACGTGAACTGGCTTGGTTTTTAATTGTTCACGTTATCGAGAGTCTACTGCATATACGAGAACATAAGAAGATCTGTTAGGTAGAACCAAACAAATAAAAAAAAACACCCCTAACACTTTATTTCACCACGTACTAGTGGCCTTGCATTTTTCTAAAAGCAAGTCAATGCCTGTTTAACCACTAATCATATCTTATTGTCGATTCTGATTTTGATAAAACTTAATTTCATAATCAGTCATAAGCTTTTGTTCGATTATTTTTATCAAAAAGGAAACCCTTCTAAAAAAAATTCTATAAAATTTCATTTGCTTCTGATTAAATAAGTCAGTCAACACAGGAACGTCCGCAATGGAACTCTGTTCTCTACTGGTGTGCACGCTAATAGCTCTCGTTTCGATTGCTTTTTACATTTACCGTAGCAGGAAAAACTATTGGAAAACACGCGGAATACCTCACGATGAGCCACACTTCTTCTTCGGTAACATGACCGGTGTAATTCGCTCTCGGCCACAGTTCATGGCTGTTAATGAGGTTTACAACAAGTACAAGGGAACTGGACCATTTTGTGGATTCTACTTCTTCCTCAATCCCGCGGTGTTGGTGTTAGACCTTCAACTAGCGAAAAAGGTTTTAATTAAGGATTTTCATAATTTCGATGAACGTGGCATATTTCATAACGAGAAGAACGACCCCCTCAGTGCACATCTCTTCGCCATCGATGGAAGTAAATGGAAGCCGCTGCGACAGAAGCTGTCATCGACGTTTACCTCGGCAAAAATGAAGTTCATGTTTCCAACGGTAGCCGAAGTGGGAAATCATTTGGTACAAACTATCAGAAGTACGGTTAAAGCTGATTCGGTCATTGAAATAAAGGACATCCTAGCCAGGTTCACCACCGATGTGATTGGAACCTGTGCCTTGGGCATTGAATGCAATAGTTTGAGCGATCCGAATGCGCAGTTTCGAGCTATAGGACGAAAAATTTTCGGAAGTCGTCGACATCCGGCTTTGGTCATCGCTTTTATGCAAAGCTGTCCGAATTTGGCCCGAAAGCTTGGAATGCAATTAACCCGTGATGATGTCGAAGAGTTCTTCTTGCGTGCGGTGCGCGAAACTGTGGAGTATCGGCAAACGAATGGTATACAAAGAAACGACTTTATGAGTCTACTTATTGGTTTAATGAGTGGGGATTCAAAATCTACAGCTGAAAAGCATGTAAACGGATTAACTTTGAACGAAATAGCAGCACAAGCATTTGTTTTTTATTTAGGAGGCTTCGAGACATCGTCCAGCACAATGTCCTTTGCGCTTTATGAGTTGGCTAAACACCAAAACCTTCAAGACCGACTTAGAGCAGAAGTTAACATTGTACTAGAGCAGCATAACGGTGAACTTACATACGAAAGTGTAAAAGCAATGAAGTACCTAGATCAGGTTATTTATGGTGAGTTCAGATTTTAATATTAAAAAAAAAAGACGAACATCCAATTGAATTTCAGAAACTCTTCGAGTGTACTCCATTGTACCGTTTCTCTTTCGGCGGGCAAAACAAAATTATTACCTAAACGATCCAAAGTATTTTATACAGAAAGGGGCGATGGTTATCATCCCTTCCATATCAATTCAAAATGATCCTGACTACTATCCAGATCCAGAGAAATTCGATCCGGAACGTTTTACGACCGATGAAATCAATAAACGTGATGCCATGACGTGGTTGCCATTTGGAGACGGGCCAAGGAATTGCATTGGACTAAGATTTGGCAAACTACAGACGCGAATTGGACTTGCGTTGCTGATAAGGAATTTTAAATTTCATGTTTGCGAGAAAACGGCCATTCCAATGCAATATGATTTGAAGTCATTAATCCTGCAAGCGGATGGTGGAATCTTTCTGAGGGTGGAAAGACTTTAAAAATTGTTTTTTTTTTTTTTAGTAATAAAATGTATTTAAGTTGGGGGTTTTAAATTGTATTCGATTTATTAATTTGTTTCAATAACGAGAGGTTTTAGAGATATCGCTTTTTACTTATACTCAATCATCCTGGACACCATTTGAAGAATCGAAGATCCTTCAAGCGCTTATACGAGGGTAAGGTGTAAAGTTCTCGGCCTGACACAGAGATGGCGTTCCAATAAGCAAAAATTTATGTTTCCTGCCTGGGTGCACATATCATTAGTTCGAATGACAAGTTTGAACTTGTTCTGTCAAGTTTTTACGAATTTTTACTGTCTTGCGTGTTTTTCGTTATTAATATTAACTTGAATATCGTTTCGTTTTGGATGGATACCCCTAAGGAAATTCATCCAAAGTTGACGGGGACTGTGCTCCTTCCATGTCAACCATTAAAAAGTAGGCAGCTGAATTTAAACGTGGTCGCATGTCGCTCGAAGATGACTCAAATGAAGGATGGCCAAAAACCGCATTCACATCCCAAACCATCGAAATAGTGCGTGATATCATGTTGGCCGATAGGCGAGTGAAGGTGAGTGAGATAGCTGAGTCTGTAGGGATACCAAAAGAAAGGGTGCCAAATATCTTGCACAAAACATTAGTAATGCGAAAGCTCTACGCGAGATGGGTGCCGCATTTCCTGAATGCCGATCAAAAGCAAATGCATCAACGATTTTCGCAGCAATCTTTGGACCGATTCAATAGGGATCCGACTGATTTTGTGCAGCGATTTGTCACCATGGATGAAACATGGGTCCACCACTACACACCAGAAATAAAATAGCAGTCGAAACAGTGGGTGGTTCTGCGCCAGCGATCGCATCTGCCGGAAAGTTCATGGCCAGCAAGTTTTGGGATGCGAAAGGGAACCTGTTAATTAAGCGTAGTGTAAAACAAGCGAAATTACTCCAACCGTCTTGACCAGCTGGATGACAAAATTCGCAACAAGAGACCTGGCTTGAAGAAGAAAAAAATCATTTTTCACCAGGATAATGCACCCGTACACAAATGTGTGTTGGCGATGGGAAAACTGCTCGATTTGGGGTACGATTTGCTCGGCCATCCCCATTTTCTTCCTGATTTGGCACCCTCATACTTCTATCTGTTTCCAAACTTGAAGAAATTTGTTTCTGGGAAACAGGCCGAGAACCTTTCACCTTATCCTCGTAAAATGTCCAGTCCAACGTCATTCATCGTTGACTTTATAGTGAAAGAAGCTCTTAATCTCAACTTGTACTGAGAAAAGGGATGGCTAACCTAAATTTGAGATCAAATTTCATACGAAAATTGCTTGATACCAGGTCTGGGGATTACAAGAATTTTTCGGAAAGAGGTGCTTTCTCTGTTACTTGAGAAAGAGATAGATTGTTCTATGACCTAGTAGGGTACGGTATGAACTGAAGGATCTGAAGGTGTCTCTAAGGCTTTCGGATATTTGCAGTGTTTTCTAGCCTGAGGTTCTGGCAGTAAAGCCGGGGAGCTGTTCGGTGAGGTTTTTACCATTTGCACTGACTGTCCAGCTGCGCTTAAGATGCTAGAATCTTGTATGGTCAAATCGTAAATAGTCAAGAACTGCCGTATGTAGGCAGAATAGTGTCAGACTATGTTGGGTATCCGGGCACTTCGGAATATAAGGACCGAATTGGCGAGGCTAAAGAGAGAACCACAAGCAACCAATGCAGCCTTTGGACAGTCTTAAGACAGCTGCCAAGTGAGAAAATACTGAAATTAACTACTTACAGGACAGAATGAGTCCAAGGAACTGCGGCCGGCGCTAGATCATAAGAAAACAAGACAAATATCTATCAGTTTCCTATCAGACTACTGCCTGTTAGGCAAATAAGCGAAGATATTAAGACTCTCAAGAACGGTTGAATGTAGGTACCCTAATATTCTTTGTGAATGTCAGGGTATAGCGCGTAGCCTTATGAAATTCTTAAGCTATTATTTCTTTGATAAGCTGGGGGAAGTAGGTACAGAATTATTTTTAAAATCTGCAGTATGGTTAAGGGCCAGGTAGCATTTTTTTTAGTATGGGTACTGGGGATCGTGATGGGTTCACTCAAGTGCTTTATGTTTTTGTGAGGCTCAGCTTTACCAGCCTTTGATCAACCTAACCTAGCCTACTTGAGAAAATCTAACTTCAGTAACACTTGATGTCCCATTTTGGTTTTTTATGCTCACGTCTGTTACTAGGCATTAACAACGATGATACTAGAAAGTCTGGAGAGAATTTACCTTTTTTAAATGACCTCTTACATTTTACTGGGCTTAGGCTCAGGTCGTGTATAAGTCTCCAATTAACATTGAGTGTCATAATAAACGTGATTTTATAACTGTATTGCTGAATATTGAAATTAAAATCGATATTGCTTCTTATGTTGCAGGTTTCATTTTGGAACCGAGGTACCACTAGGACTTACATAATCGTTAATAATTCCCAATTGATATTTGGACTACCGTTTTCTAAAACTAAATATTTTAGAGGAAAATCAGGATTTTGCAGGCATCTCCAGACAGATTGAGAAGCAATACGTTCTAGGGGAGGATTGCGATAAAAAATCAGAACATTACTTGCCTTTAAGATCTCTAAAAGGACCGGAAATTAGCATGACATGGTGTCATCACAGGACACTGCCCAATAAGCCGGCATACAACCAGGCTCGGTGTCTTTTCGAACGACTTCTGTAGAAGTGGTAGAGATGAAGAAGAAAAATCAAGTACTACTCATCTGCTCTGTTATGCCCAACTCTTTCATATAGAAGAAAAGTACACCTAGTCGAGTATTGCTTCAACAACCTTAGTGACTTAGCGCGTACGGTAGTAAGAAGTCTATATTGTGTTTAACAAAGCTCGAAACTCTCATGAGTACCGGGAATACATATCCCCTAAATACTAAAGGGGTAAGTGTGCCCACAAAACTGGAAGCCACTGCACCTAACCTAACCCCTTACAACAGAAGACAATTATGTCAATGTATAGCGTCCAACGTCAACTTCAATTGCAGCGGTTCCACAATTTCTAAAAATAGTTTCTTAAAAAAGGTAAAACAATGAAAAAAAAAAACTTCTTTTGATGTCGATCTGATAAAAAATCTACCGTCAACGTTAAAGGATATCGAAAGAGAGGCAACAGAAAGAAATAGAAAAAAAATGTAAAACTCTTTGAGCACTTAGGAAAAGTTTCGAAAACTGGCATAACTCGTTTTCGTGTTGGAAAAAGGAAACAAACGACGAAGGAAAAGTCTTGAATTTATAAAGAATTTACTTACGCCATAAATATTTTTTTTATTACTTCTTAAGTGTAATTCAAGATCTCTCAGTCAAACGCATAAAAATTTACAATTTAGATGTAGAGCAGGGTAAAAAAGTGTAATTTTGAAGTGGGTCTTCTCTACCCTATCCTACTACCTTCCACTTCATTTGTGGAGAGGTACAAGTACGAGTATTGCCTGCGATTGAGTTTTAAGTTGAAACATTTTAGTTGCTATATAACTTGGAAACCACTTGAATCGTTTGTCGGAAAATGACTGAAATGTACGTAACACGCGCTTTCCAGAAAAGCATAAGCAGTCCTCATCATAAATCACCTCATCGTTTACGTTTATGTGCTAGGCATGGAGATTTCGTAACAAAAAAGTAAAAAAAAAAAACCAATAAAAGTGAAATGCCTTTCCTCCTTTTAACGTTACGTTTACGTTTACGTTCATAAGGACATAAACTGTGAGGTTCGTTATATTTTTCAGAACGACTGTGATGGTTAAGTTGGCCGTTGTTATTTGAGGGTGACAATGACTGCTTTATAGAACGCAAACAATTATTTTGACCTCGGAGCACATCTATGTATGCATATATTCTGCACATATATTGGAGCACATCTATGTATGCATATATTCCAAATAAAGTAGGCCTGCGCACTATATGAAGTGGTTAATACCAGGAATGGCTGGAACTAGACAGTGTCTAAGTGATTAAGATAATCTTGGAAGGATCATTGAATTGCAGGCCCAAGCTCTACCAGCTTATAGAAGGTGTGAATGAAAAGGCTAGAGCAAAGTTTGTAAAAGAAGCTATGTCACAATCCGCTGCGATACAATTATTTTCAAGATGAGTATACTATTGATGAAATATCCACTAGATGCTGAAAATACGGGTAAAGCTCCTTTAGCTTCATTGTGTGCCTCACAAGGATGACCTTCCAATACCTGCGAATGCATACATATACAGGTATGACTGCGAGCGAGGATGTTCTGCATTTTGTTGCCAAGAGTTCAATTCTAGATGAAACAAATCTTAGAAGTTTTGTATAAACGTTTCGAAAATGGACTGCGGGGTAGGCGCGGGTATCGTTCAACCTCAGTACCAGGTAGTATTGTGTTTAATCGTATCAGGATCGACTTACTGAAAATATGATCCAAGTGCCTTTTCACAGTGTTTTTCGCAACGGAACTGCACAAGAAAGTTTAACTTTAATAACTTGCCGAAGAGGCATTGAACGATGAAATAAGCTTTTGCGACTGCGCCACTACAACTCTACAACTCTTTTTATTAAGTGGAGCATGAAGTTCGACTTTCTCGTTGGAGACATTTTTCGAGGTACCTACAGACAAGCCAAACTTTAAATGAAATATTTTTTTTAAGGTTCTAACCTATATTTTGCGGAGCGCACTGTGAAAAAGCACTTGGATCATATTTTCAGTAAGTCGATCCTGATACGATTAAACACAATACTACCTGGTACGTAGGTTGAACGAAAGATGTGTCAGCTTAGGTTCCTAGAAGATTTCAGATTTAAATTCTATTTATGAAACTGGGGATTTCCCTGGACTTTAAGAAATTTACCAGAGGTTGAATCCATATACTGTAACAGCGAACTTAAGAAGGATACTAGGTATCTAGTCGGTTTCCCTGCAAGCCACTGTCTTTTAAAACAAAGGTCGATTTGTAGGTCGTTGTATCTCGGGAAACGGTACATTTTATGAAATTGACCAAGTATACAAAATATCTTGGCACCATTTTAATGCCACGTTTAACTTTCAATAATTAGAGGCAAAACTGAATGGATGTAATATGTAATAGAACTTGGAGAAGTTTTCTAGCTTAAAAGGATATTTCGTCTACATTGTAGTTTTGAAGTTTTTTTGAGGTCAGTCAATGCCACTTATATGTACATATCTTAAGTAGCAGTCGGTACCTCACCAGGCGTAATAAACAAAGAAGTGTGCTCTGTGCAACCTATAAACCAGTGAAGATGTAAGGAAGTTTATAGGATTCTGTGCCTAGAATTTATAGGAGCAATTTATAAATCTTGGTGGGGTAAAGTCACTATCAATCTATCAATAAGAGCAAATGAAGAATCTATTGCAATTACAATTAATCAAAAATAAATGTATAGTCGTTTGGGGTTAGAGTGACTGAAAAATCTACAACAGATAACAAACAAAAGAGCTTATTATTTAATAGTTCTATGTTTTAGGAACAAATTTACACAAAAATATTTTAATTTTTTTTTAAGGATAGATATGTAACAAAGTAAGTCAAGTTGCGCGCTCTTGCCTCGAAGTCAGGGTAAGAGTGCGCAACCAGTTTAAGTCACAGTTTTCGTAGTTTACATGGTCTGTGCTTTTGCTCATACCAAATTCTTCGGCAGCTTTTCATGGGCTGCTTCCATTTTAAATCAGCTCCCTAGTCTAGCAGATTTGCTTTAGGGTTATTCATTTCCTTTCCGTTTGTCTTTGGAAGTATTTTTCTGGAAAAACAAAAACAGAAATATAGTTCAGCTACAAGCTGCGACCTACCACCTAGGACGTTGTGATGTGATCGTTGCATCTTACGACAGAAGGTAATAGCCCAAAAATTGTTATTATCCTAATTGTATTCTATTTAGCATATAAAAAGTTAAATACTGGGTAAAAAAGCACTACGCACTCTTTCCCTAGACGGTACTTTTTTTTCATTGTATTTAAAATCAAAGAATGTATAATATACAAGCAGGAAATTTGGGAAGCGCTCCTCAGGGAAGGTATTTGGAAGCAATAATTTTTTAGGAAAACATTCTATGCGATGTATAAGTGATGCATTCAGAAGCAATCACTGAGATGTCCTTCCGAAAAAATCTTCTGCAACGAAACTTTAATAAAAACAAAAAGATGTGAATAGAAAAACATTCCCTATGATGCCTATATGATGGCTGGGGAAACATCATTTTCTGTCGCCAAATTGACGCGACAGGATATTGTTTGCGATTTAATTTTCGGGCATTGTAATGCATTCTGAAAGTTTATTTTGTAGTGCGGGGTTGGTTATGAGTTTTGTTTAAAAATATTATAAACATTAAAATTACATAGTTGCTGGTAAGTACCTATTACATTTTACATCCTAGGCTATATTAATTATACCCTATCCCATAGCGTATATAAAGTTTGACACGTAGTTTATAACAAAGAGAAATAAGGACGATATCCCCTATAAAGTAGGTAATGTATTATCAGCAAAATTAGAGAATTCGATTTTCTTTTTTTACAGAGGCTGTTAAAAGTGAAACTTTTGGCTACCTACAGTTTGTGGGGGAGATGAAAACCGGCTGTCCAAAAACCGTTTCTTTTTTTTAAAAGAATAATTTTATTTTTATAGTTAATTTGTTTTGTCTTTTGTTACTGTTTTTTTTGTTACTATTATTGAATTTACTTAGGTCGGCATTCATCGACCGCTCATAAATCGCTCTTAAAGTTAAGAGGCTCATAATTTAAAATTTCTGGTTGGTATTCACCGACCACTAATAGGTTTTTGTCTATGCTGTCTATGCTACTTCGACTTTGAGCGATCTCAATTTTCGGATTTCCGAATGCGTTCTCTTTCGAACATTCGGAGTCAATGGCGCTCTTTTTCGAACATGTTAGTGTAAATATGGGGATGATGTAGCACAGCTGTAGATGGTGAAATTGATGTTGGTGGATTCATTTTTTTTTTGGCAAATTTATTAGGAATTAAATAGTGGAATAAGGAACATGTTCACTAAATTCATTATAATGTTATTTTCCTCGCCGTATGATGACACATTTCTTTCTTTTCTATCCACTTTAAAAATCAACAGAAATAATTTAAAGTTGAAATGGCAGCTGATTTCGAATTATTTCGAAGTTATCTAAGACATTACCAGAGACAATAATAATTGTCTCTGATATTATCGCTCGTAACTTAAGAGTGGTTGGGACCACTCATAAGTCTTATGAGCGCTCATAAATACGCACTAATAGCGGTTGGTGAATAGGTTTATGAGGCTCTTAACCTATGAGCTGTCGGTAATTGCCGGCCTTAGTTTTTCTTAGCTTTCAAGTATTTCTTTTTTTACTAGGAATAATTTTACTTTACTTGGATTTAGAAATAAATGTAAATTAAATGAAAAAATAATAAGCGGTGTTTCTTGTTTATTTTTCTTGTGTACTATTTAGCAGATTCATCTTTGTGACCAGAGTGACCAGAGTGGAATATAATATTCCACATTGGAATATATTTTAGCTCGAGTGGAATATATTTTTTTAGAAAAATAATCACATATAAAAGTGGAATATTTTTATATTCAAATGGAATATTAAGCATATTTTTACACCACAAAAATCTGATATTTATTCATTAAATTATTCACTACTATTTAATATTATAATCATAGCAGAATGCATACTCATACATATCACTAAATTTGGCTTCACTTATTCAATACAAAATTACCTGCCATCGCCAAATTAATTCCCAACCATACTCAAAAATATTTTCCGTCTGCCTGTCAGAAATAATACTGTAAGTTAAAACGAGAGAAATATATTTTTTCAGTTACATTTTCATCCCTCATCATCATTCGTCATTGTATTACTTATAATAGCCGTGTTTTATTATAACTTATGAAAATAAAACAGTCCAAATGAAAGTAAAACAGTCCAGCTCAACGAAAAGGGTTAAGTTCTGTATTGTGGTGATTGTACAAGCTAAGCTACTTTAAAATGAAAGTTTAATGCGCTTGTTCAATTTTTTATGTAAATAGTTACTTTTGACTAACAGATACCAAATGAGAATAATATTTTGTAGCCATAGTTTTACTTTTACATCGCTAACATATTATTATGAGCAGAATATTAATTTATTCGAACATAATAATATTTGGATTGTCAATAATTATTTCTTATTCTATTATATATTATATATTATATATTTATTATATATTTACGAGCGAAAGACACACTCCTAGGGAAGGATGCACTCCTAGTGATAGCCGAACTATTTTTTAGATCACAAAAATTTAACTTGATAAATAGTAAGATCTCGTATTAGGCGTGTTTTTTTTTCAAACCTATAGAGGCTAAACATGTTTCCGCAACATGTTTTCAATGTAAAATACAACAAAACCTTAGCCTGGATAATTATCCAGTCTTATTTTTGTATGGAAAGCTTTTTCGAAATCTATATAGATTTGAAAAAAAAACGCGCCTATTGTTATTGTAACGCATACAAACCAATGATCTGTATGGATCATCGGTGATAATAAAATACGGCTATTGATATGATTGATATTGAAGAATGATATGATAACACTTCGATAATTGGAATATAAAATTGGAATATATTTAAATACAATTGGAATATAAATATTCCATTTCTCAGAAAAATGGAATATTTTTCAGGTTCTCAACTGGTCACTCTGTTTGTGACGTTTTGAAGAACCATTCTCTGGATGTATTCTAGATAGAACCCAGTAACATCTCACATTCATTCCTAGGAATCATTCTGGAATCATTCTTTGAATATGATCTGGACTCATCTGTTGGATGTATTCCAGATACATCTGTCAGATACATTCTATGTTGACTCTTCGGACACATTTTAGAAACATGAAGTGGATACATTCCTTATTCATTCCAAGGCATTAATTCGGAATTTTTTTAAAAGTTTGGATTGCTTCCCTCTGCGGACCTGCTAATTTAAAAAGGATATGAAAGAGGATACGGAGAGTCATGCCTTCTATACCCTTCCAAGGGATTGCTTCAGCATGCATGGTTGTATGCTTCTATTTCCCGCTGGGATTATTCACTAAATTTGTATCCTAAATCAAACACACATATACACTGTTTATGCCTATATACGACTTATGGAGTATCGAGTTCCCCCGCTTTCCTGACACACTGTTAAAAATTGACTTTTTTTTTAACAAAATCCGGTTGTTTTTATTATTATTTTTCTTTGTATTTGCAATTGGAAAATTTTCTTAGAAGTTGTTCTTCATTGGCGGTTAATGAAGTACACATTTTCTTATATAGCGATTTCTGCTAATTCTTTCACAGATGGAGAAAATGGCCCGGCGTACTCTTACCCGTTGCGCACTCTTACCCCAAACGACTCTATCACTAAGTATCTGTATCTGTATCTTGTATCTGGTCATTGGTAATTTTTGTAATCGACAGTAAGCCGGACAAGTAGATCCAAGCAAACGGCCTCTAAAAAATTACTATAAAAATAACAATCTTAATTATTTGAACCGATTTTAACCTCCAAAGCATCGGCAGAGAACAACAAAGCTTCATCGTACATTCTCTGAAAAAAACAAAAATCAACGTAAACCTTTTATATTACTGCTCACTTTGTTTTGTTTACTTATTATTTTGCCCCCCAAAGCAACCCAATATCTCCTAATTAAAATATGCAATCATTGTGATTGAATCCACCCAAATCACCAAGACCTAATTTCATCTGCAACCCTAATAAACCCAAACGAAAGAAACATCACACAAATAAGTCAATAAATTTGGCAGAAAAAAAAAACCGTTTAATGACTTATTTCTTTTAGCCGGGAGCCCCATTTCACGCCGGTCATAGACCCACCCGTAGCAATACAAGGATCTAAATATTATTCCTTTTAATTACAATAAACACAGCTATATAAGGGTTCATGTCTATACCCGTACATACAATAAAATATCTCCAAGTCAAATTTAACTGAAACCCATCTAAGCTGTCGCATCCATTATATGTAATCATAGCTTTAGCTGACCGTTGTTCATGTTCATGGTACGGGGTGCCTGTTCCCGTCGAATTTAGCCAATTCTCAACTTTGTATCTCACCGCATAGCAAAGCAATCGAATCACGAATCTACAATGCTAATCTCGATGAAAATTTATTACGAACCCATAAGTCGGGATCTTCATGGATGGCCATAGATCCACCATTTACCGTTCTGTGTATGTGCGCTCTGCTGTTTATTTTTATTTTGTTTTATGGTTGTAATTACTTAAAACTTTGGACAAATTTACCATTAATTTCTTACCTACGGGTTGGAGATTATGTGCGAATGCCCTGTTGTGTGGGTGCGTTGACAGTTTGTGTATTTTTCATCTCTCTACCATCGCAAAGGAAGCGCGAATATTGACAACAAAAGAAAGTGGAAAACCCTCCTCCCATCTTTTTTCGCCCCAAGAACGAGCTATAAAACAAGAGCGTGTCACTTTGGGTGTATAAATTACCTTTTCCGAGAAGGTGGCATTTATTTTTCTATTCTCTTTTATCGACTCTGGATTGTGAAAGTTCACCTTCATCGGGAAAGTATTCTCTTACTCCTTTGTTTCCTTGCGATTGCTACGGGTATCCATACTTCGACCGCCCGTCACGAATATTGTGCTTTTGAAGATGTGTAAAATATTCATTGTGAACGAGGTGTTAGGGGCCACTACCAGTCAGTGGGTGGATATTAATTCAACGCCCCAAAAAGGATTCTTCTTCCGCTTTTTTTTTTTAAATTTTTTTGACTGCATAAATTTTGATATATTTTCTTTTTGAAAGATGAAATACTTACCTGGGTTTTTCTTTAAGGTAATTTACATGCAAAGCGGATAATTTTTGATCCTTTAAGAGGATCTGAGTACGGTCTTGATGGATACAATTCGAGTCAAATGATTAGGATACATGCAATTTCTAAGGATTATGAATGTCCTTGTGGAATAGAGAATTATGGTATAGTTTGATAGAGTTGTGTAAGTTCAAGTAGAATGATTGAATGTTTGTCGTTTGGGGTCCTTTTTTAGTTCATAGCTTAGACATTTACAAGCAAATCAAACAGGGGTCAGGCGTACCTAAATTAAATTAAAGATTAATTACGACTTTTGTTTTGTTAGAAATGTCCTGCATCGCTGATCGTTGAAATTTAAATTTTATTTTTTGCCCTCTGAAAACGTGCATATGATGACGGACTCTACAAGAGGTTGGATGAATTTATAATGATTCGTGAAAAAATTAAATAAAAAGGATATGAACAGATAGAAAATGTATGACTTTTAGTATTTAGTAAGGTAAAATATTCTTTATTTTTAACTTGTCAATACAGAGCTTACTCTGCTCTCGGTTTTGTTAATTAATTCTCGAATCCATATATCACAAAATCTCTATATAAGGACCTTGCTTGAATTTGCTAGCCAAGTATGGTCTCCTTACTACAAAATCCATACTAGCCGAATCGAAGCCGTCCGGTGTAGGGTCATTCGTTCTTCCCTACGCGGTCTTCCGTTATAAACTACCGCCCTGAACTGATCGCTTGAAGCTGATCAACTTATGTACAGTTTCTCGAAAAACACCGTGATGTTGCCGATGTGCATTCATCAGCTTTAACTGGTAGCATCGACTGTCCTGCCCTCTTTGAAGTGATCTCCCTAAACACCAATCTATGTAGATCTGTTCCCTTCTTTCATCCTGTCTATCATCGCGTCAAGATTGGTTTCTACGAAGCAATATGTAGAATGCTGCATAACGCAAACAGTATGCCTAACAACCTTAATTTGGTGGCTAATAATTGGTGGGTGATAGTGATAGTCGTCGCCGCTTCTCGCGCTGAAGATACACGGTTCAAATCCGGATGCCTCCGACACATTTACATATTTCTCACGAAATAAAAATAAGTTGATCAGTTTCAGAAGTTAATGTAAAAAAAACCTACCGCGAAGGCTTAACACTGGTAGTAGGATGGAGATATGGCTGAAGAAATTGATCACACAAACAATAACAAGAATATCTTGTAAAAACTTCTGTGAATCATAAGCAAGGACAAAACTTTCAAAAGTACGCAACTCTCCTGGACACCACCCATAGAGTTAGTCAATTTGTACTTTAGAATTTGGCCACCTTACCTACAGTATTTTTGAAGTAAGGTTAAAGCATGTGAATTACAGTATTTTGTTACAACAATGGTCTTGAAATTAAGTATGTATGTTTGTAAAAGCCTGTGCAGTTATTGCGACAAAACATAACATACATAATGATTCATGGAATGCAACTTTCTGCCGCTTTTTGATGTGTAAACATCTTAGCTCTCGGTATGGGCCTCACGCGAATTTCTCGCTGTCATGCGTAACCCGTAACCAATCCTAGCAGTATTAGTGCGTAACCAAACTTAGTATAAGTGCGTTCTCTGTATTCTCTCAATCTCTGTTTATCCGCTATCAAACACAAACATATGTTTACACATCAAATTTCACGAGTACCTGGTCAGGTTTTACACGCCGAATGTTTTCATGTGCATGTTTCATAGTTTCTCTTTTAAGCAATCTTCTATAAAGTCGCCCGTCTTTAAACGCCAATTGTTTTCAGTGACTATTGTTTGACATTTGTTTTTTCGTCGCCTTTTACTTTTTTAGATCCAGGCCGGTAGCTATCAACCGCTCATAAGCTAAGACCCTCATAAACATATTCCTTTTGAAAGCTTTTTTTAAGTCTATATAGATTTGAAAAAAAAAACACGCCTAATATCAGAGACAATTATTACTGTCTACGGCAATTATCTTAGATAACTTCGAAATAATTCGAATTCTGCTGTCATTTAAAATTTAAATTATTTCTGTTGATTTTTGAAACGGGTAGAAAAGAAATAAATCCGAATTTATCAGACAAGGAAAAGAAAATTATAACAAATTAAGTGAACATGTTCCTTATTTCACTATTTACATAATTGAATTGAATTTGACTAAAAAAAATGTATGCACCAGCATAAATATCACTATCTACAGCTGTGCTGCATCATCCCCACATTTGCATTACCATTTGTCACTGACACGTTCGAAAAAGAGCACAATCGGAAATCCAAAAATCGATTTTCTCATAGTCGAGGTAGAATAGACAAAAACCTATTAGTGGTCGATGAATACCAACCAATTTAAACTTAAGAGCCTCTTTACTTTAAAAGCGATTTATGAGCGGTTGATAACTACCGGCCTTAGATTTTTACTAGATGTACGCTCTGTGAATCGAAAACGAAAATAAAGCAAAACACAAAACTCAGAACAGCAATAAAAAAAAACGTCAAAAAACAGGCAACGAAAATCAACCGGTGACTGTCCAGGTTGCTGTTCTTCCATCGCATCTTCTTTCTTTTTCCCACTTACGGAATTTCGAAACTTGCACATGAAAACATTCATAGTGTAAATCCTGACCTGGTACTCACGCCTTTTTTTTTTCTTTTCTTCTTGGAAAAAAAAAACCAACCACTTTTTTGGGTTTTTTTCCTTTTTCAATTTGGAAAAACGGCCAAAAAATGTTCTGACGTTTTTTGCAAACAATTTTTTTTTGGCGTTTTTTCATAAATGGAAAAATTGTCTAAAGAAGTTATGGAAACAATGCCAAAACTCTTAGCATATACACCAAACTATTTGGGTGATTTTTCCTAGGAAAAATCACCACAGTTTTGTATGGTGATTTTCGGGCTTTATTTTCCTTTTTCTTTTTTGTCGTAATTTCAGTCTGTCTATGCCGCCTTTTAGTCAGTGCATGGCAAGCGCACGGCAGGTGCTACAGTGTCCGTTTCATTGCATATGTCCGACAAAACTAGTTTAAGTCTGCAACCATGATAAGGCAGTGTCATGTGAAAATACATTCAACTATTGAAAGCAGAGCATGTATTTTGTTTTAGGACTGTTGGCCGTTGGGAGTGTGGCCGAACGATACTTTTTAAGTGATATCTAAAGAAATAGTGCCTTGCGAAATCCGAATTCACGAGCTCACCTGGTTGGTTGGTTGGTTGGTAGGCCACGTAGGCCACGAGTCGGGCCCGTTGTGTTCCCCTCTGGAACTGAGCTGAGAAAAAAGGCGTTGTGGTGTGTGTTAGTGAAAGGGGGTAGTGTAGTGGAATGGAAAGGTTGGAAGGAGCATGTGAATTCAAGAAAAACGCTCTGTGTCGTGTAAACTCCAGTGTTTTGGAGAAATCGATAGATCTGAGCGATGTCAGCCCGGGTAGGATGTGTCTTCCCAGGTATATTTTTGCCTTATTGAAGATAGAGCAGGACAATCGCAGAGGAAGTGTTTGATACTTCCGTCTTCTTCTTCGCAACCCGGGCAGGTGCTGTGCTGCACTAGTCCCATTCGGTTAGCATGTTTATTTAAGTTGATGTGTCCCGTATAGAAGCCAATCAACATTTTTATTTGTACTCTACCCAAATTCAGTACTTTCCTAGCCCGCCGTGGATTTGGAAATTCCATCATTTCTTTGGCAGCCTTGCAAGTTGGGATCTGACTCCACATTTCTGCGTGGCGTTTTGCAAAGTTTTCACTGCTTGTACTGCGGCACCAATAGTATTTAAAGTGAGGTTTTCTACGTCTTCCACCGCTGCTCTTGCAAGTTCGTCTGCCCTTTCGTTCCCCGCTATATTGTTGTGGCCAGGTACCCAGAGCAGATTTACCATGCAGGATCTTGCAACGGTGTTGAGTTTTTCTTTGCATTCCTTCACTAATTTGGAATAAGTTAGTGGGTTCGCAAGTGCTTTAAGTGTAGCCTGACTGTCCGAGCAGATGTGTACGCAAGTGTCTCTGGTGTCGGCATTGACGAGTTCGTCTACACCCCTGAGAATTGCAAAGACTTCCGCCTGGAAAACAGTCACCGAGGGTTCTAAGTGAATGGATATATTTATCAGAGGATCTGAACAGTGTACACCAGCTCCCGATTCTCTGTTAATGTGCGATCCATCCGTGTATAATACAATGCCTTCTACTTCGGCAAACATTGTGTCTTGTAGCCATTTTTCACGGCTAGGGGATTCGACGAGCTGACCTCCTCATAGGGTCGTAATTCTCTTGACTCGGTGGTGTATAGCCGCGATGTAGTCATTCGGAGCAGCTAAAGCGGCCTTATATGCTCAGCTCAGTAATATTTAGCCTTTCATTAGCAATAACTTAATTTAATGTCAGCGATTAGGTACACATTTGTCCCAAATATTCTAGTTTGTATGTTAATTTTTAAATGGCTCATTATTTGCTCTTCAAATAAAATAACGATAAATAGTTACACCCTTCACGTTCATAAAGAAACTACATATGTCGGAGTCGCAGACGGCCAGACAGATCTTAATCTATAGTTCATCTCATTTTCTATATCCATAGACTAGACACGTAAAGAAGTTTTGTACTGCGAGACATTCAAAATATTTTTGTGATGATGTCGGGCTATGATTTCATTATTTTCCAAAGGCTTTTTTTGTGTTGGAATCTCATTCTTAGGGATTGCGTGAACAGAAGAGTGAATGGAATAGTGTCATAGATGGGATTGACAAGGGTTGCAAATTGATTTATATTATATGTATGTGTATTAAATGTTTATAATCTAACGTTAGAAAGTAACCTTTTCAAAAGGAGACAACTTTAAAAAGGCATTTTATTTAAAATAGTAAACCAGCATACGCATACTTCTCAAAGAGTAATGACTTTTTTTTACAGCTTGGAGGACGCATACCAGACTACAGGCCGAGGCAATTAATTCAACAAGCAACAAGAACAAAAAAAAAAAACAAGGAATCTATCATACATTCCTACTGCGTCCTGCCATACACATTTTCTATTTCCTTTTATTTTCATATTCATTTCAAATACGAATAATTTTTTAGACACACAATATGTATGCATGTACTGAACATATCTACATACAGATGTACATGCATTATGTCATTCACGAGATTCTTTTTCTTCTGGTGTTACCATTGTGTGGAAACTTTAATTTTAACTTTAATATTGAGGTGTTAGATTTGTGAACAATTTAAAAAGTTTTCAGACGAAAAGACCTCATCCATAGGACATCAAGTCGGCATATGTAATATCTTACATCCTCACAAAGAGCTTTGCCGCTGCTTACGAGTATGTGTCATTCTTTGAAAGTGCTTTATAAAAATCTTATTTTTTCTTATGTTTAACCTTTAAGTAGGTAGGTGAGTAATAGTAACGTAAGTAGGTACACTCAGAAAAAAAACTTGTAATCACAACAATTTTATGTTTTGTCACAACAATAATCGTTGGTTAAAATCTGTTCAACAACTGAAATTGTTAATTCAAGAATTCTCAGTCTTAGTTACTACATCTCAGGCAGAGACTCTTCACGGGTCGGGAGCCCGTTAAGTAAGTAAGTAAGTTACTACATAAGAATAAAAGTTCTTACATCAAGAAACAAAGTTCTTACATCAAGAATAAAAAGTTCTGACATTCAAGAACTTACATTGTTGTGCCAAATGAGATCTTGTTAAAAAGAATTAACAATGGAATACTTGCACCAAGAATACAGAATAGTTAAGAAATTAAGAATGAGGTATTTACGCTGAATAGCAAATGCTTAAAAAGAATAAAAAATGTAAATTGTTGCTTCAAGGAAACTAATGTTAACCTGGAATCAAAAATACTTATGCTGGTTTGGAATTTTAAATTAAAAAAAAATGATTCCTTGCTAGAGCTGAAAATCAAGAGATAATTAAAAAATTCAAAAATGACCACATTCGTTTTAACAATTCTATTTTAAGAATACCCAAATATGTATGTACAATTGTACATGTATCTTGCAACACCTAAAAAAATGTCATGCATAATATCTCAAGCTTTATTATCAGTAACGTGAAAATTCGGTAAAGTGTTCCAGATTGAGTTTCCTCTTGTCGAGGTAGTATCAGGTGGATATGTTGTCAAATTAGTTTCACTTTGGTAAATACACACATAACGAATACTGTCTTGAACTTCTGCACAATCACTTTGGCCATCTTTTTTCTCTCTTGTATAAATTCTGCAATAGTATTTTGCGTTAAAACCTGGTACAAAACCTAACACTTCGTTAAGTCCTAAATTATCGCTCAAAATTTGCCCAAGATAAAAAAATACGTTCGCTACTTTTCCTTCGATATATAAATCAATTCCATTGGTGGACAAGTCCTTAATACATTCAACAAGTTTGTTCAAAGTCAAAATGAATTTTTAAGTTTAATTATTATTATTTTTCACAAACTGATCTTCACTCACGAAAGAAAACAACGCAATTTAAGAAAACGCAATGAAAAGTAAAGGGTGATTTTTTAAGAGGTTGAGAACTTTTTTTAAAAAAAAAAACACAAAAAATTCGAAAAAATGAATGAAATATTTATTTGAATCATCGATAGTTTGAACCTTGCAATTTAATGTTTAAAGATAATTTCATGCAAATGTTGACCGCGGCTGCGTCTCAGGTAGCCCATCCGCTGAGTCCAATTTTGGCATACTCTTTCACACATATCGGCCGGTATCTCACGAATGAATGCATGGATGTTGGCTTCCAGTGCGTCAATCGAAGCGGGCTTGTCCCTATAGATATTAGCCTTGACATACCCCCACAAAAAATAATCTAATGGTGTCAAATCGCACGATCTAGGCGGCCAATTGACCGGCCCGAAACGTGAAATTAACTGTTCACCAAACTCGCCTCGCAATTGCGCCATTGTTTCGCGTGCTGTGTGGCATGTGGCACCGTCTTGTTGAAACCACATATCATGCAAGTCAAGAACTTCCATTCCGGGCAAAAAAAAGTTTGTTATCATCGCTCGGTAGCGTTCACCATTGACAGTAACGCTGCGATTCGCATCATCTTTGAAGAAATATGGCCCAATAATGCCGCCGGCCCATAAACCGCACCAAACAGTGGCTTTTTCGGGATGCATTGGTAGCTGTTGCAATGCTTCTGGCTGATCTTCACTCCAAATGCGGCAATTTTGCTTATTTACGTACCCATTCAACCAAAAATGAGCCTCATCGCTGAACACAATTTTTCGATAAAAAAGCGCGATGAACATTTCGAACCGAGCACGAATTTTGATAGTAAAATTCAATAATTTGCAAGCGTTGTTCATTTGTAAGACGATCCATGGTTAAATTGCAAACCAAACTGAAGCTGTTTGACAGTGACACAAGGTACTAAACACACGTCAGCTGTCAAAACCAGTGTTGCCAAAACCAAACCAGCTAAAAAATCACCCTTTAGTTATAATTTCAAACGACACAAATGATTGGTTCTTAACTAAACAATAAATTGTTGCGCGAAGATATGATTTGTTGAGAAATCAAGAATTTATTTTGTTGCCATAAGAATTAATTTTTGATTAGATAATATAATTCTTAAACACCAATGTGAAGAAGAAGCATTCTTTTTCACTAAGAATTTTTTTTATGCAACTATTTTCATTGTGGGCACCGTAGCGCAAGTGGTTAGTGCGTCGGACTACTGAGCCAGCGGTCTTGGGTTCGAATCCCGCCGTAAACACCTAAAAGTTGTTCACAGTGCCCACCTCTTTCGAATGTCTGACTAGCATCAAAGAGTATCATTTGTCACGATTGAGCTTCTCAACTCGCCGTTCGGAGTCTACAAAAAACTGTAGGTCCCTTCCATTCGTGAAAATATATAACACGCACACACAAATGGTTGCGAGAAGCAGGCCCCGGTACACCTCGAGCTGTAGCGCCAACTAAGTAAGTAAGTATTTTCATTGTTGATAAGTCAACAGTTTAAAATATCTGGATGGAGAATAAATTGTTAGGCTAAACATTTTCCACAGTAGTTATTGTCTAACAACAGTGTATTTCTTTTGCCTTAAGGATGAAATTGTTATAAAAAGAATTTGTATTCTTGAAAATTTAAAAAATTTGATTGTTGTTTCAAAAACAACATTTTTGATTCGAGTATTCAATCTCGAATAGAAATATTTAAAAACAAAATACTTGAGAAAACACTTTTCTTTTTAATCTAACAATTTTTCACTTTTGATACTAATGTTAACACTTACAAATATTTGCCTTGAGTATGAGATTTTTGATTCAAAAACTTCAAACCAAATATTCTAAAAATACATTTGTTGCCGCAAGAACTAGTATTTACTGGCAACAATTTTATGCTTACAATTTTTTAACAATTGAAAATTCTTTTTTCAATAATGTTTTTTTTTTTTGAGTGTAGTGGGGTGCTGACAACACGCCATCATGATTTCACTTTATTACGCTTATCTTTCCTCTGGTAAGTGGTTCTGTGGTGGAATTGTCATTATGATATCGTTCTGGGGAAGAACAATATTAAAGGAATTAACTTTAAGACCCCTTTATAGAGTTTTTAGTCGTCGTTTCCAAAATAGTGCTTTCCATATTAATTTTTGAAACAATTTTTTGTTTTAACAAATTCGCTATCATCTGTATCAATTAGGTCCGACTCTTCACTTGAATCTTCACTTACACTGCGGTTCACTAGATTAGAAGCAGTCAATTCCGGGAAATGAAAAAGGTCTATCTTTCGATATATGGCAGTTTCAGAACAAAAGATGATGGTGAAAGAAAGAATGGTTTGTGCTAATGCAACGGTGAATTCCAAAATGTTAAGTAAACAGGCTACCTGTATTTTTGAGACACGTTAGCTGAATCAGTCAAATTCGCATGCATTTAAAGCGGTTCATAAGATTAGAAGCAGTCAAATTACTATCGTTGTTTGTGAAGAGATTTATTTTTTTTTGTATAAAAAGTAAATTTTGTCAATAAGAAAGGGTTAGCTTTATTTTTTCTTCAAGAACGGTAAACAAAATTGCTTGACATTGTCAAGAGGGCGAAAATAGACGATTACAATTCGGAAGGCTTATCCAAGTGTGCTATCATTGGCAGGATCGAGCGGAGTAATCATGCTGTTGGTTATCATTTAATGGATCCAAAAATGTACGGAAAAAATACAAAGGAAATGTTTCCACGGCCCATACAGCTGCGGAAAGACGAAAAATTGTCCGATTAGCTTTCAATTCAGAGGTTTCGACAGCTAAGATCGGAGATGTAGCTGGTGTTACCTCAAGTAAATCTACTGTCCGACGTGTGATTCTTAGTGCCAAATACCTCAAGCAACTTAAGCAGAAGAAAAAACCACCACTTAACGCTTCGCGAAAAATCCACCTGGGATGTGCCACAAGGAGCAGGTTCTAATAGCTGGAAAAAATAGGTCTTTTCTGACGAAACTAAACTTAATTTAGATAGACCGGATGGCTATAACTATTACTTCCACGATTTAAGAAAAGAAAAACTCTTTTTAAACCGCCATCATAGCAGAGAAGGGGGCGTCAATTGTCTTGGGTACAGTATCTTATTATGGCACCGTCGACTTGGTGGTTCAAAGCTCTAAAATGGCAGGAAATAGCTACACAGTGGTGATGAAATCTTCTTTTCCGAAGATCCACGATCCCTTCGGATCACTTTCGTGGACATTTCAACACGACAACGCTCCTATACACACAGCTCGCATTGTAAAATCGTTTGTTGCTAGTAAAAATGTTGAACTTGTACCATGGTCACAATATTCGCCAGAAGTAAGCACTATAGAAATTGTCTGGGGCTGGCTCATACGAAAAGTATACGAAGGTGGAAAGCAATACCATGATAAAGAAGCGCTTTCGAAGCCGTTAAGCCTGTCTGGAATGAGATTTCACTCGACTATATAGACTCATTGCATAACTACCTATAATACCGAACTTTTGAGGTAATTTTGAAGAAAGGTGATTCTATTCATTATTAAAAATTGTACCTGGAGTATGAATTCAAAATTAAAATTAAAGTTTCATAAAAGGAAACCAAAAAACATTATTTTTTTCATTCATTTGTAAGGTGCTTCTAATCTTATGAACCGATTTAAATTTGAAATGAATTCAAAATTAAAATTAAAGTTTCATAAAAGGAAACCAAAAAACATTATTTTTTTCATTCATTTGTAAGGTGCTTCTAATCTTATGAACCGATTTAAATGCGTGCGAATCTGACTGATTCAGCTTAAATGTCTCAAAAGTACAGTTAGCCTGTTTTCTTAACATTTTGGAATTCACCATTGCATTCAGCACAAACCACTCTTTTTTTCACCATCATTTTTTGTTCTGAAACTGCCATATATCGGAGGATAGATCATTTTCATTTCCCGAAATTGCCTGCTTCTAATCTAGTGAAACGCAGTGTATATAGTGTCAATAACAGTTGAATGCGTTCCTGATCTTTTTCAAATGACATTTTCCAATTACCTATACAAATTTACCCAGTAAAAAAAAAATTACACAACTGGGTAGGTGGGGTTTTGACAGCACCCTTACATCTTGAAGAGTCTGTCACAGCTTACTTGTGCAACCAAACTTTTTTAAAACCATCTGAATCTGTTTAATGGAATACAACAGGAAGGTACTATACCGACAACAGGTGTTGTCAGTCGCAAAGTATAATATTTTTGAAAAATAAGGGTTTGGGGTATTGTCCACCTACCCAGTTAAAGGTTAAAATTTGCTATATATAGCTTTTTAGAAGTAATATTTCATGCCAAAGATTTTAGCAATCAAACCAAATGGAAATTGCCAGCACGTTTCTGAACATTGTCAAAGAGGACACCAAATTATTAGCACAATCATATAACAAAGGCAGGCATTATAATACTTAGTATGCGTTTATTCTGCTGAGTTTATTCAATGAATAATTTTATGGCATTAAATAATGAAAACTGATTTCGGGAATATGTAATGAAATCGCATCCTGGAGCTCCAATTTTGAAACAATTTTTCGAGCTTTTGAAGCCGTATCTCACGAATGTTGCGCTCGATGTTAGCTTCTAAGTCTGGAATTGTTATTAGCGTCTGCATAGACTTCAAAAACCTTCACAGAAAATAGTCCAGTGGCGTTAAATCACATGATCTTCGATCAGTGAAGACTTCATACACATTATATATGTTAAAGCAGCAGGAAGTTGATGATGATTTTCCAGCGATGAGGCTCACTTCTACCGCTCTGGATAGGTCTCCATATCGGAAACATCCTTCTATTCTTATCGAGCCTCCATTACGTGCCCAAAGGTTGACTAGTATTTACTGCGAATTGAAGCCAGGCGGTGTCATTGAGCCATACTTTAATGAAGAAGATGAGGGCCAAATGGTCAATGGTGACCACTATATGCCTATGATAACCGAGTATTATCACGTATCGGGTGCCACTTAGAGGATTTGCGAGCCAGTTGACGTTTTTGCGATATTAACTGGCCACCAAGATCATGCGATTTAACGCGCATAGATTTCTTTTTATGTGGTTTAGCTAAATGTCATACCAACACCAACAACTCAGTTACACTGGAGTAATCTTCTATACCAGCATCCACCAAGTAATGGTTAGGTTAGGTTGAGAGGGGTGTGTGATTGAACGAGCAATCATTTTCCACTCGGAGGCCCGAAGGTCCATTGTGAAGCCCCTCCCCTCATAGTTTGGGAGTAAATCCTCTTTTTACCAACTCGTAAACAAGTTTGTACTCTAGATGAATCGTAGAAGATCCGATATCTTAGATTTTCCGAGTTCTGTTATGTCTTCCAGGAATCTATGACCTAAAGTACGGTGGCGTCGGTCTTGGAGGGCGGAAGAGTGGCAGAGCTGGATCGATTCGCTTTCTTCCTCATCTCCGCAGTTTCTACAGATATCGTTGGACTCAGGTAGCCATTTGCTTATCATGTGACCTACGGCACAGTGTCCTGTGATTATTTCGGTGATTAAGCGTATGGAGGATTCATCCAGATGTAACATCGTCTTTGTCCTATTAAGATCAAGTTTCGGCTATAAAGAGCGAGATGTGACGTAGTCGGTTCGTGTGAGCCACAGAGCGTTGGTCTCTTTTTCAATTATATGGTCGATTGTTCTAAACAGGGTTTTAATCGGTGGCAGTATGGAGGTGTCAGCATCACTATTGCTCAAGGCTGATCCAGCTCTAGCTAGTTCGTCTGCTAACTCGTTCCCTTCAATATTGCTATGTCAGGGTACCCAGTACAGTCTAACATTGTGGTGCCTTATGGCATTTAGTGCATTGTGACATTTTTGGACTGCCATTGATTTTATTGTGCTTGATCCTATTGCTTTCAGAGCTGGCTGACTATCCACCAGAATGGCTATCTCCGACGGATGGAGGTCGCTTCCTTTTATGAATATTGCGGCCTTTTTGGAAAACACTGCATGTATCTGGTAGTCTGAAGGATCCGCGTTTATTTAGTGTTTTTTAGTAGAGCCCTGCTCCAGTACCTAAATCCATTACTGCGCCGTCGGTGAAGAATACTATTTCACGGTCTCTGATCACCTTGTTCGGGAACCAGTCTTCCCTACTGGCGAATAGGATTGGTACGTTCAAGTTAAAGTCATAGTGAGGAGTAATGTAGTCTGAGGTCTTGGTTAGAATTTCAGGATTGCATCTCCTCAGTTCCTGTATTTTTCCGAGTATAGCCGCATGGCCATGTCTTAGCAAATCAGATTCACCAAGTAATAGCCGAGATACCACCCGAAAGGTCGAAGGATCGACTACTGCGATGGTCCAGAGTCGTCCCTTTGATGGACACATTATTTTTCAATAATAACAAAACATAACACAACATTTCCGATAGAAAAATACCTCAAAGATTTCTCTATAATTTTTTTTTTTAAATTCCGGACTTCAAACTTGATTACTTTTATAATTATTTTTCTTTTAAGTTTTGACAGCGGGGTAACATGAATATTTCCTGTTGAAATCAGTCATATAAATATTTAAAATTTTATTTAATACAAGAAGGTTTTGCAAGTATCCATACATAGGTCCTCCTAGAACTTCAGGAGTTAATATTTTTTGGAAAGTTTGTCCCATAGTGAATGCAAAAAACTATAATAATCAGTGCTCTTAATATTAAAATACCTTATGAGTTATGAACCATATCTAAATACGTACCTTTGCGAGTATCCGTATTTTTTTTAACTGAGTAGCATTTACGACACAGCAATTCCGGCTATAAACCGCTTCCTCTAAAACTAATACATACTTGCGGCTAAAAGTAATTTTAATTTATTTTGTGAGCAGAGGATAAACACAACAATGCCTGCGCCCTGCGGTAAAATTTAATAAAAACAAAAATCCAATCTGGTTTCCTTTTCATTTAGTTTTAAACTTCAAAGCTGTTTTTCTTGAATGTGATTTTTGTGGTTGCGACAGTAACATTCGCAGCCGACTCCTTGACATCGGCAGTGAATTTTATTGTCATTGGGTTGTTGTATGGTTGTTCAAATAAAATTCTTTTTGATTTCACTGCACTACGCATAGAGCACCCAATAAAACGCGGGTTGTTTCATGTCTACAAGGACACTTTGACGTCGCGTGTTACATTTCAGCGATAAAAAAGTCATCCATTGTCATCTGTTTAACTGCTCAGTCTTAATCCTAACAATTGTGTTGGAAGGAAACACCAGCAAGTAATCGAAAGAACAAAGTCGATTTTGCTTACTTGCAAAAGTAAGAATCACAAAAAGGGTTTTTTATTCTTTTTTAGGTAGCTAGTTTTTCCACCAAAACTAATGGGGCCAGTTTATGTCAGTTTTCAATCACTGTGTGACTGTGTGTAATTTTAGTTAGTATGAGATAAAAAAAAAATAAATAAATAAAATAAAAAAAACAATTTAAAAACTAATTACAGTTTCCACCTTTATGAGTTTTATCGAATTTACCATTCACTACTTATAAAATAAAACAGTGCTTGGAATTCGTAAAGCTAAGGGGCTAAGTCGTATTTCAGCCGATTAAAGTCTAATGGAACCAGCTTCCCCCTAACATACGAAGGTTAAACACAATGAGCTAATTTTAGAAAAAAACTATCTAAACAGCAGCAACTTAGTCATTTCATTCCCATCTCACTTCCGATTTGTATTCTTCCTTGCCCTTTTGATTAAGATTCTTCATGTCCATAACTAAAAAATAAGAAATATATGTTAAACCATATTATATCCCGTATATCATCAAAAGTCTAAAACTAATATGTACCGAGTCGAATGATAAAATAAATAAATAAATAAATTAATAAATAAATCTTTTGTGTGGATCGAATATCTTTGATGCGCAAAAACAGCTGAGGATGTAAAAATTGATTTTATTATATACATATCGTCGCCTGGATGCTATCTTGTTCAATGTCCATTTTTCAAAATGTTGGGAAATCAATTTTTAAAGTTTAGATTGAAAATTTTTGTTCATATCAGAAAATTTTTGATTGGTATTGATTTTTTTCTGAAAGCCTTGACAATTTTGTTTTTAAAACAAGTCACAGAAATTGTTTTTCTTTTATTCTGAATTAGTTATAAATTAAATCAACGAGAAAGTCATTTTGGATATTGAACAAAGTTATATGGAGTGACAACAAGTTGGTAAACTTTTTGGATATTGAACAAAAAAACTCAATATTGAACAACATAGAAAAAAACATAAAAAGAGAGGAAACATAAAGTTGATTATGTTATATAGAACAAAAAAATAGTTTTATTGTTTAAAGCTGATTTAATAAAGAATTTTGAAAGAAACAAGAAAAACACATAATGTTGCAATGTTTTCTTTTGGAGCGAATCAAAATCATGTGGGTTTAAGTAAAAAGACTTATTTGTTTCTGAATTCAAATCTTTATTTTAGCAAAAAGTTAAAAAAAATTACATTCTTCTTTTAGGAACGAAAATTCGGAAGTATTATTTGCAAGCATCGGTTCACAAAATTATCTTTTTGGTTTTTGGAAGATCTCTTAAAACGTTTTTTTAAAATAACGGTGAGGCAAGATGCTATGTAATTTCCTGAACGCCCACTTAGCGTTTCGTGCCAAATTCCACAATAAGTTATTCTGTTATTTTGACAAAATCCGGTCAAGTTATAGACAGCATACTTACGCCTATAATAGTAGCTTGAGACGTTTGCCTAAGGAAGAGAAGGGCATAAACAATAACTGCCGTATCTGCACGATTATTCTTTCGATCGATATCGCGCTCAACCTTCGCTTCATTATAATAGCTGCGATGTGTATTGTAATCTTGTGTTTCAGTTGCATTCGGATTTTTCGTAGCTTTAAACTTAGCACATTTAACGAAAATGTCTTTTTAGGTTTGAAAAAAGATAAGTTGAATGACTCATTTAAAAGTTTTCGGTAAATAAAATAAGGCTTTTTAACTTTCTCAACATACATTTTGTGCATTTTTGTCAATGAAAGGCCAGCTTCGAGATATTGTTTTTTTTTTTTTGTGTTTGTTCGGCAGTAGTGAGAATGCATCATTGGGAAACTTTTTATGTGTTTCTTTGCTATTTTTAAATCTTCTTCTAGTATAACTTTTTTAATAAATTTTCCATGTTTAGGAGCGGAATGAGTATCCGTTTCATTATATTTGTCGAAAAGAAGTAGTATATGCGTTGCTGAGAAATATCAAGAGTCGACAAAAAGAATTTTTTACTGACATCAAATAAATGGTTTTCTTTTTCGAAGAAATACTTACACGATCCAGTTTTTTCTGTTCTTTTTCGTTTTGGTAGCAACATTTTTACATATTTAGAATAAAACTGCCCTTTTTCGGTGTCATTCAATTTCCAAAAGGCATTAAATATTCGTTCGCGATCTTCATCCAAAAATTTTGTATAACAATCATGACTGGAAGTAATACGAATATTGAACAAAACATCCAGAATTGTGGATAGTGGACAAGATCACAAGATAGAAGTTATGAAATAGTTTTTTTTAAAAATATACTAACAATTGTTCAATATAATACAAAAAAGATGAAAAGCAGTTTATTGAACAAAAATGACATGACAAATCGTTAAAAAAGTATCATATTGTGTAGCGTACACCTTAAACCGAAAGAAACAAAAATTGAATTTCGTTCAGTTTCATATTGAACTGTCGATTCCCCATAGCTTTGACACAAACCGGACATTTAACGAACATACCTCTAGAATCAATACAATTTGTACCACTGTTCAAACTTGGTTACCACTGAACTATAGTACTCACGCTCAGAAACCACTTTCTTGGCGTGCAGACTTTCTTTTGCGTATAGACAGTGATCGTGGTAGGGTGGTCAAATCCCCCAAAATCTTCCACATCTGGATAAACTCCATACCATCGGAGCTAAAGATCTGAGGTAAGCGTGTTCATTTGCTGGTGCATCCAAATTATTTTTTTTTTTTGCTATAACATACTTCCTTCTGCAGCGATATTGCATCTAGGTAACTAAGTACAGATAACCCCAATACGTATCTATATGTGTACGACGAATTAAGGTCCATGCACCCATCAGACATAAAACGAAAGAAGCATCGATAAAATAAAACGAAAGGTATGTAACACTCTATACTTTTAGTGCAAGTGTTAATTTTTATTTGGTGTCCACAGATATCTGCGGACGCCCATTACATGTTCGGTTGCGCCTACATTTTCCTAGCTACATAAATATATGTACATATAATATGTAGCAGGAGCCGAAAAGAGAGCGTCCGCAGTCCTTATTATTTTCTTTCATCTCGATTTTGCCTGCTGTGCTACCATCGGTAATATCGATCTTCGCAACGCCGTGCTCTCACGCAGTTCCACTTTTACGCTAAAAGGGAGACAACGTGCGCAAAAATCGATCTGACCTAGTGATAACACACGTGCTCTCGGGATTATTTAACCTCCAGCCTGTATCAATTCACCATCCGTACCATCATCTCCTCATCACACAACGATCAAGTGCAGAAAAACCCCAATTAAAACAAGTGCCCATAGTGTAGTGTTTCCTTTTACTTCGATTACTTACGTGCTATATTACCTTAACCTCAATCCTTGCCCTAATAAGATAGTGATTATATTAATTAGTTACTGTAAATAATTTTGCTATTCATATCTATATAAGTTGTAAAAAAAAAAAAAAAAGGAAAAAAAAGAAAATCTAATCTATAAATCTATAAACATTGCCTAAGAAATTTAGAAATTTTAATATATAATACACAAACGCATACATCATTCTCATCTGCTCAACAACGAAGGAAACTTGTGGCCACAACTTTCGCCGTATGGAAAAATTGTAAGTACATGCAGAAATTATTTGCATAAGTATTAAATTTCTTTGGCAATTATTTACATCCATATAATATACATATACGTTTCTAAAATTCATTAAATTACATTGTGCTATACTTATACTTAATCTCGTAAATTTCGTTAAAATAATTATTAAGTGGATTAAAAGCAAAATCATATAACTACTTACTACCTATTGTTTTGCACATAAACACATTTACCCTATATATACCTACTTATAGTTTCTTGCATTTTATTTAGTTTCTTGCATTTCTACATGATAATTAATTAAATTATATATATACTTAAAACCATATATACTTTTAAAGTCTCTTAAAGCAAAAAGCCCTAAACAGTGAAATGCTAAACTTTGACTCTTCAAATTTAATAAATATTAAGTTTTGATCATATGATAATATGAAGCCATTACGCGTTTAACTTCATAACTATTAAGGTTGTGATCCGGTAGATATTTCGCAAGGGTATCTATTGGGACTATCCTAAACAAAATTGGACAAGGGATAGTCATGGTGCATCTGATCTAATCAGGTGCATAGGGGAGGGCATGTCCGCAATGTTTCACAACACCTGAAACAACATCAGCTTCGTTCGTTCATATACCTCTGTCATCTCTTATCTTTGCCTATTCTCTCTTGAATATTTTTTTTTCTACTTCTACGATACCCAATTAAATTTTGATCCAGGCACGAAAATTATGTGTGCATAGGGAGGCAGCAAGATCCCACCCCACCGTCGAGCTAACGCCGTGCGATCGCAAGCGTGCCTACTGCTGCCAAGGGACTCAGGTCAACCACCACCTACCTTCACCAACCCACCTAGCTATGACAATTGAACAAAACAGTTGTCTGTAACTTGAAAACTAAAAGAGATAGAATAAAATGGGTTACGCCAAATGAAAGAGCGTCCCAAAATTATGAAGACTGCATACCTAACTTAATTTCGTAAAAAATGTCCTTTTGAACAAGATAGCATCCAGGCGACGATATGTATGTAAGTAGAATACCTATAACTGGCGTATTCCCCATGCGATCAGTCCCTTAAACAAAGTTTGGCTAATATTACTTACTTACTTAGTTGGCGCTACAGCTCGAGGTGAACCTGGGCCTGCTTCTCGCAACCATTTGTGTGTGCGTGTTATATTTTTGCACTAATGCAAGGGACCTACAATTTTTTGCTGACTCCGAACGGCGAGTTGAGAAGCTCAATCGTGACAAATGATACTCTTTGATGCTTGTCAGACATTCGAAAGAGGTGGGCACTTTGAAAAACTTTTAGGTGTTTGCGGCGGGATTCGAACCCAAGACCGCTGGCTCAGTAGTCCGACGCATTAACCACTTGCGCTACGGTGCCCACTTGGCCAATATTATCAATGATCAATGATTGGACCACTGTTTTGTGCGCTTCATATAAATGAACTTCCATCGATTATCAAACACTTTGCTGACGATGTTCAGATTTATTTCAGCTGCCCTCTTGGTTTTATTAAACACTGCGTAACCTGTAAAAATGAGAATTTGGAAAAGATTGGTCACTAGTCGCAAAAGTCTTTTTGCTCAACTCAACGAAGTCTAAATGTTAATTAATAATGTAAATTAATAACTGTTTGAAACACTTAGTGGCTTTGCTGTGACTGTGATTTTTTCATTTAAGTAGGTATGTAGTTTCGGAGATATGCGCGGGGAATGGAGTTTTTCGCACGTTTTCGGCAATAACTCCCAGTTTCTTTCAGAAAAAAATATTTTTGAAATCTGTGCTTTAAGCCCTTTCGAATGATATCCAACATGTTATATTTTAAAGAATTTTTTTTTTTTTTTTAGTTTAAATTTTGGCCACCCTATATAGTTATTTCACAATATTTTTCAGTGATTAGTTGTTTCAAATATATGGACCACCGTGATATATGAGTGAGCTAAATTTCAAGTTTCTAGGTAGAACGTTTCTTGATGTTTTTATCGTAACAGATATTTTAGATTTAGAGTGAACTTATAATGGTTCCGTGTTACCATTGGGCACGGAACCTTAAAAAATTATGAAAATACAAATATAGGTAAATACATTTGAATTTATTTTTATAAAAAATCATTAATATTTATTCGTCAGATATTAGTTTTTAGCCGATTTTTAATTTTAGTAATTTTATTATTTAGTAAATAGTAGTAAATAGTATCGTAGTAAAAAAAATACAAACACTTTGGTGAAAAAATCATCAAAATCGGTCCAGTACTTTTAGATATATTGTATTATTTCGGCGCTTCCATACAACCTGAACCACTGTGCGCCGTGCCTATAGGACTGCTGACGCCGTATATGTATATCGAGTATCTCGCCTTGTATAGTATGTCAATCTGCTTATCTTCCATCGTCTTGTTTTCGGATATTCTCTTAACTCATCAACCGCTTTCCAGTACCTTCGTCTCTCAATCGTCTTTACAACATATTCAACATGCTGAATAGAGGTGTAATGTCCATGGACTTTATATCATTCATCTGCTGATTTATTTTTGTCATTTGTTTTAATTTTGCCATTTTAGTCTTGCGGTAAGTTTTAATTAGATTTATTTTAGTTTGTTCTGCTTTTTAGTTTATGTTTAAACTGAGTAAATAGTAAAAAATGCATTCAAATGCAAATGCATCTCATCCTTGTGTAGAAAACTACACAAAAACAACCTTTTTTCTTACATTTTTCAAAAACCACTAATTGATAACTTCTGGAATTTTCTGACTTTGTTAACAACCTTATATTTCAATAAAAAAACGTGTTCCCCCATGAAAAAAAAGTTCATGACGGTTGTTATTGTTAAAATTACGTTGTCTACCTTCTTGTGTAGATTTCTACACATATGGAAACTTAGTGCATTTCATATAAAATTTCATTTGCATTGAATCTTTTCGTAAGTCAACAACGTTCGAATATATATTGTGAATTCAATAGTAATAAAAAAGAATTATGTCGGGACCAAGATAGTTGGAAATGGAAGCAAGTTTGAAAGAAAGTGATGGTGATGATAGTGATATTTTTGGAGACAGAGATGACGAATTTGTGCCAGAAGAAAATGTTTGTGATAACGATAACTTACTATGTATGTATATTCAGATGATAGAGATTCTGATGTTACAAAAGTAGCGAGTGAATCAAATGAAACATACATCAGTTGTTGAAGGTGAAAATATGGATACATTGCTTGTTTCGAAAGATGGAATTGTGTGGCAACCACTACCAGTTGGGCATCAAACTAGAAGATTCGGAATGAAAATATGATTTCTCTTCGTCCTGAATAGCAAATATGCTTCTTTATTTTGCTTCCCACCACACATTGAAAGTATCACTTTGAAAGATTCTAATGTGTATTCACAAACTAAATACGGTCAGTTTTTCAAACTAATCGTTTCGAATATGTTGCAAGCAAAACACTGACAAAATAGCACTTGTTTCGTTCATTGGAAGGAAAAACAAATGTACTGTATTGTAAAGTACAATGCATAACTCTATTGAAATTGGATCTGGTGAAAAATGAATAACAGAGTATATCAATAAAATAAAAGGATTGTTCATATACACTGCCTTTTCAAATTTCAAGTCAATATTTTTTTTTTCGTTCGATTTACAACTACGTACATATCTAGGCGATGTAGCTACAGTTGCCAAAATGGTTCCTTTGCTACAGCTGTAAAAGAAAAATAAATAGATGGCCAATGGTTGTATTTGCAAAATATGGTTGATATTTCTGGCATGAATTCATTAATTAGTTTCAAGGAAGTGAAACCGAATTGGCAATCAACACAAAAAAATAGCAATACGAAGGAAAGTGAACTTAGATATCATTTGCAAAACCACATATGGGAGCTAGAAGAAGAAGACCGGCATTATCAGCATCTTTGCTTGCAAAAGTTTCAGGAGAAAGTTTACCAGCACAATCTTAAGAGTACCTATACTTCTGCATCATCTTCATCATCTTCATTTAATCTATCAAAACGATCACGACGCGTTCTACTACAAATAGAAGGCAGTACAAGATGTCACGTTTACAGAAGAAAATTCCACCAAAAATAATATATTATATGAGCCAAGTGGTTGTTTTTGCACAAAAGCTAATTGTAAAAACCAACATAATCGAAATGTTTGTATAAAATGCATTCAGGAAAACTAATTTGAACTTATTTTCACTTGTTTCATTAGAATAAAATTATAAATACAATTTGTTTGGTTGATTTTAACCAAAACAAAATCAAATTCATGGAAAACACACTTAAATCCCATATGTGTAGAAAACTACATACAAGGGTAGACAACGTAATTTTTTTTGAGGATGAGATGAAGGTTAACGTCGAACTGTCCTTAAAAATCTGCAAATATCACGTGAAGGTAGACAACTATTATAGGACATTGCTCCCATCCACATCCACAATGCAAAAATATAACGCCATACATAAGGAACGCATAAATGTATTTCAATGGCCTCCTCCCTGAGTGGACTTAGCTCTGATTAAAAATACTTCGGCGCTGTTAAAATACTTGGACATTCCAAAGATGTCAGAAGAAATATGGGACATACATAATTACTACCGAATGAGAGTATCTATTTGAAGGGCGATTTTTTGGGGAAGCTGGCTATCTGGCATTTTCATTACTTTAAGGATATAATCAATACCCTAATATGTGTCTACCCTCATATGAGCGACTACATCACCTTGCATATTTAAAAACCATAATAAATGATGTAAATATACATGTATGTATGTATGTATTTGTATATTTACGCCCGCCGGCAGAAAAAGAAGACTCAGCATTAAATTTAAGTTAACCTCTTACTATCAATAAGTCCCACAAAAAAAAAAAAATGAAACTAAAAGAATTTAAATAACACTCAAAGCAAAACCTTGCTTATTCAATCGAAAAGAACAATTCCGCTTCCTTAGCGAAAGAAGAATAAAATAAAAACAAAGGACATTTCCTTTTCCTTCAAATTTTCGTGGGCAAATAAACTTTCGTTGTTCAACAGTATCTTGTGGCATACGATATGCGAAAAACTTCCGCATTATCCTGTCGTTCTATGTATGTCTATGTAGATTCCAATTTGGTTATCTTGGAAATCATACAGTTTCATCATTCCCCACTGGAAAAGTTTTCCTTTTTTCTTATTATATGATTTTCCTTACGAATAATACAAAATACCATCCCTTTTCAACTAAATAAATATAAACATTATTCTAAATGTGACATTCAGTGTTGCTTACGGAATATGTATGTATTTGTCTTACAACAAATAGGTCCAATGAAATCACCACTATAGCGCTTAAGGCCTAGAACTACGAGTACACCGCACTATGTCTACAAACGATAAAATTTTAACATACGAGTATATATTCGTTTGTTTATACATAAGTCATACATTCGTATCCGAGTGATGTTTATTTATGTTTGTGCGGAGTTATTGACTAAATGGCTGGAGTGGGAATATGCATATTCGTCCTTAGTTCAAAGCTAACCAAACCATATTTTGATGGAAACTACGAAGTCTGTGAAGCAATGGCAGAGGTTTTAGATTTTATTTAGTTTTTTTTTCAAAGTGGGTACGTGCAATTGCATAACTAGATGCATTGTGAGTATTTTGTATCTGAAATGTGTTACAAGGACGGTATGGAACTCGTGTTATGAAATAACCGTTTTTTTTTTTTATTTTTCTGCATAGGCCACTATTGCCAGTGTGTAGCCTTACAATGGAAGAGTTGCGCCGAATTTGGCATCAAAAATTCTTCACGGCATCGTCCAGTGTACCATAATTCAAAATCGGAATACTTAATCTGAATATTTTTTTCACAACAGTCGACAGTAGTTAAGTGGCTATATTGTCTCTTAAACCATATAGAAAAATATAAAAAAATGAACCCCTTATCCACATCTGCGGAATCGGGTTTCGTTTCGTTGGTGATTCGTGGAACAGTTTGAAATCAATGAAATTATGGGTTTTTTTTTTAGAAAGAAGTGATGAACATGGAAAGCCCTTTTCGACAGCTCTTTTCATATTATCACTAAAAGAGAAATAAAAACGCCAATACAGACGATTTAGAACCGTCAGATCTTGTAGAACTAGAAGTGACAAATGCAATAAGTCGAGTCGACAGGGCTTCGATTAATACCGAAGGAATGTATCGGCATAAAGTTGGAATTGAGAATATCAGCGAAGATGATTACGATTCAGATACTTCGGTAAAAGATCTGAATTATTTCCCGAAAAAAGAAGTACCTCCACAAATTTCAGGAAAAGAAGAATCTGCAAGAAAAATATAAGTTGTTGTAACCAAGCTGTTTACTAATGTGGAATCGAAGGCGAAAAATTCCGTAGGTTCTTCGCCTTTATTCACTTCTTTTCCATTGAAAGAGCAATTTTAATGTACGCTACTTCTTGATTTGCATCGCATCAACTTCACCTGCTGCTCCATCAGATGTGCTCGTAACGCATCCAGAAGAATCTAATATATGCTTTCATCAACAATGGAAGGTCGGTTAAGTAGTAATTGCTCGAAGCAAATTTTGATTTTTGTTTTTTATATCACTCATATAAAGTGTAATAGTTTTATACAATTAAAGAAATTAATTGAAAAAATTGTTGTTTTATTGTTTTGCCATCTGCATAATCGAATTAAATTAATCTATCACAGTTTTACATTTTTTGTTTTTTTATTTTTTTTTTGTCTTATTTTTCTGTATTCTTATAATATTCAGGCTATTGTAAAATTCCAAACAAAATAATATTTTGGGTTATCTTTAGATGCTTGAAAGGACTTTATCGAATATGCATTTTAGTGACAATCTACAACTAAATGAAGATGATATATTATAGGATGTACAAATTACGACCTATAGTTATTTGAACACAGCTTTTATGCAGCACGGTAAAATATCGGAAAAATTGTACATCCATGAGAGCATGATACCGTACTACGGGAAACATTATGCAAAGGAATTCATCAGAGGAAAGCCAATCAGATTTGGTTACAAAGTTTAGTGCTTATGTTCTAGCGATGGATGCTTGATTTGCTTCATTGTTTATACCGGTAAAGCTCCTGATGAAGTAGGTGAACAGCAACAGAAAAAAACAAAAAAAAAAAAAACACTTTTGTGGTCTGGGCGGAAGTGTCATCCTAGAACTTATAATAAAATTAAAGCTACCACTAAAATAAGGTCACAAGCTTTATTTCGATCGTTTTTTCAAATCTTACTATCTTAAACATTTCTTGGCTTCTCTGGTTTATTGTGCTTCCGGTATAGTTGTTAACAAAACGAACACGTAAATATGCCATCAAAACAAAGAAAGCGATGATAAAAGAAACGCTTCCTCGTGTGACAATCGGCAGTAATTTCGATTCCGTTGAAGAAACATCACATTCCAGCGATGGTCTAAAGAAAAAAAGGTTAAGATAAGCGTACCACAACCAATGATGTTCACTAACTATAACCAAGTAATGGGTGGCGTAGATAAAATAGATGAAATGATCAGCGTATACATATATATGTGTAAAAAGAAAAACGAATGCGACAGCGGAAGTGGTATTGGTCAATTTTTTGCGTATATCCTTGATACTTCCATTGTAAACGAGTGGCAGCTTATGCCCAAAATAAGGCCATCTGATCCAAAGTGTGCCTTACTTCTCAATTTCTGAAGAGACTTAGCCAATTATCTGCTCATTGCATCCAAAACTGTGCTTCGAAAACTACCATAGTGATAAATACAAATAAAATTTCGGTAAAAACTAAGCCAATGTTATTATTTTACCTTATGAAGTAGTATGTGCATTATACTCGTATTATCCGAAATTTCTTTCATTCAGTAGTTTTAAATTACACATCATGCGTGGTGACATTTTAAAAGGACGATCTCGAATAGTAAGAAAGAGATTTTTCCGAACACGGAAGTAACTTAAGTTACTTTTATAAGTTAAACTTAGGAAAAAACTTTGAAAACCCCTGCATTTGTTTTTAACTTTGTAGAACCTTGGACATCCATAAGTTCTTAATGCTGTCAGAACATCTGTGATAAATTATTCCCAACAAGCATGATCTTGATTTGACTTGGAATTTAGATTCTGACGAAATTTTTGAGACGGACCACTTCATCAACGAACTCGAAATCAGCTATTTCTTAGAAGATTCACATTCACTTATCACTCGTGACTATTTTATGGAATGTAAAGGTTGGTTGTTTTTGAATTTGCTGGGATTATTTTCTTTTTAAATTTTAAAATAAATTATGTTTAACATCTTGGCTGTAATTCCGTTGTGAAGTCCGTTAAAGCCGTATGATCACTCAGGCTTGTGTGTCCAGCGTTGTGTATCGTCAAACTGAAAGGATAATTTTCAATTCGCCAAAAGAACTTGCTTTCTCTCCAACGCCTCTCCAACGTTGAAAAGTCTCAATAGCAAGGGCACTGTACAGTCACACATCCATCTTAATACTTAAGAATCAGAGAACTTGAGAGTTACGTCCTGATACCACACTTGTATTTGACCATTTTCCAGTATTTTATCTAAAATGTTGAAGAATTTTCTTGAAGGAGTAATTAAGAGTCAGCTGTTAATCAATAAATCATCATCATCTGTCGTCAAGTACGGTTACTAAGAGATTTTTCTAACTGTCGGCTTCATGCTTTCTAAAATCAGAGGGAAAAAAACCTGGATGAGGAACAAACCCGTATGAAATATGATATTGCGATGTTTCAAATAGCGAAGAAAATATTCCTACAACAGCATGGTTTTCCAGTACCGACACGAAATCGAGTCCATACCGAAAACCGAACCTCTGTTGAGGCTACTCGTATCTATGGAGATAATAATTAAAATTTATCTATTCCTTTTTTTTTGTGTGTAAATCCAACACGTCCTTGCGTTGAACATATATTTTCCGCACTGATTGTTATTTGTATCTACACATACGGGTAACTTGCCCCGGATGGAAAGTGCAATCGTATATCTTACTTCGAAAGTTTGCTGGGAAGTTTACCAAAATTTAGTCTTTATCCTACACGCATACATTATCTGACCAAAGCAATATAAATTTGTGTTATTTAAATGTTTTCTTTCTGGACATCTACGAGTTAGACTTAATGAAAATATTAATGGAAGAGGTGGCAGGATACTGTTTTTATATTTATTTCATAAAATTCTAGAAAATACGAATAAACATGTGAAAAGATGAAACTGTGCAGGGAATTAACAATTACATTTGATATCATATTTTTTTTACACATGTATTTATAGTCTGCAATAAACCTGACGAGCAATGCGACCAATAGACGTCATTAATTGTGTTACCCCTTTTGGTGGTATATTTCAACAATCTGTTATTTCAATAAGCTGTAAGTCAAAGACATCGGAATAAGTGTTGAACCCCTTTTGAAAGTACATGCATACAGCATTATGTACATACATAGGTACTAGCATTTAAATCTGGGGAAAGCAATAGTGACACTTTCGTACAGAATATGTTCGGCCCTCAAGGTATAGCCTGTAGACAGAGTGTAGATAGACTCCTATCTATTTACTTGTGATGGAGTTATTGTAAGGAGAACAATTGCCAGTGATTTTAGTTAGTCTGTGATGGTTTTGAATTCACATCAACACTTGTGAGATTACATCGATTAAGCTCAATTTTTAGTTGACTGGTAGGTAGGGCAGTCACAAAAGAATTCAGGGTTCATTCAAAATCTTATTGCTAGTAACAACCAGGAACTTTGAGGACTGAAAGTTTATTATAGACTTACTGAGAGCTTACAACCCGCTATATAAAATGTGCTTGAGTGATTTTTACTCATTCTTTTGGGCATTCCACCAGATTAAAGAAATCGCAAGATAGCGTATGTCGTTGCTGCAAGCCGTTGCTGCTGGCTACCCTTATGACTTTTTGTTATAATTTACACACGCTGAAGGGGATTTGAATACCCTTATAATGTGAGCACACGAAGAACAAGAACGAGGGACAGACAGATTGGCGAAGTGATAGGAAACTCAGGTGTTAGGTTTCAAGGATGACTGGAGAGTTGTGTATTATTGAAAGTTTTGCCCTCGCTTATGATTCACAGAATTTATTTTCCAGATGTTCCCTATTATATTTGTGCGACCAATCTTATCAGCCATACTACCACCCTGCTGCCAGTGTTATTCCTTCGCAGTATGTTTTGATATTAACTTCTGAAACTGAACCACCTACTTTTATTTCGTGAGAAATAAATGTTTCATCGACATCTGGATTTGAACCGTGAACCTTCAGCGTAATAAGTGATGACGACTACCACTACGCCACGGCCACCCACATTAGTGTTACTAACAATTTTTCATTATACATATATTGATAACCTAATAAATAAGTAAATAAAAAAGGGTATACCATTTCACCCATGTAAAATGTAAATAAAAAAAATTATGCGACTGTATCCAACAGTCCCGAGCTATGTGCTTTGCTTTCGCGCTAAAGGTCTGTGTCTGAGCTAAAAGCTGTGTAATAAAACGGCAATTTCTAGCTAAAGGTTTGTGTCTGAGCTGAAATCTGTGTAATCAAACGGCAACTTCGCGTTAAATGTATATGTCTGAGCTGAAAAGGTATATGTCCGAGCTAAAAATGTGTACAATGTAATCCAGTTTGTTTTATTTTCATTGCGTGATCCATATAGATCAGAAGTGATAATAAAACACATCTTAAAATGATTTTCTGCGTAGTACGCGATGCGCATTTTCATAATAGACTTGGATAACCTTCACCCGTTGTTAACATCTGACATTCCTGTCGGATGGAAAATCCCTAATGGAACACCATTTACTCAAATATGTAAGTTCAGAAAAGCAGTTTTCAAAATGCACCACCTGTTTCTATAGCTTCGTCTGGATACCGAATTCGGTCATCGCCGCTTTTAGCTAAACACACTGAAGGGCATCGTATATGCAACATTTATCAATGATATGCTTCAATAACAATTCATATGTAGATACGCCATGTTTTGGGGCATATAATGCACCCGTGTTTGGTTGATAGTCTGGGACGTGCAACCTACAAACTCTCTATAAATGCAGATTTTCATAAAAAGTTGTAACATCCAATCAGTAACAGTTACAAACAAATCAAACAAAAAGCGAACATGCAATAATCGACCATTTAATACAAATTCGGCGGGGTGCATTTTTAACTTTTTTTCTTTCATCAAACAAATTAACAAATATCCCATTGTCTCTGTTATATGTTTCCGTAGCTTCATGACATGCGAGATTTAATATTGAGAACATAAATTTAAATTGCAAAATTCTTATAAATAAACCAATCGATGTTTCACTGTGGGTCGTTTACGACCTGGTAATAAAATTTATTGCACGTTTCCGTATTTACACTTTATCCATCAAGTTGCGAGGAGGTGTTGGTGCAAACATATGTATAACAAAATACTAAAAAAATGTACGGAGACAAATAAATCAAAAGTTAATTTTATGTGTGTGATTTCTTCTGGAGCAAATTGTTCTGCTATCTCTTTAAAGTCAACTGCTTAAGCTGTTATGAATAAACTGTTACATTAAAGAAGGCTGCTACTGAGTCTGAGTCAATTGGTGATAGATTTAAGTTATTGCAAGCTTCCATAGGTTAGGTTAGGTTAGCGGGCTGATGAGAATGGCTACATTTCCATCGCACTTAGGTCCTTGTGGGCCCATTGTGATACCCATAATGTGTTCCCACCCGTGGTATTATCGTCTTGGTTACAGCCATCCCGAAGCCCTGGCAAATTTCAGCAGGTTAGATGGTAATCCATCTGATAGCTCGTCGATATCTTCGAAGAAGAATTTGCCCAGGGTTCTATTTCTCAATTGACAGAGGTTAAGACAGTGACAGAGGAAATGGGTTGTGTCCTCATGTGCCTCTTCATCACCGCATCCTCTGCAGATGTCATCATCATTCAGTTTTAATTTCTTCATGTGGTATCTTAGAGCGTTGTGCCCAGTTAGCACTCCTATGAGCAAAGACACCGACTTCCTGTCGAAGTCAGGAACATAACAACATTTAAAATTGATCTAACTTGAATGGCTTTAAAGCCATTAAGTAAACATTTATAACACTCGATAAAACAACATCAATAAAGCAGTTATTTGGTATTCAAAAACCATCTACACAGCTGATGTTGTAGTTTCTGTTTCCGCTCAATTAATAGATTCGTTGTTCGAGCGTAACACACACATACTTCTAAATGGTGAATAATGTCTTTTTTGTACAAGAGACGGCAGACACAATTCGAGAAAGGGTTAAGGAAAATAACATAATTTAATATTTTGAATGAGGTATGAGGTGTATGAACTTTCAATTTAACGCTATGGTGACCCCTTATTGTGGGAATTCAATTCTGTTTTATTTTAGTGGCTTATTGGAGGTCACATATTAAAACTCTATTTCAAAATTCACTGACTTACTTTAGGTGACGCTACAGCTCGGGGTGAACCTGGGCCTGCTTCTCGCAATCATTAATGTGTGCGTGTTATATTTGTGCACGAATGGAAGGGACCTACAGTTTTTTTCCGACTCCGGACGGCGAGTTGAGAAGCTCAATCGTGACAAATGATACTCTTTGATGCTTGTCAGACATTCGAAAGAAGTGGCACCGTGAAAAAACTTTTAGGTGTTGGACACGGGCTGGGATTCAACCAGGGCAGCATTGCGTAGCAGTCCAACGCACTTACCACTACACCATGGTGCTTACCGACAGAGCTATTTAAAGCAGCTTGAGATGACTTCGTAGATAGCATACACCAACTTATCTCCAAAATTTGGTCAGATGAATGGAATCTCAGCATCGTTTGCCCGATCCACAAGAAAGGGGACTCCCTCAACTGCTCCATTAAGAGAGCCATCAGTCTCCTCAGTATCGCCAACAAGATCTTATCTGCCATATTGTGTGAACGCCTGAAGCCTTCCGTCAACAACCTGATTGGCTCCTATCAGTGCGGTTTCAGGCCAGAAAAGTCCACCATAGACCAAATTCTCACACTTAGGCAGATCCTAGAAAAAAACCAAAGAAGTCCAATTCGATACCCACTCGATTTCAAAGCCGCCTATGACAGTATCTGGAGGGAAAAACTGTGTAGAGCCATGTCTAGCTTTGACATCCCTGCCAAACCCATCCGTCTGTGCAGTATGACGATGCAGAAAGCTCGCTGCTCTATCAAAGTCGGCAATGACCTGATCGCGACCTTCGATGTCAAAAATGGATTCAGACAAGGTGACGCACTGTCATGCGACTTCTTCAACATGATACTTGAAAGAATTGTTCGAAACTCACAAGCCATCACACGAGGAACGATCTTTCAAAAGTCCGTTCAACTACTTGCATGCGTCGACGAAATTGACATCAGTGTTGCGTTTGTGAGAATAGAAATGGAAGCGGCTAAAATGGGTTTGGCGGTAAACGAGGGCAAAACAAAGTACATGTATGCTGTCAACGAAAAGGGACACTCAACATCGAGGAATTGGACAGAACGTCACAATAGACAGCTAAAACTTTGAGGTAGTAAAGGACTTTGTCTACCTCGGCTCTGCCATAACATCAAAAAATGACATCTCGTCGGAAATTAAACGAAGGATTCCTCTTGCCAATCACTGTTTCTTTGGGCTAAGAAGGCAATTGAGTAGTAAAGCCCTTTCCCGATCGACTAAGGAGTCTCTATATAAGACCCTTATCATCCCAGTCTTGCTATATGGGGCTGAAGCATGGAATTTATGGAAAGCGGATGAAGAAATCCTTGGTCGGTTCGAGAGAAAAATTCTTCGTAAGTTATTCGGTCCCATTTGCGTTGACGGGTTTTGGAGGAGATGAACTATAGGAGCTGTACAGTGACATCGACTTTGTCAGAAAACTGCACATTGGGCGTTTAAAATGGCTAGAATATGTATAGTGTAGGAGAATATTCGATTCTAACCCAAAGGGTCTGCGCAGCAGAGGACGACCTCGCGTAAGATGCCGCGCACAGGAAGAAAAGTACCTCAACCCACTAGGAGTGCGCAACTGGAGACAGTTAGTTAAGGACCGGGGTAACTGGAAGGGGTTGTTGCCTTGTTGTGGCCTTTGTCCGCCCCGGACTGTAGCGCCACCTAAGTAAGTAAATCAGAATTTCAAAAATTATATATCACCTCTGAGTAAATAAATCTCCAAAACTGAATTTTTTAAACCAATTCTGACAAGTGCGGTCCGTTAAACAGTCAACACCGTAAACTTCACATATCTCTTTGTGAACCTCAGCAGCTTGGTCGAGCTCTAGATGGGAGTGGATAGATGATGGATGGGCGATGGATGGGCACAATGATAATGCGAAATCTACTTCGTCGACGCCACAAGTACAATAGCTGATTTGAAACCCTGTGGAATACCACTTCTAGCAACAGTTTCAGTCTGTCTTTCAACACTTACTTAATTGTGAGGCCTCTTTGAAATTGGTTTGCTTCCAATAAACCCTAATCGTGATGTTATTGTTGAAGGAAAATTTCAAGAAGAACATTTTTTTAAATTTTTTTTTTTACTAAAAGGAATATAAACTAATGACAATAGTACATAATATTTTCTTTCGTGTACCTTCTTAGACTAAGAATATTTTAGTGAATGGAAGCAAATATATAAGCGATATAGGCAGCAACGCTAACCTCAAACATCATGGTACAAATATTTCACTGGATCAAATTGACGAGCCACTAGAAAAAGATACAAAAAAAAATTTAAAATATAAATTTGTGTGTATTTTTTCAAACTTTATATTAACTTCACTTTCTGTGAGGGCCAAATCTGGGAATAGATTTTACACCCACTTCCAGATATCCGATCATTCTGAAATTTTGCATATGTATATAATTCCTGAGACAATACAATATAGTATATGCTATGACGTTGTAAGTCCAATATGGCGGACGCTTTTTTAACTTCACTTTATGTGAGGGCGGAATCTGGAAAACGATTTGGAACCCACTTCCAGATATCCGATCATCTTGAAATTTTGCATGTCCGGTGACAGCTCAATACAGTATATTTCATGATCTTGTAAACCTTATATGGCGGACGCCCCAAGATGGCGAATTACCTTTTTCTTAACAACCACCATGGCATGGGTATCAAATGAAAGGTCGAGTAGAATCTCAAATCTTCTGAGTTAACTTTCTCATATCAAACCCCCCCAAGTTAATATACGTATCGACGTAGATTTGTAAAAAAATTCAAATACTAAAAAGTGGAAAATAAATAAGTATAAAGATAAAAAAAAAATTTTAAAAACAAGCATTAATGAACTAAAAAGTAAAAAAATAATTTTTTTTCGAGTCACCAATATGTGACTATTAATTAAAGCCTGGGGCGCTCAGGCACGAGACAATACATGCGCGATATGCAACGAGGACGAAGAATCGATAGAACAAATTTTGGGATAATGTAGCTGTTTAATCAGAACACTTCATCATCATTTAGACAAATTCTACCCAGAGACAGAGGATTATATCTGTCATTTCGTTTATCAAAGATATCTCTGGTTTATCTGGTATCATGACGGACCTACTTACTTACTTAGGTGGCGCTACAGTCCGGGGTGGACCAAGGCCTCAACCAACAACCTCTTCCAGTTAGCCCGGTCCATAGCTAACCGCTTCCAGTTGCGCACTCCAAGTTGGTTGAGGTACTTTTCTACTTGGTCGCGCCACCTTAGGCGAGGTCGTCCTCTGCTGCGCTGACCCTCCGGGTTAGAGTTGAATATTCTCCGAGCGCTGATGTCCATGCGCTCTACATGTCCTAGCCATCTTAAACGCCCAATGTGCAGTTTTTTGACCAGGCTGATGTCGCTGTATAGCTCGTACAGTTCGTCGTTGAATCTTCTCCTCCAAAACCCGTCAACGCAAACGGGACCGAATATCCTAGGAAGGATTTTTCTCTCAAAGCGACCAAGGAGATCTTCATCCGCTTTCGATAAAGTCCATGCTTCAGCTCCATATAGCAAGACTGGGATGATAAGGGTCTTATATAGAGTCTCCTTAGTCGATCGGGAAAGGACTTTACTGCTCAATTGCCTTCTTAGCCCAAAGAAACAGCGGTTGGCAAGAGTAATCCTTCGTTTGATTTCCGACGAGATGTCATTTTTTGATGTTATGGTAGAGCCGAGGTAGACAAAGTCCTTTACTACCTCAAAGTTGTAGCTGTCTACTGTGACGTTCTGTCCAATTCGTCGATGTTGGTTGTCCCTTTTTGTTGACAGCATATACTTAGTTTTGCCCTCGTTTACCGCTAAACCCATTTCTATACTCGCGAACGCGCCGGTGACAGCTCGCTGTGTTCTACCAATGATGTCAATATCGTCGGCGTATGCAAGTAGTTGAACGGAATTTTGAAAGATCGTTCCTTGTGTGTTGGCTTGTGAGTTTCGAACAATTCTTTCAAGTATGATGTTGAAGAAGTCGCATGACAGCGCATCACCTTGTCTGAATCCTTTTTTGACATCGAAGGTCTCGGTGAGGTCACTACCGACCTTGATGGAGCAGCGAGCTTTCTCCATCGTCATCCTGCACAGACGGATGAGTTTGGCAGGGATGTCAAAACTAGACATGGCTCTATACAGTTCATTCCTCCAGATGCTGTCATAGGCGGCCTTGAAATCGATGAACAGGTGGTGGGTATCGATTTGGACTTCTTGGGTTTTTTCCAGGATCTGCCTGAGTGTGAAAATTTGGTCTATGGTGGACTTTCCTGGCCTAAAACCGCACTAATAGGGGCCAATCAGGTTGTTGACGAAAGGCTTCAGGCGTTCACACAATATGGCAGATAGGATCCTGTAGGCGATGTTCAGGAGACTGATGCCTCTGTAATTGGAGCAGTTGAGAGGGTTTCCTTTCTTATGAACCGGGCAAACGATGCTGAGATTCCGTTCATCTGGCATACTTTCATCTGACCAAATCTTAGAGATGAGTTGGTGTATGCTCACTACTAAGTCATCTCCAGCTGCTTTAAATAGCTCTGCGGGTAAGCCGACAGGTCCAGCAGCCTTGTTGGACTTAAGCTTGGATATTGCTATCCGCACTTCGTTTTGATCAGGTGGATGGGAGTTTTGGCTATCATCATCTGAGTTGAATGGCTCATTCTGCCTGACAGCGGAATTTTGGTCGTCATCGCCATTGTACAGTTTGCAGAAGTAGTCTTTCCAAATTCTCAGCACCGACTGTGTTTCTACCACGATGTTTCCATCCGCGTCTCTACAGGTTTCTGTACGGGATTTGTTTTGTTGGCACATTCTTTTTACCATCTGGTAAAACTTCCGTACATTGTTCCTGGAGTAGCATCTCTCAATATCCTCGAATGCACGCTTCTCGTGCTCTTTCTTTTTCCTTCTAAGAAGCCGATGTTCTTCCCGTCTCTTTTGCTCGTAAAGCATGCGAGCAGATCTAGTCCTTCTTTGCAGCGCCGCTTTATACGCTTGTTATTTTTCCGCGTTAGCTAGTGTGCACTCTTCATCAAACCAGGGGTTTCGTGGTGGTGGTCGTGTGAAACCCAGCACATCATTCGCGGCACTTATGATGGCTTGCTGGCAGTGTTGCCACTGGTCTTCTGTACTAGCTGTTGCTGCGGTAGGACTCGTAGCAAGAGATCGGGATATGCGTTCTCTGTACGCTCTGGCGGTGTCTTGCGATTGTAGCTTTTCGACATTATACTTTCTCACAGTATTTCGTTGTTGTGGCGCTGTGGATATCCGCATTCGTACCTTGGCTACAACAAGGTAGCGGTCCGAGCCAATGTTGGCCGCCCGGAAGGTTCGGACATCCATAATACTGGAGGCATGTCTGGTCTCGATCGCAATGTGGTCGATTTGGTTGACGGTTATTCGATCCGGAGACCGCCATGTCCCCTTATGGATATTGAGATGTGGAAACTGTGTGCTTGCTATACTGACACTTCGCCCCGCAGCAAAGTCAATCAGCCTTAGTCCGTTTTCGGACGTGGTGTCGTGTAGGCTGTGCCTTCCAACCGTCCTACCAAAGATGTCCTCTCTTCCTATCTTGGCGTTAAAGTCACCCAGTACGATTTTAACGTCATGTCTAGGGCATTGCTCGTATGTTTGGTCGAGGAGCTCGTAGAAACTATCTTTGGTAGAGTCGTCTTTTTCTTCTGTGGGGGCGTGAGCACATATAAGGCTTATGTTGGCGAATTTTGCCTTGACACGGATTGTCATAAGACGCTCGCTCACGTGCCGAAAGCTCAAGACTTCCTGCCTAAGTCTGCCGCGTATGACAAATCCGCATCCGAATAAGCGCTGTTTATTTTCTGTATAGCAGTCACCGTAGTAGATATCACAGTTTTCCATCCTTTTTCTGCCTGGCCCATTCCATCGCACTTCCTGGATGGCGGTTATATCTGCCTTGTAGCAGTTTAGGGCCTCTGCCAGTTGTTCGGATGCACCGTCGCCGTTCATTGAACGAACATTCCAGGTACATATCCGAACGTCGTTGTCCTTATTTCGTTTAGCGTGGTTGTCAACAGTAGATCCGTCCTTTTCCGAGGCTTTTGGTTGTTTCGGAACAAATTTTTTTTCACGTGGTTAGGTAGTTAGCCTCACGCACAACCCCCAACCTGGAGGTCCAGATCCTTGTATACCCCTAGGACAAGGGGCCGGGTACACCGGTGTCAGTAACCCACTACGGGGGTGTGAGCGCTGCCGTTGGCCCACTAGGGTCTCATCCGCCACCAACTCTTTTCCAAGACCCTGACTAGTACTTGGGAATCCTTATCTACCTGAGCTCTGAATATGTCGGAGTAGCTCAGATAAGGTTTTGTTCCTGTTCTGGAAATTTTAGCGCCACCGTTGGTTCCATTGATGGAATTCATCCGCTGACGTGAATTATAGTGCTGCTATTTTCCCTTGCTCAGCACTCGCGCTTATAGGTTTAGCAAGTCGTGCCCGGATGGGCAGCGACCAGTACCCGATGGTTACCACTTGGAGGTAAAATAAGCACAATTGATGTGTAGTAACAGTTACAACACTGGGCTTAGCCAAATTAAAGCCAATCAGTGCCTACCCTATTTCTACAACATCCAACCATCATGACGGACCTACACACATAAATATGTATGTATTAATGGAGAAACTCCCAGAAGTCCGCAGTGACATAGTCCCACCTCTACCAACAATCTACAAAGATTAAAGCGCTCCAAGTTTTAATTAATAGTCACATATTGGTGACTCGGAAAAAATTTATGTTTTTACTTTTTAGTTCATTACCGCTTGTTTTCAAAAATTATTTTTTATCTTTATATTTTTTAAAAATTAACTGTAACTTTGTCATAGTGATAGAAAATATACCAATTTTAACAAAAAAAAAAAAAATACAATACTCCCATACTGAGTAAAAAGTGAGAAAGGAAAGCTACGGCTGCGATTCGAATAGAAAACAACAATGCAAATGGCCAAAGGAAAAAGAATACGTGGGTATTTTGCTAAATATAAAACTTTCCTCGTTAATATTCTCAATCTGCGGGTGCTATTTAGTATGTATGGCTGAATACACATACAAATATTCGGAAAATTTTCTCTCCAGTCGGTGATGAAACCGACTGATTTCGGATCAACGAACGAAAGTTCTACCACCCGCACTACATCAAGACCAAAACTCACCGTCAAGGACAACAACTAAACACATTCACAGCTGCCCTTGAAAAGCAAAAGTGGAAAATTGAACCAACTGAAATAATTTAGTTATTTACTGTTCTATTTAAGTATGTTTCTTTGCTTTCGGTTAAAGTTATTTCCATGGAAAACCCGAACTAAACCAGTCTATGGGAAATTTACTTACCTACTCATCCAAGTGGAACTAACTGAATAGTTTATCAGAGGGCACTAAACAATTTAATCTCTCATAGCTAAGGCGACAATGAGTAAATTACAAAAAAAAAACATCTAACGAGTTTGTCCTGGAAGAACGAATACCTCAGCACCATCCGCCATGGAAACAGAAGGCTGATATCTACAGCGGAGCAATGATACTCAATTTCAAGGACATTTTAACTCTACTTCAATGCCTGCGAGAATTCACAAGTCCGTTGGCGCTAAATCACTTCTTCGTAATCGTAATCGACCTCATGAAATACTCGTACATAATGTCAGCCCCTCGGGAATCGATTTTCCCTTACAGTTCATTTGGTTTGCCTCGGTGGTGTGGCACTGTGGTAGATACCAACTCGTTGATTTTTAACTCGTCTCAGAAGAAGGCTATCTCCGTTACAGTATTTATGACATTTGAGGATGTTTTGATTGCGGCGGATTAATGTAACCGTCCAACTTCCGGATCCAATAATCCCGCTAGTCCTAAACCGCAAATTGCTTTTGTAAAAACTTTGTTGGGAACTTTTTAGGCACTGATTTTCAGAGAGTTCCGATGTTTTTGTGTTTTTCTAGTGCCAGTGAAATGGTGTCTCATTTTTCACTCATTAAACGTGAAGGGTTTCAAGTGGGTTCAAGGAGACGTGGACTGCTGCAGTGGGTAAATGTAAAAACATAAATTTTCTCTGGATTAAATCAGGTATCGAGGAATTCGGGACAGGACTATACTTTTGGAATACCAACACTGTCAGGCAACCTGATTCATTGGGTGCCAGAGACAATAAATAATACACTAAGGTGTGTACGTGTAAGTAGGAATTTTGCCTGTGTATGGGCTGTGAGTTGCTTCATTGTACGACACAACTTTTAATGGAAAACTACTGGGTTTGTAGAATATTAATTTTAAAACTAATTTTTACTGAGCAACGGCTAAGTTTTAAGTGTTAACACTGTTCTGTTTTATTAATGCGCATAATGTAAGACATGACGCAGATTAATGAAAGACGAAAAGATTAATTACAGAAGCAACAGTGTGGAACAATTAAGTAGTGATATTTACCGAACAGTCTAGGATGATCAATATGAGCATTATGCATCGTGTGCCTTTAAAATAAGTATGACTATGAACTTACTTTCTCGAGTTGGGTGAGGTTTTATTCAGCGGCGGCGTCTTTAAACGCATGCAAGTTCCACCACTACCCGGACTCAAAGAGACTATGCCGCAATGGCAATTTTGAAGTGATCTCCATGTTTAGGCCTTTTCAATCGATGAATATTAATTTTGTTAACAAAGAACGCGACGGACAAGTAACAATAATGCCTGATTGATAGATTTGATGCGGCCAAAAAAATTGAAAACAGGTAAGATAAGGTTTTATGGTGGGAGGCGATTCAGTATCAATTTTAAGGACCAAAAGCCGGCATTTAATTTATTTCTCAATAACTTAACCCATTAGAGCCTATCGTTGCCATATGGCAACGGCAATCATGTCACGGAAATTTCAAATTTTGAAAACTCTTGATTTAGTAATCGGCGATTTTTTTGTCAAAACAAATACACATAGATATTGCTTTGTGCACGTTTGTTTTTGTTAGCTGTGATTTTGTCCAGTTAAGTTGATTTTGGAAGTTAAAATTGGCAAAAGATTTAAATTTCGAAAAATGGCAAACCGAAAAATGTAAGTAATATTTTAAATTTGTTAGACAGAGTCAAATTGGTGTCTATTGCACTTTTTCGAACTACAACATCATATATTAACTAACGATATAAGTTTTGAATGGTAAATTTACATAACAGTCAACAATATTTACTCTTTTCTTCGCCCGTTGCCATATGACAACGATAGGCCATAGTGTGTACATTTTTTCCAAAAATTGTTTATGCTTGTTTTAGTCTATCTTTGGCTGAAATCATCGATGAACTTAAAAATTATGCTGATATACTCATTGAACATCCAGAACCTGCCGAGTTAACTGATGAAGATGGAGGCAGATTGGTGGATAACTTGGCAGCACGGCAGCGATTACCACCTGCACGGTTTGCCGCAAATAACTTGTTATTGATGTTTGACGTAATGAATCACATCTTTTCATTGCGGCTAAGTCTCTGATGTGCTTCAGTTATAACAACTGTATGGGATCTGATCCGTCCTGTCTTTCAAACCACTTAAAAGCAGCATCTCGAGCTTCAAATGCTTCTGCGTGAGATCGTACTTGAAATACATTCCAAAATATTCGTAAAAGAGAGAGCCAAATGTGAGTTCAAAAAAATTCCCCTCAACTGAGAGCGTATACAAAAGGTCTGCTCTCGTACTTTCTGCACTAAAATTTAAAGATTCTCAAATTTCAAGGAGTGGGGGAAAAAATCTGTCAGAGAGAGCGAAAAGTGTGCAAAAGTAAAGGAACTCATTAACAACAAAAAACGAAAAATACATGACCTTTGACAGATTTGACAGTTTCATAAACCGCCCAAAGAAAATTCTTGGGCTAAAATCGGTAGCATGGGGAAATTTCTTACTCTCGTGTTCTGTCGAAAACTACGAAAAATCTTCGTACGGGAACGTAGTTTTGCGCTGTTTTGGACAGGTACGGGAACAGACCTAATCTTACACCGTCTTTTTTTTCGCGTAAGTTTGAATAACTCTCTCAAACTAGCCATCTGACAATTATGAAATGTCATAATCTTCATTGTTAGTGGAAAACAAAATCAAATTTACAGGTTTAACGCACAACGTGTTTGGTTACTTTTCTAACTAATTTTCCACTTTTCAAATTATGTATTTATTATTTGATAGCGATGTTAAGCCTAACACAGAAAAGATACCAAACAGGCCTACTACCACGCAAAAAAATTACAGCGGGAGAACACGGTCGGAGGCGTTAATAAACTCGTCGTAACATGTCTCGTTGCGCCGTAAAAACATTTTTAAGTCGGCAATTAGAGCCGTGACGAATAAGTCCGGATAATCGGATATTCGGATAATCGATGTTCGGATAATCTGGATTCTACTGTATATGCAAATAAAATCAAATCACAAGATACTATAAAATATGGAATTTTTGTACACGTTATTGCCTATCGCAACGGCTCAAAACTCTTAAACTATCAAAAAATTAAAGCTTTTTGTAGCGGATTTGTCTTAATAGATGCATTTGGATATGGATTCATAGAAAATTTTAAAATTATCGCGAAAAAAAAGAGCCCCAGGCTCTAATGGGTTAAATAAAAACACCTTTTAATGCGAATACATTTTTTACTGAATATTGTGAATAACGTATTACTAAAATTTCAGCTAAACATTCGCCTCTGTAAGCAATTCATCACATTTAGACCCATTTCAGCCGATATTTCATTTAATTCGTCCCGAATGTTTTTTTTAAGTGTTTCTGGTTTGTTGGAATAAACCTTGCTCTCTTAATATCATTACAAAAAGATGGCTGGAACTCTTAACCCTCAATTTACTTCTTGAGCACGTGGAACTCACGTAGAATTTTTCTAGTCACACAAACAATTTAAAAGACTTGAAAATTCGTTGAATAAAAAAAAGATATTATTACTTTTTTATAAATGTCTTTGTTTTATTTAATCAGTAGATAGTTAAAGCTCTAAGAACAAAAGTTGATTTTGTGAAAATTTTTTTCGAAGTATTAAAAAAAAATCCAGTCAAGTGCAAGTTATATTTACTTGCATAATAAGTGTTCCGTACTATGTATCAGTTATTTTAAATACATACATACATATGTGCGTGCATATGTCATAGATTTATGTTGATAGATCTATGAACCCTTTTTTTTACGATACAATACCTACTTAAGATGTAATGAAACTTTGTTCGATACTCACATATGTACATACATACAAACATATATATGTATATATATATATATGTTTATACATATACATATCCACTTGTATATTAGGTGTGTTTTTTTTTCAAATCTATATAGGCTTAGCGGAAAATGAGAAAAAAAACGCTGAACAGTGACTTGGCAGGACTATGCTAATTGACGTTTGACAGTTTCACATCGGCATTGTTTTCATTGAAAGTAAGGCCGGTAGTTATCAAGCGCTCATTAATAAGTTGGTGGATAGAATTTTTTGTTCGTCAAATTGAATTCAATTAAGTAGTAAAACAAGGAACATATTGACGTAATTCATTATGATTTTCTTTTCCTTGTCGGATAAATTCGTATTTCTTTCTTTTCTACCCATTTTAAAATGAACAGAAATAATTTAAATTTGAAATGACAGCAGAGTTCGGTTGATAGCTACCGGCCTTCATATTTCTCCCTCACTTTCATGTCATATTTGACATTTCGATAACTCTCGACAGAAAACAGTTTGGTAGCACAGTTTTCTATCCAGGCTAAGCACCTAAGACTGGATAATTATCCAGGTTTCGTAAGCCTATATAGGCTTAGTTGTTAGTGTAATTAACATGGAAATAATTTTCTAAGCCTATATACCCAGCGGGAAATGGAAGCATACAATCATGCATGCTGAAGCGATTCCTTGGAAGGTTAGAAGTCATGGCTCTCCGTATCCTCTTCCATATCCTTTTTGCATTAGTAGGTCCGCAGAGGGAAGCAATCCACACTTTTAAAAAGATTTTTTCGGAATCTCAGTGATTGATTCTCAATGCATCACTTATACATCGCATAGAATGTTTTCATAAAAAATCATTGCTTCCAAATACCTTCTCGAAGGAGCGCTTCTCAAATTTCCCGCTGGGTAGTTTTGAAAAAAATAACACGCCTATTTGCAGACACGAGTCGAGTAAGTACATACATAGTTTTATGGTGCACAGCACATTTCAATACAAAGAAATTGAGCACAATTTGGGAAAAATAAATTCAAATATGTACCCAGCGGGAAATGGAAGCATACAATCATGCATGCTGAAGCGATTCCTTGGAAGGTTAGAAGGCATGACTCTCCATATCCTCTTCCGTATCATTTTTACATTAGTAGGTCCGCAGAGGGAAGCAATCCACACTTTTAAAATAGATTTTTTCGGAAGCACATCTCAGTGATTGCTTCTCAATGCATCACTTATACATCGCATAGAATGTTTTCATAAAAAATCATTGCTTCCAAATACCTTCTCGGAGGAGCGCTTCCCAAATTTTCCAAGGAATCGCTTCAGCATGCATGATTGTATGCTTCCATTTCCCGCTGGGCCTTTCTCATCTGCTCAGAAGAATAATTATACACACACACAAAAAAAAAAAAAAAAAAAAACAAATAAAGTATGTATACACATATGTATGTATTTACAAGGAATGTACGCTTGTGCATCAGATTTCATTTTTCGTCTCGTTATTCGTTCAATTGTATTCACTGCGTAGAATTTTGCGATTTTTCTCCCTCTCTTTTTATTCTACGTTTAAAAAAAAAAATGCTTGTGACAGACAGACAGACACCGAACTGATTCCATTAGTGTTCCGTTTTGGTACGGACGGAACACTAACAACAAGATTTTACAATGTGAATTCCTGTGGCTCATAAAGGTAGTTATGCGACTGATATTCATCTAGTGAGTTAAGGGGAATGTATATACGGCAACCAGGGTGGCAAATCGATATCACAATTTCTTGACATAATAAGTTATGGGAACAGATCTCCATTTCTGGTGTTAAAAAGTTATTAACTATGATTCAATACCGTTCTGTATTTAAATTAACTGTAGCGCCACCTTTATCTTTAAAGGTAGGGTCAATGATTCCTCCAAACCAAATGTCACTTTTAATGGATGCAAAGGTGACTACGGCGACCAAAAAATTTTTCCTGTGTCGTCGCCGTCGTCGCTTAGTAGTAAGTGCGTTCGACTACTGAACGTCTTGTCCTGGTTCAATCCTTGGAATGTCCGACAAGCATTCAAGTCCTGAGGAGCTTCTCAACATGCGTTCGGAGACTAATGAACTACCTAAAATTGACTAGAAAAAATCTATAAGTTCCCTCCATTAATGCCAAAGATATAACAAGCACACACATATGACTGTAAGAAGCTGGGCTTCATAGGGCTGCTGACGCTAGATATTTTACTATAGATTTCATAATCATTCAATTTAATTTTTTTTTTTGCAACAACATTATCGCCTAATACAGGGATAAGGATGACATTTTTTTCTGCTGGAGCGTTTTTTGTATTTCTAACGTATACATGCGTAGCTTAAAAAAAACATAAAGTTTTTGACGTTACAAATTTCTCAAAGTTTTCCTTCCCATTGTTGGCAAAAAAGTGTGCCACCGTTGAGTTTCAGAACTCCTCCCCTTTTATGTCATAGGGAATACCTCCCAATGGGTGTAGGATGACAAGTACTCAAGACTTTGTTCTTTGGCAAATTAATTCAATTTGAACAGTAACAAAAAGTAAACATTGTATATTCTTAAATCCAACGTTTATTTCGTCGATTTATTATCCAAAAATACTACATAAAAAAAAATAAAATTAATACCTCCATCCAATCATCATTAAGAAATCCATTATATATCCGCCCATCATTTTTAGCATGAACAACACCATCCCCTAGCTGGCTCAATAGTTATAGTCGAATTTCCGTTGCGTGAGTGTGCACGTATTATTGGAAACAATAAAAATCATAACACGCTACATGGCATCAATAAGGAATCATCATCATCAACAACATCATGGCGAGCATCCGATAACCGAGTGGGACTTCCATGTGAACGCCTACTTGAGCACACAGTAAGTCGACGATTATCTTTCTGGCCTGAGATTAATTTCCACCTAAATCTTCGCAAACTACTAAATAACACAGCCACTCTGCCGTACTCATAAATTTCGGCATGCGTTCCTGTTCAATAATCTGCAACACAAATCAATATAGCTCAGATACAATAACTGCACACGGGAAATCTAAAGAGCTGCAGAGTGCATGGTGCATGCCTATGGTCGGTTATTTTGCAGAATTTTGCATGAATTACGGATACGAGTCATTACTTCATCCACGCGTCATGGTAATGCTAGTTCTATTCAAGATTATTCAGTAAATTCAGAACCCCAAGGGAGCAAATCAGTTGCAACTCGTTGCATTAGAAATTATGCATAGTAAGCCAAACTGCCAGTCAAGTCGGAAGTTTCAACGTCAATATGGACCTTGCGGGTACGAGGTATTTATGCCTAAGCATAAATGAAGCATATGAGTTTTTCTTTTTATATTTTCCGCACAAAAAGCATTTTATTGTCAGCGATAATAAAATACAAAAAAAAAACATGATTAAACCTTAAACGACACTTTGGGAAATAAAATACGCATCCCCGTACACAAACAAACCTTGAACCATGTACGCACGTAAAACAGATCAATAATCAAAAAAATTATTGCTATTGCGTGCATACAACAAAACTGGCCAAAAAGGTAGTAACTGAGTTTTTTATTTTTTTTTATTTTATTATACATGTAACTGTATGTGACTCCTGTGTTTATAGGATACACGAACGTCTTGAACCACACAGGTATCTAAGTACGTCGATTCGAATAAGATGAAAATATACACAGACATACATAGCTTCGCGCTTTACTTAGAGAGGGTATGTTTTTCTACCGAGGTATTGCTCCTTGATATAGGAAAATCGAAAAGGAAATGTGTTCAGAAGCTAATGTCAAAACATATTGCGAAGCCAGTATAGACGAATAAATTGAACGCATGGTGGAAGAAAATTCCACCATTTCAAAGCTTTAAAAGCTACAAAGATTGGCATGCCTCGGCACTACAGGCGCAAAGCGCACTTCCCCCACAGCCGCTATAGAAGCACTCATTGGCTAAATGCCACTCCACCTTTTCATAAAAAGGTTGGCAATTAGCAGCACTGTCAGACTACTACAAACGGGAGAGATAAACCACATAGATCACACAGATCAGGTGAATCTTCTCTCCGACATCCCAGAGCTTGACATGATCTGCGCGGTAAATGACCGCTTACCAAAAACTTCATGTTTCGGCAGGAGGTTCGATAGAGTGATCCCAATCCGTGAAGCATGGAACTATAAAAATCCTACATCAGACCTTAAAGGTAACAAGTAGTATACGGATAGATCAAAGATGGACACCGGGGTGGGTGCTGGCATTTTTGGACCATCCACTAGAATATCAATACAAATTCCCAGTGTATTTCAAGCGGAAATTCATGCCATTCAAATCTGCGCCAACATCATCCTCAAACAGGGAATAAAAGGTGTCCTCATCCATGTACTCACGGAAAGTCAAGCAGCCATAAGAGCACTAGGCTCAAACCTGATTGACTCCAAATCAGCCCTGAACTGCTTCAATACTCTCCAAGATCTCACCCATAAAAACAAAGTCAATCTTTGGTGAGTGCCCGGTCATGAGGGTATTGATGGAAACGAGAAAGCTGACGAACTGGCTACGAAAGGTTCGGCTGAATCCTTTATCGGCCCTGAGCCGTTTTGCAACATTCCAAATTCAGCTATTAACTTTAACACCAAAAGTTGGGAAAACAACATGTGTATGTCCTATTGAAAAAATACCCAGGGTCTTCGATAGGCTAAAAGAGCCATAAAACCCTTCTACAGTCCATAAAAAATCTACTCCTCAGTAGAAATTATATCAAAAGATTAGTGGGATTTCTAACAGGGAACTGTTCAGGAAACTGAATGTCGTCCTTGCAACTGCGGAACATATTCTATGTGACTGCATGGTACTTTGTGCCCTCCAGAGACAAAAGTTCCGAGAAATTCTAATTCCCACGGAACATCGTATAATCTCCACCAGTGAGATCCTCAAATTCATCAAAAGAATTGAGCCTCTTCTGGTTCCCTAGACTGACTCTGTGGTACAATAGATCTTTTAGGTCGCGGTGCACTCCGCAACTGGAGGGTCAGAGCCCCTTTAAAAAAAATCACATATATTAAATCCATCCGTGTAGATCTGCAGTAGATCTAGGAGTTACACATAATTGTGAAAAGTAACGAGAGTTTTAAAACTTTTAACATTTAGCCAATCATCATTATTATTTCCGGTTCATCTCATGGTATGTAGATCTAAATACGCATAAACTATGAAAAAATCGCTTTCGACTTTACCTAATCTTGATCTAATTGTATTCTCCATAGAAGTACGTACGGCCTGTTTTTTATTATATTACAATCTTAAGAAACTGGTAGAGCATTCCTTCCCACCATACCGAATCCTACATCGAAGTATGCTTTAAGAGCTAGTACTAGATCTGCACAGCTACGCTAATTACAGGTCGATTACTTACTTACTTACTTAGTTGGCGCTACAGCTCGAGGTGAACCTGGGCCTGCTTCTCGCAACCATTTGTGTGTGCGTGCTATATTTTTGCACGAATGGAAGGGACCTACAGTTTTTTGCCGACTCCGAACGGCGAGTTGAGAAGCTCAATCGTAACAAATGATACTCTTTGATGCTTGTCAGACATTCGAAAGAGGTGGGCACTGTGAAAAACTTTTAGGTGTTTGCGGCGGGATTCGAACCCAAGACCGCTGGCTCAGTAGTCCGACGCACTAACCACTTGCGCTACGGTGCCCACATTACAGGTCGATTAGCATTTTTTAATTTAAGTTTGTACTAATCCTGTTAACGTTTTCTCAATTTATTTAAGGCCTTTGAACGTCTTTGGGGCTCCACTACTAGTGAAAAAAACAGACGCTAGCCATCATTAAGTCAGAGGTTCTGTGTATTTCATAAATTCAGCATATATGCTTTTGAGACAGACTGCATTGCCCACTTTACATATAGGAGAGCTGGAATAGGGCTCCTAAGCTTCTGCCTGACTCTGATGGCTATAAACGTCACATTTCCATGTATATACGGTTTTTCAATAGGGACATAACAATTTTGTATTTTAAGAGAAACGCATCCTTACATTTTTTACGATCTGTCAATGTTAAAACGTCAACAAGAAACATTTAGAAATTATTAAAAACTACTTCCGATATTCTGAGTTGTTGGTCGCAACTTTTAGAGCGCTTACTCTAATTTTTGGTCATACTAATCGTCCTACCAGACACTCTGTGCGTGCTATAGTGGATAAATTCGAGTTAACATATTCCCAATTGAATGTTCCTGTGCCAGTAAGACAACGCACCGGTTGAAGTACCAAAAATATCGTAGCTTCAATTCAAACTGAGCCAAATAAGTCGATTTCACGGTTTTTACAGGAATTGGGATTCACTCAGTCCACACTGTGGCCAATCTTGCGTAAAAATCTTGGCCTAAACCCTTACAAGATCAAATTAACTCAGGAACTGAAGCCTCTTTATCATTTGAAGCGCCAAAATTTCTCTCTGCAAAGGTTTAAAGAAAATCCTGAATTTGGTCAGCAACAAACCCACATGTGCTTCAAGAGACTCTATTGCATCCACAAAAAGTGACCGTGTGGTGTGGATTTCGTTCCGGAGGTATGATTGGACAGTTTTTTTTTCGTGGATGAAAATGAACGCCGCGTTATGGTTCACTATCGTGCTACGTTGGAAGACTATTTTTGGCCAGAATTGGATAGAACTGATTTCTGCAATATGTGGTTCCAAAAAGATGGTGCCACATGCCACACAATTGGTCAAACAATTGATCTTTTGAAGGAAATTCGGTACTCGTGTAGTCACGAGAAATTGTCAGGTCGAAAGGCCAGCTAACTCAAGCGATTTAACGCCGTTATATTTCTTTTAATGGGAGTTACGTTAAGTCGTTGGTTTATGCCAGCAAGCGAAATTGGCAACATTCCGGCCGATATGTGTGGAAGAGTTGACTCCAAAAGTGCTGGCGGTGGTTATTTGAACCAGATCAAATTCCATACTTAAATCTGATAAATTTTAAATACAAAAAGCATGTCCTTATTGAAAAATCCTTTATATCAATGCGGGTTATCAGGAAGCATAGTCTCCACAACACCACATTTTATATCGACAAAACCATTTGTTAGCAGCTCCACACCTTACTGTCTCCAGATGGGTCCAAATGTGACCTGACTATGTGCTTATTAATTCAAGACACACACTCTTGACCTCCATTTCAAAGTTTAACTTTTCAAAGAAAACACACTTCAACCCACCCAGGAGATGGACATTTAAGGTTTATCGCCGATATGCCATACACTCTGGCGTATACGTAACTTTCTGTAAAATTGTATTCTCATGAATTTAAAGAGGTTTGGGTTTTTCTTTTATGTCTTCAAAATTACTTTCACACAGAGCCTAATATATGCGGCTGCATTAGCTTCACGATATTATTTCACCAGAGGTAATATTAAACAAAATTTAAGCACGCCTCCAAGATGATAAATTACAATTCTGTTCGCTCAAAGACATGAAAAAGGACATCACCGAACCAACTTGGTGGATGTTTTTATTTTATTTGTGGATACTTTGACTTCGATAACGATGGCCACAGGTGAGGTGTGTGGGTTACACTTTATATGTACATATATATGCACATCCTTGCCACCTATTCGCATGTGGTGATGGTGATAATTGCTGGGTTGTGACTTAGGTAGTCGGGTGTGATGTACGATTTGATGTAAGAGTATGTATGTGGATGAACGTACGATAAACTATTATGACTACTTAGCTTTTCTATTGACATACGTAGTTAGAGTGGATAGTGGATTATTTCGTAGGATGATGAATTTCGACGACGATATTTGGGATTCCGTGTGAATGGCGTGTTAATAGGAGTAAGGAGCAGTAAGGGGTTTCACTCGATGCTGATGAGTTAATGACTTGGACGTGTTGTATTTATGATCTTTGATGAGTAAAAATAATTGGTACTTAGATCATTTATGATGTAACGGTTTTTTTTTTGTTATGGAAATGGCCTATTACGAGTATACAGTGATGGCCATTGATGGTTTTGACACATGTTAACAGTTATTCTGTCAACCTGAAAGGCGTTTTTATATTTCTTTGTTTTTTAACTAACTAAATTAGGCTCTGAGTTGGTGAGAGAAACTCCTTAGTCTACATTGGTTACAAGTTGAGTAGGGTTTAATGATTCTAAAAATTAAAATTTTAAGTTTTCTTTTTCAAAACGAAACACAACGCACATCTGAGGTTATTACTTAGCATGATCTCCGAACCAAATAGCTCCATAGAAACAAATTTGATATTGATTTATTTATTTTATTGTCTTATAGTTCATGAAAATAAAGATATTCATTCAGTTGAGTCTGGGTAAAATGTTACTTTTCCAAAGAGGTTGCTGCGCAAACCTCCATGAGACAAATTCAAATTTAAACTTATGCCCTTTCAAGAGTAATTAAGAATCTAAGTGTCCTCATATCCAACGGAAAATATTGTCGATAACCCTAACGTTTTGGCGAACGACTACGAAAGGTTTTTTTTATCCCTTGTGCCTTCGCTCTCACAGACTCTTTGAAGTTACAAAAGTACGTAATTACTTCGAAAATCAGAGCCCCTAACCATCCACACATGAGGACCTAAGAAAATATAACCAGAGATGTCCACTCGAAACACTTAATAAAATACCTAAGGCATCCTAGGTTAGTGGTGGCGGTAAAGCTTTAAATAGGCCGGTGTTAAGTGATAGGGACCATCCTTTAAATAACCCTAAATAAGTTCACAGATTTTGCTCAAAGTTGTCTAACAAGGCTTTCAACAATTTTTTTTTCCTGCTATCATATTGTTTTTGTAGTCGCCATGGCCGTGGTGGTTAGTGCGTTGGACTACTACGCATGCTGCCCGGGTTCAATCCCAGCAAAGCATCTAAAACAAGCAATCAAAGAGTATCATTTGTCGTGAGGAGCTTCTGAACTCGCCGTTCGGAGTCGGCAAAAAACTGTAGGTTCCTTCAATTTCGTGGAAAAAATAACACACACACACAAATGGTTACGAGAAGCTAGGCTTGTTTCTGTATAGGACTGCTGTATTAATTTTATTTATTTTATCATATTATTTCTTGGGATCCCCACATTAACAAGTCGTCTTAACATCATTAAATGCCTGTCCAGCAAGAAATTCAATAGCAATCCACTCTCAATAATTTCAGTCACCAATTCAATCCTCACCAGCAGAATACTGTTCGGACTATTCCTCTATGGACAAGCTCCCAAATCACAAGTCAACAAAAACAAAACTATTTATAACTCTGCAATAAGTTCAGCACTAGGCGCATACCTTACCACGAAAATCAACAACCTACTATACGAATCAAATATGCATACAATAAAAAATCTAAGAGACCATTCAATAGCTAAACTATTTAAATCAATTTTATTCAGCACAGATACTCCACTACTAAATTCAATCAAAAACATAATGAAAAGAAAACGACAAAAGAAAATTCCATCCACCATAGAACGAATTATTACACTTTGTGAGACCCAAAATATTCCGTACAAGCCGATAAAACCACCTCTCCAAAAAAAAAACCCTGGTCATTCAATCCTATGCACATTTATACATCAATCAAAAAATACACAAAGTCTACCACACCTCCAGAAGTATTCCACGCCAAGTTCCTCGAAATAAAAGAAAAACTCAAAGATCACACATTCATCTATACCGACGGTTCCAAAACAAACAGCATCGCCTTCAGTGTCACATCTTCAAATAAAATAATTCAACACTCTATCCTTTCCAGTTATACCTCAGTCTTCTCAGCTGAAATAAGCGCAATATTTGTCGCCGTAAACCAAATAAAAACACAAAAAAGAAAATACGCGGTCTGCTCTGACTCTCTATCTTCCATAGAAGCCATTGCTAATACCCTAAACCGTGATTATTACCCAAGCCTTGTTAGAAACATTATCTCCGAGAACTATCCAAACATAAAACTTATATGGATCCCCGGCCCCGTTCAAATCCCAGGAAATGACTTTGCAGATAAAATCGCAAAAAATGCCTTCAATCTACCCCTAATTACCACCGCAAACTTCAACCCTCAAGATATAAAAAAATGGTTAAATCTTCAGCACAAAACAAAACATCAACAACAGTAGCTTGATTCCTCCGAGTGGTACAAAAACACAAATACCCTCAAACTGAATATCAAAGACTACCTAAGTACAAAAGAGACAAACACTGAAACAAAAATAAAAATATCAAAATTCATTCGCCTCAGATTGGGACACACAAAACTCTCGCATCAACACTACATAGACAAGAACAGCTCCCCTCAATGCCCATACTGCAACCAAGCCACTATCTCCATCGCCCATATCCTCGACAAGTGCCCCCATTTTGGAAAAACAAGGAAAAGATTATTCCTCAATACTAACCCAACAAACCTACTTTCTATCCCTAGCATTAAAAATATCAATACTTTGATTAATCTTTTCAAACAATGTAATCTTTATAATTTAATTTAAAAAAAAAAAAAAAAACAATAACATGTATAATAATAATAACTATGTATGTATGTACACCATTTAGTTAAAAGCGAGTTGAAGGCCTTAGTTGCTCTTGCTCTTCTCTGAGTTTTAATCTTAGATTATAACAAGTCAGTGTTGTAATAAATAAAATAAATAAATAAAGTTCAATGAGCTCCATCTTTTGACACAATTGAGGGATGTATTGCATTTGCAAAATTTCAAATTCTTCTGGAAGTTGCAAAAGGCATAAAGCGTAGCCTAACTTTCAAGATCAATGTGTACTGGTGTTTCATTTTTCATCTTCCCGAATTCCTGAATTTTGCTATTGTGTTTCACCATCATAAGACTGCCCTGCTGCTTGGTCTTTAATAAGCTCAAAGTCCATACTAACTTACTTCAGCAATTCTGATATCGATATCCTTACGAGTATTGTTTAGAAGCTCATGTTTTTCTAGATATGAGACTGTTTGTTGTCTTTATCGATCAACGCGTAATATTGTCTAACTTTATGAAGCGGGTGGCTGTGACGTAGTGGAATTGATTGCACAAAACAATAAGAGGAGACATCTGGAAAAAAACGACAGCACCCATAGAGTTGGTTGAAACCTAACATCTAAGTTTAAAATCACTTCGCCGCACAGTGTGCTATTTCGCACATCTAGCGGAACTTTATTCCTGTTGTGCTTGACTATATTTTTTTCATGTTTACCTGTTCGATTATGAAATATATGAATATCAACGACATTTTTAAAGTCTAAAACCAATTTGTATTCAGTGATATAGGCATTTACCCCACCTTCAAACATTCTCCAATCAATTCTTGTATTTGAATGTTCTTTACTCAAAGGCTAATTGACTGATTTTGCTCAAAATTTCAGTACAGATTTCATGAAAATCTGTAATTTATTCACCTTCTTCCAACCAGTTAACATAAAAAACTTCCCAAGAAATTATGATAAAATTTACACATTCTACGTTCTTCACACACTTTATCATTTTTAAGGCAAGGATTTTCCTTTATTTGTAAGAAAGTAAGTAAGTTCTTCGTTTATTTACCTTTTAATATTAACATAGAGTACAATATATGAATGTAAGAGCTATGGCTAAGCCGTTATTTGTATAATCTATTTATTTTTATTTTAAATTAGTCAGTCATCTTCTTTTTCATCAGAGCTGTTACTAGCTAGATCTTCTTCGGGGGCATTTAATAGGACACAGTAGCCCCACTTGATAGATATGCATCTGAAGTAGGAATCTGTTAAGTACAATTCAATTTGAATTTTTTCTTGATGTCTTTCGACTGAAATGCTGCCGGTATCAGCTGTATTTTGTATTGCTCGCTTACTGGGCTTCTTCGGACAACTGCCCAAGTGGCAGTATGCAAGCTTGATTGATGCCTTACATAATGAAGCATACATTATGCTTTCAGGCATAATTTCGAAGATGTATGTGCATACATATTTTTTTGGCATCATTGGCATACATAACTTCCAAACTTGTCTGGATCAAATTCATATTTACTCCATATTACTTCGAGTAAAATTTTTTGTTTTTGCACTTTGAGGGCACATTCGTTAAATACCTTCAAAGGTCGTCCGGGATTTGGTTTCATGCTTGATGCTGGGATTAGATTATAGAACTTTTCCGGCAACTTAATTTCCCCACCCAACCATTTCCCATTATCCTCTTGAATCATTTTATATTTGCCATACTTCATTCCCATCTTGCTGACATTCTGCAACTAATAGGTTTCCCATACATATGTATACAAGTTGTCCCAGTTTAGAGGTATGATCCTTTAACTGGAGATTTTTGATGTTCGGGCGAACAAAAAATTGTCTGGGGAGGTCTATTTTCACCCCCCTCAAAGTTATAGACCGTCGAAGTGGGACACCTCTGATTTGGTGGTATAACCACTTTAAATGATATAACTCCTGAACTTTTATAGCTAAAAAATAAGTTTTGTACATTTTGGAGAGGTAATCAGTAACGCATAAAAAATGTTGAAGACTTTGTGTAATTTCATCCAGCCACAAAAGAGTTATTGCTCCTTAAACTCAAAATTATGAAAAATTGTTGTTCCAATTTTTTATTTAAAATGCATTTTTTTCAAAACTTTTACTCAATAAAAAACTTTTTTTTTGCTAAACTTTTATCTTTGGTAAATTTTCTAAAAATGATGTTCACAACTTTTTCACGTACGGTTAACAGAAGTGATAGTAAGTGCAGTTTTTTGTCAGACAAATATGATAAACAAACCATATAGATTGATTGTCTGTGCTATAGCCCTATGCAAAAAAAAAAAAATTTGTATGGGGTGAGCACTCAGAAGCAAAAAAAGTTAATGGATTCTGGCAAATAAAATACACGACAAGATTTTAAGCTAAGTTAGACGACGTATACATGCGTATACATTTTTAAAAGGCTTCACAAAGTCACAAAACACTAAAAAAAACAACAAACCTAAGGCCTTCAAACAAAACGAAGATTTCTTCCATTTTATGAAGTCGCAGAAAATTCTAGCTTAGCGTGAAAATTCACTAGATACCAGAAAGTAATAAAATAATATACTTTATGGGCTAGCTTTGCTATTTATTTAAAAACGCAACTATCAATTTGACTTACACAATGCAACTGCCTTCATATATTTTTTTTTGCTAAAATTAAGCGGCTGTTTGTGATGTCACCCACCGGTAAATAACGTTTTTATTATTATTTTATTGATGACATATTGATAGCTGGGGTTTTATCTATCATATTAAACCAAAATATTTTCATTCGGACGACTTTGAATTTTGAATTAAGTTCCGCTAGATTTGCGAAATAACACACTATGCGCCGATCTGTCTGTCTCTGGTTCTTGCTCTTCAAAAGCTCGCGGTGCGCTGTATGTAAACATAAGAAGGGTATTTATATCCTCTTTAGTGCGTATAAATTATATATATAAAAAAGTGCAGTCTTATAAGATTTTAAGAGTCTAGTCAACCTTAAGCATACTCTTTCTATTTTACGGAAGCCTCATGAGTTTCACCCAGATCCAAATGAGTTATTGAGTTGCGTTGGTTGACTGCAAATGTTGTCCTCAATTTGACTATGTTTAGCGACACTTATGAATTAAAAGCTCCTTCTCAAAACCTTAACGTTAATAGTCAGTGGCGGATATATCCATATAAAGCGATTACTGGAATGCAGATATATTAAAAAGACGAACATAGGAAAGAAATCTTTTATTTATCTTATTTTTTTTCTCGAAATAGAAACAAAAAGACTACGAAACTTTAAAGCCGCCTCCGTTCACTATTCGACTGAATATTTTGACGCTGTTAGACCTGGTTTTGATGGGATCAAAGTAACCATAGTTAAGATAAGTTTCACTGCAACTATGTAATACTATAGATACGCACTAATAACTCACCAAAACTTTGTTCGCTACCAATACTATGCAATTACTTGAGGCACTGGAAGTTTTCTGCAAAGCGATTTCTCGGATGGGTGTATCCTGCTCTATACGTCCTAGAGCACGGTGGAGTAGTTTGACTAAATGCTAAACCCTTCTGAGCTTTACTTTCAAATTTCTCGATGCTTGAAGTGAACTCAGAAACTATGTTTCCATGCCACATAGACAAAGCGTCTTATTTGGTTTTGCACTCAAATGCGCTGCGCTTCGTCTTCACTCAATTTCAAGGATTTTAAAAGGAAAACCTTCTTTTGACATTATTTACATACGTGTGTAACCCTACATTATTTTCCTGCTCACAAGCATTTGTTACAGGCACTTCCGGATACATATGTACTCGTACCTATGCACGTATGCATATCCTTGTGCGTATAAATAAGCCACACGCGAAAATTTTAAAAACAATATAATTTTCTCCTCTGGCGGTTAGACGCTGCGAAGTTCATATTGTCGAATCCCTCTGAGGCGAATTTTGTGAAAATCAATTACCTTCTACATGTGGGTTCGACAAGAATGAATGTTCATTTGTGCACCTGTCCCACATGTACATACATATGTACTCGTTTGTAGCCCACAACGAGTGAGAGATGAGTTGAAGTGGCATTTCTACTCGCCTTGCTGCTGCTTTCAGCGTTAGGGTGTAGAACTTTTGTAAAATCTACCCAAACGGTAGGACAAAGTTTGTTTTAAGCGTTTGGTTACGGTCGTTCTTAAGCGATGAATGTGTTTACATTTTATTGGTTTGAGAACGTTTTTTTTTTTCATTTCATTCCATTTTGGTTTGGCAAGCGATTTCTCTGTCTGTCTGGGTCTGGAGTTGAACGTTCAGGAAAATTAAGGAAAACGAGGAAACTTCAATTGCATTTGGAGAACTCTTAACAAGATAAGTAAATGTGTATTTTGCCGGATGATGCCAAGAAAGTTAAATCAAACTGTTCATGCATTTTAAAATGAGATGAGCGCACACAATGCGTGTGTTTGGTTACGTTGCGATGTGAGAAGTTTTCGTTTTTATTTTATTCATAGGATTTGGCTTGCTTTACCAGATAATGACTAAAATATGTGTTTCGAGCAGTTAATGTAAGTATGCTTAAAGAAAATCATTTAATGGTGGAATAACCGGTAGCAACTCGTGCTGTTTGCTTAGGAATGTCCCGAGTAGCTAGATCTTTTATTTTGGGTAATTGGGTAAGATATTTTGGGTTTTGGGTAAGGTAAGTTGTTCGTCTATCTCTATTTGTTAGAGCGGTGTATCTATTTCAAAGGTCGGATCACAAAAATTTATTCTAATGAATTATTGGAGGGCTAAGGCCATCCGCACATGGCTCGTGTCGTTATCTTGGCGTCATCGTCACGTCATGTATTTGCCGTGCAGCTACGATAACGATACGCCTACTGAACCGCACACGACGCAATTTCGAATCGTCAAAATACAAAACGATGTCGAGTGATGAAGACGAATTTGTTTTACATGAATTATGTATCTTCGTTACCGAAAAAAAATGCATAAGAAAATATTGGGTACATCCACACATTTTAAAAAATGCAAGCAGCCTATACTGCCACAGAAGAGTTAGCAGAAGACGATGTAAAATTTCACACATTTTATAATATAATAAAAAAAATATACAGAAAAATACTTGTAAGGAGCTGGTGACAATTGCGAAGCCGGTAATTCATAATCAAAATGCTAACGGTATCCACTTGAACTCGTAAAACCCTCGTAAACTAAGTAAACCGTACAATTTTACAATCGCGTAAATGCACTGTCAAATTTTATATGAAAAATTATTTACAAGAGCCCCGTAAATTTCTGCGACGAGTTTGATTCGGAAATCAGCATCGGTAAATTACACTGCTGTGAAATTTGAATTTGTTTGAATTAAAAAGGCTAGAGGTGGAAAAGGAAATTGAAATCAAAATATTTGGGTAGCTCCAATAAATTAATCTTGTATTGAAGTCTCCTTTAACAATCTAATAAGTGTTTTCTTTTCGCTAGTTTTCGGGATTTTGATATGTTTGGCGACAGTTTGTTGACAGTTGCAGAACAGCTAATTCAATATACGCGGGATATTCATTTAAAGCACCTCCTAAATTTACAGAATTACGAGATGCGTAAATTTATTAGTTTAAGTGAATACCCTTACTATTTTTCAATTATTTAAACGAATTTCATAATTTCGTTGGAAATTTTTTTTAATAAACACGAGTAAGCACATTGAAAAACGTAAACAAACTCCAAGCATACAGTCGTACATGAAGATAAGCGACTGACACTGCTTGACGATAGTCGTCATGCAGAATGCATGCTGCAACGATTATGCGTAGCGGACTTCACAACAAAACTTTTCGAAAAAGTTGAATTCCCTATCTGAACGCAATCACTACTCACTATCCATAAACGAATCCATTCACATTTCAAAAATTGACTTTATCGTACCGTTGATTCTGTTTATTTCTCCCAAAAGGGGGTTCACACGATCCGCTATATCTGACAGACTTGTTCGGATGGATGTCATTAGCGTTCATATTGTCCAACATTTTGTCAGACTTCACTTCGTAAATGAATTGCAAAGATGTCACACGTACTGGTAGCTGCGCTTATGATTGATACAATTTTAGAAAAAGAAGAAAGAAAGGGAAGCGAATTTGGATATAGGAATTTATAAAACAAATCGACCAAAGTCTTATTCTGTTAATTTGCTAATAGAATTACAATTGAATTTTCCAGTTGATTATCAGAATTTTTTTATTTCCAAAATGCAATATTTTCATACACAGCCATTTTTCTCCAACAACGACCACACTGCTGGAAATACATTTCAGAAATGAAATTTGCTCTAGGTCAGGCAGACAAGCGTTCACATTATCAGATATGTCCATCCAACCACCACAAATATAAAAAAAAAAAAAAATTAAAACCATCCTATATTTTTGTCCGACCGTGCGTCGTTACTTGCGTTTACATTGTCAGATTTGGTCATTGAATCCTGTGTACCCCCAAAATGAAGAACATTACAAAAATTCGTAAGTAAGTTATTTGTTTAGAAGTTTGGCATAGTATCGGTCTTGGTTTTTGTACGTCAAGGTTTATTATTTTCTACATATGCCTACATATTTAAAGGCATAAATGATGTACGGTTGAGGAAAATAAATGCTTAAATGAACCAAAGGCCAAAATAATAAAAAAGAAACAGAAACACAAGCCAAATAGTGTTAAAATACCTTGTTTTTTTGCTGAAATGAAAATCTACTGCGAAAAAATTCAATCTACTGCATTTTTCAGAGAATCTACTGCAGAAAGTAGTCCTGAAGTGGCAACGCTGGTCGTGTGCGGTTCTCCCTTTGAATACAAGTGTACTACAACACATCGTACCTATGCCTCGTACGTCGCGTCGCATACGCTACGATGACGATACGAACCGTGTGCGGATGGCCTAAGTGTTTGAGAAGGCAAACAAAAATGTGTTTGTGTTAACCAGTCAAGTGGGTTGGTTTTGGAAAGGTCACCATACCAAAATTTGATGTATTTCTGGAGAAAGGAATTTCATGATCTCATTCTCCAATTTTAACTGGAAAAATTTAAAAATAGTAAACCTTACAGTGTTTAGAGGCAGCAAATAAACCTTAAGTCTCGTGCAGTTTATTGGCAAAGCAAAGGGAAACTCATAATTTTTTCTTAAAAAAAACTTCATGGCGCTTCCAGCGTTGAAAATGAAACCAAATAGCGCTTCCACCGTTGATATGTTTGTTAATAACAATCTTAGTTGAAACGGACACATATGTGCACGAAGCCGCTAAGAAGGGCACGAAGTGCTTAGGTTTCCTCCATATGGAGTTCGAATACATATATTTCTCATATCTGGTCAGGTACTCCCAAAACATTACTGCATCTACTAAATACGATCAAAAATCAATTGATAAAATTAAAAAAGAAATATAGCAGTGCTAGTGACACTCTTAAATATCGTCACGATGTTTCTTGCCTTTCCATGTTTTATTCGCAGTGCTTCAGCGAAATAGTCAGTTGCATTACTTCCCACCAACAATTTTCTCGCAGAATCAGTTTACACTCCAGCTCAGCTCCAGACTTCGGATTGCCTTACCAAAATCAATTTTTCGCTCTCATTTTAATTTACAAAAAATATTTATGCACAGTGGTTCCACTCTCGAACAAAGGCGGTCATAATTACTTACTTACTTAGTTGGCGCTACAGCTCGAGGTGAACCTGGGCCTGCTTCTCGCAACCATTTGTGTGTGCGTGTTATATTTTTGCACGAATGGAAGGGACCTACAGTTTTTTGCCGACTCTGAACGGCGAGTTGAGAAGCTCAATCGTGACAAATGATACTCTTTGATGCTTGTCAGACATTCAAAAGAGGTGGGCACTGTGAAAAACTTTTAGGTGTTTGCGGCGGGATTCGAACACGGACCTATACAGGGTGGTCCGGTTTTGAGATCTGATTCATTGGTTAATGGTATGAAAAAAATCGTTTGAGAGTGGGGGTCTATCTTGAACACCCACTGAGCTACAGGGTGTTTAAAAAATATCCTTCAGGGAAAAATTTAGGCTCGTTTCATATACAATTGTGGGTGCTCGTGGCGTAGTGGTAGTCGTCGTCGCTTGTCATGCGAAAGGTTCACGGTTCGAATCCAGATGTCTATAAAAATAAGTTGATCAGTTTCAGAAGTTAATATCGGAACCTACTGCGAAAGCATAACACTGGCAGTAGGATGTTGAATATGGCTGAAGAAATTGATCGCACAAACTGTAATAAGAAACATCTGGAAAAAAATCCTGTGAATCATAAGCAAGTACAAAAATAATACACAACTCTCCAGTTATCGCGGACACCACCCATAGAGTTAGTTGAAATTGAAACCTATCATCTGAGTTTCCTACCACTACGTCGATCTGTCTGTCTCTCGTTCTCGTCCTTCATTCGCTCGCGCTGTGTGTAAACATTAAAAGGGTATTCATATCCCCTTTAGCGTGTGTAGATTATAAAAAAAAAACAATTGACTACGCCTATCGTAGTTGAAAGAAAATTACCATGCGTACTTTAATTTTTAAGATATTTCTTCAAAAACAGTTTTTTTTACCAATTTTTCTGAAAATCGCTTCCAATATTTTTTTATTAGTATCATTTTCGTGCGCCATAATGTCACCTACAAATTCACCATACAAAGTTTTTACCTAGGACTTACAGTTTTCCTCGTATAAGGCTAATTGAAACACAAGAATCATTCAAAAATGAGCACTACCTGCCTACCCTTTTTGAATATGGGGAAAATTATATTCCGTTTGAAACTGTCAGGTACTTCACCTGTCTCAAAGAAAAAGTTAAACGTCACTGTTAGTTTTCCCAGGAACTCATTTGTTGCATATTTATAAAACTCGTACGGAATACGATCCTCTCCCGGTGTTTTATTTAAATTACACCTATGTATAACTGTATAGACGTCTTGTAATGTAATTTTGCGGTCTAAAGCATCCACTCTCTGGAATGGCAGTGCATAGTACAATTGTATCGCACTACATGTGGGGTTCAGCAGCTGTTCAAAATGTTCGGCTAGAATCGGTGCTTTGACTACTATGACTATGCCTCTCTGAGGGGTGAGGTTTATCCTGTAGGCATATACTGACTAGCACTGATGGCATTGTCAGATATATGAATCAGGCAGAGCCAATGGTACAGACCATTGGTATCTTTTAAAGATTACTGCACATCCAGGTGCAACCAACAAAAAAATTAAGTATTTTTGTTGTTAATAATAAAATTAGCTAGAAAATGTTGTATCAAATATCAAGCATACTCATGCAAATTATTATTTTTTATACTGTGTTGCTATGAATTTTAAAGTGCACCAATTAATCTACAATGCAATATTATATAATATGCAGTTTTATACTTTGAGTACATTTTTGGCCAAGAACTAATGCCCCTATTCCGTAAGACAACTTTTGTTAAGTTGAGTTGAAATTTGGTTGAAATTTGAAATTCGGTATTACTGAACACAACTCTGAGAAAAAGAGTTGCCTGTCAACATAAAACCAAGATGGCGAATCCTCTCTAGAGTTGTGTGGGAATTTTTCTGGTATTATGGTAGACAACGCAGTTATGTTTTGGTTGCTAGAGCTGTCAAAAAATAACAACTGGGTTTAAGCAGTTGTTTGAGAGTAAATGTTGAGATACGAAAGATGGAATATAAACAAAAAGACGTATATCGGACAAATGAAATAATGCAATATTATTAATAACGTCATTAAAAAAATGTGTGCAGCTTAAAAGCATATAGTCCACATCAGTTGGAGAAAATAGTTTTACATCTTCAGCACTCGGAAGTGGTAGTGGTATTGCAATTGCAATCGAGCGTCCATGCAATTTTAACAAATCTTTGGTTTCGATTTGAACGAAGCAAAATGCTTCTGTGTACAGTACAAAAACACTTGTAAATATTTAAAAATAACATAAGTAATTTACACATTGCAAATGCATATTCTTTACTTAGCATTTTTTCTAGTTGGAATTGGAATATTTTACGGATAGATTTTCATATATGTGCACAACAATAACAATATTATCTTCATCATTATTATCATTAAAAAAAACAAATCAAAACTTCTTTTCATTCTGTTTTTATTGAATATTGAGTTTCTGTTGGCAAAATTATTTTCTACTTCGACCACCAGAGGTCAGATTTACGTTAAATAGTCAATTTGTAGTTGTTATTCGCATGTAAAAGTATGCAATTTTTTTTACAATCACAACTGAAAAAGGTTGTTTTATGTAATATGAAAAATTCGTTGAGTTGCGCGAAAGTGGAGTTGAATGACAGCCAACTCGAATAAATTGAGTTGTGTTATGGAATAGGGGCATAAGTTTCCCATTCCCAATTTTCTATGCCCTGATGACAACTTCCTTTGAATTTAACATGAAGTATTAAGTTTCACAGAATTCCCTCTCTTTTCACAGTTGTTGAGTTTCATGGTACCATCAGTAGAGTTGTAACGAGATAATCTATGCGATCATTACAATAGCGTCAAACATGTCTGACTCTTTGGGGAATAGGTTTATCCACCCATTCAAATTTACATAAATTCTCTTCATTATCTGGTTATTTGAGATGAATTCCCTTACATTCTTATGCCACATTATAGAAAGTAAACCATCGTGGTTGTTGGAACTTTATACAAACAAGAGATACAAGAGATAACACCGTCACATCAGCTCTTCTCTAGGTGAAACAGGATCTAACTACTTAAAAGTTAGCATTTCCTAAGAGCTCTATATAACCATTGACATCGTGTGTCACGTGCTTTGGATTAGAGAAACAGAAAAATCGTTCGGATTATTCCGAGGAAATAAGGAGAAAGTATCCCTCGTCAGTTTGTCTACATAATATCTTGATAGTAAATCCGATTAAGTCGAATGTTAAGCCCACCGTCTGTGTTTAGTTTCTCAAGTCTGCACCTCACTCTTGAAGGATTTGCCTTCTTGGGTAGTTATCGCACGCAATCAAAAGGAACATTTTAGGTTTGAGATAAAATTGTTGGAATAGTTTCAACAGAAGTTCGTGCATATCTCATTTGTAATTTGATTTCATATGTACATAGATGTAGCATTTATGTATCTTGTCATGTTCGGAAACACAAAACAAATGTTTAAAGATAAAGTTGGGTTTCATTTGAAGGATTTATATGATTGAGAAGTATCCCATCAATCGGTGTGTTGGAAAAGAAACGTGTTTAACCCTCACACGTTCGTTATTAACCGGGGTTAATATGCGCACTTTCATTTTATCATATCTTGGATACTTTCGAACTAAAAATCTTTTCATTCAGACTCAGTGACTAAATATTTAATACTAGTGGTTACCCGGTGCGCTTCACTACACCCATTGAAAACAGTGTTTATGTCATAAATGTAATGAAATTTTTTCGAGTGACTTTTTGTGAATAGAACTGACTCTGGTGGAGAATTAAATGCCGACAACTCTATTTGGAAAACTGTCTAAACAATAATATCCTAAAAACTCAAAAACTAACTATCCGATTGAGCTGAAACTTAGACTATAGGCGTGCTTTTTTTGTAACCTGTATAGGCTAAACATATTTCAGCAGCATGTTTACCCATGTAAAATACAACAAAACCTTAGCCTGGATAATTATCGAGTCTTATTTTTACTCTGAAGGATTTTTCGAAGTCTATATAGGTTACAAAAAAAAAAAAAACACGCCAAATATATTTGTTATGAAGCGAGAAGTGCACGTAAGTCAAGAATTAGCTGTTAGCTGTCACCGTGCATTGCTGTAGTAATAATTTTGAGATTCTGGTTTTTTATTGCCATCTATCGGAAAACTTGAAAACTTTTGATTTACAAATATTTCTCACTTCATAACAAATATATTCTCTAAGTTTCAGCTTAATCGGATGGTTTTGAAATGTCGGTGTTCCAGCGCCATAAATCGGAAAACTTGAGAACTGTTGATGTACGAACATTTCCCAATTCATTACAAATATATTATGTGAGTTTCAGCTTTATCGTACGATGAGTTTAAAAATTTTTGAGTTCCAGCGCCATCTAGCGGAAAACTTTATTTTTTTTGATGTACGAACACTTCAAACATCAGCAAAAGTATACAGTGTAAGTTTCAGCTCAATCGGATAGTTAGTTTATGAGTTCTGAGGTATCAAACGAACAGCTCATTTTTATATATAAAGATATTTCGAAAAATATAGAAAAAAATCAATTCTGACAGTTTTTCGACTGATTTTTCGTCAAATTGTAGCGATTGTACCTTATTCCCAGGTTAATATTATAACTTTTGTATGAAAAAATTCTAAATTTGTCCTATTATTCTTTCTCTTTTTTAGGAAAACATACATGCACACGAGTTTGTGAACATGCAGTTTCAGTTGGGTGGTATCTGCAAGCTACATCTTAAAAATATTTGTGAACGAAAGAAGCTAATTTGTTGTTTATTATACCTCAGTACCTCTATGAACATGCATATTATGTACATTGGCCATATTATTACATTTATGGATTAGTAGTTTCGCACTTTGTCATTGTTAAACTATGCATCTGGCAAATTGGCTTCTTTCACTGTATACAACTCTTTAGTGTTGCTCTTTTCCAGTTTTTTTTCTTTTTTTGATGATAACATAATATGAAGCAAGAACCTGTAATTTTTTGGCGACCTAAAGATTCTTCCTGAGAAGCATCATCAGGCAGAAATGACTGGTAGTCATTGTGTTCAATTAGAATACCTAAAATGCATTTCACTGCGATTTCTAGTGTAACTTTGCCCATATTTCGAGGAATTCGAGCTCTTCTAGTTTTTGTAGGCGTACAAAAATGCTCCGTCAACTCTCCAAGAAACTCCCTGCATTGGCTCGACTTCACAGTCTTAGACAATTGCATTATTGGACCAGAAGATTATGTATGCAGAATGCCCCTAAGTCAGCTACATATGTATGTATGTCTATGATATTGTAAAATAGAGCCAGCGGTTTGTTTTCATCTAAATTGTGTATTCATCAAGCATTTAATCCATCGAATCCACACCTCCTTTTGTTAAAGACTGTATGCTATTTTCTTCATCATCAGAATGAAGTGTATCAAGAATCGACTTCAAGTATTGTTTGTTGTACTTCGTGTGCCAACCTTGAACCAAAATCATGTGTATCAAATTGCACGTCCTACATCTACATACCTATCTAATTGTATGTATCTCGATAATGCCCACAAGAAGAAATTTAATTTTATTTTGATCCACTTTCACACAAATAAAATTCACAAGTGTACTGATTGAATATGATTGCCAAAAAAAATTGATGAGGAAATTCGATCAATTCACATAAAATTTCATTTTCCAATGTAAATCATACTAATGGGGGACTCCCCTTGTTTTTTTCCAGTGTGCACAAATAATATACATAATACAATAGGGGTATTCACGCTTCGGTGTGTCTAGTCTTGTAAAAGTGTAGAAATGTATTTTTTTTACATCGAAGAGCGAACGCGATTTTTCATATTTGTAGCAACCCTGAAGCTTACGTCAAAATTTGTTGATTTTTGTTAACGAAATCATAATTTTGAAGAAATTTAAATGAAAAGAAAAATAAAAAAACATATATTAGGTACTAGGTTGGAATTTATTTTTTATATTTTATTACGTACATAGCTATTATTTCTTTCTATCTGTAACTGTTTGTTCAAATTCTTGTTTTTTAAGTTCTTGTTCGTACCGTTGTTTCTTCTTCAATAGTTTTCTACATATTTCGAATTTCCAATTCCTTCTCTAATATTTTTGTTATTCCAAATTAAGATTTTTGTTTCTTCTAACTCGATACCGAATCCCTTGTAGTTTCAATGTTGGTCTTCCAAGAGTTACTTTTATATAAAAATTGTGCTGTAGGCTTCTGTAAGTAATGAATAAAATGTGTTTACGTAAAAAATCTAAGATATGAAATAAAAACATCTTTACCTCGGAATATCCCATCTCTTGAAATTGGTCTAAGTGGAAAACATTGTTTTTGTCATCCCATTTTTTATTGGCACCTTTTCTTTTCTAAGAAATTTTCTTCGTCAATTTTTCTGCTACACTTTTTTTTATTTAAATAAATTTAATTAAATACGAGAACCGAAAACATTTGACAAACTGTCAAAAATACACTACACTTAAAAATTTACACTTTTACACTCTAGGTTACAATAGGGTTGGAGTATTGCAAAAGTGTAAAAGTGTAAAAAAAAAATTACAGCTAGTGTATTTTGTTGTTGAATTGTGAGAAAATGTTACACTTTTACACTTTTGCAATTTTACAAGACAAAATACACAGAAAAGTGAATAGCCCTAATATTTTATTCAAGCACATACATAATTATCTTTAGAAATGAAGAAAACTAATTATACAATTTTATAAAATTAAAAAACAAACTATGTACGTATGGCGTAAATTTTTTTTTTTTCATGTATGACAATTCGAAAAATATCATTACAACATTATTAGATTGAATAAGACTGGTGGAGCTTACTTTTGTTTTTCTATAGCTTCGAGTTCTTTTCTTTAAAGCCATTCCAATCGAATTAAACATTTTATACACATTATGAAAATGGCTTAAAAAACAAGCTTACGTGATTTTTTTGGTGTTAATAATCGACCGGGAGCGTATCGGAAACCTGCTTTTTAAAATCCCGTTTTTTAAGAATTCCACCAAAAAAGTTTTAAAACACCGACGTCTAAAATTCAGTTTTTTTTTAATATTAAATTTATATTCAACTTTTGAATTCTATTTCATTTATATCCCGCCGCAAACACCTAAAAAAAAAAGGTTTTCACAGTGCCCACCTCTTCCCAATGCCTGACAAGCATTCAAGAGCATCATTTGTCATGCAAAGCTTCCTAACTGGCCGTTCGGAGACGGCAGAAAACTGTAGGTCCCTTCCATTCGTGCAAAAATATATATAACGCGTACACACAAATGGTTGCGGGAAGCTAGGCTTGGTTCTACCTAGGACTGCTGAAGCCAAATATTATATTTTGAGTACTCAAATGAATACTATTCATTTATCTACAAAATTTGATGAATTGTTAAATATATTTGTTCTTATATTATATATTTTGTTTGTTGAATACGAGTTAATAATTAATAGGTTAGTGCATAATAGTATCTCTGTTTTTATTTCACTTATGTTTTTATAATCTCACTTTTGCAATTAGAAGTATTTATTTTTCTTTTAAAAAATGCCTTGCAATCAATTGAGGTTATAAAAACGGGATTATCAGAAGCGAGATTGTAAGAAGCGGGATTATAAAAACCGGGATTTTAAAGTCGGGATTTTAAAAAAACCGGATTATAAAACGCGGGATATCAGACCCAACCCTAATCGACCAACTGAGCGTACATCTCCCGTATTAGCGATGTAAAGAAGAAAAAGGGAGGTGTTTTTAGTCTGTAGGAATCGGACACTACTATGAGTACACAGTCTCATAGTGTCTATGAGAATTTTCACCTACCCATAAAAAAAGTACCCAACTCAAACTGCCTTTGGCGTTCTGTTGAAGTTCGAAAAAATCCGTTCTGTTGAAGTTCGGGAAAATTAAATAAATAAAATAAAAATAATATTTTTCGAACGCGCTTGCTGATGCTCAGAACTGGGAGAATAAAAGCCATAAACATTGAGTTTCTTATAAAAACTTCTACGACTCTTCGGAACCATCTGTCAATACACTCATTTTTCTTCTATGATTTCTTGGCTGTCTGTATTGACAACCCAGTGGGAAAAGTTGTTGTAACTGCTTCCATGGTAAGTGCATATTTCTTTAAAGAGAATATTGAAAATGTAAGATCTTATCAAAGTACCGCGCCAAATAAGCGAAGGTGGAGCGCATCAAAAATCTTATTTTAAATATTATTGAAATTGTACATCGATGCCATTACTTATTCGCTTACCAGGCGTTACATTTGTAAGATGTTTTTTTCTCAAAAGCATTCCTGGAATGAAGTTATTCGACTCAGACAAATCCAATCATGACCAACTCCACCAGGAATTTTTTCAATGTTTCATTTTTTGAAGTTTGTTATTGAGCGGTGCTAGTACTTTTCAGTATAATTGATAAAACACAATAACAATAATTTAAGAAGACTAGAAAATGCTTAAGTGTCAGGATAGAGTAACTAATGCATTCAGTAACTACCTTCCACTACTGAATTAACTGATTCCCTGTAAGGCTAATACTAAGTGCTTACACGCCAGGATGTTGTAACTAATGTTTTCAGAAATTATTATTCACCGCGGACATAAGTGATTACCGGTAAGGCAGTTGGTAAGTGCTTGCCACCCTAGGACATCCCCATGTAAATATAATCGGTTCTAGAATAAGGAAAGTAAGTGCTGGTAACTACCAATTAGCACTTAAAAAATCGAGTTGTTAAGCAGTTATTTCCTACTGGGAAAGAGCTGCATCTCCATACATGTATGATGTAAGATTTTCGGCGAAAGCAAACCAATTGAAAGTGAAATAGTGTTTCACTCTGGTTTTTCAAAGAGCCAGTTTTGAGTATACATATTTACTTAAAATGTTGAGTTAAATTCGATGCGCTAACGAAAACATCTACGACCGGTTCAATCGTCTATTATTATTTAGTGAGCTTATAGGGTTTAGGGTTGTAACAGAATCAGAGCAGTACAGAACATCGACGGACTGAAACGCAAAAAATAACAAATTTAAAGCCAGTTAATGAGCTACGTGCGTTGTTTGCAAAGAACCATTTTGTAGCTAATTTTACCTTACTGCAATTTGCCAGAATTCTGATTGTATACAACATTGAACTACAATTTCAATAGATATTTTGCAAAACACTTCCAATAAAATTAGCATAATATTCATAAAAATGTTAATGACCTTGACAAGGTGTGAGTTTTAAGGATTTATGTAAATATTTTGTATGGGGTGTAAATAGGTTGGTAAATATTGATGGTATTTTCCTTTTTTAAAAGTGTATTTTATTTGGATGACATTTTTTTTTACGGTCGCCGTGGTTGTTAGTGCGTTGGGCTACTACGTATGCTGTCCGGGTTCAAGCCCAGCAAAAATACGTAAAAAATGTTTCACGGTGCCGCCTCTTTCGAATGTCTTACAAGCAGTCAAAGAGTATCATTTGTCATGAGAAGCTTCTCAACTCGCCGTTCGGAATCGGCAAAAAACTGAAGGTCCCTTCCATTTCTTGGAAAAAATAACACGCAGACACAAATGGTTGCGAGAAGCCGGGCTTGGTTCTGTATAGGACTGTTGACGCCGTATATCTATTTATTTTTTATTTTCTTATTAATTTAAGGACTTTGAGTACGTATATGTGGTGACATAATACCAATTGGACCCTTATGCTTCATTCTCGAGAGTTTGAAATTGGTCGGTGGTTGGTTACATACATACACTCAGAAAAAGAGGTGTAATCACAGCAATTTTATACTTTGTTACAAGAATAAACGTTGGTTAAAATCTGCCCAACAACTCAAATTGTTAGTTCAAGAATTCTCGGTCTTAATTACTACATAAGAATAAAAGTTCTTACATCAAGAACAAAATGTTCTTACATTTAGGAACTTACACTGTTGTGCCAAATGAGATCTTGTTAAAAAGAATTAACAATAAAATACTTGCACCAAGTATAATGAATAGTTAGGAATTCAAAAACCTGAATTGTTGCTTAAGAAATTTATTTTTGGCAGAAATTGAAAATAAGGTACTTACGCTGAATATGCAAATCTCCCCTACTTTGCAAAAACGCATTACTTGCAATTTAGACTTTTTGAGAAAACGCTCATTGTTTATCAAGTGATCGTAATAAGGAACGGTAGAAAGAATGTTAATAAATGCATATACAATAAGATAGATATATTTACGAATTTTTTTTTGGAATTATAAATTATAAAAACTTACGCAGGCAGTAATTAGTATTAATCATTCAGTGTTTCTTTTTTTGTGATACATATGTAGATTGCATATGGGTGCAATAAAAAACACATTATAGTCGCTGAATGTGTTTTTGTATATGCATCTTGTTTGTATTCTTTGGAATTAAAATTTCCAAAAAAAAACATTACTTACTTAGTTGGCGCTACAGCTCGAGGTGAGCCTGGGCCTGCTTCTCGCAACCATTTGTGTGTGCGTGTTATATTTTTGCACGAATGGAAGGGACCTACAGTTTTTTGCCGACTCCGAACGGCGAGTTGAGAAGCTCAATCGTGACAAATGATACTCTTTGATGCTTGTCAGACATTCGAAAGAGGTGGGCACTGTGAAAAACTTTTTTTAGGTGTTTGCGGCGGGATTCGAACCCAAGACCGCTGGCTCAGTAGTCCGACGCACTAACCACTTGCGCTACGGTGCCCCCTATTATCCGCTGATAATGCGTTTTTAGTTTGTATTTCCATGTGGGAGACTGTATATCAATTAAAATTAAACCAACTTTTTACGAAACCTATTTTATATTATATGCTCATAATGCGTTTTTGTATTGAATTTCAACAAATTTCATTGCTATGTCCAAAAATTAAGACTCATTAACGGTTTTTAACGGGTTTTTGTATTGCTCTACTCCAACAAAATTAAACGTTTTGCAATACAGAGCATCCTTATCCTTATGCAATACAGAGCATCCTTATCCTTATAACACATTAATTATGTAACTGTATTGGAAACTCATGACTTACTCATTTACAATTTAACGATGCCTAACAACGGATAATGTGTTCCTATTCTGTAAAGGAGTACAGTATTGTGCAATTAATGCGTTTCTGCACCTTTTATCTCCGAAATTCGAAACAAATTGGGAAAAAATTTAATGTAGATATATGAAGACTGTTATTGGGATTGCAAAAAGCTATCCAAAGCAAAAACACATTATGTGACATTAATGCGTTTTTGCAAAGTAGGGGAGAAATGCTTAAAATGAATCAAAAATGTACATTGTTGCTTCACGGAAACAAATGTTCACTTGGAATTAAAAATACTTACCTTGGTTTGGCATTTTAAATTACAAAAATGATTCCTTGCTAAGACTGAAAATCAAGAGTTTATAACTGAAAAATTCAAAAATGACCACATTCGTTTTAATAATTTTATTTTGACAAAACTCAAATATTCTGATTTTATTTACACATGTTTAAAAATTTGAATAATTCCTTTGATGATATTCGGCACTCCTCGGAATTGAAGAACTTATTTTGTTGTCTAAAAAATTAATTTTTGATTTGATAATATAATTCTTAAACACCAATGTGAAGAAGCATTCTTTTCTACCAAGAATTTTTTTTTTGATGCAACTGTTTCAATTGTTAAAAGTCAACAGTTTAAAATATTTGGATGAAGAACAAATTTAAACATAAACATTTTCCGCAATTATTGTCAAACAACAATGTATTTCTTTTGCCTTAACCCATTAACGCTCCGCTCCTATTTATAGGACACCTGAGGATGAAAAGTTCTAGTGACTAAGAAAATATTTAAAAGACAAGATCTGCATTTCTGACGTTAAGTTAAATCCATTGTCTATGTAATTGAAGGGTAAAAAAAAAAAAATATCCTTTAAAAATATTTTTGTTAACTTTAAAAATATGTAATTAGTTTTTGGTTAAATAATACACTTTTTGGTGAAAAAACTTTAAAAATATAAGGTTTCAATATACCATAAATGGATGAAACTTCAGATTTAAATAACTTATTGATTAGGTACATGACGAAACTAGAAAAGATTGCAATCAGGTGTCCTAAAAATATGACGCTGGGCAGATATGATAGCTTTACATGAAAGGTTGTAGGTTGAATGTTCATTTTGATACGTTTTTTTATAAGTTTCGTTGCTTTATAATTGTAAAATATTTTCGGAACTAACTATATAGCATACTGCATACTGCATACATTATATTCAATTTTAAAGTCTGAGGGTGAATTCTTCTGTGACGTAATAAAGCATTAGATCTTAGACACATATGAAATACATACAAACCCAGTGAGATTCACAATCCTTCCTTTTGGCTTTGCCATAGTCAGGTAAAAAGAATACTATTTAGCAGTAGCAATCAGAGGGTGATGCGGAGGACTCTGAACTTTATAGTTGAGTTTGATGAAGCAGTTCTTACTTTTATCTTTATTCACATCCCCCATGTTTCAAAAACAATTCGTTGGTTTGACTGTTGACCAAATTGCCGATATGCTCGAGCACCTTCAAAGTCGAAGATGCAAGTGTTGCAGTTTTACCTCCGCCTTTAGACTATGTAACTGACCAGAATTCCAGGTTTCGAAGAGAACTGATGTGTTCTCTAGCTTCCAAATATTCTAAGAAATGACCTATGTATGGAAACGATAACGGAAAATGTCTAGGCTAAAATCCTGTCCAATTATTATGAGCTGCTGAAATGAAGAAAACGATCGTGATTTCCTTGACCGCATGTTTGACGTTGCAAAGGAGATTTTTATAGTTCAATTAGTCACAACTCCTTCAAATTTTGATCGTATTGAACATGAAAGCCACTGCTCGCACTACTCACAAAAAGAAAATAAACGAATTGAATTTATTGCCCGATCATCAGTTAGTAAAGCAGCATAACCCTATATGTGTGAAGGTGATAAATATGATTGACTTGCCTCCAAATACAATACTGCAATAAGCGGGGAAAAAATAGTGCTGGTGCACCTCACTTGAGTTTAGCATATGGCTATGGTGAATGTTTGGATCGTATACAAGTTTTTGATACCAGAGAAATACAAATAATCATCGCTGCTGCAGTAAGGAGGAAGTAGTTTTGTCTCTTATACTCAAATCCGATGTGTATTATTGTTCGCTGTGTTTTCTAATTAATTCATTTATTTATTTAAATTTTAACCTAATTATCAATTAATTAATTCTTTGCCTGGTATTTATTTAGTTCTTTTGTTAGTTTCTTTTGGTCAAGGCATTAATAAATTCCTTAAATAAAAAATAAAAAAAAAATAAAATAACTGAAAATTATTTACAAAGGCATCAATTTTTAGACCTCATATCTGCCCAGCGTCCTATTTAAAGGGTGATTTTTTAAGAGGTTGAGAACTTTTTTTAAAAAAAACACACAAAAAATTCGAAAAAATGAATGAAATATTTATTTGAATCGATAGTTTGAACCTTGCAATTTAATGTTTAAAGATAATTTCATGCAAATGTTGACCGCGGCTGCGTCTCAGGTAGCCCATCCGCTGAGTCCAATTTTGGCATACTCTTTCACACATATCGGCCGGTATCTCACGAATGAATGCATGGATGTTGGCTTCCAGTGCGTCAATCGAAGCGGGCTTGTCCCTATAGACATTAGCCTTGACATACCCCCACAAAAAATAATCTAATGGTGTCAAATCTAGGCGGCCAATTGACCGGCCCGAAACGTGAAATTAACTGTTCACCAAACTCGCCTCGCAATTGCGCCATTGTTTCGCGTGCTGTGTGGCATGTGGCACCGTCTTGTTGAAACCACATATCATGCAAGTCAAGAACTTCCATTTCGGGCAAAAAAAAGTGCTGTAACAAAGGCCTAACTGCTGGGAACGGCGCCGAATCGACATTTCGCGGTCTTCTGTCACACTAGCTGATACAGCCGCAATATTTTCTTCACTACGCACAGTACGTAAACGTGTTGGTGGTTTAATGTCCAACAAAGTAAATTTGTTGCGAAATTTGGTCACAATCTTCCGAATAGACTGCTCAGAAGGTCGAGAATGCCGATCATAAAATGGAAGCAGCGCGCGATGAACATTTCGAACCGAGCACGAATTTTGATAGTAAAATTCAATAATTTGCAAGCGTTGTTCATTTGTAAGACGATCCATGGTTAAATTGCAAACCAAACTGAAGCTGTTTGACAGTGACACAAGGTACTAAACACACGTCAGCTGTCAAAACCAGTGTTGCCAAAACCAAACCAGCTAAAAAATCACCCTTTATATGACACACAGTTTTGGAACTTCTCTGGCAATATTTTTTTTTGTATTTTTTTGTCTATCGGTAAGTAACAAAATACTAAAAAATTAACAAAATCGGGACCAAAATATTACTCTGAGCGCTAATGGGTTAAATATAAAATTGTTATGAAAAGAATTGGTTTTCTTGAAAAGTTAAAAATGTTGATTGTTGTTTAAAAAAAAAAAAACATTTTTGAGTCGAGTATCCAATCTCAAATAGAAATATTTAAAAATAAAATGCTTGAGAAAACACTTTTCTTTTTAATCTAACAATTTTTCGCATTTGATTATATCTTAACACTTACAAATATTTGTCCTGAGTATTGAGATTTTTGATGCAACAACTTCAAACCAAATATTTTAAAAATACATTTGTTGCCACAAGAACTAATATTTACTGGCAAGAATTTTCTGCTTACAATTTTTTAACAATTGAAAATTCTTGTTACAATCTTTTTTTTTTCTGAGTGTACATGGGGTAAGCCACCCAGTGATTGGCACCTTAAGAAAATTCACCATAATTTTAGCCACTAAAGATCGAACTAATATACAAACTTTGTTTTACCTATTTTTTTTTAATTCATTGGTTTATTAGAAACATAAAAAGAAGAACAAATAACATCAAAAGATTTAGAATCTATTAAATAAAACATAAAACTAACGAAACGAAATAAAATTCCATTTTTGCCATTTATTGGCATAGTTTGCTAGTTATTGGCAGTCTTCTGTCCCATTATTGGCACTGTGAGATATTGGCCTCGTTAACTTCATATTTAGCCTCGTTAACTGCTTCTTCATTGTTATTTCTACAATATTTAACGTTTTTGGATAGTTTTGGCATCTAAAATACATCAAACCTGATTATATCAAGATAAAATTACTGTTAAGATATGTGACAACGGCCTTAGATCAAATACAAATTATGTGAAGCAGTCATTTTTAGGCAATGATTGGCATGGTTCCAATAACCCGGTGATTGGCACCATTACAAACTTATAAAAAAATGTTTTAAGTTTTCATGCCAACCATTGGGGGGGTGCCAACAAATGGTGTGCTTACCCTATCTGGATATTCATTTTAAACTGACTTAAATGGTTAGGTTACAATCTGGCGAACGCTTTCAATTCGGATGTACCTCGAAGACTTCACTTAGATTCTCTTCTTTTTATTTTTAGCTGCTTAGGCTAAGACTGAACTCGCTTACGATTGTTCTTAAAGCAAGCTTTATACGACTTAAAAACGTTAACGTTTATAAGATTAGAAATATTTTATTAGAATTTCTGAGCCGAAGTTCTTTGGATTTTCGTGGCCATTGCACACATTTTCCTATATCAATTTACAATTTCCTTTTAATGATTATCTTCTTAAGAATTCGTTGTCAGGTAAGCCGGCCTACACGTATAAAAAGGATGAGAAGGTTCCAAAGAATTTTAGATAAACTGCCCTTATGACGTGTCCAGTTATAATATACGCTGTGAATTCGGCCTATAGAAGAAAAATAAGGAAAGTTATGATCATAAGAGACGTCTGCTGTGTCTACTTAAGTTATCTTTGTTTCTATGCCCTTGACAGGCGTCTTATTACAGACCAACATAGAACGGCAACGAGTGAAGCATGGGAGACCGCCAACAACATCATTGCAAGCATTATGCAAATCCTAAAACAGGAAAACCCAACAGTCAAAGAGCAGAAGAAGCCCTGGAATATAAAAAGGAAATGACATGATGTTAAATCCTGCCGCTAGGAAAGAATAACTTGACTGGTTGTACCGTAATGGGCTACAGGGTAGGGATGGAGGAGGTTTGGTCACGTTAACATGCGGTCGCGTGGAGTCTAGCATAACTCTTAGCACAAGCGACAAAGTATCCATAAAGGATTTCACCCCTCCCGCGTGATAAAAATAAACTCGACATACATAGAAATGATGATGGCCATCGTGAATCCATCGTATAAATATCGTAAAGGTTCAAGGCATTTTTTTTTTCTTATCTTATGAAGCTTTTTTTAAAAAAAAAGGTTTTTAATTCTTTAAAATTGTTCCTTAAAATTACGAAATTTTCTTTTTTATAAGTCTAACTATTTTTCTAAATACATCATGTAAGAATTTATTTATTTTATGTAGGTACTATATAGCTATAATTTGTTTTTATATCTTCCAATTTTCCTAATTTTTTTTTAATTATTATTTTACTTATTTTACTTGTTTGTTAATTTAATTAATTATTTTTATTTTAATTTGTATAATATTCTTCTTCTTCTTATAAATATTTTAACAATAATATTTTCGTTTTACATAAAAAAACCAAATGCAAAAGCCAAATAATGTTTTACAAATAAATAAATAATATTTTTGAAGTTTTATTTTTTTCAATTATTCTAATTTTACCTTCTGTTAATTTGTTAATATTAAAATGGAAGATTAATACATCTATAAATAAATAGAGCTTCTATATAACATGCAGAGATTTATAATTTTTTCCGTCGGAGACAACAGCCACGTCCACGTGCATACTCGTACAATAAATAATAATCATCCCTCTCCATTATGCGGTAATTTTCTTCCCTCATGACCGTATGAAATATGGGAAATGAAATTGTTCCCCATTTATCTCATTTCGGCACACTAATCCATATAATCACTAAGCAAATCCAATCAAAAATTTAACAGCTCACAACAAAACCACTTATCGCACAAATTCAATAACCAAACGGAATCCTTAAAAGGAAAATCCCACCCTCACGGCCACTGGAACACACATCGCATAGACAGAATTTATTGGGCTTTAAAACACTTTACACTGCGGCATCATATATACGAGTATGTTTTTACACGGTGAAATTTTACAAAATACAAAAATAAAACATTTTACGAGAAGATACAACCAATTCGTCCACCAAGGACGACTCTCCTGCTCTCGAAGAATTCACAAGTAATACTATCGGTCGCTTCGAATTAAGATGGCCCAGAGTTATGATGAATTATTTGAAATGTGATGAAGCTTTTGTGGAGAAGCTTTTATCCGTTAACGGATAAAACCAACTACCTATGATTTGAAAGAGAACTGTTCTGTTGATAACACAGCCAAAGAGAGAAAAGTCCTTTTTCGGTGGGAAAAACATTAGAAACTTTGTGTGGTACATCTGCGATAAGGATTTTATATGCCGTGGCCGTACACAATCCACGCACAATTACCGGCATCCCATGGATGCTGTGTATAGTGTGTACGAATACGAACCAACAACAGTCGAAGTTTTGCATCTATCGCGTCGATACGTGATGCTCTGGCGAATAATTGTAATTAAAGGATACTCGTGATTTTCGGTTGAATTTTTGCTGCCATTTCGTTCGTTCGGTTGGTTCGTTTCTTATATTTTGTGGAATATGTTTTAAACAAAAAATATATATACATATATACTTACATATGTACAAATACATATATATTAACAACTAGTTGACGTGATTGGAATAAATTTAATATCGTCCTTATTTTGAAATTTGTTATTTATTCAAGGAACGACATGATTTGATATCTCATTTCGGTTGCTTACACATTTCTAACTAAGACTACGCGTAAACTTTGTACGAGCAAATCCCTTTTGAATTGTCCTTGGAATCTAGTTTGTTTTGGATTAATCACGCGAGAATTGAATGAAAGATTTTCGTTCCTTTGCTTCCTGTTGGGTCGGTACTTGAGTGCATGGCTAAGGGGAAGATTTGCAAATAAAAAAAAGGCCTACAACCACGGCTACTGGCCAATCGATTACGGCCGAATTCAACGGTTTTTCTTTTGTTTGATTTATTTTCCTTCTTTGTTTGTGTAGATGTGTGTTAATCATAAAAACAAAAGAAAAGTTTTCACAAGAAAGGATTAAATAAAACAAGAATCTTAAAACTTTCTATCCCTTTGCTGTTGATGCTGATGATGAAACCCCATAGCTGATCACCCCCTATGGACAAAGTCGCCGTTGATCTTTAAATTGATTGGATTATAAACATTTGAATAAACTCCAAAGTTTGTGGTGTATCCGGTAGCGTAAATATATAATTAAAAAATAAAAATACAACAGGACATCAGATGGACGAGCATCTTTTATAAGTGAAAGTTTGACCAATAAATTTTGATGTTTCTTTTTAAATTTCGCAAGAAAATTATTTAAAATATTTAATTTAATCAATCAGTGTGCGTTCGTGGTGAAAGTGAAATTATTAAAGCAAATTTAAATTTAAATTAAATTAGTGAACAAGTAAATTTTATTAGCTAATCTGTGCTATTTTTTATTTGTTTTTAAATGTGTGTATCCACATTGTGTGATAAAAAAAAATTAATCAATTTTGACAGATGAAAGATTGCACCATCGTACGGGATAATAATATTCAAATCAGGAATGAAGGGATTATCTTGGATCGTTTAAGGTAAGGATTACTTAATGTGTCTACCTTTTTTTTATTTTTGTTGTCGTGTCCGACATAAATTGAACGTTTCAAGCGGTGGCAGAGGGTATTAATCTTTTTTTGTAAATGTCAGAACGTAAGCAGCTTACACGTGGGATAAGTCCTTTTTTGTTTATTTAAAGGATTGGGTACATTAAGTTTTACTTTTTTTTTCAAACGTAAATGACACATTGCTGTGGTATACGAAATCGTTTACATTTATTTCTGCATGGTTAATAGAATCAGGTGTTGATTCTAGGAGTTAATGCTGTATAAGCCTGTTGCCTTATAGATAACGTATAGGCATGTATGTACATATATAGTGTTAAGCTTTACAAGTGAGGTTGTCCTCTGTAATGAACATCCAAGCATTTAGGTGTATAGTTTAAAACAATACCCCAAACATGTACATATCTACATACATTATTGGGATAGATCGACTTCTGATAGGAGGGATATGATACCTCGGTATTCAACATGATAAAGCTAATTCATAGTGTCAGAGCTTAGAATTGTATTAAATTATGCCTATGTATTCTATAATCGAATTTAAGAATATTAAGATTAGACCCTTCTCAATGATATCTTTTTACTTAGCAAATGGAAATGGATAAAACAAGTTAACACTAAACTGACAGTTTAGTTGATATGTATGGTAGGGTTATGAAGGAGTAACTACTACCATACTTAGACCAGTAAAGGTCTACTGTGCTATCAAGGACCATTGGAGATATTTCCTCAGCTATACGTCGAAGCGTTATGAGCGAAAGAGGTTTCTGATATCTGATATGTGCCAGATCGCCGAATTCGTCGAAATGGAACGATCTCAAGTAGCGTTTCCGTCTACGGGGAAGAGCTGGGCAGGTGTTATATAAATAAGATGAAGAGTATTGTTTTCCTTCTTCTCGTCTCTGAAGCTTCTACAGAAAATATGGGAGGGGATTCCAAGTCTGATTGCATACCTGCCAAGTTGCAGTCTTTTATGCGACAGCGACAGTAGTCTAACGGCAGTCTGGGCCAGATCTGCTTGGTGACAAGGCCCCTTGCACTGCCTTCACATCTAACGCTGATTTTTTTTGAATGTTCCAGTAGAAGCTTATAAGTAACAAGTAGGATGCTTATTCAAGTTTACACGCGTGAACTTCAAACAGACAACACAGCATTTCCAGACACTGGACATCTCCATACATTCACCCGGAGCACATTCACCCCAAGCTCATTCACCCATTCACCCTGATCCAATTCAGTGTCAGCAGTTTGCAGCCGTTCACCCCATGCACCAACCATTTCCCTCACTTAGCATAATAAATACATTGTTAAGCTAGAATTAAGTAAACAAAATAATAAAGAACAGATGGTCATAGAGTGCAAAAGCGAAAAGACGAATTTTCATTTAAACCACGGAACAATCAGTCATAGACTGAAGAAAACAACATTAAAATAACTTTCACCTTTTGTCAGGTAGTATTCTCTGGAATATATTCTGCCCATACAACTCATTCTTTTTCCTTAAGTCGACATTTCTCGATTTAACGAGGTAGTTATGCTCATTAGGGTTAATGTGCAATAGACTTATTTTAGAAAATACGGAACACACCGAGTGGGGATCCCCGGAAAGAGGAAAACAAATTGAGGGTGGTTTACTGACAAACAGTTTCTCATAGCTATCAGTCTCCATAGAGTTAAACTGCAGACTTTCTTATAAGCAAAAAAGTCAACGTGCTTAATGTTGGTTGGTTGATTTTCTATATCTCTTGAAATATCGAGAAAACGATTACAATTCTGTTTACATACATTTTCCCAACAGAGACGAGTTTCGACGAAGAATTCAATTGTTGCTCACACAAGAATAAACCGACGCAATGACTGAAGAAAATAATTGCAGCATTGCGATAGTGTACTTTAGCAAGAATACCATCTTCGACGAGAAAGCTCATTTTTAATTCAATTGATACGTCAATTCTCTGATACTGTTATAATTACAAATTGGCACATCGACTATGAGGAATTTATTCTTGATTTGAATCCTTTTTGTTTGCATGTTTTGACGGTGCGGCGCTGCGATTTAATTCTGACATTTAATGACAAAACTTAAAGATGAAGGAAAACCTACAAAAATATGTTCAGTAGGAGCTAGTTTGTTCGGAAAAGATTGTTTGAAATGCGATAACCTAAGAAAAAGCAAAAAAAAAATAAAAATAAAAAATAGGTGAAAACAGAAAAAACCAACTATTCGGGAATCAACAAATATTCAAATCTAGAGATTAGTGCTGTTAAAGTAAAAAAGGTTTAACGCATAGAATGTTCCGGAGAAGATAAAGGAATATTGAATTATATTTACTATAGTATAAAAAATTACGACTGTAATTTCTATCAAGGGGTCTTAAAGTTAATTGTTTTAACATTGTCCTTCCAAAGAATGATATCATAATGACAATTTGACCATTGAAAGTGGTTCAATTAGAGGAAAACTAAGCGTAATAAGGTCAAATAATAATGGGGTGTTATCAGCACCCCACCAACCTACTTACGTTACTATAACTCACCTACGACATACCTACTTAAACGTTAACGAGCAGATCGTTAGAAAATCAATGAAAGAGCTAAAAAAAAGTAACAAATCAATAAATTAAATAAATAAGCAAGTAAACTTTCATGTCATCAGCTGCTGAAGAAAGGTACTAACTTAACATCTCTAAATCATATATATTTTAAATTGGGTGTGCCTGAGGAAATGATAGATGTCTTTCTCGATTCTAATGTTTGGTTACACGGTCTGCGCGTACGCCCGTTCGAGTTTCATGAAAAAAACGACAACGAGAGCCAACTTGTCTTTCAAACATAACTAATGCACAAACGCAACATGTTCCTGCCTACTCTGTTCCTATTTCCTCTGCTGCTGTTGTTGGTGTCCCATTCCTGAGTACGTCTGGCTCTCTTTCTGTCTATTATCAAAACTTGGGAGGAATAAGAACCAAAACAAATGATTTTTTTATTGCTGTAATTGACTGTCGGTGCAATGATGTAATCGCTTTAACTGAGACGTGGCTAAATGACTCCTTCTTCAATTCTGAGCTGTTCCCCAACCAATTCGATGTCTACCGTAAAGATCGTTGCTCGATTCAAACCGGTCTGCATAGAGGCAGCGTTGCCGTTGGGACGCTCAGGTGTCCATTTGGACGCTTTTTAGCAATCGGGACACCTGGACACCTTTTTTTGATAATTAGCTAAAATGGACGCTTTTTGAAAATCGTGGACACTTTTGGACGCTTTTCTAATATTTCAATAAAAACCATCAAATTACTTTTTGTACGTCTGTGTTATTTAAATATTTTCAATCGATTTAAATAATTTACAACCACTAAAAATTACCAGTAAATTATAGAAGACACATGACCATGTCAACAGAAAATTACAGATAAAACCATACATACATTTATGTACTATATGTACGACGTACGAGGGTGGGTCAATCAAGTCACTGAAAATTGAAATAAGGAACAATCTTTTCGGCAAAAGAACATTTTATTTGTCAATATACGAGAAGTCTCCTTTTAGATATATGCACTTCGTCCAACATTTTTCCAATTTGTTGATGCCCTCCAAATAATACAATTTCTCGAGGCGCTCAAAATAGGCGTTTGTTTCATTGATGACCTCTTCATTCGACTCTAATCTCTTACCGCCGGCGCCGAGCCGTTTCTTTATGTTTAGAAACAAGAAATAGTCGCAGGGGGCTAAATCTGGAGAATATGCTGTATGAGGCAGCAGTTCGTAGCCTAATTCATGGAATTTTGCCATTGCGACTGCGGCGCCGGCCGGTGCGTTGTCCTTTTTTCCTCGCCAAATGTGGTCATTTTTGCTTCAAATCAGTGATCGTTTTACCCTTTTCAAGGTAATCGATGTCCTTGTTGGCCGATAGACCCATCTTGGCCATCTTCGGCTTCGATTCACCTGGAGAAGTCCATGGTTTCGACTGTGAAGAAGCAACGTTTCGTCCACGGTTACCAAACGAGGCAAACATTCGTTGGATTTGAGGTGGCAACGCCATCTGTTTTAATATTTAGGGACTTATTGGCCCACCCTCGTATGTAGTAAAAATAGTATTTTTGCGTTATATGCAATTCATGTAAAAAAAATATAAGAAATATTATATTAGCATTAGATGAAAATTCGTATGTGGTTGTACTAGGTGATTTTAATTTACCAAATGTTAAGTGGATATTGTCTGATGAAGAAAAATGTATTATTCCTCTTAATGTGTGTTCTGATGTTGAAACCGAAGTCATTGACTCAATGTTTGCTCTTAACTTCTATCAATCGAATATTATATCAAATTCATTAGGCAATATCTTAGATCTAGTTTTTATTGATAATCAAATTGAAGCCTCCGTTAGTGAAGTTGAATATCCTATGTTAAACAATAGTATTTTTCATAAAGCAGTTCACATTTCTATTGCCTTGTCTATTTTAAATTCATTTATGTCTGATAAAAAATCTGTTGAACTTAAACGTGATTTTCACAAAGCTGATTATGATGGTTTAAATAATTATTTTTGTTCAATTAATTGGAATGAAGTTCTAAATTGTTCCTGTCTAAATGAATATTTTCTATGTTTAGATATGTAATTGAATCGGCTGTTTCACAGTATGTTCCATTTAAAAAAATGAGGAATTGTCGTAAACCTGTCTGGTTTAATAAAAGCTTGTGCAGACTTAAAAATGCAGTGAATAAAGTAAGGAAAAAAAGTAGATGCAATATATCTTTTCGGAGCCAATACTGCCAGTTGAGAAAAGAATATGAGTTTCTTAAAAAATTATTGTATAGGCAATATATCTGGTCGATTGAGTCTAGTATCAAAAACAACTCTAAATCTTTCTGGACTTTCTTTAACACCAAGCGCAAGTCACTCGGAATACCTTCCACTATGTTTTACGAAGAAGTATCAAGTGACGATTTAGATGAAGTTTGCGACATGTTTGCAAAGTTCTTTCAATCGAACTTTGAAAATGAGTCAATTGACTTACATATTTTACCTCCGATAAATGCGATTACTGACCTTGGTCGTCTGCAATTATCCGAAGATGATATTATTTCTGAGTTGACATCCCTGGAATCAAATGCCAATTCAGCTCCAGATAATTTACCACCTCTTCTTATAAAGAAATGTATGTTTAACTTGTCGAAACCCTTATGCATCATATTTAACATGTCTCTAGGTACAGGTGAGTTTTTGGACTGCTGGAAGCACTCATTTATAACACCGATTTTTAAGGCTGGGTCCAAGGCATTGGTCACTAACTTCAGACCGATAGCCAAACTTCAATTGGTTCCCAAAATCTTCGAAGCAGTTGTCAAGAGAAAGTTGTATAATGAGGTACGTAACCACATTTCAGAGTATCAGCATGGCTTTGTGAGTGGTAGGTCGACTACCACAAACTTAGTTATATTTTCAAATTACTGCTTGCTTGGAATGGAAAAACATCGTCAGGTCGATACCATTTACACTGATTTCTCAAAAGCATTTGACCGGGTTCAGCATAATGTATTGATAAAAAAGTTAGAACAACTTGGATTTCACGGTAAATTGCTAAAATGGATCGGAAGTTATTTGATGAATCGTAGGCAATATGTAAAAATTGGAGGACCTATTACAAAAGAAGTTCTCAATTTTTCAGGTGTACCGCAAGGAAGCCATCTCGGGCCGCTCCTGTTTCTACTTTTCATCAATGACTTACCTTCTGTTATCTCATCTTCGAGTTGCCTACTTTATGCAGATGATTTAAAGATTTACAAATCAATAAAGTCTTCATTTGATGCTCATCAATTACAAGCAGATTTAAATAAAATATCGAGTTGGTGTAATATCAACGGTCTACAATTCAATATTAACAAATGCTCTGTACTTAGTTTTGCAAGATGTTTGTCACCTCTTGTTTTCAACTACTCAATTTATCAGTCAGATCTCAGAAGAGTGCATCGCATTCAGGATCTGGGTGTTGTTTTCCATACTCATCTAAATTTCTCGACACACTTCGACTATATAGTTTCTAAAGCCTAACTCCATGATGGGGTTTTTAAGTCGCAATGTTAAAGATTTTCGTGATCCTTATACTCTTAAAGCTCTTTACACTTCTTTAGTGCGGTCTAAACTTTAGTATTGCTGCGTGGTTTGGAGCCCATACTATTGCAACAGTGCAATTCGTTTAGAGAAGGTTCAGAAATGGTTTACGAAGATTGCACTTCGAAAGATATATTGCAACTCCAACATGACCTCGTATGAAGCTAGATGCGCTCTTATCGACTTAAAACCTCTTTGTAAGAGACGTGTTTATTATTCAATCCTTTTCGCGCGTGATATCCTCACCAGTCACATTGATACTTTTTTTACTTTTTACTTTCACTGTTTAACGCTTTAACGCTTTCGTATTTTAAGGCCAAGGGAGCATAATTTCCTTTACATATCTAACCATTGAATAAACTATTGTCTCAATGAGCCTATTTCTAATGCCTGCATTAACTTTACCTATTATGAACATTTAATAGACTTATGCCCCTATTCCGTAAGACAATTTTTGTTAAGTTGAGTTGAAATTTGGTTGAAATTTGAAATTCGGTATTACTGAACACAACTCTGAGAAAAAGAGTTGCCTGTCAACATAAAACCAAGAGGGCGAATCCTCTCTAGAGTTGTGTGGGAATTTTTCTGATATTATGGTAGACAACGCAGTTATGTTTTGGTTGCTAGAGCTGTCAAAAACTAGCAACTGGGTTTAGGCAGTTGTTTGAGAGTAAATGTTGAGATACGAAAGATGGAAAGTGAACAAAAAGACGTATATCGGACAAATGAAATAATGCATTATTATTAATAATGTCATTAAAAAAAATGTGTGCAGTTTAAAAGCATATAGTCCACATCAGTTGGAGAAAATAGTTTTACATCTTCAGCACTCGGAAGTGGTAGTGGTATTGCAATTGCAGTCGAGCGTCCATGCAATTTTAACAAATCTTCGGATCCGATTTGAACGAAGCAAAATGCTTCTGTGTTCAGTACAAAAACACTTGTAAATATTTAAAAATAACATAAGTTATTTACACATTGCAAATGCATATTCTTTACTTAGCATTTTTTCTAGTTGGAATTGGAATATGTCACGGATAGATTTTCATATGCGCACAACAATAACAATATTATCTTCATCATTATTATCATTAAAAAAACCAAATCCAAACTTCTTTTCATTCTGTTTTTATTGAATATTGGGTTTCTGTTGGCAAAATTATTTTCTACTTCGACCACTAGAGGTCAGATTTACGTTAAGTAGTCAATTTGTAGTTGTCATTCGCATCTAAAAGTATGCAATATTTTTTACAATCACAACTGAAAAAGGTTGTTTTATGTAATATGTAATATGAGTTGCGCGAAAGTGGAGTTGAATGACAGCCAACTCGAATAAATTGAGTTGTGTTATGGAATAGGGGCATTTAATTTAAGTAGAAATTCTTGTAAATTAATTATTTTGAGTTCTATATAGTAAACCATCATTGTAAACTTATTTATTGTATCTATGAAAGAAAGTATTAATCGTATAGTATTTAATCTTGTGGATATTGAGTTTTTTTGTTTAAATTTAAAATTTCTCATTTATCTATTTTTGTTTTTAAATTTTAAATCTGTATTCTTTTTTCTAATATCTGTTTTATAGTTAATTTTCTTCTTTTAATAATTTTCTTAAAATAACTTCCAATTAGTTACACATTTAAAGATTATTTCATCTACGTTTCAACATGTTTATATGTAGGTATAAGTAAGTTAAACAAATAACAAGTAACAATTACATATACATACGTACATTTATGTATTTATTGCAATGACAAGTTTCTTCATTATTTTGCTTACATATGTAAGTTTATGCTCGCGTAGGGTTACTCTGGTGTTTAAATATGTAGATACTATATATAGCATTTTCACTTTAAATTCGTTTTTTTGCAAATTAAATTCGTTATTTTTCAAATTAAATTCGTAATTTTGCACTTTGAATTCATTTTTTTGCAAACGAAATTCGTAGTTTTGCCATTTGAAATCCTTTTTTTTTATTTTAACATTAAAATTTGATACCAAATCACTTAGATTAGAATGTTCTTATGCGTTATGTACCTACACATACACAAATGTAATTAAATTACTCTCACCTTCTCGCTTAGATTGAGCCGGTTCTTGGCCCTTAAATTTTTCAAAAATTAAAGTTTCCAAAGTTCACCAGGGAGGGGTGCAGGTATGAATTTCAACTTCATAGGGTGCTGGTTTACTGAGTCACCTTGCCTCTCACTGAAAAACATCTCACATTATAGACTTTAGTGAAGTTCCTGCTCATTTGCTGCAGCTGGTATTTTTAACACCATAGCCATCACGTACTCAGAGCAGTCATATCTTGTTATCTGGCGAAAGGCCTGCTCTATTACACTTGACAAATTATGCTCTGATAACGGAACTGAGTATGTGTATACTTGACATAAAAAACGATTTGGTAGTAAATTTCAGTGTGCCGAAGAGAAAACGAATTCAATTTGCAAAAAAAAACGAATTCAATAGGCAAAAATACGAATTTAAAGTGAAAATGCTATACCAAGATATCTAATGGAGAGCTGCCAATTGAAAGAGGTTGTCAGTAGCCACGACATGAATCGCGTTCTTTTTAATTCTATGGGGATGATATTACTCTTACGAAGTGGATTTCTAGGATTCCGTTACTGCAGTGCTTTAACCGCTATTGTACCCACGAGGCACGACTACGGCGAATGACCGCTTATTGTGGGTGCCTAAGATGATTTGTAAAAGAAAATATAAAAAACAATCCATTTGTGCTAGTTTTTTCAATACGACAAGCACTGGCTTTTTTTTAAATGAACTTAAGGTAGGACAAGGCACATAATACCCAACCTACATATTACCTAGATATATGTATTATTATGGCCATTTCAGATTTTTCGTTGCAATTATTCTAAAACTATGGGCTGCTTTTAGCGCTCATTCCATACACAATTTATAACAGAATTTTGCGCATTTTTGAATCTGGAGAAAAGGCAATTGAATTTTTATAAACCCACTGTACTAACTATAGCCAGGCGGGGTATCTATAAAAAAACGAGGTCATTGCCCCACAACTAAATAAAATAAAAACATAAACAAATACAAAATTAGGCAATCATTTAAACCCAAAAAAGCTACTAGTATGTAAACCCGTTCCATTTGTACAAAAACTAGCCCCTCCCGCTTCGCCAGGGACTAACTTTTTTTTTGGAGATTAAAATTAAAAAAAAAATTGTAATGCTTTTTGGTAAAAAACAATCTTGGTTTTTATTTTCATTATCGCTCGTGTAAACAAATAGTCCAGCTGGTTTTTTGACTCGTGACCATGCAACGTAGAGCTGGCCATGCGAGAAAACTGGATTTTCCAAATTTATACCGCACATTTCTAAAGATTGTCTTACCAGGGGCCAGTAAGTTAGAGTAAGATAGTTAAGTTAGTTAAGCTAGTTTTAAGCACTTTTTGTCTTGCATGTAAGAAATATTTGAATTTACTAATAAAATAATAAAAAAATGCATTAAAAATGAAATGAAAAAAAATGTCTTACGACTTATTGATGGTAACGGCGAATGCAAGGCGAACAGGGAATTGAAGACACTTAAATTCAAATGGCATATCAGATAGAATCATAGGGATGCGAGGAATCAAAACGTCTTCGCCTTTGAATTTTCCATTCAGAATTGTTGCTTCTATTACATTTTAAAATATTTTTTTGACGGCAAGCCTGGTTCCATTACAAAGTTTTGGTTGGTTGATGTTGCGTACCATAATAATCGGTGCCCCAATTTTTAGCTGCAATGTGTGTGGTGGTATTCCTGGCAAATCAACTGAATTTAAAATTTCTGTAGGATAATTAACTCTGATTCATGATGGTGTCTACTGATTCAACAGAGACGCTATTCATACATATGTTAATACACACAGCGCGTCGAATGCATTTCTTTGTTGTACTTTTGCTGTATGTACCACAACGGTATCGTACACAATAATGTCTACGGTTTTTTCAATGTTTTTGTAATATTTTTTTTTGCCTTTCACCTTTGTACTGTATTTATCTACATTTCAAAAAAAAAAAAAAAACAGCAAACTAAATTGGTTGAAAATTACGGGCGGTAGATGGAAACATACGTATTTTGCCACTTAGTTTTATATATATAGATAAAACACCAGAAAAAAAATACCTAGCCACTTACAGAACACTTTCCAAATCAATTCATATGAAATATTGGGACCGTTAATAGATTAGCCCAAAGTTTATTCAATTTGACGAAAGTCCAACAATAAAGTAGAAGATCAGTATTACAATTATTCAAAATCATGAAAAACTCACCCACAGTTCACCCCTGTGTCTAAGTAGTTTCACAAAATTGTTTTTATGTTCCTATGTTTCGTGTATTTTGGTATATCTACCCTGCAACCAACCCTCAACGAGTAAGTCGTAAAAATATGAACATAAACCCCCGTCGGACTATTCTAAATTATTACAATATTATGCAACTTTCTAAAACAGTGCCATATACTCGTAAATTCGGGTACATATGTATGTGTCTCTAGGGCAGTGTGACAAGACCGTCACATGGCAAAGGAAATAAGTGCTTCCGTAAGAAAACTCAATCTACTTAACGGAACTCTGAAGAGTAAAGTTGTAGCGCATTACACTGTATTGCCATTGGCATCAGGAAAGTAATCTTATTTGACACAAAACGCATACGAAGACTCTCACCCACCCGGGCACTATTAAACTGAAAACTCCAAAGTTTCCTCCTACAAAATCTATGGAGCATTACTTCACTCGTTTGCTTTTATTTATTTTGTACTATTTATGACCTTTGCTCTTTTTCGGTATTGCCTTGCCAGTGGGTGTATCTTAAGCTTTGTAAGCGTTTGTACAGTTGACTACCTGATTAAAGAAATGTCAAATTTTCAATCAAAAGAAAAATGATTTCAGCATTCGCATTCTTCTCGTAAATACTTAAGTACGAGTAACTAGAACTACATACATACATATTATACATACTCCAAGAACGTATATGTAAGCGCTGCTGTATTTTGTATCGTATCTTACGGAAGTCAACCATTTTATTTCTACCTCTAGGAATCATTATGCCGTTTACCTTTTCCCCGTTGCTTCCATTGTCTAGCAATATTTTCTTCTTTACCGTCGCGGAGGTGGCATAACTTACGAACACAGTCTTGTTCGTGCTACAGTTTAATCTGCAGAGGAACTGGCGTGTGAAAAATTCACCGTTCTAATGGACGTATTCAGCACTTCGGGTGGGTGATGGTTGAGATTCACGATTAACGAGAATCAGGTATGAGTGCAATTCTTTTTCTCACTGAGATTGAGTGGGATTTTTTTCATTCATTAGTTACAAGTATTTTTGTTGCGTGAATTGAGTTCTTTTCAATTCGTTTATAAAGTGAAAATTCACACGTCACTCTTACAAAAATCTTCTGAGCTTAGAATACCAAAAGAACAAACTCACATTTTTTAAAAATTGTTTTCACTTTAACGGTTTTCCACAAAGGAGACTTTAAATTATAAATCATCCCTGTGTGCGTTATCTGTAAGCTGAACAATAAACATGGAACAAACCGTTATTTCCATTCATACTCGCGCCACCACCATAATAACGGGTAGATAACATGGTTAATGGCAGTCTTTATGCTTTTGTATCATTTTCTTTTCCTGGCGATTACGTGGGAAACTGAGTTTTCTTTGGTAAAGTGATTTTCATTCGAATTAGCGTGGCTGCAAGTGGCAGCAAAGAGACGGTAGGGGGAAGTGGGGCACCTTGATACAATTTTCGTTGGGACTCAAAAAACAGGCAGCATATTGACAATAATAGCAAAGTAAAATATTTGCTTAGCTTATTTCAGACGAATTTACTCTTAGATTCATTCACAAAAAATATTAGGACCCAAATATTAAGAAGTGGAATATTGTATCAAACTGCCCCACTCACGGGGTACATTGATACATGTCAGGGGCACTTTGATTCACAGCCTATTAATCAGTATTTATAGAAAAATCTCAATTAATAAAACAAGTTTTTATTATTTTTATAACATAAACATATTAATACAAGTAGTATTAAAGTATTTGCTAATTCATGTGAGCTTAGGTGTAAATCAGATAACATAATTCCCTTCCTGAAGATCACTGCCTACAGGTGGCGTAGTTTTTAGTAGAATATACATATTTGGAGCACATTTATACGCATCAAATTACCCCGAGGTTATGTGTATCAATGTGCCCCGACTTGGGTTACCAGGATTTGGCCAGGGTTTTAAGGTGTATGTCAGACTCATTTCAGACTTCACGCTTTGTCAGACTTTCTAATTTTTTTGACTTATTTACATCAATACAATTTAAACGATTAAAAAATATCATAAAAGTCAAATTGTTGCTGAATGCATCCAAATATGAAACGAAAGAATCCCTCCATGATTGAAGGGAGAACCAATAGTGAAGTTTAAGATACCGTGCCGTTGGAAAAAATTTGTTCAAACAATTTTTTTTAAAGTGTGGCGAATTGTTTGCAGTAACCATGTTCTGTAATGAGGGTTTGTTTTCTTAGGCATTTTCAAATGTTTCATGACACTTTTAAGGTGTAAGAATTTTTTACATGTGGTCAATAGAGCGAAATTCTGTTGAAACTGTTTTTTTTTTTGGGTACCTTGTTCAATTTTAATTATTAATGCAAAATTCATTCTGCGATTCATTGGCTCAGATAGGTGCATCCCTGTGGACACAGGTATGGTGTTCCAAAGCCGGACTAGTAAATGTTTAGGATTTCAATTTACTCTGGATGCAGCCTTGCAATGTTAAGTTTCAAAATTGACCAGATATACACCCCTATTACGGTTAGCGAGTCGAACGAAAAAGTTGGCGAATGTGACTATTTCGTATTACGGTTAGCGACTCGCCGAGATTTCATGTGACTCAAATGTCAGAGTTTAGGCGAATTGTGACTTCACTCTATTATGGTTAGCGAACGTTCGACTAGAAATCAATTTCTTCTGTCAAAATCAGTCGAATGGAATATTCTGGTGACTAGGTAGTGCAACAGTGTAATGAGTGGAAGAAAAATTAAAAATGAATAAAATTACTATTAAAGAATATTGTTAACAATAAAATAATGTGTTGAAATATGTATCTCAATCTTTAAAAAACCATCCTCGCCAGTTTGAGAAATTGGTTGTGTTGATGGGAGTCGGTCTAGTAAAACTGGCAAAAATTCAACATCCACTTGCCAAAATTAAAAGGACCTGTTGACATTCTCCAGGAAATTGTGAATAAAGAATAGATACTTGAAAGCAACCAAAATCACTAAGGAAAGATGCAAGAACTAAAAGACGTGATCAACATCTGGAAATGAGTCGTACATTGGAGAATTTTCTTCCGAGATAGAACCAACAATGGAAACCAAAGATCTTGTTGCTACACTAGGCATTCCTTCTGATGTCATAAAATACACGTATACATATGTATTTATTTAACAATTATAGAACAATGTAGCTATTTCTTTTTTTTAAATAAACACAACATTAGTACAATATTTGTGATGGTCTAACTAGTTTCCCTGGATCGAATAATTTAGGATCTTTACCAAGTGCTTCTGATAATAAGGCATCGTTGTAGAATTTGTATAATAGTTTTTCTACTTGCTCTTTGCTTTGCTTTTCACAGTCCGGTGGTTCGTTGACCAGAGACGCGGCCAGTTTATGAACTCTGAAACTACGAATGTAACTAAACGCTTTTATAGAGAGGTGAAATTCTGGGACAAATCATCACAAATAATAATTTTATTTATTTTCATTAACCACCGAAATCAATTTAAAATTTTATCTCAAATTAAATTGCAGTTTATTCCACAAACAATCAAAACAATTCTGCTTTCTGACACTTCACAGCTGATATTTGAAGTTTTTCCTCAGACAGCCCTGAATTCTCTTAGCGAATGAAAACGTTCGCTAACCGTAATACCTCGACAGCAGAAATTCGCCTGGGAGTTCGTCTCGAGTCGAACGTTCGATTCGCTAACCATAATAGGGGTAATACTCAATTGGATTTAGGTCTGTACTGAAGGGAGGCCAGCTTAGCACGTCAACATTGATTTCTTCGAAGTTTAAAAAATAAAAAAAAAATGCAAATGTAATTTTTAATCATAAAAATTGTAGCTTATTTTAAAGGCTACTAACTAAGTTCCCGACGGTCTCCAAAATTCACATGGAAACCGAAGATATATAACAGTCTTTTTCTCACTGAACCTGCTGAAATAATTCATTGTGTAGCTCGAAATAGATCACTGTTATTATCCACTGAAATCTTGAACCGATTCCGACGGTCTTGTGAGCACAAAAAATCTTCCACTGGAGTCGTCTTTTTGTTTGGCCTCGCTGAGCCTTTCCTTCTGCTGGTAGTCCCGGTCTCACGATATTTTTTCAAATTCCATACAACAGTTCGTTTGGCAACATTAAATCTTTCAGAAATTTGACGGGTTGTCAAATTTGACGTGAAAGAAACAAAATATTAGATTTGCACTCCAACCTGTTTTTTCCTTTGTTTAATTAATTTGTTTTTATCCGGCTTTTTGCTCCAAAATTAGGCTTTTCTCTCTTAACTGTCCGGCTTCTCGAATTTTTTTGATGGTAACCCTAGCCCCAATCGACTTTAGAGAAAATAAATATTAAATGCCGTTAAACCAAACGCTTAGTAATGAAATTTTACGTAAATATCAAATTATAAAGGACATATACTCAACAAATAAGTTCATATGAAATTGTTAACACAAATATGCTAAGAAAAACTCACTCGAAAGAAACGACAACAATTAACTTGCGGACATGTGAAACAGATTTATGTTTGCTGGGCCCAAAGCGATGACTGAACAGGGGTGTCAGTCAGATATGTGTTTGCGTTGATAGACATGTTGCGTTTCGTTTTCAAATAATGTCGACTGTATCTATGGCCCCATGTATCAATGTACCCCATCTCCCCCTACATACGTATGTATTCATGATTAGTAACTAGATTAGTAAATAGATGTTGGTATAACTTTTGGTTTGATTTACATATGTATACGATACCAATGTTTGTATTCTTTAATCAGAGCTCAATTCGTCAGTGTCCGTTTTATGGCTTTATGGTGCACACAATCGGCCAAGTACACGCGCAATTCGACATGTTATTGAAAAGTTTCGCACTGAGTTCACTCTTTTACTAGATTGAGAACTGCGGGTTTTGACAAAAATAACGCCTTTATAGAGGCTACTGTTGCTGAAGACCCTATTCTATCGCCCACAAGAAATAGGTACTCTTGCAGCTGCAACAGTGGGAGTTGAAGAGAATACCTAACCTACGAGCATGAGCCCCGATTGGCCAGTGACCTGCACTTATTTCTACGATTCTGGCGATTTCGACTCGATATCTGTCAGGCCAAGTCTTCTTCCTTAAAATGACACATTTGTCCATTTAGAATTGGCTTTTGAGAAAGTGTGCTGCGGTTTTAAAAACCTTCGCAACGGAGATGTCAAAGGCCGAACTGCTTCTGGCTAACATGTCGGCTCTATCATTCCCCTCTACCCTGGAGAAGAGCTTAAAGAAAGAGTTTAGAAACCGTTTGCTTGCCCGGTATAATTCCTCCTTACACTGTTCTACCAATTTAGATGATGTGGTGGTTGAGCGAAGAGGTTGGTTGTAGGGCTGAGACTGAGCTAAGTACATTCTTCTTTGATTCCAAATACTTACGCCAGGAAGACACTAGAACAATCAGGAAGACAAAGGGACTTGGAGATACTTGGTTCTGGTGATAAGATACCCGATCCGATGCCACAGTCCATCTGGGATCCATGGGTGAAGGTCACTATTTGATACTTTGATATGATACAGTTGCTTTTCCAATACAATTTGGTATTTTTTGAGAAATTCTAGGCATCGCAATGGCCATTTTCCAAAAACACTATTTCGATTTCATATTTTTCATTATTAAAATCATTTTCTCTCAGCTTACGTAGTCAAGCAGGGACATAAACGAGCCCTTCTGCATCTGTAGCTGACTCTGTTTACGAGCTATTTTGACATTAATGTGTCTAACCGCTTGATGTTTGTATGAAAATTTGTGCAGTTAACAGTGAAACATATGAGAAATTGGATGGTAGATTTCTAAAAGGGTCCCAGGTTCGTTTCTTGATAAAAGCGGTTATTTTTTTTTTGTTTCTTTTCTATTTTGCAACCATTATGACAGAACAGAGAGTTGTTTCCTTTGGTTTTGTTGTTGTTTTTTTGTTTCTTTTCTATTTTTATCCGGCTATGGCAAAGCCAACAAACCCTGTGCGGGAAGATTGGACGAATAATACAGTTACTCCGCATACAGATACTGCAGTCCTCACGAACTGCTCTAAAACGGCAGGAGACTAGTATCTACTGCATGGAACCAGGGCTAAAAGTATCCTTATGACTCCCGGACGCCTGCATCGTCTTTCAGGCAGAAGTTCTAGCCATATTTCCTGATAATGAAATTATTTGTATTGCACTCAACGCGCTAGAATTGTTTACAACCGAATCGGCACTAGTCAGGAGCTGCCCAATAATGCAAAGGGTATTATCCATTATGTAAATACATTTTTGCACACTTTGTCTGGGATTTTGGCGAATATCATTTTTCAGTTTAGTTCAATAGGACAGGTGATTGGAATATTGTCAAAAGCTCACAAGTGCATTTTTTATGCAATATCTTGCAAAAAGCAGAATACAAATATAGAAATAAAATAATATTTAATTAAAAATGTACTTTCTTGAGTCTGAATTTCATTAATAATAGTGAACGTCGTCACAGGTTAAAAGTTTTTAACCCAATAATTAATTTCGATGTACCTAAGCGATCATCTGTTTATTGAAAAATTTCACTTATCTCAATCAACTGCACATAATCTTGCTACAATAAAATACAGTTCACTATTTTAATAGCATTTTTTTTGTCCGCCGTGATTTTCGCCATTTTCTCTTGTAACACTTGTTGACGAATGCCGACAAGTCAAGGGAAATTAATTCTTTTGACAAGTGCAACGGTTTGAGTTCTGTTATAGAATTAATTTGTACTTGTCGGACAAGCATAGTTCGAGAAGTGAATTTAGACTTATCGACTTGTCACGTTGTGTTACAGGCCCCTGGTCTAATGGCAAATGGAGAAATCAATCGACAGAGAAAATAATCAATCAAAATATATTGCAGTGTCTTCCAATCAGAGATATACGCTAACGCTAACAGCTAAGAAAGCAGCACAATTTGTCCTAGCAAGGAAATTACAAGCAATGGTGATCGCAACTTGCGTAGACAGCCAAGCCGCATTTATAGCACTGGAATTAACTCTCGTGAATTAAAAATGCATAAATGACTGTCTTACGGCACTTAGATCAACAACACACTACACGGTTTTACTCTGCTGAGTACCCGGACATGTGGGAGTTGAACGGAACGAAACAGCAGACGTAGTAACCAGGAACGGCTCGAACATGGTTACAAGACTTACCAGCCTTAAACACAGCTACAAATATGATGGACCGCATCATCACCAATTTAGCCAAGAACCGATGGCGTAACAACACTAACATAACCCGCAGATTATGGCCCGCAATTGACCAGAAAGGATTAACAACTTAATTTCACTGGGGAGAAGCCAAATCCATGTGCTCGTTATAACCAGACACTGTACTATGGCTAGAGGATATGGTATCCTCACAAATGACATCTGTAGAAGCTGCATATATGAGCTCTCCAAGAATGTCATCTATCTTTTATGGGAGCATGGTTCTTCGACTTCCTGGCTGAACTGGCTAAGATAACGATCTTTAGATCTGTAAGAATCTTTACCTAATTGCAAGTCAATGCATAAGAGGGTATTCACAATGGACCTTTAAGGCATCTGGGTGAAGTTTGCAATTGCTGCAAACGATCCTAACCTAACCTAATACATATAGACCCACCATGCGGATGCATTTTTTACTCACTGAAAGCAAAAACAAAAAATAACTAAGGGTATCCAACCAAAGGATATCTAAAAGAATTCGAAGAGCTTTTTATATTGCTGTTTATAGAAAATATTTTTTAAGAGAAGAATCTGTGAATAAGTGAAAAAAAACATGCCAAGGGATAGATAATCTTCCCTTTTTCCAATGAAACATCATGACATTTGCAGACTGTGCTTCCGCATTCAACAAAGCAAAATTTAGATCCGGTATCTACCCTACGAGCTACGAATGCAGAACAGAAAGAATGCGAGTATCTTGAATCTAAATGAAAACAATTTAATTATAAACAACTTCAAAATATTATTTATTTTTATTTAATTATTTATGACTTTTGTCTTCTGTCTTTTGTACTCAACTCAAAGCTACAAGCAACCAGATGTCCAACCGGTGTGCAAAAGATGGAAGTGGCGCATTCCAGTAAACAAGTTTGTTCTATCGAAAGTATTTAATTGTGAGGACAACGCAACAGCTGGCGTATAAAATATTCGGATGTTGTTGCGAATGCGAGACTTCCTTGAGTCTGTTTGTTTTCTTTTTCTTGTCTCTTAACCTAAAACTCTGTATGGACAAGCTGGTCGTGTTTTGCATTTCATTGCTTGTTTGTTGTAGGAATCATCTGTTACGCTTCCCATACCATACCAGTCAGTGGAATAGTAAGGACGTAAAATATGCCTTAATTCTGGCAGCATATTATTAAGTCACTGTCCGGTGAAGTTCCGAATCATGTTGTTAAACGCGAGGATTTATTACCAACGCCATAATTTTGTCAATTTTGATATTCTTTTGAAACTTTATGGGCAACAGAAGGACAAAGAACTTTAGTCGCTGTCACTTGAGTATTTAAACTGTCCTAAAAAGGATCTGTTCGGGTCTTGTATTCGGCACCAGTGAAATGAGAAATTGCATTAATTTGAAGGCTGGATTCATCTCATATACTCGTAGATGTGAGACTTTAAATGAGGCACGCATGTTATTTTATTCATTACATTAATGGGAATACGGAAAAAAGGACATTTTATTGTTGGTACATCGCATTCGACTTTGTTTCATCACACTTGTGCAGATTTTCATTCACATGACGACGTGTAGCCACAGCAGAGAGTACGAAACGTATTCTCTCATTAGTTTGCATTTTTACTCAAATTAACAAATACAGTAAAACCTCCTAATTGGGACACTCCGTAATCGGGACGACCTCCCAATCGGGACAACCCATTTGCCAACCCTAACAGTTTTCATACAATATACCCCCCGTAATCGGGACACTGAAATCGGGATACCTCTTAATTGGGACACTCAATTTAACTTTCCTAGAACCTCCATAATTGAGCCAAACCTCCGAATTGGGACATTTTATTAAAAAAGTCAGGAAATATGACTTCTCTAATCGGGACAATTCGAGCTGAACCTCTCAATTGGCCGAAGCAATTGTGACTTCTCTAATTGGGACAGTAAAATTCCATTAACTAAATGTTCGCAGCTGCATCTCATTCTACAAATTTTCAAACCGTTATATTTTTACAGAAGAATGACTAGCTATATCGGAAACAAAAAACAACAGTGCAACGTTTTATTTATTTTCAGTTGAAGTTGTTTTTGTGTGGATACAATACATTTTTTAAACTTTTTCGTATGCATACGCGTTCAATTTCGCGTAATGAGATACTACTACATGCATTTTTATACCTTTTCATAAAATAATATCGTTTTATTTCAATAAGGTATGATCTTGTAAACGAGAAAGGGCGTTCCATACTTGTTTTAATTGAAAATAGCAGTTTTTTCTTAAGTATTATAGTTGTGTTTTTCTATATTTTTTAAACAAACTTCTATAATTGGGACACCTCCTAATCGGGACAGGAAAGAGTCGGTCCCATCAGTGTCCCAATGAGAGAGGTTTTACGTATGTATGTCTATACAGGATGTCGCAAAAGGATGTCTCCAATTTACTATAGAATACAATTTAAACAAATGCGTTTTAAACTTTCAGTTATTTGTATTGTATTGTATTTTATTTCGTTTGGAAAAATTTATAATACGTTATCGCACAATTTACAGATATATAAATTTGCCATCACTTATCAAATATTCTCTAAAGGCATCTGGAGTTTGACCACCACGACTTTGTTTACAGTTATGTAGCCGATGGCTACAAATTTTGATCACTCTATCCAACGCTTGAGGCTTTATAGCAGCGATAGCCTGACGAATGTTGGTTTCCGAATGATCCGAAGTCGACATAGACTTGCGATTTGACCTAGTTCCAAAGAAAATAGTCTGGGGGTGTCGAATCAGATGACCGCTTTCACCAGTTCAAAAATTATAGTCGTGAGAAGACCCAATGGGCAAACTTATCCTTCAGCAATGCGAAAGCAAACCAGCAAACTTCCGACGTAATCAGTGATCGTTTGGCTTCAGCTTTTGTTAGGATGCAGGCTCAAGTCCTTATGTAAAACTCTCCAAGTTGACGTCTAAGAAAGACCAAATTGATGCGATCGTCATGTAGTCATGCAAATCGACAAATTTGGCAATACTGTCCGCTGTAACTGCGATATTCTTCCCACTTCGCGCTTCTCCTTGTCTTGTTGGTGGCTTAACTTTCTGTTAGTGAATTCACGCTCAAACTTTTCTAAAGTGTGGAATAAAGTCTGCTCAGAGTAATGGTTACCGTGACCGAATTCTTTGGTGCTGGTAACGCCGGCGCTCGAACTTTAGTAATATTTATTATTAATAATTTCGAAACAGTCAGGAAGCGTCGAATGCTGCATGATAAAACTGCAAACTATCTGAATATTTGGTCGCCGTGGCCGTGGTGGTTATTGCGTTGGACTACTATGCATGCTGCCCGGGTTCAAAGTTTTTTCACGGTGCCACCTCTTTCGAATGCCTGATAAGCAAACAAAGAGTATCATTTGTCATGAGAAGCTTCTCCACTCGCCGTTCGGAGTCGGCAAAAAATCGTAGGTCCCTTCCATTTCGTGGAAAAAATAACACGCACACACAAATGGTTGCGAGAAGCTAGGCTTGATTCTGTATAAGACTGCTGACGCCGTATATTTACTTATTTATTTATATGAATATTTAGACACCTTAAATAAAAAAAAATACATGTATCAGGAACCAATAAATCTCTATTAAAGAAACTAGAATCCCAATTTATAAGAAAATCGTTCTGTTATGTAATAATCGAAAGTTGCCGCGTTGCCTACTAATATTTTAGAAAGGTAGTGTATACTCCATTTCAGTAAGTTTAAGATGCTGCAATGATATTATTTGCTCTTTAACAGATTGAATTTGGATAGTTATATTGCAATAATAAATTTGACAAAATTTATAATTTTTGTAATTTATTGACAGTTCTTAACTCATAAAAACATTGAAAAGTGTTGCGGTGTAGGAAACATTGCATACATAATAATATGGTACATACGTACTTTCGGCAAACCCTTTAAATGGAAATTTTTAACAGAGCCATTATTTAAAATGGTGTACAATTTTCTAAATAAATAATTTGAAATATGTAGATAAGTGCATCTGTCTAACTGGGAACAATCTGATTAATTTTACAGCTATTCATGCTTGTAAAGGGGAAGCAATTCATATTGAGTGCAAAATGTATTTAAAACTTTCTATTGGCATGGAAACTTGGAAATAATTTACGCGAGCTTTTGTCCAATTAAGCAATTCAAACTTTTCGCAACATTTTGTATTTTTCCGTGTAATTGCTTGTTACACCAAAAGTTTGTCATTTAATTTTAAATGGCTAATAAAATGTACAGGTAATGGACTTGAGACGATAGCCACGGGGAACTAAATCAGATGAATAAGCAAGTGTATGGGTGTTTTAGCAGTCGTAATGGCTTTGGACTTTGTTTTGCTCTTTTGGTATTTGTTCTTCAGATGTTGTGAGTGGACAAGGACATATGCTCGTAATGGTGAAGTCTTAATAAATTTGATGAACTGAATACCGTCGCTATTAGAGGAACCAGACGTATTAAATTAAAATGAATAGTATTAATTATGGCAACACATTTCCTCTTCTTCTGCCAAAGGTTTTACAAAGCATACAGCACTGCATGTGGCCTCCTTAAACGGTACTGCTGGTATATGAAGGTGATGCCTTCTATATTCCGTCGCGTACTATAATAATTATATGTTATGTAGTCGATAAGAGTTCTGTCCTTTGCTATCGTAAAATCTGCTGAGCACGTTGGTTGTATATTGTTGCGTTGCTGTTGTTATTACATAATACATATGCAGGTAGTTAATGTTCTTCTTTCTGGTCAGAATGTGAAGTAAGTAGGTTGATGTGACCTACGCTGTTGTTCCTGGACGAATAATATCTTCTTTTTAGTGTTCCGTCCGTACCAAAACGGAACACTAATGGAATCAGTTCGGTGTCTGTCTGTCTGTCTGTCTGTCTGTCACATGCCTTTTTCTCAGAGACTACTTAACCTAGACTATTGAAATTTGGAACAGTTGTAGCAATTAGTGGCCTAAACACAGACCAGAACTTAAAAAACTGAATTTCGACTTTGGGGGGGTAGTTTCTTAACAAATTTTCACAAAACGTTACAACTTGCTGTCCCCAGCTTTTTCTCCGAAAATATCGCTCAGAAAAATCTGAATAAAATCACAAACATTGAGAATAAAGTGTAGATGGAAACATAATTCTTACGACTGCCCTACTTCAACCGTTTTTTTTTAATTAATTTTTTAATTTCAACTACCCTACTGTTTACATACCCAGAAAAATATCACAACGCCTAAAAGTAGATACGAGATTAAAAATTGAATAATTGATGGCAAAAGTGTTATACCCGCAGCGAATTTTCGTGGCATATTCCTACCGGATAACTATTGACCTAAGACTTAAACCAATGATACATAATTATAATGTAGGTGTCTCTACTTTTACTATATTGGAAAAAATTGAATTTGTGTATATACAGCCACAGAGAGGGAGACAAATCGCAAAATACGCAGTTAATGCAATTGAACGAATAACGAGACGAAAAATTAAATCTGATGCACAAGCGTACATTTCTTGTAAATACATATACATATGAACATATTATGTAGGTATATATGTATGTATGTATATACATGCTTTATTTGTTGTTGTTTTTTTTCTTTTACTTTGTGTGTGTGTATAACTATTCTTCTGAGCAGATGAGAAAGGACATCAGAGACATATGTACATACATACATGCATATATGTAGATAACTTGTTCAACTTACTTGTTGGTATACATTTATGTAGGTACAAATTTGAATTTATTTTTCGCAAATTGTGCTCAATTTATTTGTATTGAAATGTGCTGTGCACCATAAAACTATATATGTAGGTACACGTGTACTTTCTTGTGTCTGCAGATATACAAGTGCATATGTACATATATGTACCTATATATGTTTTTATGTTTGTATATATATGTGAGTATCGAACAAAGTATCATTGTATCTTTAGTAGAAATCGTATCGTAAAGAAAGGGTTCATATAGATCTATCAACATAAATCTATGACATACATATGTATGTAGTTAAAATAACTGATACAGTACGGAACACTTATTGCGCAAGTATAACTTGCACTTGACCGGATTTTTTTTATGTCGGAAGACGAAACTGAGCCCGTACTCAGTAATAGTGTGGGCTTTGTATTCACTTAACCCAGCTCCCCTCCTACCAATGGTCATCGCGATACTGCAAGTCAAGCATTTCATCGCAAGTAGGGTCCTCAGCCTTACGTACTCCGTTCATTCGTATTGGCAGCCTGCCGTGCTGCGTTTCGTTGTCGCTGCTCCTTCATAATCTTTGTCACTGTGTCACAAATTGGTTCCTAAGCTTCTTCTTTGCTCATTATCCGTCTGATGATGTTGTCTGGGGTTAAGCAATCACCTAGTTTGTTCACCAGTGTAGCTGACGTTCTTCATAATATCGCGGACAATTGGAGATGATGTGCTTCCGTGCACTTTAGACAAAAGAGTCGTGTCCAAACCTATAAAGGTATGCTCTAATCTAAAGCATCGTAAGTCTATTTTGGGGATCCATCTCTGCGTCTATCTGCCTTTATCGAAGTCAGCCATATATTTGGCATGATTCTTGACTGAACAGCCATGGCATTTGCTGCCTTCTTAGCTGCGTGCTCCAGATGTTGCCTAAAAGAAAGCCTTGCATCTATAGTAATCCAAGGTACTTCAGCTCTGGTTTGGAAACTACAACGTGATCGCCAATAGTTGTTCTATGAAGTTCTGTATTTTACTCTGCGTACTAGCCAGCCCTGAACCACTCCGATAGCTACATTGCAGCCGTACTCCAGCTCTTCAAGGAATTCGGTCACTACCATCATTGCTATGCTATAGATATATGATTTACCTTATGTAAAATGTAGGGTATGCCTGCTTCAGACCGTCATAGTTACAATAGTAGCTTAACCCATTTCTGGCCACTACCTAAACCAATTGAACTTTTTTGATGATACTTCATAAACTGTCTGTTGAGACCTCAAGGAAGCTTAATTGGCCATTTTTATTTTTTTCTCACCACACGATGCTTCAGAAAATGATGGTGCAAAAATGCACCATTGGCGGTTAAGCGACATTATAGGTAGTCACGTAATAGGATATGCTAGATGGCTATGTACTGCATTCGGTAGTATTAATTTAGACCAGAGTAGGTCCATTGTGTTGCCCCGGAGCGGATTCTTATCGGAACTTTCGGAACCATTTTGAAAGTTGAATAAATTTCCATATTTTATTCAAATCCGTTAAGGAAATATCTTGTAGGTCTAAAAAGAAATGTTCTCCCAAAATCTTTTTTTTAAGCGTTAAGGAGGAGAGTGCTGGGCAGCTGCAGAGGAGGTGATAGGTGGAATGCTCTTTCTTCTCATCTATGCATATGTGACAGTTATTGGCGATAATTCTCAGCCTACTGGCGTGTCTGCCTATTGCACTATGACCTGTCACTACGCCAACTAGGGTGCCGACAATTTTTAGCAGGTTGTTAACTTTGCGTTGATTTAACTAAGGGCAAGTTTGCTTGGTGTGACTACACGTATCAAGGTTATGCCATATTTCATTAGCCTGTTGCAGTTTTATACCTTTTCTGCTTAATTCGTCTGCTTCACAGTTACCTGCTGTACCACAGCGGAACCAGGAACTCAGCACAACGTGAGTATCCATCTGCTCGGTATCTCGTTTAGAGATGCGCGATAGTGCCTAACCAATTTCGATCTTATAGTTAGTGATTCGAGGGTTTTAAAAGCTTCTTGGCTATCGGTGTAATGAAAATGTCCCGATTGTGCACCGACTTCATTGACAGCTGGTTCAAGAATACCCATCACCTCCACCCGGAAGACAGTACACTCACAACAGTGGTATGGAAGTCTTAAAGACAATTTCAGGCTGAGCTGGTCTGACAAGATAACCGCTCCTGTACCATCACCTGTCTTTGATCCATACGTGTAGATAACCGCTCCTGTACCATCACCTGTCTTGGATCCATACATTTAGACAGATATTACCTACCCATTCCTATCGGCTGAGACTATCAGTCTTATAAAGGGTGATTTTTTAGCTGGTTTGGTTTTGGCAACACTGGTTTTGACAGCTGACGTGTGTTTAGTACCTTGTGTCACTGTCAAACAGCTTCAGTTTGGTTTGCAATTTAACCATGGATCGTCTTACAAATGAACAACGCTTGCAAATTATTGAATTTTACTATCAAAATTCGTGCTCGGTTCGAAATGTTCATCGCGCGCTGCTTCCATTTTATGATCGGCATTCTCGACCTTCTGAGCAGTCTATTCGGAAGATTGTGACCAAATTTCGCACCAAATTTACTTTGTTGGACATTAAACCACCAACACGTTTACGTACTGTGCGTAGTGAAGAAAATATTGCGGCCGTATCAGCTAGTGTGACAGAAGACCGCGAAATGTCGATTCGGCGCCGTTCCCAGCAGTTAGGCCTTTGTTACAGCACTACGTGGAAAATTTTGCGGAAGGATTTGGGCGTAAATCCTTTTAAGATACAGCTGGTGCAAGAACTAAAGCCAGCCGACCTACCACAACGCCGAATTTTTGGTGAATGGGCTCTTGGAAAGCTGGCCGAGGATCCGCTTTTTTATCGAAAAATTGTGTTCAGCGATGAGGCTCATTTTTGGTTGAATGGGTACGTAAATAAGCAAAATTGCCGCATTTGGAGTGAAGATCAGACAGAAGCATTGCAACAGCTACCAATGCATCCCGAAAAAGCCACTGTTTGGTGCGGTTTATGGGCCGGCGGCATTATTGGGCCATATTTCTTCAAAGATGATGCGAATCGCAGCGTTACTGTCAATGGTGAACGCTACCGAGCGATGATAACAAACTTTTTTTTGCCCGAAATGGAAGTTCTTGACTTGCATGATATGTGGTTTCAACAAGACGGTGCCACATGCCACACAGCACGCGAAACAATGGCGCAATTGCGAGGCGAGTTTGGTGAACAGTTAATTTCACGTTTCGGGCCGGTCAATTGGCCGCCTAGATCGTGCGATTTGACACCATTAGATTATTTTTTGTGGGGGTATGTCAAGGCTAATGTCTAAAGGGACAAGCCCGCTTCGATTGACGCACTGGAAGCCAACATCCATGCATTCATTCGTGAGATACCGGCCGATATGTGTGAAAGAGTATGCCAAAATTGGACTCAGCGGATGGGCTACCTGAGACGCAGCCGCGGTCAACATTTGCATGAAATTATCTTTAAACATTAAATTGCAAGGTTCAAACTATCGATTCAAATAAATATTTCATTCATTTTTTCGAATTTTTTGTGTTTTTTTTTTTAAAAAAAGTTCTCAACCTCTTAAAAAATCACCCTTTATATGATTTTGAAATCTAGGAGCGGAGTCATTTAGTCCGTAAATCCTGTACATATTTAGAGTATTCATTGAAAGTTTTCTGGCGTGTCCTAAGTTATAGGATGAAAGGATGTAAAATTATTCGTTTTTTTTTAAGGTGCATATGAAGTACCTTGGCTTTGAATAAATTGCGAAACATTTCAAATAGTGTTTTTTGAGCTGTGAAAGCATCATACATCATACTCATACCTGTAGAATAATTTAATAATTGTTGGTTCACAAAAAAAAAAACCAAATGAAACACTTACAACTCAAATGCCGCGTTAATGCTTATATACTACATACATATGTACACTTTTATACATATATGTAGTATGTACATATGTAGTTATTATTATGTATTAAATATTTTTAAGTTACTTCTTGAAAATACAACAACCAAACCACGTACAAGTATGTTGAATAAACGCCAATGGTGCAAATTTGCACCACCAAAGATTCGATGTCGATTTTAGAAGACCTAATAAATGAAATGTTTGAGTTTGTATCTATTAATTCCACTCTTTGATAGCATATCCATGGCAGTCCTTGCTCAGTTTGAATATTTTGAATATTTAAAAAAAAAAATTGTATAATGGTCAATTTTTATATGTTTTTTCATCTGTGTACTATTAATTATTACAAAATAAAATTTTATTTTTTAATATTGGTTCCATATACTACACAAAGAGAGGTTTAATTTAAGACCAAAAACCTTTAAGATTTTCGGAATGTTCTTAATTTAAAAAATGTTCAAAGTCAGTGGTGCAAAAATGCACCAGTGGCAAGAAATGGGTTAAGTGTTGTAACATACATATATGATTCATCCTGCGATCCTGCAGAGATTCGTTGGAGTTGTTCGATGCCATTTGTAAATTAATAGATCGTAGATTGCATCACCATGCAGCGGGTGAAAGAGGTAGAATGTGTGCGGATGGCTATATTCATTCGATATACGAGCCCAAACTTAAAATATTTGGCCTAGTGAAAATCTCTGTTCTATTCTATATATTCTAATGTATGAAGAAATTTTCACTAGGTCAACTATTTTACGTTTGGGTCGTAATACGGTTGATTTAGTTAAACTGTTCGTGTATTATTTTATTATTTAGCGTTAGTTTACACATTTGAGATCGTGGTCGACTATGACAACAATGTAGACACTTACATACAGCTATTAATAACTTCGATAAAGGTCTCGCATTTGTTATTTGGGATACTGCTGGTAGTGCTGTTGGCATGAAGCCATTCAATGTAATGGTACTTTACTGGTTAACACCAACGATAAGTGCTCTTCTCTTTCTTTCTTTCCCAGATATTTGCGACTTTCCGCATCCTGTTTGAGATATGGTTCACAGTTTGTTATTAGTTTTATCAGCATGATGTAAATAAACTTCATCCCAGTTTATGCCGGCTAGTAGTGAACTAACCTTAAAATTGCTTATAGTTTAACTGTGTACGTATATTCATCGGACACTCCATCCACTCCAGGTCCCTTATGCTTTGTGGGTAAAATATCATTTGAAATAGTTTCAAGTTTCAATATTATTTATTATTTCTCTCAGGAGAAATTTCTGAAAAGTCGTAGTTGCAGTGGTTATGTGACTGAATCAGGCAGTGGTCACAACCGCATTCATATTTAAAAGTCCTTAATCGGATTCAGTTCTTAGTTCTAAGAGATCATTTGCTGCCTCCGTATTTCAAAGAACCATTAACCACAAAGGTTCCCATTACTCACTGTCTGCCCTTTCATCTCTAATCTTTAATCCACTTTCACGGCTGCACCCCATACCCGTATCTTTCTCCTTCTCTGCGGGTTTTAATAAACTTTTAAGGACTTACTCCTAAATGATGCAAAACAGTAAAATAAAATCTTATGATTCTCGGCGCTGCTGACTCGTTTCCGCCTATTGCTGTCGTCCGTTTACGCTTTTTGCCAAAGCTTATTTTATCATTGTTGTCGTTGAATAAACTACGTCATAATGACTTTCTGGACATAAATTTGTGTGAAAGCTAATTAATTATCCCAGTTATCTCGGGTCGATTTATAATGTGAAGGATATACGCCATTATTATTATTATTGTATTAAACCCGGATTCTCGTACAAAAGGGACGCACATTATGTTCGGTACGTACAAAAACTTATATCCTAGGCTTATTTTCTTTATTTTTCCAACTCTGCTTTTCTATAATAAATTTTTTTACTGTGCCTAATAAAATCCGTTGACTTATCAGAAGGGTAATGATTTTGTTTTTATTTCAGAAAAGGAATGGCCTTACTTTGGACACCATTATGTTTTGCTTTTTTTGTTATCAGTATTTGGAGGCTCCATAGTATTGCTTCTCATAAAATAACTTCTTTTAAGAACGTATGAGTTTGAAGTGAGTATCAACGCTTTGGTACTGTACCTACCTACTGTTCCCCACAATTCAATGAATCATAATTTCGTCGCGCATTTTATTCTACTTCAAAAGCAGATCCCATATCCTTCTACCATTGAAAGTGTACATTTTTATTCGCCATTTAAATCGCGTTGAAGAGTAGAATTGGCTTGAAGAAGAGACTCTTTCTGCGTTACGATATCAAGTTCAGACCTCTGAATGAAAACTTCGAAACTTTAAATTGAAACCCAATTTAAGAACGTTCCGCGGATTAAAATAATGTATTCGACAACGGAAGGGTTGTTTTAGGGTTCTTTAAAGTACTAGGAACCGTATAAATACGCTCACTTGTCTGTCTGTCACTATGTCACAGGTTTCAATAGAATGTTGCCACATTATTGATGAAAGTATTCGATGACAAGGTATAGAAATCTGGCTCGGCCTCCAAGACCGTGTGATTTGACTCCGCTGGACTACTTTCTGTGGGAGTATTTGATGTCGTTGGCCTATGCAAACAAGCCAGAAATGTTTCAGCCTTTGAAGCCAACATCGAGCGCAAAGAATTGAGCTTAACGATGATCCTGTTGTATTCATATGTACCAGAAATCAATTCACCGGTTTCACCAACATTCACTAAAAGTGGTTTTATCTAACAAGGTATTTAAATATCCATGATAAGCCAATAAATGTTAACTTGACAAATATACCGCCTATTAGCTTAGTCAAAATTATTGTAAGCGATTTCAAAACGAAGTTAAGTAGTACCATTGAATCATAACAGCAGCCGCACTTCCTACATATGGTGAAACCGCCGACTTCGTTGTTAAATTTTTGCCAGCACCTTCCAGGCGGAGGGCTGACATAACTTAATAAACGTTGCAACACCTAAACATAACATCGCTTCTATTACAGATAGCCAAGCCGCAATAAAAGCTATAAATTCGGCAATCACCTCATCAAAACTGGTCGATCAATGCCAGAAAAACTCAGTCGCTTGTGCAATATATCTAGACTCTAGAGTTGCTCTCCTCTGGGTTCCAGCCGAGGACACAGTGCCATAAAAGGAAACAAGAGAGAGCCGGCGAACTAGCCAGGCAGCTTAGCAGTTCACCAGCGGGAAATGTTCATATTCATATAGGTGCTGTTAACGGTAATATACAATTTACACTTCTTAAAGTTAGCTGTTCTCAGGTGGACCAGTCTGACAAATTGTGTAACATACAGAAAGATATAGCCAAACTACAATAGGTTAAAAACATATGAGCTGCAAGAGTAGTGGCAGTTAGTACAGGACACCACCTAATGGGTTGGGTACGATTGACCGCATTTTAAAATTTCGTTTTCTATATCTTGCATTATCATAATCTCGCATTATCGGAATCTCACAATTAAAAAATTTCGTATATCGAAAACTCGCAATATCGAAATCTCTCAAATCAAAATCTCGAAAACTAGAATCCTGAAATAAAATATTTATTCATTCGCGCGAATTAATAAATATTTGATTTCGCGAGATTCTAAATCTATATTAGCTATGCAGGTACCTACTCCAAACTCAAATAATTGCATTATATTAAATATTGTGTTCATACCTATGTACATTGCACAAGACTACTCTTAATACGCGGGGTTTTCATAATAAGCGAGATTTTGATAATGCGAAAATTTCAAATGCGAGTTTTTGTTATTCGGATTTTTATTAAAAAATGCAAGATTTCGTTATTAGAGATTTTGATTTGCGGTAAATCGTCGCCCTCCCCCGCCCAATAGGGGACCATACAGGATGCAGCTAGGCTAGCAATCAATCGCAACAATTTCTGTCGAAGCTGAGACAGTGAAAAAACGCTAATTCATTTTCTGTGCAAATGCCCGGCTCTATAGCGAGAGCCACACAGCGCATACTGGGCAAACTTTTCTTCGAGAACCTCAAGGAGTTATCCGAGAAAATAATTAGAGAGCTGATCCTCTTCCTTAGCTCCACAGAAAAGATATCCAATATCTGAAAACTGCAATACATACTGGTCACCTGAGGTTGTGGTATGAATCACCATATTATCTCTTCATATAGTTGAAGACGCGAAACTATAACCAATTTATTACTCTTTCTAAAATATTTATTTAATATTTCAAAAATGTTGTCAATTTATCCCAGGAGCTAAATAAGTGATCTTGATTTTCTTAGTCCAAGGTACACTATGTAAGTGTACCTTGGACCAGACCATAGTGTACCTCGGACCATACACACTAAATTGCAAATTTTATCGACAACAGTAACATTAGGTTTAATTTTTGTGGCTAAAAAAATATATAAAAATATCTTAACTGACAGCTTATTACAAAAGGCAAAGAAATTTTACATTAAATGCTAAAAAAGTTGAAAGCAAAGTTATTTTCCTTGGAAGCACATATGATAGTACGACTATTGGTCAAAACATCCTTTACAGTCGCCTCCAGTGAAGTTTTATTGACCTAAGGTCTTTTTATACCTGATATAGGTGAACTAGATTCAAATACCGAGAAATCCAAAAGGATTTCAGATGAAGTATGAATCAATGTGTTAGTTGGACCGGTCCATGGTACACCAAAAGTATTGGACCAAGGTACACCATGTGCACTTTATTTATTTTAGTAAGTGTAACTTAAATTAACCTGACTTCAACTGAATAGATGAGTCAGTAATTTGTTTATAAAAATTATCCGGAGCTTACTTTCACTCCAAATTTTTCCACAACATGCTTTACAAATATACATAAACTTTTACTTTTGGGGGTAAAAAACATTCCTAGCAAATTACTCACAGTGCCAGTTTCAAACTGAGTCAATGTGTTACGAAATGGCACACAATTCGTAGAGGAACTTTTGTCAAAAGAACATAGATATACTAGAAAAATGCCGCTCGGACCGAGGTACACTTGGTCCAAGGTACACTACTCTCCCCTATATTTCACTGATAGGTTATTAATATTCACATAAATATACAATATCTACTGATTTTTGAATATGGTTGATGTGCCTTCGTCGAGGTGTGGTAGCTTCCAGTACCAATAATAATCCAAATGTCAAACTGCGAAACAATGATGAAACGAGCTTTTGGGCTTTAGTGAGCACCATGGTGTGTTGGATTACTACGCAATGTTGCTCGGGTTCAGTCCCAGCAAACACCTATCGGTGCCGACTCTTTCGAATGTCTGAGAAACATTCAAAGAGTATCATTTGTCATGAGTAGCTTCTCAACTCGCCGTTCGGAGTCGGCAAAAAAAAAAAACTATAGATCCGTTCCATTACTTACTTACTAACTTAGGTGGCGCTACAGTTCGGGGTGAACCAAGGTCCGTTCCATTGGTTCAAAAAAATAACATACAAACACAAATGGATCCGATAAGCAGGCACACAAGAAAGAAGAGCTTCTAGCCACTCGCCGAATAATGGGATATGTTTAGCCACAAGAACGAGCTTTTGGATGTAATTTTCTGGTTAAATACTGTTTCAGTATTAGATTTTCCAAATTGAGTTAGGAAGCAGCACATCCCAACAAAACGTAGTTAACAAGTAAAGCTAAATATTTCGTTAACCTTTGTTTAATTAAGTGTTAAAACGTGCTTACATGATCTTCAAGAAAGCTCGGTCATTTGGTCGCCATTATATTTTACAAATTATTGACAGACCTACGTTCGAGTATATCTTTCGTTTAAGTAACCTATCAAAAAATCCACCCTATTTTATTTTATTTAGTTTTTATAGCTGAAACACAACACTGGTCATTTTCATTTTTATATCGCCCACCCTCTACATCGTTTAGAAGAAAACAGCGTAAAGAAACAACGTGTACGTGCAACCAAGTCGTGCATATTATTTTGTTATGAGGAATTAAACACAAAACTAATGGCATTGGATACAAGGTTGTTTCTCTGTGTAAATGTGTGCGGGTTGTGTCCCAGAAATTTAAAGTTTCGGGGAAAGCGATGAAAGAAAGTGTTAAAAATTGCAGAAGAAACAGAATGGAAATGAGTTTGAAGATATAAAGGATGGCAGAACCAGACCAGGGAGTTCGAACGAATTTTAAGAGAATTAAAAAAAAATTATTTTTGTCTATGATATGGTGATGGTGACCCATAGCCAACTGATAAAGGAGACGGGTTTTTGACATCCTTTATTTAATTAAATTTTATCGTTGAGCTCTGTTGGCAAAAAAAAATTGTCAAGAGTTTTTTTTTTAAATAGTACTTATTATAATACAATAATAATTTAATTCGTTTAAAGTGTTATCGCACAATTTACAGGATTTGATATATTTGGTTGGTTGGTTAGTTTGAGAGGGTGAGGAGAGATCCTTCCTTTTCACATAGGCCGCGAGTCGAGCCCATTGTGCTCCCCCCAGGAACTGTGATGAGAAAGAAAGGGTGGAGATTTGAGTAATTGAAGGGTTTTTGAATGGGGGGAATGGAAAGGAATATAAAGGAATTTGTGGATTCAAGAAAAACCCTCTGTATGTTGTGTGAACTCCAGTATTTTCTAGAAATAGATGCCAGCCAAGGTTGGATTGAGCATAAAATAGGACAATCGCAAAGGAAGTATTCAATACGTTCGTCCTCTTCTTTACAACCTGGGCGGATGCTATATTGCGCTAGTTCCAGTCTGTTTGCATATCTATTCAAGTTGATGTGTACCGTTTATATCAATATTTAGTACTTTCCTTGTTCGTTGTGGGTTCAGATTTTCTATCATGGCTTTGGCAGTCTTGCAAGTCCGGATTTGACTCCACATAAGCGAAGGGCGTTTTCGCAAAATACAGGCTGTAAGCGGTTTTCACTGCTTGTATCGCCATGCCTATCGTGGTAACCGTAAAGCTTTCCACGTCTTTTTACCCTTGCTCTCTCCTTCCCCGGCATGTCGTTGTGGCCAGGTGCCCAGAGTAGGTTCACCGTACAGGATCTCGCAAGGGTATTAAGTTTAATTTTGGGGTTTGCAAGTGCTTTAAGCGTGACTTGGCTATCCGAGCAGATATATACGCAAGTGTCTCGGGTGTTGGCGTTTACGAGTTCGTCAACGCCCCTGAGTACTGCAAACACTTCTGCTTGGAAAACAGTCATAGAGATATATTATAATCCCATCAAAAACATTACTGTAAAAAAGGCGAAGTTCCTATAGAAAATTTAGGCCATAAAAAGTTGTTCTTGCAGAACTTTATTATAGAAGTAAAATAGATGAGTAAGTTGGAGCCTTAAGCCTAGAATTGATTAAACGTATCTACAGAAACTTCAACCCTGACGCGTTTGATAGTCTAAGAAATTTGTAACAACTCAACTACTAGACCTATAAGCACAAAAAAAGCGTTTACTTCAAATGTGTTGAGGAATATATTCCGCGGTGAGCCCAAGTCACATACTGAGCCATAAGTAGACAAGCATAACGTAACTGTAGACCTCAGAGTTTAGATAATTTTTAAACCGTGCTTATCACAGCTACATATAAGCCTTAAGCTCTTCCCAGTGTTCGACTCCTACTACAAAATGTTTGATCTGACTACGGAGTAGTACATAATCGCACGGAATAAACACGATCCACCATCACCAGGACGCCAGGCATGCAAACTAGCCGATAAGCACACAGCTGCCTATTTCCAACATCAAAAATTTCATATTTCTCAGCCATTATATCTAACAGATATACATACATATGCGCATAATGTATGTACGCATACTTTGTATTTGTATCAGCTCAAAGTTATATTGAACTCTTTTTTTTTTGCACAGGAGAGAAAATTGAGCAAAGCAGAGCAACCTCCCCAATTTTTTTGAGCTAGAGTCGGTAGGACGGTACAGTGTGATTGAAATACATCACTTCGACTTCACTGTCACTGTGGTCAATAGACTCACACAGTCAGACTCGGCCTCCCAATGTCCCAACCCAATTCCCAATCCATATGAAAATGAATATGTTTGGTGGAGAGAGAATATACTGCGTTCGTCGTCACATTTTTGAGTAGCATTAGCAATTTTGCATCATTTTCATTTGTATATAAGGAAAGAGTAGCATGTCCATGTCTATGTGCATATAAAAATTAAAGTCGTATGAAATGAATTTGGCGAAAGAATTCACCACGTTCATCGTTAGTTGTCAATATGATGTGTATTTGTGTATGTATTTGTAGGTAAAGTTTCGCACTCCTGTAGTGTATATAGTGTATAATACACGGTGATTTGTTTCTATTTATTTAAATGTTTTGCAAGATAATAAATAAGAGTTTTTTAATTTTTCCTGTATACGCATTTTAAATGCTACATTGGAAGTACCATAAAGGTTTTGATGATCGTGTATCAGCTACGAAAATGACGATTTTCGGAGCTCAATATTTCTTAAAGTATAATAGATACAGACTTGAAACTTGGAATATGGTCTAACGCTCTTCTGATCACAGTCAGAAAATGAGACTTCCAGTAGCTTTGGAAGCTGAATTATAAGGGTAGGACAATAGTCGCGAAGTGCTTCGGGTAAAGGGTAACTGGTAATGCACTACCGTGCACGCAGAGTACATATATCTTTCTTCTGTAGAATTTATTTTACATTTACAAAAAAACATAAACATATGCACTGAGGTGAGGATACAACAGGAAAAAAATTCAAATTTAAGTAAAAAAAATAAATTAAAATATAATAAAGGTAAACAAAAAAGATCAAAGTCTGTAATTACCCAGTTATGTACATTAATACATACTTGCATAGGAATATAAAATTCCGTATGTAATAAATAATAAATAAATTCAAAAAGACGTGGCAGAGTGAGAACGGTTGAACATGAAGTGAAATTACATTCAGCTCTAAAGGTATTTAAAAAAAAAGAAACTGTTTCTAACACCATTCACTTCAAGCGTACTTATGCGGGCACTCTATTGCAATGCAACCTATTAAAATCGTTGGAAATATCTAACTCAATTATTTCATCGTCCAACGGACCCATTAAGCCATGAAGGAAATGGGTTTTTTTTTTAAAAGATATGTCGTAGGGTGGTATACTTAACTGTGGTAATGTCGTGTTAATAATTTGATGGGCGTGGTTTATAGTCCTTTTGCGATGTCAACTGAATGAAGTAATGGAACTTACAGTAACGAAGATGACATATTTTCTGATATAAAAATGTGATGACAAAGAGAAGACAAACAAATTCTATCATTTGTTAATAATGATAATAATAATAAAATTACACAATGTATGTGGGAACCTACAAATGACTATGATTATATAGTGTGTATCCATAGCGAGAGCAGTACGCACAACACCCATGGCAGCATTGGATATGGCCGTTTTCGAAACGCCATCTGCATCAAATTGCTTTCTTCAAACTGTTCTTAAACGCAAGCTGGAAATAACGTAACCCTTAAGTGCTGCAAATGTCATTTGACGATCAAATTAACGATAAAATTATGTTTTTCGAAAACGTCCTATTTTTCTTTTTCTCGCTTCAATCGATCTGCACTGATCTGCATACAGATGACAAGCAAAAGTGCGCTTGGACTCACTAACTTAGGCTATTTCAGGAATAGAAGCAACGGTTGTAGTTTTATTCTTAGCGAACTTAAAATTGGTTACTCTGATGACATCCTCCCAGTTCTGAACTTCGACACACCGTAGAAACGTTGTACCTTGTAATAGAAGGCTGGGGTAGCACTGCTCTCACATGCCAAAGAAAAACACACCAAAAAATCACTTTTTTTTTGCTTTAGATCAATTTTCGTGAATCTCGGATTCAACTCGAGATTTACATCTACTTGCTAAAACACCAACACATTGTATATGAAATGTCAACGCAGTACATCAAAATTTTATCAATCAACAAAAATTTTATCAGAAAATCGGTACAAAATTAGAAAATATAAAGAAAGTGTGCTTAAAATTATTATTATTTTTCTTTTTTTTATTTATTTCCTCTTACGAACAAGATGTCAAGCGACACACTAATACTATTGCAGAGAAACAGATCAATATAGTTTGTTTTCCATTCAGCACGAAAAATCTGAAATCTGAGAGCAAAATAATCGAAAACGACATACATACATATGTTTCTTCAGTTCCCGGTCTTCCCGAACAGTCGATATACCAATACTTACTTACTTAGTTGGCGCTATAGCTCGAGGTGAACCTGGGCCTGCTTCTCGCAACCATTTGTGTGTGCGTGTTATATTTTTGCACGAATGGAAGGGACCTACAGTTTTTTTGCCGACTCCGAACGGCGAGTTGAGAAGCTCAATCGTGACAAATGATACTCTTTGATGCTTGTCAGACATTCGAAAGAGGTGGGCACTGTGAAAAACGTTTAGGTGTTTGCGGCGGGATTCGAACCCAAGACCGCTGGCTTAGTAGTCCGACGCACTAACCACTTGCGCTACGGTGCGGTGCCCACAAATACACCAATACACCGTCAGATATTTCTTCCAGAATATTTTTACAGAACTCTCATTGTACCCAATTTTTTACGCTTAGATAAGGCCACAGTAATTGCCTTATTTGCTTCACTCAATTGTACCACTTTTGACATCTTGCTATTAACTTTTCAATTTCACTTAAGATAAACAATTGCACGGCACTGTGAACTGTAGCCAAAGCGAATTCCGATACATTCCTGGATGTGCTAAACTCAAGTCATTAGCCGAAAAACATGAAATAACCTGTTGCGGCTGGAACATTCATTTTTTTGGCCTTTCAACCCGATTCAATACTCGGATTTAACCAGTTAGTGTCTTTGGACCAAAATACCTTTCTTCTTATTTCTTATAATTTTATGCAACAGTTTAGTTTCCAATATATATATAGAGCAGAGGTATCAATTTTCGATGCCAGTATCAATTGCAAGAGTATGCCGTATGCTCGTAGGAAATCTATAATTTTCAGACAATACCATTACACCTCGTCCACTTCCTGATGCTTAGGCCGCATAAAAACGTATCGTTCTGCATATTGGTTGATGGCATTTTCTACTTAGCTCTGATTTTTATGATATCCTTAATTAGAAAATTCAGCCTAATACCGTTGATGCTGTTTTTTTGCTGATGTGATTCTCCTATCTCGGGGTTTTCCAAAGTCCATTATCAGCATAAGGATCGCTCCTTAGTAACATGTTATGTATGTATGTTGGAATGTACATATACTAGCTATTGACTGAAAAATACATATATAGTGGTGGTCCAATATAACGAATGATATAATGTCCAGTTGCATTCGCTATATCGAAAAATTCGTAATATCGAACACATTTTCCTTGTACGAAAAATAGATATATATATATATATATGTAGATATATAGATATGCATTTACTCAATTCTTGCTTAGAACATTAAATAAATGTATAAATATTGTTTCTCATTCATAACATTTTAATACATATTATATTACAATGCGAACATTCTTTGATCAAGAGTCTCTTTTTTGCGTCGTAGAACTGAAAGATGTTCAAACTCTGTTTCGGGGCTTAGAGTTAACATATTTTTACAGCACTTGTCAATCACAACCACTGATATTTTTTGCCATGCCAATGCAATTAGGGAAATGCAATTTCAAAAAACTTATTCCGAAAATTTCGTTCCAGACTTAAGCGGGTGTCGCTTATCGCCACAGATTTTTCCATGGGCCGTTTCCGAAACATATACATAATATGTATTTCTTAAGTAAACTTGTCTTATTTGTTTTTCAAAGAATGTACACAGATATTGTAACAACATTCGTTATATCGAATATCGATTTTTTTTTTCGTTCGCGTTTGAAAAAAGTGTTCGTTATATCGATCATTCGTTATATCGGCATTCGCTATACTGGACCACCACTGTATTTTATATATTGTTTAAGAGTTTTCTGATGTCCTTTTTATGTTTCACTGTTGAAAGTTCCACAGAAATTGCTGAAAACACATTAGGTATGTAGAACAAAAACTACTCTCGTTACCGACAGTTATTACTTATTTTATTAAAATTGGCACCAAATTCAATTTTCCAATTCATCAACTTGTGGAGCATTTTACATGAATGAAAAGTTTTGTCCTAGGTAAGGTACAGGTACCTCCTCTTTTAGTAGAAAAGTACAAAACAATTTCTATTTGGCTGAAGTCTTTAGGATTTTCGTATTTATCGTAGTGGCACTCGTGGGAGACTTAAGGTGTAAATATTTTACCTGTCTAACCTACATCTATACCTTTACATTGTATAGAACGAGTGAATCGACATAAATGCAAACAAACTAAATCACAGGGTATGGCTAGAACTTTGTACTAAACAAATGACTCTTTGCAAAGATTTGGAAAGTTTTATTTAAATTTAAAATTAGGACCAAACACGAACTGTATACTTGTTTATCTCGTTCACACCATTTCTCCATTCGTACTTATACCTATATAAAACTTTTCATAGAATTCGAGTCTTAAAGAACGGGAGGTGCTCTCGTTCGGCTGGTGGATAATTCCAAAACAACATAACAAAAAAGGGGAGCGTGGGATTGGGAGTTGTTATTTCATCCGTTGGTAGTTTAGTACCACCACACCGCAACCGACTCAAGGTCAAGTGAATAGATTTAAAGGTGGCACAAGTACCTACTTATGGCATAGCTTTTGAATTATTGTATGTACATATGCACTCGTAGGTTGGAATGAAATATCCTAGGCAAGATATTATAAAAGTTTTGAGCACGAGGAAATATGGCTGTTGGCTGATTCGTTTTGGTTGGTATTTTTTTTTTTTTGAAAAATAGTATCTAGTCACATTCAATTTTAATATAAGAGTTTTTCTTTTGGCTATTAACGTCGATTAATAATTTAAATTTTAAATAATAAATCAAATGAAGTTCGACAAAGGCACGCCCGGTCATGTCTACATAGACGCCATAAATTCGTCCTTTTTTTTGCCAGCAATTACATCTAGAAGGCATCAAGTAATTCGAGATATACCATGTGAACACAGCTTTAATTAAGAGCTTGTGATTCCTCCTGAGAGTAAATTTGTACACCGATTTCAATGATTCTAACACTGATCGAAAGCTTATCAACTGAATTTTGTATAAACAATTTTGAAAAAGTCCATATGAGTAAAGTTATTACGAGAAAACATTATTACCTGTGGGCATCTATAAGATTTCTACCTGCGAGATTCCTCGCAATGGTACACTAATTATTACTATTGAAGGGTGTTTTGCACCACGACATTAAAGTCTATTGTGTCCCCTGCAAGTCTTACATTAACGAACATCCCTCTCGACATTATACCTGTCGAAATTGGTTAGAGAGAGCCTAGCTCAGGTGAGAATTGCATAGGTCATAGCACCTCGTCCAGATCAATTTTCTTGTTGAACTTTTTCTGGGTTAGTGCCATATTTCGCTAATATGTGCTCTGGAGATTCGCTGAATTCGTTGCAAAATCTGAATGAATTTTCATCTGAGAAACCTTCCTAAGATATTTATTGAGGTTATAGTGATTTCCTATGCCTATCTTTGGACTTAGTCCTGCTAGCCTTCTTTAGTGTGCTGCGGGTTCTTTTTATGTGATATCGTTAAATCGGTATAGGCACAATTTATTTCTGTGAAGTGTAGGAATGCTGTCACATAGCCATCATCAGGAAGACTGGATTTTACAGGCATAATGTAGTTTTACGAACTACTAATCGGAAATGCTATTATTGGGCTTCACTGGAGTAGCAACCGTTTTTCAATATCTGTCTACATTGAAATGAAATATGCCGTTCATGGACATCTTAACCCTTTCCTTCCCAAAGTATTAATGTGTGGGTAAAAAATTAGCTTTGATGTTTTTTAGGGATAATATGGACATTCTAAAGATAACTGCATAATTTTTTTTTAGTGGGAGTCATTGGGTGGGCGTGGCTACATGGTAGCCATATGGCTACATGGGGTGCTCACTCAAAATCAAAATCTAAACTGAAACTAAATTTTGTTTTATATTTTACAAAATTCATATTAAAACATTATTATTTCCACAAAAATATATATTTTTTGTATCAGCACTAATATTTACCCGTTCAAATCCGCGACCGAAATTCACGTTTCGACTTTCACGAGCAAAATGTCAAAAAAAATCGTTACCAGATAAAAAATACAAAATTTTTTTTCAATAAACTGGGAGAATATGATCCTGCCAGATTAAAATAAATTAATTCCTTGAAGTTTGATTTTTTTTGTAATAGTTATTTATAAAAATGTGGAGGGAAAGGGTTAATTACATAATACTTTTACCTATTGTTTCGACTGGACAAATATTTTAGATAGATTCTTCTGGTTTATCGTTCTGAACAGTTTGGATAGAGGAATTGCTTTCAAGTTGTCCAATTCACGTAGAGCATTTTTGGGTTTGTTTGACTTTTAAAAGTATGTACATACAGTGGACGTCCAGTATAACGAATACCCGATATAGCGAATTTTCGATATAACGAACACTTTTCAGATTTACATTAGTATCTCTATATAGCGAACGGTGGGAACGATTTGCTATCCGATATAGCGAACATACATACTAATTGCGCATCTGTTCTTGTTTCCTTACGATAGTGTTTTTCAGTTTTTTTTTCTCTGCGTTTGCACGTCCACACACCCAATGAGTAATCAATTATACCATGTTTTTTGTCTTCTTCTTCCAGTCATCGCCTACTCGGCTACTCCAAAAGTTTTGAATTTTATGCTAACACTCAAATGTCTAGTCTCCCAACGTAACTCCGTTAATACAACTGATGGACCAAAACGCCATACGCCTAACAAAGCTCCATTACCGCAATAGCTTGCTGAGTGACATTATGCATTCATACTCTATAGGTCCAGACATCACTACTGTGCTAAAAGAATTCAAACTCGTTGATGCAATTGTCTAATGCTTCAAAAATGTTGGAGAAATATTTTGATTACAGACTCAGGAGGATGAAATTCCACTATCATTATCACGGTAAGATGACGAAGTTTTGGCAATGCAGAGCACCTTAAGTCTTGCTAACCATGTTTCCCGAAGGTAACCCACTTCATTTATTAAAATCAGTTTCGAAATGTAATTCGCATCTTTTTCGCTCTGCAACGCGCTACCATCACAGACCCAGAAACTTGGAACAATACTGAAACTAATTTACAAGAACAAGCATACCATGCCACCGTTGAACTAAGATCTGAAAGCGAAGATGAGATATGTGACGGTATCAGTATTCTTGGACCTCCAATAAAGCATGCTTATGCAGCTAATTGCTTAGCGGGTGTGTTACGATGGGGATAACAAGCCAATGTTGATGTGGCTGACAGGTTCAAGTTGAGACGGCTTCAAGAAAAGGCTTTGCAGTAAAATAAAGTTTTATCGATTATTTTTTTTTTTTCAAAGTAATTTACAAAATTTGTAAACTTAAATGGCAGGACCAAATTCCTCAATTTAACATTTAATAAAAACGTCTAAATAAACATAGGCGGAAATTCATAGTCAGATAGAGCCGACGATAAAAGAATTTATTCACCTACATAACTTAAAATATACCTTTTGCTATTCATAGTCACTTATAGCCGGCTCGAAGTTTAAAACTACCCAAACGTCATTTTAAATAATTAGAGGCGGCTATAAATTTCTCATATAATATTTTGACGTTTGGGTTTGTTCGTTCAAATCACTTTACAAAAACATATGAAAGTCGATACAAACTAATAGACAGGCAAAAATGTGTTTATGAATAACGAAAAGTTATAGCCGGCTTTTTTATTTATAGCCGGCTGTAACTATAGTCGGCTATAGGCACTGACTATGAATTTGCGCCATATATTTTAATGACTTCTTCTAAAAAAGTATAAAAAATCGATCGATATAACGAACGTGCTCGATATAGTGAATGACCTCAAACATTATATTATCATTCGTTATACTGGACGTCCACTGTATATGTTTTTTTACTCTCCTTCACACATACGAGGGCGGTCCGATAAGTACTTAGCCTACAAAAGGAAAACAAACATTTTGGAAAAGTGGCGATTTATTTCTCAACATAGTCTCCTTTTAGCTCGATGCATTTGATCCAGCGATGCTCCAACTTCTTTAACCCATCCAAAAAATAGGTTTTCTCGAGGTCTGCAAAGTACCTCCTCAAACTAAAATTCGCAGACAAGCTGTCACGTGACACGTGGTCAAAACAAAACTACGAGTCCGATTCGGCTGTATTTTGACAGTAGCCGTCTAAGAGGATGTACTAGACGATAGTAAATCTCTCTCTTATGATACTGGCACCATCGGGCTGCGAGGCTAAGTAGTTATCGGACCACCCACGTACATAGTAGAGAAAGTTGATAACACTCAAGGGATGCAAAATATCCCGTTGACAGTGTAATTTAACCAGAGCTCAAAATATTTCTTAACTAGCAAACAGTGCCACCGGAAAGTACACAGTGGCACCCAACCACATTTACATAGACCAAGTTCACCTTAACATTATACACAACTACCGGTAGGTATAGTCTCAGCATAACAGTTCCATGGTAAACAATTATTTTCCCTTAAAAAATGTATATACAAATGTAAAGGGTTTTTCAATAAGAGCGCTACAAACGTTTTTTAAATAAAACAAAAACGGTTTTGGAAATCAATGAAATTCTTTATTCCTGTGAAAGTACGTTCGATGCCATTATGTATGGAACTCGATTTCTTTTGTATGGCCACCACGGGCACGCTTGCAGAAGTCCAGACGCTGAACCCAATTTTCGACGGTTTTCAAGCATAAATCGGCTGATACTGCTGCAATTTCACGTTCGATATTCGTACGAAGTTCATCTATCGTCGCTGGCTTGTTGGCATAGATCATAGACTTAACGTAGCCCCACAAGAAATAGTCTAACGGCGTCAAATCGCACGACCGAGGCGGCCAAGCGACTGGACCATTTCGTGAGATAACACGTTCTCCAAACTTGGTTACCAATAAATTAATTGTGACATTCGCTGTGTGGCTTGTGGCGCCGTCCTGTTGGAACCACATGTCCTCCAAGTCCATATCATCCAATTGGGGCCAAAAATATTCGGTTATCATTGAACGGTAGCGATTCCCATTCACAGTAACGTGCCGGTCTTGATCATCACGGAAGAAGTACGGCCCAATGACGCCGCCGGCCAATACACCACACCAAACCGTAATTTTTTCGGGATGCAATGATGACTCATGGAGTACGTGTAGATTGCTGCCTGACCAATACCGCATATTTTGTTTATTGACGAAGCCATTCAGCCAGAAATGAGCCTCATCGCTGAATATGATTTTTCGATGAAAATCCGAATCATTTTCAAGTTGTTGCTCAGCCCAATTCACGAACATACGACGCTTCTGGTGGTCAAGCGGCTTCAGTTCTCGCGTCAATTTAATCTTGTGAGGATGTAGGCCAAGATCTTTTCGCAAAATTCGCCACAACGACGTCACAGAGATGCCCAACGCTTGAGAACGACGTGTGAGAGACAAATTTGGGCTTTCTTCAACTGAAGCCTCAGCGGCAGCAATCTTCTCGACACTACGGGCACTTCTTTGTCTCACTGGCACGGGCGTCGTTTGCTGTCCCTGTCGCTCTACTTTTGTAGCGTCCCTGTTGAAAAACCCTGTATGTATGCACTGAGCAAAGGGTAAAGGATAAAAAAAAATATAAATACTTATTTTTCCACTTAAATGTCATTTTGAGTCAGTTTTACTCATTTTGAGTAAAAAAAAAAAACCCGTAATGTAGTATGCTCGAATTTCTAGTATTATCCTCGATACTCAAAAGTCGTCTAGGGTTATGCCAAATCTCCTCCTTCAACTTCAGTTTGGTTTCCATTTCCGTTCATAAAATGATACGCCCTTTAACTTCACTCTAAGTTTTATGTCCATAACATAACGAGGATCAATTTGAATTAAAAAATGTTTGCCTAATAACACCGCGTTTTTTTTTGGGTTTAATGGAAGCTTATTATCATCATCATCATCATCAAATCAAATTCACTCTTTAATGGTTATTCCTATTAATACTAAAAAATAAAAAAATAAAACAAGTTTTATAGTTTATTTCCCTGAACTGAAAGAAAATTGATGTCAACATAATTTGGTACTCAATACATTTTGAGCTTAACTGCTCATCCGTATAATATACTTTATTGCTTATAACTTTTCATTTTATAAGCGTAATCCCATCAGAACCCATTAAAATTCTCAAAATAAGCACTCAAGCTAAATGGAATTTAGCTTGCTTCTTAAATTTGTCAAAATGTTAAAAAAATAAAATAAATATATTTTAACATTTCATAGTTCCACCGAAACATAAATCATAAACGAACACCGACAAAGAAGTGTACCTCGTCCTGCGTCCTGCACCAGTTCAATTACCATCGCCACCCTCAGAGAAACACCATCACTCAATGCATTTTAGCTGTCAGTCAAAACCCAATGGGGTTCTCTAGGTGCTTTATTCTTTCCTTCCTTCCATTTCATTTCGTTCCCTTATTTTTTTCCTTTCTTGTTTTTATTTTGATCGACATCCCATGCCTTAACAGTCAATAAAATCACTCGAACGACAGTTTTATGAGACCATTTTTTGGAAGGAAATGAGATTTACTTTAATGGGAGCTCCCATCTCTATCCCCCACATCATCAAAACAAAAAAAAAAAAAAAAGGACGACCAGACCACTAAGTAAAATTCATAACTTATAGCCGTTTGGATTTATGATTAAATTGACTAAGCCAACAAAAATCCAAAAGCCAAAATAATAAAAGTCGTTAATTTCGTTTGCTGGTTATGGCAACGGGTACGGCAATGGCACTGGCATTGGCATTAAAATAGTTCATGTGGCTAACATTGTAATTTGGTCCTGTGTGCACTCCGATTATAGGACCACCCATTGTGAGTAATAAAATTGGAGGGCAAACTTTAGCTCTAGGTTATTGGCCGCGAGTTCTGTTTGCCGCCTCACGAGTCCCATGCTGCGGAGTATGTTTAAGGTGCATGTAACATTTCGTAATTAAAGTTTAGATTCGCGTCTTTCGATTAACAATGCTCGTGTTCAGTGCTACTGTTTGGGGGGAAGGATGTGCAGCCTTAAAGTCCTTTCTCAAATTGGTCGATAAAGAGTTTAAGAGGACTTGTTTGCTGGTTGGGATTCGAAATGATTTACTTTTGCATAGAGGTGGAAGTTGAACTTACCGGATTGCAGGACATTTAAAATGGATCCTAGGTGTCACAAAGTTAGACCTAAATTAAGGCGAAGAAATTGCATACCACACACGTCGTTTAAAGCGCAACGCATAACTCACGTGGCATTAAAGTTGTTTGTATGAGTTAGGGAAGGTAATACGAGTTTGGCGTGGCATGATGGTGATTTATTTTGTCAGTTGAAATGTAAAAGCAATATTTATTATTTAGCACGTTGCAAGGCGTTGTTAGATTGTGCTTTTGTTAACATTTAAATTATTTTGGGAGAACAAAATTCGTTGGGTATAACGACTCAAAATGGAGATTAGATATAAAATTGTAATAACAACCAAATTAGAAATGCACAATGGGGCTTTAGAAAAATAAGCTATAGTAAAAACCTGAACACTGTTCCACTTTCATCCGTACGTATGTGTTGGTGTTCATTTAGAATGCTTTATCCCAATAGCCGTCAAAGTGTGATGAAGATATAAGCAATACTATAGTTGTATAGTTGAATGATAAAACCAAAAACGAATTTCAACTTTAGATCGTTAATCCTCATTTTTTCTTTATTTCCTCAACATAATTGCCGTTAATTCGAAGTTGCTTTTAACAACAATCATACATATCTTTTAATCCCCCCTGTTCTGCATTCCACTTTTAGTGAATTCAACCACCAAAAGTGGAATTGGGTGTTCTACATTCCGAACGAAACTATGAATTGTGGATTGTATGTTCGAAAGTGAATATTTTGGTGTTCTGCATTACACTCAAGATGACAGCTGTAAATTCGTGGTCTGCATTCCGAAAATCCTGTGATTTTAGTGAATTGAATTCACTTGAGATTCTTGACGTGAATTGAATTCACATGGCGTTGTAAAGTGAATTAATTAATTAATTTATTGATCAGAATCGTTTTGAAAAATGTGAGTAGAATAATAAGACTTTCCATTAGTGTATTAAAATAATTCCTTTGTTAATATAGTACAACACAAAAATTAGAGGCAAGAGAGTATTCTCTTGAATTATATGAAAGAAAATCAAGATTTCTCTGACTCCACTTCTAGCAGGATATCAACAAATATTTCCTTACTCACCCTAAAACGGTTTTTAAAAATGCAAAACTCATTAAATAATTTATTTTTCTTCAGTTGTTTAACTTCTGCTTACAATGCTTCGGGAAGATCCAAAATGTTAGATTTATCATATAAATGTATTGTACAGGGTGGACCAATAAGGATTCCACCATGAGAATAGTAAATACAAAATTACTGTATTGGAATGATTTTAACCCTAGGATGGATGACTGGGCTTTTTGAGGCCCATTTTGACTTTATTTATGGACAAAAAGAAAACTATTTGAAATTTCGACGTAAGATTCAATGACTTCCTCGCCTTAACTATTCTGAGTCGAATGAAGACGACTATATGCAACTAGTATCCAGTAAATTTAAGTATAAATTTATTTTGTCACCCGAAGCGCTAAACTAGGTGACTGGGCCTCAAAAAACCCACGAACCTTTGCAATGCTTTGAATTTTTTATTTGAATTATGACTCGGAATTTTTCGTCTGAGTTACATTGCATATCGTCTGTGAGTGTATCTCGTAACTGTATATATCGTAATTTGAAGTTTGCTTTCTTTTCAATTGAAACATAATTTGGTAAGTGTCCATTGCATAAAGATTTCTTCACGAAAATATTTCACGACTTTTGGTAAATTTTTTGACTGTTTCTTGCTGCAATCTTTAACGAAGTGGTTTATTTTGTAGTAAAATGTCGGGAAAGAAGGATGGAGAGACTTTCGAGATAAACCGCATGGTGAATCGGCGTCCTCGGTTCAATGCACTGTCTGTGGAAAATTAAGCAAGCTACAGGGAAAGGTTGGCGGAAATATTGGCAATAAGCGAAGATGAAGAGGAAGATGCGTTCGTCGAAGACCAAGACGGCTTCATCTTTGCAAACAGACTTCGTCGACTGCAAAAAAACGCGGCGCAAACCTTTCCACAAATGTGCTAAATGTGAAAGATATTTATGTCTTGAGAACGGCAGATGTGCGCACCGTGGTGGTAGTGGTTAGTGCATTAGACTACTATCCAATGCTGCCCGGGTTCAACCCCAGCCCGGGTCTAACGCCTAAAGAGTTTTTTCACAGTGCCACCTCTTTCGAATGTCTGACAAGCATCAAAGAGTATAATTTGCCAATGAGCTTCTCAACTCGCCGTTTGGAGTCGGCAAACAACTGTAGGTCCCTTCCATTCGTGCAAAAATATAACACCCACACACAAATGGTTGCGAGAAGCAGGCCCAGATTCACCTCGAGCTTAAGCGCCAACTAAGTAAGCACGGCAGATTGGAGCAAATCGCAACATGTCAAGAGTGACTAACATAGTGTATATTATGTCAAATACTAATTTAACGGTTTCGAAATATTAATGTACGTGTTTTGATTATTTTCAGATTCTATTTATATTCCATTTTCGTTGGTTATTCTTCATTCTCACATACCTATCTACTCACGCCTGCGAACACCACCATCTATATATGCACCCACATATACTCATGCAAAATATTTTAAGCCATATAATACTCCCCCAGGTCATTTGCACACCTGGCTTGGCCATTCCCGCAATAGTAACAGACCCCCCTTTTCCATATATTTACACTGGGCCTCGCGAGGCCCAATCACTTAGTTTAGCGCCTTCGGATCAGTCATCCATCCTAGGGTTAATATCAAACGTTCACCACGGCTTTGGCGGCAATCGCTCCTCTATTCTACCAATATATCGTATTATCTCGTCCTTAAGCTCTTGAATTATTGCTGGCGTAGTGGTTTATAGTTTGGAGAGAACTAAAAAGCAAGAAATCCAAGTGCACGATCTCGGTGGCCAATTGATTCTGTTTCGCGAGATCATGCGTCACAGGAACTACTCCTGCTATGAAGTTATTATTGCATTGGCTGTGCGGTATGTGGCACTAGAGCTGGGTAGTTCCGGACCTATATAGTTCCTGGAACTATGTCCTCTGTCGGATACGTTTCATATCTTTCCAAAAACAGGAGTTAAACATGTCCATAGTTCCGACGAACGAACGAACGCAAAGAAAGAAAAGAAACATGTATATGTATGTGTCTTTCAATTTCGGAACGAAAACTACACACACGGACATGGTGAAATCAGTGCGAAGAAATCGGTGCTATGCGTTCTTAGGGGGGAAAAGGTTAACATATGTGCAAACGCATTTGTGTGTGTGTATGTTCAAATGATAGTTCAAAAATAAGATACGTAGTATTCGTTCTTGCATATATGGACATGGTATGTTCTTTAATAGTTCACTCGTTCTTTTAGTTCCATAATTCCTTTCATATAGGGTTTTCCAATGAGAGGTGTTATTGTGAATGGCCCGCTATTTCGGTAGCTGTCACTTCTGAAGCTTTCATTCTTTGACATCTGACAAGTAGAAACTACGCCATTACTAAAAATGGAACGATACATGCTTCAACAACGCATTGAAATTATTAAAATTCACTACAAAAATGGTGAAAATCTTGCAGTCACAGTTCGCAAAACTAAAGCATTTTTTGGAAGTCGTGAAGCACCTTGTCGGACCGCAATACAGCAATTGGTGGAAAAATTCGAGCTGTTGGGATAAGTTAGTGATGTGAAGAATAAAACCCGTGCTCAAGAACAACTGAGAATATTGCTGCTGTAGCCCAAAGTGTTAAAGAAAACCCAGGTTTGTCCATTCCTCGTCGTTCTTTGGTATTGGGCGTTCCACAAACGTCATTACACCGTATTTTGCATAAAGACTTGGGTCTTAAGGCTTATAAAGGTCAGTTAACACAAGAACTCAAGCCGGCCGATCATCAACAACGTCGTGTCTTTGCTGATTGGATCCTTGAAATGCATGAAAATGATCCGGAATTCCATCGAAAAATCATCTTGACTGATGAGGCCCATTTCCACCTCGGTGGCTACGTCAACAAGTAAAATTGTCGCTCGGAAAACCCAAGAGTTATTGTTGAGAAGCCTCTCCATCCTCAACGTGTGACTGTTTGGTGCGGTTTATGGTCCGGCGGGGTCATTGGACCTTACTTTTTCGAAAATGAGGTAGGATCAACAGTTACGGTGAATGGATTGCGCTATCGAGAGATGATTAATGATTTTTTATGGTCGGAGTTGGATGGTATTGATCTGGATAACGTTTACTTTCAACAAGACGGCGCTATGTGCCACACAAGCAACGAAACCATTGATCTTTTACGGGAAAAGTTTCCGGACCGTGTTATCTCTCGAAGAGGTGATCACAATTGGCCACCGAGATCTTGTTAATTGCGACTTCTTCCTTTGGGGCCACGTGAAAGATAAGGTCTACGCCAACAGCCCAGCGTCGATTCAAGACCTCAAAGATAAAATTCGTGAGGCTATCGAGGACATAGGGCAGCCACTTTGCGATTTGGTTATGGACAATTTCATGAAAAGGATATGGTCCTGTATGCGTGCTCGTGGTGGTCATTTGGCTGATGTTGTTTTTCATTATTAACGGCATACCTTCCTCTTTATTATGAAATAAACATCCGATCATTTATCTCAAAAAATGGCATTTTTCTTTGAATACCAAGATAACACCTCTTATTGGAAAACCCTTTAGTTCTCGTTCTCTTAGTGTGACAGTTCCTTTTGTTCGTAGTTCCTTTCGTTCATAGTTCCTTTCGTTCGTAGTTCTAATCGAAATAATATGATATGTTCGTTCATAGCTCTCGTTCTTTGTGTGGTAGTTCCTTTCGTTGTTCGTTCGCAGTTCCAATTGGAATGACTGAGACGTATTCACTGATTTTTTTTTATTAGGTATGTAGGTATAAGCCATGTTTTATTATCCCCGTGATCTGATCCGGATCAGATCAGAATAATAAAACAAACTAGATCAAAGTTCTGTGTTGTGGTGATTGTACAAGCTAAATTCATGTTGACATTTAGTGCGAAGTTGCCATGCGAATCAATATTTTCTTTTAAATGAAAATTTAATGCGCTTGTTTTATTTTTTTAGGAGGAAATTGTTAATTTTTATTAACAGATACCGAATGAGAATAATACTTTGTAGCTATAATTTCAGTTTTACATCGCTTAAATATCATTGTGAGCAGACAAATTAATTTATTCGAACTAATGATATTTGGATTGCCAATAATATTTTTATATTCTAATCTGGCAACATTTATCCTTGACAATTGTCGATAATACAGCATCATTCACAAACGAAAGTGTGAAATAGTCGAACTAATTTTTGGATTACGAAAATTGATCTTGATAAAAAGCAAGATCTCGTATTGTTGTTGTAATGCACACAAACTTATGAGTTGATCTAATCCGGATCAGATCACGGGGATAATAAAACACGGCTATAGGTACCTACAGATAAGAATTCAAAGTACGAAATAATCCTAATGTTGTGTTATTTGTTTTCTTTTTTGAAGTGGATTTTATGTAGAGTACCTAATTAAAACTGCCTGTAGTACTAATATATTTGTGCGGTGTTTCTTTTTAGATTTAATTTTTAATACTTGTACTCATTTGTTTATTTAATACTAGTACTTTCAAAAAAAGACAGACTTTTTTGTTTTTGTTTATGTTTTTTAAATTATTCAAAGCCTTTTATCATTACTTACCTGATCCATCTATATATTTATGGTTCATATTTCCGAGTACAAGCTGTCAAAACATTTTATTTAACGTAAACTTTTCAGTGGAACTACATACATATATATAGTTGCTTTTAAAAAAATAAATGTTCCGTGTTCGTTACATCAAAGGAACTATTTCGCGCAACTCCATGTGGCACTATCTTCTTGGAACCACATATCGTCCACATCCATATAATCCAATTTCGATCATATAGGGAAAGTTATTCATATCTTAAGAGTTTGAACTCCTGCGCATGATGACGAGTTGGTATGCTTGGGCTCTAGGCCATACTTTCACGTACAACAGCAATGTTTCTGGCTGACCCGCCCGTATGAATACGCATTGATGATTTCACATCACCATACATTAAACATCTTATGCTCACTTATTATTTACTAGCTGTCCCGCCCGGCTTAGCTCGTGTCTAAAAACTATAGTGTTACTTGCAATACATACATTGTCATTTTGTACGAAGAACTGAAGACAGTGCGAACGCACCCCAAGGTTTGCAGTCTATTAATACATATATACAATCCACAAGTGTGCATTCTAAGTATTTGTAGTTTGAATAAATGACATTTCGCAAGAAAGTGGCATTTGTTAGAGTGTTTTTATTTTTGCATTAATTTTAATAATATTGCGAATAAATTAATTTAAAAATTGGCCTGTAATAGGCACAGGATGTTAATGAACTGGAATACGAAGTTTTACTTCATTGTGTGCATTAGTTGTTGTGTTTGTCTAACCGTTAGATTGACAGGTAAGAGCGTCACACTGAGATTTATATATTAAAAGATAAGATAACAAAAAAAAAATATCACGTAATGGCGATAAGCAATTTTCTGAATTTCCAATTGGCTGCGATAATTTGAACACGTTGTGGCACGTCCAATTTTTTTTTTTGACATTTAGATTTTAGTCGCTACTACTACTATTGGCCCACACTTCGTCAATTCGAAATAGTTTTAGGTACAACATAACGTTCATCACGGGCTTGTAGCAGACGTAACCGGTGTTGCTGTGGCTGCAGATGTCCAAAGGGACAATCAAACAGACGACGGTCCATGAAGTCGGGAACGAACAGGCGGTCTTAACATTTAATTTTGGCGAAAGACTTGAAGATGTTTCCGTTCAAAGTGCAGACAGTGCCTGTAGGTCGCCAATCATGTGTAAATTACAGCAATGCACTCCTAAACTTCGACGGTCATAATGAGGATAATTCTTCATTGACAATCAACATGGGCGACAAGGCGCACTTCCAACTATGCGAATATGTAAATAAGCCCAATTATTATCGCTGCTGGGGCACTGATAAATCTGTGTGTAATGTGGCATTCACGAAGGAGAGGTTTTTATTTGGCCCTTGTTTTTTCTGGAAAGGTGTCGGCAACACTGTTTCTATGACTGGTTAGCACTACGGTACGGACCACAATGGACGAATTGCACGTTCCAGACTTCTTTGTTAGAGTTGTTTTTTTTTTTTTTTTTTTCAAAAAATGGTTCCATACGAATAGGTCTCAGACCTTATCGACCCTGTAGCGACACACTTCAGCAACAAGCAACAAGTCAAAGGATGCGTTACCGTCCAGCAAAATGACCTATAAAATCGAACGTCGACGATATGAAAAAAGATGAAGTAGTAAACAGGTACTCAGCAGAGTCAGATGTAAGTTAGTGTATTCTTATTTTAATTGATAGAAAATAAACGAAATAAAACAAGTATTTGAGTATTACTTTAACCCTAACAGGAGAACATTGGACTTTTTCAGACAAGTCATGGAAAATGCCGCCCCATGACAATTTAAACGTCGAACTAAACATAACCAATAAACAGAACCAATTTAATTTATTCACAAACAAAGTTACTGCCTTAAAAAAAACAGTGAGGACCTTGTATATGTATACCGACTTCATTCCTATGTATGTACATATGTATGTATGTATACTGTAAAAGTCAAAAGACGAACAGTCCTAAAATATTTTATTTATAGAAAAATGAATCCACCCAATTCGAGACCAAAAGTAAGACCGAGTTTCACCCCGGATGCCAAATAGCATTCACAACAAGCCAGGGTTCAAAAAGGATATAAAAATGCTATGTCACAGCTCACAGGCAGGTTGCAGCTTATGTAGATAATATACAACTACAACAGCAACGCTTTCAATATCACTAACGTAATTTCATTGCTCTAAATTTATTAGATCAGATTCCCAAGTTTGTTTGTCTACAAAAAGGGTAAAGAAAAATGAAAAAGCTATTAAACTACCCCCACTTCACAAGTAGTCAACTGAAATGCACCGAACTTTAAGCAAAAGTTAAAAAGAATGCATGAACGTTTATTTTATACGATTTTCCTCCGCATCGTGCACTTAACTCTCATCGCTCACATATTTACCATCCTTAATAATGCAAGTTTAGTTCGGCTATTGCCCAAGATTCAAAAGGAATGTTGCACAAGGTTCAAGGGACTTTACCCTCATGGGGCATTCCTTCCAGAATGTAAAATTAACTCATGTGTAGCAAAAGAGAATGTGACCGTTATTGAATTATTGATTTAATACGGGTGTACGTTTTGTGTCCTTGAAACAACTAAAACACTAAATAACTTAACGTTACGTTTTGTTTTTGTTTCAAACTCCTTTTTAAAAAAAAAAAAACAAGGAAAAACCTTTTTAAAGGGAAATGTGATTTCTCATATTGATAACCGGGATTGGCAGGTGATAGCACTTTCTTACAATACCGTTTGCATAAATTATTAAAACATAACACACACACAAACACATATCCAAACATAAATGGGTCAGAATTTAGGAACTTAATTTCATCACAACAGAGGCTGGTTGGTATGGTTGTATTAAATTTACATACACTCGTAGAGAGATGTGAAAGGCGATTATATTTTGATTATTTGGGTATGGTTGTCACTCTCTTTTTTGTTTTGGTTTTTGGGGCTTACATACATATTTGATAAGCAGTTTCCAGAATCTACTGCTCGAGGGTGACATCATTCGCAGGGCTTGTGAATAAGGCATGAAGGTGGACCTTTTATGGGTTCGCATATATGATAGAGGAAGAAATATTAAATCAGTTTGAAGTTAACATATTATTGGATTAACATATCGAAATAAAGGGATTTCAAGATAAAATAACAGGACAAAATAAACTTGGATTATGTTAATGCTTTGGTTATTTTTTTTCGATTATCCGAACTAAACTAATCTGAAATAGTTGGATTTATTGAGGTTCTACTGCATTTGAATTTTTAAATTGACTTTTTTTTTATAATCGATGGTTCGTGAGGTATTATGGAAGATACCTTAAAGGTATCGGATACTTGTTCATTTGAGTATATTGGCTCCCAATGGGAGCATCATACTAAATATATGCAGCAGCTATTTGTCTTCCCATTGAAGTGGGTTATATTGATATTGAGTCTGAAAAAGGCTAATTGTTGTGTTGGTACCTTAAAATTACAGGTTGATCAAGTTCGAGCTTCATATGTTGGCAGCACCGCAAATCAAGCAGCTGTCAATAAGCATATGTTTCCAAAGTATCATATGGTAGTTAGCTCAACGACAACGGATTTAAATTATTCAATGGATCTAAAGAAATGCGAACTGTGTAGAAGATTTTGGTCAAATTGTACTGAGTCCTACCACAGACAAGAGAAATACACAGATGTAGAATATGGTATACATCGAGTTTAGTTCTCTTCTTTTGTGTAGATGACTCCACTTGTTCTGTTACATGTACCTATGTAGTTTTAAAATCGAGGGCAAATATTTTGTTGGGCTCCTGTAAAGGCTTACAAACTGGAAATCAAAACAATGCCTATACCTACTGTTTTCTGTATCATGTATTATAGGTAGGTATTTGACTAGCTGACCCGTGCTCGCCTTGCTTCGCCCCCACTGCCACTGTTAAGGCTAAACAAATTGGAGATTTTTTCCCGAATGTACCCACTTAGAGATGGAATTTCAAAAAATCCTCTCTAAGCGGATCTCTATGCCATTAAAGGAACGTACTCTGTAAATGAAATTAACGTTTTCAAAGAAATTACATATTTTATTGCAATCACAAAAACCAACGAAATTATCTACTTTTCCCGCCCTTCTGTTGGGCAATCGCATATACATACATATATGTACATACGAATACGCGGTAGCGAAATTCCCATTCAAGAAAATTTGAACACTTGCAGCACTATGAAAATCACACAGCCATGGTATAGTCGCTATTCCCCTTCCATATGCCCCTTTGAACTTGCATTACTTACAATAAGAAATTAAAGCGAAAAGAAAAAAAAAACAAATTTATTACATCACACACAAATACTGCTCGTGTATTCGTTTTGTATGCGAAAACAAACAAAAAAAAAAAACTCAAACCGGTTTTCGTGATACAAAAGAAAACGAATTTAAGCAGCAATGGATATACAACAACAACATCCACAACACAAGGAACTCCAAAACAGAAATGGAAATTGAGAGAAACGAACATTTTTGCTCGAATCATACACCATTCTTTGAGTTCGTTCATGTTGCAGGGATTTCATACGAGGTATTGTATGATAGTATGTTGGTTTTTGGATTTTAGTATGCTGGTTTTAAATTTGTTTTATAACATGCTTTTGTTTTACCATTCTACATCTGTATATTTCTCTTGTCTGTGGTCCTACTGAGCGAGCAATTCTCGCCGCATAATATTCTATTATCATACAAACTGAACCCCATGACACATGAGCAATGAAGAATTTACATAGAAGCAGCATAGTGTCAATGTTGATTTTTCACTGCTTTTGTTATGCCATAAGCAAAATTGCCGCATATGGCACGAGGAAAATCTTCAATGTCTGACGGTAAGGCCCATACATACGGAGCAACTGGAAAAAATATGATCAGCGATTCGATTTTGCAACTATGTAGTTTGCTTTGAGTCATACGCATACCCTGTGTAATCAAATGGGAGGCCGCACACGACGCTACTGGTTGAAAATTCGTTTGCGATTCACAAACACCAGTTTGTAATCAGTTCGCCTATGTATTTGCTATGTCGGGTTGGCTTGCCTATTGATTTCAGTTTCTAGTTTGTCGAATGTGAGCGAACAACAGACCAACCTGTTGCTGGTAGGGGAGGATTTTCACGCCCGGTATCCATGACGACACTGAACGAACTAGAGATTTTTATTGCGGATGAGTTTCCTCGTGTGTGGAGTCAAGTCACCGCTGAGTCCGTAACTGGTTTGTAACCCGAGTTGCCAACCGGTTAAGTTGTTTTCCAGTTGCTCCGTGTGTATTGGGCCAAACAGTCAATGGCAGATGTGCCCAACTCAATCTTGATAAACGCTACAGCAGACGCAACATAGCAATAATGTCAGGAGCCATGCAGCTATCAAAGCAATCGGAGCTCAGATCATCAAATCTAGAATTGTCTGGGAATGCCTAAGATAAGCTAAATAGACTGGTCGAATGAAACAACGTCACCAGTACCAGGACACCTAGGAAATGAAGAGGCAGACAAATTTTCCAGGTAAGTTGCTGTCACACCCTTCGTGTATCTTCAGCCCTTCTGTGGCATAGGAGAACACACCATAAAGGACGAGCTCCGATCACTGGAGAAGGCAAACAGGACTAAGTCGTGGACAAAAACTCAGAGTCCATGACAGGCAAAGAAATGTTTGGGTAATTTCAATCTGAGAAGATAAACAGCTTACAGTAGTCTGGACAAAAAAAACCCCGCACCCTGACTGCGTTCGGGGGCGCAGTAAACTCAGAAGACATCTCAGGAAGCTAGGTCTATCAGATGAAGTCTCAGGCAGGAATGCGGTGTATTACCGGTCAATTAACCCAGAAAAGGTTCAAGTGCTTGGCAAATATAAAATTACAGCAGTGGATCTACTACACATAGCACCCAATCTCCCACTGCGATTTCTCAGGGAAATTGGTCTGGAGAAGGTGCTATTACCCATGGAATTCCCACCTGAGCTGGGTGTGAACAAAGCTCTCTCTAACCAGTTCCAATAGGAATAATGGCGAGAGGAATGTTCCTTCGTCTAGGACTTGCAGTGGGCACAATAGATCTTACACTTTGGCCCATTGACGCTGCTCCTAAGCACTTTGTTATTTACCATTTTTAGCTTTGTCTTTTGTAAACAACCACATACAAAGCTGAATTCCATAGATCCGTATTATTCTCAAAACTTGATTTTGAATCAACAGTTTGATGTCATTTGTAAGTCGGGAATATCTTCCCATGAACCAATGCATATGTAATGTCTGTACATATGTACGTAGGCTATTCGATAAGTCAGTGACTTTGAAACTAAAAACTCGTTTTTTCTCTCAAAATTTAATTTATTTTTCAACATAGTCTTCTTTTTGCGTGATACACTTTTCCCAACGATTTTCCAACTTTGTTAACCCTTCCAAAAAAAAATTATTTCTCGAACCCTATAAAATAGGCACTTGTTGCAGCGATTATCTCAGCATTCGATGGAAATCTTTTTCCGCCGAGCCATTTTTTCAAATTAGGAAACGAAATAATCAATAGGATCCAAATCTAGAGAATAGGATGGATATGAGAAAGCAGTTCATAGCGAAATTCAGCAAATTTAACGGTTGCTACTGCGGTGAATGAGCCGGTGCATTATCGTGATGAAAGAGCACATTTTTCTTTTTGAAATGAGGCCGTTTTTCCATCAATTCTGCATTAAATTTATCCAAACAATTGGCATAGTACTGTCATCGTAATCGTAATCGTTTTTCCCTTTTCCAAGTAGTTAACCCATTTTGGCCCGGTACCAGTTCCTGTGGACATTTTTTCACGATATTTTCAAAAGTAGCTCATATGGACCCCATCAAACCAAAAATGTTAAAAAAACATTTTTCTCTTTAACCGTTTACCTGTTATGACCTGGGTAGTTTACTACCCACTGGGCTAATAAGTATAGAAAAAAAAATTATTTCAAGAAAATCAACATTGCATAAATTAAATAGCTAAGTTATAAGTAGTACGTAGGGGTAAATAACTATGTACTTATATGTTTGTAGTATATTTTCCGAAGCATTTAGAACGCAAACTAGCTAATAATACACTTTATACAAATAAAGGGCGCCTTACTGTGACGAATTTTGCAGCGCTTTTGTCACTAATGCTACCATCGAAATATTGTATTATGCATGTGGATGGGCGATTGCGGTCTGCTCTCAAAACCTCTTTAGCTCCAATTGTGGCTTGACATTTCTCGATTTCGTGACCAAAACAAGCAATTCTCATGCATTGAGCATCATGTTGGAAGATGTGTTGACAAAAAGTGGTCACCACTACTTTTTACTGTGAATACCTCAATAATCGCCTACGGTGATAGATGAGCCGTCTTATTTTGGCAAATGTATCCGATCGAACTTCGTGTTGTCTGATAAATGAATAAGTCATTTGATTGATTCAAATATCGACATTGAAAGATTCTTCGCAATTGAAACTCGAAATGTATGCTGAATTGACCGGTACATACAATTTCCATGGAGGAAGTGTATGGTATTCATTGCGGAATGGTGTATCCAAGAATCTCTTCAATTCGTGCAGTTTGAATTGAAGCTGTGCATTATGTTGTGCCGCATATTGGTTATTAAATACTTTTATCATTTCGGTAATGCCATTAGTATGGAAAAGAGAAATCAACTGAGATGACGATTTACCACCTAACCTACGACAATGATAGATAATAAAATATCGTTTTAGCATATTTTATACTTGCTTTAGCGGAGTATAATACCCAATAGCTGTGATATAGATTAAATTCTGGCTGCTTCAGCATCCACTTCCACGTTAAGAATACTCAAAGATACGTTATTCTGACAATGATTAAAAGGTGGCTCCAATCTGGTCTCCGACTCTGCCTCATGAGCAGGTAAACCACCCTCCTCTCCAAAGTTCCACCAAAATCTATTAAAAGGAGTGCATTGTCGACTTTTGAAGGTACATACACAACATTTGCGTATTCCGTTCTGTGCACCTTATTGACCACATAATCTTCTTCATCAGGTGACTAAAGCAAGGCCATAATCTCCTCCATTTGCATTGCTGTTGTTTTAATCTATGATATCTACTAGTACACCATTTATTATCTTGACTAAACACTGAATCTGGATGAATTACCACGAAATGCGGAACAAATAAATAAATAAAAAACGGTAATTTCAAATTGTTTCAATGTTATACATGACTTGTCTTAAAATGAAAAAAATTCTTACATATTGGCCCGTTGGGTAGAAAACTACCCATCAATTTTTGAACGTTGATCTGTCAAGTCTGATACACGGAACACATAAAGTAATGATACAAATGTTTAGTTCTTTATATTGACGTCATAGAATAGACATTATATTTTATTGTTTATATATTTATAATATTTTTTTTATTTTTTTTGTAAATGCTTTTTTGAAGCCTACATTTTAGGCCCCAATCATAGTGTTAAAAGAGAGGGGTGGGGAGAAGAATGAAAAACAAAATGGTAACTAACACTACTAAAATTACATTTAAATAGAAACATTTTACAAACAGTCATTAATCCTCTGGAGTAAAAATTATAAAAATCTGGGTAGAAAACTACCCACTCGGGCCAAAATGGGTTAATGAAGATTACGCCGGCCGTGGGAATCCCAGAAAACCGTTGTCTCGACTTTTCCGGCCGACGAACCCGTTTTTGCCTTTTTGGTGCACGTTTTCCTGAAGAAGTCCACTGTTTTAGTCGTTCTTTCATCCTGGTGGGTAGTGGTGTATCCAGAATTCATCAACTATAAGTAAAAATTCACTTGAATTACAATTGAAGAGTTCCAAATTCTGCTTTGAAAACTGCACCCGCATCCGTTTTTGATCAATCGTCAGCAAACGCGGCAACCATTTTGTTGATAATTTTTTCATGCCCAAATGATCATACAGGATTCGAATGACGCTATTATTTGAAATGGCTACTGTCTCAGCTATCTCACGAACCTTGACTTGCGATCGACCAACACAATATCGTGGATTTTTTGACCATTTCTTCCATTGTGACGTCATTTGGACGTCCTGAGCGCTCAGTGTCTTTTAAGCTCGTACGAAATTCAGTGAACCACTTTTGTACCATCCCATGCGAGGGAGCAGAGTCTCCATAATATTTTTTAAGTCTATCTTCAGTGACCATAATGGTTTTACTGCGCAAAAAGTTTTATCAAAACACGAAATTCACTTCTTTCCATTTTGAGCAAATAACACAAAGCAAAGTTCTTTCGATCTCTGTAAAAAAACTAACGTTTCACATATCTGTCTAATTTTTTTTTCTACGCCTAGAAAGAAACAAAGATGGCGGGAAAAAAACTCAATGGCGCAAATTTATAGTCACTTAAAGTACACTTTAAAATTATTTTAGCACGGAACTAAGCGTTTTCATATTTATAGTCGTCATAGAGCCCACTGTATCGTTATCGCCTCGTATTAAAGTTAAAATCCTCCGAACTTTGTTTTAAATATTATTTAATATGGAATTAGTCTTATAATTTTTTTTTATTCAAACTGTCACTTTTATGTGTGTTCGAATGAAATTTCTCATAGGGACGTTGCGAAGTAGAAATTGTTTAGCGGCATACTAAAAAGTGTCTATTATTGAACAAAAGTTAAAGTATGCTTTTAAGTTTAAAGTTGCGTATAACTAGTACGGAGTTAAACTGATAAAGTGGGGTTGTCTATAAATTTGCGCCAATGCGATCCGAGCGCCATTTTGCATCAAAGTCACTGACTTATCGAACAGCCCTCGTATATCTGAGTTTAATACTTAACTCCTTTTTTCTGTTTGATGTGCTCTTTCAACCTGAGCTTAGTATAAAGTATTTGGTCATATTTTCGTAAGGTATCGCTTGAGTATAATTCACCATTTTTGTATCCAATAACTTAAGGAATAAATTAATTTCGGTAAATCTTCCTCAGCCTTATCTTCAACTGTCAAGTTTGGTGGTATTGTAATTGATGCAGTTTCTGACTGTTGTAGTCAACACACTTGGCCTTATGCTATCGTGTATGAGTGTATGAAGGACTTTTATCCAAATTTGACGCTTTGTCAATCAACTGTAAATGTCAAAAAACTGCTGAATAGTGTCACAGACATTCTTATTTCCCATCAAACATGGCCTCGAAAGTTCTCCTAATCGTTTTCGACAGAAATTATACTAGAAAGCCCACTCCATTTGTATCTTGTTTAATTTTGAAGTTTGAACCTTAACAATGTACAACCCTTGACCATACTCTTCCTTGTCTCCAGATATTCACCACGTGTTTGTATATTTTCATTTTCTCTTTGCATTGTTTGCATCAAAGCCTCAAAAAATGTTTTAAAAAATATCAAAGAACATTTTCGTTAATTACAGATTGTGGGAAAAAGATTTTCGAAAAGGTATTTCGGATAAAAAGTCATAATGAAATTAGATACGAGTATTTCTTGGCTCTTACCAAAGTCTTTTTTTTGGTGTGTATTATCATCATGTAATCATGTAACTTGCCTTTCACAATGTCTACGGTATTTATTTGCCCTTAAGTACATTGTCACCTCATTCTCTATTATTTAATCCTTAATCCTTAATTATGTTTTTTATACCTCTTCCTCTGGCAACTTCAAAGGACATAGTCGTACGTTGGTCGTTACTCCTCGCACAAAGGCACACACAAAACCTTCAGAAATTGAAATCATTGTGCCGAAACACGTTATAATTACCGTTAATAAATTCAAAATACCTCTAGTTTTCATAATATTTCATGATAACGCACAATCTAGACATTTGGGTACTATGAAAACAGAATCAAAGCTCCTTATCATTATGCTACCAAATGCAGAAAGCTAAAAAGGATTAACTTTAATCCTATGTAAGTACACTCAGAAGCATTATGAAGCTCTTAATAGAGATACCATCCACGTCGACCGACTATTCAATAAACTAAGAGATTAGATAATTTTGGTCAAATTACTATAAATGCCAATCGATTTATTGATATATGGGTACTTACAATGGAGTAGTAAAATTCACAAAATTATATGACATCAAAGGATCTGCTGTTTGGGAGGTCGAGGAAAGCCTACCAATCAGTCATGGTATTAAGTACACAGAATTACCGCGTAGACAAACAAAACCGCCCAAATCAACAAAAGCAAGATAATTTGAGGACCGACATTTTGAAAAAACAAACTAGAACTTATTTTATCAATTAATACAGCGTGTTGCAGAAGAAAATGGTGTAGAAAAAATTACAATCAATTTCTTGCAATTTTTTTTATATAAATACCTTAAAATACATAAAACAGAAAGTAAGCAAAGTAAGTTAATGCCGCCGCCGCGCCGGCGCACATAGGGGTATTTGCATCGAAAAACCGCTCATAAATCAATATTTCAAAATGCAGAGTTGAGAAGTAATTTTTTTTCTAGCTGTAGTTAAATACCCATGGCATAATGTACCGTAGTTTTTATTCATTTTCATGCACACACTTCGCCACAGCATCAGTTCAAAGTCATCGATCGTAAACTTGAATTGTGAATCTGCTGATTTGTGCGAAAAATCCCACAGTTAAATAATTAAATTTTTGTTTTTTTTTATATTGTGCACCAAGTTTTTTGTTATGGAGGAATTAGCTGCAGGTGTGTACTTTATTTAGAAGCTATTTTTACGCTTATTGGAGCTTTAATTTAGTAGATATTGGATTTATTTGAAATGTATGCAAAAGGGCATTTTTTTTTATTTTTTTTTTTTAATGGACATTTTGTTATATAATTCGGTGTTATTCGGTAACTTGTTTGGTATCAGCTTATAGAGCAAGATGTCAGGAAGCAATAACAAAAAAAATGCTGCCCATAACTGCCCCCCTAGGTTTTTTCATCCCTGATATGTGTCTAGGTTAGAAAAAAAATCAAAAACTTTTTATGATAAAATAAATTATTTTGCTTGAAGGATCGGTTGGGTTGTGCATTTTATCTAAAAGACAATTATATGATATTATGAATGAGTGTAAAGAGAATGATTTTGAAGCTTAACTGGCTCATCTTCAGAGCTATTTGCTCAATAAACCGTCTTGCACGTAGGAAAAATGAAGAGATTTTAAGCTTAAAATTTAATTATACCTTAAAGTGACTGAAATAAGCTTGATCATACTTTTAAAGTTGTTTCAGACAATTATCACTTCATTAGGACCAAAAAGTATTTTTGATCGGTTTTTCGAGGCAAATATCCCTATGTGCGTCGTGTTGAGCGACGTGTGCTACTTCCAATCGTAACTCTTACATGCCCGATGTTTTTGGGCGTACGCACTAGTTGTGGTTTCCCAGGCGCTTGGTCGTAAAATCTACAATTTGCATTAAACGCTTTTTTAGCGTACGGTCGATGTTTGTGAATGCTAGTGGGCGTGACACATCGCGGCAGTATCCCTATCACCTACAATTCGCGTGCTTTTCTGAATCGCTCCTTATTCGGACCTAACCTTTACTTGACTTGTGCACAAATGAAAATTCATCATCACAGTTCTAGGACACAGTTCACAGTTATAGGAAATTCAGCTCAGGTTGGACCGGGGAATGTATATAATATTAGCCCCAAATAAAGGTCCAAAGGATAGTTTTTTCCATTGCACTGAAATTGAAATAAAATCGTATCAGGGCATTGCGGAAATAATCTTGCCAAGCCAAATTGAAGAAAGTAGATACATACACATCTTCAATAATTGATTGGCTTAGTCGGGCAGGTTGTAATGGTAGTTCTTAACCCTCTAACAAGAATAAACCACACTTAATTTGAATCAAAAAAACATTTCGCACTCAATCAATATTTACAGCTTTTTGGGAAATATGTAATTTCATAATTTTACCAGTCTGAAAGTTATAGGCTGATGCGCTTGGCAGCATAAGTACATATATTCTGAATGACAAGACAGTGAGTGAAGATAGAAAAATTATTAATTATTTGGTGTAAATTTAAAAATTTAATAAAATATAGTTCTAACAGTCAGATTTTGGTGATTTTTTTTCAGTAAGAACTAAAGACATAATTTAGTGTACTTTTTGTATTTACTTAGTGTACTTACAGAGTGGAGCGTAGAGTGAGCAACGAGCAAAGAGCAAAGCGATGAAATCAAACACATTCAATTAAAGCGTAGCGCACAGAGTGCGGCGTTTTTCGAAGATAGAGCAAAGCATCGATAAGAGAGCAAAGCTGCGATTTCAAACATGTTTAATTTCTTAGCTATCATCGCCTTGATTTTTCGTCTATTTAAATATTCAATAGAAGAAATGAACTTTTGCTCTTTGCTCTATACTCCAATCGTTGCTCTTTGCTCTTTGCTCGAGCGATTTTTGCTCTTTGCTTGTTGCTCCCTCTACGCTCCACTCTGTAAGCACAGTTAGGTGGCGTTACAGCTCGGGGGAACCTGGGCCGGCTTCTCGCAGCCATTTGTGTGTGCGTGTTATATTTTTTCACGAATGGAAGGGACCTACTGTTTTTTGCCGACTCCGAACGGCGAGTTGAGAAGCTTAATCGTGACAAATGATATTCTTTGATTGCTTGTCAGATATTCGAAAGAGGTGGCACCATGAAAAAACTTTTAGGTGTTGGACCCGGGCAGCATCCACGGTGCTCACTTTTTGTATTTAGTTTAAAATGAATAGGGTTAGAAACCCAGTGATTGGCACTCTAAGAAAACTCACCATAATTTTAGCCTTTAAAGATCGAACTGAAATACAAACTTTGTTTTACCTATTTTTTTTTATTTCATTGGTTTGTTAGAAACATAAAAAAAATTACAAATCGTCGCCCTAATATTGGGTTGCCGTAAACGCCATTTTAATGTTCTTGGGAAATCGCATTTAAAGATTTGACAGCCTATTGCATGAAAACTAACTGCTGGGATTTTTTAATTTTTTGACACGATATTCATACGGAAATCCTCTTTCAAAAACTGTAAGAAGTTATCCTAAAACACTTTTAGTTTTTAAAATATTTAAATTTTATTACAAAATGAGTTTGCCGTATACGCCACTAAAATCAATATTTTCTTTTACTCATACACGTACGTCAAAAATTGTGCACATACGGCATTCCAATAGTAAATTAGTAAAAAAATGTATTTACTTAAAATCAAGATATAACACACTTTTTTATGTTTCAAAAATAAAAGACAAAGTTTTTGAGAACAAAAAATATATTTATTTCCCATTTCGTAAAGTAGAAAACTACTTTTTAACAATTCATTTTTTTTTATAAAAAAAATCACAGTACTTTCCACACGGTCTTTCGTTATTAAAAATTCCAGATTTTCGCAAACGTTTACTGTAGGTACTGTTTCCACATTTCAGAATTCTTTTGTATTTTTCGGGTAGAGCTTTTTGGAGTTATATCACTTCCTATTAAAAAATATTTAATGTAAGTATAATATATACTTCTTACACTCTCTATAATTCAAGTTTGTGGCAAATTTGGTTCATAAACATAATTATGGTCATTTACGCTTTCATCTGACTCTACGAACATGAAACAACGACATTTAAGAAAAAGAAGCTCAGGGTGATTTGAAATTGAATCAGAACTTATACCTACGTAGACTGTATGCAAGTTCTTACGAAAGAAGGGATTCATCCATAATGGGTACTAGAGAATTCATTTTTATGATCTTCAATGACGTCCTCTTACGACAAAAGATGGGACATGGGAAGCAACCGAAATATTTTTCAAAGAGAACGTTATTTATGCAGTAAAACTTGAGAATAGTGGAATCTGCGAATAAAAGAATCTTGCGAAACCTGGATAGTGGACATTTTTGGATTCCAATTTTGAGTTTCTTCGTACAAACTCACACTTATAATAGTGGAAACCTATGAAATCTGAATAATGGAACATTTTTCACTGAATTTTGTTTTATTCCCATGGAAATTCATTCTTCAATAGCATAATCGAGAAATGAATAAGCCAAAATTCATTAATATTTTGTCGGCTTCGTTTCTTTTTTCGAGAATGTCGACATTTCAATTGTTTCTTTTCGTGTGTGTCTCATTCTGCTAGCGGCTACATTCAACAAGTACACATTCTAAACTCCGATATCGAAACTGATCGAAAAATATTAAAAGAAATTAGGTTGCCGATAGTGAAAAAGTTGCGAATAGTAGATATGTTGCAAAAGTAGAAAAAAAAAGTGCACCGAAGCATTGTACTGTACTTTTTTACGGTCACAGTAAAATCGTATGCACGTACGGCAAAACCGAAAAAATATTTTTCTTTCTAATGACGTACGGTTATACGATTAAATAGTTTTACCTGGCATTTTGTAGGCACATAAGTCAAATACTGAACAAGCATATGAAGTTTGATGGCGTACGTTGTACGACAATAGGACGTACGTCAAAACAATTCTTAAACAAAAATTTGCTTAAATTGTAGCCAAATTTTGGCGTTTACGTCAAAACAATACGTGAACTCGATGAATTTGATGGATATACGTCAAAACCATTCTGTATATCTTTGCAATGGAAAGAGATAGAGCAAAACGGATAAAACATAAGACTCAAAAAGTGAATTTTGGCGTTTACGGCAACCCAATATTAGGGCGACGAAATAACATCAAAAAGTTTAGAAAAACATAAAACTAACGACCCAAAATAAAATTCCATTTTTGCCATTTATTGGCACAGTCAATTACCAATAATTAGTAATGAGTGGCAGTGCCAACAATAAAAAGAGAGTTATTTTTCATTGCCATTAATTGTCACGCCCAATAACTAAAAGAAAATAAATTTAACATTTATTTTAACTAATCTAACATGCGCGTTTACATTTGCTGGTTTGGTAAAAAGCAACTTTCAAAATCAGGGATTGCCGTATTTTTACAGTAAATACAGTCCTTTGCCACGCACTACTCTATGGTTTTATCAACGTTCACTATCACTACAAAAAGGCACGAACTTGTAACGACGTTTATAACAAATCTATATTTTAACACTGCCAACGTTAAGAAGATATAAAGTGATGCCAATTAGTACTTGAAAATTCAGGTAAAACTATAGGTTAAAAAAAAATCAATCATATTTGTTTAAAAAACTTATAAAACAATGTTTAATTTTTGCATGCCAACCATTGGGGGGCTGCCAACAAATGGAGCGCATACCCTATGTAAACGTAATTTAGCGACAAAAATCCAAAGGCAGCCTCAGGGCTATGGTATGGTGGTAAAGATGGAGATTGATGGTATGTAGATGGAGGTAAAGAAATGCAAACATTGCAAAAACATCGCAAACATATTGCATTTGCTCGAGATTCGATCTCCATTTGTGCTATTCTAACGCAAAAACATTCTTCTTTTATGCTTAAATGGGTAAGGCTGCCCTAAGACCGTCTTCCAATTTGTGTATCTGGTGGCTAAATTAATAATTCTTTTTTACTTCGTCGCTAAATTCGTGCTTCCCAAACCAATATTTCACCTTAACAAAAATTCTTGCTTACCTTCCGTCATTATTTTAACTTTGCCTGTTAGAGGGTTAAATGTTCTCAAATAGCTGATAGAAACTTCAAGCTTGCATATTTTAATTGCATTTCATTCACACCGATTAATTGTTTTCTTTATTTCAAGCTTAATCCAATGTACATACGAGTACGTCCAACGCCCTATCCACGGCGCCATATTTCCCTAAAAGAAGCATCAACAAAATAAATGGTTTCTTAGAAGCATGAAAAACTGTTACTAGTTTAGCCACACCTCCATGAGTCTGCTTAAATACTTTATCCCAGCAATGAACTACATGAGTAGCACAATAAATTTAATCCATAACATGCTTCTGTACTTAACTCACATTGAATTAATTACAAATCTAAGTATTAACATAACAACAACATTCGATCCATGTATCCAAAATGTTCATATGTATACTGCTAATGGATGTAGGTAGCTGACTTACAAGACATTATCCATAAATAATAAATTGTAAGGGTAGACATAATATAACAGATATGAAAATACAACCATGGACAAAGGACCTTCGTCCACGACTACTCTCACATCCAGTCCATCAACTGGAAATTTAATTCTTTGCCAGCTAAAGAGTGCGGGAAAAGCTGGCCTTTAATTCATGTCGGAAAAACTTAACAAACATGTAAAAAATAATAAGTCTTCTTTAATGTGTCCAAAAATAGTCCTTAAAGCAAATCACAAGAACAGCCAACGGTTGACAGTAGCTTGCGCTGTACAAATGAACGATTGGCCATCAGTGGCAGCATTCAAGCAGACACACCAAAACTATGTCATCATCCATTAGACCAAAAAAGTTAAACAATAAAACTACACTTTAAGTAATTATGTGTCTTTTGCTTACAGTATGTAAGTGTGAATGTCTATCTGCCTGCCACTCACACGTTAAGTATCGGTGAACGCCTAGACCTACATTTACACTTACACAATAAAAACAAAGATGTTTCTCAGATGATGTCACTGATTTAATTCAATAAAATGTGTAAGCAAACAAAACCCCAATGAAAATATTAATATTTCTGTTGCTGTCCACAAAATGATAAAACCAATAAGCCCGGCAAATCAATCGGAAATCTCCCAAAACAGTCATTTCCCGAAATATGTTTCTATGGTTTCCCAAGTCATCACCAAATGATATGTGTGTTTGTCATGTCTGTCTTCCATCTTCAATTTATCCCGGCAAAGTGGCCAAAAACACCGAACTTTCTACTTCACAAGAAGCACCTACTTATAAATATTTTTTTTCTATAAACGAAAAAAAAAAAAACAAAACAAAACGACAGAAAATTCTTAACGGTTTGTTGCCATTAATTCGGTGTCTTTGTTGTCCTTGTTTATTCTTTTTTTATAATCATCCTTATCCATGTGTTAGTAAATGGCTATTTATTTTACTATCTTTTTTTTTGCTCTGTCCAAAAGGAAGAGCAACATATGTATGTATAAAAATGTCCTCTCATGGGAGCAATCAGGTTAGAGTAGCAATTTAATCATGATACGCAAGGGTGGCATCTTTATTTATTTACCTAGAGAACAGACAAAACTGGGCCAACGGATATAATTGACTAATGCTACAAAAGTCCGTTCTTATTCACACTCGTTCTTACATTTATTTACAAATGGACTAGAGCCTTAAGAATTTATCATGTACATGTCTTAGTCGTTGGTGGACATACAAGTGAATTACCGTCAACAGAAGAACAATTTATCTCCCATGGAAACAAAATTAAATAAAAACGTCGGGGTGTTTATTAATTGTACTACTTTCTCGAAATTAAAACATAGTAAAGTAATGTATTACACGAAACTAGCATGAATCTGGTATCTCTGTACAATGTCGTGGTAAAACAAATTTGAAGAAAAATCAGGATATTAACATCGATGGAATACTGTTGGACAATGATAACAGGATGAAGACAAACATGATGTACATTGTGTACATGGTGTCTTGTTCAGAAATATAAAAGGCACCCCTATTTTTTTTTTACACAATCTGATGGCCTAGTTAATGGTTGGAAAACTCCTGCTCATATCATTTGCGACAAATTCTGCGTTTTTCAGCAAAAATATAAAAAATCAAAGTGAAAACATCTTGTATTCGCTTTACAGTTTTCTATTTCGAAGATTATGCCAAGTCAATAAGTGAAGCTGTAAGCAACGGTATGTACAGTTGCGGACAAAATTAAAACATACATACCTAATTTATAAGCTATGTTTTTCTGTTTGACTATTTTGTATAGTCTTGATTGTTAGAAACAGTTATATAACGACAACACAACATGTTGGGGTGGTTCTATCCCCTGCTGGTTCCAAAGTAAAATCACCTTGTATCTCCGGTATAGTTCGTAGATCAGAAATAAAAAACGAAGTATAAGTTTGGTTAAGTATGTACAATTTATTTCTTTACGAGAGACACGTCTTACTCGGTTGAGGGTTAAAGCCAGAAGAGAGTTTTGGTGTACAATGTGAATACAATATGGAGGAAAAATATGGAGAATAAATATGGAGTGGGTTCCGCAGACCAAGCGTAATATCACTTTAGTGACATCTACGTGACAAGACTAATTTTAGTACTAGAGATGAGCAAATACTTTTTTCACCTGAACACAACAAATTATTTACATACATCAGTGTATGCCCACATTTTGTGTTGTTGTCGAAAATTGTCAAATATTCAGTCGTTATTCGTGTGAAAGTTGTGGGTTTTTTCCGATCAAAATAATAGTTGTACTTCGGGTTATTGTGAACAAAAAGTTCTGTACGGTTAGTTTTGTGTTCTCTTTTTAATTTTCATAGCATGTACAGGGTGGCGCAAATTTTGTGTGTACATACTTTTTTGCTTATAATATCTAAAAAAAAATCAAATACAGTGCACTCTCGATTTTTGCAACTAATGAGAAGGGATTTTGTTGCAAAAATCTAAAAGTTGCATAGATCGAACAGAAAATTAAAAGGTTTACACACTATTCTTTAAGTTATCAAAATAAAATTGCGTGTACATTTAAGAATTTTAGTTTTATTAAAAAGAAAATGTATGCATTCAAACATATTTTTAGAAAAAAGCAATTCATTAACACGAAATTAAAATGCAAGTCTTCAAATTAGAAGCAAAGGAATACAGTTTTCTTCTTTCCAAACGTTTTCCAAGAAAAACATAGCATATTTTGAATTTAAGCTTTTCAGTGCTTCTTCATAATTGCAAGAGAAACAAGGACGGTTCAACGAACTTTTTGGTAGTAAAGATTAGTCAACCTTTAGAAGAAGGTTTGGTCTTACCTCCAACATTGCATAGTAAAACTTACACGCACAAATTTTGTATGTTGCGAAAATCAAATCTGAAAGTTGCGAAAATTTCTTTTGGATTTGTTGCAAAAATTGAAAAAAGAAAATCCATTTACGTAGGCTGCAAATATCGAGGTTTGCAGAAATCGAGGTTGTAACAATCCAGAAAGCACTGTAATATATAGGGTCATTTTAAAATTTAAGGTAAGTATGGTATTGTGCGTGGTCTGCTGGCTGGAATTCTTGTAACAGCTGGACCTTATAAGCATGTATTGTAGACCAATATCTTTATGCAAAGTGTGGTGCAAAGTAGTTGCGGATCTTCTCAGTTTACCCTACTGGACGAACACGTGCTGGAGTCCGCACATCTATAACCTGTCCGAGACGTTCAAATTTATTGATTCAATTCACTATAGCAGTGCGAGAAGGCGCTTTTACGAAATGTTTCCGTAATATTTTCTTCTTTCTGTAGGTGGCGCTACAGTTCGGGGTGAACCAGGGCATGCTTCTCGCAATCATTTGTGTGTACGTGTTATATCTTTGCACGAATGGATGGGACCTACAGTTTTTTGGTGACTCTGAATGGCAAGTTGAGAACGCACTTACCACTATACCACAGTGCTCACGGTGCGATATTTTTACCATTGTGAATTTATACTATTTCAACACGTTGTGCGAGTGTCTATCGATACATATTTAATACTAGCTGTTGCCTGCCCGGCGTTGCCCGTGCTTTAAATCAGTCGCGTCATTTGATTGTAGTATGATAGAAAGGTAGTAGTAGTAGGAAGTGATATTATTTAAATTAAGATTCTAAAGAATTCTGAAGCCAATACATTATTATCTGAACTAAGTGGTTGTTCCCTATAGATGAAACGATTGCATAAAAAATTGATGGAAATGTAATATACCTGTCTACAAACACGTCTACACACATATGTACATAATATGTATTTTATGAGCATCAAATAATGGTACTTTCTGGTTTCTTGTCTGTAATAGTTGTACTTAATGTTCATATTTAAAGTACAATAGCATTATGTAAACGCCAAAGATATTAGGCTTTGTTGTAAGCATTGATCGTGGAGTAACTGGTGAGGTTTGTCTGAAATCACCAACTATTTACTAATTTTAAGACTCAACATCGCCTGCCTACCCCTACTACAATATATGTATTTGTGAATTGAATTAAGGTAACCAAATACCGCTGTAAAGTGACAAAAAAAGAAAGTAAAAAAAATCGTGCATTTCCCCCTTTCTGTAGATCTAGATCCCCACGCTGATGAAGCAGAAACACAACTAACTAAAGTCGGTAGCAAATATCAGCAAAATCATCCCTCCTCTACTTTCAGTCACAATCCCAAAAAGGAGCATTAATTATTAACACGAACAACCCTCTCTCAACAGAATGACGATCAATGGCAATGGTTTACCCCTCATTCAATGCGCGTATGGGTAGAAAGAAAATAAAAAATAAGCGATAGCGATGGATTTGTGGCGAAGAGAAGAGCATAACATCTACAGAAACAACCCTCTCCCAACAGAATGACGATCAATGGCAATGGTTTACCCATCATTCAAATTGAATGATTCAATGCGCGTATGGGTAGAAAGAAAATAAAAAATAAGGGATAGCGATGGATTTGTGGCGAAGAGAAGAGCATAACATCTACAAAAACAACCCTCTCCCAACAGAGTGACGATCAATGACAATGGTGTACCCAAAAATAATGACCAAATAATAAAAGCGGAAATTGAAATAACTCGAATTATGGAATCAATGAATTGTATGTTTTGTTTAAAAAGTAGCCTAATCTCTAATCCAGGAAGTAGACTATCTATTCACGAAAGTTTCATTCAAGTCTGTTAAACCGTTAAAGTGTTATAGAGCAACAAACATCCAAACATGCAAACATCCAAACATCCAAACATCCAAACATCCAAACTTTCACATTTATATATTAGTAGGATAGGATAGGATAGGATAGGATAGGATAGGATTTTCCGAGTTTTTACTTATCAAAAGTCATAGCAATGATAGTTTAATGTTGACAGCTAAACAATGGCGCCAAAGGTAAAATTACATCTCTTGTTGGATGGTGACGCATTGTAAAAAAATAAAAAAAATCAGATTTAGTTCTAATTTGTATTTGTATTTGTTTTCAGTTAGGTAAGTTTGAAAAATGATATCATCATTTAAATAGCCGCCCTCCGTGCCGTTATAAAATGTGAATTTTCTTAACAGCATTTTGCATGATATTTTCTATCAATTCAACGAGTGTCATCTTTATTTCCCCCACAATATTGTTTTTTCGTGTTTTAGGGTTTTTGGCTTTTCCACATACACTTGCTCTTTTAAATAACCTCTGATAAAGTCATTAGGGACGGTCAAATCTGGGGACCTGTGTGGCCACCGCGAATCGCTTTTTCTTGAAGCCTGTTGGGAAAATTTACTCGTAGAATGTTTATTGTTGCTCAAGCAGTATAGGCCTTGGCTCCATCTTACTGGAACTACATTGCCTGAGCATCACCTTATCTGGGCAAAAACAAATTCAAGATCATTTGACGATAGCAGTCATCATTTACAGTCGTTGCCCGGCTTTCGTTATCCTCCCAAAATTTGGACCAATGATATGATTTGCAGGCGCTCAGATTTGTTCGCAAATGGCGCATATGGCGCGTTAAAATATCTTCTTAATGCTTCGATTTCGCTCTAGGTAAATTGTGACGAATTCAATGCCCTGATTGACCGTATATCGGTCCATAATAAAATTTTCATAATCAATCTTCAAATCTGGAAAAAGTAAATGTATAACATAAATATACTTTATAACAACGGGGTTGTGAAGTAGGTGAAGTAGGTATCAAATTATTGTGTCACCCTGTTTAAAAAAAATTCTTTAAATTTTCATCAGCAATGGGAAGAGGTAAGCATTGCATTGGAAACACGTAGGCGTAGGTGTGATTTATCTCCGAAATCAGTCATACTTATTCCGACAGGCGTTTAATGTTTGACCAATAACGTTTTACCGCATTCCATTTGAACTAAAACGACTAGAATGTCAGTAAAGTGACTCGCTTCAAAAAAACAACAATTGTCGAATAATTAAAACGCCAGTCGGAAAAAGGGTGAATAAAACGGGTGGTCAGGAATTCACAAATTAATCTCCTTACTGCAGTTCTTTACTGATGCTAGCATTAAAACAAACTCTTGCGCCACCCTGTATTTAATTGGAAGTCTATATATTGAAGAGCTGCGTTTTGTTTTAGAGTAGGTCCATGTTTAATAACTCTTTTTATATGATCCTGTTGTTACATGTGCACATAATACATATGTATGGATATAATATATGTATTAGTGGCGTCGCGTATAATATTTAGCTGGGTGTGCGATTCGTAAAAATGTTAAAATTCATTTTAATTTCAAATTCGATCGATGTACCTCAAATCACAAAGGAGAGAAATATGTTTATTTTTTTGTCTTTTATAATTTGTCTTTAGTTTCCTAGTTCAGAAGATTGTATCCCCCTCAATCTTCTAACTAAATTGTTATTATTAAGTAGCTCAGCTACTCCTCAGTTGGCGTAGTTGCGAAGTCTAATTTGATGTCTTCTTGCTACTTTCCTGATGTTGTCCTCTATCGTTTCTACTTTTAGAGCAGCATTACGTATGTATGCATGTATATACACATGCATATATACAATAGCGCATTAACAATATTGCATCGTAATTTGTTCTGAAAGCATTATATGGATTTTGTATGTTTGCTTTACTTGTGCATCCCCCCAGCTGGAGACCAATGTACATATTGGCTTTAGAACTTGCATATAAAGCAGTAATTTGTTGTTTATATTGAGAGACAGGAATACCTCCCTCAGAGCCAACACATTATACTATAGTCAGTGCATACTTTATTCGTAATGGTTTTTCTTCACATGGGCCTTTCAGTGCAATTTCGCAGAAAAGGTTAGGCCTTAGCTAAGCTGATGCTCAGTTCGAATAAAGAACTGCATTATTATCTATGTATTTTACGGTAGGTCGTTGATGTCCTCATATGAGAGGAAAAAGATAGGTCCTAATACACTACCTTTTGGAATACCAGCCTTTATATATTTTAATGTGGAGTATAGTATTCATCTTGTTGTCTTATTCTGAATAATCGCTGAATAATAAGGAATCAAATCAAAGCATTTTTTAAAAGGTGGATTTATAAATATACTTCCTATGTACACATGTTCAGCGGCTAAGTGTTTAAATAAACAGAACAGGGCAACAAGAGTTTTACCATGTGACTATTGCATTGGAATGAATTTGATTTCTTTTTTGGAAAATGCTTACTGAACCATAACAATTATGACGTGTGAAAAATTATATCGTCCAAATGTTTACCACGACTGCAGCGGCATAAATATATGGACCCGTTTGTTCAAATTTCGGATGACATCCTGGCATAATTGCCCTCTCATCCTTTAGCTCTTGAATTATTGCTGGCTTATTGGCATAGACCATACTTTTGAGATAATCAAATGCAGAGTGTCAAATCGCACAATCTCTGCGGCCAATTGACATCGCTGTTTCGCGAGATAATGCGGCCCGGGAACTTCTTGCATTGGCTGTGTGACATGTGGCACCGTTTTGTTGGAACCACAAATCATACACATCCATATCATCCAATATGAGCCATTAAAAGGTATATCGAGGTTTAAGTCCTTCGATCGATGAGTTGATATGCTTGGACTCTTGTTCACACTTTTATGTACAGCAGCAATATTTTCGGTCGCCGTGGCCGTGGTGGTTAGTGCGTTGGACTACTACGCAGTGCCACCTCTTTCGAATGTCTGACAAGCATCGAAGAGTATTCTCAACTCGCCGTTCGGAGTCGGCAAAAAACTGTAGGTCCCTTCCATTCGTGCAAAAATATAACACGCACACACAAATGGTTGCGAGAAGCAGGCCCTCGAGCTGTAGCGCCAACTAAGTAAATAAGAAATAAACACGCACTGAAGATTTTACAATGCTACAATTCCAGCTTATTGGAATCTGTTCAAAATTGTAAACTCAGTTGGTCGATAATTAACACACAAAAAAAATACGTAATGCGCGATATGCACTTTTTTTTTATTTAATGGCGATTTGTATAATACAGTCGAACTCGCTTATTTGAAACTCGGTTAATAGAAAAACCCGCTTATAAGAAAAAGGCAATCTATTCTATTCAGTTTACTACTCTTCTGCTTGTCAGAAATCACTTCATATAGAAAACTTTCCATCTTTATGGTTATATTTTTATTTATCAAAACGTCACTATCACTCTGAAAATATAGAAGCAACTTAATTATAAATCTATTAGAAGACACCACGCCGAGGAATGACTTATGTATATAACTGTTAACTTGGAAAAACTGTGTTTTTCCATTTTAAGAAAAGGAAGGAACGCATTTTCCTGAAATGGAAAAAATGCCATAAAACTTTTGGAAATATTGCCAGACGAAAAGTTTCGGCTGTCGGAAATTACGCCAGAATTCTTCCTAGGAAAAACGCCAGAAAAACGCTAGGAAGATTTCCGGCGTAATTTCCGTGAGCCGAAAGTTTCGTATTCTCTTTTTAACACTTTCTTTTACGAAAACTACATAATTTTTGCATACTCGAAATCGACCAGGATTTCGTAAGTTTTAGTAGATTTTCGTAGTTTTGAGGGACGCGAACAGACCTAATACCCTACCACGATTATAAGAGGAGTTTCTTCTTCATCCGAGAAGGAAAATATGTCGTAAGTAACTATGAAAATAGTAAAGGTAAAGGTTCGCTCTCGTATCGCTTCGGTGCGAATAGGTACACATTTTCCACTTTCTTTCCCGATATTGCGATATTATAAATTGCAATGTCACACTTTTGCCTGTCGAACATCGACCCAGATAAACTCCAACACTAAGTAAAACTTCATGCACCGGTTATATCTTTGCAGAGTATAGGCCGATTTTTAAATTAAGTAAAGCATAATATTATTTGAATTAATGCATAAATAGAAACATTCTAACGAAATGTCAGTCATTCAAAATACATATAAAATCCACATTTATTTTGTGGATTGCATTTGTTGGTAGTCTATAGAAAACCTTTGGGTGTGATCGCAAGAATAATTTGCGCTGTCTTTGGTAGATTGATTAATTGCTATTGATTACGAACTGTAATTATTACAATTTATATATTACTAGTGGTTACCCGGTGCGCTTCGCTACACCCATTTAGATACAGAGTGACCAGAGCGGAATATAATATTCCACACTGGAATATATTTCAGCTCGAGTGGAATATATTTTTTGAGAAAAATAATCACATATAAAAGTGGAATATTTTTATATTCAAATGGAATATTAAGCATATTTAAACACCGCATGGGCACCGTAGCGCAAGTGGTTAGTGCGTCGGACTACTGAGCCAGCGGTCTTGGGTTCAAATCCCGCCGCAAACACCTTAAAGTTTTTCACAGTGCCCACCTCTTTCGAATGTCTGACAAGCATCAAATAGTATCATTTGTCACGATTGAGCTTCTCAACTCGCCGTTCGGAGTCGGCAAAAAACTGTAGGTCCCTTCCATTCGTGCAAAAATATAGCACGCACACACAAATGGTTGCGAGAAGCAGGCCTAGGTTCACCTCGAGCTGTAGCGCCAACTAAGTAAACACCGCAAAAATCTGATATTTATTCATTAAATTATTCACTACTATTTTATACATATAATCATAACATAATACATACTCATACATATCATTAAATTTGGCTTCACTTATTCAATACAAAAATTAACTGCCGTCGCCAAATTAATTCCCAACAATACACAAAAAAAAATCGGTCTGCCTGTCAGAAATAATACTGTTAGTTCAAAAGAGAGTAATATATTTTTTTAGTTACATTTTCATTCCTCATCATCATTCATATTTGTGTTACTTATAATAGCCGTGTTTTATTATCACCTATGATCTATATGGATAACGCAATGAAAATAAAACAGTCCAGATCAACGAAGGGGTTAAGTTCTGTGTTGTGGTGATCGTACAAACTAAGTCAGTTTTTCTTTAAAATGAAAGTTTAATGCTCTTTTTTTATTTTTTATGGAGGATATTGTTACTTTTGACTAACTGATACCAAATGAGAATAATATTTTGTAGCTATAGTTTTACTATTACAACGCTAACATATCATTATGAGCAGAATATTAATTTTTTTCGAACATAATAATGTTTGGATTCACCATAATTATTTCTTATTCTAATCTGGCAACATGCACCCTTGACAATTTTCGATAATTATAACAACATTTACGGGCGAAAGATACACTACTAGGGAAGGATGCACTCCTAGTGAGAAATAGCCGAACTATTTTAGATCACAAAAATTGATCTTGATAAATAGTAAGATCTCGTATTGTTGTTGTAACGCATACAAACCAATGATCTCTATGGATCATCGGTGATAATAAAATACGGCTATCGATATGATTGATATTGAGGAATGATATGATAACACTTCGATAATTGGAATATATAATTGGAATATATTTAAATACAGTTGGAATATAAATATTCCATTTCTCAGATAAATGGAATATTTTTCAGGTTCTCAACTGGTCACTCTGATTGAGAACAGTGTTTATGTCATACAATGTTCTGATATTTGTTCGAGTGACTTTTGGTGCACCGAACGATGCCATCTCGGTAAATGTTGTTCAAGAAGTGCTTGGAATTGAATACATATTTACATATTGTGTACGTAAATATAATTCTGAATCAATTTTCCCGACATTAGTAGAGTAATGACTCTGGTGAAGAATTAAATGCCGACAACTCTAATTGGATTTAAGAAAACTGTCCAAACAACAATATCCAACTTTTTCGACCGAGTTTAACTCAAACATTTTTTAATTCCTAATGATGGGTATTTTGAGATTACAATGAATAGTCAATTCGTTCCATTGTGTCTATTCATTCGAATGATTTTTTTCGTATTTTGACATTCGAAGGAATAAAGTACATTAACGAAGGATATCATGAAATAAACTTAAATTAAAAACTGCAAACGTTTGAATAATGACAGTTATTTCGAAGGAATAGAATCTCAAAATAGAAATGATGAATGAACTTTCGTTTCGTAAAATAAGGCAAAATAATTAGGTAATTTTTAACCCTCCACCGCATGAATTATTATGCGTGGAAGGAAAAGATGAAAAAACGGTTTAAATGGCTTCTTTTAATTATTCTTTAGTAAAATTTTTTAAAAAAAGTAAAAAAAAATATTTACTTAAAAAAATAAAAATAAAATAAAAAAAAGAATGAGAAATGGCTGAGAAAGTACCGTTTTATGTTGTAAATAATACAGACGAAGTGATAATGTTGTCTTTTGTTCTTTCGAATCCGATCTGGTGAAGAAAATAAGTCATAAATGCGAAAAGCCATATACCTATGGCTTTGTATGCGGTAGAGAGTTCAGTTCTGTGCATTACATGCACAGTTCTGTTCTGTTCAGTTCTATGCATTACATGCAGTAAATAAAAATACTTTTATTCCCTTTTTTAAACATTAAAAAAAAAAAACATCAAATTTATACGGATATACATATGTATGAACTTTTCGGTTAGATCTAGGAACTGGCCCAACAATCATAAGTTAATATCACAGAAATAACCTGTTCCTTTAAGTGCTAAAAACTCAAAAACTTACCATCCGATTGAGCTGAAACACAATATCATATGTTTTTGTTATGAAGCGAGAAGTGCACGTAAATCAAAAGTTAGCTGTTAGCTGTCACCGTGCATTGCTGTAGTAATCATTTTGAGATTTTGGTTTTCATGGCCATCTATCAGAAAACTTGAAAATTTTTGATTTACAAATATTTCTCATTGCATAACAAATATATTCTGTAAGTTTCAGCTCAATCGGAGGGTTTCGAAATTTTGGTGTTCCAGCGCCATCTATCGGAAAACTTGAGAACTTTTGATGTACGAACATTTTTCAATTCATTACAAATATATTGTGTAAGTTTCAGCTCAATCGTACGGTGAATTAAAATTTTTTTGAGTTCCAGCGCCATCTACCGGGAAATTCGAAATTTTTTGATGTACGAACACTTCAAACATCAAAAAAAAATGTATTGTGTAAGTTTCAGCTCAATCGGATGGTTAATTTATGAGTTCTGAGGTATCAAACGAACAGCTCATTTTTATATATAAAGATTATCATATTAATATAATGAAATTTTTATTACGCGGGCGAAGCCGGGCCAGGCAGCTAGTACTTACTTATGACATATTTCGTCTTTGTAATTTTGTAATGAAATAAAAATTTAAATTAAAATAGTTACAATTAACATCACATTACACTACACCACTGCGCCATTTTGCGGGTCTTTCAGCGATATAATGTCATTTAAATGAAGTGAGTATATTTAAGACGGCTTTTCCACATCATCCATCAGAATGTTTGACATAAAATTCAACAAGTAAACTTAATACTAATATCTACAAAACTTTCATGTACATACTTTCATGTATTATGTACATGAGGAGCGAAATAACTACTTCATATATTAAATAATAAATTTGCTGACAATGAAAGCTAAAGCTGAATATAAAAGGTGGTTGAAATGACAATGAAGGATGTATTGTAGCTGTCAATTGTGTGGGCTACGTTTTTGTTAGTCGGCATTTGACATAAAAGTAGCGCACATGTTGCAAACTTTTTATGAAGCGCTACACATTCCTCTGACGAACAGGACACATTTTATCAAAATACGAGTAGTTCTTCTGTTATTGTGATCATAAAAAATTTACGTCAAATGTTGGCAACACAATATTACGATTAGTGGGAGAGAAAATAAAAAATACGGGTAGGTACAGCTCTGACCAGGGTTACCGAATGCCGACTTACGCGATATACTTTTCTTGACTGTTTACTGTCAGGACACAGTGAGACCACAATTTTAATATGTGTGTCGGATAACGATTTATGTACATATGTCTTTCCAATGTAATACTAAGATGTGCCAGTTTGATTTATTTATTTATTGCTTAAAACAAGCATACTTAATACTAAATTTTAAACAATCTAACACTTAAACCTAACTTAAAGATACAAATTAGTCTTAAGGCTAAGCTTAATATATTAGCAATAGGGGATTGAGGAGTTGGTGTGGTAGTTTAAGGTGTTTCTGAGAGTGGATCTACTTAAGTGGAAATCTCAATGCGTTTTGGAAGGCATTGGTGACGCCAAGCATTCGAGAACTCGGTTCATTAGAACCATAATTGGTACGATTATAATTAAGCCGGAAGAGGGGTAAAGATTTAAGGTGACGCGGGTTGGTGCTAAGGGTGATCTTGTGGAGTAGGTCCTGCTGGGCAGTCGATATTTCCAGTCAATAACTGCTTCGGTTTCTTTTGTATTCTTTATTCATCATTTATTTGGAAGTGGGCTTTTTCCGACGAGTTGGTAAACTTGCCCATCGGTAACCCTGGTCCTGACTATGCTCTAATGTTTAGATCGTGAATACTTTTTAGCGGAATATTAAATGGGATACTGGTGAAATGAAAACGGCGAGTATTTGTTTGACATTTAATAAAGCCAGTTTTTATGGAAACAGAGCTGTTAGAGTGTGCATTGCCCACACTTAGTTATTTTATGACGACTTTATGGATGATGGATCTGTGAAAGCTTAGCTAGATATGGCTGCGATGTTTTTGAAAAAGTTACGTCGATGGTGGTGTTTCCAAGCATGGCAGGCGATAATGTACATAGGTATGTTGTCGAGGTTCACGTCTTCGATCAAGAACTGTACTTCACAGAACGTTTGCTTTTGGATGAAAAGGAGATTCAAGTCAAGTTTAAACTACAAAGCACCAAAGACTTTGTCTGCCAACATTTCCATCTATCAAATCCTTGTGGCCAATTACTTCGCATTCGAACTGTTCATATCTCGAAAGTACATTAATGCAACAAAAGTAACGAAATTGGGCACAATTTACACCCGTTTAGGTGTTCGTAAATGAATGCAGGGGAACTTGGAGAAGCAAGAGTTCACGACACACTAGCCGTGTTTTCTTGAAACGTAGCTAGCTGCGATACCTTATCGTCAGGTGGCGCTTTGTAGCGATTTGTAGAACATTTGACAGACTGCCGTGTACGAAAATTTTATTATTTCAATTACTATTACTTTTATTATGATTTCATACCACTTTTTGTAAATTAAAAAAAACACGGCTACTATCATTTTTGAAGTGACATTCTTGCTGCCTGAATGATGTAAAAATGACAGCAGAATGACAAAGAATGATGCATTAATGATATTGTGTAGGAAAAAAATGTTCGAAAAAATGTCATTCCTGGAATGATAGTGTATAGTCTAGAACGGTAGGAAGCCTTACAGAGGTACAATACGACACAAAGGAGACGATGTTCATTTACATGTTTGGTAATGGCAAGTAGGTACATACAGTATTGTTCGAAACCTAAGCAACTTTTTCCTCTGAATTATTCAAAGTCGAATATTTATGTACGAATTCGATTTAATAAAAAAAAGGATAATTTTTATTTACTACATTTAGTACTGAGATAGATATAGTAAAAACAAAAATCCAAAATTAATTCATTCAAAATAAATAAAAAATTAAATACAAATTCATCTCAAAATATAGCTGTTCGAAACCTAAGCAACTTCGACGTAAACACAATTGTTCAGCGAGAAACGGTATCTTACGGTAGTTTGTTTTAAATTCTTTGCAATTTTACATGCAATGCTTTTCATTTTAGTTAACTTAAAGCATTTGTCTTATAAATAAGTTCCAATTTAACACTTTTTTTTTAAATTAACCTATTAACTAATTATGCCGCGTACACAGTATGGACAAACGTTTAAATCTAAAATTATTGAATGCTGTGGTATGCGTAGATCCCAGATCTCAATTGCTAAAAGGTGTGATAGTAACAAGTCTATTATTTCACGGCTTTTTAAGAAATATAGAGCAACTGGAACAACCGGAAAAGCGCATTTCAGTGGACGTACTCGTAAAAAATTACGTCGAACTGATAGACAAATTGTCGATTTGATCCAAAAGGACCCTTTTATGTCATCCAGAGACATTGTGAATGAATTGCAACTCAATATGAGTTCCAGCACTGCAAGAAAACGTGTACTTGAAAACGACTTAAAAAGTTATTGGCCATCTAAAATGTTATTATTAGCAAAGAAGCATTTAAAAATATAGGTCTATTTAACCCTTAAATGCATGATGTATCATAATATGATACACATCAACCTTTTTTACGAATTTACTTACTATTCCCTAAAAATAAATTATTTTTTTGGGTTATTGCCACCGGTTGACCTTTCCACGCAAAAAAAATCCAGTAGGCGTCTGTTTTTTTATTTTTTTTTTAGCTATTTTCCAAATTTCCTATACTAAAGTTTCGGAGCTTCATATCACTGGTTGTTGTGTGTTCAGGATATTAATTATAAATGTATTATATACAAGATTATTAATTGGTAAATAAATGTCGTTCATTGCAGAAATAGTTTCCTTTGCTGTAAGAACTATAAACATAAGTAAAAGTTCTAATAATATATAACCAGACCGTATTTAATTCATATGTATCATATATGAGACATCATGCATTCGTTCACATATCTCATAATTATGTCTAAAATATGAGACATCATGTATTTCAGCTTGAAATACATTCCATATTATTTTATTTGTGTTGTATTATATGTTGCAGCAGTTCGCGATGTTTCATACAATTCGCTCTCTTAGTGATAAGGAAATAGTGGCAATAGTAAGTAATTGGAAATTTACTGGTCACCGTGGCCGTGGTAATTAGCGCGTTGGACTACTATGCATGCTGCCCGGGTCCAATCCCAGAAAAAACGGCTAAAAAGTTTTTTCACGGTGCCACTTCCTTCGAATGTCTAACAAGCAATCAAAGAGTATCATTTCTCAGAAGCTTTTCAACTCGCCAATCGGAGTCGGATCTGTAAGTCCCTTCCATTTCGTGGAAAAATAACACGCACATACAAATGGTTGTGAGAAGCTAGGCTTGGTTCTGTATAGGACAGCTGACGCCGTATATTTTTTTTTTAAATAATTGGAACGCAAGTGAGGACGGCTTTAGTGATTTGATTGCGAAGACGATCAGTTTAACGAAATCTGCATTTCGGATGTACTTCCTGAGCAGGATCTCGACTTAGAAAATATACTGAATCTATTGGATGAAGATGCTGATGACGATTAGACACAATTATGAAAGGATGTTGCAATTCCTGTCACAAATTCCAGCAATTCAAATCAGTCACTGGCCAGAGTTGTCTTAAGTCAGAAACCTCTATCGACAATTAAATGTTCAAAATGTGAACTTCATTTGTGTTGCAATAAAGACAGAAATTGTTTCTTCTTATTTCATATTTAAATATGTAAATTTGACTTTTTTTATAGTACCTCAAAATGTTTCTCAAATTATTATTATTTTGCATTCGTGTTAATTAATTTTTTTCAGTTTGTTTGTTAATATAAAATAAATAAATATGAAATCCTTGAAATAAAAGACATAACAAGAATCAAAATTATTTTTCATTTCATAGAAAATTCGACGCCGGTAAATGCATGATGTATCATATTTGATACATACAAAGAATAGCCTATAACAGTCTTAATAAAGACGTCAGATTTTTTTCGTTATTTTTTTTAGCATACGAGAGCTAACAGTATGTAAAAAAATATTTTTTAAATTAAATCCAAGATTTCATGCATTTAAGGGATAAAAGCACTTCAAATTGAGAATTAATTTAATTTATTTATTTCATTTCATCAAATGAGTATACATCAACTGTTCTCTTTAGATTACTGGTACAGTTAAAATATAAACTTAGAACTACTGACTAAACCACCGGAAATGGAGCTCTAAAACTAATTTATTCTTAAATGAACTCCTACTGAGATGAAAATCTAAAAGACTACAATAATTATTTGACTCTCGTAGGCATCTAGAAATTGGTTCATTGTAACCATAATTTGCTCTATGATAAGGTACATAAAATAAATAACGATTTCTAAGAGCTCTCGATGGAGCATATAATCCAATTAATGAAAGCAGAAAAGGGCAATCAATATGACCGGTAATCAAATCGCGAATAAACATAACAGAAAAACATTGCCTTCTTACGAAAAGAGGCAAAATTCCAAATAATTTGCACCTCGTTTCATAAGAAGGCATTTCGATATTCCAGCGTAATCTACGCAATGCAATCCTTGTTAAACGTTTCTGGATCCTCTCAATTCTGTTGGCATGTATGTTATAAAATGGATTCCAGATGGTACTACAGTACTCAAGATTTGATCTGACAAAGGCAAAAAATAGACATTTAAGAGTATAAGGATCCTGGAAGTCTTTAGAATTGCGTAGTATAAATCCTAGCATTGAGTTACCTTTGGCCACTAAAAACTCAATATGCTTAACAAAACTAAGTTTATTGTCAAAAATAACTCCAAGATCTTTTTTGGAGGAAATAAAGGACAGTGAGACATTGCCGATCATGTATGTGAAAGGAATTGGCGAAAGGTTACGACAAAAAGTAAGGCATTGACATTTAGAAACATTTAGATGAAGGTCATTTTCTCGAAGCCATCCAGAACATGGTGACAAAAAATCGAGAGATTGGTAGAAGTAGATCTTCCTGCGACAAAACCATGTTGAAAGGGAGAAATAAAACTTTTCAAAAGAGGTGTTAGTTTATCACAGACTAGTTTTTCAAAAAGCTTGTGTATTGCCGAAATCTTACAAATAGGACGATAGTTAGTGACATCATGTCTAGATCCGGACTTAAAAACTGGTGTTAAAAAGGAGTTCTTCCAAGTTTTTAGAAAATGTCCGCTTTGAAGGGATAGGTTAAACACTAAACAGAGAGGTACAGAAATCGCGATAGAACACTTTTGTAGTACAATCGGCGGGATGCCATCGATACCAGGACTCTTGTCTAGTTTTAATAATGATAGGGCTAAATTAACCTCAGGGATTGAACACTCAAGGTTACCAACATTCAGATAATTACAAGACAAGATATCACAAGTAACTTGTGAAGTGGGAATACCACAAGTATAGACAGACTGAAAGTGACTAGCGAACATGTTACAAATTGTTAAAAGATTAGAAGAAGATACATTATTAAGCCGCATGCAGTTTGGAATACCATTGGAATGCCTTTTGCTATTGAAACGGCTCCAAAAACATTTGCTGTTCGATTTTAATTTAGATTCGACAGACTGAACATACTGTCTATAGAGGAACTTGTTTAAGACATCGAACTGTTTATTAAGTATCCGATATTGCCTCAGCAGTTCCGGATCGTTGTTACTTTTGCGGAACTGCTTATAGATCTTATTTTTTTTATTATTTAAGTTAATAATTGCGCTATTAAACCAAATTGGTTTGGAGCCTGTAGCCACTTTAATACTTTCAATAAATAAGTTATAAGAGTCAATTAAGTTACTATTAATAAAAACGGCGTGCCAATCAATACCGGTAATATAACTAGAAATATTGTTAAAATTGGCTTTATCGAAATTGTACTTAAAGTTAGTGACAGATGAAACCGGTTTGAAATATTTATAAAATTCAAATTGCAAAGATAATGCCACGTGAAAAACCGAATTCCGAAAAAGTGGAGTCATGGAGTTGCGAATACTAATGCTAAGCTCAGAATCAACAAAGACCAAATCAAGGATATTGTTGAATTCATTGGGCAAATAATTAATCTGCCGAAGGTCAAGCTGAGCAAGAGTATCAACAACTTCACGCTCATAATCAGAATTTACATTGAACGGGAAAAGACTAAAATTATCGGAGTCAAATGACCAAATTGCTGTCTAGAATATTAAAATTTTATAAATTTGTAGATAAGATTTAGCAAAAGCACATATAAATTACTCCCCAGACAAATGGAATACTGTTCTTTTTATCTTAAAGTTATTTGGCATCTTAACGCGTAGAGTTGGGACTCAGCGCTTCAAAAATAGGGATTAGCTCATGACATGTTTGAAATGGAATGGAAATTGATACCAGCGTCCACAATTAAAAACCAAATTGAATCTAAGCCCCGTAGATGTGCGAAGGTAATCAGAAATAAGGGTTATCACAAAGAATATTAAAAGTTGCTTAGGTTTAGAACAGCTGTATTTTGAGATGAATTTGTATTTAATTTTTTATTTACTTTCAATGAATTGATTTTGGATTTTTGTTTATACTATATCTATCCCACTACTTAACGTAGTAAATAAAAATTATCTTATTTTTATTAAAAACAATTAATACATAAATATTCGACTTTGAATAATTCAGAGGAGAAAGTTGCTTAGGTTTCGAACAATACTGTACATAGCTACAAACGCACATTCTGTTTTTCAACGTAATTGAAAAATCGACATGAATAATACAAAAATAAATAATACGCTCTATTCGTCGATCGGAAGGTTCGGCTCTTGCTCGAGTTCATAAATGTAAACTGTTTACAGTAAGTTTACCGCAGGTTTACTTGTATACTTTTATGAACGCAAATAATTCTGTATTGTTGCAGTATTCAAACACCTGTATAAATTGCGTTCATAAATGTATACACTGCTACTTTTCTAAAAATATGTGTAAAAACTTCTGAGTTTGCTTTTTGTTTCAAAATGGTGCGAAAAGAATTGTCAAGGCCAATTTTAAATTTACTGAATGGTCCAAATTAAAATTATCAGTACTCTCAGTACTCAGTCAATCTATCGAAAAGTTCCATTACTCATGAGCTTTGACATCAGTAAACTTTCTGCAACCAAATAAAAACAGATACAGCTTATACGGTAGTACGACTGTAAGTTTACATTATTGAACGCAAGTGTTACCAAGCGTATACACTAGTTATACAGTTTTTATACAATAATGAACGCAATGGCTGCAGTGTTACTGTATTTTTACATTTATGAACTCGATCCTTGTTACAAACGTGCAGACTTCTATTTATAGAGGTAAAGGGTGAGTGATGGTCTCAATTATAGACGTCTAGATGCGAAATACAACTCTTTCATATAGACGTTTCTACTTTCTCACTTGTAGAGGTTTTCTATGGTTAACATGACGGAGCCTGTGTATTAATCTCCATTATGTAGCTCCCGCTTCTCCATGCTCGACTGTTATATTAATTGAATTTGTGACAAGGGCGAATTCATCTGCTAAATGTCACTACATCACTACGTTATCGGGCTACATTGCCTGTCTAGTTGGTTCGCCATGATTTTGAATTTGAAAGTTCATTTGATTCGGGGAAGGTCAAAAAAATATTGAAATTAAATTTTTTTTTTCTACTTGTATTTAATTATACTCGTATTTATTAAAGCTAAATTTTAAAATTTTATTAGTGAAACTATTAGCACACCTCCACCAGATGCTGTGTTCAGAAATTTCTCAGTATGACTGGCAATTTATTTCGGTTTTAAATCTGTCTGTACCACGAACACCAATAATTTCTTGCACTTGATTGCCGATGAGCCTGAATTTTGTGGGAAATCATCATGATTAATGGAGAACGCCATGACTTCAGTCGCTACGTGAATAAGCTGAAAATCGACGTCTGAGCAAATGGGAGTCCACGTTTGAAACACGAACGAGCTTCGGTTTCACGCCTAGTGACAGTGTAGGTGCGAAAATTCAATGAAATCGATTGAAGCAGACATGAAATCAGGATTTCCAAGAAAACATGAATTTGTTGTAAATTAAAGCTAATACGAGCACCAAAAGACCAGTTCCAACCTACATAGGTACATAATGTACACATTATGTGTAAGAAGTTTGGATAGATTTTAAACAAGTCTGATCTAAAAACGTTTCAATATTTATTTGAAGAGTTGAAAACAAATGAGAATTGAGCTTATTGACATTGACAAGAGCCTATCCATCGTTTTTTTTTTTGTTTACCTATAATAAGCTATTTCCAATGATAATCACTTTAAAATGCCGATTTTCCACCAGTATTTTCATGATGAAGCTTTTTACTGTGAAAATGTTAGCCAGTAATCGATGAGGTCAAGAATCGGTGTCTTTATAGAGCTGTAATCAAAGTTTAACCAGTATAGCAGCTGAAATCAGCGGTTGGAATGATATTGAGCCAAAACTAAAATTATTTTAAGGTTTATTTAAAAAAATGTCATGAGATAAATATAAATCCTTTAAATGGAAAAATACTGGCAGTACCTCATAAAATATAGTTCTTTAAAATATCTGGTGCACACCACCTTAGATCATTGCATTCAATTTATAGTCTAAGAGCCCACAGCAAATTTTGTGTGTGAAATATAACCGAAAAAATAGTAGATGAGATGAAAGCTGGTGTAAGGCTTATGCTATAAACGAAAGTCTTGCAGTTCATGGTCGCGGCTTTAGTGAGTAATACTATGTTGAAAATCCCTGTTTTTCCAAAATTGAGATAATTGATATAACCAGTCAATGCTAGTTTTATTGTATAGAGTACTGTTATCTCATCTCAAAAATGTAGGTCCAAGACGTTTCAAGTGTGGCAAGACTTATGCCAGACTGTTTCAAAATTCAAAAAAAATCAGTTTTCGAGATAATTGTTATAACCGAAATTGGCAAATGCTGCGACACTGGTCATACTCCCCAGATTACAGATCTGTGGGTCCAAGACCATTTGAACGTGGCTAACACCTTGCCAGACAGTTTAAAAATTCTAAAAAAAACTTCTCGAAATAATTATTACTCCCATTAAAATACGTCTATATATTAAAATAAATATCTCTGAGGTCACAAATATATGTACGTATATATGTGTGTGTGTATATTGTTTATACATATGTATAAATATGTCCTAGGACCATACATTTTGAGTCTCATATTATTTATGCATTCACAAAAAAAAATCTGCTAGTACAAATTCTTTACACAAGCAATTTCGAAAAGGATTTCATATAAAAACGGTAAAATATCTTAACATATACATAACCCAACAAAATATATGTACTTTAACATATAGACCTAAGGTATCTGGTAACGAGTCTGCAAGTTCAGGACCATTTGGGCGCATTTTTCTCTTTTTCATACTTATTTGCTATTTTTTATATAATCAACCGCAGTCTGCATATGTGTACCCTTAAATACTATTAGTAACAATTATTTTTATTAACTTGTTTTGTAGTTAATTACTTAAATCACAAATAAATAGATAAGAACGAACAAACAAAAAAACATATTTTCTTCTCATTTTTTTTGTCGACACTGAAGAGGCTAAATATATAAACATTATAACCAGGGTTCGGATTTTGTTGACCAAAAAAAGCCAAAAAAGGCAAAATAAAACCGCAGAAAAAGGCAAAAAAAAGGCATTTAATAATAAAGGTTTTTATGCATTATTATTAACATTGTAAGCCAAAACATTTTGAAGTTCTATGGTAACAATCGCCTGCGATTACCTCTCAGGGAAGCTTTGAAGGAAATAAAGGACCTTTCAACATGGGCAGAGCATAGTGGAGCCAAGATAAGAGATGTGACGTCCTTGACTTTAATATTTGAGTCCAATTTAGAGTTTGCAGCGCTGCGGTTTTTTCAGCAAATTAACGAAATATTTGCTGAAAAAACCGCGTACAATTTTTTCATCCCATCTTCAGCTACTGGCCCTTTAGCGTGTTGTAATTTCTCCTCGAGTCCGTTCAAAGCCTTTAACACCTCTTCTTCTAAATACCTACTACGCATTGCACTAAGATGAAGTGCTCAGATTAAAATACATACAACTACTAGGAGTCACCTGTTTTGTAAACTTGTAAACTCTTAAATATGTGGTCTTTCGGGTCAACTAAACATTTTTTTTCCAATTTCACCACAAACTTTTGCCATTGGCTTGAATCTTTACACGAGTCTTGGGGCATGTTCACTTTCAATGACACGGAACGAAATATTTTGGGAACAGCACGCTTGCAAACGCAATATTCAACAGACTAGCATTTAGTATGACCAGTATGTCACAAAATATGAATCTATATGAAAAGGCGTACAGTTACGAAAAATATACTTCCCAGATATCTAACGGTTTTTGTCAGATGGAAAGATGGTAAAACAAACTGCGGCGAATGCCTGAGATTGCACGTACGGCACAAGAAAAAGCCCAATTATGCTGAGTTGATACAAATGTATTTAGGGTTGTATTCGTGTGCAGGGATATTTTTTTATGCGCGCTAGTGTAAACGCGTGCAGTTATGTGCTTGTTCATACGAAGAAAAGTTTGCTCTCATAGGTGTGGACACTGAAATTTCATTTGTGTGAGCCAGGATAAATCGTAAAGTTAAGAAGAAAGTGCACAGCTAACTTGACAAATAGTACCAAAAAGGCAAAAAAAGGCAATATGAGTAAAAAAAGGCAAAAAAGGCAATATGAGTAAAAAAAGGCAAAAAAAGGCAAAGTCAACAAAATCCGTTCCCTGACTATAACGTACCTAAGCACTTGAATGTAATTATTTGGTTTTATTTTGAAACTAAGCCTCTACTGGAAGGGGGCAGAGAACAGAAAGGCTTTAATACCTTACTGCTGACCAATGAAAACAAAACTTCTCTGGAAGCGGTATAAAAAGGTCTGCTTTAAGTACTTCCTGATAACCTATGAAATAAATGCTTCTTCAGAAGGGTTATAGGAAGGCCTACTTTTAAAACTTCCTGGTAACCCCTGAAAGAAGGCCTGCAAAAGGAAGCGAGATGGTAAGCGCTTGCTTCCTATGACATCGCTGTCAAGCTCAGCCAGAATTCATTCAAAATTAAATATTTTGAACAAATGAAAAAATAAAGATAAATTGTTAAAATTGAAAGTGACTAAGAACTAGCTAACTGCAATTCCTGGATTGACATGCCTGCCTCAGAAATATTTAGACACATTTCAATGGGTATAATAATTATTTCGAGAAGTTTTTTTTAGAATTTTAAAACTGTCTGGCAGGGTGTTAGCCACGTTCAAATGGTCTTGGACCCACAGATCTGTAATCTGGGGAGTATGACCAGTGTCGCGGCATTAGCCAATTTCAGTTATAACAATTATCTCGAAAACTGATTTTTTTGAATTTTGAAACAGTCTGGCATAAGTCTTGCCACACTTGAAACGTCTTGGACCTACATTTTTGAGATGAGATAACAGTACTCTATACAATAAAACTAGCATTGACTGGTTATATCAATTATCTCAATTTTGGAAAAACAGGGATTTTCAACATAGTATTACTCACTAAAGCCGCGACCATGAACTGCAAGACTTTCGTTTATAGCATTAGCCTTACACCAGCTTTCATCTCATCTACTATTTTCTCGGTTCTATTTCACACACAAAATTTGCTGTGGGCTCTTGGTCTATTAATAGACTGAAAAGCATAAAGAAGGTCGGGACTGAGCTAGATTAAGGCCTTAAGAGGGCCCTTTTCTTAATATCGGTCATATCATGTCTGATTGTCTGCGGACTCAGCTATCAACATTTATTGGAAGAAGTCATTTGGCCTGTGAATTACGTGCAGTAGACATATTATGTATGTACATACACTGCCTTCAAGAAATGTTGATTAAACTACTTTTTCGAAGTTTGGCGAATTGTTTGCAATAACTACATATTCTGTAATGAGGTTTGTTTTCTTCGGCATTTTCAAACGTTTCATGACGCTTTTAGGGTATTGAGTGTTGGAATCTTTTACCTGTGGTCAAGGCAGCAAAATGCTGTTAGACCGAAAAATGGGGATTTTTGAGTACTTGCGTCAATTTTAATAATAAATGAAAAATGCTTAATTATTGCAGTTTTTCATTCTTTATTGCGTCCTAGACACATTCTTCATTCAATTAGTACTTTGTTTGATCTCCTCTTGCTTGTATAACTGCTGTACATCTGCGATTCATTGACTCAGATAGGTTTTTCCATGTGGATACAGGTATGGTGTTCAAGAACCGGATTAGTAAATGTATAAGGATTTCAATTGACTCTGTACGCTCCTTTGCAATCTTAGGTTTCATGATTCTCAATTGGATTGAAGTCAGTGCTTTTTTCAAAGCACGGTTTAGCTTAAGAAATAAAAAAAAAAATACAATAATAATTGTTACTTACTTAGGTGGCGCTATAGTCCGGGGTGGACCAAGGCCTCAACCAGCAACCTCTTCTAGCTAGTCAGGTTCTTAGCTTACCGCCTCCAGTTGCACACTTCACGTTGGTTGAGGTCTTGTTCTACTTATGCGCGCCACCTTAGGCAAGGTCGTCCTCTGCTGCGCTGACCCTACGGGTAAGACTGGAATATTCTCCGAGCCGGAGCGTTGATGTCCATACGCTCTACATGTCCTAGCCATCTTAGACGCCCAATGTGCAGTTTTTTGACCAGGCTTATGTCGCTGTACAGCTCGTACAGTTCGTGGTTGAATCTTCTCCTCCAGAACCCGTCAACGCAAACGGGACCGAATATCTTACAAAGGATTTTTCTCTCGAAGCGACCATGGATATCTTCATCCGCTTTCGATAAAGTCCATGCTTCAGCTCCATATAGCAAGACTGGGATGATAGGGGTCTTATATAGAGCCTCCTTAGTCGATCGAGAAAGGACTTTACTACTCAATTGCCTTCTTAGCCCAAAGAAACAGCGGTTGGCAAGAATAATCCTTCGTTTGATTTCCGACGAGATGTCATTTTTTGAAGTTATAGCAGAGCCGAGGTAGACAAAGTCCTCGAAGTTGTAGCTGTCTATTGTGACATTCTGTCTAATTCGTCGATGTTGGGTGTCCCTTTTTGTTGACAGCATATATTTTGTTTTGCCCTCGTTTACCGCTAAACCCATTTTGGCCGCTTCCATTTATATACTCGCGAACGCACCGGTGACAGCGCGCTGTGTTCCACTAATGATGTCAATAACGTCGGCGTATGCAAGTAGTTGAACGGACTTTTGAAAGATCGTTCCGGCTTTATGGCTAGGAGCATTGTCCAGTTGCAAAATGAATCCGCAAGTGTCACCAAAAAGCTCTGACGCGGAGAGCTCTTATTCATATTCTAGGTCTCGTAGATAAACTGCTGTAGTGTCTTTCGATTCTAAAGAGGCCATTCTACCTTCCAGAGAAGCATCCCCAGACCATCCAACTTCAGTTTTGCAGGCATCCGTAAGAGGCATATAGAGTTCATTCTTTACATTGGTTCTCTTCGCGCAAGAATCCTCTTACCTCCAACATGCAGCTTAACCCCTTCGGTCCTGGCGTCCATCTCAATGGACATGCTTTACTAACTCATGCTATGTGATACAGTGTTGATAGAAACTAATTGTTATAATTAAACTGTATTTTTGCCTTTTCTAAGAACGTATTTTCAAACAAAATGCAATCGGCTTATACGTGTAAGTAGGAAAAAATAATGTAGTTAAGTGTTAACTTTAGTCATGGACACACACACCAAACAAGTAAGTCTTCACTTTGATTTTATTTTCTTTAGCATAACATGTGTTTGCTTTACCGAATATGATTTTTGGCGTAGAAAAGATGTTTGTTATGGTTCTAATCTCTATATATAAAACAGTTCACTGACTGACTGACAGACAACGCACAGACCAAACCGCTGGACCTAGAGAGCTGAAATTTGGACAGGACATTTCTATAGTGACACAGACATCCGCTAAGAGAGGATTTTTTGAAATTCCATCTCTAAGTGAGTAAATTTGAAAAAATCCTTTTTCCATACATATTGAACTGTGTGACTAATGGACAACGCACAGACCAAACCACTTTATCTAAAGGGCTGAAATTTGGACAATACATTCCTATAATGACGTAGACGCCCGGTAAGGGAGGATTTTTTAAAATTCCATCTCTAAGTGGTTGAATCCGGAAAAATCCTTAATCCTTACATCCTTATATATAAAACAGTGTGACTTACGGACAAAGCACAGACCAAACCGCTGGACCTGAAGGGCTGAAATTTGGACAGTATATTCTTATAATGACGTAGACATCCGCTAAGGGAGGATTTTTTAAAATTACATCTCTAAGTGGGTGAATTCGGAAAAATCCTTAATCCTTACATCCTTATATATAAAACAGTGTGACTTACGGACAACGCACAGACCAAACCGCTGGACCTGAAGGGCTGAAATTTGGACAGTATATTCTTATAATGACGTAGACATCCGCTAAGGGAGGATTTTTTTGAAATTCCATCTCTTAGTTGGTGAATTCGGAAAAAATCCTTAATCCTTATATTACATACAAATAAAACAATGTGATTAACGGACAACGCACAGACCAAATCACTGGACCTAAAGGGCTGAAATTCGGACAGTAGAATGTACTATTATGACATTGACGTCCGCAAAGAGAGGATTTTTCTTACCTTTTCTTACATATAAAACAGTGTGACTTATGGACAACGCACACACCAAACCGCTGGACCTAAAGAGCTGAAATTCAAACAGGATATTCCTATAGTGACATAGACATTCGCTAAGAGAGGATTTTTTGAAATTCCATCTCTGAGTGGGCGAATTCGGAAAAAATCCTTAATCCTTAATTCCCTACAATTAAAACAATGTGACTAACGGACAACGTACAGACAAAACCACTGGACCTAAAGGGCTGAAATGACTATAATGACGTAGACGTCCGGTAAGGGAGGATTTTTTAAAATTCCATCTCTAAGTGGGTGAATTCGGAAAAATCCTTAATCCTTACATCCTTATATATAAAACAGTGTGAATTACGGACAACGCACAGACCAAACCGCTAGACGTGAAGGGCATCTGCTAAGAGAGGATTTTTCAAAATTCCATCTCTAAGTGGGTGAATTCGAAAAAAATCTTAATTATATAAATCTCTATATATAAAACAGTTCACTGACTGACTGATAGACAACGCCCAGACCAAACCGCTGGACCTAAAGGGCTGAAATTTGGACAGGACATTCCTATAGTGACACAGACAGTCGACAAGAGAGGATTTCTTGAAATTCCATCTCTAAGTGGGTGAATTCGGAAAAATAATATTCCCTAATATATATATTCAAATTTCTGTCATCAAACACCCCTAACTAATCAATGGCTTATTGGATTTAAAACTTAAGAAAACAGTTTTTAGTAATTTCGTTTAGGATTCATTTAAGGTATAAATCATCCTTCTGCGTTATCCTGGAGCTGAGCTATGCTCAAAACAGCCCTAAACAATTGAACACAATTCATGAAATCATCGCCAACAATTTCCCATCAATGAAACCGATGCCAACAGCCATCCATCAGTGGTTGACGTCATAGATATAGTGTGTGTATGTGGCGCATTTGATATTCGAATTGTGTGAAATGTTTTGTGCCCGGCCTACTACCATGAATATGATTGTAAAAGCAAATTTAAAAAAATTACACGGGCAATGCCGGGCGGATAACAGCTATCTATCTATCTTTCTATGCACAGACAGCCAACGAATGAGACTTATAACAAGTGTAAAGGGGCATGTGGGAAGGGGAAAAGGGACTATACCGTGGGCCGTGGCTGTGTGATTTTCATAGTAGGCACCTAATGCGGCAGGTGTTGAAACTTTCATGAATGGGAATTTCGCTACCGCGTATTCGTATATACATTATATACATGTATGTATAATGACAAGGCACAACGAAGGGGCGGGAAAAGTAGATAAATTGGTTGGGTTTTCTGTATTTGCAAACAAATAATTTCTTCGACAGCATTTTATAAAAGTGTTTGATTTTTTTGATACCATTTGTTAATAGTGGAAGGGGGGCGAAGCAAGGCGAGCACGGGCCAGCTAGTCTATACATAAGCACAAATAATGTCCGTTTTGTAATAGAAATTGGCAATTAAAGCTGATCATCTACTTGGGTGGACATTCAATTTTAAAAAAATCTATAAGAGGTACGATGTTTTTTTTTCTCAAATATTCTTCAATTAGATCTTTACTATACTGGAAAGTGTTGAAAATATTTTAATGATGCATTAAATTAATTCAGGTCTGAAGGGGTTAAACTTGGATTCGTCAGAAAACATAACATTGTTTCACATGTCTTGAATCCAATTAAAAATTTTTCTCATCCCAAGTTAATCGCACTAATTGAACCACATTTTGCTACATAGTGCAAAAAACATCGTAGCTTTCATAAATTCCAAGAACTGCCACCCAAAAGAGTAAGAAAAGTTTTGAGCATATGTATATGCAAATAAACGGGAAAAATGGGAAACATTCCAAATAGGTAGTACATTGGTCTCAACTCGGTCTTATCGTCTGCGGGTCTTATGTATGTGCGACCATGTTTGCTGAAACCACTTTTAAGCGTCTAGAGTCCACTTAATAAAAGTGATTTGGTATTATAATTTGGTATGCATTCTGAACAAATACATTGAAATATTGCCAATGCAGAAACATCTGTCAGTTGTCATTAACCCATTTTGGCCCGAGTGGGTAGTTTTCTACCCAGATTTTTATAATTTTTACTCCAGAGGATTAATGACTGTTTGTAAAATGTTTCTATTTAAATGTAATTTTAGTAGTGTTAGTTACCATTTTGTTTTTCATTCTTCCCCCCACCCCTCTCTTTTAACACTATGATTGGGGCCTAAAATGTAGGCTTCAAAAAAGCATTTACAAAAAAAATAAGAAAAATATTATAAATATATAAACAATAAAATATAATGTCTATTCTATGACGTCAATATAAAGTACTAAACATTTGTATCATTACTTTATGTGTTCCGTGTATCAGACCTGACAGATCAACGTTCAAAAATTGATGGGTAGTTTTCTGCCCAACGGGCCAATATGTAAGAATTTTTTTCATTTTAAGACAAGTCATGTATAACATTGAAATAATTTGAAATTACCGTTTTTTATTTATTTATTTGTTTCGCATTTCGAGGTGATTCATCCAGATTCAGTATTTAGTCAAGATAATAAATGGTGTACTAGTAGATATCATAGATTAAAACAACAACAATGCAAATGGAGGAGATTATGGCCTTGCTTTAGTCACCTGATGAAGAAGATTATGTGGTCAATAAGGTGTACAGAACGGAATACGCAAATGTTGTGTATGTACCTTCAAAAGTCGACAATGCACTCCTTTTAATAGATTTCTGTGGAACTTTGGAGCTAGAATATTTAGAGGAGGATGGTTTACATGATCATGAGGCAGAGTCGGAGACCAGATTGGAGCCACCTTTTAATCATTGTCAGAATAACGTATCTTTGAGTATTCTTAACGTGGAAGTGGATGCTGAAGCAGCCAGAATTTAATCTATATCACAGCTATTGGGTATTATACTCCGCTAAAGCAAGTATAAAATATGCTAAAACGATATTTTATTATCTATCATTGTCGTAGGTTAGGTGGTAAATCGTCATCTCAGTTGATTTCTCTTTTCCATACTAATGGCATTACCGAAATGATAAAAGTATTTAATAACCAATATGCGGCACAACATAATGCACAGCTTCAATTCAAACTGCACGAATTAAAGAGATTCTTGGATACACTGTTCCGCAATGAATACCATACACTTCCTCCATGGAAATTGTATGTACTGGTCAATTCAGCATACATTTTGAGTTTCAATTGCGAAGAATCTTTCAATGTCGATATTTGAATCAATCAAATGACTTATTCTTTTATCAGACAACACGAAGTTCGATCGGATACATTTGCCAAAATAAGACGGCTCATCAATCACCGTAGGCGATTATTGAGGTATTCACAGTAAAAAGTAGTGGTGACCACTTTTTGTCAATACATCTTCCAACATGATGCTCAATGCATGAGAATTGCTTGTTTTGGTCACGAAATCGGGAAATGTCAAGCCACAATTGGAGCTAAGAGACCATGTGTCTAAGGAGGTTTTGAGAGCAGACCGCAATCGCCCATCCACATGCATAATACAATATTTCGATGGTAGCATTAGTGACAAAAGCGCTGCAAAATTCGTCACAGTAAGGCGCCCTTTATTTGTATAAAGTGTATTATTAGCTAGTTTGCATTCTAAATGCTTCGGAAAATATACTACAAACATATAAGTTCATAGTTATTTACCCCTACGTACTACTTATTACTTAGCTAAATAGCTTATGCAATGTTGATTTTCTTGAAATAAATTTTTTTTCTATACTTATTGGCCCAGTGGGTAGTAAACTACCCAGGTCATAACAGGTAAACGGTTAAAGAGAAAAATGTTTTGTTAACATTTTTGGTTTGATGGGGTCCATATGAGCTACTTTTGAAAATATCGTGAAAAAATGTCCACTGGAACTGGTACCGGGCCAAAATGGGTTAAGTGTTTTCTTTTTTGATAATAAAAATAAGTATAATACACTCGAAAACGAATGTAACATTTTTTGTAATTGTTTTCTAGTACCTACCATAGAAAATTGATGAACATTCAATTTTGAATAAAATTATTTGATGGTTTGAATGAAATTACATCGAGCTTTGACAATTTCAACCTTGCTCAGGAATATTGTGCGAAACAACTTATATTTCTCGGGCCTATAGGCAGTTTCCTACTTTGTATTTATGTTGATCCGGCCTTGAATCCGGGTCACAGATTTTCCAGAAGCTTCATCTAGTATTGGGACAGGTACAAGAGTAATCATCATCAGAATATGATGATATTTTGCAGCTCAATATCAACTGCTTTCCTACATATAAAATTTGTATCCTTTTGAATTCTGGGCTAAGCTTAGAAATAAAAAGCAAAATCTGACATTTTCTTATTTTTCTCGATTACGTCATCTTTGTGGAGCTCGGTAATTTTGAAATATTTTCAGTTTTTGTAGGCCTTCTTCTTTAGGTGGCACTTGTGTGTTCTTGGAATTTATTTTTATCGAATGGAAGGAACCAACATTTTTTTTTGGCGATTCCGAATGGCGCGCGAGTTGAAAAGCTCATCATAACAAATGAAAATGATACACATCAACAATGTGGAAGAGAGGTGGCACCGTGAAAAAACTTTTAAGGTGTTTGCTGAGATTGAACCTGGGCAGCATTGTTGCTGGTATTCGGAACTACTTGCGATAATTCGGATAATTCAAATGATATAGGTGGCTGTGCCATAGTTGTAGTCGACGATGCTTTTCATGCTGAAGGTCTAAATGTTTTAGAAAACTAAGTCGATCACTTTCAAAAGTCAGAACCAACTGCGAAGGAAAAATACTGGCAGTAGGATGGTAGCAATCAATGCATAAAGAAATTGATCGCGATAAAAAATGAATAGGTATAATCAGAAAAAAATTGGAAAAAAGACTGAATCAGAAGCAATGACAAAAAAAATACAAATCTCACCAGTTATCGTGAATCCCACCCAGGTAGTTGAAACGATATATCTGAGTTTCTTATAACTTCATCAAACTGTCAGTTTCTCGTTATTGCCATTCATATGCTTTGTGCAATATTATAATGGTATTCATAAGCCCTTTAGTGTGTTTGGATTATAAAGAAAACCAATTTTTTCCCTTATACGTAAAACATACTGGAAAAAGTTGCCAACAAGAAAATCCGAGGGCAAATTTGATCAAAATTATTTTTCTCACTTATAGAGTTACCAAGTCTGCATAAATGGTAAAATCAAAATTTCTCTGTAACACTCCTTCGTTCCACCCATCCTGCACTATGTTTTCTCGATGATAGGGTAACAACCTGCAAATGGTCCCAAGTCTTACCCACAAACATTAATTGAGACAAAATAAAAGAAACATTATGATCCATTTGAATCATAAAATAACAACATTTGATGAAAATATATGCGATTCTAATAGACGCCAATTATGATTGAAGGAGAAAAAAATTATAAATTGTTGTAAAAAAAAAATAAAAACTGAAATAAATTGCCCATAAAACTACATCGCTAACATTTATTATTTTCTCACTTTGCCCACCAACTACTCCTGTACTTTATCCTCGTTTACTTCTGTTTACGGACATTGTTTTGTGTTGTACTTTATCATAAAGAAGCACAGAAAAAAAAAAAACAGACTTTGTTGACGAATGTTGTGCTTTTAATATAATTTACTGTCTAATGTTATATTGCAAAAAAATTACCCCGATTATTGGGCAATTTTTCGCCTTCCTGTGGGTCTAGCTACAAAGAGTCCTGTGTACCTAACTACCAACATACATATATATACATATATGTAGTATGTACTTACGTCTTGAATTTTTACCTCACCCACCCTATAATGTATAATAAATGTGTCATTTACATTTTCCATTCGTACGTGGATACCTCTGCACGTAGGTATTATACGTATGTATGTAGCAGAAGTGTGCGTGTTTGTAAGTGTCTCAAGAAAAATTACACACTTAATGTTATTAAATTTTGCTTGGACCAATGGGGCGTATGAGAAACATTTTGTGTGCTAAGTTATACAGATGAGAACAAATTCCTTTTGTAGACTTCAACGATGGGGACAGCGCGGGGAGAGCGTGGATTGTTGATGTGAATACTGAAGCTGGAGCTTGGGAGCTCACAGACACAGGATAATGAAATAGATTGTCGTGGGGGCACGAATGATGTAATATCGATTCATGGTTGGCTGTGGCATTCATGGTTGTATTCGTACATCTGGAATATAAGCGAAGTGCTTTACTTTGTGCGACATGTGACTACATATTGAATTATTTTTCTTTGATTTACATGATTACATTTAAATTAAACTACGTGTTGAATTTTTTAAAGATTTGTTTCTGTTTTGTATCTTTTGCATTATCATATGAGTTTAACAATGAAGCGTACTTTGTTACTCGAGGCGGTAGAATTGGCTCCATCGCTATGCAGCATTGAATCAAAGGTAAAAGATAGTTGTACTAGCAAGGCTGTACATAGATGGTCTAACATGATATAGGACATAGGGTTTCTAAGACACTTTGGCTGGCACTGGACCACAAAAGGAATCGTGAAACCCTTAGACTTAGAAGTGCACAAATTAGAATAACTACAGGAATTATCTGGGCATTGTCTCATCGGCAAATACGCCAAGAGGCTTGGACTCACAGGCATGAGTTACTGCAATGATATAGGTGTTGCCTGCACAAATCCAATGCGAGGTTCAACTAAAGGGTGGTTTTCTAGGAGATTTTTTCTTTGTCGAATCCATCAGCTACTGACGAACCTCGAAAAATATACTTTTGGGTGCGATTTGTGAGCTAGCGGCATCATCGGGCCGTACTTCTTCAGAAATGAAAAATCGAAATATCACCGTCAAATGGCGGTACAGAGCCATAATTAACGATTTTTTGTTTCTAAACTGGTCTGCAGGGTATTTGGGGTCAACAGGATGGTATATACTGTCGGCGAAACTACTTACTTACTTAGTTGGCGCTACAGCTCGAGGTGAACCTGGGCCTGCTTCTCGCAACCATTTGTGTGTGCGTGTTATATTTTTGCACGAATGGAAGGGACCTACAGTTTTTTGCCGACTCCGAACGGCGAGTTGAGAAGCTCAATCGTGACAAATGATACTCTTTGATGCTTGTCAGACATTCGAAAGAGGTGGGCACCGTAAAAAACTTTTAGGTGTTTGCGGCGGGATTCGAACCCAAGACCGCTGGCACAGTAGTCCGACGCACTAACCACTTGCGCTACGGTGCCCGGTCGTCGGCGAAACTACCGAGTTATTAAAGAAAGTGTTCGACAACATTATGTCCAGAAATGGAGCTGTGGCCTGGCCTCCAAGATTGTGTGATCTGATGCCGCTGGACTTGTTGAAGTTGTTGATCTATGCGAACAAGCTAACAATAATTCCAGCCTTAGAAGCCAACATAGAGTGCACTATTCGTAAGATACGGCCTCAAATTCTCGTTAGATTGGGCGAAAACTAGTGTTCCAGGATATAGTTCCTGAGACGCTCCCCTTGTAGCCATACGCCCAAAATCAGCAGGTCATATACTCAACTTGTGTTGCAATTATATCAATTTTAATTGCTCTTAAAAAAAACAGCGCATAAAACATTTTGTTTAGTATTTTTGTGCAGCTGTCAAACCAGACACCAGTTGAACCATGCTCTTTGAATTTCTGTCTTTGCGTATAGTCGCACATTCATTTTGTATGTTTCTGTGGCCAGTTTTCTAACAAAACGTCCGTCAGAACATCAGCATATACATACACTGAAAAAAATATCGGTTGTCACATTGACAATTGCCGGTTATCAACTGAAAATTATCAACGTGATGAAAAAAATAATCAATATGATGAAAATTATCATCGACTAGGTTCGTATTTGAAAACCGGATAGTCAATATGAAAATTTTCGATTTTCAATTGTCGGTATTTAATATGATGAAAGAAGTTATCAATATGACAACGTTATTTGGCTCAGTGTAGGGTAGGGACGAACAGGAGTTGGAGTCTTCATACTACTAACCTGTCCGAGACGTTCAAATTTATCGCACAAATTCACCATAGCTGTGCGTGAAAGCCCTTGATGATAACCAAATTTCTGCGAAATATCATCGTTTGAATTAGCTCAACATACCACTAAGTCTGTAAAGCTATTACAACCGTTCAAACAAAAAATTTTGCACAAATGTTTTCTCGAATAGTCAGCATGCGGCAGTATTTGCGTCGTGCATTTTCCTGATGAAACTAAACCCTTTTCCTTAACATCCGTGGAAACTTTTACTTTATATCCTCTCGCGGCCAATGCAAACGACCGCAGTTCTAATCGAAGTTAATGCTTTTCATAGGGTTCCCAAAATACTGATGCCATCACCTAAGCTGCGGGTAACTTGCCGAAGTCCTTGTCGAGGGCTGACTCAAATATTTCCCTTTCTTTTGATTGCTATTTGGCTTGAAAAAGCTATAAAAGTTCCTAGGACATCGTAAATCGACTGCGTTTTTTTTTCAACTGAAAGCAGTTTTGAAGACACGCATCCTGCAGAAAGTTTAGAGAACCAAAGCTCGGTTTGAGCGATGCTTAGGGTCCGTTAATGGGAGATGCCAACGATCTCAACTACCCTCTTTATCTTCGATTTGCAGTCTCGAATGACACACATAACATAATATTTGAATTCAGTTTCCTACTTGTTAACTGTTATTTTCGGTAGAAGGTAGTTTTTCCTTAAATTGCCCACAAATCTATCTCGTTATATGGATATGGCACACAAGTTACGACGTGTGTGGAAAGAGAAGGCGCGAAATTTAAATGACGTTTTTCGTAATCATTCTTACTTAGAGCGGAAAATCGTATGGAAAACTTTATACCTCCTACCCAGGGCTCTTCACCGTCGGCGAGCAGTTTAGTCTTAGTAATAATAAATCGACTTCTGCTAACAGCTTTAACTTACGAAAAGTTCAGAAGATTAATAATCCCCATAGAACGTTTCCTTAATTCATATCTTTTATCCACCCCAACATTTTGCGGAGATCCACCTGACTGTCAACCACTAACGCCAAGGCTGCCGGCATTTTGTAAGCTACTCCTCCTGACCAGAGTCGGCGGGTAAAACATTATTCTTTATTTTGAATCGCAGCCAACATTGCCACTGGATTATGCAACAATTCTGTTACAAATGTACATCTTCTCGTACATACTTTTTGCGGCAACAAAATAAATGGCAGTATCACACTTCAGATTAATGACATCGTTATTCTCAAGGACTATAATCTGCCACATTTTAAATGGAAATCGGGCAGAGTTGTGGAAAAGCATACAAGTCAACTTACGAGTAACATGCTTAGGGTTATTACCCCGAAGACAAATACAGCGAAATTGTCGAACACGCTGTACCAACTTGGTACCGTTTACAAGTATCTAAAGTGCCATTAGCTCCTTAAGAGAGGGGGGCGGGAGAGGATACGAATTTGAATTTATAAATATTTTACTTGTCACTATGTATACACCCACATAAACACGTACATATATTTATTCGAAAGTAAATAATAATAATTGGATCTTATGGAAATTAAATAAATAAATAAATTAAAAGCGGTTTAAGGCAAGACGTGCAAAACGTTCGGCCTTCGAAAGCTTTCCGCTATTCCTAATTTATTCCAAAGAGTTTTTATTTTTTGTTAACATTTACTTCTAATAAGCAACATGGTTTTGTTAGTGGTAAGTAGTGGTAACCTTGCCATATTTTCTAGGTTTATAATTTCTAATTTAGAGCAAGGCCTTTAAGTAAATGTACTCTATACTGTTTTTACTAAAGTCTTTTATAGGGTGCACAATACCTTATTATTAGCGAAGTATTGGGAGTTCATTCATCAAATGGTAAAGATCGATGGTTTTATTTCTCGCGTAATTGATTAAGCTTCCGGTGTACCCCAAGGTACTATTTTTATTATTTATTAATGGCATTTACGATAATTTTAAATCCATTGAATGATCATAATTTTGCATACGATTTAAAATTATTATTATGACGCATGAGCGAGTATAATACAACAGACGCTAAGTTTAAGGCGGGCAGCGCATCACGCTTCATTTTAAATAAATAAAATATTATAAAACTGTAGAGGTTTTTTTGTTGGTTACCTAATAGCGTGAAAACGGCTGGACAGATTTCGATGAAACTTTTTTTGAAATGCTTCTTAAGTACCCGGGATGATCACAAGCTATGTATTTTTTTGCTCAGCCTAATGGTTCTTACATAGTAGTCAAAATAACTTTATATTGGTGAGGAATATTATGATTATGCAGCCCTAACTCAATAATGGCTTATCGGATTGAAAAACAAAAAATTAGGTGAAATTAGTAGATCTGTCCCTCAATCATTTGAGATATAAAACATCCTTCTGCGTTGTCCTGAAGCTGAGCAATTTTCAAAACAATTATTCAAAGCATCGCCCACAATTTTCTTTCAGCGGAGACCATTGCCAGCAGCCGTGCAGCAGTGGGTATCGTTGCAATAGTGTGTGTGCGCGCTCTGACGTGACCATTTGTTTTGCATTTTAATGTGCTACAATCATCACAAGCATTTGCGGCTCTCATACTCAACCAATCTTAACAAATGAGGTGTCAAAAGAAAGATAATTTTCTAGAGCAGTGAATCGCGTTTTCATTTTATTTGTATTAGTAACAAATTAAAAAAAAACGATCAAAAACAAATATTCAACCCATAATGAACTCCTGTTGCTTTATTTTGGTTACGTTATTCCCCGGAATAGTGATAAAGCCCGAGTTTTCCGTGACTGTTGTCTAATTGTGTGGGACCAATGCACCTTAAGGCAGTGGGAAATGTTAACAGAACCTAACAGGATAAACTTTAGGCACACGTTATCAGTAGTACCATGAGGCACAAAAGCTGATGAAGTAAATGCCTGTCTGAAAAAGTCAAGTCTCTGGGGTCTAATGTTACTCAAATGCACTTGACCGTCAATATGCGGCACGAACAGGTGGCAATCCAAACGCACAAATTTTCTTATTTGTTACTTAAAATTGGTGGATGAACGCTTCCGGAAGAAAATGGAAAAGTAAATTTATCACATTTTTTGTGCCAAACAGTGTCTTCTACCGAAGAACTTATCTCATCCTTTTACGGTTATATAGAATATCACAACTAACAAACCGTGAGAATTCTTAGCTTTGTGAGGGAGCTATTTTGTTGCCTGCTCCAGCAATTGATAGCGAGATATTTTCACGTGCTGATGGTCAAAGTGCAGAATGTATTTCAATCAACCGGGTTATAGACCAAGAAGTAACAACCATCTATCTAGCCGAGTTTTTGAATTCTCCATCTGCTCCAGGGCTTCCATCACATAAAGTTGAACTAAAAATGGGTGTACCTATTATTCTTCTAAGTAACTTGAGCCCACCTAAATTATGTACACCCGACCTAGAGTTACAATTCTGCAACGACATTTGGTATAGGCGGAAGTCTTGATGGGCTGCAGTTTTTGAGAACTATCAAATCTGAACTTAGGGGCTGAAAGTTACATATTGAAATGTTTTTGATAAAACGCAGTTAATCAACAAAATTTACTAAACACTTTTGTGGACTTAGACAAATACTTTGATGTTTCTACACTCCCACTGAAATTGCATATTTGTATGCATAAGAAAGCCCTTAGAATGCGAAGCAAGGCGAGCATGGGTTCAACTAGTTTTAAATAAAATGCCTAGAATTTTATTTTTTTATGTTAATCCCCCGAACGTTTGTTCTTACCATACCAGCATAAATCGAATTATGGCAAAACTGATTCTATAAACCAGTATTTGTTCTTATAAATTGATCGACAGCAAAATTGAATTTAGTGAATGTCGGATTAAATTTAAAAATTGTCTATACAAACTCCCGCTGGATAAATTAAAATTAATGTTTTAATCATTTATCTGGAGTAGTCTTTAAGGTTGATTGTTCGTTGGATGACGCTTATTCATGTATCACCACCGTCCAAGGTTCCCAACTTTGATTGAAACAAAAGGAGGGCACAGATTTTAAGAAATAACAAATATAATAATAATTCTGTTTAAACTGTTTAACATAATTTTAAGAGAATCGGTCAAAAATAAAAGTTTTGTAAAACAAAGATTGTTTATTAAGTAAAAGTTTTGAGCAAAATGAATGAGAGAAATGCGTTTTAAGTAAAAGATTAGAGCCTCAAATTTTCATAATTTTGATTTAAAGGAGCCATAACTTCAACATTTTGTATGCGCTACTGATTGCCCCTCAAAAATGTACAAAATTGATTGTGTAGCTATAATAACCAAATCGGAGGTGAAGAACTTTGAAGGGCTATAACTTGGAGGGAGGTGAAAATAGACCCCCATACGCCAGACGATTTTTTTTCCGCCGGAGCTTCAGGAATCTCCAGTTAAAGGATTATACCTCTTAACTGGGATACCCTGTATGTAAATTTATTATTGGAAGTAGACAACCCTCGTATAACGTCGTAGTTCAATAGGTTCTTCACAAGAAACAAAAAATTCCTCTAAATTGATGGGGTTACACTGTTTTTACAATACTAAGTGTTTTATACTTTTAATACAAAAGGCAACACCAGTGATAAAAACAATTATGTTAACAATTAAAATAAGAAGATTACAATCTTTATTGCATATGCAATTCAGGTTCCATACATATTGGAGATGCTTTTTAATTTTTAAAGAAATCCGTTATAAGAACTTGCTGAGCACTTCTCTGCAATTCCTTTCAGATTAGGAGATACAGAGCGTTACAAATGCCTTTAAAATTGTTGGAGCGTTCCATACTCCATAGAGGGATCAATACCAAATCCAATCCTTGGTGTATGTTTGTTATTGTTAGTTTTTTTTGCTGATTCAATCCACTGAACATTCTATATTGGAGTAATTTTCAGAATTATAGACATCACTTGAACCAACATGGAAGCGAATTTTCATGCCATACTGAACAACGTACGGAACTCGTGAATATTTTGAAAGGGAATTCCCCGAAACACAGGAATGCAATTGGTACCTACATAAATTTTTCGCGTTAGAAATGACCGAAAATCGCGTTATAGCGAATTCGCGTTTGATTTTATTGTCTTTTTCGATAATTTCATACTATCAATCCAATGAATAAGAAATAAGATATATACATATGTTTGGCTCCAGCAGTCCTAGGTAGAACCAAGCCTAGCTTCCCGCAACCATTTGTGTGTGCGTGTTATATTTTTGCACGAATGGAAGGGACCTACAGTTTTCTGCCGTCTCCGATCGGCGAGTTGGGAAGCTTTTACATGACAAATGATACTCTTGAATGCTTGTCAGGCATTCGGAAGAGGTGGGCACTGTGAAAAACTTTTAGGTGCTTGCGATGGGATTCGAACCCAAGACCGCTGGCACAGTAGTCCGACGCACTAACCACTTGCGCTACGGTGCCCACTCCAATCCAATGAACTGTATGATAAATTGGCTTAATACGTATTGTAAAAAATATGCAAATTTTAAGGAAATAACTGCTAATTTTTCGGCACTATGTTCGCTTGCTCAAAATATGGAAATTACAGAAAATGACATGAATGATTACCGAAATAGTGTGCAAAAATGGGTGACTGCAACAAAAAAAATAGCAAGAACAAGGTAAATAGTTCTTAATCCAATTTTTTGTTTTTTGGCTAGAGGACGGGTTGGGAACCCTACGGCACCATCAGTTACGAAAAGTGATCCGGAGAGATCAATTTGAACAAGCTTCGGTGTAAATTATGAAATTTTGAAAGGCAAATTTCGAAATGCGCACTACCTGTCATTACGCAGAATTTTGTAGCTATTTCCCGCAGACTTATTAGCACAAGTATTTCAGAACCTCCAACGTCCACCGTTAATACGTTGATACACTGTCAACGGCCGCGTATCTTCTTGAAGAAGCATTTCAGCATTGTTCCAAGATTCCAAAGCGAATCGTTGGATCAATGAGATTACCTTCGGTTGCATTTACAACACCCAAATTTTTCCATCGACCGTTTCCTAAACATTATTGTATTTCTTAAGTAAATTTGTCTCTTTCTATTTTACACAGATTTTGTAGCAATATTCGTTATATCGAACATAATTTTTTTTGTTCGTTCGCTATATAGAGCCGATAATGCATTTGCGAAAAGTGTACGTTATATCGATCATTCGTTATATCGGCATTCGTTATACTGGACCACCACTGTAATTTATTTTAGGACAAGCTATTGTAGATAGCTCAATTATCTACGTCTGCACAAAGGTATCTAGATTTTATAGGAGCCGTTTTTGACATTATTCGGATTTTTGTTTTTAATCCGAATAGGTATCTACTACTCATATGTTGTATCTCGAAAACGAATAGCTTCACAGCAAAAAAAAAAAAAAACCGATTGGCAAAATCGATTTCAATTAGCTACATTCTTCTTATTGACATTACTTTTACTTAACTTATGCATTCCATTAGAAAAGTATGCATTAATGCTATTTCTGATCACCATCCCTCGAAATGTAACGCAAGGTATGATGAATCATATTTCAATGTTCATAGTTGATATTTTGCGGGCAGCCCAATCGCTGTTTAAGGATCCTTTCCGCCATCAATGGCCCCGTTTCTGGCTTTATTTTGCACGAAATCAGTTTTGAAAAGACTCCTCCCTACTGTAAACGAACTTTCAAGCCTCCTTTCCTGATTCCATTTATTTCAAATTTACGTACCACAACATGCTTAAGCGGTACCTACTTGTGATTCAAATAAATTACTTACCAAATTTACTTAACAAATTGTATCTACATATTTAACAATAGCAAACATCTAATTAACCCTCTGCCAATTAGTTACAGATACAACAGTAAAGGATGTATCTTCTAGTACAGAATTTTGCAAAACTAAATCTCGGAAAACGAAATTCCTGTCTCACGGAATTGTGTTTCAAAGTGAACCTTTCTTAATTACCTAGTTTAGTATACACTCAGCCGCTATTCCTTTTCAGTTTCCAGGATACGTGATAGCAACGTGTTAACTATTCATCGCGTTATTACTGGTAAATTGCTTTCGTTACTTCGTATGATCTGGCGTAAGATTGCAAGTTTTCCAGAACCACACAATGAATGCCTCTGCACTTGAGTACTTGGCATATCATGCACTTGACATAACAGCATAGGTTAACAACAGTGTCAGCTCGATTACGACGACAAACTAATTACAGGAATTTTCGATATGCACTTTGAGTCCTTGTTGCTAGACATGACTCTGCCGATGACAGGTCGTGACTTTTGTTTGGTTAGGTTTAAAATCGTGACCGAAATAGTCAATGTGAGTAGGTACGAGTACGAGGGTATCCCTTCGTATTTGCATCTCTGCCAATAGAATATATGTATATAGAAGGAGTGAGGTTAAGTTTGGTAAGGTATTTCAGATATTTAATTGTTTAGCTACAAGAAAATACTTCAATCTTTAACTTAACAATAAGATAATTAACGAAAGTTTTGGAGGAGGGTTATTGGAGTTAAGAAACTAATATCTTAACTTGAAAGTAAAAAATAGAAAATGACAGGAGAGCCCTTTGAGTCAAGGGAGGATAGACGATAGACGTACCGTTAAAAGTGTAAGTCATGCTATTGGATTTCTATAGGATTCTAGATTTTGGTTCGTGGAAATCATTATCGGTACAGTGGGAAACAAGACAGTCCATGTTACCGGCTTATAGCGGATAAATAAAAGGTTTTTTCAAGAGACTGTAAGTTCAACCAGTTTCAAACGAATACTGTAGGTGGTAGGTATCATCTTTCTATCCCAGAAAACTCACCAACGGAAAAACGGGTGAGCCAGTATTGGGAGGCTTCGATTTGCATCTTGTGGATTTCATAGAAAGGGGATCGTAATTGGTTAGCATAGTCAAGCAGATGTGATGTGGCATATTAGTTCGAAAATTCATTCGATCATCACTACTTTTATAAAAGGAAGTCTAAAAAAAAGGATGTAATATCGCACATTGAGAACAAAAGTGTCACTATACAAAAAACATAGTTTTGAGATATGCCCGATTAAAGTTTTGAACTAACTTCAATGGTCGATAGATCTAATACATTTTTTGCGTTGCGTTCCTAAAAAGTTAAATTATAAGCACCATAGCCATTGAAAAGAAAAAAAAAATTAATAAACTCAAAACAGTTATTCAAATAAAACAGCTACAAAATTCATTTAGGAAAAATAAAGGATATAATAAATGTCTTATTGGTAGACGTTTAAAAAAATGGGTCACTACAGATTGCTTTACTTTTTTTTACACTTTTCAATGTGCAATTCCCGGTAAAGTGCTAAGGCAGTCTTTACGCCGCCACAGTGGTTTGAGAGGCGAAAAAAATCAAAATTTATAAATTGTTTGAAACACTTAGTGGCTATGCATTCTTAAAGTATATAAGTTGGATACCACATTTCGATGGAATGGAGAAAAATTTACACTTATTTACACTTACACTTATTTACACTTATTTACACTCTATGCGATAGCTTTAAAGTCGCTCCATTATGAAACCATTTTTTGTGCATATAGCGATGTGCCTTGTACTCTAGTCAATATATGTTCCGCGACAAGTTGATATTAATTTTAAAATTTTAAATACGTTTTACAATATGTCTAAAGATTACGTAAACGTTATCGTAATTTTAATTTTCTTATTCTTCAAGCAGCTATGAATTTTTAAAATAAATGGTCTAAAAATCAATATGTGGGAAAGTTCAGTAGAGCAGAACAAACGTGCTCCACTCCCCTCCATTTGAGTTCTTCACTTAAAATATTCCTTGGAGCCTTACCTAAACAACGGTACCATTTTCAGCTGCGTCAAGCTGCGTATCCGCTTATAAGTTCAAAAATACCGTTGAAAAGTCAGCTCTTATTCAGTCTGTCGTTATATGGAGATGGGGATCTCACTATACCTCCCTTCAAAGCAATTTAATTTTTTCCTCATTTGATAGCTATTGTTTCAACTAGTATGTATGCTAATTAATTCATAGTAGTAATAATATTAGGCTGTGACCGTGATTTTTTCATTTAAGTATGTAGTTTCGGAGATAAGCGCGGGGAATTGAGTTTTTCACACATTTTCGGAAATAACTCCCAAAGTTTCTTACAGAAAAAAATAAAGAAAATATTTTTGAAATCTGTGATTTGAGCCCTTTCGAATGATATCCAACATGTTATATTTTTCAGAATTTTTTTTTGTTGAGCTCAAAATTTGGCCACCCTGTATAGTTGTTTCGCAATATTTTTCAGTGTTAAGTTGTCTCAAATATGTGGACCACCGTGATGTATGAGTGAGTTAAATTTCAATTTTCTAGGTAGAACGTTTCTTGATGTTTATATCGTGACAGATATTTTAGATTTATAGCGAATTTATAATGGTTCCGTGTTACCATTGGGTACGGAACCTTAAAAAATTATGAAAATACAAATATAGGTAAATACATTTGAATTTATTTTTATAAAAAATCAGTAATATTTATTTCGTCAGATATTAATTTTTAGCCGATTTTTAATGTATTTTTTTTATTTTAAATTGTATTATATAAAATTTTAAATAGTAGTAAATAGTAGTAAAAAAATACAAACACTTTGATGAAAAAATCATCAAAATCGGTCCAGTACTTTAAGAGATATAGAATTATTTCGGCGCTTCCATACAACCTGAACCACTGTGCGCCGCACTCACAAATGCAGATACTAACATATGAATAAAGCAAAAGAAAACGTAACAAAAGTTTGTCAGGACAAAAAAAAAATGAAATATTCAGGATAACAGAACATAAGGTGTCATAATTCGCGCAAATCGGCAAAGCGAGCCGCGCAAATCGAACTTGGGTAGGCAAATGCATTTCGCGCAAAGAGAAGTCGCGCAAAGCGAGGGACCAGTGTACCTACAGATATGTATGTTTTATGTTTTGGCGTTTTGGCGGTAAGAACGTGCTGTATAATAAGAAAGCGGAAAAGTTAGATTGGAAGAAATTTCTAACCTACCTGAGCCACTTTTTTCTTTAATATCTTTGGAAAATCCTTTATTCAAGCAATTCATCCAGTCTATACGATCCTATAATAATTATTTTCAAATGTCTTCATTTGGTGCTAAGCAAATTGTGGAGCAAGGATTTATGCCAACTTTTAAGGTGCAAGGACAAGTGTTGCATTTAGCTGGACGTCTCCTTCCAGTAGACAGTTTATTACAAGTACACATATCTATGTACATACAAAGAGAATATTTTTGTATGCGTAGCGAAGCGGGTACATCAGCTAGTCGTTTCATAAAACTGAGCTAATTATCTTTCAATAATATGGTATTGAAACTTAGGAAACAGGCTCGTTGCAGATAAAGTAAGTACTAGGAGGTGATAGGGGACGTTTATTCGAGTACGTGATAGCCTGACTTTTTTTTTTGGAACCAGATTGAAAATCTACTTTAGTCATAATGAAGTGGACGAGAGTCAGCGAGAGATAATATGTATCTTTAGATTTGTATTTGGTCTGCGTAGACAAATATACAAAAGGCATTGATGGTTCAATCGACATTATTAACTGTCTAAGTGAAGTTTATTGGCAGTTTCCATATGCATTATAACCTGCTGGGGATTCGAAATCGGTTTTGACTTGATAGCATTTCCTGAGATTACTGTTCCCTAACTATTCGATTACACCATACGTTGTCTTTTGTATCGCTTTGTGGTAAGATGTGTTCTATTCGAAGATTTTAACTGACGCAAACATAGCACGACGTATCTTCACATATTGCAGACTCCAGGAATGAACAAAATACATATACTACGACTAAAAGTAACAATAAATGACCAGCAAAGCTACACAAAGTCAAAGGGAAACATTATTCCATTCAAATTTACCAGCAGGTAATTCTTTCAACCATCGACAATCTCAAGAAAAGAATGCATGCAGTTGCTGGGCTGGAACATTTCTTAGTACCACAAAGTCAAAATGTTCGCACAAAATTCACCTCACGAGTAACTGCAGTAGGGATTCACTAGCATGGTAGTGTGTATAACTCCAAAGGTAGAAACGTATCTCCGCATACTTCCCAACAAACCGATTCAATTAGACACATATCGACTGGTACTTTGCCGCTCTTATTTTGGGCTTACCCAGCTTTCATTTGTTCATAACTATCGATAGTGCAGATGGTGGCAGGATGCAATTCCGAATGCTGACAACACTATTGAATCAGAAGTAAAGTCCCGAGCTAAGGAAGAATTTTGCGATACGAGATCCCTACATTTTTTCTTGGCAACTTCCGAACGTGTTCGCGCATACACCAGATAAGTATTGGCATGTTTTCAACATTCAAAGCCAAGTTGTCAGCGTGGACTTAAAAAAAAAAAGAAGCGAATACTTTGCAGTCTTCCAGATGTTTCCTTAACTGAAACGTGCAAAATTCCTGTCGAATTTCGATTATCTCGACCAAAGAGATGTCGTCCGGGAAACAGTGCTCGTATGCGGATGTGCATGAATACCATGTGAGACCACATCGCTTCAAAAGAAGGAAGCATCATAAACGGGAACGGGAATTTATCCCCCGAGGAAGTGTAGCATGATTTTTGGTCGCATGGAAAAACTTCGAATCACTGATGCACAGCGAGTGGGAATTTGTGTGTAATTTTTGAAATATTTTTCAACTCACTTTTGGGGGTAGATTCGAAAGCACTACGGCACTGAGTACCGTGCTCTGGTGTTCATCCTGTCCACATGACCTAGCCACTTCACTGAGTCGAAGTTAATGTACAGGGTAGCTGAAAAAACGCAGTACCTACCAAAAAAAAAATAATAACTTTTTTTCTGTGCAATTTTTGGATTGCATTTTTTTTCTGTTTTACAGATTGGTTTTTCAGATTTATAAAAATTGACAATTATGAGAATGAGACTAGAATTTGGATAGTGTACCGCTATCATCATTTGGAGTCCGCAATTTTTAGCCAGTTTGGCGGCACTGACCATAAAAAGGCTGGGTAACACCGTGACAGCGTGCGACAATTTATTAAAGGAAGGCCTTGTCATTGGAACCCTACAATTCGGACCCAAGAAACAATTAGCGTTGAAGCATCTCTTATATTTTTGAATCCTTGCGCTTTGACAAGGAGAATGTCTGCAAAAGAATCGATTAGCGTTATAGCATCTTCCATGTATTTGAATCACTGCCGCTTTGTCAAGGAGAATGTCTGCTCAAATGCAAACAATATTCAAATAACAAGACAACTGAACCAAACGGATTACGGACTAATTATAGAAGAGGACGACAATTAAATTTTCGGAAGCAATGAATTTGCACAATAATTGAGGCAGCTCACGCTGCAACCCTCAAACTACTCTTTAAGGTGTTACACATGCGTTCAAAAGGAGGTTGCCCAAACAACAAAGTTAAATTATAATATTTATTAAATGAAATATGAATGGATGAAGTGTATATGGGCTCACAAAAAAAAATTATTCGCATTTCTAAATGTCGCCACCCGTTACGCTCACTCACAAAGAATTTCTCCTCTCAAAGGTTCCAACAACATTTTCATCCGAACGACACGCGATGTTGATAAATTTCATGCTTCTGCACAAATTTGCCACACTATCGTTGAAGTTACGTTGAAGTAGAAGCTATCCATCTCTTCATCGATGCATTGGTAGGCGTTGAATATCGATATTTTTAGACATTTAACAAAATAACCTTCGCGGATAGATTGGCCAATCGGAAGAGATACTTATGTTTTAAGTGCAATGGTTTGAACCTCAGTTGGTTATCGTCTAAGTTTTCATACGTGGCGCCCAACGATGTGTGAGAATAGTAATGTTAGGTTATGCAGGAGTGGCTACCAGCATTAGACCAGTAGGGTTTCATTTTTGGGGATATTTTTACATCTACCCAGACATTTGTTTGTACCAGATTGCCTAGCCCTAGATTATCGCAGTGGAATAGTCCCAGGAAGCATTTCCTTCTGCGCGAAAGATTTGAGCAGTTACAAAGAATGTGAAGAGTACGTTCTTCCTCCTCCTCGTATTCGCAGCTCCTACAGAAATTGTTGGATGGCATTCGAAGTGTGAGAGTGTCCAGCAATGACACCTATCGTTGTTCGAATTTGCAGTAGAGTTAGAGCTTTCTGTATCTCATCTGGGATAGATTGGCTTGGTGACAACACTAGTTCTACTGCCTTTCCATTTAATGTTAATTTTATTGACTGCTTTTATTATTTCTGTAAACGCTTACAAGAAACGAAAGGCTTTGCTATCCATATCTACCCTTTATCAGGTTGAATTGGTATTATGGTCTCGCGAGTACATCAGCTTTACAATTACCTTAAATATCTATATGGCCTGCCGCCCAGCAAGCGTGAATATTGAACTGCTCTGCGATCTCCAAAATTAACTGCAAAAGCGAACTCATCAGCATATGCGATTCATTTGCAGCCCGAATCTTCCACGAGTAGTAGTGTGTGAGGATTCTTCTTTAAAATTTCCAAAATTATTTTCGAAGTACACGCACACGGCATACCTTACGCTCGTGTTTATACTGTTTTGCGTGGTATTATACTGTTTTTTAGACTCCAAAACTGCATACTGCTTTTTTCCCAAAATACTGCGAATATTCTGAGAAAAAATATAAAACTTTAATTTTTCAATGCTTCGAAATCCATATTTATCAACCGCAATGCAAGATGTCAGAGAGATCTAATGCAACATGTAGCGATTATAAGTACAGTAAAACTTATGGATAGTGGAATGCTTGGGTGCACTTTTTTTTATAACTCACAAGCTATTCTACTGTTCGTAGTCGTTAACGTTATTTCGTTTATTATTTTTTCGATATAGTATTTTGTTTTATCTATTTATTTATTTATTTGTCACCAAAGATTACACTTTCATAGACAGAATCAGAAAACAAAAACACAAAAATTTATAAAGTATATGAAAAATCAAAGTTAAAAACAGGGCAAACAATTAAGACTGAAGACCATCAAGTAATATTCTTTTTATTGATGAAATTGATAGGTTAAAGTCAATTAAATGGACATTTACATTATACAAAATCATCAATCCATTAATTGAGGAAGAACGACCGTAGTTTGTACGAGAGTGTGCTACTCTAAAGAATCTAGAGCTTCGAAGATTGAGTGAAGGAACGTTTAAGTTGAGAAGGTCAAGAATTTCTGTAGACTCAATCTCAGTTATTAAAACTCTATGAATAAAAACAACTCGGGCCACCGTTCTCCCCACCTCCAGTGATTCTAAATTAATTAATTTTAACCTGGATAAATAAGGAGATAAGTGATATGAGTTCTGCCAAGGAAGTCCCCTAAGAGCGAACCTAAGGAATCTTTTTTGAATTGATTCAATTCTAGATATATGAACTCTATAATATGGATACCAGACAATTGAGGCGTATTCTAATATGGAGCGCACAAATGCAACATATAATGATTGAAAGACATACACGTTAGAAAACTCACAAGCATAGCGCCTAAGCATTCCCCATGTTCTGTTCGCCTTGTTTGTGATGCAATCAACGTGATTGTTGAAAGATAGCTTAGTATCTAATAACACACCCAAATCTTTGATTACATTAACCCGAGGAATGACTACACCATCAAAAGAATATGTATTCATGAGAGGAGATCTACAACGAGCAAAGCTAATGACGGAACATATACTAACATTTAAAGATAGATAGTTTTTAGAGCACCACAGATTAAATTTTTGAAGATGAGAGTTTAAGAGGTGAAAACAATGCGGCTCACTGCCCGACGTATAAATCTTAAAGTCATCTGCAAACATTAACAAGGAGCATTCCGGGAGAAATTTTACAATATCATTTACAAACAAGATGAAAAGCAGAGGTCCGATATGACTGCCTTGGGGAACTCCAGAAGTGACAGAAATTTTGTCAGAAATATTGTTACGAAACCTAACATGTTGGAATCTATTGCTGAGGAAAGAAGAGAGCCAATTTAAAAAGAAGATAGGAAAACCCAATCTCGTAAGTTTGTTATCGGAGTTCAGAATGTGTAGATATAAAATAAAAACGTTTTAGAACGTTTTGAATGTAGCCGCTCACATGGATACACACGGAAAGAAGCAATAGAAATGTGTAAACTACGATTCTGCTTTTGAAGAGTGAACTTGCACGGGAAAAAACATCCATCGAAAAAGTTCCATTACTCAGATTTCGCAAGTTTCCACTATATAAAAGTGATTTTGTAATGAAGAAAATCAAACTTGGCACTAAAAATGTCCTATTTACATAGTTTTCGCAAGATTCTTTTATTATCAGATACCACTATACACATGTTTTACTGTTCATGCAAACGGCGAAGTGTTCATGGCAGCAATGTAATATAGATTTGCCTCGTTCTTTCCCTTTTGTATTATTGGCTTATCATTATTCATTCTTGTTCAAAACACGTTACTTCGATTTTGTTTTCGTTTATTAATTTGATAGGGTAAAAAATGCTAAAAAAAAGTCCAAGACATACTGGCGCAAATTTATAGTCAAGCCCACTTTATCAGTTTAACTCCGTACTAGTTATACGCAACTTTAAACTTAAAAGCATACACTTTTTAGTATGCTGCTAAATAATTTCTAATTCGCAACGTTCCTATGAGAAATTTTATTCGAACACACATAAAATTGACAGTTTTGATAAAAATATTTGATTTCAATATTAAATATTTAATACGGGGTTCGGGTGATTTTTAGTTTAATACGAGGCGATAACGATAAAGTGGGCTTTATGACGACTACTTACTTACTTAGTTGGTGCGTGTTATATTCTTGCACGAATGGAAGGGACCTACAGTTTTTTGCCGACTCCGAACAGCGAGTTGAGAAGCTCAATCGTGACAAATGATACTCTTTGATGCTTGTCAGACATTCGAAAGAGGTGGGCACTGTGAAAAACTTTTAGGTGTTTGCGGCGGGATTCGAACCCAAGACCGCTGGCTCAGTAGTCCGACGACTATAATTATGAAAACACTTAGTTCCGTGCTAAAATAATTTTAAAGTGTACATACTTTAATCGACTATAAATTTGCGCCACTGATTTTTAAAAATCGATTTACTTTTCATTTTTGGATGAAATATACTGTTTTTGGTCCTACAAAAGAGCGCTAGGCATACATATAGCTTTGGATATTTTGAAAGCCTTATTAAGAAAACTATGACAAAATCTCGATGATTCGATGGAAAAATTTCTTTTGGATAGATCAATTCAAGTTACTGAATATTTTGCAGTGGGAAAAGCGTACTTACTGGACTTTAAGCCATACAAAAATATTTTACAGACGTTTCCACAAGCTAAGGTTAGGTATAATTCCGATGTAACATGCTATGACCTAATATCGTAAATCCGCGTCTATAAAGTTGGGTTAGTTGTTCACAGCAAAGGAATACTTATCAAGGCACTGACAACGTATTAACCAGTACGCCGTGCTCGTTTAGATACTATAATGACCGAATTTCTAAATAAAATCAATATTATGTAATGACTAGAAATGTGAAGTTTGACGAGCTACGAATTCCTACAGCTCATCACCTACAAGTCCATTTTGCAACTCCATGAACACTCTTCATCGTCTTACCCTCGTACATATATTGTATTATTCGTCCAATTATGTATGAAGCACCGTAGATAAGATTTAATACCAAACAACACTTTACTACGTACAGACTCAGCAATAAATGACGCTCGAAATCCTTTTAATGGATAAAGGTAATATTAAAATATAGCTAACGATTCCTCATTACCATTCAATATGCGATTAAGTATACTAAATTGGAAACTCATCCCTTACGGCATTATCGGAGAACCAATGACACATTGCCTATAAAAACAGAAGCACTTAATAAGTCACCCTCCTCCCTTAATACTCGTAACTGTCCAACACATACTCGTATTCCTATCGTATACCATACCGGTTTTATCGCCCAACCGTAATTACTTAATGAGATTCACGTACAAAAAAGGGACTTCACATCCACGCAAATAGAAAAATAAATATTTAATCCAATTAAAACTCAATTAAAGCATTTTCCCATACCAAACCCAAAAAAAAAAGAGAAGAAACACCAAACCGGATGTACGTGACAGCTAAAAAGGAAACATTCCATTTAACTCATTTTCATTTATATTACCAATTTAATTTCGCTCCTTACATTTTCATTAAAAAAAAAGGAATTTGTTTTGTCCTTTTCTCGAATACTCGTATCTCATCAATTATTTTGATTCATTACATCGCATTCCTTGAGTAATCCGATCACAATTGAAAACGAAAATTAATTAAAAAAAAAAAAAAAACGATAACCTGCTGTTTTTAAATAACGACTGGATACGTGTCCACCGCACATTTAATTTAAAAAAGCATGCATTTCTTTAAAATACTTTTTTTTTGTGGAAGGAAAGGTGTCACCACAACGGTATAAATTTTCTTTTATATCCAACCCGAATATACATTATGTAATCTGATAACATTTAGCGCAGCGATGAAATTCGTACGAATAATTAAACGTAAAATATGTAATGAAACCGAGCGAACGAAGGAAGGAAGGAATTGAAAATCAGGTGCAAGACAGTTTCGCGCAGATTTTCTGGCTCACAAGCTTCGGTGATAAAGGGGGGTGGTATTTTTTCACACAGGTTTGGACATATGTATGTAAATCAAAAACTAATGCGGCTTGAAATTTAAAAAAAAATATTTCGTTAATCCTTAAAGGAAGACCTTTTGAATGATACCTACCTTCTACGCATCACAAGTATAGGGATGTTAAAAACATAAAGTCGTCGCGTCGGTCGGTATGCATTGAGCAATTACCTCAAAGGAATATCTCATCTACCTCCCAAAACGCTAAAATATTGCGTTTTTCAATAGCTACAGTCTTGTGAAAATTAATCTGAACATATCATATTTTTCTTAATTGGAATGGCAAACAAGGTAATTTGTTGTCACAACGTTCTTGATTTGTCCAAATTGTCCAAACTAGAACATAATAGCCCTGGGGAAAACATAGTTTGCCTATCTTCCCGAAATATTTTTGAATTTAAATTTTTGAAAATTCCAAGGACCTACCAATTTGTGTAAACAAAAGTTAATCTGCTGATAAGTTTGATTCTGTTCAGAAGTGCAAACCGTTGCAATCCGTAGTAAAGTAATTACTTTGTTTGAGCATACGTCTAAAAATCAGAGACAGATAGCCAAAGAGTGTGGCATATCGTTAGGGTCGGTTAACAACATCATCAAACGCCATAAAGAAACTGGGTCGATTTTACCACAACGAACTGGAAAATGTGGTCGAAAACGTAAAACCACCAAAAAAGAAGACGCTCTTTTAATAAAAAACAGTAAGATCAACCCTAGTTAAACGAGTGACGACTTACAAAAAGATCTTGCGGCTGCAGGTACCGTTGAGGATGCCTCAACAGTTCGATGACGTCTTCTAGAAGTTGGGCGAAAAGCAAGAAAACCTCTGAAGAAATAACTCCTCAATGATGTAATGAAAAAGAAGAGAATGCCTTGGGATCGAAAATATAAAGAATGGACAGCGGATGAATGGAAAAAGGTGCTATTTTCGGACGAGAGTCATTTTTTCGTGCAGGGTATGAAACCTCAATATGTTCGAAGATCCGATGGTGAACCCATTTCAACAGCCCATATCCAGCAGACTGTAAAACATCCTGTAAAGCAAATATTTTGGGGTTGTTTCTCTTAATTTGGTAAAGGATCGTTAGTTCCAATAACAGGAATGATGAACAGTGACAAATATATCGAATTATTGGAAAGTCATCTGGTTCCTGAGCTGTCAAAAGTGAATGCAGAAACCCCAATTTTTCAACAAGATCTGGCCCCGTGTCATGCGTCAAAGAAAGTTAAAAAATATTTTGCAGAAGAGGCTATAACTTGTTTAGATTAGCCTGGCAACTTGCCAGACCTTAATCCCATAGGCATAGAAAATTTGTGGGCTATATGCAAAACTAAATTGAGGAAAATGGACGGCACAACCAAAACGAAGCTGATGGAGTCAGTAATTGAAGTATGGTACCGGGATCCAAAAATCGTTGAAAACTGTCAAAAACTGGTGGAATCCATGCCAAAACGAATACAAATGGTGCTTAAAGCCAAGGGCGGACAGATTAAATATTAATTTTATAAATTCATTACTTAATGCCACTTCAAATAAATAATACAAGTTTTTTTTTAAAAAAAGTGTTTGTTCACATTAATCTGCACAAGACTGAACACTGTCATTCTTTGACGTTTGTGTTCTGTCATAGTCACCATTTCACCATGGAACGCTACACCATTCAACAACGCGTCGAAATTGTGATAATTTATTAAAATTCGTATTCTCTTCGCCAATATTTTCGCTAGCTACTAAATATTTACGACCGAAAAGATTTTTAGTTGAACGGTTCTTGAACAAGCAAAATCGCCGCTTACATATTCCGAAACGAGAATGGCCAGGCGGTAACTGTCAATGGCGAACGTTGTCGGGCCACGATAACTGACTTTTTGTGGCCTCAATTGGATGCCATGGACCTGGACGACATCTGGTTCCATGGCACAACGTTGCCATACATCGGACGTTACATTGCAGTTTTTGCCAGAATGCGTACTATTTTCCGAAGATGCGATGTAGACTGCGATGTAGGGCTGCGTTAAGTCACTGGTTTATGGCAACAAACCAACAACAATTGACCAACTGGAGAACAACATAATTCAAACCATTTGGTGAGATCCAATCCAACTTATGCAACAGATTCATACAAAATTGGACCTCGGATCGAGTCCTGTAAACGAATTCGCGGAGGCCATTGGAATGATATCAATTTTAAACCTGATGTTATTGAAAGTACTTTAATCTGCATTAAAAGTTTCTGTCATATCTCACATAAAAATAACGACGTCAAATAGCCGATTGACCCAAGATTGGGTTCGAACATTCAATTTTATACCTTTTGTTCGCTCAGATTAAATTACCGCTGTATAGCGCGGCTATTTGTTTTTAGTCTTAACATAATATAACTCAATTTTTCAATGTGACAGCAGTATCGTACTGTATAAACATGTAAAACACACACCCTGGAATATTTGTGCGACTGGTTCTTATGCTGACCATACACTATTGAACTCAATCGTCAACTAAAGCCAGAACTACATCGGAACAAAAGTGATAAAAAGTAGAAGTGTGCACACACTGAAAGCTCACTCAATTCCAACTGACCAACAGCGCCATTAACGGATGAAATTATTATTTGTTTGACATTTGAAAGCTCCAGGAAATGTATTTCTCCGCAACCATGCACATTTATTCGTTAATAGTGGATGAATAATAAAAAGGAAAATTGGTTTCAAGCCTAAAATTCTAAAATTCTAAATTCTAAAATTCTAATGTACGGGAATAATAAAATCGGTATTTGCTTTCGTGAATATACATACGTCTAAAATCATCTTTTAATTTCATCGGAAATCAGCTGGTATACAAAAAAGTGAAGAAGCGCCTTCTATTGTCGAGCATTTTATACAAAATCCAATTATAACTACTGGAATTGGTTTAAGTATTTGGTTGGAAGAACTACTGGAAAGCTTTTGTGCAACATCACCGCGGCGAAAGCTAGGGTATGCTCTAGCTTTAGCCACGGTGAGTTTTTTTCATTTGAGAGGAAATGATACAGATGTGCCTGCGATGGAAGAGTACAACCACAGATAATATAGTTTACATTGTTTGTTTAGTAAACTATATTATCTGTGGTACAACCTATTGTTTTGACTTCGTTGTACTTTTTATCACTTTTGTTCCGATGTAGTTCTGGCTTAAGTCGGTTGTTGTTGAAATCAACCCGTGTGTGGGGTTATTAACCCTCTAACGGGCAAGATCGTAATATTGGTCGGATCAAGTTCAAATTTTTTTTTTTTGCAATTAAATATAGGTAAAAGAAGCTTAAGTTTGAAATTTTAGGTAAACATTTTGTCCGGAATAACCGCCAGGTAAGAAATAGTAAAGACCGTCTTAAGACGATCTTGCCGGTTTGCATGTAAAAAGTACATAGGTAAATATTTATCTACTAAAGAAGTCTCATTCAGAAAAAGAGTTAGAGAAGTTATAAAACATATTATTTTCTATGGTAGTAATCCCAGAAACCATTTTTATCGACTGTACCACATAAACGAAGATCGGAACAAATGACTTGTGTATCTAGGCTTGCCACCTTTTAGAAAATTTCGTGGAGGTCTTAAAAAAATAAAACTTTTTTTAAAACTTAAAACGGGTATATTGCCCAATTATTACAAAATAAATAATAAAATAACAATTTAATGAAAAACGGATAAATAAATAGACTGATGCAGAGTTTCTTGTTTTGGTAAGAACTTTCAGGATCAAATCTTAGACCCGAGACGATGACCTGAAAAGTGTCAGACAGTGGAAGTGAGAGGAATTAGATTTTGTTTTAGCATAGGTCTGTTCCCGTACTTGTCCAAAACAGCCGAAAACAGCACACAACTACGAAAATCAAATCCTGTTCCCGTACGAAGATTTCTCGTAGTTTTTGACAGAAAAGAGCGCTAACAAGAGAGTAAGAAATTTCCCCATGCTGCAAAATTTAGCCCAATGAATTTCTTTGGGCTGCTTTGGACAGCATTAGGCCAACTGTCAAATCTGTCAAATGTCATACGTTTTCCACTTTTTGTTGTTCAATCCGTTCCCGTACTTTTGTACACTTTTTTCTCTCTTTGACAGATATTTACCCCCACTGCTTGAAATTTGAGAATCCATAAATTTGAGTGCAGAAAGTACGGGAACGGACCTTATTTATGTGTGTCGAGGACATTTTTCTTTTTGTGGAGGACGGAGGACATCACCTTTCAAAGGAGGACTGTCCTCCTCAAAGGAGGACGGGTGGCAAGCCTATGTGTATCCGACTTTTTACAATGTTTGTACTTTTTTCCCTTTTCTTTCAACCCAAATTGATAAATGATTTTCACCACCGAACACCCGCAACTTGATGAACAGCTGATCGATTTGACGGCTGACAAGTTGGTTGAGGAAAAATTAAAAGACTTTGATATTAGGAAGTTGATTGGGAAGCCTTTCAACTGAGTTAGTACAGTGTGTGGCCGAATATCAATTTAGTGTTAAACTCAATTGACAATCGAATTGAATTGTGTATGGGCTACTTTACAAACCAATAAATATATGGGACAATCGAGAGGCGTTAATAATAAATGTGCATTTGGACCAACTCGTGTTGGGCCTTACAATCGGATCTCAAACTCCACTTAATTATTTGCAGATCAAATTGGCTATTTAAAAAGTCAAATGGGAAAATCAGATCTATGATTAAACCAATTACTCGCTGAACAGTCAATTTAAATTGGAGCCACCTCCACTACATTCAGTTGGCTTTTCTGTTAACAGTTTTATTGCGATTTGATCCAGACTATGTACGAATATATCGCACCAGACTTTTGCATTATTTTGTTTTTGAAGGTTATTAACGAATGGCCATTTAATGTGAGTTCTGTTTTTATGAGTTTCAATATTCCGGTCTGAAGGACTGAAGAAGACCTATTAACTTAGGTGACCTGATGTAGTAAAATAAACGTTGTCGTAATGAGATAACAAACTTATGCTGTGGAAAGTTGTTTTTAGGAAAATAAATTTGCAACCGTTGCGCTGGCTGACTAGGATTATTTTTATGACAAACTAGTAAAATGGTAATGATACCTTAAAACATGCACCGTTCGTATACTAAGCCAATGGAACTTTGGAGACAGGCGCGGGTATGGTGGTAATAAATTTTCCTCTAAACTTTCATCCATGGTACAGTAGCTGCCTAAGTTTTACTCATCATCACCATTCATTGTCACCTTTCGCATCTGTCTGTGTTCGTACTTTAAGTATGTTCCTTGCACTATTACTATCTATGCTTGTTTGTTAGGTGTGTACTCGAGCGCAGGCATATGAATATACGCCATTGTTGGTGTTGTTGTGCGCTGAATACACCAGTGCCTTGCATGAGATTATCGCTGCGAAATGACTAGGTACCGCTATTATTTATAACATAAAATAAAATAAAAGGATACTTTTTCCTGCGATGATTCTATAACATATGAGTCTGAAGTTTGTTTTATAAAATAATTTTGGAGGTACAATTTCAATAGAAAAAGCATTAGACGAAAAAAAGGCGTGAGTACCAGGAACTCGTGAAATGTGATGTGTAATCATACGTTTGTGTATAATGGCGGATAAACAGGGAATGTGCTAAGAGAATTATAACAGAGAACACACTAATACTAAGTTTGGTTACGCGTGACGGACGACGGCGAAACATTTGCCAATACCGAGAGCTTAGATGTTTACACATCAAAAAAGAAAATTAATTCTACAATCTAATGTAAGATAAGATAGTTATGCTACAGACACTGCGCAAGTGTTTTCAACTTGCTTAACATTAAATAGTTCATATAATCGAGATTCCACTATAGGAGTATGCAGGGCCGTCTTCAAACATTCGGCGCCAGGGTTACCTCTGAAAATTTCCGGAAAGGGTCCAAAAAGGGGTCTCTGGCGAAAAAATAGGTCCCATATAAAATTGAAGAATCAGACGGGGGTAGGATAAGTATTATTTTATTAATTTTTTTTGTATTCTTGTCAAGTTGCTTAAAAATATATAAAGCTTATGCATAAAAACTCTTAAACAAAACAAAACGAAAAAATCAGTTCATTTAAAAAAAGCAATTCATTTAAAAATAAAGTAACATAAAGAAAAGAAACAAGAAAAGTATTTGAACAAAAAGTTATGATTCGGAATACCTAATTGTTAGAAATGAAAGCCCTAAACTTATGAGTTATGAATTAAATTCGAGTTAGGGACCCACTCTTCTAACTCTTCATCTTCCAAAACATTTAATGCGGATAGCATTTTTTTTACATTAACAATAGTAGAAGTATGACAAACTGTCTGTCTCTCGTTCTTGTCGTTCATATGCTCGCGCTGTGTGTTAACATTATAAAGGTATTCATATCCCCTTAAGCGTGCGTAGGTTATATATATATAAAAAAAAAAAACACGCACCATTTATTTGAATGTGTCTGTCTGTTTACAGGAAAACTTTACATTTTGGCGTTGGCAAACACATACATAGATAGAAATCGGGTTAATGCAAAAGTGTGATTGCTGTCGGTGACTTTGTCTACTAAAAGCAGTGAAGGAATTTCGGTTGAATGTGTCAATTGTTTCTCAATTTGTAGAAAGGGTCCGAAAAGGGTTCCTTTTTACAAAAAGGGTCCAATTTCGATGATTTTCAAAAATACGGGTCGTGGGGTCCGTGCCATCAAAAAGGGATCCATTTGACCCCAAAGGGTCCCAAAGGTAACCCTGTTCAGCGCCCGTGGGCTACTTAAAATAATGCGCCCCTCTTTGTAAGAAAATGGTACAAATGTTTGGTGAAACCATGAATATTTTATATGTTTTTTATATGTTGGTAAAATAGGCCACTGATAGCCTTTTTTGATTGTATTCCATGGGTTAGCCCAGCTATACGATACAATAAAACATTATTTTCAAAATTACCAAGAAGTGAAGAATGTTGTAAGTTGTAGAATTTAATATAACGTTAAAACTGTTCTCAGCCGAAACTGAGAAATAGCAGAGAGAAGTACAGATCCGTTTGCGTACTTTTGCACCAAATGTTCGTATTCTGTCAAATTTCGAAGAGTGGGAGTGCAAGATATGAAAATTACGAAGAACAAACAAAAAATTAAAAATGTATGTATGTGATTGAAAGATTTTTTAAATCTGCCCAAATTTCTCACACTCTCTTTTACGAAAAACTACGAAATTTTTCAACGGGCTTTCGTAACTTTTCGTAGTTTTGGGAGAGAACACTAACGGGCCGGACCGGAGTTAAGTCACAGAGAACCTCAAGAAACAGACTTTTCACGCGATATTGAAACACGTTTTGAAATTAGGCACAAGTATGGTAAGCGATGCCTTTTGTTAACAGTGATGTCAGTAGAGAGGTGTTTTTAAGCACAGTGACGTTTTACGAAGCCAGCCGAAGAGAACCCGGCGAAGTTGATGAGCCTGCAGTAGTATGGCTGGCACTTGATAGAAAACTGACGCAAACCGAAAAAAAAACTAAACGGATTTCATTGATACACTATACCAGTATAAGTGGCCGGAGAAATTATAGAAACACACATAATTATACCCAGACTCCAAATTGCCAAAATTTGGTGGTTTTTGTTATGAAAAGGTTTTAGATCAAAATTACTTATAACCATGTAAATTACTAATAGAAAATAACGAAAATATATAACACTAACAAAAAATGCCGTCTCCCAAAAGGCTTGCGCCCTGTGGCTATAGCCCATTTAGCCCTGTGGTTAGGGTGACCCTAGGTGTATGGAAAATGCAATGACATCTTCCAGGTATCGATATCTACTCTTTTAAGGGGTTCACTGACTGGATACGATACGAGACGAACAAGAGTAGGTGTATTATGCTGGCCTTTTCGTATGTCACTCTTTGATATAAGCTTATAAACCTTGGTATTTTCTCTGAATTTTTAGTTCCCTACTTGCTATCGGCTCAAGATCCCACTTTATAGACAGTTTCCCACTGTAAGGCATTCGCAAAATATGTCTTTCTCGTCTTATTCACTTCCCCCGCAGAGTCGGTAAGATTCCTTTTCAGATAGTTCCAGTTTTACAAACCCTTACGTCTTCTTTGTATTTATTTTGCAACTTTTTTGCCACAAGCTCGTAGCTTGCCATTGGCCTTTGCATTTGGCCCAGTATTATATCATCGCATTTCCTGATTATTGAATCCATGCGATCAAAGGTGCCCAGGAAATACCAGCAATCACTTCTCGAGCTCATTCTAATTGACTGATTAAAAGCGTTTTGTTAATCTTAAGAATAACAGTATTTTAAAGGGTGTTTTTTCGGTGGTTGTTATAGGGATTACACTAAGGTAACTTACTTACTTAGGTCGCGCGGCAGTCCGGGGTGGACAAAGGCCTCAATCAACAACCCCTTCCAGTTAGCCCGGTCATTAGCTTACTGCCTCCAGTTGCACATTACAAGTTGGCTGAAGTCTTATTCTACTTGTGCGCGCCACCTTAGGAGAGGTCGTCCTCTACAGCGCTGACACTCCGGATTAGAGTCGAATATTCTCCGAGCCGGAGCGTTGATGTCCATACGCTCTACATGTCCTAGCCATCTTAAACGCCCAATGTGCAGTTTTTTGACCAGGTCGATGTCGCTGTACAACTCGTTCATTTCGTGGTTGAATCTTCTCCTCCAAAACCCGTCAACGCAAACGGGACCGAATATCTTACGCAGGATTTTTCTCTCGAAGCGACCAAAGATATCTTCATCCGCTTTCGATAAAGTCCATGCTTCAGCTCCATATAGCAAGCCTGAAATGATAAGGGTCTTATATAGAGTCTAGAACTTAGGTTACCCACGCACCAATAAATTCTCTTACGTAGGTACTAATTTATAAATCAAACAATGATTTTTTAATTCAAAAATAAATAAGGACACTTCAAGAGGGACTGTGACAACTAATTTGTCAACGCAATCATATTTTTTGTTCGTTCTATTTATTTTGTGAATTGTGACCTTAATCGTTCTCTTTAATGCCATTAATAATAGACGATTATTTAATTTTGTGGGAAATATTCCCTGAAATGGGATTTCTCCATGGGAATTTATCACCATGGGCTATTAAAATGAATTGTTGAAAATTGTACGGAATCATTGGGTTTGGGTAGGGTTGAATGATTACGACGGCCTTCGTCGTGTTGGTTGTGTTTTTCTTAAGAAATAATTAAATGGCAGTTAAGTACTTGTGCCTTTAAGACACTTCGATTGGCAACAGCACAGAGAAACTAGTTAAGTGGGCCAGAGCTAATTATCACGAAAAGTAACAACGGTTGGTACTGGCAAGGAAACAAATTGAATCCAATACAGTTTGCTATATATTACGATATACACATACAATCATAGTCTGGTTTGCTCATTATAGAAAATCAATAGTTTTGCACAGGATATCAGAACAATTCCCCTCTGTACAAGTTGTCTGAATCAAATATTTAAGATTTAAGAAGAAAATAGTTAAGAGCCAGTGGTGGATTAAATGAATAGAGCGCCCTAGGCAAAGCATCTCATCGACGCCCTTCTGGCAGCCAGCCTAAAAAAAATATTAATATTTGATAAAAAACAAAAATAGAGATTTGAATGTTAGTACAAATATGTTAGCTCATATGAATGTATATTTTTTATTAACTGGACATTCAAGTTAAAGTATTAAAAATGTCTGCGTCTACATTTTTGCCTTACAAAATTATCAATAATATCATCATAGTTTAAAGAAAGCATTAAGTCGGATTCGATATTTAGTATTGCCAAAGAATTTAATCCTTTTCGAGTCATGGTCGCTCGAAGATAATTTTTTACTCTTTTAAGACAGGGAAAACTCCTCTCACCACTGCAATTGCTTACTACCGTCGATACGCACATTCTTAATGCTATACCTACATATATTGCGGTAGATTGTCTCAAGTTCTTTTCTTAAAATCGTTGGTTCTTCGAGGCAGTACTCCGTCTCGAGCCAAAATTGTTAAATAAGAGCGAAGCACTTTTCGAAATCATCAGAATACACTGTTACCAACATGCATGCTCTATTTTTAACTTCCTTAGAGTTCAAATCAACCAAATTTAAATTGCTGTACGTTTCTCTTCGTCTATCTGTAATAACTAAATAACATGTCACTTTAAATGTTTCCCGACCAGATAATAAAAGAGTAATATCTTCGGCAGATTTATCTGGAGTGACCTTCCTTTTTCGGATCCTCTTTGTGTCCTTCTCATATTCCTTGACTAATGAAAGTTCTCTAGTTTCGCTGAAATAAGTTGAATCAGAGTGTCATATATGTATTTGTATACCTGTACAAATATCAATATGAACGGACTGTAATTTTTTGTTGGTTTTGTTAACATGAACCAAAATAAAACCCCAAATCACGATAATGAAAGTAGTTTCTAGACGTTCTAATTTCAATCGTATGCCTTTAGCTTCACAAACAGCAGAACGCTTCTGCTCAGGATTACTCTCGAAAGCTTTCAAAGCAATGGCAAATTCTGGAAATGATGCCTTCATACTTTTATAAGCATCTGCTCGAGCTGACCAGCGTGTGTCCGAGAGTGTTGCATACTATGGTATAGTTACATACGTATGTACATATATACAGGCGTTGTAGTAAATATAAAGAAGATAAGACACGATTCGGAATCTCTAGAATCTAAGAATCTTTTTAATTTGTTTTGGTTATTTTTCAAAAGTTGCGCGCATGTGTCTCGTTGTAAAAAAAAACTTCGGGTAGGCGCCCCTTGTAACCTCGCAGTTGCCAAGTTTGCCTTAGGGATAATCCGCCACTGTTAAGAGCTTTTCACATTTGCTTTATCACGCTACTATGTACTTAGCTTATATTAAGCTTAACAAGATTTATGTGCATTTCTTCTAAAATCGCGACCGAGATTTCATAAATCAGCATGGCGTCTTAATCAAGAAAGTGGGCTCCATTCCACTTTAATCAAAAAGTAACTTCTTTTTTTTGTAGATTTATAACACCACCCCTTAAATTGAGGGGCACGATTATGGTATGCCAGCATTTTTTAAACTCTAACGAGCGAGCTTGAAAGTAATTTATCTTTTTGTTCAAAGGGGTAAATATTCGTAACGTATGTCGACACATTAACCTCTGTATGCCACCTCTTAATTTCATCTTGACGCGGTGACTCCATGGTGCGTTGTACCTCGATTTGCGATTGTGTTTCAATCCCTTTGTGTAAGGTCGTTCGTGTCGGCTAATGTGAAAATGGGTGAAAGGTGTTTCAATCCATTAACCACTTCTTTCTGTATTCTGTAGCAGGTGAAGAATTTTCTAAATGAAATCAGCGATGGTGTATAAGTATAGTCTAAAATCAGATTGAAATACTTAGTGTAGATACAGATACCTTCTATGTTTACATACATAGTCGAAACCCAGGTGTATTCGAAGTCAGGGTTATCAAAAAAAGAGGTGGTGGTGGTGGAACGACTGTTAATGGGCCAAAGAAACCCCTAATGGGATTACTGGCAGAAGAGTAGCCGGTCCCTTACCGTAGATGTAGGGTTGTTCGATTTATTTTATTTTTTTTTCTTTAGTTATGAGATACCCAAAACACGACCCAAAACGTCCACTATGATTTGAGAGTATATTCACCAATTGTACCATTTACCGCCATATAATATGCAGGCAATGGATAGGCTTAAAAATGCCATGTAATAAATGAGATGTTAGCCATGGGAATCAACAAAAATGGGACATCTATTGATCAAAGTCAGCATAGTAGACGACTGTCCATGGGAAGGGGCCAAAGTTAATGCGAGGCATTGTTGCCCCGACAATGACATGTTGCACCTACATAGAAAGGAAACTCCTCTGGAAATACTAAGGCTTACAGAAACTTATGGCATGTACAATTTTTTTCAAAAAAATTAACACTGCTGCTCGTAAGGATCTAACCCAAAACTTAGCATCTGACAAACTTCTTTCATAAGACCAGAGCATTTAATTGCGGTAACATAGCCTGAGATTCAATTCCACACCTTCGAAATGATGAACTCATTGGTTGGATCTTGGAGTTGCTTAAGAAGAGCCTCATTAGGAAGCTTCTTCAAAAAACTGTGCAACAAGTAGATTCGCGGAAGACGAGTATATCCTCGTCAGTGGAAACAACATTCTTATTGCATTCAGCACCTTGTTTGCATCAGCATTGCCGGGGCTATGAAAGGAACACTCACTGCCGCTATGAAAATCCTTCTCACCATGCCTCCGTCATAGAAAATGAAGCTTGAAAAGCGGTATGTCGAATTGGTACGCAGCTTGGAAGGCACGTAGTCTTTGGGGACGGTGGTAGAAGTGACAGCATAGCGGAGCTTCTGGATTCAGTACTAGGAGCCTCACAAGAAACTCTGGATACTACAAGCTCAAAATATAATCTTGAGCATATAGGTAGGTTCCAATGTCGTCTTCCAAATCGCCTGGTCTGATCATATTAAGGAATCTTTCCCATTGCGAGAGCTTACAACTGTTTTTCAAGCAGAGATGTTTGCTATCCATAAAAAATAAAATAAATATTTGGCTTCAGCAGTCCTAGGTAGAACCAAGCCTAACTTCCCGCAACCATTTGTGTGTGCGTTATATTTTTGCACGAATGGAAGGGACCTACAATTTTCTGCCGTCTCCGAATGGCGAGTTGGGAAGCTTTACACGACAAATGATACTCTTGAATGCTTGTCAGGCATTCGGAAGAGGTGGGCACTGTGAAAGACTGTTTAGGTGTTTGCGGCGGGATTCGAACCCAAGACCGCTGACTCAGTAGTCCGACGCACTAACCACTTGCGCTACGGTGCCCACCCCTCAACTCATTATTACGAGGGGTGCAATCGAGTATGCTATCCATAACCCAGTACATACTGCACGCACCTAATGAAAAAAATTAAAAATGGAAGGACATCTACATCTGCTCTAACTCTGATAGCCAAACACCTGTCCAAGTTAGTAGACGCGGCAAGGTGCAACAGAACAACATTTCTTTTACGCCTTTATGTAAATCAAAAAACCCTTACGGTACTGGTCACAGGGTCCACTCCATTAGACGAGAACTCAAACAAAACTGCTATCAGATTCTCGGGCTTTTGCGAAATGTGCCTGGAAGATGACGAGTCAGCTAGACACTTTATAAGTGAATATACGGTCTTCGCTGGGATCAGAAAGGCCAACCTAGGCAATTACATCCTTCGAGATGAAGATCTACTTGAGCTCAATCTTGCCCAAATCCTGCGCTTTACGAAAGTGATCTACTGATTTAAATCAACGTTTGGCTCAATAAAAAATCGCTTACTCGGTAAATGGTTTGGTTTCTCATCAAAATACAAGGACCAACAGGTCGTGGTACATGCTTGTTGTCTTATATGAAGGTGATCCATACAGGTGATACATACATAAAGGCATACAGGCCCACCATCTTGAAACAATGGAAAAAAGAGAGACACTCTCAAGATGCCAAATTCTGTCAATTTCTTTGCAAAAAGCTTTTAAACTACAAACAAACATATCTACCAATCTCCCACAGCCGTCTAAACGAAACATAGGAGACGGGGAAGACAGAACCTACAGGCAACGGTAATATTATTTTTATGTCACTCGCGGGGTGTTAATTTTTCGGCTGTGATGCTAAATAACAGCTCAAAGAGACCAATCTACAATTAAATTCAAATTACAATTAAAAGGAAAATGAGTGAAGTTTACTTGATGTCTAAAGTCGGTTGAATAATATTCTCTTTAAAAATGTCTACGTAAATTTTATGGTTGACATATTTTACGGTATACATTATATACTTATGTATGTAGCTGCACCAGTGTGTTACAAATTGTAAATGGTCTCGTTAAAATAAAGATTGCGAATACGTACTATGTGGAATGGTTTAATGGCAGCTTAGGAGCATTAAAATGTGCAAAACAAAAAAAACATTTTTTTGTTGTCATAGAGTTCCCCAAAAGGACGAAATTAGTGATTGGATCTTCCAACATTATATCATTTCATACAAATGGCTTCGTAATGGGTTTCCAAGTAAAAAATAATAATTGGTGCTGAGCATTGGAGATTTCGCACAAAGTAGGTAAGCTTAGCTGAGAAAATAGGATCAGATTGATAAGTAGAGAGCTTTAAAAAGTACATACCAGGATAGAAGAAGAAAGTTTCAATGGAAGAACAATTAGGGACACAATAACGTAAGCGGACGAATTGGATGAATATAATTTTGTTAAAGATACAAATCAATGAATTGCAATCGAAATAGTTATTGTGAGATTTGCTGTAATTTAAAAAAATATATTTAAAAATGAGTAAATGGGCAATAGTATAATCTTAAAGGATTTAAAAGGTTGGATAAGAATTTATTTTCTGTTATAATATCTCTATCTCTATTATACGTATGTATTATGCACAATATTGGCAAGTTTTAACGTAGATAAGATAGTGCATTTTTAACCGTAGACCTTGTGCAGATCTTGCGCAGACCACGCCAACAGGCTGGGAATCCTTGCCATTGACTTTCTTTACAGCTACATGGATGGTGAGGAGGAGGAATCCCCCTATCACCTCCTATGCAGCTGCCCAGCACTCTCCTCCATAAGAAAAAAGATTCTGGGAGAATACTTCTTAATAGATTTACAAGACATTTCCTAAACGAATATCAATAAAATATGGGAATTCATCCAATACTCAAAATGGTTCCAAGAGTACCGATGAGAATCGGCTCATGTGGCAACACAATGGACCTACTTTGGTCGAAGTGAGTCCTACCGAAGGCGGTGGATAACCGTATGATGAAATATAATTTCAGGTATCTATATGGCTACTACTATATTCTGGAGCTCCAATTTTCTCTCACTTATGGTGGGCTCGATATTTGCTGTCAAAATGTTGATTTTCTCAAAGATAAGAAAATTACGAAAAATTAAACGAAAGCGTTGAACAACAAAAAATGCGAAATGTATGTGATTTGATAGATTTGACAGTTTTCATATATCTACCCAAAGAAATGTCTTGTGCTAAAATTCGCAGCATGGGGAGATTTCTTGCACTCTCTTATACGAAAAACTATGAAATTTTTGCGTACCTAAGCGAACGGGTTTTCGTAACTTTTCGTAGAGTTTCGTAGTTTTGGGAGCGTACGCGAATGGACCTACCCAACAGGAAATGAAGCGCTTCAGAAGGACTGTATAAGCGCATACGAAGTTGCTCGAAGCGCTTCCTGACTATATGCCGCTCCGTATCCCTTTTACATTATGATGTCCGCTTATGTAAGCGCTTACGCAAAGATTACTATGAAGCGCTTCTAAAGCGCTGCAGGGGAAGCCAAATGTAAGCGCTTTCGCAAAGATAACTAGTATGAAGCGCTTCTAAAGCGCTGTAGGGGATGCCAGATGTTAGCGCTTACTCAAAGATAACTATAAAGCGCTTATTGATTGATTCAGGGGAAGGTATATGAAAGCACTGACGCGTTTTATAACATCAAAACTCTTTTATGTACCTTTATTCCTGTAACATAATCATTTAATTATTTATAATTACATCATAAAAAAATTCTTAATTCTAAAAAATAACGAAAATAAAAATGCTCTTGGAACTTAAAAAACTTACACTTTCAAAATTTTGGAAGCCAAAACTTTTCATTTTTGACTTTCCCTAAAAAGTAAAAATTAGTGGATTGTTATTATACCTATTCATTAGAATTATCTTACCGTACACAAATTTGTCGAAAATTAAACTATGTTACAATAAAACCACTGAACAATACTTAAGACTGAAATATAATTTCACAACTGAGCGCAATTTTTCAAAAAATAATGTTACAGCTACTGTCTAGACAGCATTTGTCCTTCATTCTTCGCAGTTTATACATAGTGCTTCCCAGGAGCTTCCTCACAGTATAAACAGTAAGCATACTCACTGCATAACAATGCTTCTTATAAGCTTCTAAATGATCTTTTTTAAAGCAGTCCTTTATTCAACGTATATTTTGTACCAGGTGCTTCCACGAAGCTTCCTAGAGTTATGAAGAGTAAGCGCTCAATCTCTGCATACTTGAGAATTCTTCATTCGATGTATGTTTTGTACTAGGTGCGTTTGTGGTCGATCACGAATTTCTGGTCGATGCTTTTTTTGAGAAATGTGAAAGTGTTTTATACACATAAAATGGTAGCAATATTAATAAAAATGACGTTAAAAATATTTTAATATTAATTCAAAAGCAGGGCAAAGTAGGTTACAAACAAAAATCAATTGTAGCTTTTGGTTTTATTTATGGAAACAAATCCTTATACCGCGAAAGGAGTTTGTCCAAAAACTCAAGCAGATATGCGATGGAGAAAGATAATAAATAATCATTATTTAACTTATTCTCCTTAGTTTAATACCACAATATGATGAAATAAAATTAAATAACATTAGTTGCAATTTTAATTAATTTTTATTTCCTTTATTCTACAAATTATAAGGACATGGGTTTAAGAATTTTTCAGATTTCTACCGCTTCTTCGTTTCCAGAAACTTCTTTGCCACAATGTGCTGCATTTCCCCATTCCTCAACCATCGCTAAGTTACAACTCAATTAAAATTTTCTATTCTAAATAACATCTAATACGAATAAATAATTATGAAAACAATAGCCAAACAACTGTCAAAAGTATGATGTATTTACAATATTCACATTTTTATTCACTATTCTTCTATCGATTAAGCTAGACAATACGAAAGCCAAAACCAATCGACGCAATTGACAATTATTCTCGTGACGATCATTGATCGACACTCACAATAGGGGTCCCAGTTAAAAAAATTCAATGTTTTACAGAATATTCAATGGATTTTATTACATAGCCATAAATCTGCCGTTTCTGTTACAAAGTAGAAATTAATCTTAACTTGAAGGAACACAGGAAAATGTCAAATGGCTCGAATGACGATAAATAGTCGGTATTGGCAACGCTATTGGGTAATGCAGATTGATATTATTGAACCGCAAAATTAGACCCCAGGTAATAAGACCCCAAAAGTATAAATTAAATCAGGCCCCAGAAATGTGCATATAATGCAACCACAGCTAAAATGGTCTAAGCTTGGGGTGCAATTTCATTCTTTAGGGCATTATTTAATTTTTTCAATTGTAGCCTGATATCATAATAATATATGAGTAGAGTACACCAATACCCCGGATTGCGTCGTTTCGAAGTTGCGTCGTGATGATCGTGATTTCGAAGCTGTGTCGTTTTTATTTTAGTTTGCGTCGTTCACATAATTTTGTAGTTTCGAAGTTGCGTTGATTTGTTTTCGGTTTGCGTTTTTGCTATTACTTTTATTTATTTATTACTAGCTGGCCCGTTCTCGCTTTGCTTCGCCTTCCTACCACATTTATTGGATGTAGTTGATGAAATTTTGATTTACTTTGCTGTCTTAATAGACCAAGAGCCCGCAGTAATTTTCGGTTGTAAATAGTAACCAAAAGAGTCAGTGTTACTCTTATCACGATCCCTCCGATAAATCCGAACATGAAGAGAAATATAGGGTGTCCCAGTTTAGAGGTAGATATAATCCGTTAACTGTAAATTCCTGCAGATTAGCGAACGAAAAATCGTATGACAGTGGCGTATATTTTCAGCCCGTCGAAGTAAGGGACCTCCGATTCGGTGGTAGGACCACTTTAAATGATATTACTTCTGAACTACTACAGATACAAAAACAACTTCTTAAATTTCGGAGAGGCAATTAGAAGCGCATACGAAATGTTGAAGACTTTATGTACATCTAAGCAGTCATAAAAAAGTAATGGCCCCTTAAACTCAAAATTTTGAAAATTGGTTGTTTCAATTTCTTACCTTAAATGCATTTTTCTCAAAACTTTTACTTCATAAAAAGCTCTTTTTGTACTACACTTTGATCTTCGGCGAATTCTCTAAAAATTATGTTAAACAACTTTTTCACGTACGGCTAACAGAGGCGGTAGTTAAAGCCATTTTTCGTCAGATAAAAATGATAAAAAAAACTATGCAAAACAATACATATTTCATATTGAAAGCCGGAATTTTTTCTTTCGGGTCCATGGCAGCGAAATATTCTCATGTGGACCATTTTGTTGGCCACTTGCTGTATCAATTTGATGTAATCGAGCATTTCATTTTAATTTTGCATTTCGACTTATTCGCCCAATATCAGGCCGATTAGATCTCTAACTAATTTTCGCTGAAAAATTGACTGTATTCCGCTTTGAAATATAATTGCCAATGCCAACTAAATGATAAAAGATAAAACAGAACAGATAAAGAAGAAGAACCCTGCAAAAAAAGATTAGAACTCAATTCCAATCCAATTCAATAACCTTAAAATTGCACTCAAGTATAACACACGAAAACGAAATACAATTACACGAATACGACACACCTCTCTACAAAACTTTACCAACTGCACTACTCAACTAACTTTTGTAGTGTTACACACATACATGAACATAATGTAAACAAAACAGAAAGAAAAAAAATACGCACCAACAAAACCTTTGCGCTTGAGCGCTGACGCAGAGCAGCGCAGACACATACACAAATCCATTCCACTCAGATTTAACGCGTATTTATAGGAAAATAGAGAAATACAAATTACGAAGAGAGATCGAAAGGAAACCAAAAGAAGAAAACACCACTGAGATTGGTTTCAGAACAATGATCAATTGAAAAATTAATTAAAAAGGGCATTTTACAAAGATGTTATTTCTATTGCTCAGCTTGTAGAGCACGTAGAAATATAATTTTGGACTTAAAAGACGCGTATTTTAAAGCTCTTAAAGCTGATCTGAATTTCAATAAAATAGACGAAGGAGAAGTTTACCTTTTTTAGGTTCAAAGTCTAATTATTGAATTTCTTGGTTTTCGCACTTATAATTAGATATATGCACGAATCTGCTCCTTATCAAAACCTAATCAACACAAAAAAAATTATCAAAATCCGTTTAGCCGTTTGCTGTGTAGGTCCATGCAAAGGAATTTTCACTTTGTTTTATATTATTAGGGATTATTTTTTTTTGTAAAAAGCGGATTCCCCCCTTATTTCACAGGGATTGGAATTATTTTCGGATAATGATGCTAACGAAAACCGTAGTTTAAAAGTAACAAAATCTGTGACAAGCGTTATCAGTTGTTACAAAGAAATTTACTTGGAGAAAAAGGTAGTGAAAATTCAACAAACTATAGACCAATTTTTAATAAAATCAACACGACACCTAAATCAGTCAATAGAAACGTCCACTGAAATTTTAAAATGAATTAAATGTCACATAATAACAAAGTATTGAAGTTATATTTTCTGTAGAATTATTTTTTAATTATTTGATATTTGAAATTACATATGTATATACCTAAAAAGGTTTGGTTTTTTAATGATATATGTATTGTGGCAACACTGGAAAACAAAAGTAAAAAATAGAAATAAGAATTGAAGAGAGGCTGCCGGTTAGGTAGGGATAGAGTAGAAAGTAGAATGGAAGAAGAGATTCATTCAACATTGGGAAGCGAAAACGAACGGACGGCTTTTTAAAAGATATAATAAAATTTAGTAATAAAGTTGCGTTTTATTTCGTTTTTAACTATCGGAACAACTCTTAAAGTATGTATTTTATTCTGGTACCAATTAAACCAAATGTAGTGAAAATACTTGGGAATCGCCAATTCGATTTGCATCGTTTCGATTTTCGTCGTGTTTTCCTGGTCCCAATTAACAACGCGAACCGGGGTATTAGTGTATAGCCCCAATGAATTTTGGCCACAAAAATAAACTGGTTATATTCATCAACAAACATCCGAAACAGGGATATGAAGAAACTTTGCATAATGTACATGTACCCAACCAGTATAGCCAACAGTGACCCCAAGTAGGGAGGTTTATGCACAAAACTTTGTAACTGATGTAACTTGATGGAAATTGCTATGATTACTTCTTTCCTACTATTACTTTAGTTTTATTTTTGGGACCTTATTTCATTGCATTGGAGCCTTATTTTTTTTTGGAAATAAGGCATCATTATTGATTATTATTATATTATGAAAAATTACCCCAATTTTGGGGCCTTATTTCATTTTTACTTTTGCCGCTTAGTTTCCTGGGGTCTAGTTTCACAGAGCCGATATTATATTTCCAATTATATTTATCCATTTTAGAGAATTATGTTCAAAAGTTATCTTTTTGCGAAACCATTTTATTTTTTTGTCGTTCGATAGCTGATCATATTAATGGGTTTCTATACGTCATTTTCAGATTGAGAATGATGTTGCATTTATTGCTTCATTTCAAAAATGCGTTGAATGCTGGCGAGATTCAATCGCCCTTTGGCCCTCACGATATATTTTTTAAAAGTAAGAATTTTTATATTGTAAGAATATTTAATGTGCACTTACATTATTGTAAAAAAGGAGCGCTAAATATTTATATACATACACATATACATAATGTATAGCTTAGCTATACTCTGTTCCACAAAAATTGTCAGTACAGGGAAGATAGGACGTTTGCCTCTCATTCTGGTTGCAATAGCTTTCATAAATCTGTCCCTCTTTTAAGCTCTCACTGGGCTACCATAGTATGCATTACAAATCGCCGCAGATCGGAAAGCAATACCATTAGGGTTACCATCTGCTCATTTAAAAACAAAATAATTTGTTGAACGAAAAAAGATAATTGTGTACAAAGTAGACACCACCTAGATTTTGATGAAATTTTAATATGTTTACGGCATGTTTACGAGTATTTTGATGTATCACTGTTATATATCGGAAACGAATACTTTACGAGATACATATAAGCTAAAACCAAAAAAAAACTCACTCTTCGTTTCCGCACCCAACACTCATCTCGCGCAAATAGCCTTCATTATAAATCACAAAAATCAGAAAATTGTTGAGCTACATTTTGACGAAAAACAAGAAAACGGAAAAAACAAAAGCCAAGTGGCAACAGCACACATAATCAAATTCATTTATGGGTTTTCAAAAGCACGAAATCCCAACGCTCTTCGACAAAAACTGAGGAAAAAGTTGTAACGATTTACTGAACTTAGTAATGGGAACACTGTTTTTATGTTCATATATTCATACACACAGCGATGGTTGATGGCGGCCAGGCCAGACGACCACAGTATACCATTAGCTCTGGTCATGATAGGATGTATGCGCATTGGACGAAAATTACAAAAACAAAAGCTGTGTAAGTCAGTGGTTTTGTTTTTATTTCAGTGGCAATTTCTGATTGACTGCCAGAAATATACATATGTACTGGCACTAGTGTCTAAAGAAAATAGCTCCCCCCTAAGGCCTGTACTGACAATTTTTGTGGAACAGAGTATAGTGTCGAGATCAAAAGAAATCAACGTAAAAAATAAGAACAAAACAAACAAGAAGTAAAAATACCAACTTGTTGATCAATCTAAAACAGATGTGGAAACCACACTTGGGTTTACGCCCCACGGGCTTTTTAAAACCATATTAAACTGATATAGATAATTTAATTTTCTATTTAATGGTTTTTTGAATTCTCGATTAATTAAAGAAATATGTTTATTTTCATTGGGTTCCATTCCAGCTAAACCGCTTTTCAAGAATGCCAAACTTTTAAATCGCTTCATTCTTGTATCCCACAATCAATCTCCCCATATGAATAGAGTCAACGAAAACATTCATTAAAAGAAACAATGAAAGTCATTAAAAGCAAAAAAAAAAAAAACGCCTCACTCAGAAAATCACTTTACTATAAAACCTCTATGCAAAGAAAAATAACAAAAACGCCCAAAACTTTTGGATATCTCCCTGAAATTTTCGCCAAGCCTCTTTGTAATTATATGAGCGATTCACGCCCCCCCCCCCCACCCGCCTGCGGTAAGCGGATATTCAAAGAAACTATGACTAGTGGGGAAAAACCAAACTATGTTAATGTATTCAGGAAACAAGTAAAAGTTTTCCGCTTTCACCAGCAAAAGGAAAACGACGAATAAAATCCTAATTATTAGATATCCTGCTAAAGCTAATTTCAATTAAGAGCAAACTGAAGTTTCCTTCTTTTCATATTTGTTTCCCGTTTGCCCACACCGTTAAACCACATCCTTTGTGGTAAATACATAGACACACACATGTGTGCAGAAGATTGTACATAGTTTAGTAACATTGAATGGCTGTTTGATTGGAAATGCTTTAATTAAATGGCTCCAGGATAGCTGCACATCTGTATGTGTATGTCTAACGAAGCTGTTTTATATTTAATATTCATAGATGCTCAAGTAGGTGCAATATGATTGTGATTGCTCTATTTTTCATTGAGTTGGTATTCGTATACTTTGTTGACGCACCTACATTGCATACGTACTTATGTATATATTTATGTGTGTTGGTTGATGCTATTTTTATATTTACATATACAGGTATTGCTATTTTTGCAGCACGTCCTTCCTTTAAAGGGTTGTCTATTTGTCGCCTGTCGCCAGTCGTAATCTAATAGGATTATCCTGAAATGTCCACGTGTCTCAGTATACCTACATATGTACATTACATACCTATATAGAGGCTGTGTTTAATTTATTTTAGAAGTTGTTAACCTTTTCGCGATTAAACTGTTTGAAATTCTGCAGTTCGTTGGCGCAAGAAGGACTAATTGCTCTTACGATAAATTGTTTTTGGAATAAACGGTGGAAAATAAAATTATTCAAACTGTTTGATTGAGCTTCTTTACGCATATACATATCTAGTAGCTATACCTAAATATGAATGAAAAACATATAAGTTATCTACTTTTTTGGTGATTTCAATATTGGGGATTTGCTGATAGTAGTAGTAGTAGTAGTAGTACTTTATTACTAGTTCCATAGGAACTATTTAAATTCATTGTTTACATTTTAACAAATACATTTAGAAATTAAGTCTAGCGAATTCTATACATTTTTTTATAAAAGATACAAAATTTGCCTCGTTCTTTGTGTCATTTGGCAGTTCGTTAAATAGTTTAAAACCTTTATAAATAATTGAATTTTGTGTACACACACTTTACATATTAGGCAGACGCAAATCATTACAATTTCTTAGTGCATATGGTTGGACATCTCTTATATATTGCACATAATTAACTAAATATTTTGGCATTAAATTATTTTTAACTTTATATAAAAAAACTAGCACATTCATTACAATTCTTTGTTTTACTGACATCCACTTTAACAAGTTCAACATAACATTAATAGGTGTATATCTATTGCACTTCAAAATACAACGCATAGCTTTATTTTGTAACAGCTGGAGCCTTTTAATTACGTTATCACTACATAGAAACAAAACTGTGGAACAATACTCAAAATGTGGTTTGACAATTACGTTATAGATAATTATTGCACTTAATATAGAAACATTGCTTCGTATTCTCTTCAAAAAACCTATTTTTTTAGACACTTTTTTGCATATGTAGTCAATATGTTTTGTTAATCCTACGGTACTTTCCATAATTACGCCTAAATACTTAATTTCACCAACTTTCTCGATGGTTTCACCATCAATTTCCAGTTTTATGTCCTCGCCATCTCTCTCGTTCAGTATCATCCTTTGAGTCTTTTTTACATTTAGCTTTAGTCTATTTTGTTTTAACCATTTATCGACAGTTTTTAAATCATCTTGCATTTTTAGGTGGCACTCGGCAAAGTTATTTCCCGACGCGTAAATAACCGCATCGTCCGCAAACAGCGCAAGCTTACTATTTTTTATCGCGCTCTGCATATCATTTATATAAATAATGAACAACAATGTTCCGAGTACGGATCCTTGGGGTACACCAAATGGTACTTCCTTAGTTTCAGATAGCACTCCATTCACTTTAACCTTTTGTGTCCTGCCTTCGAGGTACGATCTAAACCACGACAGTTCACCATACTTAACACCATATTTATCTAGTTTTTTTAGCAGCAGCTCTTTATTTTCTCTTACGATAAATTGTTTTTGGAATAAACGGTGGAAAATAAAATTATTCAAACTGTTTGATTGAGCTTCTTTACGCATATACATATCTAGTAGCTATACCTAAATATGAATGAAAAGCATATCAGTCATCTACTTTTTTGGTGCTTTCAATATTGGGGATTTGCTTAGAGGAATGCGGACGGTGATCAGAATGTAATCCTATTCAATGTTAAACAATGTGAGCGCATTATTGTTCACAAGTTACTGTCTTTAGAGTATACAGTACCGCAGCCCAAATTCGATAAGAATTTTCAAGTCACTATTTCCGATAAATCCTTTTGGGATGATTTAATAGCTAAGACAGACGAGTTTGTACACTTCTAAGCTAACGGGTCTAAAACCAACAATGGTCTAGGAGGGGGTGTTTTCTCAGATTAAATCTCACCGTGGTGTAGTGGTAAGTATGTTGGACTAATACGCAATGCTGCCCGGGTTCAGCCCCAGCAAAACCCCTAAAAGTTTTTTTACGGTGCCACCTCTTACAAATGTCTGAAAGTCAATCAAAGAGTATCATTTGTCAATGAGCTTCTCAACTCGCCGGTCGTTCAGATACGGCAAAAAAATGTAGATCCCTTCCATTCGTGCAATAAAATAACATGCACACACAAATGGTTGCGAGAAACAGGACCTGGTTCACCCCGAACTGTAGAGCTACCTAAGTTAGTCAATGCGAAGTCGTTCAAGCCAAGCTCATAGCCTCGACATGAGATTTGGGCTATCAGATGAAGATTGCCTAAAAAAATCTAGTATCCGTCTGTTGACTATTTCAATGTAAAAATTATATAAGTTTGCGCAGGCTGCTCTAAACTAACGACCTTCTTAAGTAAGTGAAATATGTCATTTCCTATCAACGATCTGTGAACTGACAAGTGGACGTAATAAAAAGGAAAAAATATCTTCCTTCCAAAGTTTCTTAACCCTCCGATTGGCGACCTAGCGACCTTTCGATTTTGACTGTTTACAAATTTGTCTCTACAACATGTATTTACACACTTTATACTATCATATATACAAAATTATTATGGCACAACTGGTGTAATACAGTAAATTTTTTGAAAAATGGTGCACAAATGCCTCTAGGTTCGTAGGGATCTTGCAGCTTGTATAACGAACGCTATCGGGACAGTCGCTAATCGGAGGGTTAATGAAGCATGGAAATTCATCCGAAATAGAAACTTAAGATGGCGTACATCTACTTACATTCAAACATATTAACCCGAATCCTCCTGAACGTTAATTTTTCGAATTTAAAAAAAAAAATTTAGGAGCACTTTTATAAGAGGAAAGATAGATAAACTGTATCATTGGATTTTTGATAAAGGTCCTGGTATCTTCAAAAATTCTGTTGCCATATGGCAACGCCAGGAGCGATAGGGTACAGGTCCGTATCCCTATATAAAATCTGGATTTTCATACATTTTCTAAAAGCTTACTGAATAAAACAGAGAGAATTTATGTTATCGTTTTGACATTTTATTGATTTCATGTCCAATTGGTGATATAAGTTTGGTACAAGTGCGTAATTATAAATCTGCAGTGTGATAAGGCTTAAAATATCTCAAGCAAAGACCTTTATCACACTTTGAGCAATGAGTTCGGACAAATTACTCCACATGGATCTGTAACTGCTTTGTTCAGTGTAGCCACTGACAAGCAAAGTACCAATAAAAACGCGAAGCTCTGGAACAAAATACGAGTATAAGTTTTTAGCTGCAGTATATAAGGAAAAGGACATTACCACCAACTGTTAACAGTAATCTTCGGAAATTTATTTTCTTGGTAAGTGGCATATACTTACGGACAATCGAAAATGTGCTGAAGATAGTCATCATCTATAATTTTTGCGAGTTGCTCGTTTGGTTTCAAATTCTGACAGTCCTCGTAATTGGGTTGTGGGAAAATCGGTATCATTGCGCAAGATTCATCTTCTGACCAAGTGAACGTAGTATTCTTATTGGATGCTGGCAAAAGACACCTGGAGGTAGATTGCTGAGCACGACGCAACTGGAATAAAGGTGGCTCATGAGATACGCTTATAACTTTAGTTACAGCTAGTGAACTAGATAAATTCCAAGATGAATTATCCAGAACATCCCGTAAAACACTGTATCCAAAAACTTCATCAAAATTCTCTGCGGGCTCGTCAAAGTCTTCAATACGTTGTCCGTTTCAAAACCCAATTTCTCAACCCGATCTCAACTGCGCTAGGCAAACATTTTCTGGAATATTGCCTTGTTCATCAGCACCGTCTTCTCCACTAAAATTACGGTAATTCTCTGGTGGTTGAATATACAAAGCGTGGAGGTTGCTTAAAAGACCATTTTCATCATCTGAACATAGCTCTCCTAAGTAATCGAGATCTTCTGCAGCCTCAATTTTCTCGAAAACCAAATGATTTAAAAAAAAATGTTATGAAAACACATTCTACAGCAAAAAGAATGACGTTTTAGTAAAAAAACATCAATAATGTTAACCTGTACCCTATCGCTCCTGGCGTTGCCATATGGACACGCTGGCAACAATTTAAGAAAAAAAAGTACCACAGAAATATTTTTTTCACGCTGTCACTTATTTTACTTTTTGTACATCCAAAATACTAACAATTCTGCAATGCAGTACTTATAGATAATGTATACTGTAAATTATATTCATATAAATACTTTTTATTGTGCTTCATTATACGATTTTTTTAACTTTCTTATTTACGATCGAATTTGACGCCAGGAGGATTCGGGTTAAGTATGTATAAATTGTATGTAGGTACTCAATTCGATATAGCCACGTTGGCTCAATTCTAAACTGTGCAATGTCTTCTTGAAGCATTCCATACCAGCAGATCTACCGCATTCCACATAATTCTCTTTGTATAGCAGTTCCTCAAATTAATGCAACATCGTTGAAAACACACTCGTATTTATATACATATATATACTCCTAGTACTCGTAGATATTTGAATTGTTCGACCCGTCTTCAAATTAACCAAAGCAAGCAATTAACTCGAGGAAAGGTGATTTAATTAACGCACCCGTAGGCGTTAATGGGAAATTAATTTCATAGAGTACGAGTACTTCCGGCTGGCTTGGGAGGCTCTTATGTTAATATAACTATTTGCAATAATAGATGCTGGTTAAGTGGTGTCATTATGGTTACTTAAGTGGTCCTAGCTACGGTTCATTAATTTGAAGTTTCGTTACAAAAAAAAAAAAAAACTATGCGACTTCAAATTGACTAATGCTCCATTATGGAATCCGTTATGAGTAGCCCTTTATATGACTCCTTACGAATAGTCTGTGACTCTGACTTTCAGTCTATTGGATGGTTTCACGAAGAAATCAATCATTAATCTAAATATCTCAATCAAGACCAAATAAGATCATGAATAAAGCTTTGCTGCATTGTTATAATATGTATATGTACAAGCTTTGCCTGATATCTTTCATTTTAAAGACGTATTTCCATATAGCATTTATGCTGGCCTTACCTGCAGAGCTTCTGCCTGTAATATACTGGTGTTAGTTATCGTTCTAATCACATACAGTTATGGACAAAAAAAAATAGGGTCATCAACATAGGTACTTTGCGTAAAAAGCTAAATAAAGTCTACAAATTCATTGCAATTATAATGCATTTATTTTTTATTTCAAGCTGAAACATCTAGCTAAGAAAAATCAACAAAAGAACGGAACAATTTCCTTGAGTAAATTTAAAAAATATATAAACAATAACAAGTACTTTTTTTTGATAGACAATTAAATAGGGTCACAATGTCAAATAATAAAAAAAAAAAAAAAACAAATGAATAAAACTGGTTAACAATGAAAAGACATATTTATTTGTACTTAGTACTTTGTCGCCTATCCTTTTTTATCCAATATAGCCTTACATCTAGAGGGTATTGAATCGCCGGAAAACCACATCTTGGCTAGATCCGAACTGTGTTTCGGGTCATTGTCTGGTTGAAATTGCCAAGACAGTGGCATTTCCCACTCGGCGTAAGGCAGGTTGTCCATCGTACCTTTAATTCAAAAAAGAGGCCCCACTCCATACCACGAGAAGCAGCCCCACACCATTATATTACCACCTCCATGTTTTAATGCCTTAGTGGTATAGCGGGGATTTAGCTCGGCGTTTTTTGGCCTTCTTACCCAAGGTCTACCATCGTTACCAATCATATTTATTTTTGATTCGTCAGACCACAAGACTTTACGCCACTTTTTCCCATCAACTGGGCCATCCCAATGTAGGTGCGATTTCGCAAACAGTATCCGATTTATGTTCTGTCTCTTAGTTAGCTTTTCGCGATTTTCTTTTAAAAAGATTTTTTTCCACCAATCGTCTTCTTACCGTTCGAGACGAAATTGGCACTTCTAATTCGCACTGAATCGCCGCAGTAGACATGAAAGGATCCTGACTTGAGAGAAGTTTGATGTGGTCGTCCTCTCTTGGAGTCGTTTTGCGCGGTCTACCTCTTTTTAAATGTGATTTTTGGGGTAGCAAAGCATTATAAACAAAGTTTTGAGATGGTTTTCGCTATTTGGCGTTGCGTTTGTCCCTCGTCTCTTAACTTGTGAATAATGTTGCGTTCCTCGTCAAAACAATGTTTTGATCGGCCCATTTTTTTTGTGTTTCCTTCGTGAATGCAAGCTAAAATTTTATATTTCACCTAACTATCTTAATAACTCAAAACAATATACTTACAATTTTATGATATATATTTCGACTTTTTTGACTTGTTACAATATTTTAAATGCTGACCCTATATTTTTGCCTTTTGTTCAACACCAGTGACAAAGGTCCTTTATCTACGATCATTGGAAGTGGTGCCAAATTGTAGTTTCTTAAGTCTTGGACTCAAATATCCTCGCCAGTTTAAAAGTCCTGATGCCTAATTTTCATCGCCAGTGACCACTACCTTTAACCGTCTGTTATAATATTACTTTTTATGTGGGGAGGAAGGGAATTTCATCACACATTTTCGGCAATAATTCCTAAAGTATTTTTTTGTTTTGAAATCTTTTTACATTTCGCCACCCTGTATAAATGTTTATGTTTTCCAATATTTTGGTGATTTGCATTAGAACATAACACCATCAAAATTATATAAGTTTAGTTTTTTGGTCAAATGGACCTATAATGGTTCCGTATTTCTAAATACTTTAAATACTCTTAATACTTACTAAATTTCCTAAAAATATTAAATAAATTAATTAATTAACAAAAAACCTATCAAATATTATTATAAGTTTTTCATTATGTACAATACTTACATTGGAAATTCTATCTCAACAAACGTAAACTGTGTGCTTTGTATATTTTTGTCATATGCATCGGCATCCAACTGTTGGGTTAAAAATACTGCACTTTCAAAAGAAACTTTTGTAATATCTGGAACCTGTTATTGTGTACTTAACTTTTATTTCGGTTTTCTTCCCTTCTCTAAGTCTGTTGCTGTTCTGTATTATATGAGTACGTAAAGGAAACAGTGAAAATAAAGATAGCAATGTTGGCGGAGGTGAGCACATGTTAAACAAAATTAGGTTTTTTTTTTTTGTTGATATTTTGTTTGACTACCCTCACTGGTGGTGTTGTGTATACACTTGGATACAAAGCTTAGAATTTTCCTTTCTGTACCATAAAACCATTTACAAGCAAATATTTATTATTCCTTAAGGACTCTTTTGTCACTATGTGACTTCGAGTAGCTTGTGCTACGTATACATATGTTCTTCTTCTTCTAAAGCAAACGCATAAAAATAAAATTATTTTCTTATCTTTGTAATTCGGTTTCTCTAGAGGGGAATTCATTCGAATGAAGCCCTAAATGGAAATTTTAATTTCAAATATGTACTCTCTTCACATTTAAATTTAAATAGAAAAACTATTTGAAATTACTTCTTGGTTTTTTTTTTGGTATTGTAAATAGATATGTCCCCGTGGAGGTGACCCATGCCATACTAGACTCTGAAACTCAATACTATTGGGATACATTAACAGAAGCCAAAGATTGTAGACAACAAAAAAGTGATCAATTGCGTGGATTTGGTTATTTAAAGTGTGTTGTGTGCGTGCATGTATTGTTACGGCTTTAGAAACCTAAAAAGGAATTTTATAACTTTCAATAAAAATACGAGTTTTTACGGTTTTTGGTATATCTGTGTCTCCAATTCCTCTAACCTTAAGTTAACCCATATACAGATGTGTGTCCCCAAAACTTTTTTTTGTGTTTAAACTTATTATTTTTGGTAATTGTGGTCCAACAAATTTATTTTATGTTACTCTATCTCGAAAGCTTTGGAATGGGTCGTTAAGGACCACCTGGGCAGATATGGTATGTACGTTAATACATAGACAAACATAATGTGCATACATAGATATGTATTATACACATTTACTACATATTTTACATCCTATATTCGTTCTTCGATTTAGTCATTTACACTTTCGTTGTTCCTCGTACGTCTAACAACGAACAACGAACACTGAGTGGAAGAACGAAAGTGCAAAGCCAGCTGCGTGAAGTCTCCCTGTACCTCGATTAGACCACTTCCACTCGCAAAAAAGCTTCAAATGGTTGCATGTAACAAGCGTCTTTGACGTGATTCTGATATACACTGCCGCTCATCTGAATACCTACGGAGCTACGGAGCTACGGAGACGACTCAGATGATGTTCTTTTCACAAGTCATGGAAATAATAATTATGGGAATAAAAAGTCTGGCGCAATGCGAAATCGCGCAAGCGAAACCGCGCAGAGCGAAGTATGAATTTCATATAATTTAGGGTGTTGTGCTCCTGAAAAATGAAATGTAAGCATTTATTGAAGCCGCGCTAATCGAGTTTTGGTAGGAAAATGCACTTCGCGCAAAAATGAAACCGCGCAAAAAAAAAGTCGCGCAAAGCGAGAGACCAGTGTATCTATCTGGCCTCTCCAATTTGAACTTATTTTGGTAAGAAAAAACAACACGTTGCCATTCGGATTTCCAAGTCATGTTCACCACAGAACTTAAGGCGTATCTTTTTCCGAGTGGTGGTAAGTGGTGTTTTTTTTTAGTTTCAGCCTCTTTAGATATTTATCACTTTGTATGACAAGCTTTAAGTAGAGTAGTGAGTCGTACTATGCAATGCTGCCCGGGTTCAATCCCAGCCCGGTTCTAACACCTAAAAGAGTTTTTTTCACGGTGCCACCTCTTTCGAATGTCTGACAAGCATCAAATAGTATCATTTGTCAATGAGCTTCTCAACTCTCCGTTCGGAGTCGGCCAAAAACTGCACGTCCATTCCATTCGTTCAAAAATATATAACACGCACACACAAATAGTTACGAGAACCAGGCCCATGGTCACCTCGAGCTGTAGCGCCAACTAAGTAAGTAAGTAGAGTCGTGAGAATTGGACGAATCTCTGATGATGGATGCCCTATATGCTTCTGTAGTTGCTTTATATGTGCCTCCTTTTATATTTGTTTCATAGCCGACCTCTTACAAATAATTGTTTACAATATTTTAGCCTCGTCCTATTTATTTTGCGATATTACGGTGTTTTAGGCCCGATTCACTAAACGCTTTGATTTGATCTTTTTCGCCCTCTATTATTATGAGCCAAAAATTTCGTATATTTTTTTCGAAAATAATATCAGCATAAAATAAGCAACATAACACGATAACGGCTATTTTTTTCGTTGGTTTTTCTCCCTCAAATTAAATATAAATAAATAATCTTGCTATATGTATTACACAAACTTGTGTTCTTTTAATATAAATTAAGAGTAGGGTTGCCATTCTTCCCGATACGTCAAAGTTTTCGCTGTCGCCAGCCCTAGGGCGCAGTGACTAGTGTCAGCGTATTTTCATGATTGTCCAAAATCCCTCTGCAACCCCCATTTCATTGAACGCCAATACCTTGCCCTGATAACTGTCATGCGTTGAAAACTTAACATAAATCAGATTTTGGTAGTTTTTGTATATTGTTGCACTTATTTAGTTCGTTGTTTTATTAAGCAACCTATCCGAACACAAAAAACACAAAAACAATTAACGCAATGAAAAAAAAAACCAAATGATGTTCATGTTTTGACAGCCCTTTTTTCTGGCACTCAAAAAATACTCAGGGCGAATTCAGTGCAGAACCAGTGTCGACAACGAACGCAGGGAATTTTAAGTGCGTTTTCAGTTTAGCACTGACTGAAATCGAACGCATCAGTGCGTCCTAGTGCGCCATAGGGCTGACATCAAACCTCAAACCTTTTTTTTTTTTTTTTTTTTATTCATTTTTACAAAAAGCTAGTGGCTTAACAGGTTTTCAAAATACTAACATTTTTTTAAAATTAAGAATAAATGAATAAATGGACATCATTCTGTAGCACTTTGGTGACTAGAGGCGAATGACATTTCAAGTAAATTTAATAAATTAATTTTATGTTATGTGGGGTACATGTGGGGTACATCGAAATTTAGTTACAAATAAAAATCAATTCATTAATGACAAGTGATAATTGAAATTAATAGACAATATATAAAATACTATTATTAAAAACCAATGATTACAATTAAAAACAATGATAACAATTAAAAAACAAAGATAACAATTAAAAAACAAAGATTACAAATTATAAAGTTGTGCTCAAAAAAAATTTGACTGTCGAACTATCCATACTAAAAAGGAGTTTTCTAACTTCGCTTAAAAATAAAGTGGGTTGAACTATTGACCTTATCAGCAATGGCAATTTATTGAAAAGCCTAGGTGCTGCCGTAGTATAAAAGTTCGAGAAGTGCGTTTTTCTAGATAGAGGAATATTTACAAATGACATACCATTGGCTCTCAGTGCGTATGCATTTGAGCTCCTGAGAGTAGTGCTGTAACCGCTTCGCATGAAAAAAACTTTCAGAACTTTAAAGATATATAGGTGCTTTAATGGTAGGACACGTAGCTGGGAAAACAGAGGCCAACTACTTGCTAATCTAGAAACTTTGCAAATAATTCTTACAATATGTTTTTGAGCAATGTTTAGTGTTTCAATGGTAGTGTTGTAAGTTCCACCCCAACTTGCGATTCCATATTGTAACTTAGAATGTGCAAGTCCATAATAAATCATTAACAAAATTTTCTTTGAACAATGTGGTTTTAGAAGATACATTTTACGAGTAACAGATAACATATATTTTTTTAACTCATCCACGTGCGCTTTCCAATTTAAATTTTTATCGAGTAACACCCCAAGATACTTATAGTTTTCAACACCGTCTATTTTGAAACAATTTGAACTACACACTGAATCTTCACAAAAGTTTTTTTTGTCACAGGTATGAACACATAGAGACAATTTCGAACAAGAAGTGGCATGAAAAGAAACATCGCAGTCAAGTGGACAACGACCTTTTAAGTTACAAATCATAATTTTTGTTTTCTCGCTTATAAGCAACTCATGCTTAGCGAACCATTGTCGTAGTATAAATAAATCCATATGCAGTTTTACTGTTGACTCAAACAAGTTGTTATCTGAATATGTAAAAGCTATATCGTCAGCAAAAGCTGTAATACGGCTGTTAAATTTTTGATTAAACACAGAGTTTATATATATTAAAAATAGAATTGGGCCCAAAACTGAACCTTGAGGTACACCAACGGTAATTTTTAACTCGTCGCTGAAGATTCCATCAAGTTTTACTTTTTGACTTCTATCTGACAAGTAAGAAGAAAACCAATCATACATCACCCCTCTCAGTCCAGCCTTGTACAATTTATCTAAAAGTATACCATGATTGACCATATCAAATGCTTTTGTCATATCTATGAAGAGCACCATACTTGCATTTTTATTATTAAAACTGTCACAAATCTCACTGCATAATTTAAGTATCGCATCTTCAGTAGATCTACCCTCTCGAAATCCAAATTGTTTGTTACTGAAAAAGTTGTTTTTATTCAAAAATGATACTATGCGTACTTTTATCAATCTCTCAAAAAGTTTACTGAACGTTGGGAGTATAGAGATGGGCCTATATTGCGTCATTGACCTCCGGTTACCTTTTAAATAGAGGAATGACTTCAGCACATTTTAGAGACGAAGGAAATACACCACAATTCACACTTAAATTGAATAAATGACATAACACATCGACAATGAACAGTGAAATTCGTTTTAAAAGACAGTTAGTAATATTATCGGAGGTACTGGAGTATTTATTGTCAAGAGACATTATACACTTGTGGATTTCATATGGTGTGAATGGATTAAAAACAAAACTGTTACTTTGAAATGCATCTTCAACCACATCAGCAAATAAATCACAATGACAGTTGTGTTTTGGAGGAAATGGTTTGGATTTAGCTGCGACAGATACAAAGAATTTGTTAAAATGATTGGCAATGTCTATTGGGTCAGATAATATTGCACTTTCAATTTCAATTTTTTTGATTTTGTCTTTATCATTTGGCTTACTTAGGATATTGTTTACAACTCGCCATTCTTCTTTTCTGTTTCCTTTACAATTATTAAGTTTACTAGCGTAATATTTATCGCGACTAATTTGTACCAGGTTTCTCACGTCTTTATTTAGTTTTAAGTAGTATCTTTTTAGTCTTAGATTAGAAGGATGGCGTTTGCATTTTTTCCGGATTAAGTTTTTTTTTAGCTATTTTAGTTAATAAATCTTTACTTATCCACGGCCTGAGACGTTTCAAGATTGAATTTCTTTTTTTTACAATACCAGTACAATTTTTAATATGAGACTTTAAAATATTAATAAAAATATCATACGCCGTCGAGGGATTATTTTCTTCATAAACACGTTCCCAGAATTCAAACGTTAAGCACTCAACTAATTTATTCTGATCAATTTTCCAACTATCTCTGAAAGGCACATATTTATCAAAACCATTTGCATGAGTGTTTTCAATATTTAGATTAGTCATGCAATGATCAGTAATTTTGTAATCTAGGACCTCACCAGATAATTTATGAAGTGTACTATATTTGAGAAGCTTCTTCTGGACAGTTATTCTCTCGGTGGTTTGTCAGACGCGCGTGAGAGCGAGGTGGGGCCGTAAAAAACTTTTTGGCGTTTGATCGCAACTGAACCGCACACTTCTCCAGCTGTAGCCCAGCGCACTAGCCTGTAGCCACTGTAGCACAGCAGTGCCTGATTACTTATAAAAATCAGCGCTCACCAAAATGTCCCGATGAGATCTCAGTAAAATATGGCAACCCTAATTAAGAGAGACAAGCAGAAGTATGATCATGAATAATAATCTACGTTTCGTGTATTAGCCGTATTTGTGACGGTCGCATGTGGTGTAGGTTCATGTGTGTACTAGCAAGTCGCATGTGATTTTGATTGGTGACATGCGTCATTTCGTCGGTTGGCTGCGTTTGGCATTCCATATGCAAAATATTATACATGCGAATTCATATCATTTCGCATGTATTTTATATGCAACCACTGTTTATGATATTTTGCCCCACTGAAATAACTGCCATCAGTGGCCAAGTTACACCACGCACAGACTTCCTTGGTACAGCCACTCTTTCACTCCAATACGCTTCTTCCGTCTTTACCAGCATTATTCATCTAAGCCAAAGCCAAAAGCCCAGTTTCATTGCAGAATTTCAATTTAAAATGCTGACAGTATGCAGACATTCTACCGTACACCTTTTCCTATACGCAGATGATGTTAAGCTACACCTCGCGAAACTGTACTCAAACCATAATGAAGTCACTTTATACTTGGTCAGTTGCAAATAGGTTACTACTTAATCCGTCAAAATTTCTTGGAATTCCAATACCGAAAAGGAAATTCAATTTGAATCTTCTACCAGATGTATATCTTAGTGATCAAAAAATTAAAACTGTAGAGTAATCCACTAGTCTTGGTTTTACAATAAATCGAAGTCTGGCCAGTTACATTCAAACCAATTTGGTCATCGTTTGCATATATGGAGGTCTGCGCAAACTGTGGCTTAGTGCATATTTTAATCCGCTGGAAACACGACTTAAACTTGTAACTAAACTAATCTTACCTCTCATTACATATGCTGTGGTTCTATATGGAAATCTTGACTCTATCTCAAGCACAGCCAAATGCTTTCGTCAAGTGGCTCAAGAAGCACTTTAGTCCCACTTTGTACAGCATTCATCTACACCTCTCTTCCAAAAATATATCGCACATTTAATGAGTTGTATACAGTGGTACTTTACCATATTCACCACCACAACGTTCAAAATCAAAGTGCATCTGTGACTCTCCTGCCATCGTGGCAGATGCCACTGCCACTTGAGATGCGTGGTAATTACTATAAGAACAGGAACTTCTAACCACTAGAACGGGAATTAATGCTTCCTTAGAGATACTTTCGCGGTTCTATAAAAGCTAAGCTGTACTGAATTTAACGCACTAGTCTGGGAGAGCATGGTCGTTTCTTTTTTTTTTTTGCGTGGACGTACTGCTGAGTGGTTGAAAACTTTCCATTCGAAATAATCTTGTCTGGCAAAGTTTCACTTATGCTCAAGCGATTTAATCTTATACTTTTATTATATTTTAGAATTTAAGTAAAACGTTTTTTTTTTAAGTAAATATAGGTATACTTATGTTTGACTTGGACACGTTTGGAGCTTTTGTCGATTTCCACCTTCTGAATAATTTCCCGGAAAGGTGTTTTTCATTTCGGTCTGTCGTTTTATTCTTCCTTTTTTTCCTCTGTTGGGGAACAAAAACTTTTTCTTCGCATAACGAAATTTCCAGCTAAATGTGAATATATTTGGCCCTGTTGCGTTTAAACTTCATGGTCAATTTATTTCGATGGTTTGTAGTAAACAACAAAATGAAAAAAATAAAAATACAAACACGCCGGGGATTCTATTTTTGGTGTAAAGTTCATTTGGTACCTCAAGCCATGTAGACAGTATGTGAATTGCCGGTCAGAGCTAAGAGGGCTATTTTCAGGAATTCAGCTCCAACCTCCAACGGATAACTTAAATTGAGGTTAAAGTTCAATAATCAAAAATAGAACAGCGACAAAATTTTACAAATACACCAAATAAATATGTACAGCAAAAGGTTTTTAAAAATTGAAGTCAAGTGAACAATTAAGATTTAGTTTACATGACAGTTTTGACGGAATACGAACGTCACATAATGCGAGCGCAATACCACAATCAAAAAAAAAATAAAAATAAATATTTGGCTTCAGCAGTCCTAGGTAGAACCAAGCCTAGCTTTCCGCAACCATTTGTGTGTGCGCGTTATATTTTTGCACGAATGAAAGGGATCTACAGTTTTCTACTGTCTCCGAACGGCGAATTGGGAAGCTTTACATGACAAATGATATTTTTTGATGCTTGTCAGGCATTCGGAAGAGGTGGGCACTGTGAAAAACTTTTTAGGTGTTTGCGGCGGGATTCGAACCCAAGACCACTGGCTCAGTAGTCCGACGCACTAACCACTTGCGCTACGGTGCCCACCACAATCAGCTGTCAAAAATCTATGAAAAATCCAATTATAGACAAAAAGTAGTGTATTGACAGTATCAGGAATACTAATCCTTTTACGAAACCTATAGATAATCATTATATGAGGAAAGGCGGCGATTTGGATTGTAGACTACCTGTCAAGATGAAGAGCAGGGCTGAAGGTAACAGATGGAATAAGCTGAGAAAAAACAGAATCTACATATGTATGGGTATGGCGTGCCATCAACATCAACATCATCAACTTGTTCATCAACGAATTTCTTCGTGTGTTTCAAAATGGTGCGGCATTTGCAGATTACATTGCAATTGTTGTATAACAATAAAGCATATGATATGGTGTCAAGGTGACGGTCTGGGTATCATCAAACTGAATGCTGTCCGACTTCTAGGAGAAGCGATGCTACTGACGTCGTTAAATTCATAAAGTGGTGCAGTGCAATAACCCGTACGGAAATCAGACCCGCACGCCTTATATCCCCAAAAAAGAAAATAACAGCTAGGGGCTAAATTTATTTTTTCAAGTGGATTTAAAGCATTAAGACTTTTCCAATCGAATCTTTGGTTTTTGTGCATAAAACGGTGTAATAGTGAGGCAGGTAAAAGCATACGTTTTTGAGATACACATATAGTGGACACTCGACGAATGCCTAGCTTTCATGCTAGTTTTGTAAGTGACGTGACATACCCAAATCCAAAATTCCTCGACGAGCATCTACGATATATCTCAAAAACGTATGTTCTTACCTGTCGAGCGTTACTGTCATTCTCGAGAGTGCAGTAATAGATAGTTAGCAATCATACGTTGCTAGGTGCGTACGTTGAAAAAATACAGCAGAATTTTGATTTTGTCTTTAAATCATATATAACCCTTAAAGGCTAATGTTCGTTGATTCGACGGTAAGAAAGTTCAGTTAAATAAATAAATTTAAAGGAACAAGTGCTGATAACTTGGAATGCTTAAAGTATAGAATATGTGAAAAAAAAACTAGACTAATAAACACAATTTAATCAAATTGTCAAAAAGTGAATTTAAAAAGAAGTGGAACTAAATATTTGGCATAATATAATATATATAATATAATATGCTAAAATGAGAAGAAATGTATTTACAATAGAAAGTTATACCTACATTGCCAAAAAACCAATCTGTGCGCTAAATGCATACATACTCGTACGTAGTGCAAATGTTTAGAAATGGATCCATTTTAAACAACTTTGACTCATCCAAAAGTCCAATTTCAAATGGCAGAAGAATCCAAGTTATTTTTCAGAGATAAAATAATTGAAAAGGATTGTGCATATTCTGTAGTTTTATTTATGTGGGTAGGGTATAATGCAGCTCCTAATAATTCATGTTGCGCACCTCGGTCATGCATGCAAGTAGAAAAAAAAAACACCTTGTGGGTGCAGCACAAATTTCTTATGTTCTCAAACAAATTCACCTTTCACACCTCAAATTTGTTTTTGTTGCTATGCTTTTGCCCAAGTACAATTAATTTGGGGTGGGAAATCTAAAAATTTGGGCGAATTTTGGTTATTTTTAGAAATATAGTTAATTATCTTTTTTATTTTCTTTTAGACATATCCATTCATTTATCTACTTATGGTATAAATGTCCAAGACGTCAGAAGCAATATATTATCATTTGTTTAAATACATAAAAACAATAAATTGTTTAAATTTAACGCAGTGTCATTCATGAATCATGACGGATTGTGAAAAGGGTTGTTGGTTTTACTTTCGCAATGTGCTAAAAAGAAACGACAGCGAAATTAATATGTTTTTAATTAATTTACCAAAAGATCATCTTGCTTCCCGGTTATATAAAAATTGTATGGTTTTACAACTTCTGGCACCTGAAAATATAAAACGAGCATTCGTTTAAGATGAATGTAAGAAAATCGTAAATTTTCCCGAATTCAAGGGATTTAATTCATATTTTGAACGACAATGGATGCAAAATATAAAAATTTAAGATTTTATTTCATGAGTTTAATTTGAAAACAATTTGTCAATTACCATGGGAAGGCCCTTCATCATTTTCTGTTCATAATGAAAGCGTGAGGACTACTAGCAGTTTACAGGGATACAATTCTTAGCTGAACAAGAAGCTTGTCCAAAACGGCAACTCTTGCAAATTTGTAAATTGTTTTCTAGATGAAGATTTCAGCGCATCAATAGAATTAAAAAAATTCATTAGACGGCATGGGATTTTTCATTGCACGAAATGGTTATATAAATCAGGTCATACTTGATTGAAAAAAGCTACTAAAAATGTGCAGGAAAAAAAATATCATTGGAGGATTTTTTAAATCAAATGAGTAATTAGCACAATGAAATTATAGAAAGTGAAGTTAATGAATGAACTTGCGGCTACGAGTCTTGCAATGTCGTTACTTCAAAGATACACTGACAAAAACTCAACTTCGGAAAATGTTAAAAATATCCAAAGACGTTTACAAAAACTGACCAAAGGTGTAAAGAGTTAAGAGTACCTTTACATATAAGATGACAGCAATCTTTGAGTACTGCAATGATCCACGTTTTCAGCAAACTATCAGTCAATATGTTCGTCATACCCAAAATACGCGAAAAAGAGCTCAAAACCTTCCAAGTAAACAGTGATCCAATTTGAGAAAATTTAAGGAAATCAACGGATTAACCTTTGTTACGTCCTCAAAACAAAGTCAAGCGGCTATATTGGGGAAAAGAGCACCAGGATTAGATACCAAATGAGTAGTCAAAAAACGGATCAGTTGAAATTTTTAACAAAAAAGGGAGTTTACGTTCGGTGGTCTACTGAAGAAAATAACTGTATGGTCCCAATATTCAGGAATTCGTTTCAGCTCGGAGATCTCATCCGTATCGATAGAATCATGATTAAAGAGAGCTACAGACAAATATTAGAAGAACACACCTGATCATCGGGTTTGCGATTAATATAGGGTGATTTTTTAAGAGGTTGAGAACTTTTTTAAAAAAAAAAAACACAAAAAATTCGAAAAAATGAATGAAATATTTATTTGAATCGATAGTTTGAACCTTGCAATTTAATGTTTAAAGATAATTTCATGCAAATGTTGACCGCGGCTGCGTCTCAGGTAGCCCATCCGCTGAGTCCAATTTTGGCATACTCTTTCACACATATCGGCCGGTATCTCACGAATGAATGCATGGATGTTGGCTTCCAGTGCGTCAATCGAAGCGGGCTTGTCCCTATAGACATTAGCCTTGACATACCCCCACAAAAAATAATCTAATGGTGTCAAATCGCACGATCTAGGCGGCCAATTGACCGGCCCGAAACGTGAAATTAACTGTTCACCAAACTCGCCTCGCAATTGCGCCATTGTTTCGCGTGCTGTGTGGCATGTGGCACCGTCTTGTTGAAACCACATATCATGCAAGTCAAGAACTTCCATTTCGGGCAAAAAAAAGTGCTGTAACAAAGGCCTAACTGCTGGGAACGGCGCCGAATCGACATTTCGCGGTCTTCTGTCACACTAGCTGATACGGCCGCAATATTTTCTTCACTACGCACAGTACGTAAACGTGTTGGTGGTTTAATGTCCAACAAAGTAAATTTGGTGCAAAATTTGGTCACAATCTTCCGAATAGACTGCTCAGAAGGTCGAGAATGCCGATCATAAAATGGAAGCAGCGCGCGATGAACATTTCGAACCGATCACGAATTTTGATAGTAAAATTCAATAATTTGCAAGCGTTGTTCATTTGTAAGACGATCCATGGTTAAATTGCAAACCAAACTGAAGCTGTTTGACAGTAACACAAGGTACTAAACACACGTCAGCTGTCAAAACCAGTGTTGCCAAAACCAAACCAGCTAAAAAATCACCCTTTATAATAAAATACGAAGTGCCTTGTGGTTTCAACTGCTAACTGAAGACCTAACCTAACCGAGATAAAAAAAAAATATGAAAAGACAATGCGACGCTAATGCACTGTTCCAGCCAAAGAATGTTGCAGGGTCTTTTTTTAGGAAGCGAAAGTCAGTCAACGGATCCACAAAAGAAGACAGGCAAGTAAATTCCGGACGCGCAGAACGACAGACAAATCATCCACGGGTGATCTTATAATCGTTGGAATATTTGCGTGTCGTATTCCCCACTACCGACGCTCGCCCACGCCTACTTTAATGGTCCGTATGTGACTACATGCACTGCATTCACATTAGTGCGGGATAATCATCCGAAACACTTTTCCAAGCTTTCCGGGCGATATGGGAATCAAGAAGTACAAGAAGGAACACTGAAAAATATGAAATGTCCTGTTCAATCACCCGACCTCAACCCAATAGAGCTGTTCGGAAACAGTATGCAACATCGAAAGACAAACTTTGACAACTCCTGTATCCTTGAGATCAATAATATTGGAAACTATCAAGAAGTTGATCGATAGAATGCCTAGATTTACGGCTAAAGTGGTGCAAATACGAAGTGGATTTTTCAACGAAAGAGAGGTCCAACTCTATTTTACTACCCAAGTTTTTGTATTTATAAGGTTCACTTAATTTGGTCATTTAGCTATAGGCACCATATATGTATCGATTAAACTATTAACAGTAAATTTTGATTATTAAAATGAAAAAGACAAATTAATTAAAATTAGATGATTAAAATGAAAAAGATAAATTAAGTGGATAAAGTTTTTTTTATAATAACCTAAATATCAACTAAGTTTTATTGAAATAAATTCCCTTTAAAACAAAACATGACCATTCTCATATTTAGAAACTTCCAGATTTAATTAAAGAAGGTCTAACTTTTAGTCAGGACATCTCGAAAACATTTTTTGTGCGCTACACGCAACACCATCAAAATGTATGTACATATGTACGTATTTGTAATAGAAGAAATATAAGAACGCAGTACTAAATACATACGAATACGAAGTCCTTTAAAACTTTAAAGTTTAGAGTTTCCGGATCTGTCACGTCACTTTCTTTTATTCGCTATCTATAATATCATTTCTGCCCTTTGTCTTTTCTACGTGTATGCCAACTTTTAAAATCTGTAAAAGTACATGGTGTAGTGTACGAGAATGTAGCCTCAAAACAAAAAAAAAAAAAAAACTAAAAGCCAACTTCTTCCATGGACGAAATCAATAGACTCCAATTTTATCCATTTAAGGTTTCAACATCATTTTTCCAGCATGTACATACCTTGCTCGTATATTATTTTCCCCAGTGACCTCTTCTTTTCTCTCTTATTATGGTACAGATTCCTGCGAAACGGTGAATTTCTTCTTCTACCTTGTTTAGATTACAAGGACTGCACTCTGTACTGAGCTTGTTCCCATGTGTCATACTATATATAAAATATAATTAAGATGTATAAGCCGACCTTTCGTTGAAATTGTGTCTATACACCCCTATTCTACGGGTGGACTGGGAAATGACTGTAGGTTTTCTTCTCAAGGTTATACTTATACATGTTATACACACATAATGTTCATTACGGTACTTTTACAACTATACATATTTTGTTATGGCGATTTTCAGGTAAGGTACTCTGTGCCATTAGGACGAATATTATGTTCGCTGCTTAGCTACTGGTCCCTTATCTGAAGAAGTGTAGTTTTCGGCTTACCGGTAGGCTTTGGTTATGATATTTGGGAAGTCGATGAATTGTCATTACCGTTACTCCTATCAATAAACATTAATAATTGAAGAATGCATTCGCAGTGTATATGTTTATGTAGTATGGTTTCCAGACTTATGTATTTTCGATACCATGATTATGTGTTAGACGATAATTATGGAACGCAGAAGAAAATGTGATTTTACCTCGCATATTATTATGTTTAATCTATTTGATATTATCAACCTTACGAATTTGAAAGCATAATTGAAATGTGTCATGGTTGGAGCCATAAAAAGCCACGTATCTTCAGTGTTTGAGCTGACAAAGTCTAGCATTAAAAAAAATCACCCAATATTTTTCAAGTGATCTAGTGACGGACAGCTAAGTCACCCAGAAGAATATTTTCTGAATTTTTGTCGGGGTACCTTTAGCTAATTTGCATTGAACCAACTCAAACTGGCAAAAAAAATCATTAACCAATCTCATGACACAGCTAAAAAGCTGTTTAAGCTTAACATAGAAGCCGGCTCTTTAATTGCGACTACATGGAGATGATTCGTTGATATCTGCAGTTAACAGGATGACACAGTAATGGCAAAGAATAATATCAAAAAAAAAGTAAAAAAAATAAAAAAAAATATCAAATAGTAATACTGTTCGTCTTTTAAATTATTACTCGTCGTATATAGCAAGTTCAATAATACTATATCTACTATAGTTTTAGAAAAGTGCTTGAGCTTAAATAAATTACGACAAAAATATCAACCACATATACCAGATAGGGCCAGATCAACTGGCGATCGTCGAAGCTTGTCACAACTTAATGAACGATCCACCACCCAAACACAACATCGCTATTATTACAGATGGCCAAGCCGCAATTAAAACCATTAATTCAGCAACTATCTCATCTAACCTCCTGAGACGGGAGCGTATCGGAATCCCGCTTTTTAAAATCCCGTTTTTTAAGAATCCCGAAAAAAAAGTCTTAAAATACCGTCTTCTAAAATCCCGTTTTTTTTTAAATAAGTCTTAAAATCCCGTTTAATCCCGCTTGGCCCGTTTCTCAGCATCCCAATTTTGTATTTCAACAAATTTATCTTTCAAAATTTAATATTGCTTGTTCCATTTTCTAGGAAAGAAATAAGAAAAGTTAAACGGAAAATTATGAAAAATATGTCCAAATCAGGTTTTATGCGTCGAATCGCCCACAATTGTATAATTCAAGTAATTACATAAAAAAAACTTGATTGTTCCATTAATATTTCAATGTATGTTAATTGTTAATATTTAATATACAACTTCTGAGTTTTATTTCATTTAGTTTTTTATTTTTAAATGAATATTGTTAATATTCGTTGAATTGTTATACATATGAGTTCTTAATGAAAGGTTAGTGCATATTATTATCTCTGTTTTTATTTAAATTACATATTTCTATTTTTTTTATAATCTCGCTTTTGCAATCAGAACTATTTGTTTTATTTTAAAAAAATGCCTTGAAATCAATTGCATGTTAAACGAAATTTCGCGCGAAATTTCTTCTGATTGCAAAAGCGAGAATACAAAAACGGGATTATGAGAAGCGGGATTATAAAAAAGCGGGATTATAAGAAACAGGATTATAAAAAGCGGGATTTTAAAAACGGGATTTTAAAGTCGGGATTTTAAAAAAACGGGATATCGAACCCAACCCTCCTGAGACCCCCTGTATTATAATATATATGATACCTTGGCTAATAGAATTGTTTTCGGTGTCCAATCGAATATTATGAAGGATGCCCAAGGTAACATTTATACAGAGATATGTCCTTCCTGATTAGTATGAATTTTAATTTTTTTTTTCACGTTGCACAGTCTTGTATATTATTAGTTGAATGTTGTGCTTTCAGAAATCTATCGTTTAGGTATTTCGAAGAAGAGGTAACTATATTTATAAATGAGTTTAGCATTGTTTTTATTGCTTTCTTTCTTTCTTTTGTTTACACAACTTAATATACAATTGATTTTTCTTCAAAACAAATAAATAAAATAAATAAAAAATTAATTATTTTGTTGGATATAGACCCAATGTATAATTTTCTCGGAAACCCCCTACCCTACTTTTTTAAGGGTCGAAAATTACTCTCAGAGAAGCCCTATGAATGACCATAAGTAACATCAAACACATGGTCATTCTGGTTTTAGCTTGGGTCTCAGGAGGCTAAACTAGTTGCTGAATGCCAAGAAAAACTCAATTGCTTGTACAATCAGGCTGGGTTCCAGGACATAGTGCCATTCAAGGAAATGAGAGATCCGACGAACTAGCGAGGCAAAATGAAAATGTTCATACCCCTATGGTGTCGTTAAATGTAATCTGTAATCTGAGGAGTATGACTAGTGTTGCGGCATATATCAATTTCGGTTATAACAATTATTTCGAAAACTAATTCTTTTTTAAGAATTTTGAAACAGTTTGGCATAAGTCTTGCCACGCTAGAAACGTCTTGGACCTAAATTTTTGCGATGAAGTAAACGTACTCTATACAATAAAACTAGCATTGACTGGTTAAATCAATTGTCTCGGTTTTGGAAAAACATGGATTTTCGACACAGTATTGCTCACTAAAGCAGCGACCACGAACTGCAACACTTTCGTTTATAGCATTAGCCTTACATCAGCTTTTATCTCATCTACTATTTTTTCGATTGTATTTCACACACAAAATTTTCTGTGCGCTCTTAGACTATTGGTCAAAAGTAAAAGTAAAACTCTACTCACTTCCGAGAACATTAAACATAATGAAATCACAGATGAGGAAGATGGACTTCACGGGTATAAAACCCTGGAAAGTAATAAAAATAGTACTTTTTTAATGCGGAAGTAGCTTGTCAATAGATGCAACGTAAGCTACTCTCTGGGGTCGTAGGGTCTCACTGTCTTGAAGAGAGATCTTTTCAATGGAAAACACTTGAGCACACAGCTTTGATTTTACACTACCTGCGCGTATGCTGTTCGGTGAATACAGTGCACGTTGAACATATGACTTAGCAAACGTATAGTTGATGGCTTAAAGAATTCGAAAAATTCGAGTTTTGATTTTAATATTTCATAGGTCGACAATTTTTAGCAAGAAAAAAAAATATAAAAGTGTTAGCAACCCCTGGTGCTCAGTACAGAGTCATGATCAACGAGTTCTTGTTTCTAAAAGTGGGGAAACATGGTTTGCAGGACGAGGTTGCTACATGCAATACTGCCGGCGAAACCATCAAGCTTTTAAAGGAAGTATTCAACACCATTATCTCAAGAAATGGATCTGTGTCGTAGCCCCCAAGATCGCGTGATTTGATGCCGTTGGCCTATTTTCTGTTGGAATATTTTAAGTTGTTGGTCTATGCGGAAAAGCCAACATGATTCCAACCTTGGAATCAAACATCAGGCGCATCATTCCGGTGTTCCTGCAATATCTGAGATGCTCCAGTAGTGACCATATTCCCAACATTTTTTTTTTATCATTAATGCAATAAAATTATATATGGAATAAAATAAATGTTGGCGCATTTGCTCAATGGGTCACTAGATTTGATTAGACAGCCGGCCCGACGGGGTTGATTTAAAATAACCCTAGCGAACGGAATTATTTATCCGTATCTAAGCCACAACATTTGGCCATAACTAGCTTTGACTATTGCGAATTTCAAGTCGCTAGCTTATATCATTTGGCTCTGGGAGCTTACGACAGGCGGACAGACACCGGAGTGAAGCTATAAGTGTTCCGTTTTTCCAATTTTGGTACGAAGAACTAATAAAACCTGAAGTCTTTGAATAGATCGCAAATTGTTATTGAGTAAGGCGTCTCGTAATTAATAGAAAAATCTGGTCAGAAACCTTCTATTGTCAAGACTATATTGCTACATGAATACAGTTTCAAATAAGGGGGTATAAGATTGATCACACCCCACGGTACTAAGGAAATTTGCCAAAATGTTCCATACAGTCATGCAGAACGGTTAAAGAACAGGCATCAACATCACTGGCAATGACGAATGAGTTGTAGGGTGCTGAAATCTAAAACGCATTGCAGAGGTCGAAATCAAAACAACATGCCACACAGATGTTGTAGACGTATTCATTTCAAACAGGGCTATATAATTATAATTGGAATGGAAAATTTAAAGCTCAATCTGTTACATTAGGAAGTTTAACTATTCTTTTTTTAGTCCTACATTATCGAAGTAATAATACTTTCTCTTTTTTTTATCTTTTAATTACAGAAGCTGGGAATAACTCCACCTAAAAGGATATCGGTGAGGAAAAACATTTTCTTCAAATTCTGTAAATTGCGTTTTTCTCCTCTACAAACGTGAACACAGAATCTTAAGAATTCTGAAAGAGCGGAATATCGATTTTCGAACACTTGCTGGGGCGGGAAATCGTAACAAATGATATGTCAGCATGCACACAGATTTATATCTTCTGACGTTACACGTAAAATATTTCAATTGGCTTGAGAGAATGTACTCGTAAAACGATTGCACTTGTGATTTGTGATGACAAACTATTCCGGGATTCATTTCATACGAATTTCGGATAACACTCCAGTGATTCTGATGGTCTTGCAAAATTATTTGCATATCCACATTGGTGCATACATTACATACATATGTAAAAAATGTATTCTTTTGAAAAAAATTAAGAATTATTTGGTTGAAAACAGAGAAAATTGTTTGGCATTAAATTGAACTGGAACTAGATGTTCAATGTTAAATGTCAAATAAAAATATTTTTTTTTAAGGAATCATGGTGTCCTAAGGCTGATACTACGGCCTAAAAGATATAATCATCAAAGTTCAGTTATTCAAGATTAAAGTTCCACCCTAAAACTAATTACCAAAGAACAATATTAAAAAAAAAACCATAAAAAAAAAACAAATAATAAATTCAGTGCGTGAATAAAACAAAAATTGTGATTAATTTTCTTAAAAATATGAATAAATATTATAAACAAATACTAAATTAATGAACCAACTTGGATGTTATTTCTGGGCCAGTTTTTGTCCATTCACACATTAGCATTGTTTTGGCTGATTTTTATCGCTTATAGAATGCTGGCAAGTAATTCCACAAGTGGTCGATGGGGTTCAAATCAGATGGCTGCGCTATGTGTTGCAGCTGCCTTTGAACATTGTCAAGTAACCATTCTTTTAGGTGTGTTTGGGCCTGATTTAGTTGCGCTTGAATGCAGATTTTCTCTGAGTATATTCACACGTTTCCATTTTGCCATCGAGGAAAACGATATATCCCTCACCGGAGGAGACCATGCAACCGCAGACCATTTCGTATCCATATCCGTATTTTACTGTGGGCGTTAAAGGTTGCATATCCATTTCAGTATTGCGCCGCACCGTGGGGCAGATTGCCCTAAAATGTGGTATCAAATCAGCCGTTACAGCTAAGAACCTGAAATTTTCAGGATAGCTTCTGAAAACAGTCCCAAAATATTTGCAAACCCGCCCACCCGATACGCCCACTTTTCTGAAATGTGCCTATTTTTCAATATTAAAAACATTAAGAAGATTGAAGATCTAATTTTTATCAACTACACTTACCTTCCCCACCCACTTTAACGCCCCCTTTTATCGTGAAGAAAAACAAATTAGAAAAACCATTTCATAGGTATTTATTGAGACTTATAAATTAAAAAAAAACAATTTATTAACCCCACTTTGATATTAAGGAATATTTCTGAAGTTCTTCATCTTCGATTGTTTCAAGAACACAATCCAACATCGAAAGTAACCTTTTCTGACTGACTTCGGCACATGTAGCTATGATTTTCATCATATCTTTTTTAGGATAGCAATCCTTCTTTGCATTCTGCACAACTTTGTACGATTGAAATTTTTCAGGAGCACTCATTCTTATCACATTATATTGGTGTCGTGATAGTTTCACTGCGACTAATACTGCCAAAGCATCTTCTCCAGTCACTTTTCTTCTGCGTCTTTTTAAATGCTTTTCTGTATTTGTCAGCTCTATTGCGGCTTACAGTTGCGTTTTTTGTGAGTTTGGAGGCTTGAATCTGCCCGGAAGCTCTTAAGCTCTTTTGGGTAGCATAATTGAGGACATTAACAGGTACAGAATCTCTCAAGTCTTGTGTTTTGACTCTTTTTTTTCGTTCGGAAGAAGTCTCAAAACTAATTTCCGGACGACCACATTTCTTTGATGAATCTGGTGCACTATAGAATGCAATAGCCATTTTTCATTAGCTTTTAAAAACTTTTCCTCGATTCTACAAGCCTTGAGCCACCGTCTCTTAAAATAAGTTTTGAAATACGAGAGTGTTTTCTTTACACATTCTATTTGGGTATTTTCAGTGCTTTTTGTAATTTTAATAAGTTCTTCTTTTAAGAAATTGAACTGTTCTTCAAAAATTACACTCCCAGAGCTTCTCATCATGTCAACTAGTTAATTTCTTGCCAAAAAAATCAAATTTGAAGAAAGTCCTAAAACAACGAAAAAAATGTAAAAACCGATGGCATCATACAAAAATCCAAATATCACGAAAAGCAGAATTTTTTTAACTGAAATACAAAGTACACATCACGCACATTTAAATGACACATTTAATAAAAACTCGGACGAGCCCGGAACTCAACTAAAAGTCTACGGGATTTAGCAAATCCTTAAAAATACACTTTTTTAAAAACTGACCACAGGACATCACCTCTATTTTACATATATTTTTTATAAATTGCCTTAAACATTGTTACATACTCGAAGTTGAAGGCTACATACCAAGATTTCAAAATTATTCGCAGATTAACAAAAATTCGGGCTTCATACAAAGAAGAAAAAACACCAATTTTGTTTTCTGAGTCAACTGAGAAAAGTTTTTAATAATGTGGATATTACTTGATCGAAAAATAAAAAAAAAATATAGATATTCTGGGGCCACTTTGCCCCAATGTGCGCCGTCTCCACACCTTACGATGACCATCGAATCCGAAAATTTTAAATTTACTATCATCGCTAGACATAAACTTATCCCAAAATGAATTATCTCTGTTAATATTCTCAATAGCGTACTGCACTCTGGCTTACTGGTTTTTCTTGATGAATGGCTTCCTGCTGCTCACGCGACCATTACAACCATTTCTTTTCAACATGAGTATTTCTTACACATTGCTTACTGTCTATTCACAAACATTAATTTCATCACTTGCTTGAAGATGTCCAGCTATTGCACGGGCACTTGTTTTCGGATCCTTGTTCACTACCCTGCTAATTATTTTCTTAAACTATGCTCAATTTTTCTAGGTCGTCCAGGATTATGGTTTATTTGTTGAAGTTTTACTAAAAACAAACTCACTTTTTAACCAAAAATGGAAAAACACAACTGATTGTTTCCGAAAATATTCTCAACTCAACTCTCAGCATGACTTATAATACAGAAAACACTGTAAGATCCTTGGAACGGTAGCTGTTTGGAGACTTTTTTGTTCCTCAAAAATGGCCGAACAGGACGTTGGCGATTATAAGCTTCAAGTAATAATGCTAAAGTTTAAGAAATTTGGTAGAAATAAAGAAGAAAGGAGTCTCTTTCATAGAAATGTTTACTTTTTAATTTAATAATTTTATTTGGATTTCATTGAAGCTTTTTGGCTCAGTGTATGTACGTGGGTGGTCCGATAAGTACTTAGCCTCACAGCCCGATAGTGCCAGTATCGCAAAAAAGATTTACTATCGTCTAGTATATTCCCTTAGACGGCTACTGTCAAAATTTCAGCCGAATCGGACTCGTAGTTTTGTTTTGACCACGTGTCACGTGACAGCTTGTCTGCGAATTTTAGTATGAGGAGGTACTTTGCGGACCTCGAGAAAACCTATTTTTTGGATGGGTTAAAGAAGTTGGAGCATCGCTGGATCAAGTGTATCGAGCTAAAAGAAGACTATGTTGAGAAATAAATTGCCACTTTTCCAAAATGTTTGTTTTTCTTTTGTAGGCTAAGTACTTATCGGACCGCCCTCGTATGTCCTTGGTTCATGCATTTTTTTAGATCGTAAGTTCTGAGAAAGTCTTTACGAAGGGTTAGCCGTCTGACCCTGTAAAGTGCCGGGCATTCACAAAGGATGTGCTCGGCCGTCGACTATCGGTCTCGCTAGACAGGCCTAACTTCTTTAAGTGGTAAATTGGTAGTGATCGGAGAGGAAGCCTGTTAGATCGCTTATATCGTTTATTGTAATTCAGAAGGTTCCTGTGATGGGTATAAAGCTTAATTAAAGCTTTTTGGCTTATCTAAACCCTTGTATATTACTCAAATGTCGAAGATCATGTTCCAATTTCTTAATTTAGGCTGAGATTGATGTCCAGTTTATGCCACAAAAGGGTTCCGGGCCTGAGAATTCAACCTTTAAAGCGGACCAGTTCATCAGCAATCTCATTTTCTTCAATGCACCCTGTGGCTAGCCACGCACCAAAGTTTAACTATATTGTGAGTGGCTCGAGATTGGAAAGCACTGGAGCAGCACTTTACTAGTTTTGAGTTTAAAGAGTAGGAGCTCGGAACCTTGAGTGCAGTTTGGATGTCTGGGAAGACATTCATTTTTGCCCCCTTGCATTTCTGTAGATTAATAAATGCGCAGATCTCAATGACATGGACCTCAGCTTGAAATACACTGGGAAATATTCCAAGAGACACAGAGATTTAAGTATGGAGCCCAAAGATCCCAGCACCAACACCAGAGAACCTTTTTGATCCATCCGTGTACCATACAAGACTGTTAAGGTCTACGGTGGCTCCGCCGTGTGATCATGTGGTACATTCCCTAATATGAACTTCAGCGACGCCACCGACTCGCCGGTGCAAAGCATGATCTGATCGGGAATATCGTTGAAAATATATATGTGGGTGGCCCCTAAGATTATCTGATTTATACTTATGAATAAGTTGTTATTTAAGAGTGCTTCTAGCGGCTGACTTCCTAATAAATATCTGCAATGGCGAGATCACAATTATAGCTTCGAAATTGGTTGACAAACTAATTTATCGAATTTATTTGAAAGGTAGCATTTAAAAAAAAAATCAGAGAAACTTGTCATGTGGGATATCATTCGAAAGGGCTGGAATAAAGGATTTCAAAAATCAAAAAATAAAATAGATATTGGTGACTGTGGTGCACGCCGGGTTCAAATCAAATCAAATCTTTTTTCTGTAAACCACATACTCGCACAGTTAGCGACAAAAGTCATGGCACCTGAAGGAATTTCGTACTTAATACTAAACTTTTCTTATTTAAAATGTATAACAAAGAAGTTAACAAAAGTAAAAGTAAATTAACAGTTTTACTTGGACTTAACCCTTAACTGATGTCGTGAAAATAGTGAACGCTTCTAGAGTCGTGGGGTCCATTGGACCCTGAACCTATTTTGAAATATGATTAAAATAAAAGTATTAATTTTTTTAAATGTTTTTTTTTTTTTATTAAACTTTAAACTTAATAACTACAAATGTAATTTTTAAAAATAAGCGGCAGGCACATTCGATTTTATTTCAAATTTGCATTTTTATTAGTAAGTCTCAATATACTTATCATAAAAATATGTAATTTACAAAAATATGTATATATAAAATACAAAACAAAAGAAACGAAATGAAAAAAAAAACATTTTTCTTCAATTTCAAAACTTGCTCTTTAAAACTGTGTTAACAAAAACTGAAAATATTCTCTTCTAAAAATTTTGACATTGGTCATGTTGGGACATTGGGGCCCATGTTGATATTGATATTAACCTTTAAAGAAGCGAGTGAAGTGCGTCCTTCTCAATGTACACACTTCGACTTACTGTAGCAAGGTACTGTAAAGCAGAAAAAGCTGCGGCGACCGTTGCGCTTTTTGCACTCGTTTAAAGTTTGAACATGGGTCCACTGAACTCACGACATCAGTTAAGGGTTAAAAGAACACAAAACAATTCATTTTAAATGTATTCTTTATGTTTATATGGTGATAAAAGTATTGACACTAACATTAAAAGAAGTCATAAAATTAATTTTAATATTCCGTTGGATAACCTGTTGACTTAATAACAACCTCTAGACGTCTCTGCATCGATACAACTAACTTTTGCGTCACGCTGCGGCTAATAGTTTGCCTCTAATGCTGAGCTACATCCTTGAGCTCTTGCTTGGATTTGATATCTTGTTTGTTTTATCCTTGTATCGAGCTTACTCCACAGATCAAGTTGAACTCTGTAGATTGTTGTGGGGTTGGTAAAGTAGGGGAGTGTTAAAAACGATCAATTATGTCTCGTGTGTCGTGTTGAAAATAATGTTCTTCGTTCTGACTCTTCTGCACTGTCTTTCAAATTTCTCTATCTATGTAATATTCAAATACCCGAATCAATCCATTGTAGTTTTAATAAATTCTATATTCCCCACCTCTTGGCCAGACATACAACCATATAATAGCAATTTTTCTTATTTGGTGGTATTAAAAATCCATTTCTGGATTTATAATAACCGCTGTATGAGATATAAAAAAAATTCCTTTTCGGTTTCGCAATAAAAAAAAACAAATCCGGACAAAAGTTAAGTACACTAAAAACTGATACCTTCTTGTATGTTCATATTCGTTTCTTTCTCAATTTCCACTTCAACTTCAATAGAATATGAAGTAGGGGAAGTTTTATTACATTCCGCGTGTTTTTCTCTTGGACTTTTCAAGAAGTCCAGTTCAGCGCACAACGCAATATATTTGGGAACCAACAACTTAACTATGGGACATCAAATAAACTTTATAATGCCAAGGTCTATGAATCGTTCAAAATGCTTTCTTAAATGAGGAAAAAGTTTCCACCTTGCTCACCCACATTCGGCCAGTCCGCACCACTAAATGGGAAACTTCTGAAAAGTTAATAACTCGACGCTGCAAACGCTGACATATCAAATTAATTCGCAAACACAAATAAAAGATTGACTTATTACATGAAATAAAAAAAAAAAAAATTGCCCTATATAATATAACTTTTATCAGCATTCAAAGGTCATTAATTTATATAATAAATATTTTTTAATATTAACGTAAATACGTGTATTGTCGTTTCGGGTGTTTATAGGTTAATGTATGGGAATGAATGTCATTCTTGTTGACGTTGCATACTTTTATTTAAAAAATTAAAATGGATGCAACTTCATTGCCTTTCAATGACTGCATTTATGACCATGTCTGTAAAAGTTATAAAAAAAATTTAATTTTTATAGTAATTTTTAATTAAGTAATTTGCGCGCGTCAATCAAAATAAGCATTATGTCATTAATTCAGTCAGTACTATAAAAATTGAAATTCAATTTATGTATATGCGCCATTAGATGCTACCTCTTAAATCAAGTCATCGAATGTTAGTTTTACAGAAGTTCCATGATTTGATGAAGTTCGAATCCAGATGTCTTCGAAGCATTTATTTCTCACGAAATAAAAATAAGTTGATCAGTTTCAGAAGTTAATATCGAAACCTACTGCGAAGGCATAACACTGGCAGTAGGATGTTGAATATGGCTGAAGAAATTGATCGCACAAACTATAATAATAAGAAACATCTGGAAAAAACTCCTGTGAATCATAAGCAAGTACAATAATAATACACAACTCTCCAGTTATCCTGGACACCACCCATAGAGTTAGTTGAAATTGAAACCTATCATCTGAGTTTCCTAGCACTACGTCGATCTATCTGTCTCTCGTTCTCGTCCTTCATGTGCTCGCGCTGTGTGTAAACATTAAAATGTTATTCATATCCCCTTTAGCGTGTGTAGATAATAAAAAAAAAAAAAATTTCAAAAATATAATTCTGAAATCAAATTTCGCTATGAAAACTGTGAGAAAGAAGTTCACGGTATCCCTTCCCGGTACCAGTGCAAATCTTATAATCGATTCGAATGCACAAAGATTAAATAGAAGCAAAAGTTGCAATATATTTTAGAAGACACATACTTTCCATAGAAGTAGAAATGGTTTCCAAACCGAACCGGTACCTACGGGTGTTTCATTCTTCTACCAAAGATAAATCACCTACAACAGCGATTCAGCTGTGTGTTTTTCTACTTTATTTGCCGAGTGCTTCACCCTACAATAAATTTATTAGGGGCAACAGAATTGCAAAGTAACTTTTCCATAAAATATTTTTCATAAACTATTTCATGGTTCCATAAGGATGAGGGCGGAACGAAACATACCTTTCGACTTTGTTCATGTTTCCATTAGGTTGAGGACGGAACGGAACATACCTTTCAACTTCGTTGCATAACTTGAAATAAATTGCGAAATATAAATTGGTGCCGCGTCGCGTCGGTAGTGTACGTGTACGAATGTATGGGTATCAGATTATTTTATATATTTGTTATAATCTACACACTCTAAAGGGGATATGAATACCCTTATAATGTTTACACACAGCGCGAGCACATGAAGAGCAAGAACGAGAGACAGACAGATAGTGATAGGAAACTCAGATGTTAGGTTTCAACCAACTCTATGGGTGGTGTCCAGGATAACTGGAGAGAAGTGTAATATTGAAGTGTTGCCCTTGCTTATGATTCACAGAAGTTTTTCCAGATGTTTCCTATTATTGTTTTGTGCGATCAATTTCTTCAGCCATACCATCCTACTGCCAGTGTTATGCCTTCGCAGTAGGCTTTGACATTAACTTCTGAAACTAATCAACTTATTTTTATTTCGTGATAAATAAATGTGGATTCGAAGTTCGAACCGTGAACCTTTAGCGTGACAAGCGACGACGACTACCACTACGCTACAGCCACCCACAATATTCGTCTGTTACACCGTTATTTTACTCGTATTGTAATTTCTTTACTCAAATGGTGTGAATGAAAGATACGCGTATTGATTTGAACTGCCCGCCAAGGTAAGGTTAGATTGAGAAGTGTGTGTGAATGTAAAAGCTATTATTTCCACTCCGAGAACCAAAGGTACCTTCTTAGTTTGTTAATTGAATTGAATTTTCAAGCTCTGCTATGCCTGCCAAGAAAACATCGCCTTAAGCGCCTTAAGCGTCCTTCTTAGAAGGCAGAGCAGTACATATGTACATTGGATCGATTGATTTTCTTTCTCGTCTATTTTATTTCCTCTCGCGTTCCCTTCGATATAGCTTTATAAAAACATGATTCAATCTTCGTCGTGTTCGGACGTCTTTAAATTTGCTTCGCACTTAATTTTCAATCAATTTCCGTGAAAACACAAAAAGTGCATAATTGTCGATAACTGCTGACTGACTTTTTTTTATTTTTTTCCCGTCGCGCTCACATATTTTGTGCCATACCCCAACTGTCGAACTACTTTGTGTGTTTACCTTTTTTTTCAATTCCACCCCGCTGTGTCACAGTGTCACCTTTGTTCATTCACGATTCAGCCCTTTTTGTCTTTTTTGCCATAAGTAAAATTTTTGATTTAAATTATGGAAAAGTACTGTGATAGTGTCCGTTGTAACATCGATGACATTACTGCTGACCTGGTGGCATGTAAAGGCCTCTGCGGGAAATCTTTCCACCTTCTACGTATTGGCCTTAGCGCGAGATCCAGTTTCTATTTCAAAGATTACTCGGAACATTTCCTTTTCTATTGTGACGAGTGCAAAGAAATTACGCTCTCGCATGTCCTAATCGCGATCAAATGCCACAGTGACTCCACCAAAATTCTGTTCAGAAAGCTCCTAAGTGATTTGGAAAAATTAGAAGACACTACCAAAGGCATTGAGGACCTGAATAAGACTGTCGAGTGCTCAAGTAATCGGTGCTTGTCTAGATTTAAAACCCTTGATAAGCAAATAACCGCTCTAATCCAATTGGCCACTAACAAGCACCGTTTTAATGAACTCAGAAATGATCTAAAATCAACCCTTGCTACCTTACTAAAATCCAACCCTTGTGATAAAATTAATGAGGACATAAAGTCTCTTCGCTATAACCTTGATGTTCATTTTACTAGTTCCTCTAAAAAAAACTGTCCCCTCACCCCGCCAACCAGATCATCTTTTCGGAGAGTTGCTATGTAAAATGAACAGCATTAGCTGCGAGCTCGCAGCGACTGGGCTCACGATTGGCGAAATAGTGGATGATATAAGGGTGGCGTCTAGCAAAATTGATGATATACCGGACCAAATCCAACCGAACCCTACCAATTACAATATCTCATTACTTGCTGACATAGCCGAGACCAATGCCAACACTCCTCCACGTCCTGCATCGACTCTTGCAACACCTCCAACACCACCAACAATTCACGCTGCTTCCCCGAAACTCATTCGTCAGTTTGGCACTACATGGACCCTTTCTGAATGGAACAGGAGAATGGCAAAGATAGACAACACCAACGCAAACGTCACAACTTTCGTCATCAAAGGTGCTCCCCAACTGGCCGACATTTCCTGGGTGCGGAAACGCTACCGTCAAAAATTTGCCATGACCTTTGATGAATGCCAGAAGATCTCTCCATCCAGTTCCAGAAATCATAGCGTTTTTAAACTCAGCATTCCGTCCAAATACGAATGGCATTTTTGTTCCTACCCGAGCGATGTTTTCCGGTTGGGCAAAATTACTACTTATGTCCAGATTTCGAAAGACAACATCAACCAATTCTTTTTAAAAGAAACCTAGATCTAAGGAAAATAATAAACCCTAAGTCTATAGCTAACTCTAGTTCTAAGAAAAATTATACCCACGCACCCAACTCTGACCCTAACTGGAGTTTCAAAACGGGAGTTTTTCCCTATTTCTCTCCACTTTCTCTTCAACATACCTCTTCCCTGCCTGAAACCTCTTCTAGACAATTGAAAACTGAACGTAACCATGCGTCTTTTAATCTTTCACCTGATTCCTGTCCTCCGCCAACTCATGGCTCATCTTCTAACAACACTCCCCCCACAGTCAATTACCCGAATTTTAATCACTCCCATACTCTCAACCCTTCTCCACCTTCTCCACTATCCAGCAGAATGAGTTTTTCCGTCGGAAGGAGGTCGCAGTCTTTTATGGATATTGCACTCTTTTCGATTGCCAGTAGGTCCACCTGGAAGACAGACACTGCATGCATTCGGTAGATTCCCATTTATTAACTGTATCTGAGTAAAACTCTGCTTAAGTACATAAGTCAATTTTTGAGCTGTTGTCGGTGAAGATTGTGTGTTATTTCATGGTCTCTGGATCACCTTGTTTGACAGCCAATCTTCCTGGGAATAGGATCAGTATATTTAAGTTGAAGTAGTAGTTAGGTGTAACTTAGTCTCAAGTCTTGGTAAGAATTACATCTCGTATGTAACATCCTGAATACCGCAATTGAATAGTCCTTAAATGGTATTTAAAGGCGTCGTTCTCGACTAAAACCTTGTAGTTGGGACTCGCAAACCGTTTTGGCGGTAGCAGTTAAATATGTATGTAGGTTTCAGTATTAAGTCGTTGAGTCATGGTTGCTGCACAACAGCAACAAATTGGATGGGCGCATAGGGGTTGCAGTTCATAGTTTTTGCTGTTCTTCTACTGGACTGATAGCACTTGAATTGTTTTTTTTTGGCAACAGGGTAAAATAATTCTCATCGGTTTGCATAAAAGGCTTCTGGTTCGGGAAAGACCGCATCATTTGACGTGATCCGCATTCCGCCAAATATTGGAATTTAGGTGGATGATGCAATGATTCTGAGCGTTGCTAGAACAGTTTTGCTATGGTAAACATGGGAAAGATTTCGGAAAATTGTGTATGATCCCATCCCATCGGTAATGAAGAGTTCACGGTGTGGACGTGTATCTGTTAAGGGGTTTAATAAGTCTACCGCTTCGGATTTTGCACATCAAGTTGTCCTCATTGCTTTCAGTGACGTCATTTTAAATGGTATTTTTGTTCTGATTTTAGCCTATGCTCATTTCTGTACTTGGTACATTGATCACAGTTTATCCATTTCCCATGGGACTCACCGTGGCATGCGTAATTGAGGTCTGTGGATTATCAACAAGGTTTTTTTCTGGTGATCGCTCTCAGTTACCTCGCGGTATATTTCTCACATTGATCAACGAAAGATCGATATCGGTATAATCCTAAGAGGACTTCTTTAAGTACTTTTTTGCTTCCTGATCATATGGTATCTTTCGGCCGAACCATTCGATTGTGGTTACAATCTACGTTCTGGAATCTAAAAGTTCTGCGATTATTTTCACCATAACAGGCTCCATTGGTGTGCAAGTTTTCTTTGCCCGGCAGGAAGCCAAAGATTTTATGTAGTTTGCTATGTCGTCTGACAATTCAAAACCAAAAAACAGTAGGTACTTTTTTTTAACTAGCATTGTGATTCTTTAAGCTGGAAGGAACTTAACTTTTTTCGGATTTTTTTAAAATGTTGCCATCTATACTGAGCTTGTCTCCAAAAATCCAATTTAGCCTGCCTCGGTCCTTGACTTTAGGGACATCTTGTGGCCATCCGTCTTGAATAAATTTGCATTCGGTTTTGTGATATAAAATCTCGGATAACTGGAAAAAAAATCAGATAAGCGGTGAAAAATAAATTTCACTTAAGCGGATCTCAAATAACTGAAACAAATTTCAGGTAAGCAAACCTCGTATGTATATATAACAAAACAAATTTTATAAAATCGATATTAAACAGCAAAAATGAAAAATGTGTTGTAAACGTTTACTAATTGTCATGTTGAGAAGTGGATGACAGTGGTGAAAATAAAATGAAACAATTCAGCGCACGTTTACAAACTTTTTGTTCTGTTCGATTTTAAATTTTTCAACTAAACGAGTGGTTTTCCAAAGAAAAATAGAAAGTTTGAAGAATGCTTTTTCAGCTATCCGGGTTTTTCGCTTAAGCGAGTTTCAGCTAAGCGAGGTAGTTTGTATGTAAGCATAGACGGGGATTTGTGAATCTTTTCACTTAAGCGGGTTTTTCGCTTAAGCGAGTTTCACTGAAAGTAGCACCAAATTTAATTCCATAATTTCAATCATTCTGCATTTATTCCATTCTATTGAATCGTCTTCTGTACCTGTTTTTCATTTATTAACCGTATCGTTCCTTTCATTTCTGTCTGTCAATCAACTCGTACGTATATATAATGTAACGTACGCGTTCACATCAAAAGCCTTCAACTTCAACTTATTGTTGCATCAGTTCATTTCGAAATGTCAACCCAGTAAGTAAATGTTATCATTCCTTCCCTATTTGCACAACCCCACAATGCACACACATACCAGTATATTCCCACCATTCAATTGCGTTTGTTATCACTCAGCAACAATATCGGAGACATGTACGTGTCAAAAATCGAAACACCATTAAATTTCATTGAGCATACATAATAGATATACGACTGTGTATAGAGACGTACGTAACGCAGAACGCCACAGACATACATATACACGTTAATACTGAACGTGAGATATATCGGTTAAGTGCTTCCCTAATGTAACGCAAAATGACAACAGACCGACAGATAATGACAGTATGTCAGTCATTATACAGCGCGGAGTGTATTTGAAAAGCATGAAATTCATGCTTCATAAAAAACATTTCCCTTAAACCGTGAATGTGGATGTGGATACTGTATGCGAATGTTGAATGATTCCAATTTTTTTTTATTTTTATTTTCTTAAAGATGGAAGGAACAGCCAATGTTTACTTTGAGCAACAAATGTGTAGGAGGCCAATTTCATAATAATGTTGCTTTAAAATTGAATGCCGTTATTATGCTCTCAGCAGCAGTGATCGAAATTAACTGGTATGTAGGGTAGGTAGGTACTTTGAAATTTTTGAATTAGCAGAACTGGTTGTGGGGCAGATTCGACACATTTTCTGTAGATTACCTATAACTTTTTATAAAATGAATATTATATATAAGTTTTTATTTAATTTGAAGCTCTGATAATCGTACTAAAGAAATACGTAAATCATAAAGACCTTACTAAACCCTAATTGTTTATAAAAAAAATCTTCTTTCTAGTGGAGCACTTTCGACACGAATTCAAATGACACAAAAGGAAGAGCAAACTTATAGGAAACTATTTTATTTATTTAAATAAATCAATCTTGTGTCTAAAAAATATAAAAAAATCCATGAGATACTTCAGAAATAAATGTTAAAATTAACCTAAAAATCACATTCAGTTTTCATACAAATATATGAAATAAGATCACAAAGTAAAATAAAGAAAAAGGCATTGAATTTTTTAAGTCAAAAGAAAGAAGAAAGAAGATTAATACAAAAAAAAAAAAAAAATAAATTGCACGTTGTAACTGCTCATGCCGACGTCTTTTGCCATTTGTCTTAGGTGCCCCACATAGTTTCGTCCAAAGTGCCCCATGCTTTGTTTTTATAAAAAATATTATTTTTTAAGAAACGCGCTGTATAATGACGTATAAAGACAACTCAATGCAAAGTTATAAAAATCTTAAGTTAACAATATACACTTAAACTTGAATTGGAAATCCATTAAATTCTGTTATCAAAAAGTTAAATATCGCTTACCTCGTGCCCAAGTAAAGTTACACAAAATCACTCAAATATCAAAAAACAGTTCTAGACACCACAACTGTTGAAAGAGAACTTCGAAAATTCGTATGTGATTGGAGAGAACAGTATGACCATCAATGCCATCAAAATTTTTATTTCAAAATTAACTATCTTTTAACCATTGCAAAAGTCAAATGTGCCCCACCGTCGAAAGTGCCCCACCCTACCCTATATATGTATTTCGTTAATTAGTTTTAAAATAGCCCGACGAAAACGATTGTAATTACGGAGCTGTTTGACTGAATGTTATTGCACTCTTCAAACACTAAGAAGTTAGATGTTGTGTTGAATAGAGGTTGCAAGGGTAGCGTCTCCAGTTCAAAATTTAACTGGAAGGTGAATATCGAACGATTGGTCAAGAAAGCATCCACAACTCCCGATCCTGCAACGAAGCTTTTGGTAAAAAATTTGGACTTCCACTGAAGACGACACTAACTATGTATATAACTGTTATATGTGCAATTCATACCTACGGTTTAATTGTTTGTTAGCCCGCACTTATCAAGAAATATAACCAATATCTCAATACTCTTAGAATCTTGATGCTTCACTGCCAAGCAATTTGGACACACTAAAATCTTAGACACACACTACCAAATGACTTGGTTACGTCTCCATCGTAATTAAAACTATAAAGTCGTCTATCACATCATCAAAGCTAGTTAAGTTGACCAATGCAAGAGAAAACTCAGTCGCTTGTCCAATCAGGCTGAAGTTAGATTAGGCGAGCTTAAGTAGATGGGTGCCATGTGACTAATCAGCCACTGCTCACTTTGACCAACGTTTGGGTCCATTAAGCCCATTTTTGATTGAACACTGGAATATATCGCTTATTTAGAACCACTCTAAACCATCTCAGAAAATCCATCAGCTCATCGAAGAATTAACTACCAAGAGTACTCATTCTTCTGTCGGTGATTGAAAATCCAATTTCTCGTCTACTTGGATTTTGGACGTACACGACAGTACACTGGACATCAGGTAAGTTGTATACTGTATACTTAAACTTAAGATAATAATTTTATATTTTTGTGTTTTCGATGTCGACTACGCAGAGGAAGAGTTATGATTTTAACAGGCTGGGTTTGTTTGTATTTCCTTGTATGTATGTATGTATGTATTGAAGGATATCATCTCGTACAGCCTAAACTATGGAACCGATTTCCACAAACAACATCCCTAATATGGGTATGAAATGAAAGGGTTTGACAAGTAGAATACGACATTGCTTTCTTATACAAAGACTAGGTAGCAGTGGCTGCCGGTAACAAGTACCAGTACACTTAGGCCTATAGAGGCCCATTGTGACATAGACTAAGTATTTTTTGAAATTAAAAAATTGTAAATAAAAAATAAAGTTGGAATAACTAAAACCGGACTACGGGAAAAACCAACTAACAGGTACGAAACAAGATGAAACGAAACAATGATTTTCAGAGTATAGCTGTTGTCGCGTGCCATTACCATAACGTATTTATATAACTACGCATTCATTGGACAAAGCGGCATGTGACCACAGCTATACTCTGAAAATCATTGTTTCGTACTTTTTAGTTGGTTTTTCCCGTAGTCCGGTTTTAGTTTTTCCAACTTAATTTTTTTTTTTTTTTTTAAACTGAATTCGTTGTTCAATCAACTCTGATTTCGCTCTACTCTCTGGTTCGAATCCTCAACACTGCCACCCAACGGGATGTTTACATATTCCATAGTAGAATTAATATTAAGAAGAAAGATCGCTCAGCAGTGATATGTGGGAAATGGGGGCAAGATTAGGCGTAGACAACTACCGGATTGGGCAAATTGTAGCAAAATAATGCCCTTAGCATTATTCGGCAGCTCCTGACTAGTGCCGATTTGATTGTTGACAATTCTAGCGCCCATGTAAATAACAGTGCCGGATATTCGTGTCATTATCAGGACCTCTGAAGCCTAAGCACGGCTTAAACTTCTGCCTGAAAGAGGCTGTAGGCATCCGGGAGTCTTAAGGATACGTTTAGCTTTGTGTTCATGCAAAAGATACCAGACCCCGTTTACAGCTTTAGATCCGTCCGTGAAAACTGCTGTCTCTGTATGCCGAGTAAATGTATTATTCGTCCACTCTTCCCGTACAGGGTTTTCTTGGCTTTGCCATAACCGGGTAAAAATAGAAAAAAAAAACAACCACAGAACCAAAGGAAACAACTTTCTGTTCTGTCATCACTATTGAAAAATAGAAAAGAAACAAAAATAAAACCAAAAAAAAGAAACCGCCCTCATCGAGAAATGAACCTGGGACCCGCAAGATGAAGAGCCGACGCGCTGTACACTGAGTTACAGCCTTTTTACAAGTTCAGCGTCCAATTTCTCATGTTTCTCTGGTAACAGTTTTGAAACGCACAAAGTTTAAAACGCATAAAATCATGCATGTCTAACGCGGCAGCGAAATGCGGTATTGTAAGAAAATACATATCATTCATTCTAGACGCACCGTTAATTGTCCATAATTATGAAAAACCTAGTTTATATTGTGCAAAATTACCGGCTATACAACACAAGTGACAGCAATTATAATATTTTACGCGACATAAAATAATCTTACCAGCTATCTAACCCACCGCGGCATTTAAAACGTTGGTTATCCTTAAGTCAGCCAGACTTTTCATGATGTCAGATTGATTGTACTTTATGCCCTTATTCCTCTTTCCTCTTTATCTTGAAAGAAATTTTCATAGAATTTTAAAGAATGTAGTAGAAAACTGAACATTGTAAGACAAAGCGGGGTATGTTTGTATCCATGAAACGCGATTGGATTGGAATTTTTAAATTCATACTCATCATCTTCATTGGGGAATGGGAACCTAAGATAATTCGTAGGAAGAAAATAAAACTAGTTGCACCACCACCCTGGAATGTAGCCCTATCATTCCAAAAAAAATTCTTGTTTTTTTTTTTCAATGTACCAAATCCTCCAATTCTTAGCTCCTTATTATGCAAAACAAATTTTATTTGAAAAGAACAAAAGAATTGCGGGTAATGAAGAATTTTTCTTGAATTTTCTCAAGACCATGGAAATGTTTGCTCCTCCGCTTGCATAGCGTTAATAAACCAAAACCATATTGCAAACTATCTCATAATCCATTTTATTTTCGTACTTTCTATGACCAGTATCGATCCATGCATTTCAATAGACTTAGCGGCAAGGATATTTTCCTTTCTTCTTTCGGCGGGTGTTGTACGCCTTTATAATAAGAAATTGAAATACCTACATGTCTGCCTTCGAAATAAACACACACAATGAGCATAACAACAACAAGGACAAATTTCTGTTTTGAAGTTAAGCTGTCATATACATCAAACATGTCCGGCAAGAACATAATTTAAAGCCTGAGCTCACTGCCAAAATTATTAGGGCTACAGGCACAATGGTGTCCGACAAAATTGAAAACTGACACGCAGCTGACATGTACAATGAATTAATTTTCCCTTTTACTACCGGCCTTCATGTTGTGTGTAAGGATATTTTTGCATGTGTGTTGTAGTCAGCAAAATATGGACAACAATACGACTAAAAACTGAATAGCAAAATAAAAAGGAATCTCGAATAAAATGCGTTGTGCATTCAACGATGACCAGTCTGTCCGGTCTGTGGAACATTTGTTTTAATTTAATATTTGAATTCTACGAGTATACTGCAGATGAATTTGATTTTTTTTTTATTCATATTGGATTTTCGGCTGTAAAGTTGTCGTAGGGCCGTCGCTGTACTCCGGTGTTATTGATGTGACGGTTTTTTATTTTTGGATGAAAACACGTTCGTTATTTTATTCGTTACTGATTAGTGCTGCCATCACTCGGTTTTATGGTGGTTCAATATCAATAGGGGCGTATCATTTTAAACTCGCTACGCAAAGGGTTTAAAATGAGATCTTCTTCTTTTCCGTTTGTCTGAACTGAACGTTGAATGGAGTTGAGTACCAAGTGAAAAAATTATGCGACCCACTTAGCACAAGCTACTTTTAACTGAAGCTATTACTCCAGTAGGTGAAGAAACATCCAGAAACGTCCAGGTGCATGTCGTGAGTGACAATATCCAACAGGACATTGCTGCGAGTGGGGCACATCAATTACTTATCTTAAATATTTATGAATATATTTCAAAATACATAAAACAAAGTATTTCTAAAAAAAACTGTTTGTCATAATTAATTTGCTCAGCTATGAGTAAGATTGGCGGGCCTACACCTTTCGGATATGGTGCCATAATATGGTAAATACCGTCAACTTGGCAAACATTGACCGAAACTCAGCTTCGAATGCATGTGAAATCTTTATATAACTAATAATTTATCTTATCACTTATCAACTAACTTAATTACAATTTCATTTCTACCTTAATGCCTAACGTACATTACTGACTCAACTAAATGTTATAATATGGGACACCGGATCCCGTTGCACAATGCGCCGGTTCAGCGTTATTATGATTGCGCGTGCACCGGTGCACATTGACCTTCGCGAATGTGGGAAAAGATAATTTAATTGAAAAAGATAAAAAAAAAGAAAAGGTAAAATTAAACCTATTTCTGAGGAGTGAAAATGGAGTGGCTCGTGTTCCGTATGGGATATGTAACCTATATTATGTATAACCGAATTTATTAATTCTATATTAGGGGCTCCATTTAGTACTATAGTATTCATAAATCTATTTAAACCAAAATTAATATTTTAAGCTAGTTTTTGACTAAAAACTGAGTGGTCAATGTTTCACTACCCCTAGTCTAACTTTGGCCATACCTTATATTTTGAAATTAAACATAATTTTTCTACTAAATGTAGGTTAATTTATTTTATTTGTTTTAATTTTTTTTTTAATTAAAGTTAATTAAAAATAAAAAGATTCTATTAAAAATGTTGAAATTTGAAAATTTTAAATTTTGGGTTTTATAAATCGGCAAGAAAAAAGTGTGGTCAGTGTTACGAAATCCATATGTCTAACTTTGACCAGGCCGGTCGATGTTTCACATACGCCGGTCAAGGTTAGGCGTTGTGTATTAAAATTATTCACTTATTTTTAATTGTTCTTAAAAGCAGTTAAAGGCGCAAAATACTTGATGAAAAAAAGACTAGTCCTAAGGGAAATAAATTGAACAACTCACCTGTCTAAAAGCAATTTTGAAATTTTTTCCGTTAATATTAACAAAATCCAGAAGTTTGGACCACAAAAAAAAGCGTTAAAAGGTACTAATCGAAAAAATTTCACTAGTAGTATTATCATATCAGATCGACTTATTAAAATAGGTCGGAAGAATCAATTTAAAGAATTTGTTGTTTTTCAGTCGACGGTACTGCGAATATTATAGACAGATTTATCTTACGCCAGTAACGCTGTTTGACTAAACCTTTTCTATAAAGAATCCCTCTATAGACTCTTGGAAACAGCCGATAGCTGATCCAATCGACAACAATAATATTAACACAGATAGATCGAAACAGAACGAAGGCATTGGCGCTGGAGTTTTCAATCCAAAATCTAACCACAAACATTACTTCAAGCTACCAGATCAGCAAAACATCCTCCGAGCAGAACTTCTGGCATTTAAAACAGCCGCAAGGTATCTAATGCATTGCAAGGATGGCTCAACTCAAATCACTTAAAAGCCATTTCATAACATCGAAAACAGTTTCAGCGGCCTCAAATCATACGATCTTAGAGAGCAGGCTATAGATCGATTTCTTTCAATAACTTGATAGCATTTGCCGGCCGTGTGGCATGTGGCATGATCATATTAAACCCACATGTCCTGTCGACCATGTTCACGTACAAAAAGCCGTTGATCATGGCTCTGTACGTGCTACACAGATGGTTCAAGAACGGGTGCAGAAGTGTTTGGGCCCGGAGCAAAACTACGTATAAACGAACACATGGGCATCTACACCAGCATCTTTCAAGCTGAAATATAGTGATATAAAAAATTAAATTGATAGCTATGTCCAAATATAAGATTTCATGGATTCGGTCCAAATAGATTCAGACGAAGATGATTTCAGTAATGGTAAACTCGAGGATCCAGATTACATTCCAGAGGTAATATCAAAGAAGATAAAAGAGATTCAGTCAGGCAGAAACTCTTCACGGGTCGGGAGCCCGTTAAGTAAGTAAGTAAAAGAGATTCAGACATATGGCCTAACACATCTTCTCTGTTCATGTCCAGCTCTTTCCCATAGTAGTAAGCTGCACCTAGGTGAATACACCTTTAACGATCTCAGCGACCCAGCACAAACAGACGAAGCTCCAAATGGTTTTCAAGAGTAGCGGAGATACACGTCCCCAAGATCCTTGGTATCACAATGGGCCTCTATAGGCCTAACTGTGCTGGTAATCGTCACTGGCAGCCACTGCTAGGTAAGGTTAGGTTAGGTTGAGAACCTAAGCCATTTCAAAACACCAGGCCCAAAAGGGGGCCCTAGAATCCATCCTAGGATGGCACCTAAATCGCCACAATTTCTTTAAATTATTTTATTACTCTACACAATTTTAGGACGATTCTATGGTTGATTCGACCTACCTCTTGCAGGTTACTAAAGAAGTAGGAGCCTAGAATGTTCTTGCGGCTGCGTGCTATGCCCTGACATTCACACAGAATATGTGCGATATCCACTGCTATACTTATGTATATCACTACAGTATCTGCAAATATCCGTGTCTATGAGTCCGAGCCTCTTGGCGTGCTTGCCAAGAACCTTACCTAATTTAACGCATATGGCATTGACATAAATACTATTTTGTGGAGTGACAATCAAAATTCCAGATTAGCATCAATATATATGTATGTATGTATGTTGAAATTGAGCAATTTTCAAGAGTTGACTACCCACATACCACAAAGGTGGAGTCGATCAAATGGATGGTCTTTTGAGTCGATATCATACTCGACTCAAAAGTAGAAACCCAATAATCAGACTGCTATGAATGCATACATTTTATATCATCGCATAGAAGCTGAAAAATCTCATAATGATTTAAGTTATACAGAAGAAAAGTTGCTGAAGTTACCTGAATACCTGGAGAAATAGCTGCAGGTTTTGTCCCTTATATGAAAATACGAGCAGTTGGGCTAGTGCACTAGTTCTGGCATAAGCCAGAGGGCGAAACATCCTGTTGCTGACATAAGCTATGACAATACCAACTACTTTTCATTATGGCATTATGTTGGTAAAAAAAAATGTTCGCTTTGCAAAACATCGCAAATACACTGCATTTGCTTGAAAAACGATCTCTATGTGCTGTTATATGTATGATTTAAGCCTAATAAAAAATTCTGCCTGACCTTCCGTCATTGTTTCAGCTTTGCCTTTAAGAGGGTTAAGGTCGCGGTGCATCTCACCCTTTCACAATAGTTATAATATCTCAACTCTTAAAATTTTTACAAATGGACTACATGTGAGGCGTTCCCTAACTTAAGCATAAATAAATAATTAAGCTGTCATGCTTATCAAATTTATATCCAATTTTTTGTGTGACAACTTTTAAGGATTCCTTTGCTCAACTCTCCCTTTGAAATCTAACAGTTCTTTCTTTGTTTTTACGAAGATAATATAAAAAAATTGTTTGCTTTGAAGTGGCTCTGGCAAATGCACAAAGCAATCGTGTTTGACTTAATTAAAAATATATATCTGAAGATGATTCCTGTCTACTCTGCTAGAGGAAGAATAATAATACTCTGCAAATGTCCTACAGTAGCAAAAGATAGAGTAATACATATATCTACAACCAGCGATCCTGACTTCTGAGCTCAGATAAAGGAAGGTAGGTAGGTGGAAGTGGCTGTATTATAGGACCCGCTGTACACAATTAGCACTAGTGGGTCTTTTGATGCCACATCTCAACTAACCTGATTAAATTAGTGGGTGTATAGGAAAAAAAATATTCATGTCCATCCTGTCGAGTTGAGAATTATTATGTATTTCATGGCAGATATTTCTGAAACGTCCTTGAGGATGTAATTACCCATTGTTTGCTGTGTGGCTCTAGCTAGTGCCGGGCATGCACAAGGAAATTCACAAAGGAAATTAAATGATGTTGAAATGAGCTAAGATGACTAAAAACTTTTAAATATCCAGTATTGCCGGATCGTGCGATTTTGCTTATTTTGTGAATTTTTGACGTGAAACCGTCTTTAAAATCAGTACCCCATATCCTTTGCGTATTGCATAGTCTGCAAAATGACTCAAATTATTGGCATATGTTGGGCTATTTAACCACTGAACCTTCAGTTTGAAGAAGACAAAAAGTTCTACAAGAATTCTATTTGACAGGCTTACAGTTGAATCCATTTGCGTAAATATTTTATGGAATTGACAATTTGTTGAAGATTTTAGGTTGAAGCCAAATACATCACACTATAGGTACTTAGTTTGATTACGAAATTGAAAAAAAAAATATTTATTAAAAAGGACGAAGCAAGATGAAACGAAAGGGTGATGTTCAGAGTATAGTTTCGTACTTTTTAGTAAATATTTTTTTAACTTAATTTTTTATTTAGGTACAACTTTTTAGTTTCAGATAATACGTAGAGTGTAAGTAGTTAAGCAATGTCGTGTTCTACTTTATAAACCCTTTCAATTGATACCCATATTAAGGAGGTCGTACTGATGTACTATAAACCACAGTGGCGAGGCGTCCTATTGTTCATTTCGTTCATGAACGCCTAACTTTCAGATTATTATTTATGATAATTTTCGCATCAACCAAACCACCTACAAAATATTTTTACAACTCCTAGTTGGAAGTTTGAGTCAATTCCGCAGTATTTATTTTTCTCTCAAGCAACCCTTTCGTGCACTCAATTTAAATCAAAACAACAACAAAATACCTGCGACAGCAACATTTCCCACTCATTCGACCATCAACTCATTCAAATGATTTGGAAACGAAATATTTTTTTTTTTTTTTTTTTTTTTCCCCGAGGGTAGGTGAAAATCTTCCATAGACACTATGAGAATAGCAAGCGCGTGCTCATAGTAGTGTCAGATTCTTACTGACCAAAAACACCTCCCTTCGATATAAATTTGTTAGATACTGCAACTAAGTTATACTACTTATCAAGCAATTTTTCTATCACGAAATATAAACGTTTGGCAGGTTACTTTCCAATGAAAGATCCTGCATATTCCGCAATTTAGATGCGGTTAATCCTTATCTCGCCAAGTCGAAAGGTTTTGTCCTTTGTAGTCGGCGCAATAAATTGCTCTCATCCAAAATAAGTAGGACTGTATTATTAACATGTCCGATTAGTCGGTTTCTATGTTTTCGCGCGAAGCTTCTAGTTTCAGCTTCGATTGTCGGAATTCCGAGATCCCTGTGGATATCGTCGTTTCTAGCAAACCACGGTGCTTGGACAATTTCTCTAAGCACTTTATTTTGAAAGGTCTGTAAAATATTGGCATTTGTTTTCTTGGTACAACCCCAAAGTTGTATACCGTAGGACCACACCGGCTTTAGCACTTGCTTGTATAAAAGCAGTTTGTTCTCGGTACTGAGGTGGGAATGTTTCCCGATCAGCCAGTACATTTCTCTATATTTGATTTCTAATTCTTTACGTTTCATTTTCACGTGCGAATTCCACTTCAGCTTTGCGTCAAGTGTCATTCCCAGGTATTTGGCTTCATTTGCAATAGGAATTCGGGCCAAATTTATAAAAATTGGCAAGTCATTAATTTTTCTATAAGTGAAATTCACGTGAACAGATTTAGTTCCGTTAAGGGCGATCCGCCAGTCCCTCGTCCATTCATTTACTTTATTCAATGCGTTTTGCAGTTTGGCAGTCGTTTCCTCGATTGTTTTACCTACTGCTAGGATAGCGGTGTCGTCGGCAAACGTAGCAAGCATAGTGCCATCTTCTTTCGGTATATCACGAGTATATAACAGATAAAGAAGCGGCCCCAGAACGCTTCCTTGCGGTACGCCGGCCGAAATTTTTTTGAGCTCTGAGTATTCGTTTCCATTTCTAACACGGAAGAGTCTATTTCCGAGATATGAATCCAAAATCTCGTATAGGTACACGGGGAGTACTTGTCGTAATTTGCATTTCAAGCCATCGTGCCACACCTTATCAAAGGCTTGCGAGACGTCAAGAAATACGGCTGAGCATATCTTTTTTTCTTCTAGTGCTTTTTCGATTACGTTAGTAATTCTATGCACCTGCTCAATTGTCGAATGCTTACTTCTGAACCCAAACTGGTGGTCAGGGATTAGATTATTTTCTTCTATAACCGGTTGGAGACGCCTTAGTAATATCCTCTCGAAAATTTTTGATACGACTGGAAGAAGCGAGATTGGTCTGTATGATTTTACTTCATATGACGGTTTTCCTGGTTTTAAAACCATAATGACTTCCGCAACTTTCCATTGGCTCGGCACGTGTTTTAATCTGAGTGCAGCATTTATAATATGGAGAAGCTTAATAAATGCTCTTCTAGGTAAGGCTTTGAGAATTTCTCCGGTAATCAAATCATAACCAGGAGCTTTCTTAGGTTTTAGTTTCGCGATCTCACGTTCGAGTTCTCTAAGCGTTGCAGATCTGCGCATTAAATCGTCAGATGGTGGAACTACCATCCTTGTGAGGTTGATGTTGTCATGAACCACTTGACCATCGTTCGGTTTAAAGGTTTCTTCCAAATGGGCGGCAAAAATATCCGCTTTTTCTTTATCTTCCCTTGCCCATTCATTTTGACTTATTTTAAGTGGCGGCGCGGGGATTTTGGGCCTTTTGGTGCCTTTTACGGCTTTCCAAAGGGAATAATTGGAATCTTTTTTCGCTGTTAAACTTTCAAGGTAAGAGCCTATCGCACGATTTTTAAAATCCTTAATGCTATTCTTTAACAAATTGCAGAGACGATTCAGATGGGCTTTATGCTGTGGAGCACGACTTTGTTGCCATCTTTTACGCGCTTTTCTTTTTTCCCTAATTAATTCCTTTATTTCAGCAGGATATGGTAGACCGTATTTGTCTGGCGTTTTTCTTGGATTATGCGTATTATTCCAAGAGGCGAGCTGTACTATCTCAACGAAGCGATCGACTTCAACCTCAAGTTCATAGGGTGTCGTAAGCGGTACGCTCAGTTCAATATTTACTTCGATTTCGTTCCTAAAGCCTTCCCAGTTAGTTGTTCTGCCGGTTAATTTCGCTGGCTCTCGGTTAAATAATAGTTTTTCGCTCAATGTCAAAATAACTGGGGAATGATCAGACGACAGATCAAAGCTTTCTTCAACTTTTATGTGGTTGTTAGATATTCCTTTCACCACGAAGAAATCGATCAGGTCAGGTATTTTCAAAGTATCAGCTGGCCAGTAAGTCGGTTTGCCCGTCGAATGGAAATCATAACTGTACTCCATACCTGCCCCATAGAGCATTCTACCTTTTTGCGAGATGTATCTAGAGCCCCAGAACGTATGTTTCGCGTTAAAATCGCCGCCAATAATGAAATTAGGTTTCAGCGATTTAAATAAGTTAGTAAAATCACTTTTTTCAAGCGCGGAACGCGGTGGACAGTAGATAGATGAGATTTTAATAGTACGCTGACTATTTTTAACTCGAATTGTGCACAGTTGCAGAGTTTCAAGCTCTATCTTTAGGTCTTCGCATTGTTCAATGCAGTCTTTAATAAACAAGGAAGATCCGCCTCTTGCTTTTCCCGAAGGGTGACAAGCGTGGTAATCAGTATAGCCTTTTATTTTTAAATGCGATTCCTTTTTCACGTGAGTTTCAGAAATCAAGCAAATGTCAATATCTTTTTCTCGCATGCATATTTCCAATTCGTCAAGTTTTTGCAAAAATCCGTTTGCATTCCAGGTACATATTTTTAACATTCTTTTTTCATTCATATTCTAGGTGAAGTACGCGTTTTCCGTGAATAACTCTCGAGCTTAACCAACCTATCGAGAATAATTTTATTTATTTTGCTTTCCTCTTCAAGTTTCGCGAGAATAATTGAGAAAACTTGAGAAGCAGGGTCCGTCGGGATTTCGATGTTTTTTGATTTTTCGGATGCTGCAGCCTGGGCGTAGGTCTGCACTCCTGCTGTCCGAGGGCTATTACTTGATGTCTTTTCTAAACGAAACATATCCCTACAAAGAGTACACACACACAAAAACAAAAGTCGCAGATTTGTACCAACCGATTCGTTCAAATCAGCTATGAACGAAATCAAGCAATAGTGAGTTTTGCTCACGTTTTTACACTCAAATTGTGTTTGAGTGGTGTTTCTTCGGATGTGGGGAATGTATGTATGGTACGGTGGTGGTGGTTGTTGTTGTTTCTTGTATGTTGCCTTTGTTTTTTTCGTGCTAGAAGAATATGAACGAAATAGGAAAGAATTGTTCTGTGGATTGAGCTTTTTTTGAGTGGAGGTATGAAAATGATTAATTATTTAATTAGATTCAAATTAAGCTTTCTGAATTCTCTTGCGAAGTAAACACTTTATACGTTAGCTTGAAAAAATAAATGTTGTTATTTATGAACAACAATATATTTTCCAAATTTTAATGCTAAGCAATTTTTTGAAAAACTTCGGAGTGATGATCTGGTTTCAGTTTTTCCTCAATTACATACTACACATACTACACACAATATACATTTCCTTTAACAATATCATCTATTGAAAGAGCGTTTTCCACACTTAAAAGATTAAAGCCACATTAATTGGGCAAAGTAGGTCAACAGACGTTTCAATTGAAAAAAAATCCTTTGGCGAGAAAAGCAGTTGTAATGAAATGAAAGTGTAATAAAAATATTTTTGAATAAATCAAGAAGATTTGACTAAGAATATACATAAGCTATGTACATTAAAATGTCAAATTGCAATATAGGAAAAAAAACAAAATAAATAAACTGAACGACTGCATTTTTTATTCACGCGCCGCCACTGATAAACCACCATCTTAGTGCGTCCACCATATTGAATTTTAAATGACGTCACTTAACTTATCGTATTCTACTTGTCGAATCCTTTAATTTGAACCCCATATTATGGAGGTAGTAAAATTAACGGTAATCCGCCATCTTGGAGCCTACGCCATATTGAATTTAGAGTGACGTCATGGCGTATCATATTCTACTCCCCAAGCCCTTTTATTCGATGCCACTTTCAAGGCGGTTGCAAAGCAAAAAAAAGGTAATCCGCCATCTTGCTTGGTGCGTCCGCCATATTGAATTTTCTGTGCCGTGACATAGCCTCTCTTGGGATCAAGACGAATCCAACGATACCTCATTTGTTGAAATCAGTTCCATGGTTTAGGCTGTACGAGGTGACATCCTTACAAATAAACAAACAAGCCTGTTAAAATCACGACCCTTTCTTTTGCCTAGTCGGGTAAAAAGCAGTTAACAACTGCCATTAAGAAATCGAAACCAATGCAAAGGCACAGACCCACTTTCGATGAGATTGCCATAGACAATTTCTTAATTTTAATTCTACTGCGTTTGCTCTTTATCTGTCAGTTTCACTTTTCACTTTTTTTGAATCTATTCAAAAATTCATCGCTGAAATTGCTTCTCTCCATTTTCTATGGAATGAAAATTAAAACTTTCTCCAACACTGCAAATCATTCACAATAACAACTGCAAAAGCTGCAGCAGATCCACTCTCTGAAACGCCCTACACTACCACACCATTTCGTCTACGCCTCATTCCTAGTATATTAAGTTTAGCCTTAAAACTTTTAGTTTGGGTTATGGTAGGTTTTAGATAATTTAAGATTTAGTATTAAGTATTAAGCTTGTATTAAGCAAAAAAAAAGAGTCTGTCCTTGAAAATATACGAAGTTGCCGAAGCTGTACATTAGGTTATGAAGTTTCATTTTTTTTTTATCTAATACAAGTTTCAAAAATTCTTAAACTTTATTTGCAAGGTTATATTTGTCTTTTGAGATTTCGGAATTTTTGAATTTTCTTGTGTGTTTTTTTCTAAGCACCCATCTGACAACGATTCGATTCTTTTATATCGCAAAGACCGCGCTCATTTAAAACAAAAACCTATATACATATGTATATAAATTGAGGGTTAATCACAATGAACTAACACCATAGTAACCTAACCAAACCCAGTTGTTTTCCTAAATCTAAATTTGTGGTTGGGGTCAAAATCCCGAAAACCAAAATCCCGAAAACCCAAAATCCCGAAAATCCAAAATCCAGAATCTCGAAAATCCAAAATCCAAAATCCCGAAAATCCAAAATCTTGAAAAGCCAGAATCCCGAAAAAAATATCCCGAAAACGAAATCCCGAAAAATTATATAAAATTTGCGCAAATTTTTCATTTTATATAATTTTACGGGATTTCGTTTTCAGGATTTTTTTTAAAGATAAGTAGACAAATGTTTGTCCATTGTAATATTTTACGATTCGCAATGTGCATTCAGTTGTGTTGATCTCATTCGTTGTGATAGCTGATAGATTAGATTTTAGGTTCACACATTAGCGTATACTGATTGCTCTTTTAGATGAAGACCAAATCCGTGTGAACACTAACTTGTACAATTTACTTCTTGTTCCTTCCGAACAAAACATCAAAAATGTATACAATATTTTACAACAATTAGAATTAGACAATAGTATTTAACCCTAATTACATTATCTGCACACATGGGGGCGGCCGGTATTGTTCGGAGCGGGTCCTACGAGACTCCTGCTCTTAACACTCCCAGTCGTCCCCATTGGCCTTGTTATATACATATCTCAATATTGTACGATCTCAGCTGAAAGCCCTGGTAGCTAAGCTGTAATACCTCCTAGTCATTAATTTTGTATTTATATAAGATTAATAAATAATAATAATAATAATAATAAGACTTGAACTGTTTTGTTATGTTTTATTTATTTGAAGTTGGTTATTTTATTTAATACTAGTTGAACCCATGCTCGCCTTGCTTCGCATTCTAAGGCCTTTCTTATGCATACAAATATGCAATCTCAGTGGGAGCGTATCAGCGTATAAACATCAAAGTATTTGTCTAAGTCCACAAAAGTATTTAGTAAATTTTGTTGATTAACTGCGTTTTATTAAAAACGTTTCAATGTGTAACTTTCATGCCCTAACTGCAGATTTCATAGTTCTCAAAAACCGCACCGCACCGTAGCCTGTCAACACTTCCGCCTCTACCAGATGTCATTGCAGAATTGTAACTCTAGGTCCGGTGCCATTACATTATTTTGGCGGGCTCAAGTTTCTTAGAAGAATAGTAGGTACACCCACTTTTAGTTTTAATTTATGTGATGGCAGCGAAAGCGAGAGTTTAAAAATTCGACCAGATATCTGGTTGTTACTTCTTGGTCCACAACCCGGGGGATTGAAATACATTCTGCACTTTGACCATCAGCACGTGAAAATATCTCGCTGTTAATTGCTGGAGCTTAATCATTCCGAGGCAACAAAATAGCTCGCTCACAAAGCTAAGACTTCTTACGGTTTTTTAGTTGTGATATATCTCCTTAAACCTTGTGATAAATTTACTTTTCCATTTTCTTCCGGAAGCGTTCCTCTACCAATTTTAAATAACAAATCAGAGAAATGTTGTGAGTTCGGATGTGCCTCGTGGCACTACTGATAACGTTTGCCTAAAGTCTCGGCAAAATAGCACTGCAAACCAAACATCCCAGATGACTTCCACATAGCAAATACATATGTGCATACATATATGAACCAAAATTAACTCTTAAAACAACAGAAGAACATTTTGGGTAGAATATTTGTTTTTGATCGTTTTTTTTTTTAATTTATTAATAATATTTATAAACTGAAAATGCAATTCACTGCTCTAGAAAATTCTCTTTCTTTTGACACCTCATTTGTTTAGATTGGTTGAGTGTGAGAGCCGCAAATGGTGATAATGATTGTATTACATTGAAGTACAAAGCATATGATCATGTTAGAGCGCGCACACACACTATTGCAACGATACCCACTGCTGCACGTCTGCTGGCGGTGGTCTCCGCTGAATTGTGGGCGATGTTTTGAATAATTGTTTTGAACATTTCTCAGCTTCAGGATAACGCAGGAGGATGTTTTATATCTCAAATGAATCAGCGACAGATTTACTAATTTCACCTATTTTTTTGATTTTCAATCCGATAAGCCATTATTGAGTTAGGGCTGTATAATGATAATATTCCTCTCCGATATACAGTTATTTTGACTACTATGTAAGACCCAGTAGGCTGAGCAAAAAATTACATAGCTTGTGATCATCCCGGGTACTTAAGAAGCATTTCAAAAAAAGTTTCATCGAAATCTGTCCAGCCGTTTTCACGCTATTAGGTAACCAACAAAAAAACCTCTACAGTTTTATAATATTTATAGATTATAGATGTTAAATAAGTTGTCTTCTAATTTTTTTTCCTACAAACAAATCTTTTTCACATTCGGGATTTTGGATTTTCGGGATTTTTGGTTTTCGGGATTTTGGTTTTCGGGATTTTGGTTGTCGGGATTCTATCCGATTGCCCTAAATTTGTTATCTTCTTTACGATATTGGAGAACAACGCAACTGTGTACCTTCAAATGTCCCTGCAACACCTTTTACCAGTGTTAACTTGATACCTAACAAATTGCGACTCATTTTAACTAAGAGGAATTAATTCGGTCAAGGTCGCCGTACATACATTTGTATGTATATCACATGCAGGGATATTGCGAAGGACCAAAGATTATTCGTATTCGGTTCGTGCCTACCTAAGATTTTTTTTTTCTATTTGAATGGAGGACAACACTTTTGCAAGAACTACATATGTATATGTAACTTCTGAACCACTGAACCGATGTTCATATATCTTGTATTTCTTAATTCGAGGATAGCATAAAGCTGATTTTTTTTGTTTCTTCCTTTTCAAGTTTGTGTGGCCACGTGTTTGGCAAAATAAAGAATGTAGTTCAGATCAGTGTGGGTTCTGTGGCGACAGCTAAAATATGCGCATTTTTCTTCACCTCGAACGCATAATACGAATAATTAATTGAAAAAAATAAAAATATATTGCTTACATTCCACACAAAATCTTTATTCAGCGATGGTTAAGGACATTTTATTATTTCTCACTACAAACATACAACATTACAGCAAGAGATACCAAAAACTCATTAAATTTTTGTAAAAAATAGAAATGGCGGACTTACATATTTTAGAAATACTCCATTTTGTTCATGTTATGCGCCTTCATAACTGTACACCCAAACTTACCTAACATTTATGTTTGAACTTATTTTTAAAGGTTTGTACTTACTTACTTACTTTATTTTATTCTTTTCAGTGAAATTATATAAGCCTGTTACAAGGTGTAGAAACTATAATTTTTTATTATTTTTTATAATCTACACACGCTAAAGGGGATATGAATAACCTTACCCTTATAATGTTTACACACAGCGCGAGTACATGAAAGACAAGAACGAGAGACAGACAGATCGACGTAGTGATAGGAAACTCAGATGTTAGGTTTCAACTAACTCTATGGGTGGTGTCCAGGATAAATGGAGAGTAGTGTATAATTGAAAGCTTTGCCCTTGCTTATGATTCACAAAAGTTTTTCCAGATGTTTCCTGTTACTGTTTTGTGCGATCAATTTCTTCAGCCATACGATCATCCCCTACTGCCAGTGTTATGCCTTCGCAGTAGGTTTTGATATTAGCTTCTGAAACTGATCAACTTATTTTTATTTCGTGAAAAAATAAATGTTTCGTCGACATCTGCATTTGAACCGCGAACCTTGAGCGTGACAAGCGAAGACGACTACCAGTACGTCACGGCCACCCACAACTAGAATGAACATTAGTATGAGAAAAGTAGGAGGAGGGTTAGGGCCATTGTAAGGCTCGATGGAGCACACTGCACGCTCTTTGATAAAACTGCGATCTATTCACCTAATTAGCAATTTTTTTCTGACCTAATCTATGAATTTGTTGAGCCGGTTCGAGAGTTTCGCCCATCGGCGTATCTACTTATGCACATAAATATGTAATTCAAGTAAGTGCGCCGAACATAATTGTGAATAGAATCACACAAGAAGTTGGGAGATAAATTTACTCCCGATGCTCGTTGTTGTCAGAATTTTCCACCTTTATACCGTAACTCGATCCGTTCTTCTGTGAAAAATGCGGACGAGTGAGAACTTTTACATGACCATGACTTTCTTAGTCAATAGGACAGTCCCTTCTTTGATGGTGGACGTTTACTGGAAGAAACCCATAATGATGACCAAAAGTTCGTTTATTGTGTCTACTAACAGATCTATGTGTCTGTTATGGTTAAATAATATCGCATCAACTCATTCGGACTGCCAAACACTTGGTCTTGATGAGACAAAAATCAAAGAAAAATTTTACGTTGAGCTAGGATTGACTTTATAATGATGCTTGTTAAAGTGGTCCTCCTCTACAGTTCACTACAGACTACAGTTCAGGGGAACCAGCGCCTCAACCAATAACCCTCTACAGATAGGCCGGCTCTGCCTCCAGTTGCGCACTTTAAGTTCGTTGAGGTCCTTTTCTGTGGGCACCGTAGCTCAAGTGGTTAGTACGTCGGACTACTGAGCCAGCGGTCTCTGGTTCGAATCCCGCCGCAAACACCTAAAAAGTTTTTCACAGTGCCCACCTCTTTCGAATGTCTGACAAGCATCAAAGAGTATCATTTGTCACGATTGAGCTTCTCAACTCGCCGTTCGGAGTCGGCAAAAAACTGTAGGTCCCTTCCATTCGTGCAAAAATATAACACGCACACACAAATGGTTGCGAGAAGCAGGCCCAGGTTCACCTCGAGCTGTAGCGCCAACTAAGTAAGTAAGTAAGGTCCTTTTCTACTTGTGCGTGCCACTTTAGGTGCGATCGCCCTCTGCTGCGCTGATCCACTGGATTGGAATCGAATAATCTGCAGTTGGAATGTTGGAATAGACATTCGCTCTAAAACATACAATGTGCAGTTTGATGAAACCGATATCGCTTTATAGCCCATATAGTTCGTCGTTGAATCTTCTCCTCCAAAACCTGTCAACGCAAATGGGATATCCTCGTCAGCTTTTACCAGATTTACCTCGAAAGTATACTAAAAAAAAATAAATACACGGCGTCAGCAGTCCTGTACAGAATCAAGCCTAGCTTCTCGCAACCATTTGTGTGTGCATGTTATTTTTTCCACGAAATGGAAGGGACCTACAGTTTTTTGCCGACTCCGAACGGCGAGTTGAGAAGCTTGTCATGACAAATTATACTCTTTGATTGCTTGTCAGACATTCGAAAGAGGTGCCACCCGTGCTGGGATTGAACCCGGGCAGCATGCGTAGTAGGCCAAGGCACTAACCACCATGGCCACGACGAACACAGTATACTACGAAATATATTTCAAATCGACTATCTGGCGATACGAAGAAGAATGTTCAGAACTAAAGAAAATTCAACCATGTGTACCTCAAGATTGTATCCTAGGACCAAACCTGTTTATGTTATGTTGTGTACTTGTGTACATTGAAAAACCTTTGGATGGAAAGTCCTTTTTTTTTGTTTTATATGGCGCTACAGTTGGGAGTGAACCCGGGCCTAATTCTCGCAACCGTTTGTGTGTTATATTTTTGCACGAAAAAAAGAGAGCTACAATTTTTTGCCGACTCGAACGGCGAGTTGAGAAACTCCTCATGACAAATGATACTCTTGAATGCTTGTCAGACATTCGAAAGCGGTGGTATCGTGCAAAAAGGCCGGGGCTGCATGCGTAGTAGTCCAAAGCACTAACCAATACACCATAGTGCTCACAGTGCTGGAAAGTCCAAATGGAAAAATTACACCAAAAAGAAAAGAGAAGAATTGAACTTGAAATACATATAATAAAATACCTAAGATCTAAGACCTAAATTTCTAGAACAAAGTCATATTATAAGTACATAATATTGAAGTACTAAAGAAGCCTTAAATGTTATTGGTCCAAAAGCTTTAAAAAAGTAAACTTTCTTGGCGAAAGTTTAAACATTAAACAGCGAAATCATTTGTCGAACTTTAATAGATTGGTCCTGATTACAATTATTGGACAAAAATTGCATGATCCACTAAGCCGACTTAGCATAAAAGGAGATATAAAATAAATATTTGGCTTCAGCAGTCCTAGGTAGAACCAAGCCTAGCTTCCCGCAACCATTTGTGTGTGCGCGTTATATTTTTGCACGAATGGAAGTTTTCTACAGTTTTCTGCCGTCTCCGAACGGCGAGTTGGGAAGCTTTTACCTGACAAATGATACTCAGACATTCGGAAGAGGTGGGCACTGTGAAAAACTTTTTAGGTGTTTGCGGCGGGATTCGAACCCAAGACCTGGCTCAGTAGTCCGACGCACTAACCACTTGCGCTACGGTGCCCAAAAAGGAGATATACCATCAGTAAATCGACCCCGTGATGACCCATTTATAGTGCATGACCCACCATGTATAAAATCAGTTAGTAAGCTAAAATAACATATGTATGTATGCATTTATATGAATCAAGTTCAAACAATAAATAAGTTTTACTTTAACACATAAAGAAGAAGCTTCACGTCAATAACTCTAATGAGCGATCCCAACATGTGATGTTGATAGTGAATCTATCTTTCTCTTTTCTGCGTGTTTTCGGCTTTTATCACAAAAGGACGATAAATGTTGGTGCTTCCAATCTCGCAGGATATTATGGCATCAGTGTTATCGATTCGAAGTCTTTGCAACTAAAGTGAGGACTTTTTAGAGGATGTACGAAGTGCCTTAACGTCATTGTCATCCATTTGTGTGAAGGCCGACTGCTTTAGTGCTTACCAATACTGGCATGTGAATGGCGAGGTTACTAGAAAAGGCATCCACTACCAGGTTTTCCTTTACCAAATCGTGTTCTATCCTCGTGAAATGTTATCCGATTTGAGTCGATGATAGGTATATATAAAAAAAAATCACAAATCTTGTCAACAAGTTTCCACTATGTAACTACTACAGTACTTTTGCTTAATCACCTCCCTCGTGTGTATCTCGTCTTTGGGACAAGTTATCTTCAGAAAATGTATAATAAAATGTTACAAACAAAAAGCACTAAAGATACAAAAAAAAAAAAAAAAACATTTTTATGACCTCAGTTAGCTTAGTAGCCCGCAAAAACATCTGCAAATTTCCATTGAAATTCTATATAGCAACGGAAAAACTTGAAAATAGTACGAGAGAGAGTATCTCCCTTTAATTATTTTACAAGGGAAAGTTTTTCTCTTTTGTTGACTTTAGTATTGTTTGATATATTTCAACTTCTTGTTAGTGTTTTAATTTTTTTTTTTATTCCCCTCTTTTGTTCTTTTGTTATACATAGCGATGCTATAAGTAGGTACCTATGCCTGTACCTGTATAATCATACATTGAGTCGAGAGTTTCTTTAAGTTCTGTTATTGGCAAAGTACTTGTACGCGTATTATTTCAGCAGCATCTGAAGCTAACAGTGCCGAAGCTACGAGTATCCGGTATTATTTTCACATTTCAGATAAACATGAACAAGTATGCGAGAACAGAACGTAGAAGTTTTTTTTGTCTGCAAAAGGACAATTCTGTCAGCGCTAACAAAAAATGTAAATAATTATCTTTTACAAACTTCTGTTCTCCTCAAGAGTACCTACTCATGTTTAAGACACTTACACAACAGTTTTTTAGTTTGTTTAGTGTATAAGCGGTAAATCGTTAGCAAGGATGAAATGAATAATATACAAATTAATTGGAATTTTTAATGAAGAAAGAATTGTCTTGCAGCTATGAATTCAGGTGGCTTTGAATAGTTAGTCATATTAGACATGGAATTTCGTGACTTGGTAGTAATTAGTCTTTTCCAGGATCTGCAATTTTGTATTAATATTGTACTTATATACCGACAGTCTTACTTTTAATGAATAATATAAATAAATAAATAAATACAGAGGCAAGTCAGATACGCTGCTTGAACTGAAGTAATACTCCCTTAGAAAATGCGTTACTTAGATAAATTCAAGGTAAGCACTTTTTACCCAACGAGTTTAATATTCCGACGACTTTTGCAAGTAAACAACCGTAAATACGAGTACGTAAAGGCATTCACACCAAAAAAATAATTTAGGCACATTAAGTCCAGTTCTGTCCCAAAAACTCAAAGAATGTGTCTGATCTCATTCTCATGTTGAGTTTTCTTTATGATGCATTCAACGCCATTGACTGTCAATGAGGATCAGTTAACCTAGGTGGATCACCTTCGGGAACTTTGAAAGTAGCTGTAAAGAGGTCAGGTACAGAGGATGCACATAAATAGCTCTTCGTATGGGCGCGCTTCGAGGTATGATCTAATTCGCGCAATAAACCCCAGTTGAAAGCTAAGAGCTTTGAGTGAAGAGACTATAGAGTAAAGCTACGATCAGACGATATGCAAAAGTCGCATATACATATATACGAGTCTGACGTAATTTTTGCGTCATCATATGCGATTAATGCTCGCACATCGTCTGAACACCAATTAAGGACAGTCTGCATATGCTCGTAAGGCATATGCGACACCCAGTTCGCAAACCAATTTACGACTTTTCCGCATATCGTGTGAACACTTTCGCATATGATTTGTGACAATTTGCAAGCATAGGCGATCATTTGAAAGCGTCCCAACTATGTGCGAGCGCACGAAAACCTTACATTGCATAAATGACAGCATGTTTGCGAACAGATCCTAGTCTACAGACAAAATAAAACTGAGCAAGCGAGATCTCAAAAATTTGAAAATTTGGTTTGGTCTGTTTTTTTTACTTTTATTTCACATTTTGCTTTGGTTGTGTTGCGTTGTGACGGTTATTGTGAAGGTAATTATTATATGTAGTTGTGAAAGCAACTAGCCGTGGCCGTGGTGGTTAGTGCGTTGGACTACCACGCAATGCTGCCCGGGTTCAACTCCTGGCCGGGTCTAACACCTAAAGGTGTTGGTGCCACCTCTTTCTCAACTCGCCGTTCGGAGTCGGCAAAAAACTGTAGTTCCCTTCCATTCGTGCAAAAAATATAACATGCACACACGAATGGTTGCGAGAAGCAGGCCCAGGTTCACCTAGACCTGTAGCGCCAACTAAGTAGGTAAGCAACTAGCGGTATTACACGAAAGGCCAAGAAGATCAGCGTCAGCAAGAGGCGATCTGACGCGGGAATGCCTAATATCAAAAAATTGATAATGTTCGCAAATCCGTATAAGATTGAAAATATGTGACCTGCAAATTGTGTCGCATATCGTGTAAACACCTCGCATATAGGCCACAATATTTGCGACCCCATTTGCGAACATATCATATGCGAACACCATGTTCGCAAATACATTTGCGAGTTTTGGGACAAAAGTAGCATATCGTGTGAACACATCTATATGCGAATTTGCGAGCAATGCTTACATTATAGAATTTGCGATAAATTTGCTGGTTTTTTCGTGACGTCAGGACTCGCATACTTATATATGCGACTTTTGCATATCGCCTGCTCGTAGCTTAAGAGATTTTATCGAAGGCTTTACTGAAATCTGGTGGTCGCCGTGGCCGTGGTGGTAAAGCGTTGGACGCATGCTGCCCGGGTTCAATCTCAGAAAAAAACACCTGAAAGTTTTTCACGGTGCCACCTCTTTCGAATGTCTGACAATCATTTGTCATGAGAAGCTTCTCAACTCACCGTTCGGAGTCGGCAAAAAACTGTAGGTCCCTTCTAAATCCCTTAAAAAATAGCACGCACACACAAGTGGTTGCGCGAAGCTAGACTTGGTTCTGTGTAGGACTGCTGACGCCATATATTATATTTACATTTGTTTTTTTTACTGAAATCTGTGGCATAGCCATCTTCCAATGCGCACAGAGAAGTCGACACGAATTAAATTAAGTCGTATTTCTCTGATGATTTCGTAGCCGATATTGCGTGCATGATCGGCCTTCAGCTTTCCTACGAATTATTCCCGAGGGAGCATGTTCAGTTCCGACAAAACAGCTTCATTCACTTCAAAACTCTCGTTTAATTCCAGTCGTAGTATTTCCAGGTTTGTTATTGCGCGATCACAGCGTAGCATGAATAGCAAGCATTCCTACTCGCTCACTCGGAGCATATTGTAGGCGCATGCGACAAATCGTTCAATACAAAACAAATCCGAAGCTGGCGACAAATCGAAGCATACTGAATATAGCCAAGTGTTGACGTTTTCGTAGTATACGTTCGTTTTCTGTTTTTATGTTAAAAATTGATTAAAAATAGTCTTTTTCAGACTTAAGATTACTGAAAATTGGTAAAATACACCTAATTTCTGGAAAACTGCTAAATATGCATGCACGTCCAAAAATCGCTAAAATCTGCATGCTTGCTACTTGAGCTAAATTTTACGAGGTCTATTGATAAGTATTGGAGCACCAAAATATATAAATATGCCATATTGTAAATTTCTACAATGTCAAACTGTTTCTACTGTTCCTTAAATGGTCCCGTTTTTCCATTTGGATACGGCACTCCAAAAATTATATTAACAAACAAATTAATTTTCTTGACCATGAATCCATTGCAGCAGTTGTGGGGCTGAAATTGCACCCCCACTTTTTTACCAGCGAAGGACTCCTCCTTTAGAACCATTTCCTGGCAGGAAATGAACGGCAATAAAAATGTTTTTTTACGGAACAGTAATGTACATTTGTATGTACGACTGGAAGGCACCAGAAACCGTGGCATACAAAAGAACCGTAGGTACCTACCCTGCGAGGTACAATAAACATTATGGTTCAAAGGAAAGGGTTTACAAATTTAAATTATCGAAAATGTGTTTTACGAAATGCTATTTTGTTCCCCTGCCTCTCCCAACCAAGTAATTTAATTCAATCTTTTATGTTACTTTTAAAATGATTGTCTCTTCTGTAATCATACAAAGCTGAAATATGATACAAATTTTTAGAGGCTATCCAGTACCATCAATTCTCGTGACATGAAGGCACACAGAAATTTGATACATGAGTCTACTTGATTTGGGTGAAAAAATCGTGAGTTATGAAGACTTATTGTAGTCGATAGTCATTTGTCTAGTCGACAAAGAGTCAGTGGTTATATTTTTGTTTGTACGTGAAAGTCGTCATCGTTATTTCAATGGAGCCGTGCGTCAAATGCGAGCACAACCGACTTGCTTTTTCCCTTTCTGTTTTCTGTTTTCAAAAATTTATTATATCCTCTCAAAGCCGAAAACGAGGTTTGTAGCGGCGGAAAGATGTGGAACCCATTACAGGGTAGCGTTTCCCTTAACATTTTATCACTATGGTTTCTAATAGCAATGTGAACGGGTGTGCGATACAATTGTGTTTCCCTGAATATTGAAACGGATTCTTTTCGGTCGACAGGATTTTTTTTTTTGGAATTCCGGTTGGATATTCATATTTCATAAGCCCTGTGACTAGAGCGTGTTTCGTGGAAAGGAGGTCACATTGAGAATGGGTAATGCATGAACGAATTTAAATTCACCACGGGAAAGCATTCAGTAATATGAAAGAATTCTACGCGTTTGTTTTCATATACAAAGTGAAGTGTAAAATAAAAATCTTACCTACCGCACATGTAATCAATGGATTTGGATTTTTTTTGTTCTTGTATCAAAAATAATGTTGAGTTGGATAATATATAATTAGGCATGCTCCTTTGGAAACAGTTTGCTGTACTCGTTGAATTCGAAAGTAATCAGTAAAGCAACATGTAAAATCCATCGGGGAAAATTCAAAATAACTCACAATTTGCAATCGAATTTGCACATAGTTTAGATCTTGTCATCGTTGAACCATACTGTACCTACTGAAAAAAATAAAAAGAAAAAAATACTGAATTTAAATAAATTAGTATGAGGTTTTTCTAAGGATATACTAGTCCTTAGTGATATGGCCTTTATTAATTATTACAGTTGCGCAAAACTGTTTTACAGAGTCTACAAAATGCTGGCACCTTCGGGTGATATTGATCTGCTAAACTACCCTCCACAACTCGTTACTTTTTGGTTTTTTGTGCAGTACATATCTCTCTTATTAAGGCCTATAGTTTTTCAAAAGAATGGAGATCGGGATATTGAGCAGATCACTCCATGAACTCAATCATATTATCCTGAAACCATTCTTTAGCTGTTCGGCTTTCGGGTCGTTGTCCTCCTGGAAAACTGGTTTTAATAGCATTTCGTCCTCGGTATATAACAACATGATATCAGCCTTTATACCAATGTATTGGATCAATACCATACTATGAAAAGCATCCCTAAATCAAGGTACTAGAACCACTGAGTTTTTCAGTTTTTATTGTGAATCTTGGATCATATTTTGTATTGGGTGGAAGCCTGACATATAGCCGAGATACTTTTCAGCCATATAGAAAGGTTTTGGTCTCATCAGTACACATTATATTCCTCCACTTCTCAGAAGGCACGACAAATGCTTTTTCGCAAACATTAGCCCTTTTGATACATGCATTTTCTTGAGAAGTGGGACTTGTCGTGGACTTCGAGAACTGAGATTGTGTTCCCTCAACCGTGTTATAAAAGTGTGAATACCTCATGTCAAGTTAAGTACATCCAACATCTGGGTAACTGCTGCAGAATGCAGGGTACCTTACAACACGTTTCACCATTGACGGATGCAGTATTTTGTTTCGGCCGCGAGTTTCAACCTTCATTTCATATTTTAAAGCATTGTTTATCATTTTAGCGTTACACCCAGGAGTTCCTTGATTTGATTGTACGTTTCTCCGACTGTTATAAGCAATTGAATTAGCTCGCGCTTCTATGGTGTGCAGGGTATTCCACGACCCATTTTTATCGAATCAAATTGATCGGTTTTACTACAGTTTGATAAAAAATAAAAAGTAGAAGGTTTTAGCTTACTTTTCTATAATTTAGATCCAAAAATCAAGTCAAAACAAAATTTGTATACCGAAATCTAATAAGCACTGCTATTATTTTGCTCCTATCAAAAAGTATGAGTTGTACTACCGATTGATATTTCAACGCAAAAGTGAGGGCTTACCATTGCAATATGACGTCACGTGAACGACATATTGTTCATAAGTATAGTATTACAGTAAAAGTCGCAAAAATATTGATACAAAAAAAGGATTAAATTAAATATTGCTTTCAAAGTAGCACTGCTATTATTTTGCTCACTACTGTATGTATGAGGAGTTACCTAGGCCATTCCAGTATCTGAGTAGTTTCTCAGCGAAAATGTTTATCTAAAATGAAAAAGCACATGCCGTTTGTATATTTTTGTTACATTGTGTACACTAAGCGATAGATCAAATCCGTTAGATATGCCGAAAAAGCATGCCGCTTGAGCTAGCAGAATTATTATGGACTGAAGTTGGAAATGAAAGAGTGATGATTGAATTACCAGGACACTGCTTACTTGTCATCAGGAGAGGGCCACTTAAATTGCCAGGACAATGATGGCCAGGATCAAAAGGGTTTCCACATAGCATAGATAAACCGCCTGTTGAAGGTTGAGAAAGTTGTCTTTAGCTTGCTGCAATGGCGACGAAAATGGAGTGATCCACCTCCTGTACGCTATACCAAATATTTTCTTGTTATTGCCTCCTTATTTTTTTTTACAGATTCAGTTTGTGGTCCAACGCCATTTAAATCTGAAAATGACGAAATTAATATATTGTACCAAAAATATTCTTACACTACCTTATTCTTTTCTTTATCAATGGGTATTCAATTTCAGCGCAAATTGATTCCAACACTCCATATTTGAACTTCTACGAAAACCTAATTTTTTTAAATTTTCAGCCATTTGTTAGAAATCCTTGTTGTGTCTATCACATTCGCCTTCTTCACATCTAATATTTTTGTAAGCGCTGCTTTCACGCATAAACGGCGATTGTCATGTAGAATATTGGCGAATCACGAAGTAGTAGTCACAATCATTCCAGCCAGCCTTTTGGTTCGATTCGCAAAATATGATAGGGGCCTGGCAAAGACCATAATATGGTACTGAGATCTGCCCATTTGGGATTGTTAATCGGTCTTTCCGTTGGCTTTAAACTTGCGCACCACCCGTGGATATAAAAGAACCCTAAAAATTGCGAGGTTGAAGCATAAAGTTGTCATATTCTCAATTTTGTCATGACACTTTATTGGTAGCTCTGATCCACGCAGTGGCTGTCATTTGCAAAAAAAATTCCCGCTCACCACAATTTTTATAGCTTTAGTAAGTACGTAATTGATGGTGATCTTATTGGCTTACAGTCCATCTGGTTTAAAGGTGGTCATCTTCTATGATTTATTACGCAATTTTGTTAAGTTTTATCCTCAGTGTCCATTACGATTCGATACAATGGTTCCTGCAGCTTCCAGAAAACACTTGACTTTACAATTTCAAAAGAATTGTATGCAAACAATTTAAAAAAAAAAAATATTGCAACATATTTTTAACACAGCTAAAAAATTTAAGTTTATCAAAATTCATTCGAAACGCATTAACGTTTACATAAATAGATAAGATTCAAAAATATAACGACTATGAAAAAGAGGTAGTACCAATTAATTTGCATCCGTCGTAATTTTGGTAATTTATTTCAAAATAAGAAAAATAAAAGGCGCTTGACACTAGGCGTGTTTTTTTCAAAACTATATAGGCTTAGAAAATTTTTTCCATGTTAATTACACTAACAACTAAGCCTATATAGGCTTACAAAACCTGGATAGTTATCCAGTCTTAGGTGCTTAGCCTGGATAGAAAAATATGCTACCAAACTGTTTTTCGTCGATAGTTATCGAAAATTTTATCGAAATGTCAAATATGACATGAAAGTGAAGGAGAAATATGAAGGCCGGTAGCTTTCAACCGAACTCTGCTGTCATTTCAAATTTAAATTATTTCTGTTCATTTAAAAATGGGTAGAAAAGAAAGAAATACGCATTTATCCGATAAGGAAAAGAAAGCTAAAATGAATTACGTGAATATGTTCCTTATTTTACTACTTGATTGAATTAAATTTGACGAACAAAAATTCTATCAACCAACTTATTAATGAGCGCTTGATAACTACTGGCCTTACTTTCAATAAAAACAATGCCGATGTGAAACTGTCAAACGTCAATTAGCATAGTCCTGCCAAGTCACTGTTCAGCGTTTTTTTTCTCATTTTCCGCTAAGCCTATATAGATTTGAAAAAAAAACACGCCTACTTTTCAAGTGGAACTGCTTTGTTTCAATAAAACTCAAACTTAAATTTAATTTTGGTTGAAAGTTGATAGCGGCTTCTTTGGCAATGAAAACTAGTTTTCCTTCTCGACATTTGTAGTCACTTTTCTACGAGGACAATCTACGTTCGTATTTTATTAGGATTTCACCCGATAGGTACCTAATAAAATGGAGTTTTATATGTAAAACACGAACTACTTGCTATTCATTGCCGAAGTTAAGAATATCGATAAATTTTCGTATTCGATTGCACGTTTGATTGAATGCACTTACGATTTATATTCCGTAGCCATTCCACGACTTTCAATTTCAATAAATTTGATGCAAAAGCTTTTATTGCTTGAAATATGATATATAAGTTCTAGTAATTAAGACCTTTAAGAAACTATGAAATTGCTGATAATCGACTTCGGTGCAGGGAAATAACTTCACGGGCAATAACTTCACATGGAAAATAACTTCACCTCCAGTAGGAAATAACTTCACATTTTATGGTAATTTAAGAACCACCATGATGCGTGATTCACTACGCTTGCACTTTTAACGTTAACAGAGTACCGTAATTTGTAATGTTCAGAAATTCGTTGGTAAATTTGAGCACTATTGAACTTATTAAACTCAGCCTGAGTTCGGTTCTTGACAAGGAAAAGTGTTTAAAATACAGTGAAATTGACACGAATTTTATACTAATACTCAATCTTAGTTCAAAAACTAAATATTCCATTTAAAATTAGATATGTAAATTTAAAATTTGTCTTGGCCAGGCAGGCTCAAAAATTAAATATCTAATGTTTAAATGATGTCTTTAGTGTTTGCGCATAAGATAGAGTAATATATACAATATACATATGTACATATGAAATTCGCGCGAATATACAATGTATGTAAATGGGATTTGAAATTAATATTTGGCATCACTTTTCGGAACACTTCTGGCACCATAGTTGTCTGCATAATCGTCGACGCTTTTGGCTTTTTCTTTTTCATCAACCGTGGCCGTGGTCAGACGTAACTGAAGGAGTTTATTTCTATTCTTCTGTAATCTTAAAACTAACTACATAATTGAATTGACTTATATACTTTACTTTTATTATATTGAATTCTACTTATATTTTAATTACTTTATATTTATTATCCAATTTGCGAATTAAAACATTATATTTCTTTCAAATCTTACATGTATGTACATAACGGTTATACAAATTGTCTTATTATTTGGAAATACGTTTTACCTCATTAATTTTTAAGTGGTTGTCAAAAATTTAAATCTTCAAGAATTTCTGAAACGAAATAAGCCTTAGTAGGGCATTATTTTATTTTTTTGGTGGAAACAAATACAAACGTCAAATTTTTCTTCATTTGGCCTTATTTCCACTTAAAAAAAGAGATAATGCCAAATGCGGCCTTATTTCGTAGGTGGTTTCCATTTAAACTTGATGAAACATCTATTAACCCATTTTCTACCACGCTGCAAAAATTATTAAATTACACACTATCATTTTTGAAAATAAATTTGTATACTGTCATTTGCCGTCATTTCATTCTAGGGTATACACTATAATTCCAGGAATGACATTTCTTCGAAAATATTCTCAATTTTTTTTGTTCATTGTTGAGTTTTTGGGTGCGGACGTTTGATTTAAAAAAAAAAATCGAATGATAAATAAATTGCTTGTGTATTTCCCAAAGAACGCTGTGACTTCTAGAACAATTAATAATTTCCACTAAAAGATCTTTGGTATCAGTAGGAGGCATTATTTTAAAAATGTTGCTTCCGAAACACGTGCAAACTCGACTGAAAATTCCTGAATGATGAAATTTGCCTACACACTATCATTTAAATGCATCATTGCCCGTCATTCTAGCAAAATCCACGAAAAATTTCAACACTCATCATTCTCGCCATCATTCCAATCGAAACTTTTCATTTCAAGCTACACACTGTAATTTTGACATCATTCCAGCAAGAATTTCATTTCAAAAATGATAGTGTGCAGCCTACATTACACAGTTATGTCAAAAAAAAAAAATGTTCGATTAATCGAACGTTGGAGCTTATCCCATACTATGCGAAATTTTCACACCAAGTAAATACGTACTTCCCATTTCTTTTGTGTTTTCAACAGCGGTGAGTTTGTTTTGTGCGGGTTTATATTATTTTTACATTTTGACGACTTTTTCATGATTCTATGTAAAGGGTGATTTTTTAAGAGGTTGAGAACTTTTTTTAAAAAAAAAACACAAAAAATTCGAAAAAATGACTGAAATATTTATTTGAATCGATAGTTTGAACCTTGCAATTTAATGTTTAAAGATAATTTCATGCAAATGTTGACCGCGGCTGCGTCTCAGGTAGCCCATCCGCTGAGTCCAATTTTGGCATACTCTTTCACACATATCGGCCGGTATCTCACGAATGAATGCATGGATGTTGGCTTCCAGTGCGTCAATCGAAGCGGGCTTGTCCCTATAGACATTAGCCTTGACATACCCCCACAAAAAATAATCTAATGGTGTCAAATCGCACGATCTAGGCGGCCAATTGACCGGCCCGAAACGTGAAATTAACTGTTCACCAAACTCGCCTCGCAATTGCGCCATTGTTTCGCGTGCTGTGTGGCATGTGGCACCGTCTTGTTGAAACCACATATCATGCAAGTCAAGAACTTCCATTTCGGGCAAAAAAAAGTTTGTTATCATCGCTCGGTAGCGTTCACCATTGACAGTAACGCTGCGATTCGCATCATCTTTGAAGAAATATGGCCCAATAATGCCGCCGGCCCATAAACCGCACCAAACAGTGGCTTTTTCGGGATGCATTGGTAGCTGTTGCAATGCTTCTGGCTGATCTTCACTCCAAATGCGGCAATTTTGCTTATTTACGTACCCATTCAACCAAAAATGAGCCTCATCGCTGAACACAATTTTTCGATAAATCGATAAAAAAAACATTTCGAACCGAGCACGAATTTTGATAGTAAAATTCAATAATTTGCAAGCGTTGTTCATTTGTAAGACGATCCATGGTTAAATTGCAAACCAAACTGAAGCTGTTTGACAGTGACACAAGGTACTAAACACACGTCAGCTGTCAAAACCAGTGTTGCCAAAACCAAACCAGCTAAAAAATCACCCTTTATTTATGATTCTAAGAACCAGATCACTCTTTGTCGCTGGCAAGATAATAAGGAAGTCACCATTGCTACAAACTACGACCAGATTCTGCCACTCCACCCTGTTCGACGTTGGAAAAAAGCAAATAAAGCTTCTAAGAAAGGGCCGGCAGAAGAAGAAAAATTTGTCAACGTCGATCAGCCTACTGTGCTTCGCAGCTATAACAATGGGATGGGTGGCGTTGATCTTCACGATACCGCCATTCAAAATTATCGAGTCAACATCCGTGGAAAGGAATGGTACTGGCCACTTTGGGTAAACACTCGTAATTCTTCATCTACGAACGCTTGGAAACATCACTGCATGGTTGCGAATTATAAAAACGAGAAGCCAATGAGTCAGAAACAATTCAAGTTGTCCGTCACTGGACTGGAAGTGGATAATGCTCTTAGTTTCCAGAATCCACACAATTTACCAAAAGTGATTGGTAAACACCTCATTGTCCGTCAGCCGGAAGGAAAATATCGTCGGTGCCAATTGAAAGGGTGTGGCAAACCTACGATTTGGATGTGCGAGAAACGTGCCAAGCATATGCACGCGCATTGTTTCAAAGCTTTCCATGCAAAATGATTTTTTCATTTTTTATTTTCTTTTCATTATTTTTCTCTTAATCATCAATAAATACAAAAAATCAATAAACAATATTCTTTTTACTTAAATAATCTTGGCTATTCACTTATAAATATAACGATTCATTAATTTTCATGGGATTTTTGTATATGGGATAAGCCCCAACGTTCGATTAATCGAACACTAATTTTGCCTCATACCTGTGCTATTCAGGTGATGTCTGGTGTTGAATTTTTGATTGTAAAAGATAGCATTACCTATAAATCCCCATCACTACTTTTTTTTTTCTTCTGTAATTATATATTTTTAATATAATTTACTAGAAAGGCTTATAGTTAAGGTATGGCGCTCGAGTCGATTTATTAATAAAATCTATATTAATTGACCAAAATGGCTCATATTCACAATATATGTTGGTATTGTGCCAAAAGAGAAAAGTACTATATCTGGACCCGATAGGTGGCGCTGGAGTCGAGTTATTAACAAAATCTATATTAATGGACCAAAATTACTCATATCCACAATATATGTTGCTGTAGTGCCAAAAGAGAAAACTACTATATTTGGACCCGATAGGTGGCGCTGGAGTCGAGTTATTAACAAAATCTATATTAATGGACCAAAATTACTCATATTCACAATATATGTTGCTGTAGTGCCAAAAGAGAAAACTACTATATCTGGACCCGAAAGGTGGCGCTGGAGTCGAGTTATTAACAAAATCTATATTAATTGACCATAACGACTCATATTCACAATATATGATAGACAGGCAGACAGATACATAGACAGATACACAGACAGACAGATAGATAGATAGATAGACAAATAGATAGAGAGACAGATAAACAGATAGACAGATAGACAGATAGGCAGATAGACAGATAGATAGATAGACAGACAGATAGACACACAGACAGAGAGACAGACAGATAGACAGACAGACAGACAGATGGATAGACAGATAGATAGACGGATATATAGACAGATAGATAGACGGATATATAGACAGACAGGTATACAGACAGATAGACAGACAGACAGACAGACATATAGACAGACAGGCAGGTACACAGACAGACATATAGACAGACATATACATAGACAGACAGACAGACAGATAGATAGACAGATAGACAGATAGACAGATAGACAGACAGATAGATAGACAGATAGACAGACAGATAGACAGATAGATAGACAGACAGACAGACAGGTAGAGATGGCGCTATTAGTCCATTTGACATTTGAATTAAAGAATGGTGTACAAAACCAACTGATTTTGCATTGAAGTAGTGATTTCCAATGTATAATTTTGCATAATTTTGCCTTAGCACTAATTTATAAGAAGTATATTCTTAATGTTTATCCATTCATTGAATAAAAAAACATTGCGTAAGTTGACAGGTGTCCTTTTTGCTTCCTCATTTCACCAAAGACTAAATATACTAGACGGAAGCGGCAACTCATAAACGCACAAAATCACTTTGGAAATTCTATGCTAGGTATGCATTACATACTACATAGGTACATGGGTACATAGAATTTTGTCAAATTTTCTGTATAAATAGGTGGGGGGTGGGACGAAAGATCGTTCACTAAAACAGTTGAAATTAAAACGTTAAACCGAGAAGAGACTGTTTGTGTACACGGGCGAAGCCGGGCGAATCAGCTAGTTAACTATATAACTGATATTATTTACCTTCACAATGAAAAATATTAGTAAAAAAAGACAAATTTTACGTTCGATTAATCGAACACCAGTCGAAAATGAGTAGATATGATTGTAGTTTCTTACCATTTCCCTTTCCTCTAATCTAGTACTTTTCGCATTGACTGAGGTGTTTATAAATACATTAAATTCATTCATCACAAACAGCTTTTCCCACCAAATTGTACTCACACTTCTGATTTTGAAATATTTTCTTTTCCATCCATTGCGGTTCTACTTTAACAAAAAAAAACTGACTTTACAATTTGTTTTTCTCTTGTTTCTTTTTCTGTTAAGAATTAAGGCAAAACACATATTCCTATGGCAAGGCAAGACATCGAAAAGAAAAAACCAAAACAAAATAATTTATAATAATTTTATTGTGCTTTCGAAAAGTTAGAAATATGAAAAATGAGCCTTTCATCATTTTCAACAGTCGAAATGTAATCTGAAAAAAATAATGATAAATACGATAAAAATGAATACAAAAGTCAAAATTACCACCCATCATCAATCTATGAATTAAAAACAAAAAACTTTGTCCATTTATCAAGTTCTCTCAATTGGAATGTTGTTGACAGTGTGGTGGCTGGTGGCGCTACTTGCTAAGGATTGAGTATCTTGATGACCAATTTTGGATAATTATTTTTAGTGGTAGTCTTTTTGATACAGATTGTTTTAATTTTTTGTCCTGGAAAACAGTTGGGATCCTAAAAGGATGCTTCGATTTCTGGATCAATTGAAAAAAAAAATTAAAGAATTTGTATACCCATCTGAGTATGACGATGTCACTTAATAGGGAACTGATTGCGGATTCCATAATTGCATTCAATTTGAAGTCGCACTAAGAATTATTATGCACATTAAGAAGAAGAATAGAGTACCTAGGTTAGGTACAAAGGTTATAAAAAAGCGATTGACAGCATTTCGCAAGCCTGGCGCCCTTAACCGATTGACGACCATAAAAATATAATAATTATTTGGCCAGTAGTTCTCAGAAGAACCAAGCTTAGCTGCTCGTAAACGATTTGTGTATGCGTGCAATTTTTTTTTTTCCGTCTCCTAACAGCGAGTTGAGCAGCTCATCGTGGCTAATGAAACTCTTGAATGCTTGCCAGACATTCGAAAGAGGTGGTACCGTGAAAAACCGTTTTAATGTTTGGCCTGCCCCACCTAGATTTTCCTTGTCCTGTAGAACTGATATTGTTGTTCCTAGTTTGGTGAGACTATTCACTTCACAATTCCCTGGAATGTCTCTGTACCCCGACACCCAGTATATAGACCAAGAGCCCACAGCAAATTTTGTGTGTGAAATATAACCGATAAAATAGTAGATGAGATGAAAGCTGGTGAGATAATTGATATAACCAGTCAATGCTAGTTTTATTGTATAAAGTACTTTTATTTCATCTCAAAAATGTAGGTCCAAGACGTTTCAAGCGTGGCAAGACTTATGCCAGACTGTTTCAAAATTCAAAAAAATCTGTTTTCGAGATAATTGTTAAAACCGAAATTGGCTAATGCCGCAACACTGGTCATACTCCCCGGATTACAGATCTAAGGGTCCAAGACCATTTGAACGTGGCTAACACCCTGCCAGACAGTTTTAGAATTCTAAAAAAAACCTTCTCGAAATAATTATTATACCCATTGAAATGTGTCTTAATATTTTAAAAAAAAAAACCATCTTTGAGGTAGGCATGTTAGTCCAGGAATTGCAGTTAGCTTATTCTCAGTCACTTTTAATTTTAAGAATTTATCCTTATATTTTCATTTGTTCAAAACATTTAATTTCACACACAAAATTTGCTGCGGGCTCTTAGACTAATAGGTGGAATATTTAACTGCTTGGCCATCTCTTTAAGAGTTGAACGACAGCTGGCGGTGGTCTTTCAAGTAGATTAGACTAATTCCAGAGATTTCCAACCGCCCGACTATCCGTTAGAAGATATTACATTCTTCTTGATCCAGGACAGTGCTTCTGAAATCGCAATAATCTTCACTTAACAATACAGTGCGGAGATCAGGGAGACGGAAATCATCCCAGAAGGACCTATCGGGAAAAGTGACTTTGAATTTTTTTTTATCGAAATTGGACTTCGGTACAGTATAGTCTATACACTATGCATGCCTAAGCTGTTACGTGTACGCTCATTATAATTTGTGAAACAACCTTTCAAACGGATTGAAAGCCATCTCTGTAGTCTACGTCCCCGTGTGGTGGAGATGGGAGTATGAAATTTATCAGAGTGTTGAATGTCGTTATAAATTAAGTATGAAAAATGATCACCACAAGGGTAGTTTCGCTCGCGTTTGGCATTGACAGGGGCGAAAATGTGTATAAGCGTTAACACCTAAAAGTTTGTCACGGTGCCCACCTCTTTCGAATGTCTGACAAGCATCAAAGAGTATCATTTGTCACGATTGAGCTTCTCAACTCGCCGTTCGGAGTCGGCAAAAAACTGTAGGTCCCTTCCATTCGTGCAAAAATATCACACGCACACACAAATGGTTGCGAGAAGCAGGCCTAGGTTCACCTCGAGCTGTTGCGCCAACTAAGTAAGTTACGCCTGACTTATACGTCACGTCTCCATCCAAAACAGAAAGCTAGGTTGATTAGAAATTTGGTTCTCACCTCTGGGACTACATATGAGGAGTTAATTGACTTTTTGTATAAAACGAGTATGTGTTGGTACTGGAAAAAACATGATTAATTGTCAGTTTCATATTAGCTTTTATGATTTTTTTTTATTTTTCAATAAATGGTCCTTCGAGTATGGAATAGAGGTAGGTAGTACTCATTAATATTGACGTTTTCTTTTGTCCCGCTTCCTGTTCTTTTATATTTTCCTGATCAAAGTATATTTTGGATTATGTGGTTATATGCATCGAAAAAGGAGAGAATGAAAAAAGGATGGCAAACATGTATTACTTCCTGCTGACGGTATGCTCCAAAGGGGGGTCCCACCACCGCTACAGGAAATGTAATTTGTCGGAGCACCAATGGAATACGGTCGCCCTTGGATCTCTGTGTACGTTTGTATGTTCCCATACATAGGTGTGTACGGGAATCTCGTTAATAATTGATCTATGGCTTTTCTTTATTATGAACTACATTTCCAATTTAACTATATTTTACCTTCCCCAGAGCGAAAACATTTTTTTTTTGTAAGACACATTCACAGAGCTGTGGTATAGTGGTTTTGGCAATGGACAAACATCAATTTTGTCAAAGTCATCGCCATTCACCATCGCTGATGGGGTTTGTGTGTTTTTTTTTTTTTTTTTTTTAACCAAATATGAGGAAATTCAAATTGCATCCGACCTTCCATGGCTCAGAGATATTGACTGAAATATTTTTTGTTTGCTTTTGGAAAACTTCAGATGTCTACCACTATAATAGAGCTCAAGAACTCGTAAGTCGTAATTAACAACTCGCGTTAGACAATTGCTCAAATGCCGTAGCCAGAAGTCAGTCAGTCAGTTGATGTTTATGGTCAGTTTATCAAATTCAAGCTTTAATTAATAGTCAGACATTCGTAACTCGGAAAAAAATTATTTTTTCACTTTTTAGTTCATTAAAAACTTGTTTTTAAAAAAATATTTTTTTTAACTTTATACATATTAAATACATATTTCCTACTTTTAAGTATCTGAATTTTTTTTTACAAATTTACGTTTATACATACTTAGGTATATTAGTTCGGGTGGGTTGGATATGAGAAAGTTTACTCAATATGTTTGAGATTCTACTCGCCATATTAAGGAAGTCGTGAAGATGACGGTAATCTGCCATCTTGGTGGACCGCCAGGTTGAATTTCGAATTACGTCACTTAGTTTATTGTTTGTTTTGTCAAAGCATTTTATTTGATACCCATATTAAGGAAGTCGTGAAGATAACGGTAATCTGCCATCTTGGTGGACCGCCAGGTTGAATTTCGAATAACGTCACTTAGCGTATTACTTCTCTTGTCAAACCGTTTCATTTGATACCCATATTAAGAAAGTCGTGAAGATAACGGTCACCCGCCATCTTGGGGTGTCCGCCGTATTGAATGTTTCTATGACGTCATAGAACCTAGCATACGCTCCGCGTCAAATCGAATCCAACGACACTCTATTTGCTGAAATCGGTTGTGTAGTTTAGGGTTTAGACTGTAGCGGTAGCGCTATCCACTTTCTTTTTCCCGCTCTCTACCATCGCTTATCCATCCGAATGCATCGCCCACCCCAGACGCTTATTCTCCTCGGTGAATATTTGCGTTTACTTTTGTCAATAATTGTCATTTGTTATTTGTTATTGTCAACAAGTAGGCTCTAAAATGTATGTACAAAACCGTTTTTGTAGCTATGATTTCAGAAGTTATACAATTTAAGTGGTCTTACCAGCAAATCGGAGGTGCCTTACTTCGAAGGGCTATAACTTGGAGGGGGGTGGAAATAACCCCCCCTACCACGATTTTAGAATTTCAGCAATCTCCACTTATTGGATTATGCCTCGTAATTGGTACACCCTGTACATGTCTCAAGGGCTAGTACAATTGGGTCAATTTAAGAACATGATTTAAAAAGCAGCGCTGGAATTTGTCTACTTCTTCGACCGAAGAGAACACCCATACTTGAGCACCGTAAGTCTGTATTGCTCTGCAAGTTGACTGGAAAAGTTTCCATTTTAATCTCAGGGATAGGATATTGTCTCGAAAAAAATCTTTCATCTGAAAGAAATTTCGTCAAAATCGGTTCAGTCATGTTTTAGTTCATAGAAGACAACACAAAGTAAATCGTAAATCTAAATCTTTGAACTGCCGTTGATTTTATTGTATCTGATCCTATTGATTTTAGAGCTGGCTGTTTCTGTAACTCTCCAAATATCACGGCAGCCCACACGTGGTTCATTTTAACAAATGGGGTTCTTTTAATCTAAGGGTTCCCTTTGCTGCTGGCCTTTGATGAATAAACATGTCGAGGGCAAGGTTATGATGTATCATATCTTAGTCCCCTAATCGTTCTCATTTCAATATTGTATTTCCTAGATAGCTTGGAGTCCAAAATAGTTCCTAGATATTTAGCCTAGTGATGGGAACTATCGAATGAATTCGACTATCGATAGTTAGTAACTGAATGATTTCAACTATCGAATAGTTTTATTCATTCATTCATTCATTCATTGCGCACCCGTTTTTGTGACAGGCGGGGGGAGTTGTACTTAAAAATTAAAAAAACAAAGTTTTTGCAGCTATCTTTTCTCTATTCTCTAATTTTCAATACTTAAATGAACTGTGAATTGTTTTCTTATAACAAGCGATATTATTAATGTGTATGAAGGTGGTTTTTTTTGGAGGAAGCCAGATGTTGTGCACGTAAGTACATATCCTGACCGTAACACTTTCTTCCACACATTCATGCACATTTCACGCGTTACACCTCCGTTTCCGCATCACTCATCATTTGAGGTAGGAGCTCCAATGCGGTTTTTTTTAAAGAGGTTTCCCCAGTAGGCCTAATCCTCTAAATTCTAACAATACAAATTCGTACAATAGAACATAAATTCATTAAGAAAATAATATACAAAAATTAATAAATATAACTTATTCTTACAAACATAAAAACAAAAAAAATACAATTCGGGAATTAAATTTAAGTGAGTTCCACACGCCTCTCACTAGGGTGCTTTTTTAATGTGAGTTCCCTGTGCCTCTCACAAAAAAAAAACGTTTAAAAATTCCATATAGGTACTATATTTCATATCGTTCACATTTTAAGATAAATACATTCTATAATTCCTTATTAATATAAATACGTAAATAAATAATTGCACATGTTTCACTCACATTCAGGGTGGTTCCTCATTTCACTGCTTTAATGTTCCTCCGTCATCCACAAACTGGAGTTACTATCTAGGAAAAGAATTTGGTTGAGTTTTTCTCCCTTAAGGCGGTTTCTTCTGTCATTGATTATTTCACCTGCCTTTGAAAATACTCTCTCTGAAGGGACAGACGTTGCAGGATTACACAAATACTTTTGGGAGAGCTGGAAAAGTTCCGGGTGCACTGTTTTCTGATAGTTCCAAAATGCTAGTGGGTCTCTCGAACGGTCCAAATATTCAGATCGAAGATATTGATCTATGTACAGATTTGCCATAACGCTAGGTGCATTGTCTCGAGTCGTCTTGACTTCGCTTACCTTTCGATCCAGGATCGACCATAGAGATATTGGCTTTGAAGGAGTTATTTCCGCAACTGGGTCAGCTATTTCCATGTCCATTGTTGTAACGCTTTTATTATTAAGAAGATATGTCACTTCCTCCGTCAACCATTTTCGCGCATTGGTAGCATTGGCCTCATTTCCAAAGGCGATCTTCTTAAATCTGGGATCCAGGAAAGTAGCTTTCGCACAGATTTTGTCCGCTTCCAATTGACCAAGCCGTCTTTTTATGACATCGAGTAGAGATGTTTTAAGGTGCAGCCCGCAGGAAGTTTTCTCATTTATATGTGCGACCGTGTACTGGAGTCCTCTTATCAATGGGATTATCAACGACATGGTGGCATATTTTTCCGCAGATAATTCGGTGGTAATAGTTTCTACTGGCTTTAAAATTCCTATGCAATCGGGTACTATTCCCCATTCGGAAGCAGTTAAGAACTCTGGAGCATTTGGTAAAGATGTTATAATTGCTGACAATGGCTCCTTAACTAAAAGCATCCGCTCCAGCATTATCAGGGAAGAGTTCCATCGTGTTGGAACATCCTGTTTTAATTTTAGCAGTTTTAATCCCATTTGTTTCTGCATGCTTTTTAGTATTTCCATTACAGAAGTACTATGTCTAAAATGTGACACGATTGATCTACATTTGGCAAGTAGCTGTGAAACTTCTGCAACATTTTTGATTGAGTCGCCTACACACAAATTCAATGTATGAGCGACGCACGGATGGTGATGTTTCCTTAAATTTTCTATAATTGCCTCTTTAATGTTGGCTCCGTTATCACTTACTATAGTGACTACTTTTGTCAATATATACCATTCCTCAAATATATTTGACAAAACTGCTGCTATATTATCTGCAGTATGTTTCTCAGGAACTTCCCTCGTTGCCAGAACTGCTGAATACATTTTATCTCTAAAAATGAAGTGACTCGTAACGGTTAAAAATGCGCTGTTGCTATCCGATGTCCACATATCCGTTGTAACAGCTACATGCTGCACGTTTTCCAAAATACCCTGTAGTCTATTGCGAATTTCCGAGTATTTTGCTGGTAGCATGGTATTCGATAAAAGTGTCGATTGGAAACTCGATATAAGGGTTGCATCTTCTTTGAATATTCTAAAAACCCTGCGTTTTCAACAATCGAGAGTGGCTGTAGGTCTGTCGCTATCATCTTTACAATCGAATCGTCGATGGTCTTTGTTTCTGATTCCGAAAGTTCTGATCGTTTATCAGTTACAAAGAGTCTAGAATGCACCGTCTTTTTGATTTTTGGAACTGCACCTGTTGATATTTCCTCTACTTCCATATGTAGGTTGGAAATGCTTGATGTTTGTGCTTGTTCTTGTTGTGTCATCACAGACACTGAAGGTGCGACATCCATTGCAGTTGAAGTGGCTGCATAATTTCCGGTTAAATAGCCAGGATGTCTACGGCGTAAATGGTCATTTAAATTCGATGTATTGCCTGAAAATTTAAGGTCTTTTTTGCACATTTTGCAACAAACAGTGTTGCCTGTCTTTTGGAAGAACTCCCACGCTGCTGATCTCTTGAATCCGGGACGCATATTGCCCAATGTTATGCTATTATATTTGGGAAAAGAAAAATAAAATACTCAGATAATATAACTTACCTGTAAAATGCAGAAGAAAACGCAAACAAGTCTGTAAGAGACCTTACTTAAAAGGTTGAAACACGAAAATAGCGAATCGACCGATGAACCACGTAAAACTTAAACAATTAACACTAAAACACACAACAAACACCTTTCACCTGGTTACAAAAACCAAAATAGTTACAAACGAAAAACTCAAACCGGGAAATCTTAATTTCGAACGACTTAATTCAAAAAATTTCGGCCGAAAAATAAGTAAAAAGCAAGTTTCCTGTTCAAATCAATTAATTTTCTTGAAAAAGAAAAAAGCGCGAAACAAGTAAGCAACACCCCGTTCAATAAAACTGAAGCTCATTCAAACAAAAACAAGTGAAAAAATCATTTATTCAAATGAAAAATAAGTCGACTTTTTTTTCGTTCAAACTATCGGACTACTTGTATCCAAAGAGAAACATTCGACTTATTTTTTAATTTGAACGTTTTTTTTATTCGAATAACTTTTTTATTCGATTAATTTTTTTAGTCGATTGTTTTGTTTTGAATGAATGATTTCTGAAAAATAGTAATGAACGATTTTTCGATAGCTATCGAATAAATGAATATTTTGCAACTATCGAATAAGTCGATTGTTTTTATTCGATAGTTCCCATCATTAATTCAGCCATCTTTGCGAGGTTGGAGCGAGATGTGGCAGGGGAAAGTCTGGGATCTAATCTGGGATCTGATCCAATAACAGAAGAATGTATAGCAAAAACAGGTATGCACATTATGTATTATTATTATTATTATTATTATATATAATTTCCAATGTATACAAATGCTAACTATTCTTTTGTTGTTCTTCTTCTTCAACCATGCCACGGCTTGTTTATTTTTGTTCTTCCAACTTTGTGTTAGGGTTACCGGGAAGGCAAAAGGATGTACTCATATGTATCTACAAGTATCCATCAAAATATCAAGGAAACTACATGTGCGTACAAAACTCTCTGTTCTCTCAAAAAAATACTTCCAAGTTTGCACCTACTCGTCCGTGGGTGTGATGAAATTGCGTTTAAACAAGCAAACTTGCGGAGCAAAACAATAGATTTCATCCACACAATACAGCCATGTTTTATTGATGGACATAAACGCACGAAGGACGTAAAGGAAGAAGGATTTTACATGCAAAAACATGCACAACAACTACAAACCACTTACATTCACTGTCAACAACATTCCCAACCAAAGTTAAGAAGAGCGTCGATAAAATGTTCGAGTTCGATTGTTTTGTTGGCACCAACAACTTTCGTGTACATACGAGTTTTACATTTATTTTCAGTGACATTTGGAAGTTGTTTCTAAATGTTTGTTGAGTTGCGTTAAGTTTAACATGTAGACTTATTAGAGCATTTGAAATACGTTATTTTACTACAACAGCTAACTACTGTTAGGGAGTAAATTAATTTCAGCTATTGGGAGGTATAACGTGTGTCTAACAACATAACATATGCATACCAGTGTTGCCAGCTACTTTAAGTGAAATTCCCCATCACAGACCTTAAAATTCTCCTTTTTCCCCTTTCTTTCTGGTGGCATTCCCCACGGATTTCCCACGGATTCCCCACAATAAAAATAAAATAAAATACAGGGAATCCCAGTTAAGAAATAATAATCCTTCAAGTGGGGATTCCTGAAATTCTAGCGAACAAAAAGCCGTATGGCAGGGGGGGTCTATTTTCACCCCCCTCCAAGTTATAGTACTTTGTGTGTGTGTTCACACCAACTCTCAAATACAAAGTTTACCTGAGCAAGAACTGAATTCAAGAAGGCGACTTAAAAGACGCAAACTCGTAGACATGCAAAATATTTAAAGTATTTAAAATATAAAAAAAAAATAAAAATAAAAAATTGTAAAACTGTATATGTTAGAAATGTATATATATAGAGACAATGATCTAAGGTTAAAAATGTATCCCTTCACATCTTTTGTAACAATTACTTAGACAGATGTAATATGTATTTAAATTTTGCAATAGTAAAAAATTAAAAACTAAAAAATTTAAATCGAAAACACTTTCTTAATTCTTCTGTTAATTGTGTGACACATAATTGCCAGGTATTGTCTATTTCGTCTATAAAACAAAAAAATAAAAATAAAAGTAAATTCAACTTACACCCAGAGCGTAGCAAGCTATGGGTTGTTTCTCTCATAAAATTAGATGCAAGAGCAAGTACACAATTATCTACACTGCCGTTCATCTCAATATATTATTATTCTGACAAAAACATGCGAAATTCTTGGCTCATCAGAATAGGTTCAGTAGCAATAATTTCAATTTACGTTGAGATAAGTATACAAATCGTCACGGTTTTTTTGGTATTCGATTATTATAATTACTTTTCACCATTTGTTTTGAAAATTGGTCGCGATAAGCCTCTAACGGAGGCTACTGAAATTTAAGAGTAAATGGCATATACTTAGAAAAATAGATAAAGGTCCTTAAAAATCTAATATTACCACAAATGACTTGAACCAAATAATGCATTTCTTTTATGCCATCATAGGTAATGTCACCGTTGTGCTTGGCCATTACCTTATTAATCTCCATACGCAACCTTTCCTGAATATCTTGATTTAGAGCCAACTCGTAGAAAGTAAAGCCCATTGTCGTCGAAGATGTTTCAAATCCAGCCAAGAAGAATATAAACGACTGAGCGAAAATCTCATTCATCTCACCATTCTCCAAACGAATTGACTTTTTATTCCTCAATTCAATCAGAAGATCCATGAAATCATCCCTTCCTATATTATTCTCTTCTCGATATGACACAGTCTTTTCGACAATTTTCGAAAAGAATTTGGAAATATCCTTTGGGATGCATGTCACATGTAGTTTTTTAGCAAGCGTTTGAAATGCATTAGAGAAATACATCAACAGAAAATTGGGCTCATCGGTAAAAATACTTCTTCCCATTTGCCTAAACTCAGCATTGGGATCACGCAAACTATTACACTCAATCCCAAAGGCACATGTTCCTATGACGTCAGTCGTGAATCTGGCCAAGAGATCTTTCATCTGGATTCATTTTCGCGTCGTTTTCAAGAACGTTCACAAATTTCTCACCAACACTGACTACTGTTGGGAACATAAACTTCATTTTTCCGGACGTAAATGTTGGCGTTAGCTTTCCCCTGAGTGTCCTCCACTTCGGTCCATCCAGAGCGAATAAGTGCGCTGACAGCGGATCATCACGTTCATTATAGAACAGTCCACGACTCTCAAAGTTATTAAAGTCTTTGATGAGAACATTCTTCACCAAATCCAAATCGAGTAATACCACCGATGGTGTACTGAACATAAAGAAACTGGCAAACGGACCAGTTCCCTTGTATCTGTTATAGACTTTTGTGAATACTTCAAAGAATCCAACTGTCTTTCGAATACCCTTCATACTGCCAAAAAAGAAGGTTGGCTCATCACAGGGTATCCCTCGTTTTTTCCAGTATGCATAGCGGTTTTTAACTAAATAAAATAGTAAAGAAACAATAACAATGATCGCGCACAACGTTGTCGAACCGACTTCCATGATAGTGGGCGCTTAACTGACTATAATCTTAGTTGTTCTAAGTATGAATAAATAATATGCGAAATTTATGTTTTTATGTGTACATTGTGATAGAACATAGTCGTATAGTTTATGGAGGGTGTGTGCCTATCGCTTTATATATATATTGTGTACACGTGCATTACTCTTGTACTGATCACAGCTGCCGAACAACCAACGAGAGCGGTGGGGGGGTTTTGACGTGCGTTGAGCTGACTTTGCACTTTGGTTCTTTTACCCGGTACCGTAAGATGGAGTGAAATGCAAATACGGGGTGAATGACATTTTCCAGAAAACAAAACTGATATGGAAAAATTCATGGCAGGCATTAAAAATTTGGTTGTTTAACCTTTAACTGGGTAGGTGGGGTGCTGACAACACCCCGAGCCCTTATTTTTCCAAAAATATTATACTTTGCGACTGACAACACCCGTTGTCGGTACAGTACCTTCCTGTTGTTTTCTATTTATACAGATTCAGATGGTTTTAAAAAAGTTTATTTGCACAAGTAAGCCGTGACAGACTGTTCAAACTACCTACCCACTACCCAGTTGTGTAATTTTTTTAATTTGGTGAATTTGTGTACTTAATTTAAAAATGTAATTTGAAAAAGATGAGGAACGCATCCAGCGTTTATTGCAAGATATGAGTGAAGATTCAAGTGAGGAGCCGGACTTAATTGATACGGATGATGGCGAATTTGTTAAAACAAAAAATCGTTTCAAAAATTAATACCGAAAGCACTATTTTGGAAAGGACGACTGACAATTGTATCAAGGGGTCTTAAAGTTAATTATTTTAACAATGATATCATAATGACAATTTGACCATAGAACCACTTACCACTTACACTTATGTACCGTACCCAACAACCGAGGAACACTAAACTCAGTTCGGTGTTTGTCTATCTGTCTGTCTGTCTGTCACAGGCGTTTTTCTCATAGACTATTGAAATTTGGAACAGTTGTAGCAATAAGTGGCTCAAACTTAAATAGCTGAATTTCGACTTTAAGGTGCTAGGGGAGGGGTCAAATGAGTTTAATAAAAAATTAATTCTGATGACATCGTGTGGGGTGTCAAATGGAAGCTTATCAAAGCACGAATTCAAAAATGCATGACATATTTTTCGTGTTACTTTTTTCTAAATAATTTTTCAAAAAAAGTCTTAAAAAATTGCTGTCCCCCGTTACCTTATCTCCAAAAATATCGCATAGAAAAATCTGAATAAAATCGTAACACATTGAGAAGTAGAGATTGGACCAAAATTCGATCTGCTGATTAACCCTAGAAACATAATCATATTTTTATATACGTTAAGGATAATCATACGCCAAATTTACGCGTACTTTAAAATCGGCTATAATAACTATTTTGTTTATAAATATGAATGTCTAAAATAACAGTAAGATAAATATTTATATTTATAAATGAATCATATTTATTTTTTATGGAACTTTTATTTTTTTTTTTACATAACAAAGCAAACTAAAAGATCATTCAAGATCAACAAAAAAAAAAAAAGATTTTCTTCGGACTTCAAAAAGTAATAAGTTTGTACTTTAATACATTTTTTACTTTAAATTTAGGTTTAACACTAGAACCGCCGCCGTCCCATTTTTGTCCCACCGACACTTTCAATCACCTCAAACTTCGTTTGTTTTTAATTCAGAATCATTAAACTTCCTCACTCTTACTCAATTGGTATATTTTAATAATTTTTAACACTTTCATCTTTGTAATTATCATAGGTTTTGAAAAAAATATTGGTTTACCCAGAACCGCCGCTGGGTCATTTTTGTCCACCATAATAAAATGAAGAGAATCTATCTATCTGTCGCTAGCGCAAGAGCTTGTGATTCCCCCTTAGAGTTTATTTTTACACCGATTTCAATGATTCTAACACTGATCGAAAGCTAATAAACTGAACTTTATTCATCAGTATAAACAATTTTGAAAAAGAGCATATGAGTAAAGTTATTACGAGAAAACTTTATTACCAATGCCAACGGGTATAGGGTCTCTACATGCGAGATTCCTCGCACTAGTATACTAGTATTAATTATTATTACATTCGATTTCTCCCAATCAATACAAGAATAGTTTTACTATAAATCACCGTGATATGACTATAAGTTTTAGTTATTGTACCTAATATTCTAATGTATCTAATACAGTCTAATATATTTATAGTTGGCATCAAGAAAATTTACTTATTTATGTAAAAGTACAAAATTTTTGGTTTTATTATTCCACGAATGTTGGTATTATACCCGGACCATACATAATGATCGATGAACAGATTTTTCCTTCTGAGTGCCGTTGTCGATTCACTCAGTTTTTGAACTTTAGACTAAATAAACACTGACAAACATTTTGGATGGCAGTAGATAAAGATAACAATTCTGTGGTAAATGCGTTCCCTTACGTCGGAAGAGATAACAAAAAACCTCAAGATGAGCATCCGGCTGAAGAAAAAATGCATCAAAAATTGTATCAAGGGGAAAAATATTACATTTATGTGAAAACGTTTTCACTTCGCTACTATTACATGAATATTTGATATCTAAAAAATACTACTATCGTGTCGATACAGTCAATAAAGCTCGCAGTGAAATACGAGTGTGCGTGAAGACTGCACAAGAAAAATTGTACAAATGTACTTGTATATATCTACTAAAAAAAGCCAATTCTTTGACTATTTATCAATCTAAGGCTAATAAAAAAGTCCTAATGTTAAGCACTATAATAAAGCAATAGAAACTGGTTCTTTGAAAAAACCATTGGGAGAGGAATCGGGCAAAAAGTATTTAGAAATAGAAAGACGAGTTTGTAGGTGTTCCTATTGCAGTTCCGGAACACCCCGAGAAACGAGACAAAAACAAATCAGAGTTCATAAATAATAATAAATCTTCTATAAATATATTATTAAAAAGTAATTACAACTTACTTGCATTTCAAATAAAAAAAAAATACATAATAATAATGATAACTAGTGCATAGATTTTGTCTTCAGTACTTGCAGAAAAAATATTAATTAATATTGTGACGTTTTTTTGTTAATCAAACAATACAGAATATGATTTAAAATCATTACAAAAACAATAAAAAGCATTTTACTTCTATTTTTATGATGACTTCGTACATTAAACGGATGATCTTCGCAATAATTCAAGTGGGTCAAATTTGTCCCGCCGGCGGTTTACGCAGGGTATAGAACTTCGGCGGTTCTAGTGTTAAGTTGCACATATGTATATATTTTTAATAAGATAACAAAAAAAAAAAATTAAATTAAATGCAGTTGGAACAAACGTCACAGTTGTGTTCGCGACATATGACTTTCTTGCATTTGGTGCACAATGCGCTGGTCATTCGTCGAATTTTAGAAGGACAGTATGCACAATACCTCCTCTTTTTTGATGGAACACCATCGTCAGCGTTTTCTGATTGAGTAACAGGGGATTTAGGTAGAAGTTGAGTAATGTTTTCGTGTAAATACCTCTTTAGAAAAGGCACTTCCATCCTTTTACGCATCCAATCAGATGTCAAACTTGTGCTTAGAGTTTTCATAAAATTCCGCCGACTCAAAGGTTTCGTTTCTCTACTTAAAACATTATGGCAATATATCACATATGAGTTGACGAAAGCTATATTGAGCATTCCGTAAAAAAAAGCCATGGGCCATCTATTCGTCTTTCTGCTACAGGACATTTGGGAATACATCTAATCTAATGTGTCGACATCCCCTTCAGTTTGGTTGTAAAACATTATTATCTCAGGCTTGCGAGCGTGAGAGGTCCGTCGTAACAGAACATTGATGTTCCGGTTGGCCGACTCCTCGACATCCTCGTCTTCTGTCAATAATTGTGCCAGTATTTGCATTATTTGGTCATTGTTTATTGTACGGCTCGCCATATTGATAAAAAAAAATTTATTTCAAACCTAAACAATTTAAAAACATACCCATTTACAAATAAATAAAATCAAAACAATAAAGCTTTACTGTCAATCACAGTAGTTGTTAAAAGTTACGTTAAAGATAATCATGTCACTTTTCCGAAGACTAGCTATGGTCAATTTTAACGTGAGTTACCTCAATGAAACGACATCCTCATGCAAGCTCAGAGCGACAAATGAGAATTCTTAGAGGTACATCCCGATCTACGCATCGGCTTAAACGAGGCAACTAATAATTCCGAGAGCACACGTCAAATTGACGTAGATTATGCTTCTAGGGTCAAACTTGATTCAACATTCTTATTCGTTAATTCGCACGCCACGGTAGTAAGAGCTGTCAAAAGGTGAACTTACAGGCTCAATAGTGTGCCCATATTGAGGTAGTTGTAGTACGAGTAAGTTAACTTTTAAAAAATAAAAACAAGAAATAGTATTAAACATTCTCTTTTAGTAGCTTGTATGCAGTAAAAATACAGCTTCTATTTCTTTATCCATTTTATTTTAGTTATAATTTAAAGTTTAATAAAAGAAAAATATTTTCACAATATATTTTCTCAATCTACACAACACAATCCCAACCAGTTGCGGTTCAAGTGACAATTAATTTGACATTCCGCGCTACACCATTGTGGGCAAATTTTAATGCACCACATCATTTGACAGTGCGTACTGCTACGTCACAGCGGCATGTATTGTGTTCGGGTAGTTAAACTTCCGTCCACACAATACGAGGAAGCACATCTTGTTTCACTGAGAAGTGAAAGTGAAGTGTAGCGCGGTCGCACCCGAGAGTTGCGGACGGAATCAGATTCGAAATTTGGAAACACACTTTCCAGGCAGCGTCGCCCACTGTACTACAATTGTACTTTTTTAGTACAAATTTTGGAACTGAGTACCGTACTACTTTTCTGGTGACACGTACTACTATTTGATTATGGCTATTTTATTCCGACTATTTGTGTATGTTCTTCGAACTTTTGGTTTTTTTTTTTTTGTTTTTTCCTTAAAGTACATGACCACATCCCTGCCATAGTGCCATATGCCATATGTGAACAAAATTTCACCACATTCCGTTCCCGTCTTATTTTACACTCAAATAAGTTTGGGTTTCAGTTTCAGTCGTATTTTGAATTGTATAGTTTCGCCACTTTTTTTTACAATTTTCCATAAAACATAAATAAATAAATAAAACGATAAAGGCAAGAAAGGATATATTTTGTAGAAAATAAAAAAGGTGAAATTTCTATTTACATCTTACATATTGCCTGTTCTAAGTGATTTGTGTTAATTTCTAGTTTTGAAGGACAAATAACATTCTTTGAACCCAATATGCCTCTGAAGATATTCCAACAACAACAGCAAATGTTGAAAAAAGTTGCATCTAATTAGAGACTCTTGGATGTAAATACATCTGCTGTGGTTAAAAGTATTTTAATCTTTGTATTACTGTTAGTACTATTTGAGTATAATTTTGGATTCGAATGAGTACACTTTCTTTCATCGAAATGGGGACAACGCTGTTTCCAGGTCCAAAGCCTGTAAAAGTAGGATATCATTCACTACAGAGAACTATTTACCCGAAAACCCCATCTAAATTTGCTCTGACCTCATTTTTGTGTCGACACGTAAGAAACTGGGAGGGCCACGCCCCTTTTAATATTGAATTATTTATTGATTGAATCGAATTGCTTCTAATAATGATATTGTATACTATATATAATGTAATTGGTAGGGTTGAGGTCACCTATTTGCTAGTATTTATGGCTGTATCTTAATTCTGTTCAGTCTTCAAAAAGGGTTCCCCTCCTAGACCTAGATTGTACAAATCTGACACTATCGCCATCTGTGATTTACCATTTGGCTGAAGCTTGTTCTATAAATCATTTCAAGAATTATTTCAATAATACATATCAGAAAATATTTTTCAATAGTATTACAACTGTTTAAGGACCTTTCAAGCACGTACCCCATCTTTCAACAAATATACATATATATGTATGTATTTCTAAAGCATAGTGAATCTTTTATTACTTATTCAAAAGAGCCTGAAAGTGCAATCAAGAAATTCTATTGTTTAAGTTTTACCCACCTGGCAGGCACTACTATCTACAACCAAAATATTAATATTCATTCGGAAAGAGTAAGCAAGGGAATAAATTAAACTCTCTGACAAAGATGTAGCTTCTCCCTTTCGCTTGAATTAAAAATCACAACGGATAAGTAAATTTTCATTAGAAAGTCTTAATTTCGTTTTTATAATATACGAAGATGCTGTAAGGTACAAGTATTTCCACTCAAAAAGCAATGTGAATAACTGCCGTTTGAAGAAAAGTTTGTAATCCTTTTATATGACATGGATGATCCTGGATTTTAGATTTCAGACTTCCTTTTTATTTCTTTTTAATCAACTTAACGCTCAGCGGATTATGATAAAGCTTACGGGGAATCCTATTGCGGTGGCAAGTGGCAAAGGTGAGGGAAATTTAACTTATTTTGTTTAAAGACCAGCTAGTGTTTGTTTCGTTTTACTTTGCTGGAATTGATGAGCAATGTAACGAGTTTTTACGTTTGTTTGTTATTTTTAATGACATGAGCTGCAGCTATGTACATATATACATAAGCGGTAATGGTAGTGCAATGGTATTATTTATTTCGAACATTAATAAAAATGGTTGGGGCTTGTGAAACTAGCAAACTTCCACTAAATAGTCAAACACATTACCAGTAAGCCGCAATTAAGCGGATTTGACAAATTTCCCATTTGTTAATTACATTCGTGATTTTTTAACAATGCCACTTACGAAGTGCACCACAAACCTTTTATCTGTAAGCAATTTTTAATTGATTTCAGTATATTTCGCGAAATTGTGGCTCTATTTCATGGAAAGCAGATCCCTCAGCGTTTTCATTGTTTGTGAATCATTTGTGGAGAGTTTTTGAATGGAGGCCGCCAATCGATGTTTCCGTTCCTGGCAGTGACTCATTGTTTGATGGTTTTTTTTAACACATTGTGCCTTTCTACTAGAAAAACTTGCTTCGAATACAGGCAAACAAAATGTCAGTTAGAAGCATAATGACAATAATAACTGTTTTTTGTATTGGTCTCCTGGAAGACACCGTGTGTTTTCCTGTTAACCTCATCAAATTGTCACTCAAAAGTTATGAGTGGAGAATTTTAAAAGCAATTTCACAGTTTTTTGCAAACAATCATAGAATGACATCATTTTTAAAATACTTTGGGCTTTGGCTTAGTTTTACTAAATTCGCATAAATTAAATCATTGTCAGAAGCTAAAAACTTCGGGGTATTCAAAAGAAGGGGGTTACGGAAAAGCAATAGGATGTAGTCGTATGTGTTTATATACGAGTAGTAGTAAATAAAAATTTGGCATTGCAATCTAAAAACAAAATTCTGGTAGCCTCCTAGCTACCGGTAATTAAGGTACCTAAAAGTACACTTGACCCAGTGAAAAAGGTCCAATGTGATACCAACAACCTGGAGGGATATGTACTTCCAGAGCTTTGTATAGAGCGGGACAGGCTCCTAATACCTGTTTGTGCTTCGCCTCTAAGATTGTCCTAGGAATATTCACATAAGGTGTTATTGCCTTCTTCGGGAAATACTAAGCTCGGCATTAACAGAGAACATGAAGAGTCGTTATTCCTCCACCTTGTCTCTTACGCTTTTGCAAAAGCCATTGAAAAGAATACGAAGCAAAGAACTATTCAAATTTTCAATATTTGTATGGCCAGCAGACAGTTAGAATGTTTCAGATCCAGTCCGTGATTAGATCTATCTAGTGACACGACACGTAACGGCCAGAATCATAGGATTACTACCAGTATTAAGCTCTTCTTTCGCAAGGTATACGACCTAGTGCAGCGCCTCCTTTCCTGGCTTCGGAAGGCATACCGCATTTGTCTCCCTCCATGTTACCGGTATGGAGCATATTGCTAGGCATGTAGCGTATTACAACCACACCCAATTGCTCAGAGCTGGGAATAGGAAGTACAGTGAACTCTCTCGTAACCGGACACTGACAGTGCCGAGAAATTTGTCCGGTTATGAGAGGTGTCCGGTTATGGGAGAAAAAATAAATAAATTGACGTTCTTTAAAAAAGAAACACAAAAGACATGTGGTAGGGGAGAGTAGTGTACCTTGGACCAAGTGTACCTCGGTCCGAGCGGGATTTTTCTAGTATATCTATGTTCTTTTGACAAAAGTTCCTCTAAGAATTGTGTGCCATATTGTAACACATTGACTCAGTTTGAAACTGGCACTGTGTCGTGTTAGCCTAGTGAGTAATTTGCTAGGAATGTTTTTTACCCCTAAAAGTAAAATTTTATGTATATTTGTGAAGTATGTTGCGGAAAAATTTGGAGTGAAAGTAAGCTCAGGATAATTTTTATAAACAAATTACTGACTCATCTATTCAGTTGAAGTCAAGTTAATTTAAGTTACTAAAATAAAAAAAAGTTACACTTACTAAAATAAATAAAGTGCACATGGTGTACCTTGGTCCAATACTTTTGGTGTACCATGGACCGGTCCAATTAACACATTGATTAATACTTCATCTGTAATCCTTTTGGGTTTCTCGGTATTTGAATCTAGGTCACCTATATCAGGGGGGGGGGGGGGGGAGGCGAAGCAAGGCGAGCACGGGTCAGCTAGTATAAAATATCTCTCAAAATGCCAGAGATATGCGTATGTCATTCTAGCGTTCCCCACCAAAAATCATGTGTCCGCGAACGTGATAATGACGCAGAGGCACACTCCACAGTTTACATTTTTGTTTCGTTTCTTCGCAAAGTGTAAAGAAGAGGAAAAAAAATCCAAAAAAAAAGTATGTTAAAAGTTTGAATACGTTTGTAGATGTGTTTTGTCCATTTAAGAGACGTAATTGGTGTCCGTGTCGGGTTATGGGAGAGTTTTTTTTATGAAAAATCGTGTATTTATTTTCGTTCTTTGAAATCTGTCCGGTTATAAGAGGTGCCCGGTTATGAGAGGTGTCCGTAAGGAGAGAGTACACATTATTGGTTAACTGAGTAAATCTTTTCCAGTAAACTGCTCCAGTATACTTTTTTTTTGTTGTGCGTGTAAAATGAAAAGTGAACATTTTCTGAGTAGCCAAAAAAACATGCCTATCGGTGAACGATATTAAATTGCTTCTTATCTAGCCCGACAATGCCAAAATTTGCGCTTGAAACACATATAAGGTAAACACACACACACAAGGTTTGATCTGTGAGAGATAACACCTCATTCCACTTCGTCGCAGTTCCAGTGCAGTATATGTACAAAGACAGCTATCACGATGGATCAGGGCAGTTTTCGGGCAGCCCGAAAATGGTACCAAAATACGTTTCAAACACACAATGGCTAAGGTGGACCATTTCAGGGTGGGCCATTTTCAAGTCACATAAAGTTGACCATGCAGTACAATAGTAAAAAAATGCGCTAAGCCACTACTCGAACTCGATCAGTTAAGGGCTGATATACTGGCCTAAGGAAAGTTGGTCTGCAAATGTGTAACAATACGTAGTATCTTATTAAAAAGAATACCATTAGGTATTTTAATACAAATACCAGAACACTGAACAGGTTCTACAGAATAGTTTCGAACAATTCTTTTATAGAAACTGCAGAAAACTTAGTTTAAAGAGGGCACTTGATCGTATCAAGATACTATTAATTTCGGATGTAAATCTTCTTTTTCTTGAACAGGATAATAGTTCTTTAATCAAAAGGCTTTAAGCATTTTTCAGGAGAGCAATTTTAAACTTTGAAAAATGATGCAAATGTATGAATTTTTTTGAATTAATCCGTTTTGACATCACAAAAAAAAGGACTTCTAGATGGAATAGAAACACGCTGATAAGACCGAAAAAAAGCTTATTTTTTAAAGGGTTTGAAAATGTAAAAAAATCATTTTTGGTTTAAATAGACTTAAGCCGCTTCGCCTTTTGATTAAAGAGTTGCTCTTGGACTTAATTGCATTCTGTTTGTTTCTTTCACAACGAGCTGCTATTTGAACTACTTTTCGAATTTAAATACAGTTATTCGCCAAAAAAACCATAGGCACAGTAATCAATTTTTAGATAAGTTATTATGATAGAAGTAAAGGTCTTCTTTGCAGGTGGAGGTCTGGTCACATAAGGCACATCAGTTACCGAGGACAAATCTCCAGTCTAATTATTATGTAAAGCCTAAACATACTTTTACTCAATATTACATTTTTCCATCTATAGACGCTTAAGATTGGATCCATGTGGTTATATTAAAGTCGCACGTCCACTTAGAAGAATACATTAATCGAAACAGATATGTCTCCATTAATATTCAAGTCATGTGCAGCGCAATGGAATGTTTTACAAGTGTTATATGTGAAAAGACGAAATATTGTTCACGAGTCTGGAATTTAGAAATAAGTTTCGATGACCACACTATGTTATAAAATCGCATCATAGTTAATGAGTAAATGACGAATTTCAAGCCATCGAGGAAAGGGGTGGGTATAGATGGATGTTTTGGTCAACTTGAAGGACGGCTGTTAATGTTAGTCAAATGATTCAAACAAATGAAGGGGGCCTGCAGTGTAAATACTGGTGTTAGGGAAAAGCAACCTTTTTTTTTTAAAACCTTCCGAAAAATGTGATATATCGAACTCATTTCCTAGCTCAATCTCAAAAATATGGTGGATGAGGTAATTATTTGTAGGCGTCTCATAGGAGATAAATTGCATAGAGTCCTCGAAAGGCGCCAAATCTGACTAATATACTTATGTACTTTCATTAATTTAATTATTTAGGAAAACCTATACCTACACAGATTAGTGATAAGTTATAAAAAAAAAAGAATTTCAAGAGAGCTTACAATTAGAAGAAAGGGAAAATGTGCTAACAAGAGATTATATTAAATTACAAATCAAAAGAGAGAGGAAAAAGAGAAAATAAAGGAAAGACAAATAAGAATTATTACAGTCGACTCTCCCTACGTCAAATTTTCACGGGATACCAAGATTTCTTCGAGTTAGAGAGAGTTTTGCAAAAATTCGAGTAATAGAGCGAAACATTTATTTTGGCTTTAGCACGTCTGTTTAATAAAAAAAAAAGGTTAATGTACTTACAAACAATAAACAAAACTTTTGACCACACAGTTTACTTCGCAATAACTCATGTAACTTACATTTTTTTTTAATTTATTTTGCTACAAACATGCACATTAAGACTGCATCAGCTCCGTTGAACTGCCTTGAATCAACTGGTTTTGAAATCCCAGCTGGAATCTTACTAAAACAAGTTCTTTTTATATACAAACGCAGATAGATCCATTGAAAAACCTGTTTTGAATGCAACCAACAACACAAAGAAAAGGATACCAATGTTTTTGTTTTTTGTTTTTGCGTTGAAACTTTTCAAAAAAACTGTGACACCGTTTATAAGGAGAGTTTAGTGGTCGAGTTGAAACTCAGCTGAGATTTCAACCTAGATATTTCAACACACCGAGTTGAATAGTTGAAATTCTCAAACGAGGTTGAACTGACAGATATCTTAACACATTTAAACCGCAACTACAGACACGCAATAAAAACAAAATGATTTACCACTCCAAACAAAGGCAAAAAAAAAACACACAAACATAGAGACCACACACACAGAGAGACAACTTGTCAGTTCAACCACTCAACCCAGGTATACATGCATTTTTTCAGCCCGACCGAGCTCTCACAGTTTAGCCGAGTCCAGTCAAACCAGCTTCGATTCATCTCGCGTTTATATGCATCTCAACCTAGCTGGCTTCAACTCTCCTTATAAACGGTGTATGTATCTTTGTATGGAGGTACCAACAATATGAACAGGAAGAAACAAGACGGCTGACGATGATGGCACACGCGATGCTACACATATTTAGGATATTGAAGTCGGGTGAAAAAAGATGCCAATAATCGAGAGAATGTGTTCGAGTTAGAGAGAGCGATGACATAAAGGGAGTTCGACTTAAAGAATGGTTTTCGTATGGAAAATTGAATGAAATGATAAAATATAGCGAAAAACGTCGCGTTAGAGATAATTTCGACTTAGAGGGAGTTCGACTTAGGGAGAGTCCACTGTAGCTCTTTGCCAGCCTGAAATTTGTTCAATTTTCAAAAAAAAAAATTTTTTAATTTTTTTTTTGTATTGCTAAAATATTAAAAAATATCTCATAAAAAACTGACTAGTAAAAATATACTTAGTTTTTTTTAATCGAATTTTAAAAACATTCAAAATTTGTACTTCTAGACTAGAATACCCCCTTAAATATCCCCAAGATAAGTGTACAGGTACTGGTTACCGGCTAGAGTTGTGTCGTTCCGGACATGTATAGTTCAAGGAACTAGTTCCTCTGTCGGAACTAGTTCCTTTCGTTCCACAAAGTGAACTTAAACATGTCCATAGTTCCAGGTCCAACAACACTGAAAGCGAACATGTCTCAGTGTTCAAAGAAAAATCAAATATGTGAGCAAACTCATACATACTCATACCATAGCAATAGCAAAGCTCGCACGATAGTAAACAAGAACCAGTTTATGCACACTGATATGTAGTAAAAGAGGTGACGAATAATGTCCGAAAATATTTGTAAGACAGTATAGGTAGCTCATAAAGAAACGATCGAACGAACGAACAGACGAGAACGATTACCGTATACATAGATCGGTCTCTTTTCTTAATAGTAGCTCCATGTTAGTTAGCTCCATGGACATGATATGTAGTCGGACATGATAGTTCCATGGACATGTTAGTTCCATAGGACATGATTGGAGCTGATAGTTCCATGGACATGTTAGTTCCAGTTCTTTTCTTAGTAGTTCCGTGCGTATTGTGTTCGTATTCGTAGTTCACTTAGTAACATACTCCATAGTTCTTCTTTTTTTTTTTGTAGTTCCGTAGGAAAGAGTATTTTTATTTCTTGTATTCTTCTATTGGCTAGTGGAAGTAAAAATTGGATTGTTGATACCTAAATGGTAATTTTACATTTGCGTTTGGTTTTTTTGATTTGAAATAGATTTTGAGTTGAGTTGCATGTTTTGCTTTTACATGATCAAAACAAAATTATTTCTGCTTTTTTCTCCACATTGAAATGTATTTTTTGTTATCTTTTTTTTATAATTATTTGTCTGATATTTTTTCAAATAAATGATACTTATAGTTTTTTAATTTTGCTTACTGGTTCTGGGTCAAGAACTTTCCATAGTTCCGAACTTAATTATGGAACTTAATCGTTCCGGGAACTAGTTCCGATTTGAAAAAGAATCGTTCCAGGTTCGTCCCGCCGTTGGAACTGTTTTGCGCAACTCTATTACCGGCAGCCACTGCTACTTAACCTAACCTAAAGTCCATTTATAAATAGGAACTTACTAGAAATAAATATCACGGGTTCTGCAATTAGGTTTATTTGAACTCGCGACTTAACCGATCTACCAAAGGATACGGAATCTTTTTCATGCCATTTTTTTATGACAATATGGGTGGCCGTGGCGTAGTAGTAGTCGTCGTCGTCGCTTGTCACGCTGAAAGTTCACGGTTCAAATCCAGATGTCGCCGAAACATTTATTTCTCACGAAATAAAAATAAGTTGATCAGTTTCAGAAGTTAATGTCAAAACCTACTGCGAAGGCATAACACTGGCAGTAGGGGATGGTGGTATGGCTGAAGAAATTGATCGAACGAAACAATAACTGGAAACAAATGGAAAAAAAACTTCTGTGAATCATAAGCAAGGGCGAAACTTTTAATAATACACAACTATCCAGTTATCCTGGACACCACCCATAGAGTTAGTTTATTTATTTAGCTTAACTTAATACAAGCAAACTTAAACAAACTAAGCCTTAAACTTGAAGTGAAAAATTCAAATCTCGTTTTAAATAACTATTTTCGGTCAAAAATAGACAAAAGAAATTAAAAAAAAAATGTTTTTGTAAGCAATTCAATTTTTTATGAAATTTTAAAGAAGTACAGAAAAATAAAAATAAAAAATTGCTGATTTTAAACGTATGGCTCGTTTTAATTGCTTCACTACGTTGTTTTTTTGATTCTGGTAACTCCATTCTGCTTAAAACGTTTTCCAGCAATTTCTCATAACGATTAAATTTAGAATCTGACCACCAAATCTCAAAAAAAATCAATACGGGATTTGAATTGTTCACTTCAAAATGTATGGAGGCGGTCCACTGTGCAGCGCGAGCACATGAAAAATTTAAAAAAAAATCTTTGCGAAGCAAAACGAATATACAGCCAAAAAGTAGACAAGAACAGCTTACAAAAAAACATAATTAAGTATTAAAGCAATATCAAGCACACATTTAGATTGTCCGAAATACTATAAAAACATTTGTTTTATGGGTAATTAATTATGCACTTTTTCTAAATTTTTTATCTAGCAAACTAGCACAAACACCGATTTGAGCGTTGACTCATAAGAAAGTGAATACTTTCACAGCTTGTTGCCACTTTTCTAAACAAAATTGCATTTAAAATAGCAATTTTATTCACAGTTATCTGAAACACATTAAATGCTCAAATAACCAAGATCAACTGTGGTAAATAGATCACTGACTTTGGTGATTTGATAACTCTCCAATATGTTGGGTTAGAGAGCGACAATAAATATTTTTGTGGTCAATAGTTATCCGTTATTGATAAATGAAAAAGAAAATTGCATATTATGACTTTGGTTTTTTCACTTCTAAATGTATAGGTTCGGTTCGTGCGCTGTGTGTAAACATTATAAGGATTTATATCCCCTTTAGCGTGTGTAGATTATAAAAAAAAATGTAGGTATGCAAAATTGCTGCTATTTTTATCATATTTGTATCCTTCCGCAATTTGAGAATTCCTGTGGGCGAAAGTCACATTGGCCTATATAGATTTTGATTCCTGCTTTTGTCTCCCAACTCATGTGTTAAATATGTATAAAAGTCTGTGTTTTTATTTACCATTAAATACAATATACATTTTATCCATCCAGTCCACGCACATACTCGTACGAGTAGTTAACTTGTTTTACTTTCTTCAATTTATCTGCTCAACTAACCATTGTTATTGGCTTAACAAATTACAAGCGATAATTCAGAAATACCCGTGCTGCATGGAAAAATTTCCCGAGCAGAAGAAATAAAAAACAAATGTTATCCTTCCTTGTGTTTTTGTTTGTTTAATTTTTTTTTACACAGCACAACTTTTACTGCATGACAACGATGCCTTTTGATGGCTCTGGCTCCAGATCGGAAATAAAAATAAAAAAAAAACAGAATCAAAACAACTTCAGAGCAGTGACCAGCTAAGAATTTAAAGTCCTTTTTTTCCGCTTGCGAATAATATTATTCATCCGATTTACGGGTAAAGGAGCTAAGAAATACTGAAACGCGAGTTTGGTCTGACCGTCTCCTGATAAGTAATAAATTACCAGATATACACGTATTATATAAGTGAACAATAAATTGCAGAGCAGAACAGGGCAGGGAACAGAACAACAGTTGATAGGATATTTTTCTGCGTAATATAGAAAATTAGATTTTCGAACAATTGATGGGAGTCTGGTTCGTCCTTTGGTGATATGACAGCATAAATCATATTGATAGGGATGAGAGAGTATTAGTGCTGTATTTTAATGGATGAGCAACTGACCAAGTATGTGAAGTGCCCACTCAACGAGGTTAACTTGAGAGGTTTTCCTTTTTGTTTTCTCTCATTTTTTTTTTTTTTTTTTTATGGGAATGGAAAATATGTTGGAAATTGAATTTTTCGTCGAGTATTTGAGTGTGGGGTGTCATTATAGAATTTGGGATAGTAAAGAAAATGTCATCAATGGGGGAAGCTTCCGGGCAATCCAATAAGGGATATTAATGATTTAGTGCCGGAAAAGAAATGGGAATGGGATTGATTGATTTCTATTTCGGGTTTGAGTTGATGTATGATTTTCTGTATCTTATGTAGTTTGGATGCCATCATCGGTGTTAAAGTATTTGAGTATTCAAACTGGAGAGCGTACTGATTGACACTAAGCTAGCGGAGATGCGTACTTGAAACTGCGTACCTTGATCCTTTAATCTCACTCATAAATGTTGTTTATGTTTTTTTTTTTATGTGACATTAGAGCAAAACTTAACAACACGATCATAAGTTTGGCGGACCATAGATGGTCCAGAATGGAGGGACATAGGGTATCCAAGGCTCTTTAGCCGGTCATAGACCGTAAAAAAATCAGGGTAATCCTTGGATTGAATAGGGTAAAGTTAATAACTCTAATAGGAATATTCTCCGGGCACTGTCTCTTGAGGAAACATGTCAAAAGAATGGGTCTTTCAAACACGGCCGATAGCAGATACTGCAATGACATAGAAATATTGCAGGATATCGAACATATCCTTTGCGATTGTCAGGCTATTGCCCGTTTTCGAAAAAAATTATTAGCGAATTACTTAATTATAGACTGGAGAAGGCTGGCCAAGCTGGTCACAATACAATTCTAAAACTTCGCATGGAAATTAAATGTTTTGATGGAAGTGTTTCGGTTTAGGCACCATCATACGATGCACAGTGGTTCCACTCTGGAACAAAGGCGGCCATAAGTACTTGCTCATTGAAAAATAACCAAAATGAATTCGTGTTAGAGTAATTTGGGCGAGCTGATTCAGAATCTGCAATCCGTTTCGCTCTACCACGTCACGTTTTGGAGATAACGGTACCGTGCGGTACGGTACGGTACGGTATACAGGGTGGCCCGGTTTGGGATACATATGTTTTGGGATCTGATTCGAAAAATCGTACAGAAGTGGCGGTATATCTTGAACACCCACTGAGCTACAGGGTGTTTAAAAAATATTCTTCAGTGAAAAAGGTACCAACAGTTATTCAATTATAACTTCGAGTTTATTAAACTTAGAACAACCAAAGTAGGCTCATATCATATACAATTGATTAGTGCCTATTATAATTGAAAAAAAAATTACCATGCGTACTTTAATTTTTGAGATATTGGTCTTCAAATACAGATTCTTTTAATTTTTTTTGTACCAATTTCTGTTAAAATCGCATTTATCTCGGGAAAATGTGCCTTTAATTCTTTTTAATTAGTATAATTTTCTTGCGCTATAATGTCACCTACAAATCTACCATACAAAGTTTTTACCTAGGAGTTACAGTTTTCCTGTTATAAAGTTAATTGAAACACTCAAAAACGAGCATTACCTTGCATGCCAAGTCATTCATCAGACTAAATGCCAGGCTATTAGAAAAATCAGGCGAAACAGTTTGCAGATTAGATTTTTTATACTCAAGCAGACGTCTGGCTGTATGGTCAAGTAAACATACCATTCTAGCAAAAGAGAATTTAGTGATATCACCTGAAATAAAATAATAATAGGTATGATCACTTATAGCTCAATTTACTCTGAATCCGCGAATTTCCGCAGCTGATTCAACTTTCATCAAAAAGTACAGAAATCAGCCTTTCTGGCAGTACATGACATATCGGAGGGTCGTGGGGGGAACACAGTTAAAAGTTTAACACAAAACACAGAACGCAATTTTATTTGAATTCCCCCCCCACTTTCATAGTGCCACCACTTGTACAGTGACACATATTATACATAAAATAAAATAGACAACGGAATTCTTACCTTCTACTAGTAGATCCATTCCAAAAAAAAAATTATTTGCATTAACGAAAGTAGATGAAAAATAGAAAATCCAGTGACGCTTACTTGCAGACGATAGATCCTTTCGACGGTAAAAGCTGACGAACTGGCCTGAGCCGTTTTGCAACATTGCAAACTCAGCTATAAACTTCAAAATCAAAAGTTTGGGAAAACGAAATTGGGAAAATACCCAAGAAAATACAACAATAAATCCATAAAACACCTACTCCTCAGTAGGAATGATATCAAGAGATAAGTGGGATTAGTGGGATCGCTTTAACAAAATAGGTCTCATTCAAGAAACTGAATGCCGTATCTGCATGGTAGACGACGAAAGTGTGGAACATATTCTAGGCGACTGAATGGCGCTTTGGCCTTCAAGAGATAACATTTCCACCGCGAAATCCTAACTCCCCGGGAAATTCTTAATGTCTCCACGAATAAAACTCTCAATTTCGTCAAAAGAATTGAACCTCTGCTGGTTCCCTAAACTGACTTTGCTGTACAAAAGATCGTTTGGGTCGCAGTGCCCTCCGCAACTTGGGGGTCCAAATTTTTTTTTTTTAAAAATTGTTTCATAACATAAAGGAACAATTATGAAAAACATTAATTTAGTTCTGTGTTAAATGATTACGATGAATTAGCCTTCAGGGCGCGAGTCCTACTCAATTTTGTCCATCTTTTTAAAATAATTAAAAAAAGATTAAAAACATTACTGGACGTACTTTTTAAGATATTGAGATCATTAATAACGATAGCCTTTAACTGTTCATTAACCAGGAAGATTTTACAATAATATAGGAGTAATAATTAAAAAAGAAACGAAAAGAAAAATCCTTCTAAGAAACTTGAAAACTTTCTCATTTATCTGAAACGAATACAAATTCCTCCCTGCAACTGATGCAAAATAATTGGAAATCAAAACCAGAAACTATTAAAGAAGTAGCTGCACCTACATAGATACGTACAAGTATAACAATTACCGGAATAAATAGAGCACTGTCAGGACTAACGTACGAATTGAAAACTTGAAATTGTTATTGCAAATGGCTATCGATTAGTCGAAGTCTGTATATAATTACTTTTTACCAGACGAATTTATTATTTCATTATTATTTCAGTGCCTGGACTCGTGGGGTATTGTTGGTTTAAAAAAGAATAACCATCGGAATTACAAAACAACAATACGTAGGTACTCTTGGACTGAAAGTTGCAGGTTCCTAAAATGGAAAAACTATGAATGTCGACGTTGGAACTCAACATTTGAATAACCTTTCCAAGCTCTAAGAACAACGCCCTCCGCAGCACTAGACATCCTTATTTATCTCCCGCACCGACATAATTGGCAAGCAAACGGCGGCAAGCGTAGCCATAAGACTTAAGGCCATTTCACAGTGGTCAAGTATTTACAGTGGTTATTCCGCGATATTAGATTATCTAAACCTCCTCGAAAACATAGACTATATGTGTACACTACCAAAGCCCAATTTCGACAAAAACTTCCAGGTAACTATTTCCGATAGATCCTTTCGGGATGACACAGGAGCTAAAGACAGATAAGTCTTTACACTTCTACACCGATGGCTCTAAGAACAACGACAGTGTAAGAGGGACGTTTTCTCTAGCAGATTAAACCATTATTTCTCCTTTCGCCTACCTGATCACTGCAGTGCTTTTCAAATGGAAACTATGACGCTGATTACACGACTCTCTTTTCGTTCATCTCGTCTTTCGTCTTTTTGACAGGTACGTACGATAGTGATAACACGGTTCCAAATGATTGGTGGAACGTGATTCTGACGTTTATTGAAATACACATTATATTTAATAAGATAATAGTAAAATTTCAGGTGGAATCAAAATAATTTTCTTATTATGGAGGATAATAATTTCTTGTTAACTAGCAACTGTAAAATGTCCTTAAATTTAGCTGCAAAATCAACTTTAAAATTCAACATTTAAATTTCTTGCATTGTTTTGGTTGTCAAACGAGAAATGTCAAAGATCAACCGGAAAAAGTCTTAGAATTGTCATTCCTGCTTTCGTTACTTCATTCCACTCTCGTTTCATGCCCCTCACCCTATCTGTCAAAGAGACGAAAGACGAAACGAACGAAAAAAAAGAGCCGTGTAATCAAAGTCTATGGCGATCTCGGAAGCACTGTCCTGGATCAAGAGAAATGCTTATTCGACAAATTTGAACGTCTCGGGATATCAATTACGAATCAATTGCTATCAATTGAGTTCCAGATTTCCAAATTTCAAGAGATACAACAGGCAAGTCGTTAATGTACAGATAGATTAAAATAATAAAATGAAATAAAAAATCGAATATCGAGTTCCTGTCCTATACCGTTTAAAATAGTAACGATGGCAGTTGAGCGACTATGAATATGGACTGCTCTAAAGCCTATTGATTTAAAATGATACCTCTTGTTGGATGATATAACCAGCAAAAGTTGCAATCGTAGTGGATATAAAATAGGTGACTTGTGTTACTACAAAAAAAATGTTAAGCATATAGAAACTTTTAGGCTGAATAGCCTTTTATAATCAGTTTGACTTTATGGGAAGTCCGATTTAAAATCGCTTTAGAATAAATATAAAGAAATAAAATAAACAATAACAATATCCCTAAAAAGAGCAAAATATTTGTCGCAGTAACTAACACAATACAATGTAGGAAACAATATCTCTGTTAACATGAATTTTCTCTCAATATTGAGACAAATTTAAGCAATGGGATTGAGATACTCTTAAAATACTTTAACAAGTGGAAAATTAAGGTTAATGCTGACAAGATGCAAGCTATCTTTTTCTCACGAAAACGAAAACCTTGCTACCTTCCTATTAACCAAATTCATATAAATGGTGTCGATATTATCTGGGAACCCTTTGTGAAATATTTAGGTAGGGGAACCTGGGGACACTTGATCCCTTGGGAGACTTGATCACTGGCTATTATATCGATGTGGGAATGTTTTTGTTTTTACTGCTCACTGGCAACACACTATTTACCGTTGGTTAGAAGCGACAGATATTAATTTACAACTCGCGCGCAGACAGCAGTATTGTGGTGACGTGTTTTTCTATTTTAGTTGTCCAATTGTTTTTTTATAAGTATTTTTACTGTTTTTTTTAACATAGGTGTTGATAATTAATACGAGTTATCTCTGAAAATAATCGAAAACGGGTTCATTTAGATAGGTCTTCGAAGGTTTGTTTTTAAAAAAAATATCAATACGTATTAGAAACATTTTCAAAAGAAAATTATGACCCCAGGGTAGATTTGATCCCTATAATGTAGTGGAGACTTGTTCCCAAGATATTGTGCTTCAATAAGCACAATATTTCGCAGTTTTTCTAAAATATACGCTTATGATGAAAAAGTTTAAATTTGCGGACAGAATCTATATGGAACATTGACGAGACTAGGCTAACTGCAGTCCATAAACCAAAGAGTGGCTGCTACCAAGGGGAAAAAACAAGTAAACAAAATGACGTCAAGTGAGCGCGGTGAACTGGAAACTGCATGCTGTGCTATACCTGAACGCATTGGGGAACTATCTTCCCCTTTATGATCTTCCTACATAAAAATTTGCAGGGCCGTGTGCTGTATCCTCCCATAATTAAGTCTGCCCTAAATCCGGATCAAGTCTCCCTGAATGGGGGACACTTGGTTATTTTGGATAGTTTTAGAAAAACGGCAAAAAATATATTTTATCTTACATACTTTCTTAATTAAACTGTACAATATGATGAACAATTAAATTGTTTATAATATCGTTAAAATAAAAAGGCAATTAATGTTTTACTTTTTAAGATATTTGACAAATTAAAAAGGGGGGATCAGGTGTCCCCAGGTTCCCCTATAATTCTTGATAGGAGATTAACGTTTAATGAACATATCACAAAAACAATTAACAAAGTCAATATTGCTATTAAATGGTTGTATCCCTTTATAAATCGGAAGTCAATGTTATCAAGTGAAAATAAAATCATTATTCTGAAGGTAATTTTTCAAGCAATTTTGCTATATAGCTGCCAAGTATGGGGAGATAGTGCCAAATGCCATATCAGAAAATTACAAGTATCGCAAAACAAAGTGCTGAAAATGATGCTTAATCTTCCCTGGCATCATTCCACAATTGATCTCCATAAAAAAGGAAATGTTGAATTGATCTTCGAAAGAATCCAAAAACTTAAAAATAAATTTATAACTCACTGTGCTTTTGCAGATAATATTCTGGTAAACCAATTAGCTACATAAATCGAAAACTATTGTTACGTGTTTTTATGTTATTTGTTGTCTATTTATTTACTTATTTATTTATAATATTGAAATTTTGTATTTATTTTATTTATTTATAACTTATTTATCTTTTTATTTATTATTTATTTCTATATTTATTTATTTATTTATTTAATTATTTATTAAGATTTAAGTATTTATTACTTATTTATTATTCATTATTTATTTATTTTATATTTATTTATGTATTTATTATTTGCTTATTTATTCATTATTTATTTATTTATTTATTTATGTATATATTTATTTATTTATTTATTGTTTATTTATCTGTTTGTTGTTTATCTATTATTTATTTATAGTTTACATCTATATTTATCTATCATTTATTAAAATGTATTAATTTTTTACCAATTTTATTTATTTATAACCAAAAAATAATGGATTGATTTTTGTTTTCTTTTTTTTTTTGTATTATATTGAAGGTTTTTGTGGTATTTTTCCTTCAAATTACTTATTTTCTTCTTACTAAACTGTTCATATCATGTTAATAGTTTTTCAGTAGAAAGATATAGAAAAACATATCAAATCTCTGTATTAAGAAATGTGCGGTAACAAACCAATATTGTAAATTTATGATACCAAATAAAGATATATATATATATAAGATATATATATATATGTATATATATTTTGCTACCAATAAACAATAACCAAAGGAGCATTCCACTGTATATCTAACAAAAAAACAACAATTTAGCAATATTAATGCGTTTTGTGTGCCTAAGGTTATTGAATTGTTTAATATCAAAATTAGTGCTTATTAAAATATAAGCAACAAAACAAAAAGGATACCAAAATGCTACCAATAAAATTCTATTATCATATTTTACGCTTGCTAATGGCTCTTATGGAGGCGATCACAATCCTTATCGATTAGATTACGGCAGCTATCCTAAGTTATGTACCCATATAAACATGACACTTTCTCTATATGTACATATGTACGACCATGTATTTCGTATAATCCTTTCAAACACTGTTACTGTTACGTTCGTTTTTGTTTTTGCTTTTGTTTTTATTTTTCCCCAAAGTAACCTCTTGCCATCGATCCAATCATATTTTTATCTTGATGACTGCAAGCGAGATGTTGAGGATGTTTATTGTTATGGCAATGGCAAGCCATAAAATACATACGAATACGGGGTTGGATTAGAAATCGTGAGTTCTTCACCTACTTTACGCACTCATACATACGAAAGGATCTCCCTTAAGCATGCACTTATTTCACTCAGCTGCTTCAGTTTTAACGTCCCACCGTGTGCGCCGGTAAATTACAATAAAATATGTAAATTTCTAAAGTGGAAAAGTTCTCCTAAGATTTCAAGGTCGTGGTTGAGAGTAAGTGAATTACATTTTGGCTTTCGTTATACTATACGAACGTACGCACCGCCACATGTGACCTTCTGCGTATTCATTCGACGAAGTGAATGTTGGATGTAATGAAATAAAGTCGACGTAGGTATGGGTTAAATGTTTTTTTGTTGTTGTTTTGTACAAATTGGTTTTTATTGAATAGAGCTGCTGTTGCAATTTTATTCAAGTTGAAGGACTTTACGAAGGTCAATTCCGAGCAGTTAAGTCAATAGGGGTGAAATAGATCTGATTCTTAGCGAGGCAGAGTTAAATGAGGCTATCTGGAGAAAGTAGAGAGGTGTTTAGGGCTATAGTATCTCCACCAGACCGGTACCTTTTATATAAATGAAAGTATCTCAAGGGGGGCAATTCATCGTTGTTTAAAAGTCAAGGCGAAGAAAAGTATTTTTGGACGAAAAAGTAAGTAAGTGCGTACTAGTAGATGACTCGGAGTATTCTTTTCATCATTCGTACTAATTTTCGAAGGGTCTAGATTCCACGAGATTTTCTCTAGTTTAATTATTGCCTTTTTTGGCGGGCTCACCAGCCGAGATTACCGACTTATACAGATCAAAAACAGCATACAATTTCTCAGCTCTTAATGTGACAGCAAGAATATATTGCCGCTCAGAAGACAGATGCATGTTTGCTCAATAAGGTGTGAGTTTTTTCATTCTATACCAGTGAAGCATCTTTTTAGTGGAGCTTGAAAATTTGTCCCTTCCAAAAGAGTTTATTTCCCCAAAATTTCTGTTTGCTGGAGAATCGACAAGTGGTGTACTATCCCTCTGGACAGCTGAAAGCAAAATCGGTTCCAGTATTTTATCTTTTTAAATAAATCGCTAGCGCAAGAAATTGTGATTCCTCCTGAAAGTTTATTCTGTTCGTTTGGCTGGCGCCCCTGAGACCAGCTAGTTTTAGGAAGTGTAAGAGTATAGTACTTAGGTGGCGCTACAGCTCGGGGTGAACCTGGGCCTTCTTCTCGCAACCATCTGTGTGTGCGTGTTATATTTTTGCACGAATGGAAAGGACCTACAGTTTTTTGCCGACTCCGAAGGGTGCGTTGAGAAGCTCATTGACAAATGATACTCTTTGATTGCTTGTTAGACTTTCGAAAGAGGTGGCACCGTGAAAAAACTTTTAGGTGTTGGACCCGGGCAAGGATTGAACCCGGGAGCATTGTATAGTAGTCCAACGCATTAACTACTACACTACGTTGCTTATAGGAATATGAATATTTTCCGATAGTGAGCTTTTAAGAGCTGACACTCGCCTGGCTAGTTCCTCGGCGCTCTCGGTCCCCTCCCCCTTTGTCCTGGAACCCAGAAAAGACTGACACTAGCCTATAGTAATAATAACGAAGTTGTGTTTGGTCGGTTTTTAAGTTTTGACAGGCCTCGAGGGTAGCTGGTTGAGTGGAATCAATTTAGAATAAGCGGATTAAAGATTTAAAAATAAAATTCTTTTGTGGTTTTATTAACGAAGCGAATTATAGGTAGAGTCGTTTGGGGTAAGAATGCACAGCGGGTAAGAGTACGCAGTGCCATCTTCTCCATCTGTAAAAGAATAAGCAGCAATCGCTGCAAGTTGATTTTCAAATGTGTGTCAGAAAAGCATGGCAACTCGATACCCCATAAGTAGTATGCAGGCGTAAACAGTGTATATGTGCGTAGAGTGCGCAGTCGTTCTTTGGGTAAGAGTGCACAGTGCTTTTTTACCCAGTGTTTAACTTTTTATAATAATAACAATTTTGAGGCTATTACCTTCTATCGAAAGATGCAACGAGCACGTTACAGCCGTAGGCTGTAGGTGATAGCTCGTAGCTGAACTATTTTTCTGTTTTTGTTTTTCAAGAAAAATGCCTCGTATCTACCAAACACAAACGGAAAGGAAATTGATAATCGAAAAGCAAATCTGCGAGGCTAGGAAGCTGATTTAAAATGGGAGCAGCCCATGAAACGCTGCCGAAGAACTCGGTTGGAGCGAAATCGTAGTTTCAACCCATTTCAACTACGAAAACTGTGACTTAAACTGGTTGCGCACTCTTACCCATACCTCTGCGCACTCTTACCCTGACTTCGGGGCAAGAGTGCGCAACTTGACTTGCTTTGGTTTTTTGATCAAAACATATGAAACATCAAAAAAAATATAAAATATTTTTGTATAATTTTGTTTCTAAAATATAGAGCTACCAAATAATAGGCTCTTTTGTTTGCTATCTGTTGTACGTTTTTCAGAATTTAAGCCCGAAGCCCAAAATGCGCACTCTTGCCCAAACGACTATTCGTGTTATTTATTAACATTCCTATACTCGCACCAAATAGAACAGCACATTAACTTACGGTCCTTAAGATAGCCTTAGTATACCTATGATAAAATTGATGTTTATTAGTAACGAGCTGTTGCCTGCCCGGCGTTGCCCGTGCTAAAGATCAGTCGCGTCATTTGATTGTAGTATGATAGAAAGGAAGTAGTAGGAAGCGATATTATTTAAATTAAGATTCTAAAGAATTCTGAAGCCAATACATTATTATCTGAACTAAGTGGTTTTTCCCTATAGATGAAACGATTGCATAAAAAATTGATGGAAATGTAATATACCTGTGTACAAACACGTCTACACACATATGTACATAATATGTATTTTATGAGCATCAAACAATGGTACTTTCTGGTTTCTTGTCTTTAATAGTTGTACTAAATGTTCATATTTAAAGTACAATAGCATTATGTAAACGCCAAAGATATTAGGCTTTGTTGTAAGCATTGATCGTGGAGTAACTGGTGAGGTTTGTCTGAAATCACCAACTATTTACTAATTTTAAGACTCAACATCGCCTGCCCACCCCTACTACAATATATGTATTTGTGAATTGAATTAAGGTAACCAAATACCGCTGTAAAGTGACAAAAAAAAAGAAAGTAAAAAAAAATCGTGCATTTCCCCCTTTCTGTAGATCTAGATCCGCACGCTGATGAAGCAGAAACACAACTAACTAAAGTCGGTAGCAAATATCAGCAAAATCATCCCTCCTCTACTTTCAGTCACAATCCCAAAAAGGAGCATTAATTATTAACACGAACAACCCTCTCTCAACAGAATGACGATCAATGGCAATGGTTTACCCCTCATTCAATGCGCGTATGGGTAGAAAGAAAATTAAAGAATAAGCGATAGCCATGGATTTGTGGCGAAGAGAAGAGCATAACATCTAAAAAAACAACCCTCTCCCAACAGAGTGACGATCAATGACAATGGTGTTACCCCAAAAAAAAGGCCCAGTAATAAAAGCGGAAATTGGAATAACTCGAATTATGGAATCAAGGAATTGTATGTTTTGTTTAAAAAGTAGCCTAATCTCTAATCCAGGAAGTAGACTATCTATTCACGAAAGTTTCATTCAAGTCTGTTAAACCGTTAAGATGTTATAGAGCAACAAACATCCAAACATCCAAACATCCAAACATCCAAACATCCAAACTTTCACATTTATATATTAAGTAGGATGAAAGAGGTATTGCAAGTAATAAACCAAATTTATAGAAAATATTTGCTTTTATAGACTTCTCTTACAGCCATTGAAAAAATGAAAAAATTCTTACGAACAACGCAAACTTAAACAGGAATAAGCATGTATATATATTTTTTTTAAACAATCTAGCAAAAAACAATATAAGGAACAAGTTATTATAATCTAATTCTGCACAGATATCTCACCATAGCAGTCGGAGTTTGGGTTTGGGTTTCCAACGGGTGGAGTCACCCGAGGTAGGTAACAATCCTTGGGATAGTTACTAGTGCAAAGTTGGTAGGGTGCAGAAAAATCCGAAAGATAGTTCTGCGCAGGAAAGAAATAATAAATGACTTCACTGCCACTGGTTATTTTGTTGTTTGTTCAATTCACTTTATTGATATTTTTTAACACTAGAAAGACGGGAAAATCTTCTTACCAAGAAAGACGGCAAGGGTCATTTGACCCCATACAATAAAAAAGTAGATTTTGATATAGTAAATCATTTAAAAGTGCTAATCAATCAGTGAACAAACTTAAATATAATCATATTAACGTGTTTTAATAACAAGAAGTTTGTTATTTCTTACTACAATCATGCAAATAATTGCTTTTTACTGATTACATTTTCCACGTAATGGAATTTTACAAATATCGCACACACAACTATATTTATTATTACAGCTGGAAATATAACAGTGACGTCTTTTACCAGCTGGAGGCTGAATCGGTATTGGTGGTTCTGTTAAAAATTAAAAAAAAAGTTAAAAAAAAATAAAAAAAAATGTGAAAAATTACACTCTATGGGTCAAATGACCGGCGCCGGCTTTGTAGTTAGATGATATGTTAATGCAATTCTTTATGAAGATATAACAATGAAACTATATGTAAATTTAAATTGACACTATTTTAATAAAAGTCACAAGAGAACATGCCATTAAAGTTAAAACTTTTAAAATTATAGAACGCTAAACTTCAAAATGGGTCAAATGACCACCGCCCGTCTTTCTAGTGTTAATCTTATTTATAGATACATTAACAACTCTACTTATTTCCTACGTTAATCAAAGAGTATCATTTGTCACTATTGAGCTTCTCAATTCGCCGTTCGGAGTCGGCAAAAAACTATCCCTTCCATTCGTGTTAACGTATAACACGCACACACAAATGGTTGCGAGAAGCAGGCCCAGGTTCACCACGAGCTGTAGCGCCACCTTAGTAAGTAAGTAAGTAAGTAAGTAAGTAACGCCTTATTTTGATTCAGGACAACTACGTCATGCTGCCGGTTATACCAACATCAAAAAAAAAAAAAAAAAAAAAACAAGTAATATAAATAATAATTAAATTAATAAATGAAACGTTTAAAACATAGCATTTGGTTTTTTCACTGCATTATTGTCTTAAAAGATAGTTTTGATTGCTTGGCGTTCTAAGGGTCTTTCCGGCGAATGTGTTGAATTAACACCAAATTACAACTGACAGGATAGTACTTAGCAACACTCGTTTGACCCTTATGTGGCCACTCAATGTTAGATCCCACTCACTTATCGAGATCCTAGGAGCGCCACATACTTACATGTAACCATATAATAAAGAACATCAAAATAGCAAAGATAAAAGCTATCGCTTAACTTGGTTTCAACAGTATTTTTTCGGTAGGCGGCGCGCCAGAACATAAACCGTTAGGCTCAGGCTGTATTCTAACTGTTCGTTCAAGCTCGCGCATCTTTCAAAAATTCAAGAAAATAGCCGCCAACGGTGACCCCCGCCAACTTTTTTTGCATGTAATTTTCGGTTTTTTAATATTTTCAAAACTTTGAAAAATGCGTTGTGCCGTGTACGAATGTTGTGTGAATAATAATAAAAAGACCTGTGATGAGGAAATATAACCGAATGAAATATCTGAACAATAACTATAGCAAATTCAAGAAAAAGAACAAGATAAACGAATAAAACAATTTTATAAAAGAACCTATGTTATTTTATTAAGAAATGATAAGAAAAACTACGAAAACAATGAATTTGAATTAAATCGTATAGAAAGGGGTCATAGATGGTCGCCATTTTAGCTATGATCATTTTTTGACAGGTCCGCAATATACTTGTAGGTACTGTGGTATTCGACATGCTGTCTTAGGCAAATACCAAGCTCGAAACCGGGAGATATCTAACCATATCTCTCGTTGATTTTAGACCTTATTTTCAAATAAGAAAAACTACAAAATAAATGGAATTTTTCAAATCTGCCGTGTGTTGATCTAAAATGCGTTGCGAACACGAAGACGCTTTCTTCCCGAAGAGTGCCAGCAGCCAGCACTCGAATGAAAAAAAAAAAGTAAATGTTTTCGAATTTTCATTTAAATATCCAAGGATACGTACCCACCTCCCACGATCATTTCAATCTTTTTCTTTGCACCCTAATATGTGTTTAGGTATCTTTAGTGGCAGCTTATTTGTGTTAAAAAGAATTGCTAAATGTTAATCGGAAATAAGTTTACCAACCACAAACGAATTTGTGTACCTAATGGAAAAAAAAAATTAAAATTACACTTCAATTACACGCAACATGTGTCGCCACGGTGTGTTACGGATAAAGCATTCCGCACACACAGAGGTGAAACGAGATAATCACAATCTCTTCATATGCAAACAAAAAAAAAATAGAGAAAAATCCATTCAACGCTCTGAAAAAAGGAAAAAAAAAAAATTAACATATCCAGTTTCGTATCTGTCACAGTCTGAATTTGAATTAAGCGCAAGGATGTACGAATAATAAGCCCTCATCCTAACCACCCATTTTCCCAATTGATGGAAATTATGGTATGCCTCGGAATACATTACATAATAATAAGGACGGCGACGACAGTCAACGAATACCAGCAAGATGTGGGGAGGGGGATTCCCCAGACTGCTTGCTGTACCGGTAATGGTATTGAAACGACCCTTATTGGATTTTTTGTTCTTCCTTTTTTGAACCATGTACATATGTAGGTACTACAAAGATTCCTTTCGCAATCTTAGGCGACTTATGAACTGGATGGCTGGTAGGAGACAATGTCAGATTTTCCGCCACACCGGGACACGCTACATTGTCATGAAATACTTATTATTAAGGTAATTTCCTTGTTGGTTGATAAATCATTGTGTTAACTTGATGTGGCTAGATGGGAGAATAGAGAAAGGAGAGAGTCCACAGGATGAAATATTTACTTTGTTTTTCGGTCGTAAAATACGAATAAAAAGGGTTCTGCTTGAGATGTAGCATCCTTTGGCAATAAATCCTTTTAGCCACTCAGCAGGAATAATTTGCCTTCCAGAAATCTATAATCCACAGGGAAAGCTAAAATTAACGCGCATCGTCACCTCACTGTCTTCACTTCTTAATTTAATCTCTTAGATTGTACTTGCAGTTTCCCTTTTATAGTCCATCACTCTGAGTGTTAATAGAAATATAAACTTCAAAGGACACATTCCTTGAGTACGGAAGAATATTTAACAAGACGGAAAGTTTTCAGTGTGCGTTAAGGCAGATCAGCGGTTCTTAAGTGGTGTCCCATAGAGAATATTTTATTAATGTTTCAGAACTTACTATAACAAGTCCTTCGGAAATAAATTGTAAGTGTTTCCATTGAAATACATTTCGATTTTTGAATAAAGGACTTAGCGAACTGCAAATAACTGAATATAATTTGAAAAGAAATAGTAGTTAGTAAATAAATGTAAATCGTTGAACATTTTGATTGAAATTGAAAACAGCTTTAAAGGGTAATGATCTCATTTCTATCTAAATGCGATTATATTAGTTACATATCTATTTGTCCGGACTAATCTCGGGAGTGGCTAAGCCGATGTCGATAAGGCTTTCACTGGTAGAATATTCTCTTAGGTTTAAATCACTAATCATTATTTATTGTTATTTTTTATTTCTTATAATCTATTACAATTGATTCTATTACTACAATCTTTCCAGATGAAATTAATTTTCATAGTGATATAAATATTTATAAAAAAATAGATACATATAATTTTTTTTTCTCAATTATACTTATAATCGATGAGTATTGTAAAATTATACATACATATATGTAGATTATTAAGTTACCATAGGTTTAAGGGTTCCGTACGCAAATAAAAAAACTTTATCTCAGAAACCGTTTGACATAGCAAAGTTAAATTTTGGCTTAGTTATACAGTTTTGGGGGCTAGATTGGATATTAAAAATAACAAATTTTGAGGTAATCGTGTGGGATTTCAAATAAAAGCTCGTTAAAACACGAGTTCAAAAATCTATGAAATATTTTTTTGTGTTACTTTTTTCTCAACACTTGTCCAAAAAAACCTAAAATAATTGTTGTTCCCCTACCTTATCTCCAAAAATATAGCTCAGAAAAATCTGAATAAAATTACAAACATTGAAAATAAAGTGTAGACTGAACCAAAATTATCAGGACTGCATTACGTTCAACAGTTTTTTTTTTTATTGTTTTTTTTTTGTAATTTCACCTTCCCAACTGTTAACATTTATCCAGAAGTGACGTAAGCTTATCACATCAAATAAAAGTGGATACGAATAGGAACATTTGTATGTTTGATGAGAGTAAAAATTGAATGGTTGATCCTAGAAATATTTCCCAAAAATTCGCTTCCGGTATAACCTTGGGCTTAGACTTAAACCAATGAATTTCCTCACATAAAGGAATCTTGATGGTTTCCTATACATTATGGTTTTACTACATTCGGAAAAATTGAATTTGTGTACAGACACGAGAGGGAAAAAAATCGCGAAATTCCATGCAGTTAATACTATTCAACGAATAACGAGATGAAGAATGAAATCTGATTCATATGTGTAAATTTACTGTGTTTTTTATTTGATGTTTTGTGTGGATGTATACTTATTCTTCTGAGCAGATGAGAAAGGACATCTTCTTCAGGTGGCACAACAGTTCGGGGTGAACCAGGGCCTGCTTCTCGCAACCATTTGTGCTTGCTATATTTTTGCACAAATTGAAGGGACCGACACCGAACGGCGAATTGAGAAGCTATTCGTGACAAATTATACTCTTTGTATGCTTATCAGACATTCGAAAGAGGTGGCACCGTGAAAAAACGTTTGGTTGTTTACTGGGATTGAACCCGACACAGCATGCATAGTAGTTCAAAGCACGAACCACTACGCCATGGTGCTCACCGGCATAAAATAGGTGATTTTATCAAGTTGCTTGCATTTGTGTCCATAAATCTATCAACATATTCGTAAATTTGCTACATATGTATGTTTGTATGTAAAAATAACTGATATGATAGTACGAAATACTTATTGCGCAAGTACGACTTGCACTTGATTGTTTTTTTTTAATTGTCAACATTCTTATCAATAAGATGATAAGAGTAAGAATGCCTATTTCATATAAATAAAAGAGGCCGCATTATGCACTTACGTTTTCTTAAATTTTTTAGTTTAAGGCAGAAACTCCTACCTTTTTTCACATAAAACCAAAGTTATTGGCTGATAGAATCGGACCAAGTCCTTAGCGGTACAGTGTAACATTAAATTGTGTAGAAGTCAAATATTTAAGTCCTATGTGAGATGTTGAACTACCTTCGCTTTTAAATCTGATTCGATTTCTTATGCTTCTTTAAGTCTTAAAATAGTCGTTAATCTTTACCCTTACAGCAGCCTTTCCCAAGAAAGTGCCTTAATTCGAATGAAGCGGATACAATGATCGAGTATCAAACTCAGTGAATTTAAATTCCCATTCACTTTTTCAATCCGAGTGTGTTGGAAGTATTTGTTTATTTTTCTTTTTTAGAAAACATCACGAACCTTACAGTGTACGAGTGTTGTATACTCTGCCAAGAAGATACACAAGTACACAAACATCCGGAAAGAATAAATCAAAACAAAACTCCAGCACCACAAATACGTGTGACTACTTCATCAATAGCTTCTGGATTCCTTGTACACACACATTGGAATTCAATACTCCTCAGTGTTCTCATTTATCATCCTACCCTGTACTTGTGGAAATTCTAAGGAAATTCCATTTAGAATTGCTCATGGTACGAGTATTTCTTTCATTTAATTTTTTTTTTCACTCGGCATCCACCCATCCGCCCCATTGGCCTAGCATCCATGCAGGAGCATTGTATTACATTCTTTAGCATTCATATGTTGTCATACTTTGCACAATGCATTGTGATGTATTTATACATCAACATAGGTATTTACATGTATTTCCACTATTTAATAAATGATTTTTAATGATGATATATCACATAGCCTGGCGATGTCCTGGCAAGAACTGCGAGGGACCAACTGAAACGGCCGTTGGTGGGAATGAAATCCTTATTTTTATGCTCTACTGGACTTCGGCATACGGTGGCGTTTATCTGTTATAACGTTGATCCCATCTGTTAACATCTCAGGACTTCCGTACGGGAGATGATCCTTTGGGGCACGTATCTTATGTAAGGCTGCAGATTGCTTGTATTCATGCACACTCGTGGTCCTGTTGCATTTTCGTTTTTCTTGTGTATTCATCTATCGGGAAAGGTGACCCAAGCTGCTTACTGTACATTGTAGGATTCTTGAAATACAAATTATTCGGGCATGTCTCCTGAGAGATAAATCGAAAGCTTGCTTATGTTGTAACAGAATATATTTTGGTATTTTTGGTACATTTCCCTCCGATGGGACGACCATCTTCCTCTCGTTTCGCCAGAAGATATGCACTGTTCTTTAATTTCCTGCAAGTAGTGATGGGCTTAACGGTCACAAAATCCCTCAGGAACTCAAGCGGCAAAATGCAGTGAAACAACCAAACATCGCTTCATCGGACAGATATTCGACCGAATTTTATGGTTGTCCTCGAATGCATGGTCCGTTTAAAGTTTATATTTTTGTTCTTTTATGTTTGTTGTTATTGGAAAAAATCGACCTTCCCAGCTGTGAAAGCAAAACTAATCAATGGATCTGTTTTAAATATTGCCAGTTGTCGATAAGACTATGTTACTATACTTTACGTTAGAATATATTAAGTCAATAAGGCCATCAGTCATCAAACCCAAGTCGTTTATTGTGCTGATACTCATTTATTTAATACAGGCATGTCAGAGACTGTTTCTAAGAACATATTTCTTCCGAGATCAGAAATGGCCTTTCCTTGCATATAAATTACTCTACTTTAAACCATCGTATGTGTTCCGACGTCTTGTCCTCTTTTCCGCAGAGTCGACAGAAGTCATCGTCGGTAATCCCATTTTTCTTTTTGAGCTGGTGTCCGGTCAGTTCCTCAGATCTTGTTGCCTTTTGGCCTTCCCGCGAGCTGGGGTTATAAATTCTTCAGCTTTTACCTGGACCTTGGATTTTGTCCAATATGCAGCAAGATTACCGTATTCCCGTTACCTGAGTTTTGAGTGTATGTGGCTCGAAGACATCCCGTAAAAGGACCGGTGAGTAGGCGGGAGGCGGCTCTTCTCGCCAGACAATCTCCACCGTCACTACCCGTGAAACCTACGTGGACCTGGTATCCAGGAAACTGTAACAATGTTGTCTTTAGTCAGGTATTCGAATTCGAGGAGATTAAAGCAGACACACATTAAGCAGTTTGACACTATCAAAATATGATCTTAGGGCATTGAGAACTTCTTGACTATCCAAAATTTAAATGCGTGTTTGTAATCATTCTCGAACACATACACAATATATAGCTCTATGGGATGGCGAACACCTCCGCTCGAAAGATGCTGGGTGATTTCCTCAGTAATACAGCACTTTGGAATCTGGACTCATAGACCCTATAACCTGTATTTTAAGGTTTGATATATCGGGAAGCCAGAGAGAACTCAGACAATCTTCGTTCTTTACAGACATTTATAGATGCGTTAAGCAATGCTCCTAGGACTGCTGTTGGGCATTTTTCCATTGCTCTTGTTACACCAATGCATGCTAAGCGATTAATTTAATTAAGTTTGTTTTGGTCCAGTTTCTTGCCATGCCTAATTATACCTATGTAGGTATTTTTTTTTAGGTTAGGAAACGAATGAAAGTTACACAAAGCGAAATCAGGCGAATAAAATCAATCATAACTTTAAGAATATAAAAGATTTTTTACCAAACATATTTTTTCAGTAGTAAGACAACCATATTGTCATATCTCTGTGCTGTGCAATAACTTAAGCAAATATGTAATAATTCTTTATACTATGAATAAAATATTTATCTATCTATCTATCTAAAAATAATTCAAACCCACAGTTATGGATTTGCGCCATGATTTAAGACAACCTTGATTGGTGTGCATTATTCTGGCGAAATAAAATCTACATATCGTCGCCCTAGAATTGGTTTGACGTAAACGCCAAAATGCACTTTTTTTAGCTGTGAATGCAGTCTTATGTTTTTGCGTGTGCTGTTGTCGAATATGTCATCCATTTTACCCTATCTGTAGCCAATCCTGAGATATCGAGTATCATTGTTGACGTATATCCACCAAAATTAGCAATTTGTAGTATTGGTTTGACGAAAACGCCATTTTTGTGGCTATACGTCCAATTTCCCATACAATTCAAATAATTTTTTTTGTTTAGTATTGTTTTGTCGTATACCCATGGGCTTCAGTCATACGTCATAAATACTTAAAATAATATTCAGTAGTGTGTTAACGTACGTGCATGTACATTAATAAAGTGTATTTAGTCGTATTCACGTACCAATCGGCAAAAAAAAAGATAATTAGTTTTGGTTTGCTGTATGTGATTATGAGTTTTAATGGGCGAGAAATGAAAATATAATGAAAAAATCGGTTCAGTCAGAGGAAAATTTTGAATTTTTAAAAGACTAAAAGTGACTGAGCTTTTTTTAACTCTGATTTGAAAGTAGATATTCCGAACAATAATTAGTAAAAAAAAAAAATAAAAAAAAAATGTATCGACTTGTTTTATTTTTATCGAACCGTGAACTTTAAAATACGATTCGATCCAAATCTTCGCTTATTATTGGAATGACGTACGTGCATTTTTTTTTTTACCCACGTGTATGAGAGCACAAAAAATAAGTGATTTTTGTGGCGTATACGGCAAAGCCATTCTGAGGAAAACTTTGAATTTTTCAAAAACTAAAAGAGACTGAGCTTTTCTTTAACTCTGATATGAAAGAAGATATTCTGAATAATATTTGGTAAAAAAATAAAAAAATCTTATCGACTAGTTTTGTTTTTATTGAACCGTGAATTTTAGAAAGTGATTTCCAAAAAAAGCGCAAATGGCATATACCACAAACCAATTCTAGGGCGGCGATATTTTAACTTTCAATTTGAGTGAAATCTTAGACACACAATCAATCAATGCGTGTAATTACTTTTGTCCTCCGATATAACTTAATATCCACACCAGATGTTCTCCAGACTTTATCTGGGTATAGTGGTGAATCCGGGTCTCATCAGGCATCAGAAATCTGGCTCCAAATACTCGTGAGATATCGACGTTTTTTTTTTTTTAGCTGAAAACAGTTTCAGAACCCATCTTGCAGTAACAAAGACTCTCCGTTATTTGCATTTTGTAATATTCCATGATGGTAGTTTAATGTTAGTTTAGAGCGGGCCTCGGTCAATGACATACATTCATACATACAACCGAATACGTATTTTCTACTTTATGATCGGTTTTCGAGCTGCATTCGTTCGCAAATAGATGCTGGGTTATAGAAACTTTCTCCAAACAGTCGGAGTTACAACATGTCGTAAATTGTTCATTGCGGAGACTTGTGGTAAAGGTTATCATACTCTTCATACCTCCCATTAAACAACATGCTGTTTTTAAGGTGAAGGACTTTTCGGCAGTGGACAATGTTCAGAAAATTCTTTTTATATCGTGTCATATGTTGCTTCGGATCTTGTATCCTGCTTCAATGTATGCCAAGACCAAGATCTGATCTGTACAGCTACATGCCTAGTCCGAAAGCAAGCATGGAATTTGAGGATATGTTCACTTATATGTAGTAAGACTGATTCTGTTAAAAATTTAAGTTTATTTTCATGCAGTCCCAGTTTTGCTGTCTTTCTTAAAACTTTGTGGGCGTCTTCGTTACCAGTTAGGTGTTTCGTGTAGGGCACCCTTTTTTGGAACCTTGAAAGTTGGACACAGTCAGTTGTATACGCCTTCATACGTCCTAAATGTTCTTCTGATACTTCATTTGTGCTTGCCAACAAATAAATAATTCGATTGTGCCTTTGTACACCCGACTGCCCCAAATGCTAATCTAAGATATGTACCACTCGTATTCTTGTTTTGAAAATTACCATTTTCTTTAATCATTCGCTATTATAATAAAGTCAAGTTGTAAATATTTCACTTATTTTTGCGTTAGTGAATTTATATGCTCGCACAATAGTTTGGAATATAAATAAGCACAGCGAAGAGACAAGAAATACCCTAATAGAAATTTAGTTAAGTATCTATACATACGTATCTCAAAGACTCTCGGATCTCGGTACTTTTAGGTGGAATTTATGTGCGATTTTCTTTGTTGGTACCCACAAACGAAGGCTATCGTTGTATAAAATCGGAATTGATTTGCTGATAATGTTCCGTTTCATTGCAAATAATACGCCTTCTTTTCGTTGGTGGGAGGCAGAAAGCATCTGGGTTTTCCTTTATGGAAAATACTGAAAGATTTGTGTTTATTACTTTGTCATTGGAGATTTCACCATGAAGCCCAAGTTCTTACGAATAAAACCAACATTTTCATATTGAATTCGCAATTTATTTAAGAGTTTATTATCGATGAGGGGTTTCATTTCTAGCTTCTGGATAACTACGAAAACGTTATTGATGAGATACTGGGAGTTTCCCAGTGTGTGTGCATGTTTTCGTCTTTTGCATAAAAAAGAATACGTGATTTCACCATCACACCAAAGAACCAAATATGTCTCTGGAAGAAAGTAAAGTTTGTTTTGCAACTGAGATAATAATTTTGAAATTTACGAACTCTGATAAAGCTATACCATTATGACTTGTGACAAGTTAAAAACACGATCTGTCAGATATGTCAAAAACTAAACTTTTGTGAATATACTAACTTGTTTCATTATACATGTAGATTCAGCAGATGTGAAAGGGTGATGCGAATTGACCCTTTTTCAAATTTTGTGTTCTTTAAGTTTTGAATATTTTCAAAACCCAAGTACGAGTTCAATGAAAATGGCCAAGTGGAGTATGTATTTCGAATGTAGCAGATTTATGTCTCAAAATGGAGAAGGTTGGGGAAGTTTGAATTACCGAGAGTGGGGTTTATTAGTCACAGTCCGCAGTGGTTGGGAAAGTATCGTGCGTTCGCTTTCGATATTTTTTTACAAAATTGGCGATTCCTACGTGAGTGTGCGCCGTTTGGCGGCTGTATTCGGCGATTGAATGATGGGCCAATAGTAAATTTTATTCGTTCGTGGCTGCAAAAGTTCCGCGAATCTTCTTCAGCTACTTCATGGACCACCAAAAACATTCGGGATGTGGAACGAAGACCTTTTTTAATTGCACATTTTAGAGGACAGGAGATAAAGATGAGCTGCGATAATTATGGGCGCATGATCACAGATGTTTTTTTTTTTACCTAAATTGCGAGCACACCCATCTTACTCGTCACACAGGTAGTTTCTTTCAACTCCTCGAGAACCTAATTGAATTTTCTACATGAACCCACCGAAACTGATCAATTGCTTTGGAGACGTTCTGTGGCCACCGAGGTGTCCAGCCTTAACCCCCATGGATTTATTTCTATGAGTGTATTATAAAAGTAAAGTCTACGCTAATAATCCGCATTCTGTCAGGGAGCTGAAGCAAAATATCCGCCATGAAACTCATGACATCCAGGCAAACCTGCTGCAGCGTGTTGCATGAAACACGGTGATCCACTTCCAACAGTGTATGCGACTAAATGGATGGCATTTGGATCCATCATTTCCTAGACATGGCAGCAGTGTTTTTCTATTCCATTACAAACAGAATAGAAATGATACCCTACTCCAATCACGTGCCTTTAGAGGTTGGATTTGAAATTTCTGGACAGCCGAATATCACAAACAAGTCAAACTTAGGACTATTCCAAAACTAACCTGGAAAGACACATTGTGAGGAAACCTCATCGAAGAGCTTCAAAATTTGCTTCCATCGAATCTCACTCCAAGAAGACATTAAAGAGATAATGAAGAAAGCCTACCCACAAATTACACAAACAAGGCGTAGAAGTAGAGAGCGAGTGCTCCTGAGATTACCCAGATCAAACAATACTTGGACATTCAAACTTCTTAAAGCAGTGACAAATAAGCAGTTCAAGGAACTCTGTCCTCAGCTCAGTTGTGAAAAGTTGCAGACATTTACTAAGAATACAAAAGGGAATAGAGCTTCAGGCACCTATCCTTATTCCATTCGAATTCTAGAAGAGTTACACTCCGGATATCTTCGACTCGCTTACGTTAGAAATCGATCAATTATTTGAAACAGATGACGTTCCCGAAAGCTTTCAATATATGCCCATTATACAAGAAAGAATTTCACGTCAATCCAGAAAATAATAGAGGAATATCGTCTCAGAATACGTCCACCCAGCTATTTGGTGCTATTTGGTGGGCACCGTAGCGCAAGTGGTTAGTGCGTCTGACTACTGAGCCAGCGGTCTTGGGTTCGAATCCCGCCGCAAACACCTAAAAAGTTTTTCACAGTGCCCACCTCTTTCGAATGTCTGACAGGCATCAAAGAGTATCATTTGTCACGATTGAGCTTCTCAACTCGCCGTTCGGAGTCGGCAAAAAACTGTAGGTCCCTTCCATTCGTGCAAAAATATAACACGCACACACAAATGGTTGCGAGAAGCAGGCCCAGGTTCACCTCGAGCTGTAGCGCCAACTAAGTAAGCTATTTGGTGCAATGACAACAGAATTACATATACATTTTAGAAAATCAGTCTTCACTGCTCTATATTGCAGAGATGTACAAATACGCTTTCTTTGTGGATTTGCAAGCAGCTTTCGACTCTACCTTTATACCCCCCGAAGTCCTTTTCCAGGACCAGGACAGGACTATCTACGACTTTTTCAGCAGGACCGGACTGTCAACAAAATTCATTAATATAGATACTGAGGGCGATGTATGTTAACAACGTGGCAATTGTTTGGGATGAATCCCACCTAATAGAGAATCTCGAATCGCTAATGGTGGTGAAGCAGGGATATATCCTGAGTACAGGACTGTTCATATTATATGTCAATGACACAATAGAAGTAGCTAGAGGTGGAATAGAACTAGGTTGATAAATGATTTTTAGTTTATTGTTCGCAGATGACATGGCGTTTCACACAATAGGAGGGATGCAGTTAATGATAAACAGGATGGAAAACTACGGAAAAGCATGGAACTTGTCAATCAACTTGACGAAATTAGAAATTATGATTTTCGGAAATGGTGGCGGCAGGTTCGCTTAAAGGGAAATGTTGATATTTCAGTGGTAAATCATTAGATTTAGTGATAACTGTCTGTAATGGAACCGTAGATTAGAATAGATCTTACAATCAACATATGCAGCCTGAGTGTATTGTGCACATCTCCCCATCTTTTTAGGCTTCCGTACCCATATGCCATATGGTAATATGGAACCATTTTAAATAAGTTCGCTCTATTCCCAAAATGTCTTTAACAATATCAACCTCAAGAACCGTTCTATCTAGAAACTTGAAATTTGACACATTTAGGTATACATTACGGTTTTTTACATATTCAAAAAAACTTATCACTTAAAAATATTGTGAAACGTTCCTACAGGCAACAGAGTGGCGAAATGTAAACTCAAAAAAAAAAAACCAAAAATCTAAAAAAATATATCATATGGGATATCACTTGAAAGGGCTCGAAGCAAAGATTTCAAAAATATTTTTTCTATAAGAACCTTTGGGAGTTATTACCGAAAATATGTGAAAATAATTTAAACTTGAGAAATACGGTAAGATAGAGTCAAATACTTTCAAAGATAGGGCTAGGTGTGATGACCATCTGGTTACCTAACCTATGTATCTATAAAAATATTTCTGAACCGGACCGTCATCGCCGTCTTATTTATATTAACCCTTAAACCGTTCTTATAAACCTAGTTTGCCAGTCCTATAATCACAGATTTCATGAGAAAGAAGTGTTGCTATTATTATTATTATTTCAACTTTGTATGTAAGTCTTGGTTAAATATTTTAGCTTAGGCTAGGTAAAGTTGAGAAAGGTGTTTATTTGACCTGTTCATTTCCACTGGAAGACCCGAAATTTCAATTTGAATCCTTTCATAGTTTTGGGAATCAACCCTCTTTTTACCAACTCGTTAACTAGTTGGTACTCTTGTTCTTGGATGGCGGACCAGTAGCAGAGTAGATGTTGGATCGACCCACTTTCTACCTCGTCTGTAAAGCTTCTACAGATATCGTTGGACTCTGGTAGCTATGTGATAGTCATATAACCTTTAGCACAGTGTTCTGTCATAATTCCTGTGATAAAGCGTATGGAGGATTTATCCAGATGTAACGTCGGGAAAGAGCTCCCAAGCCAGTCCAAAGGATCTCAGACCTATTAGCCTATCATCATTCTTCTTAAAAACTTTAGAAAGACTGATCGATACCCACCTTCGCAGCAGCATCGAATCAATACTGCTATCAGAATTCCAACATGCTTACTGCCAGGGTAAATCAGTGGAAACTGCACTGCACTCCCTGGTACGCACCATTGAGAAGACGTTACACTACAAAGAATATATCGTCGTGTATATGAGAACACTGCACAACTGACATTTTGCAAATCATTCAGGTGACACAATAAAATGTTTCCTACAAAAAAAAATTGAATTAAAAGTAAACTAAAAAACACCTCAACAAAATCTTTAGATTATGGACATTTTTATTTAATTTATTTTAAAAATGAGTATTTAGTAGTATTTCAAATATTAGGTGTTTTGTATTGAAACCTGTGCAATTTGCAAAATGTCAGTTATGCGGTGTTCTTATATACACGACGATACAATAGTTGTCTTCCTAAACATAGAAGTTGCCTTTAACAATGTTAAATTGGAGGCTATGGTAGATGCACTTTCAAAGCTCAAGGTCGAGAACTCGCTTCGCAAATTGATTAATTTACTAGTCACTAGTCGAATTATCAACACCAAGCTGGGCGAGTCCTCTTCCAGGAGATTTGTCAGCAGAAGTACCCCCCAAGGCGGTGTCCTCTCCCCCCTTCTTTGGAACCTTGTAGAAAATGAACTCTTGCTACTCCTGGAAGGCGTGGGATGCAAAGTAATAGCATATACTGATGACGTCGCTATAGTTATTTCCAGCAAGCATCTTCACACGATCAATGAACTCATGCAAAATGCACTAAACAACCTCTCGAAATGGACCGATAAATGTGGACTGGGAGTTAACCCTCAGAAAACGGAGTTGGTTCTTTTTACTAGGAAATACAAAATCCATCAGATAGACCCCCTTCTCTATATGGTACCAAATTAGTTTTCACCGACAAAGCAAAGTACCTGGGTCTCATCTTGGATAATAAACTTAGCTGGAAACTCAATATCCAAGAAAGAGCAAAGAAAGCTACCATAGCACTCTACTCCTACAAGAAAGCCATTGGCAGCAAATGGGGTCTTCAACTCCGCATCGCCCACTGGCTTTATGCCAGTTATGCCATAAGATTCAAAACCATCTCACAGTGGTCAAGTAACTACACTGGCCACTCTATAATACTGGACAATTTAACGCTTCCCGAAAACATAGACTATACTGCACCCAAGCCCAATTTTGACAGAAACTTTAAGGTCACTATTCCCGATAGATCCTTCTGGGATGACCTCGGTGCTACAACAGATAAGTCGTCACACTTCTACACTGATGGATCCAAAACTAATGACGGTGTAGGAGGAGGTGTTTTCTCAGATAGATTAAAACTAAATCTCTCTTTTCGCCTCCCTGATCACTGTAGCGTGATCAAGCGGAGATTATGACAATTTCGGAAGCACTGTCCTGGATCAAGAGGAATGTAATATCCACTAACGATATTAGCATTTTCTCGGATAGTCAGGCGGCGTTGAAATCTCTGGAATCAGTCTCATCCACTTCTAAAACCATCTCCAACTGCCGTTCATCTCTTATGGAGATGGCTAAGCAGTTTAACATTCACCTTTGCTGAGTGCCGGGGCACAGAGACATTCTAGGGAATTGCAAAGCTGACGAGTTCGCTAAGATAGGAACAACAATACCTATTCTACCCGATAAGAAAAATTTAGGTATACCACTCGCTACTTATAAGCTAGCACTCAAACTTGACAGAGTCAACAAAACCAACGCTAGGTGGGTGGAACTACCTGCCTTGCTATAAAGCAAATATCAGTAAGATTATTGGGGTCATTATAGGACACTGCCTTATAGACAAACACGCTACTAAACCTGGCGTAATTTCAAATAACTTCTGCAGACGCTGTAGAGACGAGGAGGAGGAGGAAAGTCCAACACATCTCCTCTGCTCGTGTCCGGCTCTTTCTCGTGGTAGAAAACTACACCTATGAGAATACTTCTTCGACGATCTAAGTAATCAAACACAAAAAGACGTAGGAAGCCTTCTTCGCTTTGTACAAAGCTCCAAATGGTTCCCTTGAGTAGCGGGGTAAATGTCTCCATGATCCTTGGTATCACAACGGGCCTCTTTAGGCCTAAGTGTGCTGGTATTTGTTACCGACAGCCACTGGTACCTAACCTAACCTAACATCGTCTTTGTACCCTTAAGATCAAAGGCTAGCCACAGAGCATTGGGCTCTTTTCGGTTATATGATCAATCATGTTAAACAGTGTTTTAATCGGTGGTAGTATGAAGGTGTGAGCATCACTTTTGCTCATAGCCTATCCAATTTTAGCTAGAACATTTCTGCTTTCTCGTTCACTTTAATGTTGCTATGTTCGAGTACCTAACACAGTATTATCAATGCATTTGTAATGTACATACAAACATATTTTGAGATAATACTAGGACATACACAGCCACACATGTACAGCATGTTGCAGAAAAATACTCTTAAGTGCATGAAATCGACGTTTATACCTATTCTGGATAAAATTGCATTGTTAGTTTATTTAGTTGACTTATTCATTTTAGGCGTTATACAATACTTAGTTCTTTGAAGTAGACCGTGTCCTATATAAATATATTTCTTGAACAAAAAAAGGTTTAAAGAATAAAATAAAAGAACACAATTCTGGAATGCTGGCGCTAACTTTTTTTTTTTTTATAATCTACACACGGTAAAGGGGATATGAATACCCTTATAATGTTTACACACAGCGCGAGCACATAAAGGACGAGAACGAGAGACGTAGTGGTAGAAAACTAAATAAATATACATATGTAATTGGAAATGAGAACGTAATAAATTATACAAACCAATGCGGGACTGTTCCAATTATACTATGCAAAGTGTGTATCCATGTAGCGAATATTTTTTATTTATTTTTTTTTTTTTTCAAATAACTTTAAAGCTACCTAACGCCGCTTATCGTTAAATTTGTAATTTTTCATTTATTCCTTCGTAAAACGCCTTTACTGCTTTCCAATTTTTTATGTCCATTTATTGGCTGATAAACTTATGTTAGGGTATATTTTTTTTTATTACCATGAAATTACGCCATTAATTCTAATATTCTTATTGTTATTTGCAGGTAATCTCAACGAGCAGATCAAGGGAAAGGCATTAAAGCACATTAGAGCGAGAATACAAACAAAAAAACCACAACCTTCCTGTGTGGTAAAGATAGGTTTTTTTTAATATCAATCTACTATCCTTACAAACGCAGAACATAAAGCGCGTCCTGGCATCACTTTAACTGTGCGCCATTACCATCAGCCAATGCACGTGGAAATGGGAAATCGTTTAAAATTTTTTGCTCGCATTATTGTCGCTGTCGTCATTTTGCACCTAACTGATGGTGAATCCAAACAGTCTGCCATTGTAGCTGAATCAAGCACATCCGGTGTGGGTAAATGGAACTACGATGACGAAATTACTGAAGCCGCCTCACCAGTATCGGTGGAATGGCGCACCCCATCTTTAACGACACTACCTACGAGAATTGATGATTTAGAGCGAAGCACACCACCATTATCTGCCACAGCTAATGGCAACACAATAAAAAGTACAACAACAACACCGTTGTATGATCAGAACAATGGTAATCAGGGAACTGAATCTAGTTCTCACAGCCACGATAACAATATCGTGCAAATCTCTTCTGGTAGCCATAAAATGTTGCAACAAACTACAGTCGCCGAATTAGTCGAAGACCAGACCACAGAGCAATTCTCGATTATTCGTCCCTCATATACAATAACTTCTCCTTCACCAGAGACGCAGATTTCATTGCTAACCGTATCATCGTCAGCACTCTCCTTTTTACCTGCAAATCCCTGGAGTACCATATTACCACCAGCAGCAGCAGTACAAACAACGAAGGCGAACCTTGTTAAGAGGCCAAAAACTGACACAATTTCTTCCAATTTTCAAAATGCCAGCAGTGGCGACAAAACAAAAAGTATCTACGAGTATACGAGTATGTCACCAGCAAGCAGCAGTTATGTTATGCCAATTTTAATGAAAACAGGAACTCCGGGACCAGCCTTAACATCCACCCTGAATATTGGCAACACAACAGCATCGTGGCCAGTTAAGCATGCTTCGGTTATGGAGGGTGATGTCATACTGGGCGGTTTGATGATGGTACACTCGAGGGAGGATAGCATAACATGCGGTCCAATAATGCCACAAGGTGGTATCCAAGCCCTTGAGGCGATGCTCTACACATTGGACCAAGTAAATAAAAATCAATTATTGCCGAATATTACATTGGGTGCGCATATATTGGATGATTGTGATAAGGATACATACGGACTGGAGATGGCGGTCGATTTTATTAAAGGTGAGTTTTTAATTTTGGTCGCTTTATTGATGTTTTTTTTGCAGGACTTCTCGTTTTTTTTTTTTTTTTTTTTTGTTTATGAATTTATGGAAATTTCTCCGTATTCAAAGTTTTCTATTTGAATAATTTAATGCCAGCAGAGAACAGAGAATTTATAATTTTTGTACGCAGATACAGGTCGTCTGGTATGGACAGAATTTTTTATCGAAGTTCATGTTAGTTGATTGGGTAGGTGTGGTTCTCTTGCTTTTACTTTCGCCTCGATTCACATGGACTTACCATGAAACGAGGAGGTAGTGAAAAATATGTGACATAGCCTCTAGATATAGGGTATGCCCCGAATAAAGGGCACAAATAAAGTGTATTGCATCGTACGTTGTCGTACTAATCGTGCCTGCAGCTAATTTTATTAATTTAATAGACAGATAGTTTTGAAACATAATCTCGTTGTTATTGAGTTGTAGTTGAGTTGGGGAATGGAAAAGTGAAGAAGGAAAATGTGGATTCGAGACAATCGCTCTGTGTGTCGTGTAAACTCCAGCGTTTTCAAGGAATCGATAGATCGAAGCGATGTCAGCCCATGTAGGATATGTCATCCCTTCTTTTTGTGCCATATTGTGCATAAAGCAGGACAGTCGCTGAGGAAGTGAGTGATGCTTTTGCTCTCTTTTTCACAGCCCGGGCAGGTGCTATGTTGCACTAGTCCCAGTATTTTTACATGTCTGTTCCAATTGATATAGGCCAATCATCAGTTTTATGTGTGCTCTACCTAGATTAAGGTTTTAACTTCTCCTTTTAGGGTTTAAATTTTCTATCATTGCAGTTTTGGATTTGACTCCACATAACCGAGTGGCAGCGTTGTTCATTGCTTGTACCGCCGCCCGTAGCTAAAGTTGTAACTGTGAACTTAGCCACGTCTTCCTTCACTAGCTTAGAGTTAGTCTATGAATTTGAAAGTACTTTAAGCGTATCTTGACTATCAGAGCGTATGTGTACGCAAGTGTCTCTGGTGTTGGCAATAACGAGTTCGTTTATGCCCCTGAGAACTGCAAAACTTTCCGCCTGGAAAACAGTCACCGATGGTTCTATATTTATCGGACGATCTGGACAGTGTACCCAAGCTCCGGATTGTCCTTTTATATGCGATCCATCTGATTATAATACTAAGCCACCTACTTCGGCAATCACTGTGCCTTGTTGCCATTTTAAACGGCCGGGGACTTTGACTTTTTATGAGATCACTCGGGTGGCTGACAAGTCCAGATGATTCTGAAATATCTTTCCAGATGGCTCTGTTTCCCGCGAGCCTTTCGTCTTTAAAGAGACCGCAAATTAGTCATTTTTACATTTTAGTACCGTTATAACAGCTTGGACCCTTCGTGGCATTGAGCCATAAGGTTTTTGTATTTCCTCTGTGGTTGGTTTTGGGGCTCTCAGTGTTGTGCCATGTAGAATTGTAGACTACAAATGTAGACTACACGATTGTCTACGTGTAAACAATTCAACGTAGACGATTTAAAATTGTTGACACGTATCTGTCGACAATGAAGACAATGTAGACAATTCATAAAACAATACACTTTTTTTAATTATACCTTCTTAAATTGATCTAAAAAGCTAGTAAATGTCAATTTAAATAAAAACCAAGTTCTGTATTTAAACTTACTTACTTACTTACTTAGTTGGCGCTACAGCTCGAGGTGAACCTGGGCCTACTTCTCGCAACCATTTGTGTGCGCGTGTTATATTTTTGCACGAATGGAAGGGACCTACAGTTTTTTCCGACTCCGAACGGCGAGTTGAGAAGCTCAATCATGACAAATGATACTCTTTGATGCTTGTCAGACATTCGAAAGAGGTGGGCACTGTGAAAAACTTTTAGGTGTTTGCGGCAGGATTCGAACCCAAGACCGCTGGCGCAGTAGTCCGACGCACTAACCACTTGCGCTACGGTGCCCACTGTATTTAAACGTTAAAGAAAATATTTATTTTAAATAACAATTTTGAAAGAAAACAATTTATGAAGTTGGCCATCCTCTATGTCTATTCGAAGTGAATAGTATAAATGAAGAAGCTTGTTAGATCACTCGAATGTTAGACGGTTTCCTGGCGCAGAATGTAAATGCGACCGACTTGAAAAAACTCTCTCGATTTTTTTAGCTAGATTTGCCAAATTCGGGTGTTAAATTGCAGCCGTTTTCTAAAAAATGGTTTGTCCTTTTCATAAAGCATCTTGAAAAAGTCAATTTTTCTATTGAAATCTCAGTCTTCACCCCGTTGAGGTGCTTGAATAAAAACTGGCACACGATTGTGTTTTTATCGGTTGTGAGCTTGATGTTATTGAAGTCGGAGTGCAAATAAAAAGCTGAAAGGGCATATTGAACTCTTAACTTTTGTTGCTTATTTTGTGACCGATAATTGAACACAAGTTAAGGTCAGGGCTATGTCTTGGCTAGTCTAGCAATTGTCCAATATCTGCCTTGAATTGGGTTATCTATAGGGAGAAATCATCGGATGCCCCATACTTGTTTCTATTGTCATAATTGTTATCGTTTCGTTATCTTAAATGGTTGCTGAGTTATAGATTAAGAAAAAACAATATAAGTCAATTTCACGCAAATATGTATGTACATATGGAAAAACAGTATAAGGAAAGATTTCCCATAAATATGTATAAAAGTCTTTTTTCTCATATTGATTTCTGTGTCAAAAACTTGTTTGTAAGATGGATAGTTTTTTTGTAAGCTTAAGTCAAATCTTTCCACTGCTTTCCTGAAAAATTGTAAAAAACGACTTAGGGTGTTTTTCCTTGTTGCCACAGATTTTACGGTTTGAAGTAAGCATTCATACGAATATCGTTCACTAGCTCTCCTTCGTACCATTTGCTTTCCATCAGGTCTACTTAATTAAGTTAAGTCATCTGGAAATATGATTCTTCCCCAATCGTCAGTGGTCCATTCTCGGTACACTTTAGCCCACGCCAATATTTTTTTCTTCGTTATTGAAGAGAGAAGTGGCTTCTTGAAGATCGACGGGTTTGAAGACTCACTTCGCTTAGCCAGTGCTGAGCACCCGGCGCGCTGCTATCAATCATCATCTAAAAGTGCTCTCATGTCACTTCTCAACTTGTCCAATTCCTCTATTTGAACATTTCGTCAAGAAGAGCGAGAATACATCCTTTATCTGCTTCACTCAAAACCAGCAGAAATGTCCTTTAAAAAAACAATGCGCATTCTAAAGACATTCTTTCAGTAGGTGTATAGAGTACAGGTCATGGAAGAAATTTACTCATCAAAGTTCTAGTATGTGGAGTTGGAGGTGGAGTAATTGTGTCTGTCAGGACACCTGCTTTTATACAATAGATTGTTAAAGATACTTCTTAACTTTCTATAAAGTATCTCAGCTATGAGGTGATGATATGCTTTCACCCAACTAACAAGTGCATGCCAATATGAATGTACAAAATCCCTTTATTCGAAAGTCAATTCATTTTTCTATTGAATATGCAAATACTAGCTATGTACATTTGGTATCTATTTACTTGGTTGTCCTAGCACTTAGGTACACTTAGGTCCTATCGGTACACACCAGCAATGAGAAAAAACTTTAAAGGAAAACCACTTACCCTTTATCTTTAATCTGGAATTGAAGGCAAAAGTTCATTTCACATAATAATGTGGGTGAAAAAATCGATCCTTTGTTACAAGGATTATTTTAAACGAGAATATTTCCCCATACTTTTAAACTTCCTCTATTCAATTTCCAAGCTATAAAATCTGTAGTTCTTTTTGTTATTTCTTTCAGATTGGGTGTTGTGCATTTGACAAATTCTGGTCCATGTAGGGAAACAAATTAATTTTTGTGGGGTTGTTAATCCATCGCCACGTGAATTTTTAATTTATTGTTTGTAAAAGACAATATGGATTGAATTACAATTAATGAAAAATACATCGTTTGAATTAGATTATAGGTATAGCACATAAAACACCAGTAAATGGAAAAGTTGAGATTGTTACAAAGGCAATTATTGACTGTCTGGACTTATGGAACAAATGTCAATACAGGCGTACCATATTCAGTTGAAATAAATCTTCCTGAAGTACTTTTAGATACTTTTTCTAAAATTTGTAGATAAAAGGAGCAATTTTCAAAAGAATCCTGGAACAGCGATGCATTCCATATGGCTAACGATTACTAAACGTATTTTTTGAGTTTGTCCAGAATAGCCAAGCAAATAGGAGAATATACCTATTGCTCAAATTGACGCTCTGATGTGATTCGAAAGAAAATATTCGCCATTATTTGCATATGGCTCAAGACATCTTCATAAGATCATTAAGTTAACCAGGCATTTACTCAAAAATAGAAATATAGTTGTCGGAAATATGTATCTCGAAACAATTTTTTAAAAATTATATTTTATTTGTAATGTTGTTAGTCGCCAAGGTATAAGCTCATATTATACTTACTTCCAAACATCCTGTTCGATGCTGGCGAATATTTCAGGACCTCCATTAATTGTGGATTGCAATGAAGAAAGCCTTTGGGATATCGTGAATCAAAAGAAAACTACTGAGGAGTTGAAAGAATTTTCATATCGAAACCAAGTAGTTTAATGAGCAAGCAGTCAAATTATGTAGCTATGGAAACTTCGCAAACTGTTAATGGTCCAGAAAATAGAGATGTAGTCATAAGGAATATATAAATTTATCAAAAGAATTTCCATTTGTTGAAATATAATTACAGTGAAACCTGTCTAGTTGGCACCCTTGTAAGGCCACCTGTCGAATTTGCCAATATTTAACTGCACCAAAAAAATGTCATACAAATGTTTCTAAAAATACCTCTATATATTGTCCAATGTCCACCCGCTTATCTGGAACTTGGCCACAAATTTGCATACTTTATCTCATCTCTTATATTAAATAATCTTCAAAAGTTGGCCAAGGGTAATATTTGATAAATTTTGTTGCATATTTTCGGTTAAATACTGAAGAAAACGTCTAGAATAGGGAAATCAATCCCGGGATCCCGGACGATTTTTTCTCTTAAAGGATCCCGGGATTGCCAGTCACCAATCTCGGGATTTTCGGGATTGGAAGGTGATTTTATTTGATACTCTTTGTCTCTGAAGCAAATACCTAGAAGTAATTTTTTATTTCTAAAATCTAGATTAATAATTTTTTGTGATCTAAGCTAACCCTTGCCTTGCCGTTTTCGAAAAATTATATACAGAAAGGAAACATATCTAGAATAGGTTAGATTACGGTTGCGCTTGACAGATCTGGCGCCGTTGAAGCGCAAATCAAGGTATGCGCTTATCTGTTTTATTTTTACTCGTATTATGGTTTCTTCAGTGCTTATAGGTTCCATGCACCACGCATGATGCAGTATGGCAAAACAAAAAAATACGAAATCTTTTTCAGAAAGAATCAAACAAAGACGGCGCACGGAACTTACTGATTTGCTAAACTTTCTCCAAAATCCATCAACACAATATTCTGGTGAAGTGTTCTTGTCACCAAGTCAAGCTATGATAAAAAAAAAAAACCGAAAAAATCACTAATTCAGAGACTTACTGCTATTAGCCAGCACCCAAACATTTCTTTCTTTGATAAAAAAAAGAAGAAAATAGTGTGAATCTATTGAAACCACCCATCCAACTTGGTGTGAAAACCATTTTACCAGAAACACAAACAGAATCGGATTTAACAGTCTGTCTAAGAAAAGAATTGAATCTTTGTGAAAATGGAGGTACCCGAGGACATCATCTGGATTTAGTTCACAAGTGTTTACTGTCCATTCCACCTACAAGCGTAGAAGCAGAGCGAGCATTTTCAGCGGCCAGTTACATATATTGGCAACAAATTAAGAAGCCGGCTTGGGGATGATACTCTCGATGCCCTTATTTTCCTGCGGTTTCAATTCCTAAGGTCGGATGAAGACCAAAAGCAAGAATAAATACGCGCTTACATTTTTTCACTATTTTTTTTGACTTTGGAAATCATTTTTTTTTTTTTGATTTTGTAAACTTGAATTAAGTATTTTGATTATCATCTTTAAATTTTTATGGAGTGTAAAAATATTTGTTTGCAACTAAGTTTTTATTAATTTAAAATAAACTTCTCAAATGTTGTTCCTTTTGATTCATTTTAATAATAAAAAATGCAGAGCATAATAGTTAAGGCGCCTAGTGACAAACAACAGAAACAGGAACAGGAAAAAAAAACAGAACAGAAAGCGCTTTCGTTTTGTCGTAAATTCGGTTTCTGTTTGCGTTGCTCGCTCATCTACAAAAACCTGGAACAGATCTTCAGGCTGACGAGAAAAACATGGCTACCTCAGTTTATCTATAATTTTTTCCTCTTCGTCGTCTGAAAGCTTTTTTTTCCATTTCTCCCTCTTGTCAACGCAAAATGAAAACATATAGCCAATTGCGGAACAAATTCAAATTCAGAAACAAAAATCATGGCTACTACGATAATACTGGCATTTCTATTGCTGGCAGAAACAGAAAGAACTCATCTTGAATTGTTTCTGTTGTGTCGCCAGACGGCATTTTTCTGTCGCTAAATTCTGTTACTACAAAAAAAAATGTTCTGTTGCTAATTCTGTTTCAGTTGCAAATGTATGGGATTCTGCTTCTGTTCCTGTTTCTGTTGTATGTCACTAGGCGCCTTTACGCTGTTTTTTATTTAAAAGATAAGGCACTTACAATTATTGATTTCCACATTTTTGTGAGCAATTATCGGAAGTTGATTTGTTTTGTTAAAAACATGACTTATTTGATTTTTTTTTTTTTACAAAAAAAAATCTGTCCAATCCCGGGATACCCCGGAATCCCGGGATTCATTTTTCGAAATCTCGGAATCCCGGGATTGTAAATTAGCTTCGGGATTGAAATCCCTACGTACACTACGCTACTGTATATTATTTCACTGCTTTTGGCATTCATATTTATTTCAATTATTCTAAATTCATTATGAGTGAAGCTGCAACAGAAGATGCGGATGACCGACCGTTCATGGATACTGAACAAAAGTTTTCATCACGGTGCTTCTGTGGTAGGTGTGTATGTATGTATTCATGTAACCATTGCATTGGACGATAAAGTGAGAACATTCCTTGATGACGAATTTCAAAATTTACATACATACATACATACACATTTGATCGATTCGAGTATTCGACTGCAGGTACATAGTGCTTAAATATTAATTTCAACATAGAGATATTGTGAATTGGCTTGTAGCATACACTCGTAACTGGTGTATCTTAAAATTGGCAAAATTTTGACAACTTTAGGTATATCTTGAAAGCTTTTGAAGGCCCAGACGGATTCAGTATTAGTAAAAAATATTCAATGCATTTGCAGCGTTTTCATGTTGCAGTTATGTTAAGGAAAGCTATCCAATTTTCTATAACTTACCTTCCAAAAATATGTAAAATATCGGCGCCCTTTTTCTTGCTTGAGCGTCTAAAAAGTAATGTTGGGAACTATCGAATAAAAACAATCGACTTATTCGATAGTTGCAAAATATTCATTTATTCGATAGCTATCGAAAAATCATTCATTACTATTTTTCAGAAATCATTCATTCAAAACAAAACAATCGAATAAAAAAACTATTCGAATAAAAAAAATATTCGAATAAAAAAATCGTTCAAATGAAAAAATAAGTCGAATGTTTCTCTATGGAAACAAGTAGTCCGATAGTTTGAATGAATGATTTTTTCACTCGTTTGGACTATCGGTTGACTTGTGTGCATGCATACTTTTCATACCTGACTCCGGCGATGGGGCCCAGATTAGTATTCGATTGTTTTTGTTTTTGTTTGAATGAATGATTTTTTCACTCGTTTTGACTTTGGACTATCGGTTGACTTGTGTGCATGCATTCTTTTCATACCTGACTCCGGCGATGGGGGACAAGAAAAAAGTATTCGATTGTTTTTGTTTTTGTTTGAATGAATGATTTTTTCACTCGTTTGGACTTTGGACTATCGGTTGACTTAGTGCATGCATACTTTTCATACCTGACTCCGGCGATGGGGGACAAGAAAAAAGTATTCGATTGTTTTTGTTTTTGTTTGAATGAATGATTTTTTCACTCGTTTGGACTTTGGACTATCGGTTGACTTGTGTGCATGCATTCTTTTCATACCTGACTCCGGCGATGGGAGACAAGAAAAAAGTATTCGATTGTTTTTGCTTTTGTTTGAATGAATGCCTTTTTCACTCGTTTGGATTTTGGACTATCGGTTGACTTTTGATTGTTCAGTATCATTGAACGGGTTGTTGTTTACCGTTCAAAAGAATTTGCATTTGGTTTTTTTACTTTTAGGTAACTAAGAAGTCGTTGCATTTATGAATTTTTGTATTGAATTTATGTTTTACTTCGTGAATAGACATTATGTATATAGAGGATTATGCCTCCTGCTGAAACCTTTTGAAAAAAATCCATATTGGAGCTCCTACCTGAAATTATGGGTGCGGTGTTCTGGAAACGGACGTGTGAAGCGTCGTTTGTGTGAAAAAAAAATATAGTAGCAAATCAAGCACCCCCCGGTCCCAGCAAAGTGTGCGCAATGAATGAATGAATGAACAAATAAAACTATTCGATAGTTGAAATCATTCAGTTACTCACTATCGATAGTCGAATTCGTTCGATAGTTCCCATCACTAAAAGTGACACCATAAAGTTCCAAAATTATTAAAGTGTTGTTGAGTTTGCTATAAACGATGAAATAAAAGATGAGGCTATACTTTTACAAAGCACTGTATACTCGCATATGTATTGAATGTCAACACCAGATTTTATTTATTTTCTTTTTTCATACCAGGACTGGACAAACTAAAACTTTTCTGATTAATCACTCTCACTTCAAAAATACTCGTATATAACAATTTGAAAGAGAAAGTTTGCACTTTTTAATTTCCTTCATTAATCACTGAAGTACCAGTACCAGATCTCATCATGATTTGAAATTCTCTATTAGTTTTACCCAAAACCATTGTCAACACTATCGCCATCTAAATGATGATCCTTTAGCTAGTTGTCTCGAGTATCCTTCCCATTATTCAGCTTTAAATTGACTTTCTTCTCTTTCACTTTTACATGACCTTGTATGGATAGGTATACATATGTGTATACTTTGACAGGAAACTTTTAACTGAAAGAGCAATTTTGGTTTTAGAGTGCTCGGAAATTCATGGTGTTAAAGAAGAACAAGCAGGTAATTGTGTGAGCGTTTGTGCATTGAGAAAAATAAAAGTCAGTTGAATTCAATTATTTTGATTAATGGTAGTTTTCCATTGAAAGGATGCACAAACAAATTGAATTATTAGACTTTCATATGGCGAGTTAGAGTCGCTCTGTAGTGCGAGGAAAAATATTCGGGTAGAGTTTTAAAATAAATACTAAAACCAGAGTTTTTCTACTGCCCTGGCAAACCGAATCGATAGTCGAACGTCACCACCAAAAAATGTCATTGGTCTTGAAATATGATTCTCCTCTATGGAATGACTTCGGAATTCCCATATATCCGCTAGCTCGTTCATGTTGAGCACAGCGCTGTGGGTGTCTTATTACTCAACAGTAATTAACTGTCATTGGGGGCTGTCCACTTATTATAGTTAAATCATTATGTAGTGCAATATGAGATGTGTGTTGAAATCGATATGGATAAGCAGAAGTGCTTAGGAAGTAATTAAATGTATCCACAGGGTGGTTTAAGGTGTTATACAATACCATTAAGTGCTGGCTATATGTGTATATGGGATATTCGATATTCCTCTTATTCTTCTATAATCCCACCACAAAACATAGATTTTGGAAAGGATCGTGCCGATTTTTAATAAGGTACTTTAACGCTTTTAAAGTGTGTCCTATTTTTTTAATGTGTATCAAACCTATTTTTTTTTTATTTAGATCAGATGAACCTCTTTTACCCGGAATGCCCGGGCCCAACGGTGTTCCGGATAATCGATTTTTCCGGATATTGTAGGTTTGAATCGAGCTCTTGCGTGATGAAACAAGTGTACAGACTATAGAGGTTTTATATGACATTCATATTATTTTTCGTCCATCCTTACCTGTGTCTGCTTTTTGAATGACGAAATTTGTATAGGTACATACAATCGAACAAAAACAAAAATGGCCGCTGATGGTCACACAGGTACAAAAATTTGTGTGAGCATAATTTTTTTTGTGACACTCCCATCACGCGTTGTGTAGAGCAGCATATCTCTCAATCAAAACTGACACCCCAGCGTTGCCAGGTTGCGGGATTTTTACCCGTTTCCCCGTGATTTTGAACCCAAAAGGGGAAAAAGATTTCAAAACGGGGAAAAAGAACTGCTTTAAAAAATGTTTCCATTCATTGACATTTTCAATAAATAAATACTATTGAGCAAAGCAATAGATTGAAAATATCACAGGGATACATAGTGCGTCAATGCAAACAATTTTATACACACGACCTCAAATTTGCATTTAGCTGAAAGTTGCAATAGCGCATGAGGCACTGACTAAAGCCCTTTTTATATATTTGACATAATGATATCTTCTTTCATTTGAGAATGTGTTTTTGCTCCCTTAAAGTATTTTAATGAAAGGTCTGTTCAATGAGGCTGTCATGGGCAGAAAAGTTCATAGTTTTGTATTCAGCGAGAAAACAATCTGTCCGAAACTGATCTGCTTTGTGTTCAGTAAGGTTATCCAGAACAGAAAAATACAGGAAATCATGCTCTTGAGGTAGAACAGACTGGTGTACAGATGTCAAAATCAGCTGTGATTGTATACTTGATTTTTTTTTAACTCGAAGTGAAAAGTGAATCGACAAAATAAGTTTACCAAATGGAAGAAATCGAAATCAGAGTCTTATTACTGATCGAAATTCAATCGGTAAAAGGGCAATCAGTTGTTGTAAAATGCTAAAAATAATTTGGAAAATATAAGTACAGTAATCGACAGTGAAATTGTCATTTTGACAACTAACATATTGGCTGTACTTTTCTGTGCTAACTTTGGATCTGATATTTTTCACGAATCAGTGATTTATTGTTCTAGTTTTCTTCACTGAACAAAGCTACTAAAATGAAGTGATTAACTCTTAAGTTGTGATTTTTTAATTTTTTGTTTTAATTTTTTGTTTTTATTTTAAGTTTTATATTTTGTTATCTTTATACCCCTTTATTCAACAATCAATGAAGAATGAAGTATGTATATTATGTACAACTTAAATGGTTTCTTCAGTTATTTTATATACTGTAAGTGCTATTACGCTTTTATGTTGCTATTAAGAATACTAAGACTGTATGAAAAGTAGTGTTTTATTTGCAGTTCACCGAAATCGAAAGTAAATGAAAAACGGGGAAAAAACCGGGGAAAATGAAACGTTAAATCGGGGAAAAAAAATATTTTTCATGCAAAAAAATGGAATTTTTTCACCAAAACCTGGCAACGCTGTGACACCCTTGTTGGAAGTTGTGTACCCACTTTAAAACTAAAAAAAAGCACACGCCGTCACGATGCATCTTTCAAAATAAATATGAGTGCACAGACAAGACATAACGGTTAAATTCACTATGTGAGTACAAATTTCTGTACATTAGAGGTTTTGCGGGTAATAGAGGCTATCGGAGTTCCGGATAAAAGAGGTTTATCTGTAGGTACTAATAAAACTAATTGATAATTGCATTAGTTAGTGTGGGATAAAATGCAATTGATTACATTTTCAAAAATACAGTTTTACTTATTGATTACGTTCTTTGATTGTTTTTCAAAGAACAAGATTTTTATTGCTTTTTTATTGAAAAGGGTTGGGTACGATATCCCGTTTTTTATGATCCCGTTTTTCAAAATCCTCACCTTAAAATCCCGACTTTAAAATCCCTACTTTAAAATCCCGCTTCTTATAATCCCGCTTCTTATAATCCCGTTCTTATAATCTCGCTTTTGCAATCAGAACTATTTATTTTATTTTAAAAAAATGCCTTGCAATCAATTGCATGTTAAACAAATTTCACGCGAAATTTAGTTTAACAATATCTAAAAAATATCTAAAATGACATTACCACAATGATGTGTGTTAAGTTAAGCTTTTGTCATGTATTCGAAAAATACTCCTAGAATTACCCGCAACTTGATGAAAATCGTCCTGATTTCAGTTGAAAATTAATCGGGTTACCATACCATCTTCAAAACTGTAATTCCGCTTTTGAACTTTGATTAAGAGCCGCCTTTGGATAAAATTTAAAGTTGTACACAATTATTATGTGCCATAACCTGTAACCTCTACCTCACAATCAGATCATATTGTAAAAGCCTGCGGATGTGGTTTGATAACGAAGTTTATATCTCTTAACATTTTCATTTGCGAAAGGCATTTTAGTGCTCTCCTCTTCAGTTATTGATATGCTCTATAGAAGAGTCAAGCTCCCCTGGGGGCTTAAATATTGCGAATTTCCAATCGGCTTTGTTCTCTGTACTATGTATTTTTATTTCAACAGTCACTAAAACCCCACTTCCTATTGCATAGGAAAACCCTCATGATTTGGCAGCACGGCCATTACGTTTGACATTTAATGTCCCCTTTACTATAAGCTGTTTGGAATTTAATTCTTTGAAGGCACACTCGTAAAATGGTAAACTAAAAGCTGGTAAACGAACAAAAGCAAAGAGAAGAAAATACTGAACACGAAATGGGAAATAATTTTTTTTCTGGATATTTGCCGACAGTTTAAGTATCCTAGTTCCAGTTAAAGAACGAATTGAAATTTGTTCGGTAGGTATTTCACATACAAATTTTTCGCCAATAGGATATGGAATTCCAAATACGCCAACAGCTACTACATAGTCATCAGTGATGTTCTCCTTTGTGAGCAATTGAACAGACTCCTTGAATCCATTGAAATAGCGGATGTTATGGGCTTTTGTGCATCAATTCGAATGTATGTTAATACGTCCATTCAAAAGTAAAATAGACATTGGCTGTAGTTGAAATTGGAGTACACGGAGTTTGTCCAGTTACATACTCGTTGATCTTTGCTTCAAAAACAACCGGACTTACTTACTTAGTTGGCGCTACAGCTCGAGGTGAACCTGGGCCTGCTTCTCGCAACCATTTGTGTGTGCGTGTTATATTTTTGCACGAATGGAAGGGACCTACAGTTTTTTGCCGACTCCGAACAGTGAGTTGAGAAGCTCAATCGTGGCAAATGATACTCTTTGATGCTTGTCAGGCATTCGAAAGAGGTAAAACCGTGAAAAAACTCTTTTAGGTGTTAGACCCGGCCAGGAGTTGAACCCGGGCAGCATTGCAGTGATAGTTTTATCTACACACAGTTTGAGCATTTTTGTGGTGTGGATTTCAGGCCCACTGGACACTGGATCTTGGACAAATTGAGTACAGCTTTTAAGCTTGAATGAAAAAATAAGCATATCGTCTTCATTTTCGATAGAGGAGATTAGATTGCCGAAAGAGATTTTAGCTACAGTGTGTCCTGTTGTGGTGGCCGTGGCGGTGGTGGTTAGTGCGTTGCGTTGGACTACTACGCATGCTGCTGTATGTACATACATTTATGTATGTCCCCGGACCCAAACCAGATCTTATTACATCGTCCAATCAGTTTCAATTTGCTGATAGTAGCTTCGTCAACTATTTTTGAGGTTATCAATGCTGTTAATATGCTTTGAAAGATCCCATCTTTTGTTAAGTGTAATATTCGCTGTTTCTCATCCAATGAGGTATACTCTTCTGCATGGCATTCCTCTGAATAGAGATACCAGCCCTTGAGAGCTCATCCATGAAGGATCCGTTAGTGTAGAAGATTATTATCCCGCCCCAACTCCTTCATCTGTTTTGGATCCATCTGTATACCATACAAGTGAACATTTATCCATAGTAGGTCTATTCTGTTCCCAGTTCTGTTGTTCTCGAAAATGTGGCTAAAGTTATATCTTCTCAGGCAGTTGTCTGTAAAAGTGATGCCCAATCTTTCACTCCTACCGAGTTCCTGAGGTCTGGGTGAACTAGTTTGGAGTTGTTTCTATCCATTGAGATGAGCGCGTAGCTATTTACCATTACTAATGAAGATGGAGGGAAGGGAGGTTCAATAAAACCTCTAAACGCTTCGGGGGTGTTGTTTCCATTGCACATGATGTACACACTCTGGTTTATCTTTAAAGCTTATTGAGTCAAGCCTTTGTAGACAACAGTGTCATTTTGAGGCTTGGACCCCAAGTTTTACCAATACCAAGGCCAACTTCCACAACGAGATCATTACTCTGCATATGGTATTTTTATTCTTCCAAGTGCTTTACAGCTCTATAGTTTCGCCAAAAAGTGTTGGAAAGCTATTATGTATGGTATGGTACTTTTCTTTAGCGCTGAAATTTTTTTCAACCAGTTAGCTAAGAGGTTACTTTAAATTCACCTCCGACTAGTAGAGCAATATCATCAGCATGTCATTGAGCATAGAAACCATAATTACTAAGTATGATCAAAAGTTCTTTTACTACGATTGACCTTAATAGGTAGAGGACCCTGCGTTTGTGGACAACATTTCCCAGCTATGACTCTAAGATGGGTGCTACCTGGTGGAGGCTTTATTTCCACATCTTATAGGATTAATTTTTCCATTTAAATGTGGCATTGCTCACTCCATTCCACTGCATCCAAAAGTACTTATTAGGGGATAAAGAAGATGAATTGAAGTATCATTGGGTCTGACTATTGATTTTAGGGTGAGCTTTTTAAGCAGTACGTAGTCCTTAGAATTATTGCATTTTCTTCCACCTAATAAACCTTCTAAATATGCACATATTTCATGACATAACAATAGTCTTACTCTTAAGATATGTTTGATTAAAATCGTGGTTTGCAGCGTTCTCACATTTTGAAAGGAACAGCTAAGTAAACAAGAATCTAAATATTGAATTTAGCTGCCAGATGAATCTCTAACCCGTCACTCATTCTGTGAAACAAGTCAGTCACATCTTATGGGCAAAATAAAATGTGAAGAGTAAGTTTAAAAATACTTCATGGGTTTCATAACAATGCACTGCTCTAATCATAGCAGGGCCAAAAGATAGGCCAAAAGATAGGCCAACTGAAAAGGACTTTTGCAGAAGTTGAAGCGAAAAAAGACTAAAGGAAACTGCCCGCTGTCCGCTGTCACTAATCCTACTTTTATATTGCATTAAATAATATCAGATTTTCTCTTGCGTTAATTTCAAAATGAAGAACATAACAAAAGCGAGGCATGTCGTATGTATCGTAAAATTATAATAACAAAGAATAAACATATATGTACATATTTGAGGAGCATCTGTCCAAATGGGAAATGAGTATCTTTTACCACTTCTGATTTTTGGCTCCCTATTGTTAAAAGTTCACAAGAAGTTCCAAATCTTTTTTTTCGATTTGTATCTCAATCCTTTTCCCAAAAATTTATATAACATTGTAATCTATTGTTAAATAAAGGAAAAATCTTAGTTTATCAAAATGTGGAAAAAAGAACATTTTAATACTTCAGTAATTGTAATGTCCTCTTGGTCCAATGAGGACAGCTATTACTACATAAATTCAACTTTATTTATTAATGAAAAAAAGTATCTTCTTTTTTTGCCGCGAAAAACTTTGTGTGGTATTTGCTAACCACTAAATCACAGTGCCACTGGGGTTCACTATTTTTGCATTATAAAACTTTAAATTTCGGGCGATGCGATGATTTTAAAATATTTTTCTGAAAATAATATTTTATGAGTATACTCATACTTTTGACAAACATCATTAACGTATAAAAGTATAATTTAATAATTTTTGTATTACTTTCCTTTCATAACTAAATTTGATTTGGTCGCGAAACATTTGCTGTAATGGAAAATGGGCCACAAAAACTTTTAATAATATTTTGTTTGCTTTTGTTTGCGCAGTGGTTGCCTCTATGATGCGTTTTAAAACGCGATACATTGAATCACTGCTATTGACGATATGGAACGCTTGACTTTACAGTACTGCGGAAGAACTGCATTTCGGAATACGATTATATTGCCAAAAGACTCGTATAACCACACCGTTCCTGGAGTGCAGCTCGGTGAAAGTATATGGCATATTACCGCACCAGTGAATAAGAGTCAAGAGTGTATTCAAGATTGAATTTTGTTCTGAAATCTACATTCTTATATGTATATATATAGATATACAACATTCTTTATACTTATTTTTCCAACTCTAACGCTGTGTCCAGCGCAAGCACGGGCACTACGGTGCGTGCGTTGCGATGCGGACAATGCGGGCAGTTGTCACAATTAAACATACGTTGGGAACTATAGATGTCCAACGTTAGTACGATATTGCGGAAAACACGGGCGTTGCGACGTCCCCGCACCGTAGGCTTTGTTTTAATTATAAAACTGTTTGATTTTGCCCGCATTATCGTGCGAGAAACAAACGAGATGGAGGTTTTGATTTCGGAAGTTCAAAAGGGTTCTGCTCACAATTGAGTACCGGCTTTTCGCTTGGTAAAGCTAAATTACCATTTTCTATATTTTTATAAATGTCTGAGTTTGCAAAAACTCCTGCGTCGCTATCTTTTCCGTATGCGCCCACATCAATCATTGAAAAACGATATTTTGCATCAACAACTGCCAATAGTACTATTAAAAAGAAACCTTTATAGTTGTAATACATACGCGGACGCTTAATTCTTCCGTCAATACTACCCAAACAGTTGGGAAAGTTCTATTTTTCAAAAAAAATCCGTTGACTCTTTTCAAAATGTTGAATAATAGTTGGTACAGGCATATGTATCTTCTGGAGTGATTCCCAAATGGCTTTGCAAACCTCTATAACTACTCGTATAAAGGCAACAGATGATTTTGAAATTCTAAATGTTAAAGCAATGTAAAACGGAATGCAAAGTCAGCTAACTCATTTTTCTACAAATGCTGATTATTCCGAAATACAAAGATTTATTATAAAATAAATAATTTTTTTGTATTACCTTAATGTGAGTAAAAGCCTTTCTTCAAAAGAGACAGGTTTTTGAAAGTTTGTGGTGAAATGATAACAAGAATCATGTATCTTTCTTAAAACATAATCGAATATTTTTGTCGTCATTCTCGTGTACTGGCGAAATTAACTTTCCTCCACTCGCAATTGTGGGTACAGGTGATGAAATTCGCCATAAATAAATCGATTTTTATATATAACGTGAGTGTTTCATTTTTCTTTTATAATTTTCTTAATATTCTTATTTTAAATAAACTGTTTTCTGCTTACAAAATCTTGCGTGCCGAAACTGAAGCCATTTTACAGTGGACTGCCGTTATAATTTCTTACCGCAACTCCGCAACCAAAAATTAATCGTATCGTGTTGTAGTTGGACACTTCCGTATTTCCCGCAAACTAGTGCGGTGCGTGCGGGCACCGCATCCCCCGTATAGCCCGTGCCCGCATAAAAATATTCTAAGCATAGAAATATCCCAATCCTACTTTGCACAAATCGGGCGATACAATGTTGTGTAATGGTTTCTTATATTTTGTGTGCTCGCATTAAGTCACACTACACAATGTTAGTCAGGGTATCGTCGTTCAAGCTGATCAATCTACCCAGCTACTCCATGTAAATGAGACGTAATTTTAAGAATTGTTAAAAAAAAAATGGCGCAAATTCACACTCAGTCCATGAATAGTGGATAGAGCTGACTTTAGTTACAGCCGGCACTAAATAAAAACGCCGGCTATAACTTTTCGTTATTACACATAGTAAGTATCGACTTGGGAATGTTATTGTAAACTGATTTGAACGAGCAAACGTCAAAATATTTTATGAGAAATTTAACAGTCGCTTAAAGCCGACTCTAATTTCGAGGTCATAAGTTTAAACTCGACAATAAGGTTAGTATCTAGGCAGTCTATTTTAAGTAATGTATCTAGGTGAATGAATTCTTTTAATGTTGGCTTTATCTGACTATGAATTTCTATTATTATATAACTTGTCTTTAATTTCAAGCTATCCTCATCACCTGTCCATTGTTTAACGAAAACGGTTTCACGTAAGGGTCTACGAGACGAATCCCGACCATTTTTTTTTCATCTGCATTACCGCCAGCTTTGAGATAGGTACCGTCACTTGCATATTCGTGAAACCAATTTTCTTTTTACTTAGCATTTTTTTGGACTCAGAATATTTATAGGCACTTCAGTGTGCACGAGCTAAGGTTAACAGCAGTCTCCACGTCGGTACCTGCATTCTAATCCGGGCAAAGGCAGGACAGTCAAGTTGGTAATTGATCGAGGTATTATCGCCTTCTCCACAGGTGTAGCAGAGGGGGGTGTCACTTAAATCTAGCAGGCTGAGGTATTTGGCAGAGAACGAGTGGCCCCGTAAGAATGCTAGTAAGAATTGTGCTGAAAATAGCGAAAATATTTTTTTCTTCTGCCTGCATCCAAGCGGTTGCCCCATCTTCGATTCTGTTCAGTGGGCACTCAAAAGTCACAGGAAGCACTGACTGAAGACGCCGGCAGACCCAATGTGGGTTCAGATCCTGAGAGTGGGGCAGGTATGTACAGTACATATATCAATGCAGCTTCTGTTTGGATTTTGATAAACTTAAAAAAATTCACTTAACGTTCTTACCAAACTCTTCAACTGACTCTCAAACCTTGCTTCTGCAGTTTTAGATTTTGTCAAAATTTCCAAACATTATCCAACATATTAAAATAAATCATTAAAATGTAAGCATTTAAAACTTAAAAACTAAATTTGTTAATTTGCATAGCAAACTGTCTGCCAAATCCACTATAACTTAACTAATATTTTTAAAAATTATGCAGAACATTACAGAGGCTGTATATCGGTAGTGGTTAGAACCAATGCCCAAGTGGCTTATGGGGATGATTTATAGACTTTGGTTATCAGTGTACAGGTGGGCCTCACTTAACACGTACTTCGTATAGCACGGCCTCGTTTTAACACGGTTCACTTTTTGCGACATATTTTCGTTTAACACGGTTCAAAGCCACGGTTTTTGAAACAATTTTTTTCTCGATAAGTTGTTCCAGCTATGCACATGCGCATACACGTAAAACATACAAGTTTTGTTAATCCTGAAATCTCCCTAACATAGTTCTCTTCATCGCCCTTTATAGTTTGTAAATCTCACAAGCATGTCTATGTCTTCCCCATCACCAAAAACATGACCAAACAAAAGAAAAATAAAGACCATTAAATCAGTCATCTTTACTTTAGAGTATGTACACACTCGTATGTGTGCTATTATGTAAGCGCATTTGAAAGCATATACAAAAAAAATCTCACAAAATCGTTTGACTTCTCATTTGAATTCATTTCAAAACCAAATTGTACAATTCTGTAGATTCACTGAGTGATTCAATCAAATAACGATGATTGGCATCAATCGTATTCAAAGCTTTGTTATCCTTGCAACGTCCTTCTTTATTGAATCCTTTCCAAAAACGTGATGTTAAGTTTTTTCGCCGTATCCCTAAAAGAAAACCAGCAAAGTCATATTACTGCTTGCTGTCTTCTGCGTGGTACATGAGCAGATGGAGCGCCCTGCTTCCACATTGTCGCCAAGTCAACATAATGGAACTATCTTGTTACATTGTGCACATTTCGTGAACAATTCATATATGCACCGAATTCTGTTTATCAAAGGAGATTTGCATATTACTTTCTCCAAAAGCGTTCATCAGAAAACAGCTCTTTAAAATTCAGCTAGGGTTCCGTTCGAGTATTATGCCAGGACGTTGTCTAGGAAGAGGAGATTTTTTTCCAATATTCTTCCAATTCACTCACGTGGGCGGAAGGAAACACAAACAATTACCATGATAAACGAACGGAATTTGTTGCATTTACATAATAATACTCGTACATAATTTTGCAAATTTAGATTTTTCTAACGTCCTTAAGGTCATCTCTATTCTAACAGTAGGTACCTACCTCGTATTTATGTTTTTCTGATTTTCTCTTCTCAAGTTGTTTACATCATGTTCTTCGTTTCTGTATTGTTTTTATGAAAATTAGGTTACAACAAAACATAAATGTTAAATATAAAACAAGGAAGACAGTTGCCAAATAAATTTCGTTGGAAGATTTTCTAAATGAAAGAAATTGGCTCCTCGGATGTAAGAAATCAGTTCCTGCTCAAAATTACAATTTTTTTCGACTAGACTGCCAACTAGCGTTGCTTTTCATGCAGCGCCATTGGAAACGCAGGACTCGATTATTGCGCTTGTCTCAACAACCAGGAACTTTGTTTTGCTGATGCTTAGGCAGATTAACCGTTGACGAGACCTTAGCTACATCAAAGTCAGATTTTAACAGGACCTTGGCTCCTGTAAAAAATAATTGCAGTTTGCTTATTAGACCTCCAGTCTTGATGATGTCCTTTGGAAAGATTGTGCTCATATCAATATTTTACGCATTTCTTGTGATACCTGATTATTGCTTTTGTGCTGTAATCTCATACATAAAAGTGTTTCGATTCCTGAAGTTTTGCAGTTACTGCCTCATTATGAGCACTGTGCGGAAGGTATTATCATATTTATAAATACATAGTATACAATGCAGCATATACTGGGTATAGAATAACGTTAGTTATACGTCATAAGTTCAGCTCGATTGGATAACGGGAAGTGGGTCAAATTTACTTTCTTACTCATGTTAGGTCCGGGGTGGACCAAAGTCTCAACCAATAACCCCTTTCAATTAGTTCTCCAAGTTGGTTGAGGTCCTTTTTCACTTGTGCGCGCCACCTTAGGCGAGGTCGTTATTTGTTGTGTTGACCATCCGGGTTGGATTCGAAGACTCTGCAGCCCGAAGCGTTGATGTCCTATGCATCTTAAACGCCAAATGCGCACAATTTAGAAACAGGTCAATGTCGCTGTACAGCTTCATCCGCTTTCGATAAAGTCCATGCTTCAACTCCATATAGCAAGACTAGGATAATAAGGGTCTGATATAGAGTCTTCTTAGTCAATCGGGAAAGGGCTTTACTACACAATTGTCTTCTTAGCCCAAAGAAACAGCAATTGGCAAAAGTAATCCTTCCTTTGATTTCCGATGAGATGTCATTTTATGATGTTATAAAAGAGCCGAGGTGTTGTACTACCTCAAAGTTGTGGGCTAAATTTGGTGATTGAAAATTAATATACGATGTCGAACTTAAAAATTAAAAGCATACGCAGTTGGCGCGCTTTTAAAATTTTCAAATGATTAAACCATTCTCGGGATATGTTGGATCGATTTCGATAGAACCCACACCTACAATATTGTCTTCCTTTGAATTACATTAGAGCAAAATGTGGAGCTATATACTTTTTTTTATTTCAATTCTACTTTTCCATCTCACTCCTTATTGATTCATTCAAGCTCCAACTACAGTAGAATCCGCTTAAGACGCTCACGCTTAAGACGCTATCCCGCTTTTAACGCTCTTTTTCTCCGGTCCCTTCATTTTGATAAGAATTCGTATGAATCCGGTTAATATGCTCTATTTCTCGCTTAATACGCTCACACAGCTGAGCGATACCCTTCGTAGGATTAGTATTTTCTTGTTTTTAGCAGAAAAACCATTCGGTATATTGGGATATACTGCGGTGCCGACGGCCATCGCCGTTCTTATAGGGATTTTTTTGTTTTTCGCGAAACAAACCATATGAAGCGTGTCGTTTTTGTGGTCGTTACTTTTGTCAGTTTTGTTTCATTTCTTGTGTGCACCTTACGTACATACAGGTGGTGTCAGTGCATTAGAATTTGATTACGTACAATGGGTAGTACAATGGGTAGTACAAGGGATGAAAGGAAAACTAGCATAATACATGTATAATTTCAACTCTTTTTATAAAATAACCATATTTTTAACTGGTTATATTTTTTTAGTTTTTTCCGCTTAATTCGCTATCCCGCTTAGTACACTATTTTCTGTCGGATTCTACTGTATTTAGCTTTTCAATCACTTGGATTTTATGAATGTATTCGCTCAACTGCATTTTGCATTTGCAATTCGAACGATAGATAGATAGATAAACAGATAATAGATTTTATTATACAAAAAGATAGATCCTTGATATGGTACACATGCATACCTCTCTGTGTTCTATACATACTCGTACTTTATCATCTGAATGACTTCCTGTGAAGAGACTCGTTATCTAACATGTAGCGTATGTGTGTAGTTGGTAATATCAAGCATTTAAATAGAATTTAAACTGTAGTTTGTTTTATAAAATAACCTAATTATGGTATTTAGTTAGTGGCAAATAATTACTTCCTAATTACGTTTAACCGTGGTAGCATATGTGGCACTAAAACAACAGGTTAGATCTATTAAATGTGCTCTTTTTCCTGTCCGTAGGGAAACATAATCAGTTCTCGTTAAGATTAATGTCCATTTGGATAAAGCGCTATGAAATTCCCCAACGACAATGCTGCAAACAACAATTAAGATCACTTAATTAAACACTCAGCCTTTCAAAAGTATAAACTCAGACCTTTGTTCGATCTTGGGCTTAGTTGTAAAGCGTAGCGTAGCAGATGTTCTGGAGTGATAATAAGTAGATATTTGTTTTACGAAGTCCCATTTCGGCGGTGACAAAGTTTGTTTTTTATGAACTTTTTTTTACATATTAACAAAACTTTGTTTACCGTTTTTCAATATTTGGTATCTTTTTTGTTTTTATAGGAAAAGGAAAAGGAAATTTTTTTTAATTGGTAAACCGTAAGCGGTTGTAGGGTTTCTCTACATGCGAAATTTCTCGCAGTGGTCAACTAAGTAATATACATATTTTATTTAATTTTCTCGGTAGCCAAATGAAATCCATGATAGTAAACAATTAAAGGCAATTCTAAGTCTGTTTCTTTACTGTGAACTATGTTATACCCAAAGTGGACAAGAAAATAGACGAAACCTGAAATGGCAAATTAAATATGTAATTTTAAAAAGAAAAAAATTGGCATGATTTAAAATAAAAAATATTATTTTAATTTTAAAAAAGTCGTATTGCAAAATAATGTGCAAATGTGATAAGAAAAAAAAAAACGAATTGCCTAAGATGTGTAATAGATACATATGACGTATGAATACATTTCTATCAGACTTAACAATTTGAAGCAACAAATTCAAACTCTTACTTTCGTTAAGAAAAAAAAAATCGTGTGTGTAAACTACGCGCAGAAGAAGTAAAACCTTATGCCTGCGTGCACATAGGTTTTTTCAATAAGCTCATAATAATTTTGTATTTAAATAAACAACATAACCCTTCTGTTAATGATATGTCTGGTCAGACTTTTTCCACATTCAAAACCAGTTTTTCCTAATTTTATTATTATTATTATACACATTATAAATAAATAAATAAATACATAAATAGAAAAAAATATTATAAGTAAATAATAAAATAAATATATAAATACATAAATAAATAAATACATATATAAATAAATAAATAAATTAATTATAAAGTAAATAAATAAATAAATTAATTAATTATAAAGTAAAAAATAACTAAATAAATAATAAATAAGTCAATCTTCAATCAACCGAAGGTCCTATAACATAATGAGTCGGATCTTCGCGTTTCACTGTTGTGTTACATACAATTTTGACATAGAAGTTTTACTTCAAAAAAAATCTATTTATATTTTAGACCATTTTTCTTGTTTGTATGAATCAGCAGTAGAAAAAAGGGAAAATTTATTTGAAAATACACCCGGCCTGACAATCAAAAGTGATGCGCATCCACGACTTCCTGATGCGTTGTACGTGTTTATGATTAAAGAAATTGAGGTCAAGGAAGATTCTAGTTTGTTTCAGTTCTTTATTTCCACTTTTTTGTATCAATACCTACATTGTTTCGAGATGAGTCATACAAAATGCAATTGTATAACATAAAGAGCCCATCTGTCGGGTAATTGCAACTAATAAATTTTACTTTTTATGTACATATTTGAATTCTTATTTAAAAACAATTGTTAATATACCTAAAAGAAGAGAATTATTGTAATGCAATAAAAATTGATTCCAATCTTCAAACTAATGGAACTCAGTTACCAGTTGTTTTATGGAGGATATAGCTATCCCCAGTAATAGTATAATTCACCAGGCTGTTCCTATCGTTTCTTTCATCAAGCATGATTAACTGGAACACACATTCGGCACTTTTTTTTATAACGCTTTATTAAGCTATGAGACAAAATATGTTGTTTTTACAAATAACGCATTATGCATTTATTAGAATTTTTTTAAAAAATAAGTCGTATTGCCGCATGTGTCTCCCACCTCCACATAGCACTTATTCTTATTGCTATGTAGATTTCTATTTGCCTACCATAGGTGTGATGCAGGGTTGCTACTTCTACTTCTCTGCCTGAAACACAGTCATGAATTGTTCATAATATGTCGCGATCTGGAAACGTTGGTTTGTGTAGAAAATGCCATCCCCTGTTGCTCCTGCTACAAATGCTCCCATCATCAGCAATATAAATCGAATTGCTGAATGAAATGAAAAGTTATTCATATTCATAGATTCTCCGATCTAAAAAATGGAATTCAAGATTTGTGGTGATGAATTGCAGTCCGGTTTGACTATGCTATTCCAACACTTTCAGTCTTATTTTATACGAAATATCTTTCTTCAACGCAGCTTTACTCTTGATGAAATGCATCAGTTCTCCTCCTTCACGCTTCTTCCAAGGAATCCAAGGATACCATGGAGACTACACCTACCTTCAAGAACTTGTTTTTTTTTTTTTTTTTTTTTTGCTAAAAAAAAAACCACAAACCCTACTGTTCTCACAGACAATATGTAAGGACACAGCATGCATCATATCCGGTTGCCACTTTTATTCATTCTTTCATAAAATAGAAAAAAAATTACTCGCTTTAGAATTCTATCAGTTTAAACGAAACAAATCCACGAGCTTTGTTTGTAGTAAAATGTTGCTAAAGTAAACTTAAACAATGAATAACTACATATTTCACATGTACATACCTAACTTTTCGTTTGTTTTTCTTTCCTTAAAATAAATACAAATATTGTGTGAGCAGAAAAAAAAGATTCCCCTCTGTCGCTACTAAATTGGGTCAGTGTCGGAGATGATAGTATAATGCTAGTAATATTTGCAAGTGGCTTTCATCATCAACATGGCTTTCAAACAATAATTGCTAACGTCAATCAGACGTTTATTGTTTTAGCGCTTGAATATAATTTTTACAGTAGAAGCTTAAGAAAACGTCGTTTTAGCTAGATTCGCTTTCTGTATTTCTCTGCGCCGCGCCAGTTGCCTGATTGCGACGAAACAATGAAAATCATTCATTAAATACCCCAAGACGTTGGCTACATAAATAGCTGTCGTGCTATCACTATCGCCGAGAGGGTGGTTTTCGAGAGTTTTTTTTGTTGTATCATAAAGTAAACAGTTAATCGATCAATCGATATAATTTGGACGATAAAGATTTTTTATGGCTACGTGAAGCATAGTAATCGATAACGATAACGAAACGTTATCGATTACGATATCGTTTATCTAATATCGTGATAAGGGCCCAGAGATTTCGATAAAATGCAAATCTTCGCCATGATTTGTGTTCTCCTCTCTTACCATACGCGGAAGACAATATAGGAGAATATTTATTCAAAAATTCGATGAATTCAACATTACGACTCAATTGTGAAATACTACCATAGTTAAAAAGCTGTATCTACCACGCAAACTTATAAATTTGACAAAAATGGCACTAATTCAAAATAAAAACCGATGCTGACCTGTTGGACCCATTTGAGACAACGGATGGCCCAAGGCAGCGGGTGGACTAGCACAGTTATTATTATTATCATCAACATAGCAAAATACTTGTGTACGCAGACGAAATCGGTCTCTTCTGAAAAAACGAAATAAACGAAAAAAAAAGTATCCAGCAGTAAGGAATGCAGCACGTTAGGTAGGAGTTGAAGTTTATGAACATTAGACAAAGTCCATTACTGGATGGAAAAGGAAGGTAATAGGCAGGCCAATATCTTGCTATTTAACCCTTCGCAAGAACTATACAACTCCCATAGTCCCTTCCTAGTCCAGATGGGAGATACACACAGTAACCGCATTTTTTACGGCATTCTGCAGATTGAAAAAAAAAATCACTTTCTGACCATCGGTATTGTTTAGGACAATATCTATCGAATGTGTAGCGAAGATAGAGAAATAGCCGAGCGTATCTCATACAACTGTAATTGCTTCGAAAGAACACGTCTACGTTTCCGAGGTAAGGCTTGTTTTCAAGTAGAAGGCATAGCTGACTATCAGTTCGCCCAAAGATTTTACTGAATTTGGACTACAGAGTATGCTAGATATGTATTCGAATTACAACAACTTCCTAGCATTCATAGTTATGATGACAGTTCTTGTCATTAGAAGCTTCGGAACTTATATTTTAGACACGGAAAAAAAGGTGCTATCACGAGTATATTATGCGATTTAAGGTGCTCATTCGGCAGCTTAGGTTAGGTTAGGTTAGGTTAAGCTGGCTATCCCCATCATCTTGGTTGGACTCACTTAGACACTTAAGGTCCATTGTGTTACTACATGGAGTCGATTATTATCGGTACTCCCCTACTCCTACTCCTATGTCAACAACATGCGGTGTTTCAAAGGGGTCACCCATCTAAGTACTAACCGCGCCCGACACTGCTTGATTTCGATGATCTAACGAGAACCAATGGTATGGTCGTTGACCTTTCGGCAGCTTACGCTTAATATTTTTGTTTTGTAATTAGCATGCGAACTCATTCATGTCTTCTATAGAAATGGCTCTAGTACCTTTTGTGGAGCTGAAGTTCTTTGAAATTTGGAGAATGTAACCCCTGAATAAATTGCAAGACTCTTCCAAACAGAAGTCAACAGAAGAAAAATTGTGTGGCAGAAGCATTGGCATTTGTTGTGACATTCAAGCTGCATTGGAAGCGATCAATGCTCCCATTAATCTCTCGAAAATTGTCCTCTCTTTCCACAAGAAACTTTCCACTGAAACTGTGTCTGTCTTATGGATTTCAAATCATACGAAAATATCGGGTACGAAATCGCTGATTAAATAGCCAGTCTGGATTTATTCTCCTATAGAGTCTCTTCATATGAAGACATGATCAGGTTTAACTTCCTGCAAAACCACCAAGTATTCGTGAAGAGGTCAAATAAAGTCATCGCAGAATGTCTCCTCTGTATGGGACGTAGAACTGCCGTAACTTGGCTATCACATAAGAAACACAGGTATCAGCGAGATCCCAATGTGCAGATCATGTTTTTAAAATGAAGATACTAAGTGCTTGTGCTCTGCTTTCGCAAAACTAAGACTTCGCATTTTCATTTTTAATATTATGGGAATGGTTCATTGTATTTTCTGAGCTGAGATTCTTGATTTTATTGGGACGCGGAAATTCATTAACGGGTTTCTTAGAGAGTTCAGTGAACCGTATGAATGTTCAGGATTAATCACAATACCAACATGCGCAAATACAGATACTGATACAAATACATTTATTTTTATCATAGAGAAACAGTTTACATTGGCTTTCGCGATATTATTGCACAGTACAGAGATACGATAATTTGCTATTTATCTTAAGCCCCTTATTCCTAGAACAAAAATCGTTGCGAGAAAAATAATCGGAGCGTAAACTGTCAAAATTCTCGCACCTTTACTGCGAGAAACCATTCTTTCTCGCAACGAGAAAATGAATGGCCCGGACCATTCTTTCTCGCAACGATTTTTTGACATTGTTATCAATGAAAGAGGAAACAATTGTATTAATTTTGAGTAGGAAAAAAGGAAACTACACATTTTCGTGCCTTTAAACGTCATTTCCTATTTTAAAAAAATTAAATTTGTTGTTCAAAATATTTTTAATTCAATATAAGTGATAAGAAGAGGAAAATAACACAAAAAAAAAGTTCTCAAATGATGAAGAAAAATATCAAAACTCGTACGTCAAAAATCTCGTTGCGAAATTTGAAATTCTAGGAATTTACCCTCAAAATCTCGCACCACAAGCTATGATTTTTGTTTCGCAACGATTTTTTTTCTCGTAACGATTTTTGCTCTAGGAATAAGGGGCTTTAGTACTGAAAAATTCATTTTTATACAAAGTTTAGACGTTTAGAGCAATAAATAATATTCGGCAAAATCTTATTCATTCAAATTCGTTTATCAGACTACCGACGCGACATTTTCGCTAGTTCGGTAGCATAAACACACAAAACCCATTTGTAATGAATGAATATCTACATATTATATTTTTATTATTATTATTTTTTCAAATCTGAAAAAACTCTAGAACGGCTCGACCGATTTGGATGATTCTTTTTTTGTTTTATTTAACTTGGTTCAGAGATGGCCGGAATCTTCCAAAACTTAAATTTGGGTTTTGTATGGGAACTTTGAATTTTTTTTTAATTTTGTTTTTATGCGTATCTCCGTTGAAAACAAAGTCACTTAAAATTACAGAAAAAAATGTAATCACAATTTTGATTAGCTGTTCTATTATCTGTTAACAATATATATCTGTCTGTCTATCTATCCGTCAATATGGGTATCTGTCTATCTGTCTATCTGTCCGTTTGTCTATCTGTCTGTCTGTCTATCTATCTGTTTGTCTATATATCTAGCTGTCTGTCTGTCTGTCCATCTGTCTACCTGTCTATCTATCTATCTGTCTGCATGTCTGTCTGTCTGTCTATCTATTTGTTTGTCTATATATCTATCTTTCAACTGTCTGTCCGTTTGTCTATCTATCTATCTATCTGTCTGTCTGTCTGTCTATCTGTCAATCTATCTATCTGTCTTTCTGTCTGTCTATATATCTGGCTGTCTGTCCATTTGTATGTATGTCTGTCTGTCTGTATGTCTGACAATCCATCTATCTGTTCTATCTGTATGTCTGTCTATCTGTTTGTCTATATATCTATCTATCCGTCTGTCCGTTTGTCTATCTGTCTGTCTGTCTATCTATCTGTTTGTCTATATATCTATCTATCTTTCTGTCTGTCCATCTGTCTATCTATCTGTCTATCTATCTGTCTGTCTGTCTATCTATATATCTGGCTGTCTGTCCATTTGTATGTTTGTCTGTCTGTCTGTATGTCTGACAATCCATCTATCTGTTCTATCTGTATGTCTGTCTATCTGGCTGTCTGCCTGTCTCTGTCTACCTATCTATCTGTCTATCTGACTGTGTGTCTGTCAACCAAAATCGGTTGGGTAGTTTCCGAGTCTTTAAAAGACAAACAAACAAACAAACAAAACAAACAAACATACATACATTCATTTTTATAAATATAATAGATTTAAAGCCATTAAATTAACGAGTTTCATTTAATAACCAAACGAAACTCAAACCGTAGGTACACAGTACCAATATTGCCAATTTCAATGAATTGAAGTTGGAACGTTGATTGGGACTCATAATCGCTTATGAATAGTTACAATCAAATTAATTTTAGGTGGTACGAAGTTCACCGGATCATCAATTGTTAGTACTTAAATAAAAATATATTCTGCATAAAATTATATTGTGAAAGCGGAAGTATGTTTCTGTACATTCTTTTACTCCAGTGAATCATTAATCAAGTAAAGATTAATATTTAACTCAAACTCATCGCATAACATACGGGAAAGGGTTAAATAACGTCTGGGAGTTAAAATTAAAAATTAAAATGTCGGATTTGGCACGCGTTATTTCTACACAAAACCACATTGCAAGAGCAGCGTTCTACCTAACAAGTAACACAACTGTTTTAGTACACGGGCGAAGCCGGGCGGGGACAGCTAGTTAAATAAATAAAAAACACTTTTTCATTCCATATTCTTTTTTCTTTTATTTTTTTTATATAAAAATATAAATATTTTTTGTTGTCTGTCGGGCGAATGTTTTCTGACAACGTAAAGATATTCAACTACCTCTTAATGACTTCTAACTAAAATTATTTTTTTATTACGCTTTTATTGCCTATTTCCTGCAAAATCAAAAAAAAAAGAGTATGTACATGCTTTCTAAAAGCGGTGAGCCATGCCATGAGTAAGTCATAACCTTTTTATAATTACCGCGTGCAGTGTTAGCTTACAAATGTCTCTTACTATTTTCAAAAGTAAATATTAATGCTTCTCAGATGGTGATAATTCTTCTTTATGAACCTTTTATCTGACAGAAAACTAACCGCAACAGATTTTATGACAACTCTGATTATGACTTGTTAATAACACAATAAATGTCCCATTAACACAAATCTGTTTATATTGATATTTATTACTATCAACTAGTATACGTATTATCAACTTAAAGTAATTACACCAATTCCATCACAAGTTTGCTATTTTAATATTTTTCAATTTACACTAAAAAAAAATTAAACCTTCTCGACTTTGAGTACGATTCCTCTTTCTGATGACAGCACTAGAGCCTTCTTACTAAATTTCATCGGTATCGGGGTGTCCTTTGTGACGGAGAATTTGAAATTCTTTATCAACATCGCCAGCCCAACACGTACTTGCATCTTGCCAAATCGCAAGCCAATGCAATTCCTTGGTCCATCGCCAAAAGGTAACCAACTCATTGGATGACGTTTCTGAATTTCTTCAGGGCTAAAGCGTTCCGGATCGAACACTTCTGGTTTAGTATATATTTCCGGATCATTGTGAATACCTATCACCGGCACAATTACATGAGCACCCTTGGGTATCACGTACTTCGGATCATTTGTTGGGTAAGCAACTTTAGCCTTACGCCTTAGATTGGCGGCTGGTGAAAATTTACGTAGGGTCTCTGAAAAATACATCTAAACAGTTATAAATGTGTACACTTAAAAGTGTGAACCTTACCGCAAATAATTTTATCTAAATAAGCCATTTCCTTTATACCCTCATAGGTAATTTCACCGTTGTGTTTGGCCATAACCTCATTGATCTCCTTCCGTAATTTATCCTGAATTGTCTGATTCTGAGCCAACTCATAGAGGGCGAAGCCCATTGTCGTTGAGGATGTTTCAAATCCAGCCAAGAAGAATACAAATGATTGGGCAATAATTTCGTTCATAGTCAAGGCGGTCAACTCTTCACCGTTCTCCGAACGAATGGACTTCTTATTCTTCAAATCTATTAACAGATCCATGAAATCATTTCGTCTTATGTTATTCTTTTCACGATAGGATACCGTTTCTTCGACAATTCTCGTATAGAAGCTGGTAATATCGTTAGGGATGCGTTTGATACGCAAGTATTTAGCCAGCGTAGGAAAGGCTTCAGTTAATATCAGCAGTAACACTCCCCGATCACTGTCAAACACTCTTCTCCCCATTTGTCTAAACTCAGCATTGGGATCACTCAAACTATTACAATCAATCCCAAAGGCACATGTACCTATTATGTCGGTCGTGAATCTGGCCAAGATTTCTCTCACCTCGATGTCTGGGTTCATTTTTGCGTCGTCTTCAAGAACTTTTAAGAATTTCTCGCCAACACTGACCATTGTTGGGAACATAAACTTCATTTTACCGGATGTAAATGTTGGTGTTAACTTTCCCCTGAGTGCCTTCCACTTTGGACCATCCAAAGCAAATAAGTGCGCTGTCAGCGGATCATCACGTTCATTGTAGAATAGTCCACGTTCGTCAAAGAGATTAAAGTCTTTGATGAGAACATTCTTCACCAAATCCAAATCGAGTAATACCACCGATGGTGCACTGAACATAAAGAAACCGGCAAACGGACCAGTTCCCTTGTATCTGTTATAGACTTTTGTGAATACTTCAAACAATCCCACTGTCGAACGAATCCCCTTCAAATTGCCTAATATGAAGTGTGGTTCATCGTAAGCTATATTACGTTTCCTCCAATAGGAATACTGGTTTTTTACTAGATAAAATAGTAGCGAAACAATAGCAACGAGCGCGTACAACATTAACGAACCGACTTCCATGATTGTGCGAATCAAACTGATTCTATTCTGAGTTTTAACGTTCTAAACAAGTTGTGACTGTGAGACCGGTCACAGATGCACTGCTCATTATATTCGTAGTCGTTTCTCTGTTTATTTATGGTATGCCGTTTTGTATTACTTATGAGTTAACATTTCAGTTGTTGCCAGATTGTTGTAACTTTCTTTTTCTTTTAAGAATAAATTACTTTGATCAAAAAGAATCAAATGTTCCCTCATGAATAATATTATAGTTAAGCAGTACAAACAAGTATAGAAGGAGATAATAATAAGTCGTTGTATAAGGCTATCAACTTTTTATTTTGAATTTTTTTCTCACCACGGAACATTTATAGACCTCGACATTAATTTATAGTACACAGCATTTAAAAGCGTTACATTCAATTACGATGCATTACCATGCCAGTAGGTATACATACAGGCATGCATCACTCTTTTAACATTTTTCATCTGTTTTCACAACTAAAGTATGGTATGATGGATCTGGGGTGCGGTAAAGATGTCCGCTAGCACTGCGACCGAATTATGTAGTAATGTATAGAAGGTAATGTGTAATATGTATGTAATATAAGGTAATATTGATAAGTAATGCAAAGTAATTTAAGAAAAATTCAAAGATTCTATTTATTGTAGAGGTGAGTACTCTTATAGTATCCTCTCTTCATATGTAGATGTTTTGTTTACAGTAATTCAATACCAAAAAAGAAGTTCATCTAATCAAGTCTTTCAATTAATCTGGCAACCCTAATTAGAAATAGCGAATATTTTTTTTTTTTTGTAAAATAAAAGTTAAACTGATTACGATTATGAGCTTCCTATCAGATTATTTGAATAACTACACTGTTCAGGCAACACTTTGATTGAAAGAGAAAATTACTTGAAATAGAATTCATATTATTTTATTTGAACTCTAGACTTACATAATATGACAATTTATTCATTGTTTTTATTTATGCGAGTACATGACAATTAACAAAATGACTGGGTGTACGTACACGAGTACAGTATGAAATATAATCTCCAATATCTGAACGCTATGTATGAACATAATAAATAATGATGCACTTTGACCTTGGGGTGCAGCTGAGTTTTGACTAGTTTAACATTTACTATTTCAGTTTGCGGAGATGTAGATATGTACATTTATTGATAAATGATACTGATAGTTAGATAAGACTAAAAGATGACAGCGCACAAATGTTTGCCTTATAATAGTGTGACTTGGGCGGTCTGGTATCTCACAAAATGCGGTTGGGTTAGCCACATCCCATAAATTGTGGTGTTCTTAACTCCTTATTACGAGGGGTGCAATCGAGTATAATTCATATATAAATCATTAATTTGATGTGAAAGAAAGTACATAATAGTGTGACATTCTATTTCAACATACTGGCATGGCGGTCAATAGACTTTTGTACAATATCACTTGCATCATTACGAAAGGTGGGTCAAACCAAACATTTGATTCGGAAAGCGAAAATGTAAATTTAAAGTAGAACTCAGGAGCTCTACAAGTGTGAGATCGGATCATGCGTCAAATGCTGAAGTACTGGCTAGGAAAAAGTACATTTAAATAGGGCATGGCACAAATAAGCGCACACCTATATAAGTACACTAGTCTCTGTTATCGAATGTGTTTTATTTTATCTTTCATTAATATTTAAACAAATAACTATTTTTGTTTTCTTTGGCAAAATGCGAGCAGCGGAGGAACTAAGGCTGGTAGCTATCGACCTATTCATCAACCGCTATTAATGCGTATTCGATTAATGCGAGTTCTTATAAGACTTTTGAGTGGTCTCAACCACTCCACCCACTAAAGTAGGTAGAAAAGACAGAAATACGAATTTATCCGACAGTAGAACCGGTAGAACCAAGCCTAGCTTCACGCAACCAATTGTGTGTGGGCATTATAATTTTGCACGAATGGAATGGACCTACAGTTTTCTGCCGTCTCCGAACGGCGAGTTGGGAAGCTTTACATGACAAAGGATACTCTTGAATGCTTCTCAGGCATTCGGAAGAGGTGGGCATTGTGAAAAACATTTTAGGTGTTTGCGGCGCGATTCGAACCCAAGACCGCTGGCACAGTAGTCCGACGCACTAACCACTTGCGCTACGGTGCCCACTAAGTAGCATAGACTAAAACTTATTAGTGGTCTGTGAATACCAAACAAAAATTTAAACTTAAGAGCCTCTTAACTTTAAAAACGATTTATGAGCGGTCGATAGCTACCAGCCTAAATGTGGGATACTTCAATCATAGTATATCTAAGAATTATTATTAGATAGATATACTCTGGTTTCAATAGACTGTTCCGGGCCTCGACTTTAGATAACAGGAGACGTTTATTCACCGGACACTAATACGTATGATTTTCATTAATTCCAACGCTTAGATGCGTTCCTTTTTCATATGATTTGTCTTTTTTTTTAAGAAAATCAATTTGTTAAATTTTCATGATTAGCATTAACCCACTTATTGCCGAGGTTTTTATTTTTTTTTTTTAGTTTTGGCTTGGACTAAAATATCCAGTTCAAAATAGCTTTCCGGAGATAAATTAACACTTTTTTTTTGAGTTTGTGTATAGTTATGTAAGTCAGTTAATTTTAAAAGGACAGTGGCAAAATGCACTACCAAATTTAAATTCCATGTTATCGTTATCTTTATATATAAAAATGAGCTGTTCGTTTGATATCTCAGAACTCATAAACTAAACATCCGATTGAGCTGAAGCCTACACTATATCCTTTTTTTGATGTTTGAAGTGTTCGTACATCAAAAAATCTCGAATTTTCCGATAGATGGCGCTGGAACTCAAAAAAATTTTAATTCACCATACGATTGAGCTGAAACTTACACAATATATTTGCAATTAAGTGAGATATGTTCCTACATCAAAAGTTTTCAAGTTTTCCGATAGATGGCGCTGCAACACCAAAATTTCGAAACCATCCGATTGAGCTGAAATTTACACAATATATTTGTTATCAAATGAGAAATGTTTGTAAATCAAAAGTATTCAAGTTTTCCGATAGATGGCGCTGAAAACAAAATCTCAAAATGATTACTACAGCAATGCACGGTGACAGCTAACAGCTAACTTTTGATTTACGTGCACTTCTCGCTTCATAACAAATACATATCATATTGTGTTTTAGCTCAATCGGATGGTAAGTTTTTGAGTTTTTAGCACTTAAAGAATCAGGTTATTTTTATGATATAAACTAATGATTGTTAGGCCAGTTCCTAGATCTAACCGAAAAGTTCATACATATATCCGTATAAATTTGATATTTTTTTTTTTAAATAATTAAAAAAGGGAATAAAAGTGTTTATTTACTGCATGTAATGCAAAGGACTTAACCCTACACCGCATTCAAGGCCATATATGGCTTTTCCCATTTATGACTTATTTTCTTCACCAGATCGGATTCGAAAGAACAAAACACAACATTATCACTTCGTCTGTATTATTTACAACACAAAACGGTACTTTTTCAGCCATATCATGCTTTTTTTTATTTTTTTTTTATTTTTTAAAGTAAATATTTTTTTTTTTACTTTTTTTAATAAATTTTACTAAAGAATAACTAAAACAAGCTATTCAAACCTTTTTTCCTCTTTTCCTTCCACGCATAATAATTCATGCGGTAGAGGGTTAAAAATTAATTATTTTGCCTTATTTTACGAAACGAAAGTTCATTCATCATTTCTATTTTGAGATTCTATTCCTTCGAAATAACTGTCATTATTCAAACGTTTGCAGTTTTTAATTTAAGTTTATTTCATGATATCCTTCGTTAATGAACTTTATTCCTTCGAATGTCAAAATACGAAAAAAATCATTCGAAGGAATAGACACAATGGAACGAACTGACTATTCAATGAAATCTCAAAATACCCATCATTATGAATTAAAAAATGTTTGAGTTAAACTCGGTAGAAAAAGTTGAATATTGTTTGGACAGTTTTCTGAAATCCAAGTAGAGTTGTCGGCATTTAATTCTTCACCAGAGTCATTACTCTACTAATGTCGGGAAAATTGATTCAGAATTATATTTACGTACACAATACGTAAATATGTATTCAATTCCAAGCACTTCTTGAACAACATTTACCGAGATGGCATCGTTCGGAGCACAAAAAGTCACTCGAACAAATTTCAGAACATTTTATGACGTAAGCACTGTTCTCAATGGGTGTAGCGAAGCGCACCGGGTAACCACTTTTATTATATTTTTCAAATTCATTTTTTTCATGTTCTAGCTATGTGACAAAAACCCATTATTTTTTAACAAAAAAAAAAAAAAAACAATTATTAAAAAAATATATTACAAAACTGTATGATATATCCAAAAACAATCTTTTGGGTGTAATGTGATATCGCATTTTCGACAGATAAAATGGGTTCTTTTATGGCAGCGAATGCAGTGTGTTTGGGTCATCTCATATTCCACTGACTAGATGATCGTGTCCGTCAAATCTGGAATATACATGTAGGTTCAATCTTTATCTACTTAAACCCTGCTTGGATGATTTTTTAAAAGATTCCTGCAGGCCAGTTGATCCAACTTTCTCGATAAAGATGCCACGGATTTTCAGTTGACATATCTAAACAGTGACTTATTAGTCGAAAATACATACCTACCACTTTTTTCAACGTAAAGACGTCCTGTACAAACTGATATTTTGATCAGCTCTATCAAATCCTCCCATTTTGCCAAAATACTTCTTTATTATTTTTGGTTGCTGAACATTTATTATCTTTTTTTCCCTTTGTGAATAACGTTGGACTGTATGCGTTGCGAAAATCTCACAGTTGTTTGAAGCAATTGTCAGGACGCTATTGTCAACCCATCTGAAAAAATGACATTGTTATCCTCTGAGCAAACGTAATCAAAATACCCTCGTGCTTTGTTTTACAGTATGAGAATGGGGCAGCACAAACTCTTTTCCAAGCCTATTTTCTCTTACCGACACAGTTCCTCTCAAATTTCTTGACCGAAGCTCTTCCAATAACTTTACAGATGTGAAGAAATTGTCGAAATATATGTATGTAAAATGATAAATCAGGATATCTGAATTATAAAACATCTGCAAACTTCAGTACCACACTTGCTCCCAAGCCAAATGTATGTACATACCATAAATATTTTTCAGCTACGGGCATTGAAGCTCCTTGATAGGGCTCAAACCATTCAACATATCCAAGAAAACACTTAACGTGCGTATGGCAGCATATTTTGCCACCGTCCGTTTAAAAGGACAGTGCACTTTTTACAACAATAAACACATACAATAAACACATTCAATTAAAATTTTTTTTTATTGCACATAGACAACACCACTTTTATTTATTTTTAACAAAACTTGTTCTTTTTACAAATCAAATAAATTGTTCTTTCTTTTGTTTCTCCATTGCACACAAAAAAAAAATAAAATGTTTTCACTTAAAAATCAAGTGCAAGATCTCCGAAAAGCGCTTTTCTCAATTTTACTCGTAACTGTGATTATTTCTATTGACAAAGACCAACAAAAAGAATTAGTTTGCCTTTGCACTAACCCAAACATTAAATGTGTTTAAAACAGTACATCACTTTTGGTATTCTTTTAAAAGGACGGTGGCAATGTCTAGGTTAATTATTTCTGTGCTTAATACATCAAGGCAACTTTTAACAGAAGATATACAACAAAATTAAATCCCAAACCAAAATAGAGGTCGAAAAGCTTTCCAGGAATCCGTGGAATACGAAATCAATTCCAATAGAATTTAGATCTGGATTACATTATCAAAGAAATATAACAACGACGAAGTATAACTAAGTTCAAGAGGAAAAAGGAAACAGTAGTTCCTAAGAATGCAAAGCCATTAAAAGTTAAAGAAGGAGATTACGGATACTAACGATTGAATGTAGGAAATTAGAAAACAGATTGATTCTCCGTTTTAAGCGAACCTGAGATGTTGCAAAGTTAAAAAGCTAAAAAGGAATCAAAAATAAGAAATCTTAATGCGATTAAGGAAATTCATAATAATGAGTGAAAATGAAAGGGTACAGAGTAAGGAAACAGATATACCTTATCTATGTATATAGATACAAACAAAAATAAATGACTTCTCTCGTATTGATTTTTGAAGATGGCAGTAGATTAGATACATGGCCAAGAGACACATATTTATTTGAATGTGATTGACCCTTTAGTTAAACCCTTATTCATTCCTCATATTATGATCTTTTGATGCATTTGCCAATAGCAAAACTATTACTTACTGTTTCGTTAATACAGTAAACATTGGAAAACGTGAACCTCCAAAAATGTGAACTACCCCAAAACGTGAACACTGTATTTTTTACATTGACTGCTCTAAAACGTGAACAAATCGTGAACAGAAATTTTTTCCACATTTCTACATAAAAATGCACTGAATTAATTTTCAAGACTTCGCGGGATCCCATAATATTGACAATGCGTAGTATTCGGGGGATCCCATAATATTAACAATGCATACCTAGTATGTATGCATGTATTTGGTACCACACGTGCGTGTACGTATTGCTATCATCCCTCATTGTTAATGTTTTACTCTTGCATAATTTGGGTTGATCAAGGTTTTAATTTCTGTTTAAAAATGTGTTCAAATAAAGTGAAGGTCTTAATATTAAACGAAAAAGCTGAAACTTTGGAAAGGCTTAAAAAAGGAGTAAGCGTGACAAACTAGTCAAAAAATTACAGATTTTTTTGTTAAATAAACTTTTTATTTTTAAAACGATCTAATGTAAAAAAGAAATCTTATCAATTTTGTTGATGAGCCTTACCAGTATGTGTAAATATGTAAAAATATTCATGAATTGAAGCAAAAATGAGATAAAATCGAAGAAAATGTATTTTATTCTAGGAGCAATAGTAAGACAATACGGTAGGAATGTAATTTAAATCATAAAATTTTACATTCCAAAACATAAACAATCTCAAAAACATGAACACCCTCGGTTTTAATTAGTTCACGTTTTTCAATGTTCACTGTATAGATTTAGAAACAAAAATTAAGAATACGGAACTCTTTGTGCGCGAGTTTTTTTTTTATTCCAAATACCAAAACACTATTCTAAAACACAAATTCTCGTTGCTGTTACATATTCTGTATGACCGAGACATTGCCTTTTCGACCCACACGTCGCACGGTGGTACAAAATACCAGTCTTCCTGGACACAATTATTTTACTATGCCAAACTGTCCGTTTTTTTCTTTTGGAATAAATCACTAAATTTTAGAAAAACATTTTGTTTGAAAGTTGTTAGGTTAGATTAGGAAGCAGTGGCTGCCATTAACAAGTACCACCACACCTAGTCCTATAGAGGCCCATTGTGATTCCAAGGATCTTGGGGATACTTACCCCGCTACTCTCGAAAACCATTTGGAGCTTTGTATAAAGCGAAAAAGGCTTCCCACGTCTATTTGTGCTAGATCACTGAGATCATATCCTAGGCAGCATTGCCAGGTTGCGGGATTTTTCCCCGTTTCCGGGGATTTTCAACCCAAAAGGGGAAACGGGGAAAAAAATTTCAAAACGGGGAAAATGAACTGCATTCAAAAAATATTTCCATTCATTGACATCTTCAGTAAATAAATAATATTTAGTAAAGCAATAGATTGAAAATATCACAGGAATACAGTGCGTCAATGCAAAAAAATTTAGACCCTTAATCTCACATTTGCTTTTGGCTGAAGGTTGCCCACAGCGCATGCGGCACTGACTTCATCCCTTTCTATATATTTGACAAATGATATCCTGTTTCATTTAAGAATGTGTATTTGCTCCCTCAAAGTATTTAAATACTAAAATGAAGTGATTAATTTAATTTTCTCTTAAGTTTTAAATTTTTAATTTTTTATTTTAAGTTTTATATTTTGTTACTCCTATACGCTATACGCCTATACCCTATACCCATAGAAAGAACCACTATTGAATGAAGTTTGTATGTACAACTCAAATGGTTTTTTTTTCAGTTATTTTATATACTGTAAGTGCTATTACTCTGTTATATATAAAAAAGTAGTATTTTATTAGAAAATTAACGAAATCGAAAGCAAATGAAAAACGGGGAAAGAACCGGGGAAAATGAAACGTTAAAACGGGCAAAAAAAGGGAATTTGTTCCACCAAAACCTAAAACCTGGCAACGCTGCTCAGGTATAGTTTTCTACTACGAGAAAGAGCTGGGCATGAGCAGAGGAGGTATTTTGAGCTTTCCTTCTCTTCTTCTTCTTCTCTGCAACGTCTGGAGAAGTCATTTGAAATGATGCCAAGTCTAGTTGCGTGCTTGCCTATAAGGCAGTGTCCTGTTGGTCGAACTTATGTACATATGTGTGGTCTTTTTTGGGATATAAGTTATCTGGAGCGGTTTAGATCTAGGCTAGCTAGGCCAGATTTGTTTGGTGGCAAATTGAAAATTGTTGGTTTTTATATTTTTTTAAATTATTAATTCAATATTTACCAAATTTCAGGCATATAGTATCCCATAGGTAAATACTAACATATAATTCTGCGATTTTCTTATAGTGGCTTGGAAAATGCGCTACACATTATGTGCAGTATTGTCGAAAAAGCACTGATAAACTCAACATTTAACTCTGCTATAGAAGCTGACTTCGAAGCATTTCTTAAAAAAACGATGAGCAGCATTACCATCATTTGTAGTCCCACTTCCCGGTTTCGGTACATCGGCAATCAGTCCAAGTTAGATTCGAAATTTGTCCTATATGCTTTTATTTTTGCCTGTCAGCGGCAAGCACACCAACTTTAAGGACTGTTAACGCAATATTTTCACTCAGCCACGATATGTTCCTCTTTTCAAAAACAGCGAAGTTGTTTAAAATTGAATAACAATTTGTTTCCCTACTGTCAGCTGGGAATTCCTCAATATCAAATTTTTCTAGGATAATATTATATAATAGCCGTGTTTTTTCGAAACGTAGCTAGCCAGTAGTTGCTAGCAAAGTCAAATTTCACACGTAAAACAAATACAACAACCAGCTGGCTACTACTTTTGATTTTATCCCCAGCCAAAAGCAGCTGGCTAGGAATTTTGCGATAACCTCATCGTCAGGTGGCGCTGAAAGCGATTTGTAGAACATTTGACAGACTGCCATATACGAAAATTATATACAGTCGACTCCGCTTAGCTGAAACGGCAATTTGCCACAAATTTTATTTCACTTAAGCGGTTCATATGAAATTAATTAAAAAATGCTATGTGCTAAATTCGGTGTTTCAATTAACCGATTTTTTCAGCATAAAGCGTAGTTTAGCTAAGACTGTAGCTATTTCAATTTCTAAATTATGTTTCACAAACATAATAAACTATATTATGATTTTATACCACTTTTTGTAAATTATCCATTTAATAAATTACCGAGATTAATTGTTTTCACAACGAATAACAAAAAATCAATTTGGTTGAATGCCGAAAACTTTGACAGTTCACACTTAACAGCTGATTTCATATGACCAAAATCACACACAACAACTTGGTGGTAAGTCAGGTGGGTTCGGCTGGCTGGGAACCGTTTTAGTAAAAACACGGCTAATGTATGTACTTTGCTTGTCACTCTGAGTACATTTCCTTTCATTCATCAAACAATTTTCTTCTGAACTACCCTCTGAAGCAAAATGTCATAACTTCGTAATACGCAGGAAAATGCAAGAACTTTTTTGTAAGTGATTGATTAGTTTATTAGACAGGCTTACTAAAAATATACAAATTGATTCGACAATGTTGCACGATGATAACACTGTAGACGTTACTTAATTAAGATTTTTTTCGCGTTTATCAAATGTTAGGGTGTTATTTTAAATATTTCACAATAATGGTTTAACAATTAATTTATTCCGTTCAATTAAGTTTTCAGATAACACTTATCTTTAATAACAAATTCCATAATCAAATCGTCAACAGTTTAATTTTGTTTACATATGGTATGTATGCAATTTCTTGTGACCATGTCATTCGAAGCGCGCACTTTGGGCTCGCCTAGTCCCTACCATTATTATTACAATGTGGCCCGAAATACTTTATCGCAATATGTATTGACTATTTCTGAAAATATGTTTGTAAGTAGCTTTTTTTTATTTTAAATTATGACCAGCTGGATTGGCATTATGGACCACTGTGCGTCGGTAACGAGACGTCCCCGGTGGATTCCACGGCACCAAGATAGATAAAGTGGAAGTGAATCAAAATGTTTAATTTACTTCAAGTGGCGCTCCTACTCTGGCTGAACCTGAGCCTGTTTTTCGCAACCATTTGTGTGTGCGTGTTATATGTTTGCACGAATGAAAGGGACCTACAGTTTTTTGCCGACTCCGAATAGCGAGTTGAGAAGCTCATTGGCAAATGATACTCTTTGATTGCTTGTCAGACATTCGAAAGAGGTGGCACCGTGAAAAAACTTTTAGGTGTTGAACCCGGGCAGCATTGCGTAGTAGTCCAACGTACTTACCACTACACCACGGTGCCGACACAATTAAAATCGTAGGGTGTGATGAATCTGGGGTACGGTAGACGTGTCCACTTACATTGCGACCAGATATGGTCTATTGTGCTCCCATTTATGTCTAGGAATCATACAGAATTTTTAGAAATTTGAGAATCCCTTTAACTGGAATACTTTTGTAATCTTCTTCCGTTAATACGCATTTGCCTAGTATTTTGGCTCTTCTTTTTGCTAAAGATGGGCACTCTGAGATCAGGTGCTTCCTAGTTTCTTTTGTTTGTTGATAGAATCTGCAGGTGTCTGTGTTGCTGATTTTTATTTTATAGAGGTGGCTGTTGCAGATTGAATGTCTCATCAGACCTGCGCAATGAATTTTTAAATTTATCTGCTTCAGGTCCAGTCATTTTTTAGTAAGTTTGTTGTCCATTCTACGATCACTTTGTTGGTGTTTTCTCTTGTGAAGCCATAGTGAGTGCCTGGTCCAAGAAATGGACTGTTAGCTCCTTATCGCCTTATCGCTGCCCTGATGTCCTTCATGCCCTGGCACCCATATCAGTTTAACTATGGTTTTCTCTGCCAGTAGCTTTAGGTTTAAGTGGCATTCGAATTTGGCTGTCAGACATTATGTTTAGCTTTGTATTATTAAAGTTTCTCAAAAACAGTAGGGTGATTATTATCTTGTTGCAGATTTTGTCTTATGTTGTTTTGGTCAAGCTATTATAAAATAAATAAACATTCAATACCCTTTAAAATTCAGTTTTCATCTTCAAGACGTTATCCTATTTGCAGCGAAATCATAGTTTTGTAGAAAAAAATGGCTGTTTAACAATATTCGAACACGCTCAGTGGTCTAATGAACTTACCGCTGAGCCACGGTGCCTACAGCCTTATACACAGTAGAGTAACTTCGGGTATTGTGAAATCATTTCTATTTTGAACTTAACGGACAAAGTAAGTAAGATTTAATGCATGCAAATTTCGTAAGGCTCAATAAATATAGAAGTATAAACTACCATTCAGTATCCTTTGGTGGGATTCTAATCGTTACTGTAGATGTAGAGTATTTTGACAAAAATGTGCTCCGACCTCGAAAACCTCATTTGGAAAAATTGCGGGTAATGTGGTATACTTTTTTTTAGCTGAAAAGTTTTAAGACGGGTAATGTGGTATACAATACCAGTATACCACTGTAGTCTGTAGCCCATGGCTAGTGTTCCACATTAGCCGAAACTAAATATTTTTACAAAAAAATATAAAATACAAAATTAAGTTGTTAAAACAAAACTTGCAGTCATTCTACGTAAATGAAATTTAGCTTTTTCCAAATAACTGATCATCTGATTTCAAATAAAATTTCTCACTGCACACAATAATTTTTTGTTTTGCTGAAAAAAAAAACTCAAATGCGCACAAAAAGCTTTTAAGTTTTTAAATATTTAACTCTTTTGACTTGGTTAAATACGCATGCTCCTCTCACTACAGTCACCAACTGCTGATGAAAAAAGAGTTACCAAACTGAGCTTAGTTTTCGGAAAACCGCCTATTCCACATTACCCGCATATTCCACAATACCCGAAGTTACTATAAACATTCTCTTGTAATTTTCTTTAAGATATTTCGATTTTTTATTACTTAAAAAAAAAAAAAATTAATAACCATAGGAGATCAATAAAATGATTTCAAAATCTCTCATCATGCTTTAAAATTTTATTCAAGTACGAATATGAAAAATATCCCACACTAATTTACGGAACGAGCACATGTTGTAAGCATCTACGCGTTGCTTTTTAATCTCATTAAAATTTCATATCCTTTCACAGAATTTCAATTAATTGCAACTTGTGTAGGTGGCATTTACATAAATGCGTTCATCTATTACATGGAGGTAAGTGATTATTTTGCATCCGATATAAAGGATACAGAGGCAGTTACCTCATATGTGGGCAAAGCATATGTATGTTAGGTAACTATATTTAAGGTAATATCAAATTCAGATATCCATATAAGGACTGCATAGCTAATTAGTAATGACAGTGATAGAGTGAGTAACTACCTACGTTGGTAATTCCAAAACACAATTCTATTTTGTCATTCGAAAAATTAATTTCCGTTTTCATCAAATGCCATACGTCATATATGTACATACGTGTACGATATGCATGTTCACATGTACTTGTTAATATGTGCATATGTAACATCGAGTTACATTTCAGCAAATTTCATAGCGTTGATGCGATATTTGCATAGTTGTGGTATTATGTACATATAAGTACGTATAATCCATCAAATATCAAATTTGTAGGTTTTGATGACCAAATTCGGTTCTGATATGTAAATTTTCCAAACTCATTTAAATAATAGTAGAATACCTAACCTTTGGGATGCATTCGATTTAGATGGTCTTGCATCTGCATATACATATGTACATTTATGAGTACTTGTATCTGTATATTTATATTTCACTCTAGTGCAAACAGCGGATATCGTAAAATTGGTTTGGTTTCCTAATTGAATTTATGCATGTTTTTACACCTCAATGAAAATAATTACAGATTGGAATAAAATTTATTTTGTGTTATTTCAACAGACACCTACTACATATTTGGTGTTGGTGGCCAATTAATAGTGCAGCAAAATATTAAACCAACAATTTTGCGGGAAAGTGCCTACCAGCACTCAAATCCTCTCAAAATTGGGAAACAATGCTGTATTCTGGATCGTGTTGCCGCTGGACGGTTTGAAAAAGTGAAGTAAAGTTTTAAGAAAACGATTCGTATAATTTTTTGTTCTCATTTTAATCCCTCTACCGCATGAATTATGACCCACTTGAAAAAAAAAAATAAAATTTGTCGAGTTTACTTTTTATACACTTTTCTTAAGTAATTTGTAAAAAAAAAAATTCTAAAAAAAGGCCAGTTTAAAAAAAAAACCAAAAATCGCCATATATGGCGTCTTATGCAATAACGATTTTCGTTTTAATTCATCTGCAATCCTTTGAATCAAATCTTCGGTGAAAAAAAGGCGTCAGTAACAGGTACTCGTGAAAGAATACGTTTGTGTATGATGGCGGAAAAACAGAGAATGCACTAATCCTAAGAGAATCATGTACAGAGAACGCACTAATACTAAGTTTGGTTACGCGTGGCGAACGACGTCGAAAAATTTGCCCATACCGAGAGCTAAGATGTTAACAAATCAATTAACCACTGCTTCGTCATCCCACTCCGGTATTTCTTCTTCAGCCAGTGTAGGAAATCGAATAAAAGCTTTTTGCTGGGATACAGGTCCCTGCTGATGACATTATAAAGCCGCGTATTTTCATTAATAAAATATGGTCAAAACAATAATAATTACATTTTCGTTACTGCATATGCATAAATATGGCATGGCGAATTTTGAACGATATTTTCGTAAATGCATAGACAGCCATATACATATGTATGGTTGTTTGATAAAATGCACAGTTGCTAAGCTGTGCATGTTCCAATTGGAAAACAAACACACAAATATAACTTACCAGAGTATATACTTTGTAAAAAACTTATAAAGGGTGATTTTTTAAGAGGTTGAGAACTTTTTTTAAAAAAAAAACACAAAAAATTCGGAAAAGTGAATGAAATATTTATTTGAATCGATAGTTTGAACCTTGCAATTTAATGTTTAAAGATAATTTCATGCAAATGTTGACCGCGGCTGCGTCTCAGGTAGCCCATCCGCTGAGTCCAATTTTGGCATACTCTTTCACACATATCGGCCGGTATCTCACGAATGAATGCATGGATGTTGGCTTCCAGTGCGTCAATCGAAGCGGGCTTGTCCCTATAGACATTAGCCTTGACATACCCCCACAAAAAATAATCTAATGGTGTCAAATCGCACGATCTAGGCGGCCAATTGACCGGCCCGAAACGTGAAATTAACTGTTCACCAAACTCGCCTCGCAATTGCGCCATTGTTTCGCGTGCTGTGTGGCATGTGGCACCGTCTTGTTGAAACCACATATCATGCAAGTCAAGAACTTCCATTTCGGGCAAAAAAAAGTTTGTTATCATCGCTCGGTAGCGTTCACCATTGACAGTAACGCGCCGAATCGACATTTCGCGGTCTTCTGTCACACTAGCTGATACGGCCGCAATATTTTCTTCACTACGCACAGTACGTAAACGTGTTGGTGGTTTAATGTCCAACAAAGTAAATTTGGTGCGAAATTTGGTCACAATCTTCCGAATAGACTGCTCAGAAGGTCGAGAATGCCGATCATAAAATGGAAGCAGCGCGCGATGAACATTTCGAACCGAGCACGAATTTTGATAGTAAAATTCAATAATTTGCAAGCGTTGTTCATTTGTAAGACGATCCATGGTTAAATTGCAAACCAAACTGAAGCTGTTTGACAGTGACACAAGGTACTAAACACACGTCAGCTGTCAAAACCAGTGTTGCCAAAACCAAACCAGCTAAAAAATCACCCTTTATTAGTAAGCGACCTAACTTGTAAATTTCGAAAAAAAAAACAGTCTTATTTAGTGAATTCTCAGACTGCGAAGTGACCACGCGCTCATTTACAAAGGGATATACAGTAAAACCTGCGAATAGTGGAATGCTTCGGTGCACTTTTTTTTCCACTATTCGCAATTTTTTCCACAATCTGCAACCTAATTTCTTTTATTATTTTTCGATCAATTTTGATATCGAAGTTCAGAATGTATACTTGCTGAATGTAGCCGCTAGTAGAATGAGACACACACGAAAAGAGACAGCTGAAATGTCAAAATTCTCGGAAAAGGAAACGAACCCGACAAAATGTTAATGAATTTTGGCGCATTCATATCTTGATTCTGCTATTGAAGAGTGAATTTGTATTTGTACAAAATTCATTGAAAAATTGTCCAGTATTCAGATTTCGCAGGTTTCCACTATATAAGAGTGAGTTTGTATGAAGGAAATCAAAATTGGCATCCAAAAATGTCCACTATCCAATTTTCGCAAGATTCCTTTATTCGCAGATTCCACTATTCACAAGTTTTACTGTACATTTCTAATAAGAAACAAGGAAACAAAAGAACACGCTTTTCGCAGCTACAACTATACATCGAATGCAACAAAAAACCGTTGGTTCTCAGAACTATTTATTTCTGCCGCAAATCTTAAAGCAAACATTAAAATTCAAATATGGCGTTGTATGCGGTCGAGGGTTAACATTGTTAAATAAAATTGAAGGATATCCGTGGCATAATGATTAGAGCTTTGGGCTACTACGCACAAATTGTTCACGGTGCCACCTGTCTGATAAGCATTCAGAGAGTATCATTTGTCATGAGGAGTTTCTCAACTCTCCGTTCGGAGTCTGCAAAAAACTGTAGGTCCCATCCATTCGTGCAAAAATATAATATACACACACAAATGGTTGTCAGAAGCTAGGCTCGGTTCTTCATAGGACTGCTGACGCCGAATATTTATTTTAAAGTTTCTTAAATGTTAAATGTTGTGACTTCTGTGGTATTGTCTACACGAAGACCCAACCCTGTATTCTTTCAGCTTTTAAGCTAATGTTCTCTTAGACCCAAATGTTTTTTTTGACTGTCAATATACCGCACTTGACAAAAATTGGAAACGAAAGTGAAGGACGGTTTCATTACATCATTGTATTTTCTTTATTTACTTAGTCCACAGTAGCTACAGGGAGATTGTTTTATTGAATTTCCAAAATGAAAAAAAAAACAAACAAAGCCATTTCACAGATGGCCAAGTTGGCAGTCAACCAATTATCGGCTCTTTGTGAACTCTGATTTGAACAAGACCTTCTTTTGTTCTAGATGTTTTCCATCATTTACTTGCTTATGAAGAGAAAGCAAAGAGCAGGAGGTTTTAAGATGTTTGCGTTAATTTTTTAAATTCTCGTAGGTGTTGTAGTTCTGATTTGGGATGTATGGAATAACTAAGGTGTTTATATACTCTATTATGGTTAGCCAACCGAACGTTCGATACAAAGCGAACTCTTTTGCGAATCACCCGTATCGTGGCATCATGTTCGCAACTGTCATTTAATTTATTTTTTGCTGTTGCAGCAGTTGTTTCACAGGCGAATAACACATTCGCTAACCATAGTAGCACGATACGGGTGATTCGCAAAAGAGTTCGCTTCATATCGAACGTTCGATTCGCTAACCATAATAGGGCTGTATATTTTTCTAAAAATTATTTAAAACCTTTTAAGAATTGTGACAAGGATGGTTGCCTTGACTTAAGCAGTACCTGTATCTTAGTACCAACTAGTCAATATCGTACATTCCATTTGACGCTTAAGGGACATATGTGTTCCCTTAGTTAAAATGATCCTACTTACGCTCCCATGAGCATGATTTTGAAAAATAAAATTTAATTAGATGTTCCTAAAAAGTAAATAAAAAAATAAAAAAATAAATAAAGACAAGGATATGAAAAGAGGCATCTTTTTCAAGAGCTACAACGGAATCTCTTTCATAAAATGGATGGATAACAAGGCTGTGCACATGCTCACTAATTTCTTATCTCCAATTCCAACATCAACTGCCACTAGGAGACAATCAGGAAGTGCTGAGAGAATCACTGTCACATGTCCCGATGTTATCAAACATTATAATAAGTACATGGGGGGTGTGGATCTTATGCACCAAAGGAAAGTGTGTTATGAGGTAGACAGGAAAACAAAAATCAAATACTACGGTCGATTGTTCTTTGATATCCTTGATATAGCTATCAACAATGCTTACATTGTGTAGGTACACCAAACTGCATGAAGAGAAGCGAGTGGAAGGACCTCTCATAACAAATTTAGAATATCGCCAGCAAATCGCAAGATCCCTGATAACTGGATATTCCTCGAGAAAAAGATCCATCCCATCTCAGTATGCAAGTTACCATACCATGATCAAAAAAGATCAGAGGAAAAGAAGTGTGCAGTGCGCAAAGTTCAAAGTAGAAAACAGAACTAACAATGCTTGTCGCTATTGTGATGTACACTTGTGCTACACAAATGGTCGTACCTGTTCCGCAATCGTCAGTGAGAGGTTAGGTCCAGCAGTAACTATGTACTTATGTAGAAACTTTTACTTAGGACGATTTAGTTTAGTACAGTTTTCGTTTCCCCTATACATACTCGTATAGGGTCTCAAAAGTTTTTTTTATATTTTATACCTGAAATAACGTTCAATTGATTAATTTTGAAGCATCTTGTTTATATTTTTATCTAAAATTAATTTTCATTTACTTAGATATCGGCATGCTAAATGTAGGTATTTCAATGTAAAAAATTATTTAAATTATATTAAAAAATTATCGGTATGGGTTAATCAAAAATCCCTCCGCTCGTTTTCTTCTGTGCGTCAAAGGGTTAGTAAGATTATAATTCGTTAAGAAAAGTTAAATCCAGCTATTTGGATCTGACAATAAACTTGAGACATATTTGGCTTATCCGAATATTTATTAGTGGACTCCGGGCGGTACGGACTTGCTCCTTGGACTTTTGAATTTTTGCAGTATTTTTAAGGCAGTCAGACCACAATCAAAGTAGTAGAATCATATATCAGTAAATCGGTCATTTTCAAGGAGGATTGTGGGCGGCGATCGACTAGCGCCATATCGGAACTCACACTAATAAAAGCGATGACTATTGCACTGGTATAAAATCCTCGGCGATTGGATGATAGCTGTATGTCAGGATATCCAATGTACTAAAATAAACATGCTTAGGCTTAGTGGCTGGAGGATTACGAGTACTCTACGCAATTCATTTTTAGTGCAATCCTGCTAGTCTTACTAAAGTCAATAAAATTACCATTAATATAAATTATATAGTTTACACATGCGGTTTATTTACGTATACATACATCACGTTATATCCCAATTGTTTTATGAATTTTAACAAAGCTTGTGCGGATTGATGTACATACATATATGTGAGGGTTTATAAAATGAAGTGTGGGGTTGTGAGGCTGGGCCATTACGAAACAATACGCACCAGAGTGGGTCCATTGCGATCCCTGAAAAATCCTATGGCATGGTACCTAAACCGTCATAATTTCCTCAAAGCATTTCTATCCTAAAGTGACCATGCACCCAACATATGCAAATAAGTTCTCGACGAGTACAGTCGTGTTTTTTTCCCTGCTCTCTAAAGTAAATTTTCCTTTGATAAAAACAATGTCGGAAAAGTGTGCTAAATGCAATAATATCATCACCAATGACTATATTTTGTGTGGCGGTATTTGCGGCTTAAAATTTCATGACAAATGTGCCATCTTATCCGATAATTCCTTAAACTTTTTAAAATCAAGCATAAATTTCTCTTGGAAGTGTAATGCATGTGCTAGTGTTCCTGTGCTCGGTTTAGTTTGTAAAGTTAGTGAACTAAGCAAAATTGTTCATCAATTGCTTGGAGAAATAAAATCCTTAAAAAGTAATCTTCAAACCAATCCGACTGAATCAACTAAAGCAACTTCCAGTTCAAACAAAAAAATCAAAACTCTAGATCGAAATCAAATTCAAAAAAACAATAACAAAGTTAATCATTCAGTTCCGACAGTGAACGTTAACAATCATCATGAAGAAACTCGGTTTACTTCTGCTAATGTCACTGACCTCGTACCAAACAACGTTAACAATCATCATGAAAAAACTCAGTTTAATTCTGGTGATGTCACTGACCCCGTACCTAACACCGATTCTAACGAAAACATTGAACCTGTACATCTGCACTGGAATACTGTCAACCATAGAAAACGCAACACAGCTAAACGACCAAAAATCATCGGTAAAGACTCTGCTTACACAGAAGTTGAGGTAATATCGGCAAAAAAAATGGCTTCATCTCTCTCGTTTTTCTACAAGCACAAAAGCAGAATCCATACTGGCATATGCGTCGAAAAAATTGAATGTGCCGGTGCACCTTCTCTCTTGTTCTCCACTATACAAAAGAGATGCCGATCTGTCGTTGCTAAAGTTCATCAATTTTCGCCTAGGCGTCCCTGCTTGTCTCATCAACGAAGCGCTGAATGCAGACAACTGGCCTTTGAATGTGCATGTGCGAAATTTTCGTTTCATTGCAAAAAACGAGAGCACAAGCCTCGCCCCAACACCAACGATGTAACGCTAACGAAATCTTCTAACTTCTCTTTTATGCTTTCTCCGTCACCCAGCAGCGTTATCACTGTTTATTACCAAAATGCTGGCAGAATAAGAACTAAAATCAACAATGTATTTCTCACAACGTCTCTCCATGAATATGACGTCATCGTAATCACGGAGACATGGTTGACTGAAATCTTCTCAACAGCTGAAATCTTCGATGATTATTATACTGTTCATCGTCTAGATCGATCACCGAGGAGTGGCCGATTGCGCGGTGGGGGAGTGCTCATCGCAGTACGTTCGACTCTTACAACTAATGCAGTTATTCTCCCCAATAATGATGATATTATTGAACAATTGTGCGTCTCTGTTGACCTTGGTGGTGAATCAGCTGGACGTAACGATGTTTTCATGATTGTAAGTTACATTCCTCCGAAAAGTCCGCTATGTGTTTACCAAAATCATGTAACCAACATAGAGTACGTTGCAGATCAGCTGTGTGGTGAACATCAACAAGTCATCGTTTTGGGAGATTTCAATGTGGGTAATATTAATTGGGTATATTCAAACGAGGATAAATGTTTAATTCCTTTTAATGTTAAAACTGATTGTGAATTTACCCTCATTGATTCGATGTTTTCTTTTAATTTGTTTCAAAAAAATAACTGCCACCCATTTATTCCCATGGTTGCTGTAACGCAACATTGAAAAAATATGTTTTGTTAGAACTAAAAACTTAAAATGTTTGATGCACTTTAAGTTTTACTTCATTTATGGATATCTGAACATTTAAATAATCTTTTTTTTGAGTTCGTTATATGCTCTTGGGATTTGCAACAAAAATGTTATGTTTTTAGTTCGAGAAAAAATATTTTTTCAATGTTGCGTTAACGCAACAATGGGCATAAATGGGTTTCATTAAATAAGTTAACACAATGCACTTGGGTCACGCACTAAGTGCATGCCGGCGAATCATACGGGATTCGCTGAGTCAGTTTGTTCAGGTGCAAACATGTTCTCACAGTGCCGGTGCACTGGGATCCAATTGCACCGCACCGGATACACGCGCCGAGATAGAATTGATGACTTAGCACATTGGACGATGGGAACGATGCCTTCCTACGGGCATGGATTAGATTTAAGAATTAGTCTTAAGCGGGAGTTTGAGTTGTTAAGATTTAACTTAAAGAAATAAAGTATATTGTTTTGAACACAGTGTTTTACCTTAGTAAGTCGGACGGTTAGGCCAACCCCTTGGTTGGCGTTCGCGATTTTTTGTATGCCCTCTCCAAGGACATGATTTAACTAATAGAATACTTGATCTTGTGTTTGTAAATAATGAGCTAAATTGTATCGTCAGAGAATCTGTATGTCCTTTAATGAGAAATTCTGCTCACCATATTGCACTTTGTTTAGATATTGAATGTAATTCTTCTAAAACTAATTCAAATTTAAATAGATATGAAACAATCTACAACTTTTCGAAAGCAAATTATCGTGCTCTAAACAATTATTTTAATTGTATTGATTGGTCCAGTATTCTTTCCGGATTGCAGCTTAATGTAGTCTATAGCGAGTTCCTTAGAATATTGAACTATGGGTTTTCTCAGTTCATTCCTCATATAAAGAAAAGAAGTTCTACGAAACTACCGTGGTATAACAAAAGACTATTAAATTTAAAGAATGCTAAAAATAAAGCGTTTAAATTATTTCAAAAATCTAATTCTGAACTTGACAAAAATCGGTTTTGCCAATTGCGTCGTGAGTACGAATTTTTGAATAGGTATCTTTACAAACAATATATAGTGAACATTGAGTCACAAATTTCAAGAAATCCCAAGGACTTTTGGAAATTTTTAAATGGTTAAAAGAAGCTGCACGGTGTTCAAGTTAATATGGAATTTGAAGGTGTAGTCTCTTGTAATATGGATTCAACATGTGAGTTGTTTGCGAGGTTCTTTGAATCTATTTATGTAGACCACTCAAATCATAACGTATCCTCTGATGATAGCAATTCTACCTCGAATACATCTATAGGGTCATTATATCTATAGATAGATGATATTCTTCAATGCATTAAATTAATAAAATCTGGTCAAAGTTCTGGTCCTGATTCCATTCCTTTTGACCTTCTTAAACAGTGCAATTTATCTCTCTCTTTACCTTTGAGTATTTTAATCAACTTATCTTTGTCTACCGGTACTTTCTTAGATGAGTGGAAAGTTTAATTTATAAGTCCGATTTATAAAGCAGGATCTAGGAAGAAAGTTGAAAATTATAGGGGAATATCTAAACTTCCTGCCATTCCTAAGCTCTTCGAGTTAATTGTCAATAAAAAACTCTATTTTAGCTTTAAAGAACAAATATCCCTGCATCAACATGGATTTGTATCAGGTAGATCAACCTTAACGAACTTAACTCTGTTCACAAATTATCTTTTTGACTCCATGGAATCAGGCTATCAAGTTGACGTGGTTTTTACCGATTTCATAAAAGCATTTGACACAGTGTCCATGCCATTCTTATAAAGAAAATACAGTCTTTTGGAATCCATTCGGCATTATTTAAGTGGATTTCCAGTTACTTGCAAAATAGAAAACAATATGTTAAGATTGCTTGTTCTCAATCTAGGCTTATTAAAGTATTATCGGGTGTCCCCCAGGGCAGCCATTTAGGACCACTGCTCTTCAACATTTTTATTAATGACATCCCTAAATTGCTTCATCGTGCGAACTGTCTGATGTATGCCTATGACTTAAAGATCTTTTCACGTATCAAAAACATTTATGATTGTGAATATCTGCAACATGAATTAAGTGTAATAGTAGACTGGTGTCAGCAAAATCGCTTATCTCTTAACATAAATAAGTGTCATTCCTTTTCCGTCCATCGCTCTTTAACTCCTATAACTTACAACTATATGATTTCTGGGACAACTCTTGATCGTAAGACCGAGATTAAAGACCTCGGTGTGTTTTTTTGACACAAGACTGTCGTTCTCGTTTCATGTTGACTATGTCGTTGCTAAAGCCAACTCAATGCTTGGCTTTCTTAAAAGAACCTGTACTGAGTTTTCTAATCCGTATGCTCTTAAATCTGTTTATATGTCTCTAGTTCGTCCATTTCTTGAATATTGTTCTATAGTTTGGTGTCCAATTTATTGTAACTCTACTGTACGTTTAGAAAGAGTACAAAAATCGTTTACTAGATTTGTTGTAAAGCAAATGAAATGGAATCTTAATAATCGGCCCTCTTACACCACGAGATGTGCACTAATAGGACTAGGTACCTTGAAAAAAAGAAGAAATGTTCACTGTATATTGTTTGTTCATGATGTCTTTTCATATCGTATAATAAGTCCTGATATACTTCAAATATTCCAATTGTACGCACCGGAAAGAATAATTCATACTCGAGAATTTTTATCAAATCCTAGGCATAACTATCATTATGGCCTTAATGAGCCCATAACAAAATGTATCCGATTATTTCATTCGGTCTGTACTGAAATTGATTTATGTTATGAAAGGTCAAAATTAAAATTACTTTTATATTATATAATTTCTTTAAATTGAATTAAAACCTTATATATTTGAATATACATATGTAAATATATTTTTTTCTGAAATCTGTTAGAATTAAGTTTCGGTAGATGGAATAAAGCTAAAGCTAAACTAAAAAAAACATAGTCTCACCTGGCTCTGCGTGTATAAATCCCTAAGATTCAACTGCCTTTATCGAGGCCTGACTGTCGATATTATTGGCAATATCTTTGCCAGATTTTCATTTCAGCTTCAGATGTTCTGCAAATTTAAGTACGGCTAAGTAAGGCTTAAACGTCCGCCTGAAAAATGCTGCCGGTATCCGGGAGTCTTAAGGATACTTTAATATTTTGTTTCACACAGTAGATACCAAGAAACATGCAGTTTTATTGATGAGATAATTTAAAAAGTCAACTTATGGCTTGATTTTGTCAAACGGAGGTCCAAAGAATTCTCTTACCCTAACGTGACCAGATTGCTAAACATTACCTCTGTTAGCATCTCCTTGAGTATGCCAGCCAAGCTTGGTCCCCGTTACATCAAGTTCATGTACAAAGAATCGAGTGAATTCAACGTCGCTTTCTTGGTATTGCTCTTCGAGGCATATCCTGGAATGACCCTTTTGAATTTCCTCCCTTTCAAGACCGTCATTACCTCATTAACTTAAATAGCCTTGAGGAACGCAGGAACGTGGAACTCCTATTATGTGCGATAGACTGCGCATCTCCTTACAACTCAATTTTTTTCAAACACTACCCTCGTAATGGGCGATGCCCTCATTTCTTCTAAATACCGACCCAATGTACCTCATATGGCTCCAATGATCCATACTTCGGAATGTTAACTCAAACGAAGGTTTTCGCCGTACCAAATTGAATTTGATCGTAGCTCCTTCCTCGCAGACTGCAATGCTTGTACGTCGAATTGATATTTTGCCCGCCCGCTCTTCACGCAGAGGGTAAAAAGTTTTGTGCATTGTATGGAAGTCAACGGTGGGGACGTAATCGTACATTTTCTTTGGGTTAGCCATTTGGATTTCTGTAAGAATAGTACAGATTCCTCTGCCGCTACGTTGCATGTTGCTGACTATGTTGATCGGAAAAGCAATTTGCATCATTGGTAAAACATGGAATTTATTTAAACTCAAAATAGAGCGTCGGCGCCTTGTTTTGCGCTTATTGTGTTTTCTTTACCGAAATCACCACTTCTAACTACATACCTACCACACCTATGGATTACGACGATTATGTGCATTTTAAAGCTTATATTATATTACGGTTAGTACCTTGTTTGGCATATGAAGCTCCGTAACTTCTTTCAATGTTACAATACCATCCTAGCTCAGGGTCCGAAAAGGTTTTTCCAAATTTCTAATCAAAACAATGTTGTGAACCGCAATCTAATGACTCGGTGCATTTATTTTAAAGAGACACCTATTGAAGAAGATATCGGAGTGTTCTTGTATTTTATTCTTTTAAAACACACAAACACGAACGATGTCTTTGAGCATTGCGCTTACATTCTTTTGCTGTGGTAAATTTGAATATTTAAGGAGGTATTCTAGTCTAGAATTTTGAAAAAATCGTTTTTTTTTTTATATTTTCAGATGAGACCTTCAAAATGTATCCTCCAAACGTTTCCTGAATTATCCTATAGAAAGTTTCTTATACACTATGAATTCTCAGAAAGTCATTATGTGAAGGTCGTTGTAACGCATTTCTTTAAACGCGTTTTTCTCGAAACTGCTTCTTCCAACACGTCTGACGTGATTTCTCAAGTTCTAATGAACCGATAAAGGGGACCTTCTGGCCTAAATTTTTCAAAAAATCGATTTGTTTTTTTAATATTTCAAAAGTATAGGCTTTTAAAAGTATACTGTTAAATTTTCGTGTTAGTATTTCCAGTATTTTGACTTCTACAGCCTAATAGTTTTATGCATACAGAAAGATTACAGTAGAAGTAAATAAGTTTAAACTCATTTATCTCGAAACTATATTTTTCTGCATGGTGTGAGACAAAAAAAAAACTACTCGGCCGATTCGTCTCAAATTTTAGTAAACCAGTAAACCAGTGCTTGTCGTCGGAACTAAAAAAACCATTTTACGTTGAATACTTCTTACTTTTTACATACAAAAGGTAATGAAAAACGGTCTTTTTTTCGAAACGTAAATTTCAACAACGCGCCATTTTGTCAATTTTTAATTTTTTTTATTTTCATTTTAGTTCTTGCGATAACTACATTCATATGGATTAAATTTTTTTTGTTTTCGATCAGTGGAAGAGCCAAAACACGACACACCACCAAGATACATTTTTTTGAAGAGGGACACTGTAAAACCTATTTTTGTTGAATTAAAATTATTATAATTTTTTTTTTAATAATTTTGTATATTGTTACCCTTTAACTGATGCCGAGGGTCCAGTGGACCCATTGAAATTACATGTTTTTATGATAAGTGTATTGAGATTCATAAAAGTCCAAATTTGAAACAAAAACGAATGATCCTGCCGCTAATTTTTAAAAATTACAATTTGTATTTGTTAAGTTTAAAGTTTGATAAAAAAAACATTTAAAAATAATATAAAAGCGTTATTTTTTTAGGACATCAGTTAAAGGTTAAAGTGATAAAATATATCTACAAAGTTTAAATACTGTTGCGCATTATTTTCATTAAAAAAAATCTTAAAAACCAGAAGGTCCCCTTAACTTGAAATTTGGCGATCTTTATATATCCCTTTATCGTTGGAACTATAATTATGTAAAAATTGTGTTTTTTACTATTTTTAAAAAATTCAATACTTTGAAAAAATATGGCGAAAAATCAGTTTTTTTAAACAGCCGCCATTTTGTGTGTTTTTTTATTTCCATAGTTCAGACGATAGCGACATTCTTACTGATTAAGAACCTTTTTTTTTCTTTTTTCTGGTCACCAGAAGGGTTGGAATCATGTCAGGAAGGACGCACCACTGTAATTTTTTCAAATTTCAATTTTTTTTTTTTAATTTTTGTTTTTATTGTTAAAATATTACTAAATATCTAAAAAAAAAAAAAGCAGGTAAAAATATTCTTGGTTTTTTTTTTATCGAATTTTAAAAAAACAACCAAAATTCGTACCGCTGGACTAGAATACCCCCTTAAGTTTAAATCATTCATTTCCTTCTTGGAACTATCCACAAATTCAATATTGATGAATACCAAAATGAAGCCATAACACTACAGGTTGCTTGAAAATATCTCTTAATAATTGTTTCGAACACCATTTCGAATTTTCTTTGTTTTTCATTTCATTAAAATTTATGTCGTTCAATCAATTTATCCCCCACCCTAAATCTACCTTCACTATTTCATTTTCATTTTCATTTGTGTTTGTGTTAGCCACTTTAAATAATGTGTTTGTTGTTTTTCTTCATTTCCCTGCGAAAGCACAGGAACTATATTCATGTTATCTTATTTATACATCGCTAAGAGCGTTGATTAAGTGCTGAAGAGTTCTCATGTTTCATCTCGTTCGCAATGAACCAGTGGACTTTCCCGAAAGGAATCTTAAATTTTCCTTTTTGGATGTTTCCTTGGAAAATAACCAAAGCCAGTCCTTATTAAGGATACGGTCTGTTGAATGTTTACACAAACAATGACGCCTTTGCGGCGGCTTCTGGTATTTGTATTTTCGATACCTTACTTAGTTTAATTGATTTGTTTACACGAGTGCGTTTACTTTTTGTTATTTTTTTGTGATATTTAAAATGTTGCCTTTGCGGCAGATTTTTTTTTTTCGTTTGTGGTTTATTCGGCCATAAGCCATTTACACAGTCAATAAGGGTTTTCGTGCTATGACGAATTTTAAATATGGTTTTATTTTTAACATCTGCTTAGTTATCAATTTTTGTTTTCCTTATTTTGTCCCCTCTATGTAGTCAGAAAGTTGTTGATATAATGTAAGTATGTATGTACATACATGCATACGATATGTCGGATGAAATCCCAGTAGGGAATCGTTGGCGATTTCAGCAGACTTTGCCAAATCACCCCTTACTTCATCAATGAAAATCTTAAAAAATAGGAAGGCCTTCCCAAAAACATGCCCAGGAAGCGAGTTGGTAATGGCTCTTGTTTTTAAATTCCCACCACTTTTAAAATTTGAGCATCAATTGTATTACCACTTCGCGGTAATACCCGGAATGACCGTTTTTAGGCCTGACTTTAGGCATTCCCAAGGAAGCGATTTGGGAATGGAATCTGTTTTAAAATTTCAACCAGTTGTAAAACTTGAGCATCAATTGTATTACCACTTCGCTTCTAAGGGAATGACCGTTTTCAAGCCTGAGTTTAGGCATTGCCAAGGAAGCGAGTAAGTAATTGAATCTGTTTTAAAATCAGTTTGAATGGCATTACCGCTCCGCTTTTTATATTTTCGCTTTTTCAGGTCTTCCTTTCGAACAGAAATATGTACCTAGCAAACAAGTCTGATTATGTTATTTTCTTTGTTTTAAATAAGCTTAGTGAAAAAATGCAAACTCACCGATTTGTATTTCAAATTAAATTTTTCCGCATAAAAACGATCGGAGAAAAAAAGAAGTATTCAACGAACAATTAAATTAAAAAGTGTGGTGAAAGTTAGTTATCTTTGTTTCTTATTTACCATATTCTTTTCTAAAACTGAAATAGATGTTTTTTTTATCATATGTAAATACTATGTCTAAAATATAAAAACAGATCATAAGCACTTGGATTTATTTATTTGATTTTGTTTTGGAAGTAAGGCCTCCCTAGAAGCAATATACACAGGAAGGCCTGCTTTAGCTCATCGCAATGTTAAAATCATGCCTGAAGTAATGGCAAAAGGCATCGCTGCTTAGCTTAGGAAGGCCTGAAAGAATCGCTGGGGTAATGTCCAAATTTCCTACTGGGATGTCATCATGCTCTACATCTGAGCTTTTTACCACTAGGTGCCGCGCCGATCTGTCTGTTTCTCTATCTCATTCTTCATGTGATGGCACTCTGGTCACATTGTAAGGGTGTTAATTACCCCTTTGGCGTAACGGAATTATAAAAAGAAAATCTTAAAATAGTCGCACTGAAGGCTTATGGCTCCGAATTGCTTAACCATCGGCTGTATTTCTCAGCGACCATTTTCTCTTTTTAAACCGTAAAAAACAGCTCATAGCGTTGCCGCTCAAAAAAAAAATTATCGTGCCTAATATGCTGAAAACATCGTGTCATTTTAAGCAATAGCGTGCCTAGTAAAAGTTTTTCTATTCCTGCAAAAATTTCAGTTAATACTGTTCTTATTTCGACTAAGAATTCTGCTTTCCTGCATATCGCCCACCACTCGGCACAGTAGAGCAGAACTGGTAGGATCAATGTTTTGTAGAGCAAGGTGTCCGTCTTACAAGTAAGAAGTTTTGAATCCAGGTTGCAGCGGCTTCCTAGAGTTAGTCTTCGTCGAATTTCCCCTAAGTTGTCATTTGTAGAGTTGAATTAATTAGGTAAACTCAACCACTTCGAAGTTACTGTTGTCAAAAGTGGCGCAACGATCTGCTAGGCCGGAGTCCACTGGTATGTGCTGATAAGTGTTTTGCAGATGAGAGATGATTATGATATACCAGGAATATGCCTCTTCAGTTCTTGGAGCAACACAGCTTTTGTAAATTAGTGCTATCTACACACAATTTACAATTGTCTGAGACTTTAAAATATCTGTACTTATAATAAATTGAAGCTGACATTTAAATCATGTGTGCGACCAAGTAAATAAATGAATATAGCTTTTTAATCATTTAAAACATTATTAATTAATTATTCAATAGTTACAATTTTTCCCCACTATACATATGTGGATGGCACATTTATATTTTTAAACGTGAATAAAACAAAAACTATGCGGCATAAATTATGAACCTATTTTTGCATTTGTTAGTTTAACCTAAAGAGAAATAATGTAGACTTTATTTTTATACAATTATCCATTACACTGGGGAACAATTTAAAAGAAAATTTCTGTTGAGTTAAATTTTTCAGCTGTTTCACGGTTAAATAGGTACGCTGATTACATAACTGTACTAACATAATTTTCTTCTATCACGTCAATTTTTTGTATTTTTATAATGCAGTTGTTCGTAAGTACCAAAATGCAAAATATAATATAGGTAATATCGAAGTACCGAAGCTAAAAATAAATATCTTGAGAAAAAAACCTCGTAGCGAAACAAACTCAAATGGGATTGAAAGGGAAAGAGAAGAGTAGTACCAAAGGATGCTTTAGTTAGAAATGACTATAAAAATTTGCTGTTCTCAAAAAATTACTTCAAATATCGCCAAAAACTGTGTTTTCAGCACTTTCAGATTGGTATATCTCAAAATTCTGACGTCCTAGAGCAATTTTGTTGATTTAGATTCAGCAAAACTCTTTATACTGATCATGTTTTTATTGAATCAACGATTTCGTTGTAGACCAGTGTTATTAAAACACCTTGTTTCACGCCACCCACTGTAGCAAATTGGACTTTCTGTCGTGAATTACACGGCGCGGTGGATATTTTCCTTCAGTTACGTGACGGGTTATTAACGTAGACATTACTTTTGATATTCCCCCAAAGAATTATATCCATGGGGACTAAGTCTGCCATGGGACATTACCACAGCGGCAGATCAGTTTCTGTGAAAAATTTCCATACAGCAAATTTGAGAAGGAACTAACAGTATGCGAAATCGACGAACAAATTAAATTTACACTTGGTACCGTAGAATTACCTTACCTTGACCACTTTTGAGCTTTGAAGCCTTATAAAAAGATAATAATTTGTTCGAATGGTTATCGGTAAAAAGCATATATTGGGGAGTGTTGATTTCTTTAATATCATCTACATTTTTAAAAATCATAAGATATGGTAAAAATGTATGGTAAGAAAGTAATTGGTCAATATTAAGGCATCAGGCGCCCTAGCAATCAATAAGGCACGGTTTTTTGATATTTAACTAATTATATATTACACATACTGACATACATATTATTTGATAATTTTTTTTCACGATTGCACAACGTTCACTTATCGTGCGGAGATGATTTAACCGACAGTTAAAAATACGCATTTGAACAGGCCACTCGTTATTAGCAGTTATTTTCAATTATGACCTTTGCACATCTACAGATTTTTTACTGTCATCTATAAATATCCAGGGATGAAATAAGTCGTAATATAATTTAAATATCTGGTCACTGTTTGTCGCTAAGAAAGTTAAAAAGATATTATGATTTTCGGTCAATATTTGGGGCCCCAGTCAATATTAGGTCATTCTACGGTATGTATTTATATCGTTAAATCGGCGAATAATGTAACGTGAAATAAAATTGTTGCTTCTTTAAAAAAAAAACCTCGATAAACCCACCCACTCAACCACTGCGGGCTTTGACTGATAACTGTAAATTTTTGAGATACTCACATTTTAAATTACAAATCTCCCACCGTAAACATGTATGTACATACCTACTCGTAAGTATAAATTTGTTAAAGGTATTTGAATACTTTGTCCTAATTAAAGTATGGTTTTCAAACCATAAAATTAGTCCTGCTACCTGAAAATAGACATTATTACCTCTACAAACTAACGTGCGTTATAAGTGGATAACCTGCTATCGTTAATTGACTGCGGAATTTATGTTATTATATTTCACAGTTGGGTTCCACTCAGTACATACAACTACCGCTGGTTGATCCTGTGGACCAGAGCCCATGAATTTTGGGCAGCATGGCCTCAAGTATTTCCATTTGATATTATAAATGACAAAATATACAAGCTGCGAGGCCACAATTGGATGAGGTATTTGGGTATTCCGAAATTATAGGCAATTTAATAATTTATGTAACAAACCGTGTTGTAATTCCCATTCATTCACTCGTATGTAATCATATGTACATTTGCAGGAAGTGTTCGGTGATGTAAATCGATTGTATTGCAGCACCCGCGGTTAGTTGTTGTCCGTTATGCGCTCGCTTATATTTGTAGATAATAGATAATTCAATAAAAAGTGGAACCCATGGTACAATATTTGAGGTCTTTCGGTAAAACGAAAGTATTCGTTGTATCGAAAGAGTTTTTGAACTTTGTTTATAAAAATAAAAATAAGTATAAGTATAAATGAAGATCTTATTTTTATTTAAGTCGATAAAATAAAGCACCTTGGCGAAGTGGTCAGTGTGTTGGACTACTATGCATGCTGTCACGAGTTCAATCCCAACGAACACCCAAAAGCTTTTTCACGGTGCCGCCTCTTTCGAACGTCTGACAAACAGCCAAAGATTATCATTTGTCAAGATTAGCTTCTCAACTCGCCGTTCGGAGTCGGAAAGAAACTGTAGGTCCCTTCTATTCGTGCAAAAGTATAATACGTACAAACGAATATGTAGTTGCGAGAAGCAGGCCCTGCTGGTGCCACCTAAAGAAAGATGAAAGATAGAAAAGGAGTCGGAATTAATAATGAAAGACAGTATCAGTCAAATGACTTCCACAACATCTGTTGTACATCCAGGTTCTTTTGATGAAGTTTTCCATCACATTTGCGGCACCATTTTATTGATAACTGCACGAATTGGCTTTGAGTAGGTACTTCAATTGACTGGGGCATAAATTATCTCTTTCACATTGCCCCAAAATAAGAAGTTCACGATATTAAATCTCAGTGCCTAATTTTGATTACCATTTCGAGATATGACTCGATCGAGAAACTTTTCTCGCAAAAGAGCAATGGTTTCGCCACTTGTATGGTTACCTACATCATGCTGAAAATTTCTTCGCCCATTCCTTCAAGTTTCGGCCATAAAAATGCATTTATCACGGCTCAATAGTGCAATTCATTAATGGTAACAGCCGCACCCAGCTTCCAGCTTTATTTTCGAAGATATAATGTCCAATTATGAGTCCTGTCCAAAAACCGAACCAAACAGTTACACGTTGTAGAAAGAGATGCTTCCTTCCTTCATTTCATGCATTTCCAACACCCAATCGGCAAAATTACGTCGCTGCTGATAGTCGGCAGGCTTAAGTTCTTGCGTCAACTGAACATATAGGCTTTTATGTCACAAGTTAGTAGCCTTACCACTAACACCAGCACTAAATGATGAGCCTGTTGATGCATATTTTGCACTGGCAAATTTCTGCTTGTGGTTGTTGCTTGTATTAAGCACACCACGCCACAGATCTTATAGTGTTAAAAAAAAGTTTTTATGGAAAATTTGGTGGAAGTTTGTTTGTGAGTTGCTCAATTCCTGAGCATACATACGGCCAGTCGACAAAATTGCGGACTACCTATTCAAAATCAAACCCCTTAGCTCTGTATTACTTAAAGCTTTTATTATTTGCTATTAGTTCTGATGGAGTTAGCACTTCAAAAAAACGGACACCTGGTTCAAGAAAAAAAAATGAACAGGTTAAAAAGCCCTCACCGCATGCCTTTAACTGCAAATTGGAGTTCTGTGTATAGATTCCATTTCATTAATAACCCAGCTCCGGTTGAAAACCAGCCGTATAGCGCAAATCGACCATAATTCCACTTATCATTGTGTTTGTGTTTGTGTGTTCGATATTAGCAATATTAATTGTTTTAATGCTAAACTAATAAAATCTACTACTAAGACAATATGCCTGTAATAATGACGCACTTGATGTTAACAACTTTATGTTAACTAAATCCCATTACAGGAAAAGCTTTCAAATACATAGGTTCCACAACTTTTTATTAGCAATATTGTTTCGTTAAGTTGGTTTGTGCCAAAGATTCTTATTGTAAAGCTTTTAGCCGATACACATTTTCCAAACGAAGTGAGCGGCATCTGATGAATTTATATGGGACTTTCAAAATTATCTTTCAGTGAGGTGAATTTGGTAAGAAAAAAATTGTCTTTTCCACTCTGAAAGGTGTAATAAATAAATCGGTTACCCAAATTGGCATTTAAGTTTAATATAGTATCAAATATCCACAATGCGAAGTGGAGTGGAAAGCGCTTTACATATATTCTGCCCTCATGTGAAAATTGGGGCACATACAAACGACACACATACATACATATGTTGGAGGTAAATACGAAGTATATTATAAGCAAAAGGGCATTAAATGGTCATTCGTTGTCCTTTTACATCTCACGAACACTTTATATTGTCTGCACATGCTTCAAATCGTTATCGTTCCAGAGAAAAAAAAGGTTTTCGTTTGGTCCTTACAAAAAGGACACCACAATACGTAATCGCCTCTCCTTTCGAATTAATTTGATAAATGTCCTCTCTAAGCTTTTCAAGTAGTCGATTTCGGTTTTACGTTTTGAATTGAACTCACAAATAGACAATTATACTCGTATACTTTTTGTTTATTTTATTTTTTGTTATTCAAATTTAAGGATGGGCAAGCGAATGGAACTTGGCTGTCGTTTTACCGCCTGTTCTATTTCTTAACCCATTTTAGTGGGGACTCTATGTATGTCTACCGTTGTTTGAAGGACGAAATTGTTCTGTGTGTAACCACATGTATGTGTGAAGCTGGACTGAACTGGGCAGGATCTTTAGTGCAGCGGAAAGGTAAAGCTGTTGAATCTTGTATGTGACATTTAAGAGCGAGAGTTCTCGCACCGGCACACTAGTTTAAGTTAAACTTAAAGTTCTCGGTTTTTTACCCTTTTGCCACTTAAGGTGATTCTCAAGGCAGTATTCTCGGTCCATCAAAAAATGATCGAACCTTTACGGTTCAAAATGCCTTCACAATACCTTTGTCACACCACTTCTCGAATACGCTTGCAAAAATTAGTCACCATTTCACTTAGAATCGAAGCTCTGCAACGCAGGCGCATTCGTTTTGCCTTACTCGGTCTCCCATGGGCCTACAAATACTGCCGCTCATCTGAATAGGTTCACAATATAGGTATGATCTTACTTCTGCTCGCCTCTCTTAATGTATATTCAAAGTACACAACTTTGTTTAGTACATATAGCAAGATTATTTATTTATACTTAATTTGACAGAGAAAAACAAACGAAAAAAATAACCGTTATTGTGTTATGCTGCTTTGATCTTATTCTTCGAAAAAAATGTGCGAAATTTTTGGCTCATCAGAATAGGTTCAGTGGCAATAACTTCAGATAACGTTGAGATAAGCTAACAAATCGTAACGGTTTTTTTGGTATTCGATAGTTATAATTAATTTACACCATTTGTTTTGAAAATGGGTCGCGATAACCCTTTAACATAGGACGAAAAGGACCGATTCAAAGCGTTTAGTGAATCGGGCCTAAAACACCGTAATTTCGCAAAATAAATAGGACGAATTCAAAATTTTGTTAGCAATTATTTGTAAAACGTGTTAAGCAACGGGAAAAATATGAAGGGAGGCACAAATAACACAACTACAGAAACAGATAGGAGAGCCATCATCAGAGATGCGTCCAATTCTCACGCCGCTAATTCGAAAATAAAGGAAACAACCGGTGTTAGCTCTAACTTGGCTATGGTAAAGCATGCTGTCATACTCTTATGCAGCAGTTATTAACTGGTACGATAGATTTCCCCGCACTACCGGAAATTATTTTCCTTTACATTAACCCACGTGACCTTAGGTCGGTACCGCTCATTCTTCTTCCTTACCACCGCACCAACTACGGCCATTTCGAACCAATCTCCAGGATGTTGTGTCTTGCCAACAATGCACCGAACACCCTTGACTTTCATTCCAGTAGTTATATCCTTCCTTAGAAATTCTCTGTACATCTCTTTATCCTAAGTGTAAGTTAAAGTTTCCCTCTTCTTTTCATGACCTCTTTACTTATGGATTAGTTTAAATGTCTAAAACTCTTAATGATAGTTAAAGTCTTGGTTTAATTTTGTTAGTTTATTCATGTCATATTCTTCCTTCTTCATCTTCAGCATTCCTTCGAGTAAGGAGCGCACTCGATTCCAATTTTCTATTTGCAAGCACAAGCACCGACAATTTTTTCCAGTCCTTGCATCCTTTCCAGCCATCTGCTCCATTCGAATATAATATCATTTCCGCCGCCTTGGGCTGAGTCGCCATACTGACTTACTATTTTTCTTATCCGGTGTAGGCACTGCCCGGTAAGTAGTTGGATGAGGTGCTTCGTGCTTGTCCCTCTATTCTTGACCATCTATTGCTCGCCATATTTATAATAGTATTCCTTAATTTCGCGCTGATGGCGTATGTATGCGTATTTTCACTCCACAGTCGAATGATAAAGTAAGTACGATTTTGGAAAAATTGTCGTTAACATAAATGTGAGGTAAGGGCTCAACAGTAACATATTCGGTGCTATCGCTCAAAGCATTTACAAAACTTGAGGATTCCCTCGCCGTTGCTATCAAAAATCGCACAAGTTTTAAGTCTGTTTTTATTTCTTTTTTAATCAAATTTTATTTCTCATAAGTTTTTATACAAAATAATAAAAATTACTGTTAACAGTAAGATAGTTGAAATATTCTGATAACTTATTTCATACTTTTTAAGTGGTTTTAATCTGAAAATTGGCTCTTCTTACGATTTGGTGGAGGGTATTTGGTATTTTGTGTATAGTAAATACACAGCTCCAATATATTTCCATCTATTTGTGTATGTATGTTTATGTATAGCAGGGCGTGGGCTCGATATAACACGATTCCTATCGGCTTCCCTTTTCAAATTCTTAACTTTTTGAATTTCGAATTTAAAATTTTAAACATGTGTGCTTTGCTTATATTCACATGCACACGATAGAAGTTTGTATCATTTCATTCCATATGAAAAAAAAATGAGCATGAATTGCAAAAATAACTCAATTCGACTGCAGAAAAAATACTCATATGTAAGCCGAAAATTTCCGGCTCTCAAACGATATTCAAAATCATCAAATCAAAATCAACAATCAAATTAAATCGGAAATTAGTCAAGCTTGGTTTGTGTCCATTATGATTGATGAAATACCAAATGTGAATCACAAAGAACAACTAAGTGCAGTTTTACGGTACATCTCATAAGATGGATAGAAGAGAGTTCTTGGCTTTTTCATCGTTAGTTCAAGTTAAGTTAGTGGGTAGAGGATAGTTGATTGGGCCACAGTGATGTCCGGTGGTCCGTGAGCTTGTCCAATGACCAATTTCATTCCATATTATGCTCATGTTTTAAATTTGGTATTATCCCGATAATTAGAAAACATACCTGAGGTTAAAGTATTTCTTGGTTTTACCAATAGCATAGTTCGTTTCTTTTATAAATCTAAAAAACGCTCGTCTTTACAAAAAAAAAAAAACAGCTAGCCGACGTACATATGCCAGGTACGAATAATCAAGGCTTTGTTCAGCTGCAGATTAGATAATCAGAGAAACATTTACCCAAATTTAAAATGACCCCAAAGTTTTCTACATAAATTGGATGGCAAAGAGTAGGTATAGTTTTTTACTAAATACTTTTTCTGAAATTGTATTTGTAAAAAAAAGATTTAATGTTGAAATTGCTAAAAGGGAGACCCAGGGCTTTGAATCTTGGATGTGTTCCGAGTTTTTAAATATAGTTTAGAGTCGTTTGGGGTAAGTGTGCGCAGCGGGTAACTGTACGCACAGTGAATTTCTCGCAAATGACAATGAATATTACAGTACAGTGGACTCTCGTTAATTTGAACACGTACGAAACCAGGGCCGTTCAAGTTATTAGATTGTTCAAGTTACTGGATCAAAACAAATTCAGTTTAATAATGTTTTTTTTAATAAATAATAAGGCATACATTTGTTTTTAAGACAACTTTGAAAAAAGAATTGTTATTTTAAATTGTTTGGCCTTATGCAGTACATTTTGCAAAGGAAATTCTGGAAAACTCTGGAAAACTCTGGACAACTGTCAGTTCCGAGAATATTCGTTCGTTTTGGTTTTATTGAATAGTTAAACTGATTCCTTATTTGTAACACTATTTTGTACGATAACGACATCAACAAGATACAATTTTTTGACTCAAGCCGCACCAGCTTGTCACAGTGAAAATCGCTTAGAAAATGATTTAGATCTTTAAACTGAGATACAAAAGAAATTCTATGGGATTTCCCTTTATGAAATAGGTTTAAAGCGAAGAATCGAATTGAAAACGGGTTTGGTTGTCACATAAAATTTGTTCAAGTTAAGGAGGTTTTCATTTTTTAATTGTTCAATTTATAGAGTTCTTAATGTAAAAATGCAAGGTATCGAGCCTTAAAAACTGTCCGTTCAAGTTATAGAATACCCATAGGGGAAAAATAGCATGTTCAAGTTATTGGATTGTTCAAGCTATTGGATGTTCAAGTTACCGAGAGTCCACTGTATCTGTAAATGCACAGTTAAGTAAATGCACAATTTTTGGACATAACTGTGTAACGGGGGAGTAAAAAAAATATTGATAACAGATTTGGAATCAGGGGCACCAATTACTAAAAAAATATGCTTTTCACAAAAAAAATCAATAATTTTTGCAGCGCGGTAGAAAATGGGTTAAATAATTGAAATTTGTAGTTTCTTGCTTCGGCTTCCCATCTGAAATCTGGCACGCCATGCCACTGATGTATAATTTTTATTAACATTTACCCTTTAAAGATAGCATCCACCTAATTGCAAGTAACAGGTGATAAAATCCTTTCCAACACAAACTTCATTACTCCTGCCTGATTTATTTAATATTTCAGGCTCTATTAGGATTTACTCGTATCTGGGATCTTTGGTCTGCATTAATTGACAATAAATCATTATTAGTCGCGCAATAAAGGCAAATTCAAAAGAAAGGACTACGGCTCGAGCACGAATGTAGTCACAAAGAACTGCAATTGTACTACAAGCTGGGTGGGTTATAGGATGCTGGATGGATATGTATTGACATTTTTTATTACATCCGAATTTTATGGCCCATTTCTTTTTTTTTTTGCTTTATATACAATAAAACGTGTTTGGGTGTCAATAAAACTTCATTGCAATTGCTATGTGTTGGACCTATTTTTATGGAATATTAAAATTAGACGTAAGCACAATTTTACTGCCGCATTCGGGTGGTAGCCGGCAGAGAGTGATGTTTTGACAATACAAAAACAGGAAGAACTTTTCTCGTGCAACCGCCTTAAGTTATAAAATTGCCAAGCGGTAATGTTGTAAAAGAAGATGTGGACAAAGCAATTATTATACCACACAATCCATCAGGTTTAAATTGGCCAATGGGAATATAAGTGTTTGTTTAATGTCGGTCCTGTGGTAGGATATTAATTGATCGTCAAATGCGAAAACCTCAATTATGAATATGGCAGTGAAATGGTGACATATGGTATTTTGTACATTATCAATTCACGATTTTCTTTATAATGGCAGGCCATGAACATACAGCTGCTTTGCGCCACTAATTCGACGCCTCTGTGTCAACAATAAACTCGATATGCATCACTGACAGCTCGCTATACACTTTCAATAACAGGTCTGTTCCCTTACTTTTATGTACAGGGTGGGGCCAAAGCAATGTCATAATGTAATTGTGCCATAATTTTTGCAAATGGCGTTGTATGTTATGTTATGTTGTAGAGAGAAGAATTAGTTGACAACAAGCAATAGAGCGTTGCATAGATGAAGAACGCGGAGTTTCTGTTACTGCTTACCTTTTTAACAAATTTCCGGACTGTTGTTTTAACGCAACGTGAATTTCGTCGTCGTCTTGCACCATGTGCGTGAACAATTAAGCGTTTGGGTGAGCGTCTTGTGCAAACTGGGTCCATTAGAGATGTCGCAAGAAGTGGCTGGCCCCGTATTACTTGTTTGACCGAGAATATCACTGCTGTGCAGTGTGACCATTAGCTTCTCTCAAAAATATTCCACTTACTACGAAAAGTAAGTGGAATATTTTTACTTTTTTATTTTCACTTCAATATTTTTATATTTCACTTGGTACAGTACGACCTCAACAAAATCAACTACATAAGCCGTGTTTTTTTGAAACGTAGGTAGCCAGTAGTTGCTAGCAAAGTCAAATTTCACACGTAAAACAAATACAACAACCAGCTACAACTCTTGATTTTATCCGCAGCCAAAAGCAGCTGGCTAGGAATGTTGCGATATCTCATGGCAAGGTGGCGCTTAAAGCGATTTGTAGAACATTTGACAGACTGCCGTGTACGAAAATTATATAATTTCAATTACTAAATGATTTTTCACAGAAATAATCCACTATGTTATGATTTCATATCACTTTATGTAAATTATCCATTGAATAAATTACCGAAAATAATTGTTTTCACAACAAATAACAAAAAATCGATTTGGTTGAATGCCGAATACTTTGACAGTTCACACTTAACAGCTGATCGAAATCACACACATATGACCGAAATCACACACACCAACTTGGAGGTAAGTCAGCTGGGTTCGGCTGGCTGGGAATGGTTTTAATGAACGACTGGCTAGCTACGTTTCAAAAAAACACGCCTATAGTAGAAATTCGGACAGTTGTTTTTATTGAGGTTGTTGCAATAATCGAGTCAAAAAATTTCGGTATCAAATGTGGAACAAAAAATTTCAAACCTCAAAATATTAAAGAAAAACATTTCTTACATTGTCTAACAAAGTACAACTGATTATGTTATTCATTTAAAAAAAGGGTTTATCTGTTAAGTTTTGATTGTTTTTTTTAAACTAATCTCAGTCTTTTTGGATGCCACGTGCATATTTTTTCTTTTCGAGTGAAACTTTCTTATATACAGAAAAGAGAAAATATGGGGGACAAAAGTCTACAGTGATTTCAAACGGACTACTACTATGTACGAGTATAGTGCAAAACGAACACCCGCACAGAAAAGAAGCCTGTTACTGCACTGCGGTTACTTCAGAAGCAAAAAAAACATAAAATAGTGTTGCTAGAGCTCAAAACTCCGTGAACATTAACCTCAATGAAAAATTTAATTCTAATATATGGAAAATATTTTTTTATCTAAATATTCCTTCTGGAGAAAAAAATATTCCGCTTTTATGTGCGCATATTTTCTGAAAAAAAATATATTCTCTGCAGGTCTAAAATATTCCACTAGTGGAATATTATATTCCAGTAGGGTCACACTGCTGCTGTGGCCTAAGGACATCCGAGAGAGTCCTCAAACCTCGACAAAACGTTACGGACAGAAGTTCAACAAGTTTTTTTTTGCCGCAAGTTGCTGAATTAAGTTTTGAGCATTGTTGGTTCCAGCAGGACGAAGCAAACGCTCACACAGCGGTGGGTATTTTCAATCACCAATTTCCGGACCGTTTGGTATCCGATTTTTGTGATTTGAATTCGCCGGCCAGATGGCCAGATCTGACGGCACCAGACTTCTTCCTTGGCCGCTTTCTAAATCTCCTGTTTACCACAAATCACAAACCTTGCAAGTCTTGAAAGTCAACATTGAAGAAGAATTCACCAATTTGGAGCCAGATATACTGCGAGCAACAATTCAAAATGCCGTAAAACGAACACAAATGTGCATGAACTTAGGTGGTGGTCATTTGGCCGATATATTTTTTTAACTTAATGTCATCAATTTTACACCTTTCGTGAAAACAGAAATATACGCTATTAATAAGCAGCACAGATTGTTCTAGCAAGGTAACTTCCTTAAACTTAAAGAAATGGAGATCACTATCTGAATGGATAGCCAAGGATAGGACTTCAAACTTGTGACTGCCTCGCTGCACTCTGAGCAATATTACAACATACAGTTTTTCAGTGCTGCATACCCGAACAGATAGGAGACGAACTGGCCAGGAATGGCTCTGAAATGGGTAAATTACCAGTTGACACAGATTCTACTGGTCTTCATCTAAGAACTTAATGTCTGAATGGATGACCAGGGCGCCTGCCTGCAGATCTCAAAAGATTCATTATAAGATCCAAATGGCTTTGTTAGCTGCATGTCCAACATGGTCACCAAGGGTACATATTCATAATGGGTTTTTCTGGCCGCTGGGTGAAATTGCACCTATTGCCTTGCCTATGACTGAGAGGTGGTGTTGGTCTTTATCAAACTTATGAAGTAGAACGCGTTCCTGCGAATTCAACAACAAATTATAAACGCTATGAAAGACAGGATAAGTATCGCTTTTAAAATCCTGATTTAATCTCAGGATTGACATGACACCACCCTGAGAAAACATTTAGTCCTTAGTAGATTGATGCGGCTTACACCACAACAGGTAAGGTGAGAGGTTAAGTTGATGCTTTTATTATGTTGGCAACGTTTTGAGTTTGTGTGCTGTTGTTTTTCTTTTCAAGAAACTACACATTAGCATCCAAAGTGCTGCTGAATTTCACCCCCTGTCACCCACACAAAACCTATTCACTTTCCCCCATCTAAAAATTAGTGAAGGTGAACATTTACTTTTAGCTGTCTGAAGTGGTTTAAAGGCGCTGAAAATTAAAGCTTTTTTAAGCATTCCAAAATAAAGGGTAATTGACCACAATTCATTAATTTCAATTGAATTCAAAGTTGTGGCGAAGGCGTTTTTCATTTAGCTTTACGTTATACCAGACTTGTAGGAGTATTGCAGTGTCATCATGTCACATGTCATGCAACCAGGTTTCCAATGTTGTAGATCAAGCGATTAGAGTTAATTCCTCTCATTCTAGGGGAAAATGGAAATTGACGACAAGGAATTTAAATTGGATGCGGAAGTGGAGCGAAATTGGCTTTTATTTTAAATGTGACCTTCTGAGTTTCACATACCGTACTTTAAAGGTTTTCGTGTTCCTGAAAAACGTTTTGAAGTGGATTCTGCATTTGTGGGATTTTTATTTTTTAATTTTTAAATAAAACCTCAGTAAACTGTAGTTTCAAATGGATGTATGTTGGTACACCTTTTCCGTCAAGTACCCCATAGGCCAAAGGAATAAATCTGGAGGCGTCAAATCAGGGGATCGTGGGGGCCACTCGATAGGTATTAACACTTTCTGACATTATTCGGTCGGGAAAAATGTCTCTCAAAATTAGCATTGTTGCACGAGCTATGTATGTGTGGTGAGGCACCGTGCCCCAATAGCGGCTATTCCGTTTATTATGAAAGCCGGTCAAGTCGAAATGTGCTTCGTCGCTCATAATGATTTTTTTTCCAAAAATGGTGGATTTGTTACGACGTTACTTTTACTTTAGGTGGCACTACAGCTTGGGGTGAACTAGGGCCTGCTTCTCGCAACCACTCCGTAGCCTGTAGCCTGTCAAATTCCAACTGACAAATGTCATCCAAACCAAAATCGACCTGGAACATGAAAAGTAGCCTGTACAGTCTCATCCGCTTGTCCTTTTCGGGGCTCAAAAAAGACATCGCACGGACTCACGGAGTTGGAGTTTCGCGGTAATTGAGCTTCATCACAAATAAAAATAAAATTGAATGATCTTGTGAATGCCGTTAAATGTTTTTAAATCGATGGTTTTAAAGTGCTTCCTGCTAATATCTACATGTTTTTACCCTCTTTCTATCAAAATAACCTTAATTTTGTTCGGTCAAATATTATCCTTTACTTTTGACTTTCATTCAAAGGTCTATTTCGTGATTCAATCTTCATAGATTTCAGTTGGGTAGCCACGTCGGGAATATGAAAAAAAAAATTATTCAAATGTTTTCAATGACAAGAGAAAATCAAACAGTTTACTTTTTTTCAAAACACAGAAAATACAGAGTTCTAGGATTGTGTGTTCAAAAAGCTACGCACGTGATTCCAATTCAAAATTCTTATAACCTCAAATTTACTATCATAGAACGAACCAAGCTTTAATTCAATTAAATTTTATTTCAGTAAAAAGTTTGTTAAAGATAAAAAAAAAAAAATTGAAACTGTGTGGTGCAGAGAGCGTGAAACCAACGGACCGAACCCATGGACCATAAGTAACCGTATCTTTGTATCCACTAACTTCTACAATCGTGGAATGTAAGGGATGAGTTAATACAAACAAACATAAAGTTTGAAAAAAAGTTTACTTTTTAACTTATAGTCATAGTTCAAGAGTTTCAACTTCCAATCGTAGATTTTGAGTTTTATTTGATGGCGCAGATTGTGTAAGGGAATCTGTTTTTCAAGGATATGTTGCTATATGTACGTGCGAATTTACATTTATTCAGAAACTGTGAAAACAACTGCAGATGGTGATTTTTTTAATACAACCAGTTCACTGTGACTATGGCTTCCTACTTCAGAGATTGTTGCTCACTGTTACGTTCAACTTCCGTTCTTGTCATAGAACTAAGGTTTTAAAAAATATATCTGGTATTCAAATAGGTACACTGGCCACTCGCTTTGCACAGTTTCACCTTTTCCGGAAATGCATTTGCCTACCCAAATTCAATTTGCGCGGCCTCGATTTGCGCGATTTATGACATGTTATGTTCTGTTTCTGTTTTACGTTTCCTTTTGCTTCATTAATATGTATGTATCTGCATGTGGACGGCAGTAAGGACTGCCTTAGCATCTTCCCGGAAATTGCACATTAAAAAGTCTAAACTAATCGGCCAACTGGTTGACAGACTGGTTGTAATCATTTCCCTACAGATGCAAAGACCAATCTTTAAACTTTAGTTGTTATCTTCAACACAAACCGAAAAATCAAAACATTTTGATTTTTCAACGACTGGTTGGCAGACTTGATGAAATCGTGCAATTCATCGTCAGATTTGCCTACACACGGGTTATTTGCAATCAATGCATTTTGAAACTTGTCTTGTCCTAAATACTGTTTTAGGTTTGTTGTTTTTTTAATCGTTTAAACGTAAACGAGGGAGCTGCCACTTACTGAGGTGGTAGTTGTTGCCCCGCCGCTAGGTGGCATTAAATCAATGGTTAAAAGAAAGCCTTGTGAGAAGGGCTGACCATAGGTGGTCTAACATTGTAGGACATAGGGTCTCTTATGCATTTTGGCCGGCAGCGGACCGTAAGAGGACTAGTGTAATCCTTAAAATTAGTAAGGCATGAATAAGAATAGATAGAGGAATACCATCCGAGCAATGCCTCCTGGACAAACACGCCAAAAGGCTCGGAATCATAGACACGGTTAATTGGCAGATACTGCAATGACATGGTGTAGCAGAAGATATCGAACATATTCTATGCGAATGTCGGAGATTAGTACGCAGTCACAGGAGCACTTGAGAGGCTGCTATTTCTTCAGTAACCTGGAGTAGGTAGGCCAAATCAACCATAGACCATTTCTAAAATTTGTCAATTAGTACATTTTTTTTACGGAAATTGTGGCGGTTTATGTGCCTTTCCTGTGATGGATTTTTAGGGGATCGCAATGGACCCACTCTAGTACCTAACATCTTGTGATAACTCAACCTCTCTATATAACCTAACGTTACCTTCTCCTACAGCGATGGATTCGAAGACTCTCTGCGCCATAGTATTTGTGTCCCAGCTATCTCTGTAAATTTTGTACTTTTCTGCCCAGTTCTATTCAGTTATGTTGATTAAAGGTTCTTCATTATATCTTCTCCCTGATTTGCGATCAACAACACAAACGGGAACAAATATCACTTTTTTCTTTAAATAAACTTAGTCTGATAGATACTGACTGATAGATACTATGAGGAAAAAAGACTGCAATAGGACTTCGGAGGATAAGAACAAAACTCTCTTTACCCTCCGTTTAGCGTTGTGGTCTGTCAGACCATTTTGAAACTTATTGTGTTGTAATTTTTTTCCTTGTAAATATTTCGGCAAACGGTGCCATGACTTTGTCAAACCCGATGCAGCGAGTCGAATGCGATACATTTTGAAACAGTTGTCCATATTTCGTGGAACAAAAATACAGTTGGAGTGAAATGTTGACGTTGTTTCGCGTTGTGGTCTGTCAGTCTGTGTTGGAATTGAGGGTATGTGTTAAGGTGTGGTGGGCTTATGACTCTAATACGCGCTATCCCCTGCAGGGTCAAATTTAAACAGGTAAACCTCCCCATGAAGATAGAGTGGTGAATCAGAACCAACGAGTGGCTGACGACTTCTTTTCTACGCTCGACTTAGCCAGTGCCTTGATGTCCAAGAGCCTTTCTTACGTTAAAACAGTTCGTAAGAACAAAAAAATCGTTCTACCAGAAGTACTGGCCTCTTCTACTCGCCCACGCCTCAATGGCAGGATTTTTTGTTTCCATTACAACAAATTCTCATTGTGTTCCTACTTCCTACTTGCCAAAAAATAGTTAGTCAATTATTCTTATATCAACACAGCACTTAACATGTAACGTTGATGGAGAGGCTAGTAAAACCCATCAAATATTGGACTACAATAAACAAAAGGCGAGTGTGGACACAATGTACCAGATGGTATCATTTTACTCGTGCAAACGCGCTACAAATCGCTGGCCACTGACTTTTTTTTCAACACTCGATTCACGTATTATTTACACAGAAAAAAAGTGACAAGCGTCGTGAGTTTATAATAATTGAACTCGCGCATCAATTGGTAAAACCTCAGACGGAGCTACGGGCAGTCAATCCCAAAACATCGCCTTTTCAGCATATCAAAGATGCCAAGAACATTTTTGGTATAGCTGCGAGTATCAAAATTAATACTACCCCTAACTACAATTCCTTTGACTTCGAAAGTACATAATTAATCGACATTGCAGCCACCATATTCTCCGAAATTATTGAACTATAACGGGCCTATGTAAGGTAAGGATCCATCTACACTACACACACATACATATAATTTAAAAACTTTACTATACCCGATTTTACACCTCATTTTACACATGGAATAGACCTTACCGAGATTTTATAGGCCACAACTGCAAAATGGATAATGTGGTCTGTCAGACCACAAAGTATGACTTATCGCCTTTTGGGTCACTGCTAAACGGAGGGTTAAAGAGAGTCACTTCGAGGTACAGGCATACCGAGTAAGTGTCGTGATAATGAAAAGCTATGACCTGAGGGTCCTGGAAGTTTGAAGCCTATCGGAGGTATGGTGAATACCACCACATATGTACGTACACGTCTTGACCCAGATGCCCTTGCCTACCATTCAAGTGAGACTTCCAACTGAAAATAAAATTTGCCAGCAATATCTTGCTCTTTGCTAAACATTAAAACAAATCAAGCAATTCTTCGTGGAGAATAATATTAATGTCGTGGAAAAGCCAGGCAACTCACATGACCATAATCCGATTGAGGCTATCATTAAAGCGAGCCTTATAAAGGAATAATGCAATACACTGAAAAGAGCGAATGCATACAATTATTATTGAAGTAATGCAATTATATTGTAGTGATTTCTGAGCAAACTTTTGTACTTCGCTATTCTTGCGATACCTATAAAAAATCCATTGTCTGACATTTTGTTTTATGGCTTTTTATGGCATACATATATTACTCTCTATTTTCAACTTTTTTAAATACACTTTTAAAGCTTCCACTGTTATACGAGTACTATAAATCGTTAAAAGTATATAATTTTAACTTAATTTATTGCGTTCAATATTCTCATTGTGGGCGAAAGGATTCTGTCAAAAAAATTAGTTGCCATCGTTAAATTTTGACAACAAACCCTTTGTTAACTTCTGCCATCATTTCATTCATAATTAGCTTATATCTACTGTTATCTTCGTAATGAAATAAATTTAATCATCTGGAACTGACGTTTCCAATAAAATATTTAAGCACATCGAATACAATCCTTGTAATCGTCCAATTTTATTATCCCTTCTTATAATTCCCAATTCTAAAACTCTCCTGCAGAGATGATTTTAAAATCTTTAATCTCCTTCTGCGATAAGTTAACCGTCCGTATCGCCCATAATATACGATAGACGTCACTTAATAAACTCCATAATCGAAGAAGACAATAAAGGATCATTTCTGGCGTAAGCTTCGAGCAGTTTCTTCCTCTTCAGGAGTAATTAATAATGTTAGCGATTTATTTTTCCTCTTCTTCTTCGTTGATTGGTAATACAACTTTTGTTGCATTCATAATGCGAAATTTTCCATCGCTGCTGCTGCTGTGCTATTAAAAAGATAGTGCTGATTTCTGATATTAAATGAGTTTATGGAAGGTTGCCAAGTTGCGGTCAATATTGTTCCTCGGATATATGTACATACAGTCTGTTCAATAAGAGCATGTTCTTGATATTTTAATTAATACTAAAGATATTTATTAAATATTTGTTTACATAAAATCAGATGCGAAATGCTATTTGTATCTCACTCAATACATCGTAAAATCCCCATTGTTTAGGTTAGGTTAGGTAGCAGTGGCTGCCAGTAACAAGTACCAGCACACTTAGGCCTATAGAGGCCCATTGTGATACCAAGGATCTTGGGGATAATCACCCCGCTACTCAGGTGAACCATTTGGAACTTTGTATAAAACGAAGAAGGCTTCCTACGTCTTTTTGTATGAGATCACTTAGATCATCGAAGAAGTATTCTCCAAGGTGAAGTTTCCTACTACGGGAAAGAGCTGGACACGAGCAGAGGAGATGTGTTGGACTTTCCTCCTCCTCTTCGTCTCTACAGCTTCTGCAGAAGTCATTCGAAATGACGCCAAGTCTAGTAGCGTGTCTGCCTATAAGGCAGTGTCCTATGATGACACCGATAATCGTACTAATATGCAGTCTTTTTAGTGACAAAAGGTATCTAGAGCGGTTAAGATCCAATCTAGGCCAGATTTGCTTTGTAGCAAGGCAGGTGGTTCCACCTTCCCATCTGGCGTTGGTCTTATTGACTGTGTCAAGTTTGAGTGCTAGCTTGTAAGTAGCGAGTGGCATACCTATATATTTCTTATCGGGTAGAATAGGTATTGTTGTTCCTATTTTAGCGAGCTCGTCAGCTTTGCAATTCCCTGGAATGTCTCTGTGCCCCGGCACCCAGCAAAGGTGAATGTTAAACTGCTTAGCCATCTCTATGAGAGATGAACGGCAGTTGGAGGTGATCTTAGAAGTGGATGAGACTGATTCCAGAGATTTCAACGCCGCCTGACTATCCGAGAAAATGCTAATATCGTTAGTGGATATTACATTCCTCTTGATCCAGGACAGTGCTTCCGAAATCGCCATGATCTCCGCTTGAAACACGCTACAGTGATCAGGGAGGCGAAAGGAGAGATTTAGTTTTAATCTGTCTGAGAAAACACCTCCTCCTACACCATCATTGGTTTTAGAGCCATCAGTATAGAAGTGTATCGACTTGTCTGTTACAGCACCTAGGTCATCCCAGAAGGACCTATCTGGGATAGTGACTTTAAAGTTTTTGTCAAAATTGGGCTTGGGTACAGTGTAGTCTATGTTTTCGGGAAGGGTAAGATTGTCTAGTATTATGGAGTGGCCAGTGTAGTTACTTGACCACTGTGAGATTGTTTTGAGTCTTATGGCAGAACTGGTTGCCATTTGCTTACCAATTAAGTCTAGGGGTGGGAGATATAGTAGGATGTCTAGTGCTGCGGAGGGTGTTGATCTTAATGCTCCGCTAATGCACAGACACGCTAATCTTTGTACTTTCCCCAAGCTGTCGCGATGTATAGCTTTATCTAGGGCGGTCCACCAGACCACTACGCCATACATCAGAATCGGTCTGATGATAGATACATAGAGCCAGTGGGCGATGCGGGGTTGAAGACCCCATTTGCTGCCGATGGCTTTCTTGCAGGAGTAGAGTGCTATGGTAGCTTTCTTTACTCTTTCTTGGATATTGAGTTTCCAACTAAGCTTACTATCCAAGATGAGACCTAGGTACTTTGCTTTGTCGGTGAAAACTAACTTGGTACCATATAAAGAAGGGGGGTCTATCTGAGGGATTTTGTATTTCCTAGTAAAAAGAACCAACTCCGTTTTCTGAGGGTTAACTCCCAGTCCACATTTGTCGGTCCATTTCGAGAGCTTATTTAGTGCATTTTGCATGAGTTCATTGATCGTGTGAAGATGCTTGCCGGAAATAGCTATAGCGACGTCATCAGCATATGCGATTACTTTGCATCCCACGCCTTCTAGGAGTAGCAAAAGTTCATTTACTACCAGGTTCCAAAGAAGGGGGGATAGGACACCACCTTGGGGGGTGCCTCTGCTGACAAATCTCCTGGAAGAGGACTCGCCCAGCTTGGTGTTGATAATTCGACTAGTAAGTAGTAAATTAATCAATTTGCGAAGCGAGTGCTCGACCTTGAGTTTTGAAAGGGCATCTACTATAGCCTCCGATTTAATATTATTAAAGGCACCTTCTATGTCTAGGAAGACAACCATTGTGTATTCTTTGCAGTAAATCGTCTTCTCAATGGTGCGTACCAGGGAGTGCAGTGCAGTTTCCACTGATTTACCCTTACAGTAAGCATGTTGGGATTCTGATAGCAGTCGTGCTTCGATGCTACTCCGAAGGTGGGTATCGATCAGTCTTTCTAAGGTTTTTAAGAAGAATGATGATAGGCTAATAGGTCTGAGATCTTTTGGACTAGCGTGAGAGCTCTTACCCGCTTTGGGAATGAAGATTACTTTAACTTCCAACCATAATTTGGGGATGTAAATATTGTTTATACAAAACGTAAGTATAGTTTCCAGCCAGGGCAGAATAATGTCAGTTGCCGACTGGAATTCAGCAGGTATTATGCCGTCAGGTCCCGCAGATTTGTATGGTTGGAAGCTGCGTAGTGCCCAAAGCAGTTTGTCCTTTGTGACCAGACAATTTGTGTTAGTTTGTGTAAGTTGAGTAGGTTGTGTACTGTTAGACGAACTACTAAGTGGAGAAGAGAAGCTACCAGGAAAGTGTGTATCCAGTAGTAGGTCTATTGTTTCTTCGCTTGAAGAGGTCCAAGAGCCATCTGGTTTAATCAGATAGCCAGGAGTACTTGGATTGGTGGAGAGTATTTTTCGTAGCCTTGAGGCTTCCGAGAAGTTCTCAATGTTGTCGCAGAAAAGTCTCCAGGATTTCCGTTTGGCTTTCCTGAGAGTACTTTTGAATACTGCGAGGGCCTCCTTATAAGAGGTCCAGTCTAGGGCACTTTTTGTGAGTTTTGCTCTATTGAATAGCAGTCTGCAGTGTTTTCTTGTGCTGCTAATATCGGAGTTCCACCATGGAGGTTTCGGTTTCCCCTTTGGTCTTATTGTAGGGCATGCCATATCTAATGCTTTATTGCAGGCGGAAGTGAGTTTTCCTACCATGCAGTCAAGCTCTTGTGTGCTGCTCGGGACCGGGGGTATTGAAGAAGGGATTAACCCCTGTAGTGTTTCCCTGTATTTAGCCCAGTCGGTCTTTCGGTAGTTCCGAAACTCTGGTCTGGCTGGGGGATGGTCGTCTAACGAGAATTGGATGTATCGGTGATCTGAGAACGAATGCTCAGCCGAAACTTTCCAGTTGTTGATCGATTGGGAGATATTATCAGATACAAGTGTAATATCTAGAACTTCCTGTCTATTGCAGGTTATAAAAGTTGGTGTGCAACCTTTGTTGCAGTAGGTGAGGTTTGTATTAAGAAAGAAGTCAAAAAGTAACTCACCTCTGTTGTTGGTGTCGGAGCTGCCCCAAATAGAGTGATGCGCGTTAGCGTCACTACCCAGGATTAGTCCATCATTGCGCCTCTCTGCATCCGCGATCGCCTCCCTCAGATTGTTCGGAGGTAGAGGGCCTATATCGTCATGGGCGAGATAGGCCGAGACCAGCCAGATTTTGCCCTTGCCAGTCTCCAGTTTTACCACTACTGTATTTCGATCGCTGTAATTAGAGAGTAGGAATATATTGAGATTACTCTTTGCGAGAATGCAGGCTCTTGGCTTACCTTCATTCCTCTTGTGGTAAAGAGTATAATTAGGAGTCCTGAGTCCAAGTATCGAGTTACCATTAACCCAAGGTTCCTGGATCAGGACGACATCTTCTCCTAGTTGTTGGAGTCGGAGAAGAAGTGAAGCGGATGCCGCTTTGGAGTGGTGGAGGTTAATCTGAACTAATCGCAGCATTGGAGCTACAATCAGGCGGATTTACCTCCACTACTGTAGAGTTTGCCTCTGGGTCTGAGTCCGAAGCTAGAAGCTCGTCCTCACTCAAGCATATGATGGGCTCAATCTCCATATCCGAGAGCGGTTCTTCCAGGGATGGGGGGTGGGATTGGGATGGTGGTGGTGGTAGTGGTGAGGGTACCGTCTTCGAGTCATTTGTCATTGCACCGGATGACATCTGCGAGCATGACGGTAGCTCCGAAGTGGTTGCGAGGTCCTTGGGTGAGGGGTTTGACTCCGCTATTGCCTCGTCTTTTTTGTACACCTTAAGGGTGATAGAGTCAAACCCGTAGCTTATTACGCCGTTGGTTTTGGCGAGAGGAGCCAGGGATTCCTGATTGATAACAATACAGGCACTCCTAAAGAGACCCCTGGCTTCGTCTAACCTGCCAATCTTCCAATTGTGCGTCGGAAGTTGTGGATTGCAGAGTTTGATAACGCTAAGCACATCTGCGGCGAGAGGGGGTTCGGTTGGGATCCAGGCCCGGGTTCTTGGTCTGCTCGGGATATCCTCCTTTGCTACGACCTCCAACCTAGCACCTGGCCATATCTCACCCAATTGGCTTATTGCCAGCTTATAAAGCTGCGCCGATCTATCGTCAGCGCAGGCGACCAACTTCACATGGCCTTGATGCCATCCGTTGTCGCGACATATGGGGGGAGGACCTGGGTGATCCCCATTGTTTACAACAGCTTGACATTTTTTCGGCAAAATTTCAACTAATTTGTCTACTTACGTATTTTTTTATTTATTTATTTATTTATTTTTTTTTTCAAAAACATCCAAATTCTTCGCATTCCCTCGAGCTTGGGCTTCCCCAGACTTTACAATTGGATTTGCGTCTGGCGATGGTCAATCCAACCTTGTAACATCGTTTTCCATCTTCTGTTTAGTGGAGAGTGTGAACATAATGTATTGTTACACTACCTTCACAATTCGTACAAAAAACAATATCGTCGTTAGCAACATTACAAGGCGAACTCGGATGGACGCCCTTCCAGCTTGGATGCGCAAAGTGATCTTAACTCAATGCGCCCAACCCATCCACCGAGCTGCCGTTGCAGGCTAACTATCTATCTCTATCTATTATCCTGAGAGTAGGAGGGATTTCCCCACTCTCATTAAGCTACCTATCTGTTTACAGTATGTATGTACATATGTATTTTTTGAAGTAAAACTTTTATATGGACGTTATTCAAAATTTTTTTTAACGAAAACGTGTGACGACTGATTACGTCATAGCTCCGATTGAATGAAAACATACTAGCTTTTCGAAGTAATGGAGCAGATACTATGCCTGTTGGTAAATTACAATAAACATAATGTATATACACACATACATACATATATACATAAATACATTACATACATACATAACATACATACATTACATACATACATTACATACATACACACATTACATACATATTATATTACATACATATATTACATAGGTACATACATTAAATACATACAATACATACATACATATATACATTACATACATACATACATTACATACATAAATTACATACATACATATGTACATTACAGACATACATTACATACATAAATTACATATGTACATACATACATATGTACATTACAGACATACATTACATACATACATTACATACATAAATTACGTACATACATTACATACATACATATGTACATACATTTCATACATACATTACATACATATGTACATACATTATATACATACATTACATATTTACATACAAACTTTATATACATACATACATATGTACATACATACATACTGTCTGTCTATCTACATACCATTTCACGTCTAAACTGCTGACCAATCATAATTTGGTATAGAGATAGTCTGGGACTTGAGGAAGGACATATGCCCGCTAGTTAGCGTTGGAGTCAAGTTATTTACAACTTCTACATGTATTACATAATTGACTAAAATGATTCTTATTCACAGTTTGTGTTGGTATATTGCCTAAAGAGATAACTACAAAATCTGGACGCGATATGTGGCTCTGGAGTCAAGTTATTAACAACTTCTCTATTAATTTACCAAAATGATTCATATTTACAGGTTATGTAAGTATAGTGCCTAAAAGGATCTAAAACTTACTGTAAGTAACCTAACTATTCGTAGGCATCTCATAGAAGATCAGATTCTTGTGCGAAGTCATTGAAAAGCGACATTCTTGTATAACATGCATGAAGGGATAGTTTTACTTCTGCCGCGCGTAGTTTACACACACGCTATTTTTTTTTTAAAACAGAGGTCGTCTATAAGGTAAGGACAACAAGCACCTATTTACTTTCGCTGAGTTAGCGATTAGTTGCTCAGCTGTTCGTCAATTTGGTCGCAAAGCGTAGCAATTGGATAAGATTAAGTTTAGTACATCTTTATCCTGGAGGATGTATCAAAGCAGATGTAGATGCATATGCCCTTCCATCTTTTTTCAATTGCAATATTCGCTACGTACCTCTGCTTGGAAAACAGTTATGAACTCGCGAAATCTAATTTATTCAACTACATGACATTTTTCTGAATACCTGCTCCATGGTGCTTATTTCTTAAGTATCCGTCCTTGTAGAAGTTTATGCATTCTGATAACAACCAAGGCCAACCCCTGCTGTTCTATTCAGAGCAATCTGGGAGGAAACATTAGAACCTGCGCCCGAAATTGTATTTCGAGCTTGTGGTGCACGGTACTGATTCGAGAAGCTCCGCCATCCTGCCACCCCTACCAACGTCCCTAAAGACTGCTTGCCTTCCAAGCAGTATCAATTCTTTTCTCTCTTCATTTTTTTTTTTTTTTTTTTTTGAAGATATGCAGCAAAAACGGGTACAAGGTATCTCGATAGTGGCAGTGGGTAATGCTGATGCACGCACGATGCTGAAGTTTACCAAGACGGCCATTCAGAGACATTGCTTTATAACAACAGGCTATGGAGCCATAGATGACATACATATGGCCATGCTTACATCCGGTAAAATATTTTGGGCAAAGTCCGAATGATCCACTGAACCGGCATTGTATCCTGGGTGGTGGCCTTAGTTGTTGTCCTTGCAACTTAGTGATCTTGAAAAGTTAGTTTCGGGTCCAAGAGGATTTTCAAGTATTAGTATTAGGTGCTTAGGAATGGCCATCTTTTAGCAGTCAACTTCCTTTTGTTTGTAAACAGCATCATCTGTTTTCATCACATCATTCAATGGAGTGACGATTGCGGTGTTTTGCATCCAATGCAAAATCCAATTTTCATCTCCGGATCCGAACTGACCTCAAGATTTCACGCTTGTAATCTACATACATTTTTTAAGCGTATAAATTCGGAGTAAACTACTATAGAAGGATATACATTAAACTGTGCGCTGGACGAAACGCTCTTCACGAGAAGACCAAACACGGCTCACAGGAATCCAGTGCCAAAAATATGTTTCATCAGAAAACACGGTATTTGACCAATCGCGGTCAATATTTTCAGAAGCCCAATCTCTGCGTACTTTTCATGTGCTTTTTTGGAAAGAAGGACTTCCAAAGTCATGCCTCGGAACTGGATATTTTTCTCGTGCAGCCGGTGTTGATACTCACACGAATGCCCTATTTATCTAACCTGGACTTAGCTTTGCGTAGGCACAAAGTGGGATTCTTCAAAAACATCTGGAAACATTATTTGATGAATGGTTAAAAAAATAAAAAAATAAATTTAAACTAGTGGATCAATCAATATGCACTTCTACCGTTCGAGTAGTATACCACCGGTATTGTTTAGAGCACCAAATGTGAAAAACATGTACGGTTTCAACTCATCTCTAAAAGCCTTGACATTTTAATGCAAAAGTGTGGTGAATTGTTTCACACTCTATAAGATGCTTGATGTCCTTGAGGATTAGATTTATTTTAACTGCCTCCTACGCAGGGCTGCCGAAGTGAGTACTAAGGGAGTATTCGTACTACTCTGTCAACCACTGTACTCCCGTGCTCCCTTCGTCATGATTGTACTCCCCTATAAAATATTTTAAATTTTTAAAACAGAGTAATTTGAGCACCTTTTCTTCAGTGAATATTACTTGTTAAAATACTGCCACGATAAACTTTTAATGTGTTTAACATGTTGTCAACTTAATCTCACTGAATAAATTCATTGTCCAAGTGTTTAAATCCATATACAGGGTCCATGCCCGATGCGTTTTTTTTTTTAATAACTTTTAAATGAAACAGGTACAATTGTATTATTTATATTTTATTGATCGAATATATGGTCCTTAACATTATGTACGCAATGTGATGCTGGTCAAGTGGCTGGCTCTGGTCATGGCGCAAAGACGGACTCTTTTAAGCACAATTTTCATTACAATTTCGCAAACGTCTTATGTTATTTAAGACCATTTTATTGGCTTGTTGCTCTAAACCTTTTTTATCAAGTACCCCAATATGAAGAAATCGGGAGGGGTCCAATTAGCAGATCGTGGGAGCGACTCGATATCAACACTTTTTGACGGGAAAAATTGCTCACAAAATTTCCATCGCAGCACGAGCTGTGTGTTGGCCTATCGTTCGGGCCCAAAAATTATTTCCAACATGTCCCGATAGCGGTCACCAGTAACTGTTATAGCATTGCCTCAAGCATCCTTAATGAAATATGACCCAATGATGCTACCGGCCCAAATTGTGCACCATGCAGTTACTCTACAGGTCAAGTGATGTGTTTGGTGTATCAATTGAGGGTTTTTGATGCCCCAATAGGGCCTATTCTGTTTATTAACAAAGCCAGCCAAGCCGAAATATGCTTCGTCGCTCATAATGATTTTTGCCAAAATTGATGGTCGTCTATACTGAGCGTAAAACTCAACTGCTCCATAGTAAAATTTGTTATCGACCACTCTCTACGACTGTCAAATGCCAACTGACAAATAATATAAAAAACGAAATGGCGGATAACAAAATCAACCTGGAAGCTGGAACATAACAAGCACCCTTTACCTATTTCCATCAGCCATAATATTTAAAAAAAATTATTTCTAAAGCTACAGTCAGAATAAAATAGTTAACCTTTAGAGTCTTAACAGGCTCATGCTTGATGATAATGTTGGATTTGTATTGTTTATGTTTTGTACTCCTCTCAGACACAAAATACTCCCCTGTAAACTTCTAGAATACTCCCATTAGAATTTTCAAAACGGCAGCCCTGCTCCTACGTCAGAACGTGAACTGTTCTTGAATATTCCAAACACGTGCTCTCAAAATGATTTCCCAATAACCGCTAACAAATTCAGCGAAAAATATTATATAGGAAGCCTAACGGTTTCGCAAAATGTTTGCGGTTAAGAAACCTTCAATCTCTTTAATCAGAATTCATAATTTTTTCTTCTTATTATTTCCAATTGATTTGTCGCTTTAAAGAGTCCTTTGGTTGGAATTTAAAGTTTTTAGTCGTATCGTCAGATCGTTGATTTTTCCTTAAAATATATCTACTCATAAACTGTTTAAAATACGAGTACGTGTATACCCACTCTTATATCCTTACTTAAATGACTCGACGGGGTAGAGCGATGAATTATGTTTTTCCTTTTATCCTTCGCACAGTTCAGTTGAAGTGGAGGAAGGCGATGATATTAATTTTTCATTGACTTCAATACGATGGGCAATGACTCTAGTTCTATGCTAATTATTGACTGGTACTGTTTACTGATTTTGAAATTAATTCAAATTCTATCGCTTGAGTGTTCACATAGCTTTTGTGGGAAGGGGGAAGCTGGTTTACTGTTTACTTCACCAAGTTTAAATGGCACCGTCATTAGGGCAAGCCAAATCCTGGGTATAGCGAAGTTAATTTGATTAGCTAAGGAAGAGTATTTTTGTTTTATTTTAATGATACCTATTTTAAGGAAAGTTTTAACCGTGGTCCTGATTCATAGCGATGAATAGTCTCAGGATACACACTGGCGGAAGTGAGTTTTGCTTTTGCAAGTTAATATTAACAGCATTTTCCTTATGTTGATTTTGTAATTGGTAAATCAAATGGATTGTATCGAAAGAAATTGCTATTGATTTCGATTTTTACAGGGTGCTGCAAAAGTTTTATATTAAATATTTTTAAATTTATTTTGCAAAAAATATCTGCGCAATAATAGGTATATTAATAAACTTTCTAGAATTTATCATTGATTATTGTCTTCAAAAAGAAAATATCCGGTCAAGCGCTAGTCATACTTGCGCAACAATTGTTCCACATACTATCAGTTATTTTTTTTATGTAATAGGCTTATGTTAATAGATTTATGATAAAAAAAAAAAACAAATAAAGTACACAAAAAATGTATGTCTATATAAATATATACAATATACACATATGTCAAGATTCTTTTATGTGCATCAAATCAATGGTTTAAGTATAAGTTCAATGATATTTTTTGGGGTATATTTCTAGGATCAGCCATTCAATTTTTACTATCACCCATAAAAATTTCCCTATACGTTACGGTTACGGTTACGTCATTTCTGGATATGTAAGCAGTTGGATAGTTGAAAGTAAGAAAATATTAATTAAAAAAAAATTCGAACCTGGGGCCCAATTCCGCAAGCGTGAGTTTTGCTGTGTACACGAAAAAACGTGTACACTGCCTTGTTTCGATTCCGCAAACGTGAGAGTGAGTTTTTTTTGCCAGGTAAAGAATTTTATTCAGTACAGTAATTTTTTATATTTTTTTTCGCGCAATTCTCAATGAAAATTTAAAAAACAAATGTCGAACTAATTTCACCTCAGTCACTCGCAAACAAAATTACTCACTCAAACTCATAGCGTGTTGCGGAATCGCGTGAACTCGAATTGGTATACACACTACACAGGCCGTGAATGTGAGTTTTGAAAATGTGTACACGGGCGAGAAACTCACGCTTGCGGAACTGATAGTTTTGGTTCAATATATACTTTATTCTCAATGATTGTGATTTTATTCAGTTTTTTCTGAGCGATATTTTGAGAGTTAAGTTAGGGGGCAATCAACCTGTTAGCGTTTTTTGGAAAAGTGTTAAGAACAAAGTAACACAAAAAATATTTCATACACTTTTGAATTCTGTGTTTGGGCCACTAATTGCTACTACTGTTCCAAATTTCAATAGTCTACGTCAAATGGTCTCTGAGAAAAAGGGCTGTGACAGACAGGCACTGAACTGATTCCATTAGTGTTCCGTTTTTGAGTACACTAAAAAACAATCAACGACGTATTATGCGAATTTATGAATGATGAAATCGAGGAAAATTGGCCGCATTTGGCGAAAAAGCAAGCGTTGTTATATCCAGACAATGCATCGTAACGGTCAAAGTCAATGAGTTAAA